>LR989958.1:14160395-15547193 GCA_905147015.1 Laspeyria flexula | reverse complement strand
TTATAGTAAATGTCAGCCTAAAGATAGACACGGGATCTGATAATGTGAGCCTGTTGCTAAAGTGGGGCCTGATTATAAATTTAAGGCCTGATGGTAAATGTAAGAGACCTGATAGTAAATCAATAAATGATTATATGGACGGTGGTTACAAATTCTAAATTTTACTAAATTTTGTTCATTCGATGTCGTTAGCTTTCTATTTCTTATAACAATAGATAATAACTAACGCACGAAATCTGATCAATTAATCCAATATCTTTAATGCTGAAGAGATGTAATTAAGCTATTGCTTATTTAAGTCTCTTCAGAATAGATACAAGCAAATTTGATTACTATTGTGTACTAAATTAAGTGCACTATAATTGGCTACGCATTTTGATTAGGTATCGTTATATTATAAAAGACGATTTTCTTAAATCTTAAGATATTGGATGAAGATATTAATTTCGGCGATTAAAGTTTTGGCTTACATTCTATATCGTCAGTTGTGTGAACATAATAATTTGAATGGATTTTGAATGTGTTTGATATTGTTGTACTGGTATAGTCATAATAATAATTAATTGTTATAAAGTGATTTTTGTAAAAAAACACTACAACGACACCTAGCGTCACCTATCGTGACTTTAAATAACGTACACATTTTTATAAAAGTCACTTAAATAACTAACCAATTAACGCATGCGTGTGTTTAGCTCCCCCCTCTCCCGCGCTCAACGGGGATTCACCCCCACCAAAGGAGCCCACGCCCCCCACACCAAGAGAGAAATCGCTTCCAAAACTACCGACACCGTCAACACCGCCAACACCGCCAACAACTGAAACAACTACGCCCAACAACAATAACACTATCAACAACAACGAAGTTAAAGCTGAGAAGGAAGTCACAAATGATATTAAAGAAGTTAACGAAGTCAACGACAAGAAAGTCGAAGCGTTATACGATATACCTGCCGGTATGTATATTATTATGGTATTTAGTTTTAAGAGGCGTCAATGACATCTTAGATCCAGGTATTATAAATGTTTTTGTAGTTAGAGCATGGCTAAGGCTAGTATCGTATTTTTTACTATTACTGCAATCGAAAATTCTTCTTAATTTTTTTGTTGTTTTGTCTACTAGATAATGGTAAAATCGGTGTCTATTTTTATCAGTAAATAATATTATTATCTTACTTCTTCTAGTGAGTGAAGTTAATTGTATACTTGACTCAAGCTTTGCTAGGATAATTTAACTACGTACCTTACTACAATTTGAAACATTACGTATCCGAAGCAGCTGCAAATAATCTCTTAAAAAAATCCTAGACATCTAAATAATTCAGCCAGTTATTATAGAACAATCTGGCTTGTCCAACTTGTAGTATAGTAATAAAACAAAATACTCAATGCTAGGCTATAAATCAGTAGACAAATACCCCGCACAATTCTCTCAGGGTCACCGGTACCTCCGGAGAAGTCAAATAATAGCGAGGAAAAGAGACAACAACTAGATTCTGAAGCGAAACAGAAAGGGACAGAGGATGGCAAGCAGGACGAAGTCTACGATATACCTGTTGGTAAGTACGCATAGGAATTGTGACTGTAAACGATAAACAATAAAAAATCAATTTTCATTTTTTTTTTCTAGTAATATAATTATATATAAGATATAAGCTATCGTATGATTATTATCAAAGTATTTAATTTAAAAAAATGATATTTTTCTTGATTTTGTAGTGTTAAATAAATCGTTTTTTTAGCTACTAATTGTACGAATAAATGTTTTATGTAAAATATCTAATATGCATTAAAAATATATAGCAATATAAATGATAATAAACCACAAATACATATCGTTTATAGTTTCAAGATAGCTAGTGAACCTATATTTAAAACCTGTTCACACTATAGCATATAAACGGGTTAATTTATATTTTTTAATTTATTAGGTATGGATCTGTTACCATGATTTTTCTCTGTCAACCTTCTTGCAAATATTCTGCTAATTTATCGATGTATTTTTATTGGTTTTCAAGTCACGAAATATTTACGTGATTATGATATTTTAATATTATGTAGCAAGTGTGAATAGGTGTCATACATGGTATTAAATAATGAACGCAAATGCATGATGATTCTAGTATTGATTCACAAATTTGTATTCGTTTATCAACGGCTGTGACGTTGTTAACCGCGAAAGAAATCAACAAATATCAAGAAAACGTAGATAACCCTTCTAAAATTACTCGAAATCATTAGATTGGTGTTGCGTTCAATATATTAGTACCTTGTACACATATTTATAATTATATTCATCGGTGGGGGCCATAATCTTACTACTTCATCGCTTTACCGTAAGTAGCGTAACATATGTAATTTTGTATAGCTTATGGTCGATAGATAAATGTATTACTATACATGTAGATAGTAATTATATTTGTCAGGTAAAATTTATACTCTCTGTGTGTTAAAATTTATGTATTTTAGAATGTTCTTGTGCTTTTTAATGTGACTTTGTTTTGTAAGTGCAAATTCTCGTATTAAATAACATTACAGTAGACCCGCGATAATCCGACAAACGTTTGATGCTGTTCGATTGTCGGATTATAATGCACCGACCGCGACCTCTCGTAGTTGGAATATTTGGTAAAAAGAAGGAACATTTAGGAAAAGAGTCTGACCTACCTTGTAATGTGATAAATTTGATTACGAAGTCAATATCACACACCGTATAGTAGCGATTATATTAATTACTAATTTTATGTATTGCCGCATCTACGATCTACATACTCGTGCCTATGTAGAATAAATGGTATGTCGGATTAAAGGACCGTCAGATTTTATAGTCGCCGGATTACCGTGTATCAATTGTAGTGGATTTCTTTTTTTAATTTGTACTCATATAGAACCTAACTTATGCCCTTATCGAGCTTAGACTGTATTTTTATCAATTGTTATTAAAGTCAATTTATATAGACGATTGTTACTTTCGCATTCTATCATGATTACCTACGATAACTTTCTATGAAAATATATGTATGTTCATAAAAAAAAAATCATCCATCCATCTCAGCCTATTGCAGTCCACTGCTGGACAAAAAAATAATAAACTACATAAATCATTTATTTATCGACTTGTTCTGTATTTATATTATGTTATAATGTATGTATTGTATCTTTCAGTTCAGAGGTAGGTATTCTAAATATTTATGTAAAATATTTATTTTATTTTATATTATTATGCTTTTATGTTTGCTGTGTAATGATTTTTGTTTTATGTATTATTTGCGATTTTGTTGCTTTAGATATTTATATAAAACATTTAATTTTAAACCACTAATCGTGTTCATAAATTATTTTAGAATGTTTACTCATATTTAGAAATTAATCTTAATATATAATAGGCTTTGCACTCGGGAGTCTCACAGTCCCGAGTGTCAAGGATCCGCAAGGTTCGCAAGGTTTCTTCATTGTTAATCCAAGATTACAGGAGTAACAATGACGGGTATGTGGGAGAGATTGTCTCGTAAACTATGTGAGCACACAAATATGAAATACTGCCTCAGCTAAGTTATAGTAACTTACTTGATAGTTAAAATAATTTAAAGAAACTTAGCTCTTGGCCTGTAACCCGTATTATTATGCCTTGTCTACATCACCACATCACAATGTTGTCATCGTGAATCGTGTGGTGTCATGGCGCAGTAGGAAGTGCTAATTGCACGGCAACGACTCAGTTTGATTCCTACTTATTAATAGGCAATAGATAGCAAGACAAGACACCGAGTATATTAATATTACGGCATCGTGGTGTGCATGTCTACGACACGGGAATGTAAAGTTGTATCTAATGTCAATGCACCGCGCAACGGCACCGCGACGTTCTATGACAATGAGGCCGTGACGTGGTGTTGTAGACAGTCCCTTAGGGTTGCACCACATTTAGCCGCACCGAACCGCAGTTTCATATGCCTCTATCCTTTTTGTCACTTAAAACCGTCATTTATTAGAGCAAACTAGATAGATAGTGAGAGCCGAGCGCAAAGTCGATTTCTATACGTGATCGCACTCTCGTTCTCGTTCTGACTAGTTAAAGACGGTTCTAGGTTTAAGGAATGGATAGAAACATGGGAAATTGCGAGTCCGTGGGGTTAGAGGTGGTAACGGTCCGTGATGGTGCAGGGGCGACGCTGGCGGGTCTGCCGGCCGGCACACTGTACCGCGTGCGCGCCACCTACCGCTACACGCGCGAGGACTCGGACGAGCTCTCCTTCGACGTCGGCGAGGTCATACGCGTCGTCGAGTACGAAGATCCGGATGAACAGGTGCGTACTACGTATAGCAGCACTGGCCACTACTCAGCTCCTATTGGCCGCAGCTTAATGCTATAGACCATGTGTGATCTAAATCCTACATCTTTTCAACTTCCTTCTTGGTTGTCTTGCCAGGGAGGTCGTAGTCGTCATGATCATGTGGTCATGAAGTAGCTATCCATTTGAACGCCACGAATATAAAATACTGTTAAACTCTTTCCAACTCCTCCATTTACTCCTGATTAATTTCGTTGCGCGTTCCAAAACGTAGTAGGTTAGGTTATTCTTAGGGACTCGGTGTTCGCAAGGGTCTTTGCTGTTAATAATAGCTTAAAGGAGTTGTAGTAAACCGAACAAATTTCACACGATCTATTGGTATTTTAATTAGGTTCCATTTTTATTTGCGTAAGTTACTTTTGCTGTGAAAAGGAAAATTGTTAGCCCTACCATTTTTAATAGTCAGTGATTTTACTATGACTTTGAGATTGCCTTAATGTAAATAGATAGTTCTTACCAAGTGTTTTTGAGTTTCTCTAAATGCACTTCTGATATTGTAAAAAAATATTTGTATAAACGTCCATTGCAATATTTCCAGGAGGAAGGCTGGCTGATGGGAATAAAAGAAAATACCAATGAAAAAGGTATGTTCCCCGCGAACTTCACGCGGCCAATATGAAGCGAAGCCAACAGGATCACCAACAACTATCACACCGCTACGCTGTCTACGTCGTAGCAGCTATAACATCTACGAGATCTACGACCAACAAATGAGTGCTACGGGACTACTCATTAGTGTAGGTAACCTTACGAACTTTCTTATGATATGATTCTATTCATTAATCACCTTACGTTTCATTTTAGTTAACTATTATTCAAAATATAATGTTTATAACTTAGCTTAGTTGTTGAATGTTAATAGATTATATATTATTTATTATTATTTTTTTGTGTTGTATTACAACGAATTATTATAAATCGTAACCTTTTAAAAGCTAACCTTTTTGTATATACAATGTATAATTGCTGGTATCCTACAATAACATGGGGAGACGATACAAAAACATGGGTTACATGGTATGCATTATTGAGACCAAATCATGTTACTTTTGTATATAAGCACTGTAGATATACTTTTGCAATATATATCTGATGGATTTTTTGAGCCATGTTAATGTAGGATGCCTGTATCATTATAGTCACAGTACGTTCGGTGTAGGGTTATTCATATTCCATGTCAGATAATAGTGGTCGGAGCACTTTATAAATATCATAAATTAATTATTACCAATCATATCATTGTGTACATGTGTATGTGTAACATGTTAAATAATTATGTGTCTCGAAAATAAATGTTATACATACATAATTTTATCCAATTTGACAATAATCTTCTGATTATAATATTGTATAATATAAATTAATATATCAAAATTGCTCATTAATATTTTTATATTTTAAAGTGACCTTAACATTTATTGAATAATTGAACAATCGAATTAATGTTTCAATAATAATTATGTATTATTAAAATATTTATTCAGTATTATTTATTTATCTATAACCCTGGCAGTTCATCTGACCCTATTTGGATAAGAACCCTGAAATAAGGGTGAATTGTAAAATTTCAACATTTTGGCAACATACTCTATATTGTTTTATTTATGTAAGAGTTTTGGTTTAAATTAATGCTTTTTTAAAACGCTGAAGCGAAAAAAATTAATCAGTTGCTTAGCCAACTTTTTATTGAACGTAATAATAAAGCCACTGCAGCGTTCTAAAGCTGCTTGAAACCACTTCGCAGTGTCATTATATTCTTGTTAAACATTTCCATCGACGCATTTCATTACAATTTGTTTGCATTTTCAAAGCGAAGTCACATCATTAAAAAACTTAAGTTTTTTCTATAGTGTATATAAAATCATTTTAGATCCCCTTTATATTGAGCCCATATTATCTTAATGTTAATAATAACATAGGTGAATAAATTAATCGAATATTTAGCTTTGTCAAAACAACATTTTTTTCTTAGGTAGGTTTACACTTTTGTTAATTTTAACTTTTTTTAGAGCCAGACACTAATATTACAATAAGTTGATCATTATAATCGGATAACTGTTTTCGAATGAAGATTTTTAGAAAGGACTTTGGACATAAGTAGAAAATTATAAATATTTTTCTATATTTGACTTTCTAAATCTGTTCAGTCTGAATATGTTTGATAGCAGACTCCGTGTACCCAGAACAAACGTTGATATTAAAGCCTGTGTCAAATGAGGTGCTTTGAAAGTGTACATAATTTATATATTTTACAATTTAATCCCATATTTTTAGAATAAGACCGTTTGAATTGTGTTCCATTTTAAAAATCAATTTCCCCACAATGTTTCCTGTTGCCAACGTTAAAAAATGGCAACACTGACGATTAAAACATTATCATTTTAACTTTTGTAAGAGAGATATCAATGTGCTCCTTGTGTGTGGAATTATGAGTACTAGTTTTATTTAACAATTTTATAAGACGGGCCACTTTAACATAATAAATGTGAGCGAAGCTATGATCGTTGCAAGCTCAACCCATTGAGCTTGCACCGATCATAGCTCCGCCTTTATCAATCATTAGAACTATCGATTTTTATACAAATTTTTGACAATATCAAATTTTATTATCAATTTTAACGAACGACTGAAGTTAGTTGAGAAGTATTGAAATGTTGCGATGTAATGGAATACAATCCGACATGTTGAAAGTTGTGGCTTATCGTCAGTGCCATGCAATGTCCATATGTAATGTTAATTTATAAGTTTGTTAGGACTTGTACAGTTTTTACAAGTGAAAATAAAATATTTCGAAAATTTATGAATTTTATTTTATACCTCAAACGATAAAACCTCATAAATAAGCTTATTGAGATTCATACGATATAAGAGAGACATATTACAAATCTGTTAATGGATTAAATTATTAATACACT
This sequence comes from Laspeyria flexula, assembly GCA_905147015.1. Taxonomy (NCBI): domain Eukaryota; kingdom Metazoa; phylum Arthropoda; class Insecta; order Lepidoptera; family Erebidae; genus Laspeyria; species Laspeyria flexula. Next base: position 15,539,926 of record LR989958.1, on the reverse strand, counting down.
ATATAAAAATGTCTGAGCTGCCTGCTGAAATGTCGTTTATTCATAAAAGTGACAAAAAATCACTGAATATAAATAAACCATTGATAGTCAGAGGAGTTAAGTGTACTAATTTTAACTTTCTTTTTTCGGTAACTTAGAATATTGTAGCAGCAACCTTTTTAAAATGTAAAAAGTTGAAGCTGATAAAATAGATCACGGTAAAAAAATTAATGCTCAAATTTTTAACTATTATGTTTTCATTATAGTTAACCGACCAAATAAACCCGAATATGTTTCTAAAATCTTTTTCGCAAACGTTAAATAAACCGCTTTTGTTTCTCGATTTCCGAACGTAACCTGTAATGTCATCCGCGATACGTTACACGCACAAGCTGTTGACATTCTAAAAGTCGATAGTACGAACAAAAGTGTGCGTAACACAAAACGGAGCGTCAGTATAAGATTGATTGATGTTCTGAATAAAATCTACGCAATATTGTTTTGTTGTAAACATGTTATTTAACTTGTTAATGGTGTTTTATATTAGTAAATATGTGTCGCAAGACTGTTGTAGTGGCCCGATAGTTACATAGAAATGTCTGTGGACGAGTACGTATTATTTGTGAAACGCCTTTCTCGGTGGAATAGCAATGTTTATTGTTTTTAATGCTAATTAAATCTTTCAGGTATTGATTGTTTATCCTAGTTGAGAGAAAAATTGAGGTGAGTGGTATTGTAAGTAATAATTGCGATGTTGGGCTGAGAGTAGAGAGTAGAGTAGTATCTATATTCTGGATTTTTCATCATGTTGCGTTTTATTTTGTTTTGATACATTTAGTGATTTTTTTTGCTATTCTTTTTACACAGGAGTAAATAATCAATATCCACTTTATAAGAATAAACTGCATAAATGTTTGTAAACGTTATTTATTTAAAATTTTGTTTTTTGCTTTATGAAAATGTTAGCACCTAGGGAATTACTTACCTACTGCGATGTCCCGTTACTTAACAACTTTCATTTTCATTAATGATTTCTTTCATAATCTTCAGCTATTTCTTGACTAGGTCTTGGCTAGATTTAACTAGGTATTAAAAAAATGCATTTAAGTAGGTATATCCCCTTATAAGAAAACACTCTCTCCTCTCAATGTCCTCTCCTCTTAATGGATAGCAATTTCCAGAGGCATAACAAAAATTCTTCGAATGAAGATAGGCTCATTCTATCATAGGCTTATTCTAAAATAATCAAAAATAAATTCTTTGTCACTTTTCGAAGCTTCATTCTCGACGAAAATAGTTCCCATCCCAGGCATTCATAACAGTTAGTAAATTGATGAGCTCACAATCTTCTTATCAATAACAAAAGTGCAGGACTCTTTTTACGTTCCATGTCGGTACTTAGTTCATAGAATACTTTCAGTACAGTTGACTGTCGTCATACAAATGGTCACCAGAACCGTGAGACGCTTTGCAAGAAATCGCATCGCACCAGTTCGCTGTTTTGTGTTGAAGCACTAACTGTCGTACTCAGAGACGTTACTTAACTTTAAAGTTTATTTAGTAAAAACGTGTAATACTTAAGTCTATACGCATAAAGACGATTATTCAATGAAAAAATTGTATTAATGACAGATTACTGCTAATTGACGTCTCTGAGTGCGGCAGATAGACATGTTTTATTAAAATAACAGCCGTTTCAAAGTCATCAGGTGACTAATTTTTTATTTTAATTTTAATATTTTTTGCATTATTTCTTTAAGTAAGTAGGTACCTACTTACATAAAATTCACCTTCTGTTTTTGACAAAACTACTCATCCGATCTTTATGAAATTGCACATATAAGACCTGTGGAAGCAAATAAATTATTTTAGTGTTGGATAGCCCATTTATCGAGGAAGGCTATAGGCTATATAACATCACGCTACGGCCAATAGGACCTCAGAAGTAGCCAAATTAAGAACGACGGGAGCGAAGCGAAGCCCCGCGCGATATCTACTACAATATAATCCCTATCCTACTGAAAATCAACTTTGTTCATATGCTAAAAGTTGTGCTTTGAAACGCGAAACGAGTTTTTAGTTTGAAAGTTTGTATCCGTATGCAGACTTTCATACTTGTATGTAGAACAAACTATATTGCACTAAGTCGGACTGTAGGAGTTTCAGTTGTACAAATACGGTTATAAAGGAGGATGTACTGTCATAGATTTGTATAGAGATGAATAAAACACTTCATTTTATTCAAACATTCGCGACAACGCTACGAGTAGAGTTCCTTGAAATAACTTTAGTGCTATCTTTCTTTGTAAGGTAAAATGATTTCCTTATTCACCGGTCTGTGTGATGTGATTCCTATTGTAAACACGAACGTTACTCTTTCTGTCTATTTGGTAATCACAGAAAAGATAATAATAAATACATATATTCTGTGGTTATGATAACTGACATAAAGAAACAATAGAACACGAGCCCAGATACGTGCAGATTCTGAGAAATTCATGCCAGAAAAAAAAACCAAAGTCAGTTCATTTACAGCAGCAATTAGGCCTGAGAAACACTATCTATTCGTGTCCACAATTTTACGAGGGCTTCTCTTGATTTTGTCAGGATCTCATCATCAGATCCTGACTTCCTTGACATGGTACTACCCTTGAATTGTACTCTGTCGAACAAAAAAGGATTATCAAAATCGGTTCTTAAACAACGCAGTGAGGGCTGAACATACATAAAAAAATGGTCGAATTAAGAACCTACTCCGTTTTTCTGCCAAAAAACCCAACCTAATAACGTTTGTGCATAACCAGAGGATTAAACCCGAGACCATGTGCGCAGCAGTAAAACCTAACTACTAAACTGACTTTATAACCTCAGAATTCATTTATTTCACAAGAACTTACAAAACAGGCTAATTTAATCGACATAGCACGCGAACGAATCAAGGGACAGAATCAAGCTCATAACAAAGCGTTAGATATGTGTATGTGTACCTATTGTGAAAACCGCAATTATCGTGACCGAATAAATTCAGCAGGCCCTTTGTGAGCATATCTCTTTTAACAGACGCACCTTAATAATGAGATATCATAAGACAAAACAGACCAAAATTTAATAATACGATTCTTTATTCTGCTCTCTAGAGAATCAGACAATAGTACAACACAAACCAGAATTATTTAATTAAGTATGAGTATATTCAACTATATTCCACCTGCGGCATTGCCGCATGAACCACAGAAATAGGAGTAGCCTTTAATATACAGCCCTTTGACTGTTTCTCTGCAAAAATAATATATTGAGCAGTTGCTTTATTGCAACGTAAAAGAAGGACTAAAAGCATGTGGGAATAGATGTTGCATCGCTCCAGAAAGCTTTATCGGCCTTAGCTTAGATTTAGGAGTTTCACTGAGGGTGACATCTACGAGTCACTCTTGGTGAATCTGAATGGCATCGGACTATGACTATGACTACAGTTTTTAGAAGTCAAATTAGAGTCGCGACTGACAAAAACACTCGCAGCCTGAGGGACTGCCGACCAATGTGAATTTCACTTTATGGAATATGGGTACTAGTCAAGTGACTTACCATCTGCTAACGGTGAAGGAAAACATCGTGAGGAAACCCACATACTCTAGAATTAATTCTAAGCGTATGTCCACCAACCAGCACTAGGCCAGCGTGTGTGGATTATGGCCTAAACCCTCTTGGATTTAGATAGAGAAGAGGAGAGCCAAGCAGTGAGACATTTATTGCTGAAGACGTCCACTTCTCCAACTATTCGCAAAAAATTGCTTATTTTTTATCAGTTGCTGTGTCGCTTTGAAAAAAATAAAAATAGCCAAATGTTTGTTAGTAGGTAAAGATACTGATGCGTCTTCAACTGGATGTATATTTTAATGGAAATGTGTGATCATCATTTTTGTAGCAGTAAAAGTTAAAATGTTCATGATTTATGACTTGGATGCTATTGGATGACTGGACAGAGTAGATGTAAAGCACGATAACTGTATTTTACACCAAAATTATATCTACTGACCAAAGGTTTTTAGTTAACACAAAATTAATGTCAATTTTTTTTAAATATGTGGTAAGACGCCAATTACGTCACATATTTATTTACCTAAACCCTCTCAGCTCGCTAGATAGAGAAGAGGAGACCCGCGCCCAGCAGTGGGACTTAATGGGTTGCTGATGATGATTTATTTACCGATATTTTCCCGTTCTGCACCCTTTGCAACTTTATATGAAATTTTGTTATACCTAGGTACTTATATCATCATTTCAACCCATAAACGTGCTGCGCACGGGTCGCCATAAGGAACTTATACCTCGCTAGTTAGGATATATTGGTCTTGGTCCCCACCAAATATTGTGAAGGGAATTTAGTCTACGGGGATAGATAGATACGGGTAGACGGGTTGGTAAAGGGTTTGTTTCAAATTTTTCTGTTCTCACAGTGCTCTTGTCGCCATAAGGTTACTCTCTTAGTCGCCTTTTAGTGACATTCTAGTCGACACGGATATATGCAAAAATAATAATAATAATGCAAGTGGGTTAATTGTGTAAAAAATTAAACAACTAAAAAGTTTTTTATATTTTTAATATTGCATCGATCTGTTTAATAGATAAATTAGGCATAGGTATATGCGTAAGTAATCTACGCATGTCCATGATTTTTTTTTCAACCTACAGGTGAAGCCCCGATCACCGATGACCCAATAATACAAATTTTATCGGCTAATATGTTAGGTAATTATCTATGGAATTATAAATATTTGCCTTGTTCTTAAATGATATAGGTTGAAGAAAAAAATTTAAAATGTCAATCCTCTATCATTAATTAAGTAGTGGAATGCAGGCATGTAAATATATAATAGTGTTTGCCTGAGCTACGGGCGAAGTCTAGTTCTGAGATTTAAATAACAGTAGGTAGGCAAGGCTCACTAAATTATTTTTTCATTTTTTTTAAGGATACGCTGTGGACTCTACAAACATTATAATATAGATTCAAAACAAAATTAAATACTTATCTGTGAATAGCACAAATATACGTGTGGAAATCAAAATAAGAAGATACTAGAGTCTTTGAAATGCATTGAAGTTAGCACACTATTAGGTATTTAACGGTAAACCTAAACAAAACGTAACTAAGTAATTAAATATTTAACTGATACATCACGGAATCTCAAATTCGTATAAAAAACCGGCCAAGTGCGAGTCGGACTTGCGCACCGAGAATTCCGCATTTTTTAATTTTTTTTTAAAGTAAAGTAAGTAAATAGTTTAGTTAAGTTATTAGTAAAGAAATGTAAGATAATAGTAGGTAACGGGATAGTTATAGAACTATAACTATAAGTTATAGAAAAAATATTCACGTAGGTGGATGCACCACCTTTAAGGCGCGGGCCCACCGCGGCGCATGCAGTGCACGGGCACGCGGCGCATTTAAGCTGCGTGTATTAATTAGTTTGACAACGTGGGTCTACGTTTCCTCTGGAGTAGGTACACGAAGACCCACGACTATGTATAGCGTGGCACGGCGGCGGCGCGCGGCACACGGAGAGGCTACGCACGTGCCACTGCAATCCACGGACACGGGCTTCACTGCTTCACTGAGTACCTCGATAGAAACATGAAACGCGTCCGTTCCACAAGGTGTATGACTGAAAACTGCACTGCGATAAGCGAGCTGTACATAGTCGTGGCTCATATTCGTGTACTCCAGTGGAAACGTAGACCCACGTCGACAGCGTTGAGCTATGTAACCGCCTATTCGAGCAAGCCACGCATGTATCAATGACGTCAATTCATGCGTAGCCTCTCCATGGGTTGCAGTGGACACAACCACATACATTTTCTTACAAAGCGAAGCTTAATACACGTGCGTAGCCTCTCCGTGCACCGCGGTGGGCCCGCGCCTTTATAATATCGTCAGTTCGGAATAAACTCTCACTCTTATTCAATTTTTTTACGCTTACGCTTATCGTTTTATACTCCTTCCAATATAGAACTAATATTGAGTGATATAACTAGCAACTAGATAATTGCTTCTTACTTAATTTATTATTCTAGGTCAACGCGAAGTACTCTATAGGATTTGATATTTTTGATCGTCAAGATGCGACAAAAATGGAGCATAAACGTTTACTTAGAACTCTGATTTTTTTATTGTACCAAGGGATTGCAGACCTGAGTATTTGATATTAATTTCAGCTTGATACCTCTGCGCATTCTTAAGAAAAATATTCTTGACAGACGGACAACGGAGTGATCCTATATGGGTTTCGTTTTTTCTTGAGGTATGGAACCCTAAAAATAGTTTTTTATCAACTGTGATTATGTAGTAGGTAATCCTTGATATTTATAATTGCCATATTTTTTAAATATGAGGTAGGTATGTAATTAAAATCTTGTTTTCTTAGTTCTTGTATTCGATAATACCTACAAAGCCAGGGTACCTACGAAATTATTGCGTTTACAGTTCAATTTATCTACAAAATATACATTGGAACTTGCAAGGCGTAATTTCCATGGTAAAATACCTGTGAGCATAACGGATACTACTACTACTTGACTGGCCTGTTGGTCTAGTGGTTAGAGACCCTGACTGCTAAGCCGAAGGTCGTGGGTTCGATCCCCACCCAGGACAAATCTTTGAGTGATGAGCATAAAGGTTTGTTCTGTGTCTGGGTGTAATTTATCTATAATATGTATGTATTTACAAAAAAATGTATTTGAGTAGTATATCAGTTGTTTAGTACCCATAACACAAGCAAATATAATTGCTTACTTTGGGACTAGATGGCGCTGTGTGAATGTGGTAGAATATTATTATATTATTATACTTACTTTTTAATACACTTTCACGTAATTCTAAAAAGTGTATTGAAAACATTTCAAAAAATTGCTCCGAATAAATAATAAAAATCGAAAACCACGAAATATGACACGAAATTGCGACGTTGTCATTCCTCTGTATCTGTATGAACCCTCTTAAAAGTATGACAATGTAATTCGACGTGGAATGTGATCTTGCGTCGTTCGGAAAGTTTGTTGTTGCGAAATGAACTGATGCCAAAGAATCCTTTTAGCGCCGGAAAATTTTAGCAAAAGAACAATATAGTGTTTAACATTTAAACCATCGTAAACAAGTGATTACGACTTTTTATAGATTATTTATGACCCATATCTACATAATCGACCAGATAGGCGATTACAGATGATGACATAAGATAATATTTATTTATTTTATTTAAAACTTTATACAAACAATTTTGTACAGGCGGACTTAATGCCTTTAGGCATTTTCTACAACAGTGATGGAGAGAAATGAATGAAGTAGGTGAATAATACATACAATTTCTAAAGAATATAAATATATAATTATATATATAGATCGTAGTACGTACCTATAAATATGTTAAAGATATATTAATACTTTCAACTATTTATAACAATGATTACATTGTTATCAAATATAATATAAAGGGTAGGTATATGAATTATGAATACATACGTGAATACATTCATACTATGCTATATTATTACAATAGAGATGAGTTGATTTCCAGAATCATACTGCTACACTATTTAGTCAAAAAGAGTTCGTGGATCCTCTTCTTAAACTCATAAGTCATTACTATTGGTGGACTTTCTGACCTCAAGAGGTAGGGCGTTCCAGAGAAGAACGGATTGGATCGGAAATTAAGAATGAATGAAACCAGATGTGTTATAAGTAGGTACAAAGTAGTTATAGTTAGTTAGTTTATTTTTACAAAATTATAAATTGTATTATCGACTCACCAGAGTTACTCTCTCAAATTACTTTTAATATTAAATTTAGTGCTCGTAGAGCTTATTAGCTCTACGAGCACTAAATTTAATAAGAAGAAGAGAAGAGATTAGTACTATTGTATGAAGCCTTCGTGGCTCAGTGGTTGCTGGTGACCCTGACTGCTGAGACAGAGGTCGTGGGTTCGATTCCCACCCAGGACAAATCTTTGTGTGATGAGCACAATTATTTGTTCTGTTTCTGGGTGTGATGTATCTATAATATGTAGTGTATTTACGAAAAAAAGAGTTATTTAATTATATATCAGTTGTCTAGTATCCATATAACAAGCATTAGCTTAGTTTGGGACTAGATGGCGCTGTGTATATTTAAAAAAAAAAAAAATCTCTTCTTACGAATTTACAAAAACAATATTTCTTACTTCGATCCAATAACACGTATGGCCCGTCAATATAATGACATGGTAAAAGATAATGAGTTGTTGGATATTTTTGACTATAACCTGAATGCATATACCTATCAAAATTGTTAAAGATATCCTCCATAATAGACTGGCCTTGATTAGTTTTGAATAAATTATAATTGTAACTAGCGTGAATTTAATTTGCCTTTAACTACATTTATGTGGAACTGTTAACATCTTGTTATTGTGTTTTGTTGTATACACATGTATTGTACGTTATGATCCAGATCAAAACATTGTATTCATTATGTGATATTTTAAAGATTATAATGTGTTTTGTGCTTAAATAAATAAATAAACAAACAAGAAGTAGATTATTAGAAGATAGAAGATTTCAGTCAGACCGAGCAAAGATAGTTAAAGTACTTGGTTAAGTAGGAGAGGGAGATGTTAGGATAGAGTAAAGTGTAATGAGAGCACTCATATTACGGCGATTAACAATAGGTAACCATTTTAATTGAGAACTGTTGCTCTAGTCACGTGGTCATACTTGCAAAGATTAAAAATAAATCACCACACCTTATGCCACTGATATTACATAAGAAAATTTAATGTTCACTAAATCTAACATTATTTTAAAGTTGAAATAAAAGAGATTTAAGTACAAAATAAAATAAAAAAACTAACTTATACAATTTGATATTGATTTATCAGTGTGTAGTGGCACCTATATAGTTCGTGTTAAATATAACGAAATAATACAAGACTTGATGGTGAACTTTAGTTTGTCTGCGGACATAAAGTCAGATCGTACCGTTGTTATTAACCACCCTCCCTGGTCTCCTCCCTGTCTGGCATCCAGGTGCGATAAGGACGTTACCCTCAGGACATTGCACTAACAAAAATGTCGTCTACATGGGTTTCCAAATGTTTTCGGTCATGGAATATTTACCAAATACAATGAAGCATTTTTATTTGAGGGTAGAATATTTATTAAATTTATCATAAACACCTTTTTTCTCAAGGATAGGTCGCTACCTAGGCGCACCACACCCATATTTCGCCAACTATATAAGGTGCCACGTATCTAATAATCTATCTATTGCCAACCGAGTACTTTGCAAACCCAATAGAATTTGTCGTTCTATTTACCCGATAGAGAAAAAAATGCATTGCATTCACATTTTGCCAGCTATAGCTATATGAAGTCTCATTTAAAGTGTATACCAATGTCATCCAATCTGATGTCAAGCAGAAGTAAATACCTACTTAAATATATTCAGTACTTTCACCACACTGTCTTATATTATATTGCTCCAAATGATCTTCTGAGGAAAACCTCCCAGTAAGGTTTTCTGTGGCGTTATAACCACACTTTGGAAAACGTTGTCTAGACATTCTAAATTATTGTTGTAATAAAGTAAAATAAAAGAATTTAAGATAGGTATTATACACTTGGTACCTATAATAATCTTTTCGTTCTCGTTTCTTTGTTTTGTCAAGGCGAATCAAACTGCTTAATTTTTTCCTTATGTACCTAGATGAAATATTTTAATTAAACATTCTTACATGACAATTGTATTGAACAATAATTGTAGCGTAACATCTTTATGTACCACATTTAAACAAATAAATATTATGATTACATGAGGGACTCAAAGCACGTTACATCATCACAATAATCAATATACTGATACTGTAACAATACTTACTGGTCTGTTGGTCTAGTGGTTAGTGACCCTGAATGCTAACCCGGAGGTCGTGGGTTCGATCCCCACCCAGGACAAATCTTTGTGTGATGAGCATAAAGGTTTGTTCTGTGTCGGGGTGTAATTTATCTATAATATGTATGTATTTACAAAAACAAAATGTATTTAAGTAGTATATTCAGTTGTTTTAACCCATAACACAAGCAAATATAATTAATTACTTTGGGACTAGATGGCGCTGTGTAAATGTGGTAGAATATTATTATTTGGTAATATGTTGCTGTATACGTCTACTGTTTAATATAGGTCTAATGTACACAACTTCTCATGGAGGTGTGTGTCTTCTGAGGGTTCGTGTGAGGAGCGTAATGATCTCTACTCTATAGTAAACGAATTAAATGTTCGTATTAAATATTTACAACATGATCACTATATAAACATCGATTTCATCATTTTAAATGATGAGATTATACCTAATTGGTCTTGTCGATGACTGCCATAGCCTCAAAGGCCACTCTGTGACCTATCCCCGTTGGTTTGCGTTTATAGGCTCCCCGCTACTAGGTAATAAAACTATGTTTTTAGTTGTCATTGCCACCGCCTGTCTAATCTACATGTTACTTTATTAGTTATTTAATTTATAAATGTAAATTTAATCCATAAATTACAAATCGTGTTAATGAATAATTCACAGTAGGTATTATATATACAATAACTTACCAAAACGTCAAAACTTAACTAACCGGCGGACAGCGACCATATTATTATTTGATAAGAGGCTACCGATTGAGACCCAGACTCTGAAGGTCTCATCGCACAAATCACATATTAAAAGTTTGCCGGCGAACTGATAATCTGTAGGGCCCTTAACAAAGTTACACGATATATAGCCTTCCAACTCTTCCAACACAAAGAATTCGGGCCAATAGTTTCTGAGGTTCGCGTTCAACCAAACAAACCAACTTTCAGCTTTATAATATTAGTATACTTAGATTTTTAGAAAATCCACCCGAAATGTCGATAATTTCTGTTGTTATTATAAAATAAATATCGCTAGTGCAAAACCGTAAGGGGTCACTAGTTTTACAGAAAAAGAAGATCTGTGAAATCAGTTTGTTGTATAATCAGATAATGTCAAGTTGCCGAGTCAAACTTCTCATTTGATAAGAGACAGACAGATATCGGTGTTCTCTGACAGTTGAGAACAGTGCTCTGCGGGGATAAAATTTTAAACGATTTAAATTGTTTTTTTTGTATAAAATACTATCTAACTAAAGTTAGTTGAAATAATATGTGTGAAATAATATTTACGTGCAGTTGCTTTCGTAAAGTCCCACTGCTGGGCATGGGTCTCCTCTCCTCTATCTACAGAGCTGAAAGGGTCTAGGCCATATTTTCTAATATCCAAATATTCTTGAATTTAATTTAGGTAGTTAGTAGTAGGCTTTGGTTCTGTAGGTACCATTCGGTGATATTTTAAACTGTCACCAATTGGAATTTTGACTATTGACTAAACGCTGGCCTAATGCGAGTTGATGTACAGTCGAGTTCATTAATATATTGGCACCATCAAAGATTCAAAATATTGTGAGCGTTGAAAAGCTCAATAAATACTATAGAACCTATGGATCAAATATATGTCCTCATGTGAATGGTCCAATAAAATATGCTAACCATTATGTAATAAGTTGTAGTCACCCTTTTCAACAAAAATATCTAATGATGGTGCCAATATATTAATGAACTCGACTGTACCAGACATAGTCTTTGTTGCTTGTGCTCGTATGTGTTTCTAACAATGGATTTCCTTCACCGTTAGCAGATGATAAGTCATATTATGTCATTGTATCTCAACAACAACGGCTCTAACAATTTGGATGTAAATTTATACTTCATAAAATTGCTTACTTTTAAGTATTTAATGCAGGAGCAAATTCCGGACGTGACTTTTCATTTCAAATTCAAACCTATCTTGAAGCTCTTGAAGTAGTTACTATGACGTCAACAATAGCAAATACGATAGCATGATTGTATCTATTTACAAATAAAATAGAATCGTTAACAAACTGTCAGTTTCACTAAAAATCCTCTAATGTACAGTGTCCGTGTTAAACAAATATTGTTATAACCGTTCTTACTGTTGGATTGTAATGCGCACAAAGAATTTAGATCCGTGATAACTTAGAATTTGAGGTAAATCTTCAATGTTAACATGATAATATAATCGCTTTCTTTGAATTCAAAAATGATTTAAGTATAGGTATTTTTTATTGTCGTCTATTCAAAGTAAAATCGAAGGTAATGTGTATGATGCAACATACCTACAGCACGAATACAACCAATATTATGCTTGTAGGTTTCTTAGAAAACATAAAACATAGCGATTTTTCTCGAGGTGCTTCACGCTCACATTTCACCAGGTATATTTTTAAGATTAAACTATTTCCATTAACTAAGGTCATTTCAAAACTTCCGATAGGTACTGAGAATTTCGATTTTATTTTTGTTTTTCCAACATTATCATGTTTTGAAAACCCTACAGCGCATAGTAAAAAAAATAAATGACCTCACACTCCTCACAGTGACAGTAAAAAATTTGATTAGCCCGAATAAAATGAAGACCTGATTATCTTCTATTTTCATTAAGTATATAAAATTTATTGGCGGAAATTAGGTGAGGCCTATGTTCAACAGTGGACGTCATTGGGCTGATATGATGATGATGATGATATAAAATTTAAATATCCATACTCTGATAACCTTTCAGCATAATTATAATTATTTAACATAATCGTAAAATGAAAGCAGACAATTATAACTATGTTAGAATAATAACAAGAGTTATTGTTTATAAAATTAAGAAAGAACATTATATTATGTTATACGAAGCGTTATACGAAATATAAATGTTATCATTTTTCATGATAGCAAACATTTCCCTCGAGTTTTCCAATACGTTTCAATTTGTAACCTCTATACTCGTATGTATTGAAAGAAGGCAGAATGGACGCTAGTCTTTGCCGTACCATCGAGTTGAATACGCGTGTGTTGTGTTTCGCGCGCTTTCCCGCGCTTTCAGCCTTGTAACTCGTATTTTTTTCGTATAGAAAAATTAATATAGTGGATTGAATTTTATTTTGATATTTATTATTAAACAAATAAGTGCAATTATTAATCGTGTTTTTGGTGTGTGCAGACGTAAATAAATAAAAGTGAGTACTTATATATTTATTTCGTCTATTAAGTATATCCATTATTATTTATTGTTAAATAGTACTCGTATGTTTTTATATATTTCATATGTAGTTATTTTGCAATTAATCATGATCATGTTGTCAGTTGATACCTAGTTATTAATGGATACCGGTTTAATAAATGTTCCTTATTATTATTTTATTACAACACTCGTTTGATAAATTATTTTTAAAGGAAACCTAGTTAAATCAGTACTTAAGTAGGTATAAGTAATTATTTTAATAGATAGCTCGAATGTGTACACTACATATTTACCAAATACTTTATTCCGAAAGTCACAAAGACGAATTTCAAAATCCCGAATATATTTATAACAACTCTGATTTTCCATTCATCCAGTTTTATAATTCCGAAATGTCAATATTCCGAACGTTTATAATTACTATTCTCAAGATGCCTAATTTCAATAAATACATCAAATAAAAAGTCCGACTTATTTCATAATCCGAATCATCAAAAATACTTAGGTACGAATTATAAAAACGCCGTGTAACTAATACTGAAACTATATTATGATGAAGTTACTTTCATTTTTTGCAGTATATTTAAAACTATAATTCTTATAATTCTATTATTATGGTTCCAAATTATTTTCCTTAATAAATTTAATACTTATTTTATTTTATTTAGGTAATAACGCGGACACTTGTGTGGGTGATCTATTCCATTCTAATACCAAAAACTAATACCAATAGTATTTGTTTACACTCGTAATAAATTTTATATTCCTAACGAATACCACTCACAAACGAATCCCAAAACAAGTTAAATGGTATCAGGATACAGTCAGTAATAAAAATGCTTTCAATGTGGTTTTAAATAATATGAAACAAAATCAGTCTTATCAAACAAATAAAAGTGTAGTGGGAAAACGTTTGGTTCATTATAGGATCTGCCTTTCATTGGCACAGTTCTAACCTAACCCACTTTAAATTAATTAACCTATACACATCGTTAATATGTAACTACTTATTCGAATTCAGCGTATAGGATTACGATTCTAGCTAATCTAACTTTCTATGGGTATATTATATCAACCGACAATAAAAGGGGTCTTTTAATGACCACAATTCTAAACTAATCCAATGATATTATAAACTATTATAATAATCATCATTGACCTAACCTAACCGATTCACCTGCTCACCAATTCACCATTACGCGTTTAGATATAATTTGTTTATTTTCTTAAATTTAAATTATATTACGACTACTTAGTTTTTGAAATTACAACAATTATGGTGTACTTAGATAAGTACCTTCGCCCAACGTAGCTTGTCTTGAGTCGCTTCTTTGCAAAACAAGTAATTTTATTTATAAAATATATATTATAACTATCTACGATCACTATTTTAAACTAAAATGAAAATAATTACTTCAAGCTTCAAGGAGTACCTACTTACAAAATGTATGTTCATGTTTTGACAATCAATGTATGAATCGATGCTATGTAAATAATAATTGTATTGCTTATTAGCATTACATACATATAGGGGAAAAAATTATTCATTCATTTATGTAAGTATAATCATTTACTTAGTATATAAATTCTTAAAATATATTTATACTTGGCAATAATTTACACCTAAGCTTTTCTGGTTAGGAAAACTTTATTATCAATATATTCGACTCGAGAGTCAAACTTAAAGCTTCGCTACGACATTAAACTCTCGCTCGTAACAGTGGTCTAAATATAAACCCTATAGGCAGAAAATTTATGTATAAAAATGTTTAGTGAAGGGTCATTCTGGCTCTTTTCTTTCATTATTTTAAATCATTATCATCATCATTATATCTATCAACCTGTTGATGTCCATACATCATATGATGACATAAGCCTCATCTAATTTTCGCCACACAGCGTAAATATTGAAAATGAGCCAAATACCCGTCTCTAAGATTGTTTGACAAACTAAAGGACGCGGGGCTTCGTTCCTGTCGTTCTTTGTTTGGCCACTGCTTAGCTCCTATTGGCTGTAGCGTGATGTTATATAGCTTTAGCTATAGCTTTCCCCGACAAACGTGCTATCGAACACTAAAAGATTTTCACATAAATTACAAATCGGACTAGTAGTTTCTGAGATTAGCGCTTTGAAACAAACAAGGAAACTCTTTATAATATTAGTAGGTACTTACCTATATAATTATTATGATCTTCTCATACCCTGAAGATAAAAAAACCTATAATTTATTTGGCAAATCCGCTCAATCAACTTTAATGTTAAGGTTTTAATTATAGTAACAAGGATGCATCGTTGTTTTAATAATTAACATATCAGGTTATGGAAGCTTTTTAACCTTGGACTATTAGACTAAATGTCTTGGTCAGTATCTAAAATAGGTTTTTAGACTGCTCACAAACAATATGCAACATTTATTCTATTAATAATTAACTGCTAGAAACATCTACTGGAGCGATCTTATAGATTAAGTTCTGATAAAGAAATAAACAATTTATTATTATTATTATTATATTATAAACAACAAGGGCGCTACAAAAGATCAGTCCTGGTCAAGGTAGTAAAAGGGGCTGACGGCTCCAAGCCCAATGAATAATAATAATAATAAATTATAATTCCTGATGATAGTAAGCCAGTGTCAGTCACACTAAAATACTTACCTGTTTTGAAATAAAAGACAACATTTACAAAAGATAATATTTAATAAAATTTAAAAAAAAAAATCTACTGGAGCATTTGTATGAAAATTATTATAATTCTTTAATCGTATATATTTCTTTTTATACGACTTCAAAAAAGGAGGAGGTTATATGTTCGACTGTATGTATTTTTTTTTTTTTTTATGTATGTTCATCGATTACTCGGAGATGCCTGAACCGATTTAAAAAATTCTTTTTTTGTTTAAAAGGGTATACTTCCGAATTGGTCCCCTATTCATCACGTCAAGTTCTGATGATGGAATCTCAGGGAAATCGAAGGCAACCCTCAAATTTTATAGGCACATGTTACGTGTTTCATATATTTTTTTAAATTATTCAAGTATTTACGTCTGATAGTCAACATCTCATGTTGATGAGCTGGTGATGGAAGGTATAACTCCTTAACTGTTAGGAGTTGGAGGATAATTCTTTCGACATTATAGGTTCTTATAAACCAATAGTTGTATTCTTGTAGGTTATTTAGGTGAGCTGATACTGGAAGGTATAACTCCTTAACTATTAGGAGTTGGAGGATAATTCTTTCAATATTATAGGTACTTATAAACCTATAGTTGTATTCTTGTAGGTTATTCAGGTGAGCTGTCAGTGGAAGGTATAACTCCTTGACTCTTAGGAGTTGGAGGATAATTCTTTCGACATTATAGGTACTTATAAACCTATAGTTGTATTCTTGTAGGTTATTCAGGTGAGCTGTCACTGGAAGGTATAACTCCTTAACTTTTAGGAGTTGAAGGATAATTCTTTCAACATTATAGGTACTTATAAACCTATAGTTGTATTCTTGTAGGTTATTTAGGTGAGCTGTCACTGGAAGGGAAACTTCTTAATGTTTAGGAGAAAGAAGATGATTTCTTTAAATATCACATCCATGTATAAACCTTAAGTTGTGTTATTTCAAGTGTCTGAGGTGAGAGCTCTTGATGGAAGATAAAGTTGTATAATTCAAAGGAATTCTTAGATGATATTAAGTTTTCGATATAGTATCTAACCTGCATTGTATCTAGACTTGTTACCTGTCGTATTTTATAGGAAAAAAGAAAGACATAAAAAGCTGAGAGTTTTGAGATTCCTCTATTCTACAATCAGGTTGTGTTGTTAGAATATTTAAATAGACGTTCCCTTCTATCGAAGATTCTTTATTTCGGTTTTCCGTCTTAGTTTGCCAGCCAGTATTATTAAATCTGCTAGATAAAAAGTACACTAAAAATGGAAAAATAAACTATTTTTAACAAAAAAATATTAAAACGACTTCAAATCAGTACTAAAAAGCGAAAAATAAACTGAATTAGATATTTAATTCCAAGCTAAAAAATACCTACCTACCTGTTTAAAGTATAATACCCTATTACTAATCTGTTTGAAGTCGGTGCCAGCCTAATGAGGTTGTATCACTCAGTTTGAGCCGTCCACTAGGTATGATCACACGCAAGTGCGAGGTGGTGTGAAGTAGCGAGCGGTAACAGATGTACGTACTAAGTAGTTACGTACTACTTAGTACGTTAACTTTACGCTTAACAAACTCTTTAGACTTGGCACCGACTTCAAACAGATTAGTAATAGGGTATTATACTTTAAACAGGTAGGTAGGTATTTTTTAGCTTGGAATTAAATATCTAATTCAGTTTATTTTTC
The DNA here is from genome assembly GCA_905147015.1 of Laspeyria flexula. Taxonomy (NCBI): domain Eukaryota; kingdom Metazoa; phylum Arthropoda; class Insecta; order Lepidoptera; family Erebidae; genus Laspeyria; species Laspeyria flexula. Next base: position 15,522,479 of record LR989958.1, on the reverse strand, counting down.
GCTTTTTAGTACTGATTTGAAGTCGTTTTAATATTTTTTTGTTAAAAATAGTTTATATCTCTAGTCATCTGCTAATGGTGAAGAAAAACTTCGTGATGAAACCCACATACCCTAGAAGAAATTCTAAGTGTATGTCTGATCTACCCCCCGTATTAGGCGAGCGTGTGCAGATTATGGCCTAAAAACCCTCTTAGCTCTCTAGATATAGGTGAGGAGACCCGAGCCCAGCTGTGGGATATTAATGGGTTGCTGATGATCATGATGAAGTTAAATAGCCTCAGTGGCGGTGCGGAAGTGTATACGAGTGTTGTGCAAGAAATCCCGGGTTCTATTCTCAGTATCATCCTGGAGTCAATGTACCCGTTTAATGGCAATAGCCTCACCAAATGTCCATACATAAATACATGGTCCCATGACCAAATATAGTTGACCAACTGTGGGTGTGATCGCGCCTCTGCCTACCCGTTAGGTAAAATAGCGTTGTGATGTTTATTATGTTATAATTTTACTTTATAATGATAATGATAACTTTGGTAGGCACGTATTGGTTTTTTATGTAAACAATAAGGTCTTTATCTAATATTACTTGCGGTGACTTTCACGATATATAGGGTCATAGATACTGGTTATCGTAACTTATTTAATTCATAATAAGACAAGTAAATACGTAATATTTATATTTACCTATACTATTGATATCGCATTATATATAAACGTATTTAAATAAACGTCGCCAAGAGCAGTTTTAGCTAATATCTATAGGGTCTAAGAAAGTAACCATATTTTGAAAATTATTTTGTGAAACAACAAATTATTATTATAATTTTATGGAGGCACTTACAAATATGATAGAATATTAGTAAAGTATAGAATATTTGGAACTTTTTATTTTTCACATTTACTCTGCCTGAAATTCAAATTGATAGCCTGTTTTCTGACGGGCTCAAAGCAAACTTTATCGAGATAGTATGAAAATAAGAATCCTAGCGTTATGAAAACAAATTGCGAAATTCTGCGGATATGAAACTGGACTTTCGCCTTTCTGAGTAATTTAACGCAAAGGCAACAGGAAGAGAATTGACTGTAAATCCTTAGTAATTTTACAAATCGTCATATATAATAATAATAATATTCTACCACATTCACACAGCGCCATCTAGTCCCACAGTAAGCAATTATATTTGCTTGTGTTATGGGTACTAAACAACTGATATACTACTTAAATACATTTTTTTTTGGAAATACATACATATTATAGATAAATTACACCCAGACACAGAACAAACCTTTATGTTCATCACACAAAGATTTGTCCTGGGTGGGGATCGAACCCATGACCTCCGGCTTAGCAGTCAGGGTCACTAACCACTAGACCAACAGGCCAGTCAATATACACACCAAAATATATTTTGTTTGCGTAATTTTAGATAGGACGCAAAATTAAATTACACTGTAGATTTAGCTCTACCTTACTTGTATGTACCTATATAGTTCAGGCACCAGTCTCCCACAATATAAATTTATGCTAATATTTTTTTTAATTATAATTATTGTAAGCTGTTTATGTAAGAAATTGTATATTGTGGAGAGAGAATAAATTTATAAATTATTATTATTTAAAACTTCCGGCACTGAATATTATTAATAAATTTTATACTGGGTTAGGTATCAAGTTAAAATCCAGATTTATATTAAATAATACCTAGGTACTACTACTGCGAACACTATCTAATTCAGCCGTTTTCAAATTATCCTGTGTCTACCAAAACGGGATTTTCTTTTTTATTTAGTTTCTAGAGAACCGCCCTGCAATTATATTATAAAGAAAATGAAAAGTAAAATAACAATAATAAGTAGTTTATTTGCTACTAGAAGTCGTGCGGGGCTTCGCTCCCATCGTTCTTCATTTGGCCACTGCTCAGCTTTTATTGGGCGTAGCGTGATTTAATAAAGCCTATAATCCTTCCTCGATAAATGTGCTATCCAACACTAAAATAATTTTGACAATCGGTTCAGTGGATCCCGAGATTACCCCCTACAAACTCACAAACTTTACCTTTTTATAATATTACTAGCAGTGCCCGCGACTTCGTTTGCGTGGACAACTTATCCCGCATTCATGGAGTTTTAATTTTTTTTACGGAACCCTGATATTTTTTCAAAACCAAAGTAGTTTAAGTCACTCCTTGTGACATAAGCTATCCGCCAGTGAAAGTCCCGTCGAAATCGATCCAGCCGTTCCAAAGATTAGCTGGAACAAACAGACAGACAAAAATTGAAAAAAATGTTATTTTGGTATATGTACCGTATACACATTCAAATGCTTATTTTATTATTACAAAAAGACACACCAATTTTTTTTTATTTGTATAGATAAGTATAGATGAAAGCATGTCACACCAAAACGTTCGAAATAAATGCATTAATCAGAGAATGGATCAGTTCGCAACAGTTTATCTTCTAGTATTTCTTTAATGTCGAAGGTTACCATTCTTTACCTTCCTTCGTTTACTATTCATCAACTAGAAGGATGTGCTAACAGTCGCTCCTGGGACGACTGACACAGTTAAACTGAACTTTTCCGTCGTAATGTGGATCCCTTGAGGTTTATTTAATTTTTAAACGCGTACTGGTCTTTATTATGCAATGTATACTTGTTATTTATAAACTAGCTTCCACCCGCGGCTCCGCCCATGTGATATGCCGGTAAAAATTGCCTGTGCTTCTCCATACTACAATCTATCTGTGTGTCAAATTTCATACAGATGATTTCAGCCATTCTGTCGTGATTGAGTAACACACATCCATGCATAAGTCCATCCATCTGGATATATCTATGAGTAAGCGGATCCTAACGAATCTGACTACTACTACTACTAGGTAATCCCCCTGTAACAACTAAGAATCCATAAATTAATATTGATTTAACCTAAATCCTAGATCCACTACTTATATCTTCACTGAAGTGAACATTAGAGTGGATAAAAAGAAGTAAATATATAAAGTAGAATTCCTATCGTGAAAAAACGAATTTTCAATTGAGTGAGGAGTGAACACACCAGCGCGGCGGCGTCGGATCAATTCAGGTTTACTAATTTTTAAAGTAATATCTGTCTAATTTTATTTATTTAAATCTTCTATTGACACCGTGACCGTATGTTATAATATTATAAATAAAAACTCAATTAACATAAGAGCGTCTCGGTCGGCTCAAAGTCAAACTCCGCTTTTATGATAAGAAATATTAGGAAAATCTATCGGCTAATTTTATTTAGAAGTTTGTTTGGTAATTTTTCATTAGTAAATTGCACTTATGTGAAGCTGGGGAGGTTCGCTAGATAAATATTATAGTAAAACTTCAACTCTGACGTGAGTAAGTACATTATACAGGTAAAAATAAATATCTAAAATTTTAATCCAGTATCTTTATCTTAGAACATCCTAGATCTGCTACTTAGGAAGTTGACTTAGGTACTGTTATTTAACAAAATTAATTAATAAATTTGTGTCACCAAAGGAACAATGGACACTAAAATAATTATTGTGATTTGGTTGCTAATTAAATTCCAACATACGTATGAGTAAATAATATATTGAACGACTGTAAGGGACTCCCCACATTTATCAGCACGGGATCCGCCTTGTATCCACTATATTTGACGTCTAAACGGGCGTCTATAACTATGGACGACGCACAGTGTTTGATATGACCCAAAACATTTCCCTCTGCTGTTTATGGTAGTAATCGATTTAGGGATGCATATAAAATGCAATAGTAAAACACCGACGTGTCTAATTCAAATAACTTTTTTTATAAATAATAATGAACTTTACGTGACCTTGTCGTAAAAAAAAAAAAATTCTGAAAACGTAACTGTCCAAGATATTTATGTTAGATAAATATAGTCTAATAAAGCATCTTAGGCCGCATATTTTCCAGTTTTAATAATTTTTTAAATCGCTTCTGGATACCGAGTAATTTAATTTTTTCAGATTTTCGTTTTTATTTTTTTTCTCCCAAAAAACTCAAGTGTAATTTGTGACTAGCACAGAAAGATTGATCTTAATAAGGCCTATCGCTGATAAAATAACCACGTTCCACTATCGAGGCCTTTAGGAGATATAAACCATTTTGTTCTAGGGTCAAGTGATACAACATAGGGTTGCCACTAAAGGTCAAACAAGTTTTTTTTGTGTGTTTTTTGTTTTCATACTTATGAAACTTTAACGTCGGTGTTTTACTCTTGCATTTTATATGCATCCCTAGATCGATTACTACCATAAACAGCAGAGGGAAATTTTTTGGGTCATATCAAACACTGTGCGACGCAATCATTAATTACAAAAGCCGACTATTCGTCTTCATAGGGCTATGGGTAGAAAAAGTGAGAACAATATCATTGTCATCGTCATGTCATTTAATCAATCACGTATTTTTTTGCCCAAGCTTTTTAAGTCCAAAAGCTTGCCGCGTCGATAAATTTGGTTAGTACGTTAGCAATACATTAACAAGCGGCATTAGAGAATGTACATGTATAATGTATAGAATTACGTCATGACTCGCATACTATGAAAACAATCCACAATTTGAACCATTAACATTACGTATTTAAAGCACGTAGTGTGACGTATTCAGGTATGGTAAAGGACTTTCACGTATTAAATAAATGGCACGATATTATTAGGGTTCAATGTTACGGTTAATTTTTTAATTAAAATTGTACGTCGGCCACGATACTATGGCCTAAAGAGGAATGATAGAAGTGGCGTTATACATAGAAAGGTGTTTTATTTTTAGGAAATGTAAAATGGAAGAGCATTCACTTCGTTTGCTGTCTTCCTTTGGGTTTATATTATGTCGTTCATTAGTATCATGTAAAGTGAAATAAAATATTTAACTTTGAAAGTAATAGCAATACCTAACGTTTAAGGTATAACCTTCAATTACATTAATCTTTAACAAAATCGTTAAAAAGCCTTTAATCCACCATAAACCTTGATATATTTTCAGCGATGTACACATTGATATTTGCCGTGTAGCGACGGCGTTAGAATACATATGTCGCTACCCCATCTCATCCCGTGGGTGTCGTTACCAGTCGACTAAGGGACTAAGGTAGAGAAAACCACTACCAGAAAAGGAAAATTCGAAATTAAACCCTATACCAACCCGTCTGGCCAGCGTGGTATAGTAAGGCCAGAAACCTCCAATGCACCGTACACCTCAGAATAGGCCCCTTGTTCCCGGTAGTCCCGCTGTCCGCAGCCACGGTAGCGGTCGCGGTAACGGCGGGACAGGGGGTGCTAAGAATCTCCGGGCTACGAGAAAAGGCTACCAAAACCAACTGACCCTGGCTACGTATAACGGACGCTCTCTACGGCTGGACCAACACCTCACCGAACTCGAAGTAGAACTGGGTCGCATAAACTGGCACATATTGGGGTTATCTGAAGTCCGAAGACAGGGGGAGGACACGATAACCCTTGAGTCAGGCGACCTATTCTACTTTCGGGAAGGTGATCGGCCCTCTCAGGGCGGTGTCGGTTTCCTCGTTAACAAAATCCTTGCTAACAACGTTGTGGAGGTCAGCAGTGTGTCGACCAGGGTAGCGTACCTCATATTGAAAATCACCGACAGGTACTTCCTGAAGGTGGTACAGGTATATGCGCCGACTTCGACATACTGCGATGACATTGCCGAAGCCATGTACGAAGACATAGCTAAGGCATTACATGGTACAACCAAGGCTCACTACAGCGTTGTTATGGGGGATTTCAATGCCAAAGTGGGAGTACAAGAACGCGGCGAAACGAAAATCGGATCCCATGGTGTGGGGCGCCGAAATCACAGGGGGCAGATGCTAGTCAACTTTCTGGAGTCGCAGGGGCTTTTCTTAATGAATTCGTTCTTTAAGAAGAAGCCTCATAGAAAGTGGACATGGCGAAGCCCCGATACTGTGACGAGGAACGAGATAGACTTCATCATGACTGACAAGAAGCATATATTTAGAGACGTCTCAGTGATCAATAGGTTTAATACCGGAAGTGATCAATAGGTTTAATACCGGAAGTGATCACCGACTTGTCCGAGGCGCTCTAAGTATAGACTTCAAAGCCGAAAGGCGTCGCATGATGAAGTCTACTCTCCGACCTACTGCGCCTCAAATGGTCATGGGGTCTGAAAAGTTCCAACTAGAGCTTCAAAATCGTTTCGACCTGCTGGAAACCCTTGGCAATGTTGATGAGAAAACCGACACAGTGGTCAAAACGCTACAGGAGGTGTCTCAAAGGGTGTTTCCCGGTAAAAGCGTAAAAAGGCAGTCTAAACTCTCACTCGAGACTCTCGAACTTATGAGGCAGCGACGGGAAATGTCATCCACGCAGTCGTCTTCGTCAGATGGGAGAAACCTCAACCGGAAGATCCGGAAGCTGGTGCGACGTGACCTCCGATGTTTCAATACACGCGCCATCGCGGCCGTGATTGAACAAAACAGAGGCACCAAAGTTTTCGCTCGCCAGCTTGGTAGAACTCATCTGACGAAACTTAATACTGCGGATGGCCAAACCGTAACCTCCAAGTTCGAGATTCTAGAGGAAATAGAGAGTTTCTATAAACGCCTTTACGCATCACGGACGACCAAACCCATGAGACCCAGCGAAGATGACCACAGAGCCCCACTCACGCGCCATTACACGGAGGACATCCCTGATGTCAACCAGGGCGAGGTCAGAGTTGCTCTCGAGCAACTTAAGAACAACAAGTCCCCAGGGGATGACGGAATCACAACAGAGCTCCTAAAAGCAGGCGGGACACCTATCCTGAAAGAGCTAGCGAGCCTCTTTAATTCCGTCATTCACCAGGGCTTAACACCTCAGGCGTGGAGCGGGAGTGCGGTGGTTCTGTTCTTCAAAAAAGGTGATAAAACCTTGCTGAAGAACTACAGACCCATCTCACTCCTGAGCCACATCTACAAGTTGTTCTCGAGAGTGCTCACCAACCGCCTCGCCAGAAAACTCGACGAGTTCCAGCCACCAGAACAAGCCGGGTTTCGAAAAGGCTACAGCACCGTAGACCACATCCATACTGTTCGGCAGATTGTGCAGAAAACCGAAGAGTACAATCAGCCGCTGTGTATGGCTTTTGTGGACTACGAGAAAGCCTTCGACTCCATCGAAACCTGGGCGGTTCTGGATGCTCTGCAGCGATGTCGTATCGATTGGCGCTATATCGAGGTGTTGAGATGTCTTTATGAAACCGCCACCATGACCGTCCAGCTCCAGGACCAAAAGACCAACCCTATCGAGTTGCGTCGAGGGGTGAGACAGGAGGATGTTATATCCCCCAAGCTCTTCACCAACGCGCTCGAAGACGTCTTCAAGACGCTGGACTGGACTGGACGGGCTATTAACATCAATGGCGAGTACATCTCACACCTTCGGTTTGCCGACGATATCGTCATCGTGGCAGAGTCACTGGAACAGTTGAGCGAAATGCTGCGCAGCCTAGATGGAGCCTCTCGACGTGTTGGTCTCGGCATGAACTTGGATAAAACCAAGATTATGTTCAACGAACATGTCATGCCGGGGCCGATTTATGTCGACGGATCGGTTCTCGAAGTTGTTCAAGAGTACGTCTACCTTGGACAAGTTATCCAGCTCGGTAGAAACAACTTCGAGAAAGAAATCGACCGCAGGATCCAACTGGGTTGGGCAGCGTTTGGCAAACTACGTCGGGTTTTCTCTTCGCCTTTACCGCAATGCCTGAAGACCAAAGTCTTCGACCAATGCGTCCTACCTGTCATGACTTACGGTGCCGAGACGTGGACACTCACTGTAGGACTAGCCCACAAACTGAAAGTCACTCAGCGAGCTATGGAACGAGCTATGCTCGGCGTCTCTTTGAAGGACAAACTTCGCAACGAAGTAATCCGACAAAGGACCAAAGTTACCGACATAGCTCGTAGAATAAGTAAGTTGAAGTGGCAGTGGGCTGGTCATATCTGCAGAAGGACCGATGGACGGTGGAGCAAGCGTGTCCTAGAGTGGAGACCGCGACTCGGCAAGCGTAGAGTAGGACGCCCTCCAGCTAGATGGTCCGACGACCTAAAAAAGGTCGCTGGATCTGACTGGATGCGGAAGGCGGAGGATAGAGTGTTATGGCGCGTGTTAGGAGAGGCCTACGTCCAGCAGTGGACTGCAATAGGCTGAAATGATGATGATGACACATTGATATCTTTTAAACTTTTAACTCGAATAGGTACTCCGTAGGTACTCCTATTTCCTATTACAACAACTTTTGTAATCTCCGTTGGTAATGTTGTCGCATTATTTTGTTATTTTTATTTCAATACGGCTTTATATAATTATATAATGGAAAAAAATCATATCTCCTTAGCCTGAGATGAAATCTTTCACGTTAATTTCATACTCCAGTGCTTTCTCTGAGACTATTTTTAGAAAGAGATTCGTGTTACTTTTCCACGCTCCAAGGAATTTGCTTAATATTCTATCTTAATACAAATAAATTCTATGCCAATAATATAACCACACGAACAATTTAAATTGTGGACATTTTATATGTAACATGTTAACAATGTAAAAATTGGAAATAAACCTCACACATCTGTATAGCACTTAACTTTATGAGAGATCAACAAAACCCTTGACTATTTACGTATCTACTTTTGTTGTTACCCTCGCATTGTTACAGTTATAAGTATTCAATAACAGTTATTACCGAAACGATTATGGCTTTACCTAAACCTTGTCCAAGCAATTTTGACCCTTTCTCGCATCGATTTCGTGGGCATTTTGACCGTATGACTATACGAGTATGTAACGTAAGTGGCTGTTAGCGCAGTGAAGTTTTATTTCATATTTATGTTTTAATTAAGTATATTCTACTATATGTTATACTATATTATAAAGAGGAACGATTTGTATTTTTGTATGTAACTAATAAGGCATAAAAAAGCGATGGTGACTGAATGGATAAGTGACCGGCGTGCAAAACACGCGGTCAGAGTTCGATTCCGACCGGCGCGCCGGTCACAGTAACCGAAAAGGCCAATCTAGCTGGACAAAAAGGGTCAGGGCATTTCTTCCACTATACTAGCGAAAACGATAGCTAACAAACCCGAGGTCACAGTTGCAGTGATAATTTTGTGCAGATACCCTCTAATAATTTATAATGAATATTAAAGTACTCGATAAGAGTAAAATTTTGATGAAATCATTCACTTTTTCGCATTTCATTTGTGAACATCTCAAAGTGAATAGGAAAGTAGTTATAATACTTTTAGCGATGGGTCGTGAAATAGTTGGTAAGTAGTACATTTTAAAATTGTAACTGTTACAAAATACTCATTTCTTTGTGTAGAAAAAATCTGTAAAATATTATGTAAACGAATTTTTTATGCATAATTTGGGTTCTATAGACATAAAAAGATATGCACCCTCTTGTACCAAGGCTATAATTTTTATATGTAGTAGTTACATATATGTACTTTAATAAAAAAGTAGTTGTAAGCTTCGCACTGATTCGCATCATTATTTTTTTTAGAAAAAATAGTGACCCTAACGAGAAGGCAGTTCTATACAGAATGGTTAAAATACCCGAAACCTGAGAAAAATGCGGGTCTATTTAAATATATCTCGGCCAGATTTAATTTAAAAGAGGCAACTAAAAGTTCTCTAAGAAATATTAAGTCGACTATTGCCCGAATTTCGACACATTGCCGCAGATTTAGAGAATATAACACTGGAAAGTGTTCGCGTGTTGCTACGAATTATGATATTATGTTGTCTATGTTACTAATCACATCAGATCCTTTAATCAATCAATCTGATATACGCGCTCAAACAAGCACATTAAAAAATATAAATATCATTTCCGAGAAGCCAGTAGACCCAAGAAACCAACAGTTTGCAAAATTAATAGTTTGTGAGCTTACCCAGTTGCGATGGTGATTCTGAATAAGTAGTCATTCATATCAGTGAAGACCATTTCATGATATAAATATATCAACAAAAAATAAGGTACCTAGTAAAAGTTACATTGAAAAAATGTCTTTTTATGATTGATGTAGCTTCACAAGTTGTATAACCTACAATTTAAGAAACCAATATAAACTGACCTTAACACGCGTACTAAATGTTCTTAGTGAGAGGTCAGCTTATACTGGATATTGTTTATAGTACCAGAGACTTGTTTTTTTTTATCTATTTTGTATTTATTGATAAACTTATATTCAATCACTGCATTTAGAGCTAATTATAAGCCGCAAATAATATTGTCCAGCTAGATTGACCTTTTCGGCCACTGTGCGGCGGCAGTACCAATGTGGATTTCACTTTGCGGAGAGTGTACACTTGCAGACGCGGTTATAACTGCTACTAAATAACCAGTACCTAGTTGTTGTTACTGCTAAAAATCGTTTCAAACACATTAACATGTGTATCACGTGTGAATTTTCAAACATTATGTCGTCATCGTCTTGCTAGTTTTTATTCAATTTGGCACCTGTATCGACTGTATACTTGTTAAAAGTACTGTCAGAAAAATGATAAACCAATACATCAATATTAGTATTTTATAGAAAAGTTGTATTTTTTTATTTTAATAGCTCTTTTGAACGTTTTTCAGCTAAGTAACGGTACGTATTTATTATTATCATGTAGGTAACTTAAATAAAAGCAATGTGAGTTTACTTCAAGCATACTATTTATAGGAACCGTTTAACATGTCATTGATAACTCAAGTTTGAAATGGTGTTAAAATAGAAGTCAATAATGGTATCATAATAAAATTTTATTATTAGATGTGACGATGTTGTTTTAGGTTGCTCTTGTATTTATTTCGTGGGCTGAATAGAGAAGCGTCATAGATTTTATTTTGGAAATTTGGACAAGGTTGCTATTTCAAATTAAACAATCTATACTATCTAACAGTCAAATCTTCTATTAGGGACTTCCTAAAAAAAGTATTACCGAATCGTGTCCGCCTTTTTTGAAGTCGGTTAATATAATCGGTCACGCAAGTTGAAATGCATTGATGCTTACTATATATAGTAGAGTAAGTAATAGACAGCTACAATCATATAATAGGGATAGGTTTACTAAAAACAAAACCTTTTATAGGCTGATTGTAGTTTTCTTTTGCTAAAAACAAATTCTCAATAGTTTTTAGGATATTCCATTACTCTGGTTAGATACTTCGGCCCTCCGACGGAGCCCGCAATTATCCTACATAGCTAAAGAATGTTACGGAAAATGTTGGCATTTTCACTTAGTAATCTCAGGTAATAGAGTTGAATATTGGTTGTTTGACGTTCTAACAGTTGATATTACTGTTTTCTTGATGCAGTTATTTCGTTGTAAGTATGTTCGCTATGATTACACTGTCAGTTTACTATTCATGGCCAAGTTTTATTACAAACAAAATTTTACTTTAAGATAAACTAGGGCTTGTAAAATAGCGATAGAAGAAAAATATACTATTAGATTTTCGTCATTATAAGTACATAATACAAGACACAGTCTCACTATAATTTAATTTAGTTGTAGACTAGTTTTATAAGAAGCTAACATTTAAATAAAAAGTGCATAAATTGTGAATATTAAATTTTAGTGGCAACATGTTTGTTAAAATCTTTGTAGCAACAACGTTTGGCTTGGAAACCGCTTCAGCAAGGTTTGAATAGCTTGGTTTTATAGGTGCCACTCACTGACTTTATTTACTGTTTACCTAGGTCGATGACAATACTGAACACGAGATCCAATTAGAGAGATTTTAGGCGATCCCCATCATCATCATCAGCAACCAATTAATGTCTCACGGCTCAGCCCTCTAACTAACTAACTCTAAGAGTTGAGAGGGCTTAGGCCATAATCCACACACGCTGGCCTAGTGCGGGTTGGTTACCATAAGGTTACAAATATTGATGCAAACCTCAAATAGTTGCGTTGATTATGCACTCACTGTCCGTTAATTTTCTTGCAAACTCCTCAATATTTTCTAGAAACAATTCAGATATGTACCTATCTATCTAAACTTCCTTTTGCCATTTGTATGTTCTAAAATTATACCTAGCCTCACGACCTTGTAGGTATCATTAATAATTCAAATTATGCTACTGACGCCTTACCACCTGACTGGCTACATTATGGACTATGCTCTTCAATTTCATAGGCACAAAACATGTTTAATTTGACTGTGCCGCTCATTAATTCTTTTAATTACTCTGGTGGTTTAAACAAGCTGTTTGGTCCACAGTCAATAGTAACGCTCAACTCACTATTTGTATTGCAATTCGAGCAAATACTCCCAAAATTACCTACAGTCTAACTGGAACAGAACAGCGCATATAGCCAAATCCAATTACTGGATTGCAACAATACTATACCAGTGTTTGGTATTTAATTTTCATTCTCTTGGATTGGCTTTCGGCTTTATTTCTCCGTCAACAGTAAAGTCAAACACCTTATCTATAATACAGAAAGAGGAGTAACGTATAGCACTTATAGCTATCAGACTTCAGTAGAGATCCATTTGCGGCTTTTCATCAGTCTGGTTGTGGCGAGGTTAACGCCCAAAGGGTAAACATGAATAGTGCAAAGGTTGATGACATTATATCGATTGGACCTGTTGCTCACACATAACTAATAGATAGCCTTCTGTAAAATATTGTATGAAAAGTCGGGTTTTCACGAGTAAACAGAAAAGCATTTACTTTAGAAGGTTGACTAGATTTCTTTCTTTTATACTTTGTTTTTCTGCATGTTTGCACCCCACTCCTTGTGGATTTATGCCACCCCCATAATTTGACAAACAACTTATTATAATAAAATTATTAGGTATGTAATAACTAGGTTCCGCATGTGGCTTCGTTTGCATGTCTCATAGATACGACTATACTTATGTAATATGACTCAAATATTAAAGGAAATACAGAAGTAGGGAGAGGTAGAGTATAAGATGAAGTGCTGCGAGGGAAGGAAAAAGTGGAGTCTTCTTGTAAGAAGTAAAAAACAAAGCGAAATATAGAGCAGAATGGCGTGAAGCTCTTAAATTAAAAAGAGAAAAAAAGAGAAAAACCGATCTCTGGTTTTTTCAACAATTCATATAGAAAGTAAAAAGATAATTCGTTGTAGCGTTGCAACAAGTAAGGTAAACAAACAATTAGTACGGTTAATGTTTGGCGTAACCCCAACTTGGTAACCGAGCTCAACTAGATTCATACATCTAGGGTACATGCGTTGACGCTAGGTAGGTACAATCAATCTGGGGTAATAATGCCATTGTAAGGCAATATCACGTACAATTGGTTGTCCGTTTAAGGTCGCTCACTACCTCGCTTGGTTAGATAAGTGAATGGTTTGATTTGAAGAGTTTGTGTTGCATTGTTATTTAGGTTATTTTTACCACATCGTAGAGAGTCATTTTTCAGATGTTTCTTATTATGTTTCGTATTTGCTTTTTTACTTTTTGTGGTAATTATGGACCATATTCAGATTTTAAAAAATCCTCGTGTCTGTCAATATAAGGAATATTAAGCAAGCTGTATTCTGTAGTGATAGATTTAGAATACATAATGTCACTACCGTCAGACCGGCAAACGTAGAGTAGGACGCCATCCAGCTAGGTGGACTGACTGGATGCGGAAGGCGAAGGACTGAGTGTGAGCCCCTGTTAGGAGAGGCCTATGTCCAGCAGTCGACTGCAATAGGCTGAGATGATGATGATGATGATGATTACCCCATTTCAACCCGTGAGGGAGTCGTAAAAGGCTACTTACCTTAAGCAAACGAGAACACTGTGAGAAAAAAAAAATTCGAAACATAACATCAACCCGTCTGGCCAGCGTGTGTAAATTTCCTCCAAGATCTTTAGAGGAGACCCGTGTCCAGTAGTGGGACGTTTATAGGTTGAAATGATGATTCTAAAATAACTTTTGTTGCTACTTAAGTTACACTTATAAATACTTAACGAATGCACATCAACTAGCAGTAAGAGAGAGCTGTGCGTGGACCACACGATGCATGACTGGCTACGTTATTTTCCAATAAAAATGTTAAGAATAAAACTCTCATTTTACGGACCTCTAAGGGGTCATTGGTGCGGTGTTGCCCCACTTTAAAATACTGTTCAAGCTCTAATTGGTCGTAGGCAAATTGGTTGACTTAGCACAATTTTTTCGTTGAAGTATCGAAAATATGGTATACCTTCTAAATTAACTTATGCTGGATGTTACTTACTTCTTATTTTACTTAAAAAAGAATATTTATATTTATGAATCAGCGTTTACTGTATTTGCTAAAATAAGACAAACCTAATATTCGTAAACTGTAAATCACAACAGAATCGTCGCCATTGTTATGTAAAATTATGTTTTGATTCACAATGGTCCCATTAAGATATTGCGCTGTGTTGAATGAGGCTGTACTGTCCTTTCAACAAGATAAATATTATTATGTAGGTGCTTACTAAGTACAAGTACCTTAGACACGAACTCCACACAAATCTGCAAAGCGGAGACAAGACGAAAACAGAGAAGGTGTCTTGTAAACCACAAACAGAATTATCTATACATATCTATACTAATATTATAAAGCTAAAGAGTTTGTTTGTTTGAACGCTAGGATCTCAGGAACTACTGATCCTATTTAAAAAATTCTTTTAGTGTCAGATAGTTCATTTATCGAGGAAGGTTATAGGCTATATATCAACACGCACACAGTGAATAGGAGCTGAGTAGACAACGGGTGCGAATTCCAGCGCGACTTTTAGTGTTTATATAATTTCGTCTCCGATGGAGTCTATGTCAAACTAAAAGTAAACAGCTGGCTCTAGTACTCTCTAACCATACTCACACTTTACAAATGACGCACTATTAGTACTTACCTACTATTTAATATCAAGAATACTGAGATTCGTTTAGCATGTGACAGTACAATAGTTACTTTGAAATGCTACGAAATTGACGTAGAATTGTGAAGAAAACTTTCCGAAGGAAAATAACTTTACAAACTTGAAAAATTTCACATTATCAAAATATAAAGTTTCTTGCAGATCATTAGAACCATTGCCGAAATACCTGTATAATATATTATGTCAATATATTTAAGATTATAAAATATATCTTCAAATCCTCAATCAATTCATATTCATGTATTTTTCAGATACATAATATGATATGTGATATTTCAAAAATTCAAAAATTCTTTTGCCGTTACATTATCAATTATCACTGGGTAACATGGACTGCGTGGCTCAGTGGAAAGCGACGGGAGCGAGGCCCCGCGCGACTTCTAGTATAATTTTATTGTCAAAACGAATTGATCCGCTGTACGATTGTACCTACCTTTTTATAAATTTGCATTTAATTTAATTACTTACATTACTGTTACTAACCTCTAGCTCTCTAGAAAGCCATCGGACTAACAAACATCAATATTTAGACTAATTAGGTATACATTAAGTTTTTCATGTAGGTAAGTGAACTTGTATCCTGTTCTTTATGAGAAATAAATGTATTTAACCAGATATTCCTTGAGTAGGTATAGCACATCTCGTGACTAACCAAATTACTCTACCTAAACAGTTCTAAACTACTATAACAAAGTACGTAATTTGTAATAGTTTGGTAACTATGTGAGGCCTCCTGTAATAAACATTCAATATAATTCCATTGAATGTAGTCACGGCACTGAAACTACTGTAACATTGACAGCATAATATTATATCCAATCTTAAAGTTTTGCTAACAAATTATGTTACATAGTCTACGTTTTCTAATCTATACTAATATTATAAAGCTGAAGAGTGTGCCGATTTGAAAAAATATTATTTTATTCGATAGCCCATTTATCGAGGAAGGCTATAGGCTATATGTATATATTTTATATCATTACGCTACAATCAATAGGCGCTGACTAGTGGCTAAATAAAGAGCCACTGGAGCGAAGGCGCTCGTGACAGGTAGTAAATTATTTTATTTTTCTCTTTACGCTGCCTGTTCGGTAAAAAGATGTTAATATGGGCGAATGGTTGTTTGAATTTTAATTGATATTTTTTTACTCATACATAACTCATTGAACGCAGCCGCAGACTAAAGCGTAGCATACCTACATTGTAGCATACAAATAGGCTACGCCTTGAATAAGCATAGGGTAATTTTGATGAATTCGTACAATTTGTAATTTATTAGCAACTCACTGATGAGTAAGTTTTATCAAAAATATTTTATCTAGCTAACCAGGAAAGACATTCATCATGAACAAATCATTACATGACACCACTCGATACGAATCTCTCTTCACGAAAAAATAAGGTTTTCTTTATTGTTATCGCCAATTCAGTTTTTATTTTGAATTTTCCTTTTGTTGCTCAAACTCACACCACCACCAAACAATACACCTATGATATCACAATATTTAAACAGAAACAATTCTCACTCTTCCTACCACCAACTCAAAATTGAGTTAAGGTCGGAGTTTGAATAATAAGCCTTAGTAAGCCTTAGTCCTAGCCTAGTCACTACGGTACTAGTCAAAGACAGCACGAGCAAATGTGATAATAACATGACAATATTTGAAGAGCCTCTAAACTTGACACAGTATATTTATTTTGTACAAGGCTCCGTCGTAAAATTGATACTGTCCCGATAGATTCTATTACGTCAGTAGGTACACATACCTAACAAGTTTGTGTTTAGGCATCTAGCTTTTGCCCACAGCATCGCTCGCATACTTTGTACGTTTAAGAAAAGTGCCGATCCCTTTGGTATTTAGTTTCAACTAAAAAATAGATAAAATGAAAGTAATATTCGTTGTTAAGTAATTCGTTTGCCAGTTATTATTGACAATTATAATTTGTTATCACGTTTGGTTAGAATTAAATAATTGTATTTAGAATGAAAAGATTATTTTAAAGAAAGTACAATTATTTATGCAAACAATTGAAATTTGCAGACATGTTCATCTTCCATAACTTCCAAGAAATTAAATTTTCAAGAACTGACAAAACAATATGCCATGATTTCAATCAATCAAGAAACAAGAGCCGTTTGATTTCGGCAAATTACGTGCGCGCACATAAAAAACACATAAAGTTTGATTACAATGTTCTACGTGTATGAAACGATACAGAGCGGAAAAGTCCTTCTATTATGCAGTGATTTATGGGTTGAGAGCTCTTATCCTTATTTCGGAGCCTTGTGAGAATTTCTTAGTAATAATTATGTAAACTGTATGGCATGGCATAGAGGCTTAGATTATTTATTATAAGATATCTTTACTAATATTACAAAGCTAAAGAGAATGAAAAATTCCTTTAGTGTTGGATAGCCTATTTATTGAGGAAGGCTATAAGCTATATACCATCACGCTACGGCCAATAGGAGCTTATAATATAATATTGACATAAACCATAGATGTATTATATTATACCTATACTCAATAGAACAAATAATCAATTTATGGTTGTCATTATCTGAGCACATTTCAAAACTCCGAACTAATACTGAAATCACAGAAATATCCAATACCGGTTTTACCCGAACCGGGAATTTAATTTAGTATCTCTTGCGCTGCAATCGTATATGTACACCAAATGCTGAAAGCGATCCGCAAATACGGATGCAGTATACACATCATCATCTCAGCTTATTGCAGTCCACTGCTGGACATAGACCTCTCTTAACACACGCCATAATAGGTACTCGGTCCTCCGCCTTCCGCATCCAGTCAGACCCGGCGATCTTTTTCAGGTCGTCGCGTCGCGTCGGTCCATCTAGCTGCGAGGCGTCCTACTCTACGTTTGACGAGACACGTCTCCACTCCAGGACACAAAGAAAAATCTGGTCTACGTATGAATTTGTTGCGTTTTTACATATATACGAAACAAATTTACAAGACTAGAATTTTGTCGGGTCTAGGAACGGTAATTATTCGTGAACATGTTTTGAAATACAAGATGAGTCGTGTCTAGCGCAGACTAGATTTTTGCATGGTCAGCGACAGAGCTATATACTTATAGTGTACACAGTTCGTATGAAGACACGACACGAAATCTTACGTAGACCAGCGATTTTTCTTAGCGACCAAAAGATCGCTACGTCTCATAACCAGAGAGACTAGAGAGATATAAAAAGCCATTTTAGGTAGGATTTCAACTACTGACTATAATCTATGGATTTACACAACCGAGAAGTTTGTAAGAAGATTCCTAGAAACTTGACATTGTACTGTGTGACAATAGTGACAGTTATTATACTTGTTGTGGTCTATTATAACAAAATTATATTTTAATTAATTTATAAATGAACCTGAAATATTGAATATTACCTATTGTTTAAAAAGCACATAAACATAAATTATAAAGTTAACTATGAGTGAATAAATAAATATTCTTATACTTTATTATACAGATATCCATTTACACAAAAAAAAAAATTACACATGATGCATGCACCTAAAGAGACCCCACTCTGCTAACTCTCACTAAGCTTAGCACAATGATATTGTAACTAATAGAAGAATACTTAACTTTCTTCTTTATATTACCTATAGCTGAAGAGTATGTCAATTTGAATGAAATCTCAAGAAATACAAAATCGATGAAGATAAATATTTTTCCATTGGGCAATTTATTGAATTTGACATGAGGCTGTAAATTTCCATGTTATGTTATACAACCCATAGTTATGGAACAGCAAACCTCAGGAGAAAACTAATTTAATATTTAAAATTAAGAAGAATCATACTTCTACGTTTCAATCTGTTCCTTTTACTGAGAAGTCATTTCCTGGACAACGAAATAATTGTTGAAACTCCATACAATTTGAACATATTTGAATAATGTATCTAAATGTTAGTACTTACCCAACGTATACCTAATTGCCTTTAAATCAGTATTACATGGTAAATATGGGAAAAAATTTGCTGGTCCAAAAAGTTCAATGACCTGTGTTTTTTTCTTCCGTGGCAACCCAAGCATCAGGTGCCTGGAACAAAGGCGGACCCTGCTGCGTCAGGGGTTCGAAACAGATTTAACGATGGTAAAAAGGTTAACTGGTAGACAATGCCTTTGGCATAAAGCCTATCTTTGAACTTTAATGTGTATAAAGTTTAAATAAAATCAATAAAAAGTTATAACAAAACTGTGTTAAAGTGCAATTTTCAACTTCATGATCAGTCGTAAAAGAGACGTCTTTTCTTCCACCAGGATGGAGGTAGGTGTACAGCTGGTGGGCGTACTCCTCCGTGTGCTGAACTTCCTCCTAGCACCGCTGTTCTGGCTGCGAGCACGGGACAACAGACGGGCACCTCCAGTCACCAACCCGATACTGCTGAAGAGTGCTTCTGAATTAGCTGCTGCTATTAGGAATGGAGAAGTAAGTTATACCTACATATACTAAGAAACTATTGAACAAAAAAACAGTGGAACATAGAAATTCTTCCTTTTTCGGAGTCGGTTAAAAAAAGCCATTATATCACTGTTGTGTTCCTGCTCGTGAGTGGAATCCAGAGCTCATTGAAGAGGGAAAGGATTCTAAAGATTTGGCACCACGCATGTGATGCAGGCGTTCAAAGTCTACAAGTAATCGTTTACCATCAGACAGGCCCTACAATTGTCTGTCACTAGCGTGGTAAAAAAATGGGATCTTCAAAATATATTCTGTAGCTCTGCCTATCTTGATATCTTAAACACCATTTTCGCCAAAAGGTGCAAGATACGCGAAATTTTTTTATAAATAGTTAATTAAATTGTTTTATAAATAGTTAAGACTTTTGTTAGGTATTCGTTTTCCTAGTCGTCTATTACGGCATACAAAGCAAGCAGTAAGTAGTATTCTTCGTCACAACACGAAGGTGATCACAAGTCTGCCTGAACCGTCTGACAACAATGATGTTGATAGACGTTAGATTATTTCACATAGGTAGATACAATTAATTATAAAAACATATCTGAGAAAATGGTTCTGAATATACTACATGTTTGTTCCAACAATCACATGAGTAGTTCCATTGAATACTAATCACACTTACAAATTGACACAATGAACAATATAAGGAATAACAATAAGCAATGTTTGAGACACAATATTTATTATTATTTACAGACCTACGAAGCTTACTCATGTGCTAAAAGCAGTTCATAAAAAACGTGTTACTACATCATTTTACGATTATATCTTGTGGGATCGTTTTTTTATGATCTATAATTTTTTGAATTTGGTTTCGCTTCGTGTAGCAGAATAATTAAAACATCGAAAAAAAAAAAACAAAAAAAAGAGGCGGATAAAGTTTGTCGGGTATGTTATTCATAAATGATATAGTAGAAACATCTTTTGACAAGAAGTATTATTATGGTTTTTAGCTGTGCAAGTAACGCTATCACAGCTAAACCATTGATCGGAACACAATAAAATAAAATTTTATTTAAGAGACGTTGACGTTTCGATCTATGACGGAACACTACAACCAGACAATTCAATTTTATTTATTTGTATAGATTGTCTCATTTCTTCACAAGTATATTGTGATTAATGTTCCCTTAGTCACCTTTTACGAAATAACATTTATTATCGTCTTTTTTCTCGAAGGGGTAAGCAGCATTACAACTACATTTCGCCGGTCAAATTGTTTTTGTGTTTTACTGTTGTAATAAAAACAATTTGACTGGTGAAGTGTATGTTTGAACAGTTTAATAATAAAGTCACTGTAATTCTCAGACATTTGAAACAGATAATAAAATCCACTAATTCGAATGTCAAGATGTCAGGTAGGTAAGTCCTCTGCAGTATGTTTTTAGGTAGACTTTCGCAAGATTACAAAAGTCGCAGTGATTGGTATGTTAATGTCGTCGACCAGTTACAAACAATTACCATATCCTATGATTAGAAAGCCATTGTATTCGAATACGCAACGTGTTTTGCTGCAATTAACAATTAACGGGTTGTCAACAGTGCCATGTGTTCAATCCACAGTAATGGATGCGAAGCAGTGATTACTGATTGCAGCATGCAGGAAAAAGTGAAATAATAAGAACTTTACGAGTCGATGACACCAGCTCGACTATACAGCCTATAACTCGGGCCGTAATCAATGTAGAATAAACAATTGACACACACATTTCAACCCATAAACGTCTCAATGCTGGGCAGGGGTCTCCTCCAATATAATGTGGAGGGAGTTAAGCCTACTATACCACACTGGCCAGACGGGTTGGTATAGGGTATGTTTCGAATTTTCCTTTTCTCGCAGTGTTTTTGTCTGCATAAGTTTAACTTCGTTAGTCCCTTTACTAACAAGACACACACAAGACCTACAAAAGACTCACAGGCAAAAGAAAACTGGCTTGGAAGGGTTGTGGCCCTAGAGCTCATTGGAGAGGAAAGGTTTTATATGTTCGGTAATCGCGCACGCTCCTAGTGTGGCAGGCGTCCATAGGCTACAGTAACCACTTACCATCAGGCGACAGACGGTAAGCTTGTTCGCCAACATCGTGGTGTAAAAAAATCCATTAAAATTTTTGTGAAAAAATTGAGGTTTATGTAACTGTATGTATCTCTTAAAGAAAAATACCTGCATACTGATTCCGTTCTTATTTGATATCGATTGAAAAATCTGTGATTTCCGTGATCCAATTGAAAAAGCGATGGAGGCTGAATGGATAAAAGACCGGCGTGTTAAACACGCGGTTCGATTCCGACCAGCAGTACCAATGTGGATTTCACTTTGTGGAATTTATATGTACTAGTCATGTGACTTACCATCTGCTAACGGTGAAGGAAAACATCGTGAGGAAACCCACATACTCTAGAAGAAATTCTATGGGTATGTCTGATCCACCAACCCGCACTAGGCCAGCGTGTGTGGATTATGGCCTAAACCCTCTCAGCT
Organism: Laspeyria flexula; assembly: GCA_905147015.1. Classification (NCBI taxonomy): domain Eukaryota; kingdom Metazoa; phylum Arthropoda; class Insecta; order Lepidoptera; family Erebidae; genus Laspeyria; species Laspeyria flexula. The sequence continues at coordinate 15,500,573 of LR989958.1, read as the reverse complement.
CTCTAGATAGAGGAGAGGAGACCCGAGCCCAGCAGTGGGACATTAATGGGTTGCTGATGAAAAATCTGTGACTTAATTATTTGTGTTTGAATTATAAAATGGGAATTGACTTGGTCGAGTCATCTTGTGACCACGGCTGGTATAACCTAACGTCAAGCAAATTATGCTATGTAAATACATAATGCATAATCACGTGAATCTTCGTTTTAAAATTCAAATATCACGCGATAGTTGAAAAGTAAATATGTATATTAGGTATGCTATGTAAGTAAATATTATTTTATAGGTGAAAGAAGTTTGTCAGTGTGTTTCTATGTTTGTTACTTATTCACGCTCAAATGGCTGGACCAATTTTGATATAATTTGGTATGGAGTTAGCTGACACCCTGGATTTACACATTTTTAAACCACGACTATATATATATATATATATACTAATACATATATAACTGTGGTTTAATATTTGATAAAATTTATTATGCAATCATATTAGGTGAATATACCTAGTATGATTGCATAATAAATTTTATGTATTTGATATGCATAATTTAAATTCATAGTGGCCAAGACTAACAATAATTTCCATAAAAAGATACTGTTGAATGTGTAAACGAAAAATACAATATTTTAATGGTTTAAAAAATTTTGGGGTATTTGCCGTCTATATATTATCTCAGCGAGGCTTGCTGTCATTATTCTCCTGTCACAAGATCCTCCCTATACCCACCCTCGTGATTAATTGACAAAATTGATAATCAATCTAATCCTGAATCTTCGGGCGTTATCAAGTTTCCAATAAATGCCAAGGTTCTTGTCCTAATTAAAATAAACTTGGCTTGACATTCGAGTATAAGGTCGAAACGCTATTATTGAGATTGTGTCGGACAAAAGACGAAAACTTTGGAGGTATGGTGATTTAAGGAGGTTCAATACTGAGAGTACCTATCCTATATACTTCTGAAGGATTCTACCAAAGTAGAGACTGGAGGAGAGAGGGTTAAATGTATAGTTGTAAGTACCTGTTGTTGTATGTATGAAAAGACTGATGAATGTTGAAGAAGCCAAAGATGTATGTCAGAATCGAAGCAAGTGGAAGGAAATGGTCTCTGCCTACCCCTCCGTTGGGAAAGAGACGTTATCTAGGTATATGAATGTATGTATGTATATCTATATGTATGTATATCTATATGTATGTATATCTATATGTATGTATGTAAGTACCTGTGCTAACAATAAATAGAACAAAATGTCATTGTGGGGGTAGCTACGCCACAAACATCGCCGCGTCGAGTGTCGTGAGTCCGATTCTCACACGAGAGAATTTTTGTGTACCTATTGTGTCACACTTTGTGACCGCTAATTGATATGATATTTAGTTTGTGAAATTCCCACGACACGGTGCTTGTTCCCTTGTGCAGGACAGTGTTATAAATAAAAATAACAGTTGATCAATCATGATCGTTGATAATGATGAGACTATTTACTTTTCTACTTTCGCGTTAATACGACGGGAATTTGCCCGATCATGCATTTCGTAGATATTTATCTGATCTGATGACTTTTGACGTTTCGACCAGCTTATATTATGGTCACAAATCAGCTTTGGTTATAGCCGTTGGTTGTATGTATATATTTAAAGATGCTGACAGTGTCAGAAAGGTAACTAATTCTTACAAAAGATTAACATAGTTTTGTAACTCTGTATACATTAGTACTCACAGCGATATTTCCAGTACTTTAACATTACCTATTCAGGGCTATCGTCTGGCGCCTCTACTAATTGGAATCGACATGTATCGAATACTGATTGATGTTGAAAAGCTATATTACACTGCAATGTATTTTACTTTAGTTATGACTTATGCCTACAAAAAGTGACCCCCGGTGATGCAGATACTCATGGGTAGCGGAGACCATTTACCAAAAGTGAACCCCAATGCTCGTTTACCCCTTCTATTATGAGAAAACAATCCCTACTCTGCGCTAGCATTCTAGAATACTTACTACATTCTGATATTTGTGCCCAGAGCGATCAGTGTCTGCGACAGGTAACCGCGACAGATCACCGTGTCACGCGTCAGCGATCGTTTTTTGGTTGTTGCTCGCTTCCGTTTTTAGTTCATACAAATTCATTCATCATAATATGCAACGGGTCGCGAGGTCCGTTGGTAACTTGTCACTGGTCTACAACATCGGAGAGCTTTTTTAAGAGACTAGGCTACATTACCACACTTACGTCCCACTGCTGGGCACGGGTCTCCTCGAAAGAATTATACCTTGCTGCCAAACGGTTTTCTTTTCTTGCAGTGCTCTTGTCTGCATAAGGTTACTCCCTTAGTCGCCTTTTACGACACCCACGGATTGAAATGGGGAAGTGATATTATGTATTCTTAATCCGTCACTACACATAAACTACTAACTTGACTAACTTTCGCTTTTATGTAATCTTCTCCAATAGGCTATCTGCCCAACATCTAACACTAAACACTAATTTCAGATATCAAGTGAGCAACTAGTGACAATATACGTGGACCGCGTCAAAGAGGTGAACCCATACATCAACGCGGTGGTAGAAGAGCGGTACAGTGCAGCTTTTGACGAGGCTAAGGCGATAGACAGGCAGATACAGGAGGCTAAGAACACCAGCAGTTTTGAACAGCTGGTTAAAGATAAGCCGTTGTTGGGAGTGCCGTTCACTGTGAAGGAGAGCTGTTCGTTGGCTGGTGAGTGTTTTATTATAAGGTTACTAATATAAGTCTATAGATAGACAATAAAGCCCCATCGATTCAGAAATACTACTCTGGGTTCATAAATCATTCATATACATATGAAAATAGGGTTGTGAGTACGTCATTTGGCCTAGTATTAAATTACGACTAAACTTTACAGCAATATAGCTTGCTAGCTGTTCTCCGGAGCTTCGCTTCCTTGGACCTTTGTTAGACCACAATATTAGTAGGAGATATTATTATATCAAAACAATACATTTTGTACATACTGTCACGCGGTTCGTTTAAAAGTGAAACAGTGTACAGTACCTATGCGAGTTAGCATTTTAAGACGCGTATACATATGTGATATAGTGCTATAGCTCTTGTTATTGTAGTTTCATGTCGAACTGCCATCCATCAGACGAATTACTTGAATAGACTCATTATTATTAATCGAATACTTGCATATTTTATGTAATAGCGTATTACTTAGCTACTTACATTATATACTTACATATTGTGTCCACAAGGCCAAGGCTAGACTACGTAATTGAAGTATTAAACTAATGTGTTGCCCCCTCCTGACATTACATTATTTACATCAGGTACATAGGTAGGTACATGCTCACTAAATTTATTATTTATATAGGTCTTATGTAAACGCAAGTGTATGTATTACTTACTTACATAATGTGATAATACCTCATGTGTCTAGTCTATACATCTATACAAATAAATAAAATTAGAGTGTCTGTTTGTAATATTAAAAAAATAGCTTTTTACTACATGCATATGAATGTATATACGGTACATATACCAAAATAACATTTTTAAAATTTTTGTCTTTCTGTCTGTCTGTTTGTTCCGGCTTATCTCTGGAACGGCTTGAAGGATTTTGACGAGAGTTTCACTGACAGATAGCTGATGTAATAAGGAATAACTTAGGTTACTTTGAAAAAATTCCACGTGGACGAAGTCACGGACACAGCTAGTTGCAAATAAAAATACAAGTGACGTTATAAGACTGAAATTAAACTCTGCGCCGCGCCCGCACTTCATAATCATGAACAGACAAAAGAATTTACTACCAAAACGGTTGAATGTTTTAGTAAGTATATTCTTTTGTCTCTAATTACCAGGACTAGGTCTTACTGGCAGACTCTTTGCTTTTGGTGTTTAGGATTCTCTGCTATCGTAAAGATTTACAGTGAACGCGGAACGCAGAACTCGGAACTCTGAATGCTAGACCGCGTGCAATGGGGTAACAAAGAAAACATTCCATGTTCTAGGTTACAAAGTAACCTAGAACATTTTAAGTTAAGAATTTAACAGGTTATACGAAATAAAACATGTCAACCAATTTGCCAAGCTTCTGATCCGACAACTAATTAACTTACCTATACTTGCATTAGGAGACACACCATTTACATTTCAATCTTCACTACTTTGTGGTCAATCAATACATAATTTTAATAACTTTCTAGGTCTATCAAATTCAGTAGGCTGCCTTGAGAACGCAGGTCGTCGAGCCACTACAGACGGAGGAGTAGTGAGCCTCATAAAGAAGTCCGGAGCCATTCCTCTGTTAGTGTCTAATACCCCTGAGCTCTGCTTAGGGTGGGAGACCACCAATTTGCTAAGAGGCACTACCAACAATCCTTACTGTTTGAGCAGAACGCCTGGTGGATCTTCGGGGGGTGAGGTAAGATCCAAATTTACTATTATTCGGTAACGAGAAGGTAATTAGCTATTATATAATTATGTAGTTATGTACATCTTCTACAAACTTACCACATAGTGTACATATACACTAATTTAAGAGGGAAATAGATTCCTAACATTCTTCTTGCACTCACTAAATGACATAATTAACAGATTTTATGGCGATTATTATTTCGAATGTACCTATTTAGTTCCATACTTTATAAATATTTGTTTAACATTGTGCATCTAACATACTTAATATTACAAATATTTTTTTTTTGTAAATTCTTACGGACAGCATCTAGCAAAAATATCGGTACTTAATATGTGTTCTTCGAGGAGTACTTATGTGTGTTGGGATTGGCGTAGGTGCAATTCGGGGAATTCATCTTGAATCCAAATGCATTTTTGTGTTCAAATGGCAACCACGAAAGTTTCCATCCTGAATTTAATATTCACTACCTACTTCCAAAGCAGTCGAGCACAGAACGATGTCATGTCAACAAACATTATATTTGCCGTCATTATTATGAGTTTGCGTAATGGTCAACAGACATTTACACTTAGCAGGTACGAGTGAGCGCAAAACGCAAATATCTGAGACGTTGACGTTGAAAAGGGTTGTTATGTAATGCAGGCGAGTTTTTGGAGCAGCCAATGATTCTCATAAATATTCTTCTGTTTTGTGTGTCAATGTCAGATGAAAATAAGTAAATATACTTTCCATCTACCGCGGCTCCGTCCGCGTGTAATTCAAGCTCTTTAAAACGAATATTAAATATATATTTAATAATAATTTATTAGCTTATGTAAGTCAAAGAACGCATTTTCCAAACCTTTTCGCTGCGAAGATCTCGTGCCTAATCTTTCTGGTTGTCATCAGACTCTGAAAGTACCGGGTGTCAGTTGTAGGTAGGTACGTTAAACTAACTCTAAGAACGAATCTTCTACGTGTTTCTGTTGCAAAGATCCCGTGCCTATTTTCCGGTCATCATAAGACCTGTATATCTTCTTACATAAAAACCTTGTCCTGACAATCACAAACACAACATAAAAATTGCCAAATACCTGGGTGCAGTCGTTCTGAAGTGATACATGAATACACATTGCAGTAATTCATTCGTTTAAATATACATATATTATGTACTAGAAGTCACGCGGGGCTTTGCTCCCGTCGCGTCGTTCTTTATTTGGCCACTGCTCAGCTCCTATTGGCTTTAGCGTGATGATATATAGCCTATAACCTTTCTCGATAAAAAGGCTATCCAACACTAAAAGAATTTTCTAATCGGACTAGTAGTTCCTGAGATTCTAGCGTTCAAACAAACAAACTCCTTAGCTTTACAATATTAGTATAGATGGGTAATATTAATTGTGTATTTGTCTCAGTATGTACGTAACTTCGCAGGGAGCGTTGCTAGCATGTGGCGCGTCACCGTTCAGCGTGGCGTCAGACATCGCCGGCTCCATTCGTCTGCCAGCCGCTTTCTGCGGTGTCTTCGGACACAAACCTACTCCTGGTAAGACCATACTAGGTATTTGTACGTCTTCAGTTTAACCTGTTGGATAGAGTCCCAACCTCAGAACCACCATTGCAACTTCTGTAAGGATGGATTAACAGCAACCCTTGTAAACACTGTGTTATGGGAATTTGGAATTTTTAAATACCTATTTATATTTGAATGTTATTTGACTGCAGGTGTAATCTCGATAGACGGTCACATACCCACACTGAGTGATCCGAGCTTCCCCAAGTTCCTGACGGTAGGACCGATGACGCGCAAGGCTGATGACCTCAAACTACTGATGAATATCATGGCCGACGATAAAAAGGGCTCTTTGAATCTCGACCAGCCGGTCGATATGAAGGATGTTAAGGTATTTTATAATTTATTGTGTAAAGTTAACCTTTAACCCATTATTTAACATTATGAACTCCTGAATCTGTTGTAGGTAGAACTACATGACAGTTCACTTTGGCTTCTACTCCTTCGCTTTTCCTGGAGCCATGATATGACAGCAGTCGTGTACTCGTTCTCGACAGTGATCACTTTAGTAGCGCTCTTAAAATTTTGGTTTAGTAAAATAAAAATGTCTAGCTGTCATGCGCCATAAATACAGAACTGCAATAATTTCTCATTTAAAATAATTTATTTTACGCTACATTGAAATAAGTACCTAGGTACTATTTATATTTTATAGTCAAAACCGCGCGGATCCTAGGTCTATGGTCAAAACTGTCTAGGGACAGATTGACTATCTTTTAAGCTATTGCATAGCTTTTATCGCGGGCTTTGAGCGCGGCGACCGAATCAAGAAATTCCGTAACGAAAAAAAACCTAACACCCCCCACTCCGACCGGCACGCGGTGCGGCGTTGAAAGCCGTGCATCGTCTGTTGTCGTTTCAGTTCGGCACACTTCGGCACCGTGTTTGTGTGCGTGCGACTAGACGTATGCGTGTAGACTGTACGAAGTGAACACGGTAAGAGACAAGTATAATTGCATAAGTTGATAAAAAATGCTATGCAATAGCTTTACCGCGGCAGTCCCCGAGTGCCACACGTATTTTTATTAGAAAAACGGATTAATTCGAAATAAATAACCCAGTAATTTAATGTGTTTTGTAGTTTTACTTGTAACATGAGGCGTTTTTAATTGTTTGTTATTTGAGTAGTTCATAATCCTCGTAGTGACGGTTTATGAATGAATACATAATGTCACAAAACCCTATACCTACCAACCCGTCTGGCCAGCATAGTATAGTAGTCTAAATTGTTCGAAGTTAAAACCTTCTTAATATAATTTGTACACCCTGGCCATTATTATATATCTGACATATGTGTGTCGTAAAAACCTTCTGAGTACTATGGACGTAATAAAACTATAAAACAGTTATGTCGTGTTATTTTTGAATATAAATTACCTCCAAAATGTTTGGAGGAGACTCGTGCCCAGCAGTCGGACATTTATGGGTTGTAATGATGAGTTCATTCATTCATTCATCAGCAACCCATTAATGTCCCACTGCTGCGCTGGGCTTGGGTCTCCTCTCCGCTATCTAGAGAGCTGAAAGGGTTAAGGCCATAATCCACACACGCTGGCCTAATGCGGGTTGGTGGATCAGACATACACTTAGAATTTCTTCCAGGGTATGTGGGTTTCCTCACAATGTTTTCCTTCACCGTTAGCTCACATATAAATTCCACAAAGTGAAATCCACATTGGTACTGCTGGTCGGGATCGAACTTGGACCGCGTGTTTAGCACGCGCGCCGGCGCCGATCTCTTATCCATTCAGCCACCATCGCTTAATAATGTGTAATGATGAGTAGTTCAATTAAAATCGATCTAATTTTCTAGGTATTCTACATGCACGAAGCAACCGATAACATAGGGTTATTGAAAGTGGAAGATTGCATTAACGACGCCATACGTAAAGCCGTCAAATATCTTGGGACACACTGTGGAAGTGCTGTTAGTGAGGTAAATAATATTTGTCTTGACTCTGAAATAAAACTTTAATTTTTAAGGTTCCGTAGGTACCCAAAGGGTAAAACGGGACCCTATTATGAAGACTCCGCTGTCCGTCTGTCATGTCACCAGGCTGTATCTCATTAACCGTGATAGTTAAACAGTTGAAATTTTCACAGATGATCTTGGTAGGTATTTCTGTTGCCGCACAACAAATACTAAAAAACAATAAAATAAATATTTATGGGGGCTCCCATACAAAAGACATGGTTTTTTAGCCGTTTTTATGGATAATGGTACGGAACCCTTCGTGTGCGCGTCCGACTCGCACTTTCCGGTTATTCTTAACCTTTTGACCACCTTAGAAAAATTGAAGACGCTTTGCCTTATTCCGTGTTAATTTTTCGGAAACTGTAGTCCATAGTTCCAGCCAGTATTGCTTCTGCATGTAATTTAATGTTTCAATGCGTTTCTGTTAGTTTGGCAGTGGTAAGAATTCTTATTTATAAATTAGTTAATAATATGTATTTTTCTTACAGCAAAAATTCAAAGAATTGGAAGATTCAGTGGAAATATCAATATCTGTATTTTTCTCTATGAAAGATATTCCAAACTTGTTGCAAGATCCCGTCAATCCTAAAGTAAGTACCGTAGAACGGAACGCATTATCTTTGAAGAAAATATGTTTGTATTCATGTTGCCATTAATAAAAACTTTTCCCCAATTGTGGTAATTTTGTTCAATACAAAAATAGTTTAATCTGATGTGATGAAATAAAATATTATTATTATTATCATTTTTGTATGTAACTGACTATAGTGATGTTCTCTGTTAATTTAATTTGAATTACAATTGCAGCGTGATAAAAGTTTAATCGTGGAACTAATAAAATGTGCTTTTGGAGGCGGATCACGATCACTACAAGGACTAAGCTTTTCTATTATAAACAGCACTCACTTGTTTATTCCTGAATCTCGAAGAGGATATTATAATGGTATAGCCAATCAACTACGCGAACAAATGCAGGTACCTATGTAATAGAAAATATCATCAGAATTATATTAAATTGCATAATATTTATCAATAAAATATGTTTCATCAATATTATTAGACAAAGTTGCGTAATATCTTAGTATATTTCGTCAAATTTCAATTCTAATAATGATAATAAAATCATAATAGGTCCCAACTAATAATACAAAATATAAAGTATTTTTACACATATTCACGGCTAAATCAGAACATTCGGTTCATAATAGAAATTTTAAATTTTACTGAAGACTTGGAGAAATAATAGGCTGTTTTTATTGACAAACACCAAGGGATATTACGCGAGCAGAAACTAATTGTTATTTTTAAATGTAATGAAATATTATTGCAGAAAGTCCTAGGAGACAACGGCGTGTTTATTTACCCAGTGTTCATCGGTCAAGCGCATCATCACAACGAAGTGTTTCTCAAAGCTTCAGGCGTTATGTATACAATGGCATTCAATATACTCGGCATGCCAGCCACTACTGTACCAATGGGAATACATAATGGTTTACCAGTTGGCATTCAAGTAAGACAATACTTTTATATTACAATAGCTGTTCCCCCGCAATTCACTCCTGTAGATCTTTATTTTGTCTCTACTGAGCTTCTATTGATCGTGGTGTTAATCTAATAGCCTATCTCAATAAAGGGAATATTCAACAGTAGCATTTTTTTTAATTCGGGCCAATAGTTTCTGAGATAATATTGCCAGATTGTTATCTCACACGTCTTACTTCAAAAAAGGCTCCCTTTAGAATCGAATCCTCGTTTGAAGAAGGTCATTGTAATAAAAGCACTCTGGAAATGACTCCTGGTTAACGTAGGTATTATATTCTATTGTATAAATTAAAGGACTGGGATAATTCAAAGTTGTTTTTTTTGCAGGTGATAGCCGCACCAAATCAAGACAGACTATGTTTGGCAGTAGCGAAAGAACTGGAAGTAGGCTTCGGTGGGTGGAAACCGCCACAGTAGTTACACCAGTATCACAACACCAAATATTTAGTATATAAGTCTCACAAGCCACAGATATGACGTGGTTAATTTTTTACCGGAATTAGATAAATTTGTAATAGAAAGTTATTACTTTATTCTATTTTGTACGTAAATGTACCTATATTTAGGGAGGTCTTTAAAATTGTCGAAATATTCTAAGGCCTTAGAACATAAATTTGTGTTAATCAGTGATAGGTAATATCATGATGAACGTAGTAATGTCAAATGTTATTGGACAAGTCACCTTGCCTTGCAAAATTAAATATTTGACGTACTACATAAATTTAAGCTAAAAAGTGAGAAACGCCGTTAATAGAACAACTGAACTAGAATTATAATAAAAATACTTGAAACTTATGTGAATTGTTTTATATAATTTTTACTTTGTAACATTTTTTCCAGTATTTATTTAGATTATGTAAGTGTCAGATGCAGATCAGTATATATCCTAGAGTCATATTAAGGGACATGGGGGAAGGGTTTGCCCTGGCTGGCAAGTTATATGGGTGGTTTAGGAGGGCAGGGTGAAGAACTTATATTTTATACTACCAACTTCATAATAATTAAGACTTTATGAAAAATTGTTAGCAGGTTTGAAGTTTTAGGCTGAAAATGCCTTGAGAAAACAATATACTTGGTATACGTTTACAACATTAGAACTATCCAATAAAGGTTTTTAACTTTTTATACCCACCATATTGTTTTGTTATTTTTTTATATTTTGTGATAGTTCGCACAAAATATACACAAGTTTATTTAAGTACCATTTTTAATCAAGTTGTAATTCAAAATTACTTATAAAATTTTATTATTTAAAAAAACGAAAGCTCATTGAGACATGTTTATTAAGGGTAAATTGCTGTACCTACGAAGAATGTGTTAGGAAAAAAAAATATTAATTTGTTTCATTTTATAGCAGTTGCAAAAAAATATACCTACGTTGTGAAGTGATTTAAAGAAAATAATTGTTTGGTATCTTCGTCAAATCTTAATAGTTTTGTAATAAATATACATTTGGAAATTATTAGAGCATCTTAAAAATTATGTAACATAATGTAATATAATTACATTATAGTTTAATTGACTTTTATGCTTCTATTTCTAATTATAAGCTAATACCAATGTTAAACTTACGAGGTCGTTTTATATTTATTTGTGACGGTGCTTTAACTTATTTCATAAATTCAAAACATTGGTTTCGTCACTATGTATAATGTTATTTACAATTTTATGATTTTAAATTGAAATTAATTGGAACTCTCTTGGGGAGGCCTATGTCCAACAATGGATGTCCTAGTGCTGAATTGCTGATGATGAAGATGAAATCTAAAGTGCTGTGAATGTAATATTTAGTTCTAAACTAAATAGGCACATATTAAGTAGATTTAAGTTGCTAATATCTGTCTGCAAGATCTTTTTAATGTAATTTGTGCTAAGTTTAGTGAGACAAATAAATGAAGTGGTGCAAAGTTTATTATCGCTTATTTACCTATGAGTATCTATATTATATATTTTATGACATAATGATGTCTAAAGTAGGCCACGCACGCTCTGAAAAGGTTTGCCGGTGTAGTTAAATTATAGCATGTTGTAGCGTGTATGGGAAGATTCAGTTTTATTTATGGTGTCGCTTCCAAAAATTTATTTTCATTTTTGGTCCAGTCACTAGCGCGGATGAAAAAAATCAGGTCTACTTCCGTACACACTCCGGTCTGGCTGCACAGCCATACCTGTAGAGGTGAACCGTAGCGTGCATGGCCGGCATCACTCTCATCGACGCGACGACGTCGCCATTCAGTTATATATTATTATAGTATATCAAACTTTGGGACGTTTATGGGTTGAAATGATGATGATAAATGATGAACTAACTCCTAATATCGTTGATGGTAGTAACAGATCTAGATTTGGGATACATTATTTTAAGACAAAGGGGGTTAGTTGAATTACGATGTCTTTTCAAAACATCCTTGTATCTGAGGACTTGGCCACTGCTTTTACGCTTACCGCTCTGAAGCTTAACGAAGATGCGTTTTGCTATGCTCTCATTAGGCATTCGAGATAGATGTCCACACCACCGAACTGAGGCTGCAGCTGGTAGGCTTCAATACTACAAATACTGGCCTGACGTAGGACATCCCGTATTCCTAACACAGTCGTACCATTTTATGTTTTTGATATCACGAAGACATCTCAGGTGGAACATATCGCGCGAGCGTATGTGCCGACGAAATGAGATAGCTTCATCTAAACAACAGGGGCCAGGCCAGCGCTGGTTTATCTGAGGACTGGCGCCAGCATTATTTATTGGCTTCATCTTAACCATACTTTATAAATTTTAACAATTAAAGTGTTAAAAGATATACAATTATTCGACAAAAGTTATACTTAATTATGTAGCTATGTAGATTTTTGTGCTATTCAATATTACAAGGCGTTTGTATTTGGGTATTCTAATAGTTCATATTTTTTTGATATCAAATTGTCGGATTTTTGTTATCCGACTAATTAAAATTCGGCATTAGGAAGGTTTTTAATTACTATTTTATTATAAACCCTTCAAAATATTGAAATTTTCGAATTATAAAACTAGGATGAATGGAAAATTAGATATTCGGAATTTTGAACCAATCGGAATTATGAAAATCGGGATTTTGAAATACGTCTTTAATTTTCGGCATAAAGTTTTTCGTAATTAGGTATTTATTGTACCCATCATATATACTTCTAGAATTGCTTCTAAAAATATGTGGGTTTCACTCGACACTTTATATTTTTGTCACTGGGTCCTCCGCCTTCCACATCCAGTCAGACCAAGCGACCTTTTTTTATATGATTAAGTTGGTCGGAACGAATCGGTCACCATCACTTTTTATTAGAGGTCATTTATTGTGATGCAAAATTTGGGAAGATTGATTGATATTTTATCATTTTATGTTGAAATTAATGAATATGTTTTAGCACATTAGTTATTAGTAAAACAAAGGGTAAATGTTTCATTTTTATGGAGAGAATGTGGGAACTGTGGTAATTTCCTAAAATAAACGAAAGACGTCATAACATATTACTCAAAATTTGAAAATTCCATTAGGGGTAAATGGAAATTTATTTTGGCAACACTAAATAACGACGTTCTTTCGCGGTGCGTGCGACATGACGCGCCGGTGAATTTTATTATAAATTTGACGTAATTCTTCTGTGCATATCTCGAAAATAAGGTGAACGGTCACTAATAACGTTACATAAACAGTGTCCTAGTGAGTGCATGTGTAAATAACCTGTAATATTGTGCTTACAGACTTCACAATGGCCGATCAAGTCGATTCAATGTCAGATGCGGAGCTGCGGACAAAACTAGCAGAGCATGGGTTCCCAGTGATGCCTATAACTGCTTCTACAAGGAACTTGTTGGTGAAAAAGTTGAAATTAGTACTAGACAACAAGGGTAAGCCTAGAAGTAGCGTCGATAACAAGGCCGACAATAGGCGGTCGTTGGCACGCTACTCGAGCGGCGAAGAGTCAGATTTGGATACAACTACTAATGCTAAAGAGAAACGTGGCCGTCGTGCGACGACAGGCGGGGCGATGCTGCCACCTGCCGTCAACAAAACACGCCGACCACCATCAAAGAAAGATTCCCCTGCTAAACGTGACTCCGACAAAGGTTCAGAGTCTGACGAAGAAAAAGACAAGTCCGGTGTACGCACACACGAGGAGGTAGAGACTGTGACTACACGTCGAGTGACACGTACTTACGCGGCTCCAGACCAGGATGACTACGAGACCGGATCCGATAGCGATGTGGACGCCGACAAGAAGACATCGAGTCCATACCGTAGCAATTCTAGGTCAAGTGACTACATCTCAAGCACTTTGCCTTCTGTTGATGTCAGTACTAGTCCCCCTAAAACATCAATCTTCTCCCGCGCCTCTATTATACCAACAAACTACTCATCATCATATTCCAGTAATATGACATCCTCTGACAATCTCAATTCTATTCGCTCACGGTTAGGGCTTACTTCAACTCTAGCTGATCTTCCAAATGCGAGAAATATTACCCCAAAATATAGCCAAAGTACTTATCATCCCCCCTCAAGTTCAACTATTGAAGAGGTTGATTCACCATATTTAAGTAATTTCACTAGAAGACTTTCATCGCTCAAGTCAGATCCAAAACCTGGATCATACTTAGACAGGGATTCAAATAATGGCAGTACTGTACTCCCGCGTAGATCCTACATTACAGGTCTCAACAGGTCTGATATTGTTGACTACAAAAGTGCTACTGACAAAAAATTCTTAAAGAATAACCTTGTGTCCCTTGCTTTGGTTGTGTTAGTTGCACTTTTTTTTTTTTGCTTATTTTTCATGTATATAGTTAAGAAAAACGATATTACATCAGTGGCAGATGATCAGAACAGTGTCATACCAATCTGTCAGTTGAACATACCTGGGAATAGGCCTGGCATCAACTGTGTACCGAAAGAACAAGTCAGTTTTGCTAAAGACCTTTTAAAAGTTATCCATCCAGAGTTGACAAGTAGGATAGCATCATATAAATGTGGCCAGCCTGGTGTTCTACCATATTTGACTGAACGAGAAATTATTGATTTTGCCAGTGCTAAGGCAAAATCTGCTGACATTAGTCAATGCCGTGCGGACTTAAATAATTTGCAAGTTCTTATTATTAATAATCCTCGATGGGGGCTCAATGTTGTCCAACTGAAGAGTCCTTACACTAAGGATGTTGACTACTCCCCTATTGGCTCCACAGATTTGATAGTTCAGCAAAGAACTAAAGGCAATGTTGCTGTCACTCTCACTGATCCCTCCACTCCCATCTCATGCTTGTTCATAAACACTTTGTATTCTGCAGGGTCCACTTTGATTGTTGTCGCTCTTCTTACTGTATTAGCTTTAGGTGTGCAAAGATTTTACAAATACTATGTGAGCTATACAAAAAGGAAAAGTGAAGAGATATATTCTATGGTTGAACAAATTATTGATGTAATCTCACAAGAGACTGAGGATAGTGGGGAACCATACATATCAGTTGACCATGTCAGGGATACTTTGATTTCGCCCCAAAACAGGGAAAAGATGGCATCTGTGTGGGATGCTGCTGTGAAATTTATTCAGAGAAATGAGAGTAGAGTTCGTATGGAGGTGCAGTCTGTTGATGGAGAAGATTGCCGCGTCTGGAGATGGATCTCTGCTCATAGCAGTCCAAAACGCAGTGCACCATGGCAAGGCCAGGCTTTTGAAACTCAGGAGGGATCAGTCAACAACCTGGTAGTGTCTCCGACCCCTTGTCTCAAAATTCGGCACATGTTCGACAAGAATGACGCGAACCCGAACCTGAGGTCTATCATCCAGGACGCCATTTTGGAGAAGTGCGGCGATCGCTGCAACATTCTGCACATTGATGTTGAGAGAACCTCGTGCTGCGTGTATGTGAAGTGCGCGTCGCAGACCGACGCTGGGGTCGTATACAGGAGCCTGCATGGATGGTGGTACGAGGGCAGGTTGATCACCGTCAAATACTTGCGCTTGGAACGCTACATGCAAAGATTTCCAAACTCGCCCTCTGTAGGTCCGTACTTGAAGATGACTCGCCAACGGAGCAGCTGGGATGAGTAGACACCTGCTGTAATGTTACTGAAGTCGGTAACTGGACCTGTAAGCTTGTTTATTTATTGTGAGTCACCTTCGTGGAACTTTGACTGCAGTTCAGTCAATTGCTGCAATTCTTTAATTTAGACGATTCATTTGATAAAAGCATAGGATAAAATTTAAAGGCCATTTTGACGTTCATTAATTTTAAATTTACCTATTCAGTTTCAATTGTCTAACATTTTCATAATAAACATGTTGCATAATAATTGTTCATTTTTAAAATGCATGGTAGTAACTTTGATAACTAAACTGTAACAAAAATATACTCATGAAATCTGTTTTCGTACAAGTCTTGCCTGATATATCAGTGATTGTAATAATGAATTGTACCTGTGTTGATATTTTGTTATATAAACTATCCCAAATGTGGGCAATGTCCTGTAATAGTTATATACTTATGTCTTATGTATTTGTAGGCTTACGTAAATTCTTGTACTTGTCAATTAAAAATTGTATGACTGTTGTTCTCTGATCTGATTGTTTTCCTTATAGTAAGGTGCTGGTTTAAACATAATGCCTTAAATTTCGAATGAAAATAAATTTTCAATGTTAGCATGTGTCGCTCAGTCTGATTGTTGTAAATATTTGACATCACAAGATTCATTAATATAATTTCTACTCTTGATAAGTTATAACTGTTATAAGTCTATAATATAGGTATCGACTTATATTTGTTACTGATTTTACTGATGTTTTGGAACAAATTGTTTAAAAAATGGTAGTTATAAGTAGGTAAGGTAAGTTTCATAGGGTATACCGACGCATACACATATTTGATTTATTTTTTCTTATAATTTAAGTTTAACGATGTGTCAGCACAACGTAAAGAACATAAGTGTGTTTTAATTTCGTTTAAATTGACATTTTGTTTAAGTATTTGTACTAATTTCACTGTTCTTATTGTCTAGTTATTTTTATGGATTGATTTTCATTTTTTAATAAATTGGTATTAAGTATTTGGTGTTTTGATTCAGACCTTGAACTTTTTATTTAATCTGATGATGTGAATAGACACACATGAGTGTGTAGATAAAATTCTTTTGTTTTGTTATTTCACAATAAAACAAAAGAAAGCTACCTTTCAAGGTAAAGCTAAAAAATACTAAGTAAAAACAAACATTTATTACAAAACATTATCACCAATATTTTATATCCACAGAAAAATATATTTTATACCTAAATCTATAACATTTATTTGTTACAAAACAGTAATATACATTCTTACTAGCTAAATCCTATATAAAAAACTTTGTATACAAAATATTGCCAGCTGTACTTACATAAATAATGCTTAAAAAACATTGACCTGTGCCTGTATTCTCAACTGTCAGAAAGTCTCCATACTACCTGTATGATACAATTATTACAGAATGTCAGAAAATAGATGATTGTAGTGACAAACATTAAATTATTTAGGAAATCTTATATTATGCCGTAAACGTTTTTATGCGATGCGTGTATTTTCCGACAATTCAGAATCCAAGACAGTGATCTAGAATTGTAGAGTATTAAGAAGTGCTTGGTAGCACCTCCACTTGTCCGGCAGGTAGAACGGCTCGAAGACGTGCGGGAAGGGCGCGTCCCACCCCGCCACGCGGGACACCGGGGCCTCCAGGTGAAGGAAGCATTCCGTCTGTGGAATAGCAAACATGTCAATAGCAGCTATTTTTTAATTGTATTGCATGTTTTCATACGTATCGACTATGGTGTGCGTTACAATGGCGTGGCCATGGCATAATTTAAAAACTGCCAAGATTTTGTAAAAAATTGTCTATGTCGATTCCCAAAACAATACATTTGTGAAAGTTATGGTTAAAAAGACGAAAAGGGTTCGCACGTGGCTGTGCAAGTGAAACGCGGAGAAATGAGATCTTTTCAAAACAAAGCGTGGCAGAGACCTGAAATTTTGGCCAATCAGATTAAATAAAAAAAAAATTAAAAATAGAAAAAAAATCTAGGTTTTTATCCTAGGTAAGAAAATTCAGGAAGTGTAGAATAGTGTAGGTATAGCAGAGAAATAACATGTTAATCCATTGAGGAAAGTAAGTACTGCTAAGATGTTTTTTGTAAACAACAGCTAATATTATGTAGAATTACCGTTATTGAATGCATTAGCTTCACTGTTGTTCAACAAACGGTGGACTTTTTATGTGCCTTACAATCTAAAATTCTAAATGATAAAATAATATAAACCTGTATAGTAGCAGCTATTTCGGCTCCGAACCCTGACGTCAGAGGCGCTTCGTGGGCTATGATGCAACGGCCTGTCTTCTTAACCGACTGTTGAAAACAAAAACTAAATTATTTTTTGGATGTTGGCGCCTATTATATAGATTTATAGATATTTGTTTGCGGTATTGATTGATTGATTGCCGTCTCAGGAGACCAGGAGACCAGTTCACCTAATTCTAAATAGCGTAGCAAACATATTTTTAAAATATGACACTAAATTGCGACTTTGCCACTCTGTTTGTAAATACGTTCTAAAACAAACTGTTAGCAAAAATTAAAAAAAAACAACTTTTTTTATTTTCTTCTTAAATTACACTGTATAATTGTTTTCTCAACATGATTTTATGTACGTTAAGCTCACCTATCTATAAGATATTATGTTACTACAAGTGAAGACCTTTAATTGGCACTTTGTATCATATTGTTACTGCACTTTTGTTATTACTGCTGTTGGTTTTCCGAAGATAATAAAAAAAAAAAAAAATGTCCAAAGGAAACATAGGACAAGTTTATTGCTATTTGGCACAATTCCAAACTCCTGTTTCATATAAGAATTTCACGACGGAAAAGCTTTAGACAATCAGAGAATGGAATCCACCAAAATGAGTCATACTCACGTTACAAACAGTCTCCTCATCCCACGGCAGAATAGATTGTAGATCGATGACGTCACATTTAACTCCTAAATTCTCCTGAGCCATTTGTGCCACTTCTAACAGTACGTGTATCTGTGTGCCCCAACCAATGAGAGTTGCTGCATCACCTGTACAAATAATAACACTATTTACTTGTTGGCCGTCACTGTGACGAGTGAAATCGATGTATTGAGTGACGTGCGTACGATTTGCACATGAGACCAATAAAATGAAATCTCGTCGATTCATCTAGGTTACAAAGTAACTCATATGATAGTCACAAATTATCCGAAAAATAGTGTGAGCAAATTTCCTACGACCAGTTCGCTGACGGGGTGGAGCTATATGAATATAATTATATAATATATATGCTGTATGCTATATGAACTGGTGAGAACCTCCCGACACTCTTTAAAAAAATAGATTGTTAGAATTTTTTGTGAGTTACAAATATTTAGTTTATACTATATTGCACATAATTATAATTATGTGATTTATTTTCTTACAAAAGAAAAACTCTTAGCAACTCATTTGTCGTCCACTACATATTGGTACATACCTTCTCTCAAAACCTGTGCCTTTCCTAGCGGCAGGGTGTAGTCTCCTGTAGGCACCTCCTCAGCAGCAGACCGGTACAAGATCTTGGGCTCCAGGAATATGCACGGATCACGCTCTCTAATGCACGAGAGTAGCAGGCCTTTAGCTGTGATGGGACCGCGGGGTATTACCACCTGGAGTACAATCAATAAATAGGTTAAAGAGCTTCTTCGATGGAGAAACACTAATGTGATGGTGTCTTATGTCTGCCAAACAGTTCATTTATTTTTTACTTCAACGTATGTATGAGCATAATATTACTGCCCTCTAAGTTTCATGTTCGTGTCTTGTTAGACGGCATGCCACCTGGAGACTACAAGGGAGAATATTGTTTTTTAAATTATTTGAATTTTGTGCGTCCGTCCGTGGTGCTGTACGATAGTCAAGAGTGGTGCGGCGTCATGTTGCTAACAAACCGACTGACCCTCTCTACCCACGAGCCAAAAACGAAATTTTTACTCTCATATAATAAATTCTATAAATTGAAATCTACATAGCTACTGCCGCCGCGCGCCGGTCCGGATCGAACTCGGAGTGCATGATTTGCACGCACTCAATCGGTCTATATTCAGGATAGTTAGGCATATTGACAATTTGCCTAGTAAATACGTACTCTTAAACCAGGTACATGTGCGAAGAATGCCTCAGGACTCTGCGAGTGGTAGAGTCCACCGTGTCCTACCGCACTGCAAGGAGTCCGCACTGTGAGGCCGCCGCAGTCAAACTGACCTCCAGAACGATACCGCGCTTTCGCCGCTTCGTTCACTAACTGAAGAATAAACAATCAGTTTTTTATTTTTAAAGCTGATATTAAAAATAGGAATAATTATAGACATTAACTACAAGCTTCCGTCCGTCTACTGGTTGAAGAATTTTTAAAATCGGCCTCGTAGTTTCGGAGCTTCTCCATTATAAACAAAGAAATATTTCCTCGTTAATACTAGTATAGATTCTCTACAATTGGGGAAATACAAATGTTGGTTTTTAATTAATAATGTTTTCTTTGTCTACTTGAATATAGCATTGGTCCACTTAAGTACTTGCAGCAATAAAAAAAAAAGTCAACACAGTAGGTGGGTATTTCAAAAATAGAATATCATTTGAATTCAAATCACAATTTGAAAGGACATACTTGTTATATCTTTAGTGTTTTTTTAAAAAATAATATCGCATACATGCATAGTGTTAACTTATGATTGAATAAAAAACATGCATTATTTTACACTCAAGAAAAAGGCACCCACAACTGTTACATCTTATGTGAATTTTTCCTTGGTAAGTGTAATGCATTTGTGACGTTTTTTAGATTATTTAATTTAGTGCACAGAACATCCAAACAGATTATAATAATAAGTGTAGCTTAGATAGCCTTAGATTTTATGTTTTCATTGTGACTTTGTATATGTCTTAAATTTCCAGTCATGATTCTTATACTGATTATGTAGATATTGTGGTCTTGATTTTGTTCCCGGGCTTTGTTAACATGTATTAGCTGAAAAAGAATGGGTCAAAATCTCCTGTTGCTCCATCAAAGTACCATAGTTAATGAAACAATACATTCATCTTATTATTAAGAATGCTAAAAGATTATATTTATCTTGTTGACTAGAAATAAACTGGCCAAAGGAAATGCATGGCAATAGATATTATAACATGAGAGTGATATCCGTTTTGTATTATTAATAAGTAGAACAATATATTTCAGTATTCTAAATATGATTTCATTTTTATTCTCCCTTTATCGCATACTTAAAACATTACAAACCTGCTAACATTATAATGTTCGGGATATTTCCCATGTCCTTTATTTTGTTTTTTAATCACCATGACAATTTTAAAAACTATATTTTACAAACCTGGTCAAAAGCTGGGAAGATATAGTCGGCGAACTGTATTTCAGCAATGGCCGTCGCTCCAGCGGTTGCCATCCCAATGCCAAAGCCAGCAATACCTTGTTCGCAGAGTGGAGTATTGAACACACGGTCTTTGCCATATTTCTCCTGGAAACATTATCAAGTATACTGTGATTACATTATAATTTTTTGGAAATTAGTAGCAAATCATACTGCAGATGCAGAGTAATATGAACCAAAAAGACTAAATCAAAAAATTACTAAAATTGTTTTTATTATTTCATTAATGAATACAGTTAGGTACTGGCACACAATTGATTACATTGCAGTTACTGCGAAACAATTCTATTAACTTTTGAAATTGTAATACATTTTTATTTAACAACAATAAAAATAAGATCCACTTTTTCATTTAACAAGACTGATTTTAATCGTCATACAGAATTAAAATTCTTGTTTGTGTCAATTCTTTATATCTTTAAAAAACAGACAACACTTTGCAGTCCTCATACTTATAATTTTTTAAGGAATAACTATGCATAATAAACATGGACAGTTACCTGCAATCCAAGTGCACATCTGAATACTCCACCAAAGCCGACATCCTCACCAAACAGTACAGCAGTTGGGTCAGTCTTGAGAGTGATGTCCATAGCGTTGTTGATCGCCTGCATCATGTTCATTTTTGTTGTTTCACCTAAATAGGAGTGAATAGGTTTCTTAAGGGTCGGCAACGCGCTCGTGATACCCCTGGTGTTGCAGGCGCCCATAGGCTACGGTAACCGCTTACCATCAGGCGGACCGTACGTCTGTTTGCCACCATCGTGGTATAAAAAAAAAACCTAAATGTAGCATAATTCATATAATTATCATGAAGACAGTGATATTTCTGGTTCAAACATTTTTTGCAGCAATTCCCATTTATAAAAAATAATGATCTTCTGTTTTTAAAAGTTCTTAACCTATTTAGCGTAAATAGGTTAGGAACTTTTAAAAACAGAAGAACTTTATTTTTTAAATTACAGTCATGTACTTATGTAGATAATACTTTTGCATTGAACCTTTATTATTCTTAGTTTATTATAGTCAAGACTAGAAATTCACCTGGCAACTATTTATATAATTTTAATTCCTAACCTTCGACGGGTACTTCATTATCAGGATAATAAATAAAATGCGAAGACAGTCTTTTAGTGTTATTTGTCACATTTCTAATTAATTTCACGAACAAACTTATGTTTTTAGATGCCAAACTTGCCATATTTACACAGCGAAGACGTCCAACGTACGCAATATCCAGAAATGTAATATGTTAATAAGAAATTAAGTCATGTATGTATCTTATCTACAATTGTAATCAGCTTTGGTTTGATAAGAATTTAATTATATGAGCGGTGATTTCATAAAAAGCAGGGTTTGTTTTGTTATTGTCTGTCATCAAGTGTTAAGTGTCATCATTTTTGTTTTGACATTATTGACGTCAAAATTAGTGATTACCTCTAGTCATCATATACCTATGTGTCGACTGTCGATGTCGATCACGATTTATCGAATCATAATAGTCGAGTCGCAACCGAGTACACGAGTGATTCGATCATCAATCTCTATAACATTCGATCACTTTCAACCCGTCGTTATCGTTGAGTCGTTTATTACTCATTTCTTGTAGTCATGAGCTGTTCGTGTTGCGATTCATACAATAAAACGAGACGGTATTCAGTGAATTACCAAGGTACTACAAAAATACAACTTGAATACAACTCGCTATCGATTTGAACAATAATTATAATATTTGGTTGGTCTATCTAGGTATATAACCCGTGGGTGTCGTAAAAGGCGACAAGGGTCGCCTAAATCTTATGCAGACAAGAGCACTGCGAGAACAGGAAAATTCGAAACGAACCCTATGGTAGCCGTCTATAATATGGTACCCGTCTGGGTAGCGTGGTATGCCTAGTAGGCTCAATTCACTCCACAATCTTTGGAGGAGACCTGTGCCCAGCAGTGAGACGTTTATGGGTTGAATTGAATAAAGTAAGAATGTTAGAATAGTTGTAAGTAGATAATTTGTAAATAAATGAATAAATAATAAATAAGCACATTGATGGGCTTGATATAATTTAAAGTTTTATTCTTATAGGTACCTACTAGCACCACGAAAAGTGAAAAGTATTCCAGACCATTATCTACACGACTGTGTGCCAAATTACATTCAGATCCTTTCGGCCGTTATGGTGCGATCGAGTAAGAAAAATTTATCCATTATATCTTTCGTATTTATAATATTACGGAGTATATACTTAGTATATTCGTATTTATATATTTTTTAGTATTTCAATTACTGTGAATGTACCTAGTGAATATACCTAGTATCATTGTGAATACATTACGGTCGCACATAAGTACTTTTCTATAATAGGTACCTACTTACTAACTATTAAAGAATACAGAGCCAAGAACGGAAGAAAAAAAAAATTTACTGCAGGTTCATGAATTGAACGCTCTACGATATTTTTGTTGGTAGGCACATATAATTTACTGCAGTTGATGATCCCAACATTCTATTGGTGCATCATTTTATTGGTGATTTGGTGACTTACGTGAACGTAGTAAAGTTCGGGTCAAATGATTTTATTGAGCCTCTTTCGACACGATCTGCCACCTGCTTAAACAGTTCGCTTCTTATAAATACCTGCATATTATTGTTTCTGTCCTTTTTCAACACAAAGAGAATATGAGACGTCAAACAAGTAAATACTGCTATTTCCCGCCAACATTCGACATGCATTACGATATTCAGTATTTTAATTAAAAACCAGTTTCCACGCGCACATGAACATTACGGACAATAAAATTAAAATATTTTAATCGTAATTGACTCGCATGTTGCATAAATATTTTATTTCATCTTGGTTAATTTATCGTAATAATCGATTACGGGAATCGATTAAAAGTAATATGGCGACCTTTTTGTTTTGAAAAAAGAAGAGGAGTGTTAATTTAACTTTTTACTTGCCTTGTTGAATCTTGCAATATTCACTTCAGACTGATTTTATTTTTAGGTTCACGTTGTACCTAATTATGCGGGTTCTTTTGCAAAACAAGGGATAAACTAAAAAGCCTTTGACACTCTAGCCCTCAAAATATTCCTATAGTACTTATAACCTACAAAAACACCTTTATAAGATACTAGCTTTTGCCCGGGGCTTCGCTCCCGTTGTTCTTAATTTGCCACTGCTAGCTTCTGTTGACCGTAGCGTGATGTTAAATAGCCTATAGATTTCCTCGATAAATGGGCTATCCAACACTAAAAGAATTTTTCAAATCGGACCAGTAGTTCCTTAGATTAGCGATTACAAACTCTTTAGCTTTATAATATTAGTATAAAGTACAGATTTCGTGATTTGTACTGAAGCCCCCCTCCCTCCCGCTGCAAACTAATAATATTTATTTGGATACATACATGCATATGGAATTTAGAATTAAATTTAAAAGTTACGCAGTAGCAAATACCTTCATAATCTTGTTTACGTCGGCAACTCTTTGTCATAGTTGGCGGCATAGTTAGAAATTCTGGTAAAAAATATTATGATAACATTAATTACATTATTATCAGTTACTCCGAAACGATTAAGTCTTATAGGTAATACCTGCATTCACGTAATCGTTGCGGTAGGTATTTTACATTTTGCATTTCTAAGCATCATTATAATAATATCTAGGATAGCTGTTCTAGTTTCACTCGCGTCAACCGTTACTGCTTTAACTTAGATTGTCGCGGCGTGATGATAATAATAATAATTATTAATTATTTGTTGGGTTAGAAGCCATTAGTGGACTCCTTGCTACCTCGACTAGAGTTGATCTATTGTAGCAGCCGTTGTTGTTTTATAGTTCTCTGCTTAGTCCTATAGAGACTAGGAACTTCCAGATTGTCTGAACAGAGAGAGACTGTATCTCATCTGGTTGCACCTGGTGTTGACCTAAAAGGATGCTTCTTTTGTGCATGAGTGGCCCACATGAGCAGAGGAGATGCATTACAGTCTCATCTGACTCTTGGCAAAATCTGCACATTTTGGACCGGCTTAGGTTGTGTATGATAATTATATCATCATCATTACAACCCATAAAGGTCCCACTGCTGGGCACGAGTTTCCACTAAACATTGTGGCGGAAATTTACCCTACTATACCATGCTGGCCAGATGGGTTGGTATAGGGTTTTATTTCGAATTTTCTTTTTCTCCCAGTGCTCTTGTCTGCTTAAGGTTACTCCCTTAGTCGCTTTTTACGACACCCATTGGTTGAAATAGGGTTGGATAGATAGCTTATTTATCGAGGAAGGATACAGACTATATAACTTCACGCTACGACCATAAGGAGCTGAGTAGTGGCCAAACAAAGAATTACGGGAGCGAAGCCTGGCATCAGCTAGTGTTGTATAAAAATAAACCACTTACTTCATAAATAACAAGTTGTTTAATAAAAACTAGTTCAAGAATAACTGACATGCTGTTCACAAATATGGCTTTCTGTACACTAGAATATATTATTTTTGTTCTAGTATCCCCCTCCGCCTTCTCCCTAGATGCACAATCACGTATTAAAGTCACACTAAAAACTGTTGCCGATAATATTATTGTCAAATTATACTTACGTTTAGATAATAGTTTTGTAAAATCAAATTTATTTAATACAAATTACAATGGCTTTTGAAAATCATTACTATTTATAAAACTTTTTGACGGTCACACCTCACGACAGTGAAACAATTGTGTGCAATGATATTGTATGTCTTTTTGAGCTCTATTTTGAGCGCCGTTTCTTGGTCACTGTATGTGTGCTTTTGGTCTAAAATCCCCGCTAAATTTAGGTTAAAATGAAAATAAATGAAAGAATATACTTACGTACTTCGATAATAACATTCTGTGTTAGTTTAATTTTATTTGTGAATACAAATTATTTGTCGTAAATAAATTCACTGGTTTGTTTACCCATGCAGGCCTACCCGTAATCTTTATATTCCTCGAATTCAATATCGCTGTCAAATGTTTAAAAAATTAAACACATTCGCTATAATTTTCAAATATTTGCCAATATCAATCGAATATCGGAGTTCCCTGGCAATACTACGGCACAATAGTCGAAATTTAACCATAACGCCACGATGTATGGTAAATATCCCAAGAAATAAGTAAACACACACTTGCACTCGTATGGCAACCCTACACAACCTGCGTGGCACTTAGTAAGTGATACCAGTTTTGTAACAGGTTACTGTACGAGTTATTTTTAGATGTTTGGATGTGGCTGAACGATCCTGTTTGTTCTGGAATAAAAACTGTTTATCTGTCACTTTGTAGTCATCGAGTATTTGTTTCGTATACTGATATTTATTACTGATGGGCCAGTGGAGGTGTGTATGATTGCTGCGCATGGTCCTGGGTTCAACTCCCCGGTCGGTAAAAAACGGTATAGGGTTTTTCTGTCATGAAATTTTTAAAATCAGTTAGTTGGAATAGGGACACGCCATTACATGTGACCAAACATAGCAGGTGAAATCCGAAGACGGGACCACGGAAGCAGTCAGTATTTTTATATAAATATTAGGCCGTGCTCGCGTATAATTAATTTTGAAAATTTGCATTCTATAATCACTGAACTCTAATTTTTATTTTCACCGAATCCTAATCTATTTTTCCAAAATCAAAATAGCATAAGTTACTCCTTGTGACATTAGCTAACCGCCAGTAAAAGTTCCGTCGAAATCGGTTTACTCGTTCCGGAGTTTACCTCAAACAAACTGACAGATAAAAATTTTACAAAGCGTGTTTTTGTTTATTCATACTCTAAAAAGCTGTACTTACAAACAAACACTTACATTTTATTTATTTGTATAGACATTTCAATTACCTAAATGAACGAATGGACAATGCCGGGCTTCCTCTGCATTACATGCACCGAACGCAGTACATGCTCGTATATCTGTCACTTTTACTTTTGATCACGGCAGCAGAGCGGGCCGATGACTCGCGTATTCGTTCAATGCTATCATCCGTGAGCACTTGAGCAGGTGTGCAAGCCTGTTTGTTACGAGATGCTTGCGTCTTTAGTTCAATACTCGTAAATTATATCGTTCAGAGTTTATTTTATTTTAATTTTTGCGGGATGATGTTGAGAATTTTAGCACGGAAAGTCTATAACGAATGCTCAACTCGGGGAAAGAATTGAGAGGAACTACTCTGTCTCCATATTCACTCTGATCTTAATAGTCGATAATTATGATTAACTTTGCTGACGCCATGACGTTTTGAATTTGACAACGATACGAAATTCGAATAAGAAGGATTTCAAATTACGAATAGCACTATGGACTCTAGACACTTTGTTGGTTCCATGGAGCAGTCACAAATATTGTTATACCTACCTAATTTATTTTTAAATTATTGTAATTATTACACGCTCGACATTTATAGAGGGCTTTTCCTGTTACAGGCATTTGTATGATTAATAGAAGACGCCAACAATTATGTAAATTTAATATAAAACTTGTATAGTAACGCAATAAATATTTTTGTTTTTGATTTTATTTTGAATATACCGTGGAACTTATGGCGATTATGTTTGTATTAGAGTCATTTTATCGATCATCGATGGTTATAGTATACCATCGATAGATGTCGCCCCCTTATATTAACTTATATTAGGATCAAAGGTTGTGCACTGATGAGATACAAGAACATTACGGAGCTCTTACTGACAATAAACTCACTCCCTAATAGCTGTTCGTTGTGTAAAACATAACAAGGCATCGTGTATTGCATATATTGGATGAGAAAACTAATAACGAGTGCCTTTTGATGGTAAAATTATAATTCAAATGAATCTATACACCTTCATGTACTACAATGTTTATGATAACGAATAAAGCTTTATAATTTAAAACAAATCTACTAAGACCGAAATAAAGGGTCCCACTTCGTATATATTATAGTGTATTCGGCCACATAGCTCGTTAAACTGATAACCGATAGGGGAAAAAAGGTTCTTGCATGGCGGCCATGTATTGGAAAGTGTAGTGTGGGACAGCTCCCACCAGAAAAACCGATGAACTAGTAAAGGTTGCGGGTGGCTGTGAGGCCTAAGTTCAGCAGTAGACGTCATTGGGATGATTATGATGAGTATGTTCAATAGAGTCAAAGTCCCTCTCGCTAGCAGTGTGACGATTTCCTTCCTTTCATTCTTATTAGGTTTTTATTACAAGATTTATGACACTTACTTGCTAGAGATATTATTTATTCAAAATGCGAGTTTTTCTGGCCGAAAAATATTCTTGTAAACATCACTTCAGAAAACTTAAATTATTAACTTTGACTAGTATTTGTATTTATGAAATGGTTATATTTGCTAAGACAAACCTATTTGAATTTCGCACACTAGAGCGCCACAAGCATAAACTACATATGGTTCATAGATCTACTAGACTCCTAAACGACAGTTTTTTGCACAGCTGTAATAAACTCTCAATAGACATAAATAGTTCTAAAAACAAATTGCATACCTAGTTTTGTTATTGACAAATGTTACTACTCCTTAGATGACTTGACTGTTGACTGACATACTCTTACTATTTATTCTCTACGTAACATAAAAGACTTTATAGAAAGTAACTATTTATTTTTTTAATTATATTGCATGAAAACTTATTGTATGCCTTTAACGCGGAACATTGAGGATATTTTATAAATTGTGACAACTCTTGTATGTATTAATGATCACAATAAATACATTGATTGATTGATATCTAGTTATTAAAAGCAACAATAATAACTAAAAAGCGATTAAGTTTCATAAGTAACTTGAATCTTTACTAGCTAGTAATACATTTTAGAACAAATAAAGGTGAATGCATCAACAAATACATTCATGTATAAAAGAGTTCAACGCGTCGAGTCTACGGATTTGAATGCTACGAGACGCTACGAATATACACATTTTCACTGTAATTGCATGATCAAATTGGTGGTTTTCGAAAGCGAACTTTATTTTAATATATACTAGCTTCTTACCACGGCTTCGCTCACCTGGTATGTCAGTAAATATTACTCTATGGGCTATTCCAGAGTATAATCTACTTGTGTGCTAAATTTCATACATATCATTTTAGTCGTTCGTGTGTTATTGAGTAACAAACATCCATCCATACATCCATATTTCCCTCTATCTAGCATTTATATTGATGAATGATTTACAAATTGGTCTAAGTATTTTTTTTATTTTTAGTTGTTAGTTGGCGAGGTTTACACTAATCGCCTGAGAAAATACGTAAAGCCATCATTGGTTTGTACCGAATATTTCTTTCGGAATAATAACATAGCATTCCGTGCATGGATGGATTAAGAATACCTAATGTCACTACCCGACTAAAGGTAAGGGAGTAACTTAAGCAGACAAGAGCAATGCGAGAAAACGAGAATTCGAAACAAACCCTATACTAACTTGTCTGGCCAGCGTGGTATAGCAGACTAAATTCCCTCCACAATCTTTGAAAGAGACCCGTGCCCACCAGTGGGACGTGTATGGGCTAGCGTTAAGCAAATTTTTACACTTGAAAGAAGGTAGGCAGTAGTGCATTACACGCATATTTCCAGTTAAGTTAGCTCCATGTAGTAGGAGGCGAACGTATTGCCATTAATCGGACACATCGTCCCATTAGAAGAATAATGTTTTATCTTCACATAAAACAAAAATGAAATTATTAAAAAATTCGGCATTAAAAACCGTAAACTATCGAATGATAAATTTTTATTTTATTCTTTAGTCAGTATTTTACAAAATATGAATTCGATCAATTAATAGTTTACGGTTTTTAATGCCAAATTTATAATAATTTCATTTTTGTTTTATCTGAAGATAAGATATTATTCTTCTAATGGGACGACATTTCCAAACAGTTATTGAAACTTTTCGTAACATAAAAATCCAAGACCGTTGTTGCCCGGCACTCGTACTAACTCCCGCTGTGCCTCAAGGCAGAGTCGTTAGTTCAACTTCTCTTGTAATATACAAAAAAGTGCTGATCACTGTTTATTACCCAATCCGAGCTTGTTACATGAGGCACCTGACATTATAATATACATATATTGTCTATCACCAACGTTCTCTGACATTATAATAACCGCAAAAGTCACGAGCGGGTGGTCGAACTAAAGTAGGCCATACACGCTGCGGTATACCGAAGGGGTATACAATATACATCTGCAGGTCAGCCGCGTGTCGTAGTGTAATGCCGGCTATAAACACTACGGTTTAACGGATAGGAACTACGTAGGTATGATGGTACAGCTCAACCGCGTGTAGCGTGTATGGGTCAATACTGTCTGCCGTACGGCGTTATTTCAAAAATTGATTTTTAATCTAGTCTTCTGCGTAGGTCTGCATATACAGTACACACGCTCTGGTTTGCTATATAGACATAGCTGCATAGTTTTCTTCTCCAGTTAACTGAAATACAGGCCGGCATAAATGGAAAGATCGCAAGAAAATTATTTTTAATTTTTACTCCCGTCTGTCGTCTGGGCAGTTTAAAAAAATTAATAATAATAATATTCTACCACATTTACACAGCGCCATCTAATCCCAAAGTAAGCAATTATATTTGCTTGTGTTATGGGTACTAAACAACTGATATGCTACTTAAATACATTTTTTTTTTGTAAATACATACATATTATAGATAAATTACACCCAGACACAGAACAAACCTTTATGCTTATCACACAAAGATTTGTCCTGGGTGGGGATCGAACCCACGACCTCCGGCTTAGCAGTCAGGGTCACTAACCACTAGACCAACAGGCCAGTCAAGTTGAAGTGTGTATGGCCGCCATAAGTCCTTAAAAATATTTCATAACTACACATTGGTGTGTCTAAATAGTTTGATGTATTCCTATTTGTGATTTTGAATGTTTAATTGAAATTATGATTGATTGTATAGACTTCGCTGTCATATCATAATTTGTATTTGTGAATTTGATTTATTACTTAATTATTTAAACATCAAGGTTTATCTTGACATGTTTATTTCTTTTTTATTTACTTTCACAGAAGTTGCCCAATTGATTTGTTATTTTACTCTGATTAATGTGCAGAAATTAATCGCGAAATAAAATTTGATCAAATTTTATGTTGCACATTGCAATTATTATTTGAATCGGCAGTTCATGTTTTATTTATATTGAAAATCTACAAGATTGTGCTAGAAGTGTTCAGAGGTTTTTTTGCAAAAGTTCTTGTTTTTTGTCTAAGTCATACTTATTTATGTATTCTTCGTCATCATCATTTCAACCCCGTTTATGGGTTGAAACTGAGTACGGATCTCCTCCAAAGAAGGTGGAGAAAATTTAGCCTACTATACTTCGCTGGCCAGACGGGTTGTTGTGCAGTGCTCTTGTCTGTTTAAGGTTACTCCCTTAGTCGCCTCTTAGGACACCCACGGGTTGAAATGAGGTAGTGATAATTATGTATTATTAATCCGTCCCTATACGGATATTATTATTTATACTTAATACCTTTAAAAATATAAATAAGTATCTTACAATTAGAAAGTTGAATATTATATGTTACTTACAATATCAATAGTCATAGTCATAATCTTTATTTCATATAGATCAAATACATGAAGCGATGGTGGCTGAATGGATAAGAGACCGGGCGTGCAAATCACGCGGTCCGAGTTCGATCCCGACTGGCAGTACCAATGTGAATTTCACTTTGTGGAATTTATATGTACTAGTCAAGTGACTTACCATGTGCTAACGGTGAAGGAAAACATCGTGAGGAAACCCACATACCCTAGAAGAAATTCTATGTATGTCTGATCTACCAACCCGCACTAGGCCAGCGTGTGTGGATTATGGCCTAAACCCTCTCAGCTCTCTAGTTAGAGGAGAGGAGACCCGAGCCCAGCAGTAGGACTTAATGGGTTGCTGATGAATGAAATACATGATACTTATGAACGTCATACAAGGTCAAAAAAAAGATGTCGGCAAATCATCTAAATGCTAGAATTGAACTATTTCATAAGATATCGAGATAATTGCCGACGTGTATTACCACTGTTGCCAAGCGAAGCTCCGTTCGCTCCCACGTAATCTAATAAATATACGAGATATAATCAATAGTTATAAATACTTGCCGATATTTACGTACCATGTAATTTGTTTACGCAAAACTTTAATGAAGAAATACGGAGAATACAAACATTCTGAATTGTGGGAATTTTTATTTTAACAAAAGATTATATCAGTTGCTTGGTTAAAAAACTAAATGTATTTTTGTGCACCGCCTCGGAAGTGTCAATGTTTATAAATAGTGTTGTCATGTACGTATAATATCATTAATCAAAGTTGAATGTGAACTACTGTAATACTGAATTTCGAAGTTCAAAATAGCGATGAACCGTAGCCCTAAAGTACTGAAACGCGATTTACGTTAGTGTAATTTCGAATGTTTTTGGATTATTGTTATTGGGATCAAATTGCAGGACTTCTATATTATGTATTTTGTTGGATAAAACTTTGTTTTGTTAAGTCTATTTCTCCAAAGGGGTAGATAGAAGTGAATTTCTGTGCTGTGCTTATTTTTCGAAGTGTGATGTTATATATTGATAAATGGACTATGCAACACTACATTTTTAATTCTAAGCAGTAGTTCCGGAAATAAGCGCGCTCAACCAACCAAACAAACTCTTCAGCTTTAAAATATTCGTTTATATTAGTATACAATACTCTATGGCACTTCACGTAAACGAAGCTGCGAACAAGAGCTAATAGTAAATAATCATATAAACCCTTATAATATATTATGATTTACACGTTAATAGTTCTGTGTACAATCCAAAATTAATAGCGGGGTGGCTTAGGTATTAAATGTTAAGGTGATGTTCTAAAACTACGATTTTTTTACCAAGACTAGACAAGAGTTCCAAATAGTATTCAAATTATTTAATTTAAATCATATTCTATTGTGTCTATTTGTAGTACACTCGTATGTATGTACATACATATGTATGTACCTAAATTAAAACTAAAGGGTATTTTATTGACCGGCGGAAAAAAACTGTAAGCCATTAATTTGCAGCTGAAATACCTTGTATGTTAAGCATTTGAGCAAACAAAATTAATTGTAGGGAACCTCCTGCACTGCACGTGAGTTCAACTATTACTTGGCTGTTTTCAGAGTAGCAGGCTCGTTATTATTACGACATATTAAATGAATGCTCACTAAAAGCTGCATCATAATAGGTACTACTGCTTGTTATGTACAAGCCGCGAAAGCTTATTTACAAGTATTTATTACTGAATAGTTTACGAGTTATTTTACGACGATTAGTACTATTGAAGTTTGTTCATTTATTACGTGTGGTAACTACAACACGAATTTAATAACAAAGTAAATATTTATATTATAGACTAGCTGTTGTGCGCGACTTTACTCGTATGTTATTTGATTCCCATGACTATGGCAAGTAGAACACTCACCTTTTTTTAATTTAATTCATGTTATTTATTTTTATCTGAATTTAGTTTAGTATTATTGTTGAGTAATACTACATTTCACTTAATTACAATAATATATAATCGACAGAAGCAAGGCTCCGCTCGACTTCTAGTATTATTAATAGTAAATAATTGTCAAAACTCATTGATCCGCTGTACAATTGTATCCACCTTTTTATACATTTACATTTAATTTAATTACATTAGATTACTGTAACTAACTTCTAGCTCTAAAACCATTGACTAACAAATATTAATATTTAAGTATAATTTAATTATACATTAAGTTTCTCATGTAAGTGAACTTGTATCTTGTTCTTTCTAAGAAATAAATGTCTTTAACCAGATAATCTTTGTAAGTTTTGTAAAATTACTAGTGGAATAAATGGCTTTCTTATTATATTATATTTTTTAATTTGGATCACACAATCAGTTGTGATATGAGGGAACAGGCTTTCCATTCATATCACACGACCGAATGCTTACTTAGAAACCGTTACTTCAGTATTTTCTTTATTTTCAGAACACACCCTTAAAAGTATTCGGTGCGTGTATTCGCTCCCTGGGTATTTGCATATTGCTTTATCGTGTACCTCTCTGAGACAAGGTTTTGCAATAACTTGTCGAGCCCCATCCCTTTATTATACGTCATAGCACACGCCGATATTTGTCAAGTAAAAACCTACTAGAACCGAGTGTAGTGATGTCATCCATCATTGTATAATATTGTTAGTGTTTCGGGGTTATCATTTTCTGAGGAAGTATAAATCAATTCTCTATGAAAGATTATCATTTGAAAACGGCTCGGGTTTTGGTTCCCATTTTTGTTGTGTTGAAAATGATCAATGTGGACTGTAAAAGACAACATAAATAATGTCAATAAAAGACGAACAGACTTCTAGACTAAAACACACTGAAGAATAAAGATTTCAAGAATCATAAACAAATGTATATTTTCAAAATTCTCGTATAAAAAAATAAGGTATATAAAAACAAGCGCAAAAAAAGGTTGCAATATCTATTATATATGGAGCAACAAAGGTTATTAAAATTTATTTAATAATATTTTTCTTTAAAAAATCGATCAAAGTCTACGTAAGTTTGTGAAAAAGAATTAAAATTTTGTTTACTTTTTTGCCCAGCAGTGGGACAATAAATGTTGACAAAAAATATATTTTTTTGACGTATAGCCTCTGCCTTACGGTCATAATTATTATCAACATAAGCCATGCAGTTCTTATTTAAAAAAAAACGAACAAGCGTGTTTGCTGACTGATGTCTCCAACAAGATAACCCCGGATCACGGATGCTTAAACGGTCTTTTAAAAAAAGTATGCCTGTTTCTTGAAGGTCTGTTTGCTTGACTTGCGTTTCTTACCAATTCTTGTTGAGATTCAACCTTACCATTGACTTTAGGAAAATTGGTTGACACCATTTTGGGTCACATCCAATTGAACTAAATTATGAGTTAAGACTGCAACTGCAATCATAAATTTGGAAAACGTGGGTGTTATACAGCTCTGCTTAACTCCTAAGGGAGTTACCAGCGAGATGTGATCCTATTTACATGCATGACGTAAGTTAAAACGTAGAAGACAAAGTTCCACTACCCGCTACATGGACTTCGTCATACAAATACGTCAGTGGAAAACAGTTGAGGAAAATTACTTTAATTGAGTTTGTAGAAATGATATTATGTATTTTTTTTACCCTGAAGGAAAGATGTGTTATATTGTTAAGCGTATTTGAAAAAAAATTAACAACGTAACGTCAAATCTTTTATTTTCGAAGATGTAGCAGACATACATTACATGTAATAGGGCCTACCTATTGCCATTAAACGTGCCATTTGGACCCTAATATAATTTAATCTTTAAGCTAAACTTATTTTATTTTTATTTATAAATTAGTATCCGCCCGTGGCTTCGCTCGCGTGATATGTCGGTAAAAAGTAGCTAATATGCTATTCCAGACTACAATCTATCTGTTAGCCAAATTTCATACATCTCCTTTCAGCTGTTCTGCCGCAATCGAGTAACAAAAACCCATCCATACATCCGTCCATTCTAACTTTCGCGTTTATAATGTTAGTAGCAGTTTTTTTTAGATATATTTAACAGCTCTTACTTTGATGTTTTAAATATATCTAATACTAACTTCTGGGATGTTTGTTTTGTATTTACATTCTGTGTTGGGGGTTCAAGTTATAGGCTTACTAGTGGGAAGACCATAGCATGTTTTTTTATGATCCTCAATTCCCAGCGCTTCGAAATATGTACTCACATAAAAAGTCGGACACTATATTGTATTTTTATAAAGCTGTTTGAGAGTAAAAATAGTAAGAGTTTGTTTGTTTGTTTGGTTGAACGCTAGGATCTCAGGAACTAGATACTGGTCTGATTTGAAATTATTTTTAGTGTTAGATAGCCCATCTATAGAGGAAGGCTATATAACACCTCACTATATAACATAATTAGGGTCCAAATGGCTATATAACATCTGCACCACCTCAGGTTGACTGGTAGAAAATGCCTTTGGCATTAAGTCCGCCTTAATACATAAGTTTTGTGTATTTTAAGTTAATAAATAAATAAATAAATAACATCACGCTACGGCCAAAAGGACCTGAGCAGTAGCCAAATAAAAACAACGGGAGCGAAGCCCCGCCTAACTTCTGTAAAGTATATGCTTGTTATAATCAGTTATATCTAAATAAAAGCGTGTTATGCAGGGCTCTATCATTTATAACCATTTACCTAAATCAATATTGGAAATTAAAAGTACTGATGTGTTTAAAAGCAGAGTTAAATGTCTTCTGCTAGCAAAACAATATTATTCTGTTGACGAATACCTTAATGATAAAACATTGACATGAAAGTAATGACATCAATATGTAATTTTAATGTAAATCTTGACATGTATAACTAATTTTATTTAATTTTATTCCATTGTTAATTTAATTTTTGTCCCATTATTATTGTTTGCATGCCGCGAGGCAAAATATAGCGATCCATGTATCATGTACCTACCATCTCTCTGTACCTATATTTAGCAAAATAAATAAATTGAATTGAAATTGAATTGAATTAAGATTTTTTGAGATTGAGAGAATTGTCTGTTAATAAAATGTCGTTTACAACCTTTGAACTCTGAGATGTACCTGGAAAATTGTCAAAATGGACGGAAACATTCCGTTCATAGTCGTGACGTAATGTTTAGTACGTATACGTATGGTACGTACTTAATACTATAATAAAGTTTTACTGTTCCCAGCTAGGTTAATGTGCCTGTAACGTATACACCACTTATTTGGATAAAGGTTTTGTTTTGTGATAAGATTTCTTTTACATTTCAAACATTATATATAGAATATTCATGTGAACCAAATACTTAGTCGAAGTAACATAAAAGTAATTTATGTAAATTTGTGGAAAGATTCCTTATCGAAAAAAAAGAACTGTTTCCAAATTTTAAACAATTCTTTATTGCAAACCAGGGTTTTTACGAATATTCGCATCCGCATCCGTAAATGCGGAATATTCGCATTAATTCCGACATCTGCATCCGCATTCACGTCCGCATCAATCAATGCGGAGTTTTTACGGATGCAAATTCACATCAACAAGTAACTACATGTAAAGAAAGTGGGCGGAGCCAGAGTGGCACGTAATTCGCGTTTGTTTTTCAGTTTAATTCATCATCATCATATCAGCCCAATGACGTCCACTGCTGAACATAGGCCTCACCTAATTTCCGCCACAACGAGCGATAATAAATAATAATAATATAATGGATAAGATAATTAAAAAAAAATAAGATGATAAGATGAATACTTGATGAAAAACTTGTGTAATTTTGTTCTAAAAATATGATTAAATAAATAAAAAGTTAAAATTAAATTGATTTTCAGTTATTTAAGCACTGAAAATTTAAATAATTATCCTTTTAAAATCCCAAAATCCGCATCTGGACCCGCATCAAATCCGCATCCGCGGATGTGAACGTTTAATAATCCGCATCCGCATCTGCATCCACGGATGACTAAATTTTTGCATCCGCAACAACCCTGTTGCAAACCATAATGTAACAAAGTTCTTGAAAACTTAAATTAAATAAAAACCCTGTCGGTTACTACAACACAATTGGTAAATTCGCCTTTAAAATAAAATAGTATAGATACCGTTTTCCCGTAGCTTGCAACATGGAGTTACATAGCACTCTCTATGTTATATATATATATATATATATATATATGTATACAGGGTGTATACGACGATACGACATTAAATGAAACCAGGCATGTGATGTTAGAAGGATTTACCAAAAAAATTAAATAGAAATTTGCAATACTTGTGAGTTTCATAATTCAATTTGGATGTACTTTGTGTCCATTAATTATATGTTTGTACTCAGTACTACTAGATGTATGTGATTTGCATCTTTATTTATAAAAGTGAATTGCTGTTTATAGTTTAGACGCAACTGTACTTTCTTTATGTCACTGTCACCAGCCCTGTTTACACCAAGACATGATGTTAATTAATTTATTTTAGTTCACAATTCTGACACACTGATGGCTCGCTACTTATTACTTAATGGACTGTATTGTTGATAAATTTTCTTTAAAGCAAACTAACATAAATATGTTGTTACAATCATGGCAGCTAGGAAGATAGTTAAATTAAAATTTATCGAGGAAGACTATACACGTCACGACCTAAGGAGCTAAGCAGTGGTAGTATCAAAACAAAGATCGACGGGAGTGTAGCCCAACAACTAGTCTCTTAATAAAACAACTCGCAGTTTTACTTTTTTTACATCAATTTGTATGTTTAACCACTTAAAACATCAAACCAAAGCTTTTAAGTAATTAGAAGTAAATATCACGTTCCAACGGCGTATTTAATTACTTATGTAAATATATATAAATATAATCTAATCTAGAAATGTCTGTCATAAGAGTTACGTAATTTCCTTGTGCGACTTCAGATACCCTTATCAAATCCAGACGCCGCGTTATACGTATTAATAATAGATTATAGTTATTTGATTACGTAGGTACACTCCAGGAATTTCTCTTCCACAAGAAATCCTTCAAACACACAGCATTATCTTTTTCTTGAAGCTGTACCCAGAGGTGCAATCAAATCTTGCCAGCTATGTAATAGGTATCACGTCTTCAGGCTCAGCCGTCTGAAAATTTTTAGCCGTAAATATCAGTTTATGTAAAGTTAAAAAACATAATGTTAAAATAGATGGCTGTAGAAAAAAATCTAATCAATTTGGAATTTTCTATTCAGTAAACTTTTGCCGTACAATTACGACATTCAATGATTCAAAAAAGTTTACTATCCGGGAGCAATCCGACGAGTCAGAATCAGGACACATTAGAATTCTGCCATTACCAGGTAAAAAACAGGTGTCACACCAGGCTATTAACACCAAAAGCAGGTTAGGGATCAAATTAAGTCCCTGAATAGTTGTTATCGTACACACCCCAAATGTGTCAAAGTTGTAGTAATTATTGAATTACATGCAATTAGAACAAGGATATCGGACGGGAACCACCCAGACGTACGAAAAGTAGAACGACTTCTCATTATCACGCCTCTTTGAATATTCATAGACATCATTTAACGTCGCGAACTCGCGACGCCTACCGACGCCAACGTAACGCAAATCACTTCCAAGTATTCCCAAAATACATATTGTAGGTACTAAATATATTATGTTTTGCTTAAACCCTCCTTATGCCTAGTCGATTACACAATCCTCAATTTTGATAACATCTCCCAACTTCCATCCACACATGAACAATCAATTCCCGAGATTGGTTGCAGAGATTATGTGCGCAGAAATTGCTATTGAAAGTCATTCCCGATTCTCCCTCCGAAAGTGCGTGGGACGATCAACGTAGTTCGGCGTTATACATGTTCGGTTCGAACGATACTCTGACCTTTCCAGCGGGCTTGCATTTAGGCACGGAATGCATATGAGTTCGATTCTCTCAAGTCCCAAGGACCGCTCCCGAAATCGTGACATCGATTAGACGCGAACGGCGCACAGTAATCGAGTAACACGATTACGAAACTATAAAATATTATGGAGTTAAGTTACGTTACGTAGGTATTTCGAGTTGCGAATTGCCGTTCGCCGAGCGCTAGCGACGCGTAGTGTTGTACGGCGCTCTGGCAGCCAGTGCCGCGCTCACCGTCGCGCGAACCACACGTATGCCGCAGAGCGCGATCTCGTCGCGACTCGACTCGTGCTACCCTGTGTAAAGTCTGACCTGTGTCCTGTGTTATACCCCTAAAGTACGTAAACAAAACACACTAATTAAACTGTGAAAGTGCGGTCCGGATTTATATTGGAGCGGCATCAAACGCGTGCGTATTACTTGTTTGTTTCGAGTGATAGAATCTGTTGCATTCTGCAGGTGCTTGCTTGTTCTTTATTAATTGAAAAGTGATTGTAAAGCGGTCACGGCCGAGGCACACATGTCCGGCCCAGTTTTCACGATCGTTGGCTCGAACAAATTCCATGGCTTGGTTGCTTTTCTTTGTTTACCGGTGGGAGATGACAATGTAGTCGGTGCGTCTTGCACTTGTTGATTCTGTTGCGGGTAGCGGCGATGCCGATTCGCATTTGTTTCGGCATTTGATCAATTGTTTCCTACTCGATTTGGCATCGGTGTTGATACTAACCGTCGTAAATCATCGATGCCAGATTCTTGCAAAGAAAACGCAATTTATGTTACGGTATGCACATGTAATGAGATCGATCTTGTCTAGTTTCTCACGATAGCCTTATCAACGAATTCTGGTGCTCTGAATGCGTTGCAGTCGACAATTTCTGAACTCACTATGACGTTGAAAGTGATGTAATTCCATGCAGTAACAATTTAAATTCTAGTGTTTTGTATAACATCTGGAAATATTTAAGTTTAGTGAGGAAAACTCGGCGATATACAACGATAATCATAAATTGATTTTTCTTGCTCTGCACGAATTAAAATCAAAGTAAAAAATCAAAACAATAATTACAAATTGAAGAATGTGAAGAATAAAAAGAACATTCAAGTATTTTACATTACAAGTGACAACACAACGTAAATAATTGACGTAATAAGAAGATACGAGAAGCTAAACCAGAATTTAGAGAAGTCCAAAATCACTATCGAACGATTTTTTTCACTTAGAACAAAAAAATATACTTTGAACTTGAACTCTGGCAACTAGTAGCAAATAAAAGATTGGAAGCTAATATTTACTGTCTTTTAGTGTTACTAATGAAACAAACATTTTGAATTCTAGATAATCATCAGAAATCTATCACCGCTAATGATATTAATTCTGAACAAACCTTATTGACCGTACATTTTACTATAAATTAGATCAAACAATACTTTACCAAGTACAAATCAATGTTATTCATGATACGCATTAAATAGATTAAAACAGCTGTGTTTGAGAATTCTATACAATATATTAATACAAGAAATATGTTATAAAGGCTGTGTCAACAGCGCCTTGCAATGTCTAACATTAAACGCCAGATTATCTTCAAGAACTTGATTCCAATGATGACTAACAATTTATTATTGATCTTTTTTGGACCAAAACTGATATCGATTACAATCAAACTTCCATAATTATAGGCTACAGGTCTGTATCGAATGAACCGATCATAACGCGGATTGAAAGCATGAACGATATGAAGCGATCGAACGATTATACTTTTTAAAACATTTAATATAACTCTGATAATGCAATAAAATCATTCTATGTGTGAACGTTATATTTTTTAATTTAACTCCGGATGAAATTAAAGCGGAAAGGCTGCGTTTCTATTCTATACTTAGTTAATAAAAAATAGAAAATTATTTTCAATGCTTTTGACTTAATTAGAATTGCAAGGTACGAAGTGACGGGAATATCGGTTTTCATATGCCTAACTGCACGATTTACTTTCTCTTTCAGGGGAATCCCTGCCTATAGATTTGTCATTATTTCATTAGCTTCACTTGCTGAAATACGATCTTTAGTAACGATAGACGTTACAGCAATGCTTACGTCACTGTTATCTTGATAGCATTTGTTGTTATTCAGTTCGCTGGCAAATTAGGTTCTGGACGCCATTTCGTAGGCTAGACGTCATCATTTGCAAATCGCAGATGTTAATTTTACGTAACAATCTAAATTGTCGTGGAATATTATCTCAACTGGTTTTGAGCCCATGAGTTCCGTAATTCTTCGATACAATCTCCGTTTGAAATATTTAGAATTTGCGCAGTGCATCCATATCGGATGGATTTTTTTATCGTGAGCAATTTCGTTTTTTGATTGATCAACAGTTTAGTTATGTCGACATTGCTGTGCAAGCGACGGGCTCAATTGACCAAATGACGGTTTGTAAATCAATCGATTTGGTTACTTTAGTACTTAGCTTGGAATTTATGATTAGTTAAATTAATAACAAAATGTACCTACCGTGGTGATGAAGTGCAAGAAATATAGAGAAGAAAGAAAGAAAAACTATTTATTTTCAGACTTTAATTTACAGAGTATAGCACACACTTAGACTGTAAAAAACCTGTATAAGACTCAGTCTGTTAAATGTTTATAGCATTATAGAAGAAACACTGTAGCGACTTCAACGATTGCTATAAACAAAAAGAGTAGAAATACTTTTAATCAATTAGATGACACGTTCTCATCCATGTAAAAACACATTATAAAAAAATACTAAAATCTACATAATAATATTTATACTTACATCATAAATATCAAAGTATTGTCTTAAACAGTAAGGAAATAGCTCTATTTAAATGTACGTAATAACAAATCGATAATTCTTTTATCTACACGCAGCGTACCATCTATTCAAATATTACCCATTGAAGACATGACAGTGATTGAAAATGAAACCTCGGTTTGGGAACACCGGCTACATTTTTTATTTCGACAGCTAGACTTAAATTGTCTTTAACAACAGAAAAAAGATAAAATATTCCAAATTTAAAAATCGGTCTGTGCACGTGTAAGTGATGTTAGATTACGTCATAAACCATTATTTCATGAGCCGCACTATTTATGTTCGATAATATGACATACAACTGAAGTTTGTATAATCCTGTTACTAAAACGTGACTGGTACTACTTTGTGAGAGGTTTCTGTGCCATTTGTTCATTATTATAGCGTTGTGAATGTAATAGAAGTTATAAACAACATCATCATCGTGTTATTTGCTTGGTGTTTCATGTGGAACATTGGCCAGTATTATTAGACCTTCATTGCTATAGACATACTGACCAATAAACAATGACAATTTCATGACTTGGGTTTTATAATAGTGGTTTACTGAATTTTAAAAGAGTTTTTGAAATTTTCTCGCATTTTTAGCGATTTTAATTAGTTAAGACTCTCTTTTACCACTGACTTATATGGTACCTGATAACGTATCTGAAACTGAAGTGACAGATTTTTGTCTAAATATGTATCTACTAATATTCTAAAGGCAAAGAATTTTTGTTTAAACGCGCTAATTCCAGAAATAAACACCATCTATTTTAATATTTTCCCTGTTCATGATACGATTCTCTGATACTACGAGAGGAGCAGTAAGTACACTACGCATCAAGTTCCAAAGGTTAGCAATTTTTGTGGTAGGTAGGTGTAAAATTTGATCCGAAACATCGGAATTTGTGATTGATCTACAGATTGCTGGTCAAAAGGCAAAGATCAGAATCTCGAAACAAAATATCTGAATATTATTATGTATGCCAAAACTGAATGTAATCGATAAAGACCTTTCAATCGAGTCAGCATTCGTTCTACTCACATCGGCAGAGAAAATCGTGTGTAGGTAATACTCACTCACAATAATTAATTTAAAAAAATAAAAATAAATCGTATTTTTAAAAAGAGAAATTCAAATATTTAAAATCATAAATTTGATTTAATATTGAAATCAATACCAATACAAAGACAAAATGTACAGTAAATTTATGTATGCACAAGTTGATATAGGACTCATTTTTATCGGTTTTTAATTTGCTTATAATACCACATGTGGGGAGTTTTCGCATGTGAGGTAACGACTAATGAAAACAAGCTATCGATATCAATCGATATAGGGTAATATGCAGATATTCTCTCCAAATCACTTGACAACCGATGAATTTATAGGTTAGTAATCTCGCACCCGCATGCGTGACCCATCGACTATCACATACGAGCTCTGTGGTATGTTAAAACTGAAATCTTCGAAATTCAACTAGTCAAACTACTTACCTCTTGCGTACAATGAAAACATGAAAACATGGCTAGGAAATCCACATGGTCTAGAAACCATTTTAGGAAAAGACCACCAACTGGGACTGGACGAGCTTGTGGATATTATGGCCTTAACCCTTTCAACTGCTTAGATGAGAAAGCTTAAATGATGAAGAAAAAAAAACTAAATGTATAAAAGTCAGCGAAACAGATAATCAAATTGCATAATGACGAACATAGTTTTTCAAATTATCAGTTACATTCTAAACATGTGACTTACTCTGTATCTTAAATGAATAAATGAGTTTAGTGTTAAATGTACTTCATCGATCGGT
Organism: Laspeyria flexula; assembly: GCA_905147015.1. NCBI lineage: Eukaryota > Metazoa > Arthropoda > Insecta > Lepidoptera > Erebidae > Laspeyria > Laspeyria flexula. The sequence continues at coordinate 15,456,491 of LR989958.1, read as the reverse complement.
CTGTCTATTCGAAAGAGAAATCTCCTTTCTTAACCAGTGGCGTGCCTAGGGTTTAAGGATAAGGCAAGCCCGTTATACCTACCTACCTATGCTTTTTACCCGACTACTCCAGAATAGGCAGAAGGCTATTTTTGTACCTACTTAAATATAATACAATGAAAAGTAAACAAACCTGACTGCGCTGGAAAGGCGATGGGTGTAATGTTTTTTTATGGATTTTGTTCAATTTCTCTTACATGTTGATAGAGGGTCGCGCCGCGCGCCGCGCCGCCCCGCCAAAGCTCATTGAAGGTACCTATGCTAGTGCTTGATTGAATATACCTAATAAACAATCAGCATTGCATAGGTACTATGCATACCTTCGGTGGCTTTGAAAAAAGCCCTTTGGTTTCCTTGAGTAAACGAAGATAGCTAAGTAAGTAGGTAGTTGACCCTTGCCTGACTATAAGAAAGGTACCTACCTACCTATAAGACTACCTATTATTTATATTCTAAATTGACTCGTCTGTCTTTCTTGAGAAATTACTTAATTATGTAAGAATAAAATGTTGGTAAACGTTTTAATTCTGCCAACAACTGCTTTTCAATAACTATCATTGATATTATTTCTTAGATAAGTATGAATAGGTACGTTTAAAGAGATAAAAATGCGCGTTCAGCGAAGAACTACATAGCCGTAATAGTTACAACAAGATATGTTAACTTTATAAACTCGAGCAAGGCAACTTCAAGGTTATTCTCATTAATAAAATCAAATATAAACAAAGAACAAAGTTCAAAAATTTTACCTTTTCTTCCCATCCCATCAAAAGTTGAACACATTTTAATCCTCACAAGGAACAATAATTATTACTTGCATTGTTGTATGTCACTAAATACAAAATAATCACTTTAAAATCTTACAATTAACAATTTTTAAAGTAAGTAAACATTAAAACCAAAACTTTTCGTCCTGTCAAACAAATGAACTGAGTGAAGTTAGTAGACGCGAGTACGCATGCGCGGCCGCGGCATTTCACTTCCATAGTCGACAACTTCATACATAAAGCCCGGCTTATAATTTCATACTGATTGATATATAAATTAACCTAGTTATATTTCAATAATCGACAGTTTCTCTATAGGTTAGAAAGAGAGATCCGACGGTGGTCAAAAGCCTCATAACAAGCCAGTGCGGGTGAGCGAGATAGAAAAAAAAGTTGTTGCGCGCAGCGCGCGCCTCTCTAACTCTCGTTCTCGCTTGATGCTTCATCACTCACCGAGTCAAATATACTCTGTGCACCGAGTCACTGCTCTCGCTCGCGCTTGGAAATAAGCGCGCGAATTTTAAAATAGATAATGGTTTGAATTAGATATTTTTGATCGAGCATTTTAGTAGGGCAAGCCGGGCTTTTGGGCTTGTATGAACGTACCGCCACTGTTCTTAACTCATTTGGATAATCACGTAAAAATAAGTGATGTTAGGTGTAATTTATTCGTAACCGTCCAACGCACGTCCAAAGTCCTTAAGTCCAAATTTACGTTCATCGGTCCGCCCACTCGTTAATCTGGCTCTTACGACTTTTATCATTATGTTTTAAGTCCCTGTTGTTATCGGGCTTATTTATAGCCATTTAACCCTTCTGCTTGACTAGAGTCTAAATGTCCAAGTTGGACTTTATGTTAGTTAAATTGTGATGGACTTATAAAGCCTTTTTTGGGTTCAGATTAAACTTATTTTTTTTTATAATCATATACCCTAGATGTATATATTTCTGAGGATATGTCTGATCCACCAACCGAGATTAAACCAGCGAGTGTGGATTATGGTCTCAACCCTCCCTGGGAAGCTAATGGTTGTAAATGGCTAGGATTGGTCTCGTTGTAAGTTTAAATATGAGAGGATGAAACTTATGCTAGTTTTTTTAGGGTTTTTTTAACATAACACGCAAACTCGCAAAAACAGAAAAACTTTCGGAAGAACTATAAGCGCATGAATAATTCATTATTATTCGTTATAAGTTTACGTGAAACATAATCATACACGTAACTGGCGCGAATAGTGCCTCCGGCGAATCGTTGGGGATTATTGTAGCGTATATCGAAACTTCGAATGTCAGAGGTGAAAGGTTGTTTCGAACTATTTTTCAATATAAATATACAATTTGCTTTTATGTCGATTTTGTTGTTGTTTAAGTTATTTATTGGCTGGTGGTTAGGGTGTCTATTTTGTCGTGAAGATTGTACTCAAGTGTTCAGGCTAGGTGAGGTATTTTAGGTGTTTGGGGATCACTGACGTTACTGAATACATTCCGACGGCCTACTCTAAGCTCGTTTGCGCTAAGCCTTAGATGGCAATGAAACTGTAATGTAAGGAAGCAGGTGGTCTGTGGCTACCGACAACTACGCCATTCAAATATCACTTTATTGAGTATGAATTTTAATACAATAGCTGTTATAATCGTGAATTTGTTTCGCACATTTAACGAATCAACTCGTGACGGCTCCGGTATTACGACCACACTTCTTTGCGTATTATCTTAGTAATATAAGGAAGCAATTTTTGTTTGTCTGTTTTATTTAAAACACTAACAAGCTATTTCCAAAGTATTCAATCGAAATTTCAAAAGATTCGTCCAATAAAAGTCATTGGTGTTGAATGTAGATCTTAAAGACGGCCATCTGAAGGGTCCCACAGATTAACAATTCGCTGGACGATATCCGTCTGTCAGTTAAACGCAATAAGCGTCCTATTGCGTTTAAAAACTCTTTAAAATAAAAACTCTGTAACTTCATGCGATACGGTGAGGCTAAAGTTTTCCTTCTCAAGTACCTACCTATTTTTTCATCTAGCCACCTCTTATGACATTATAGTACCTCTCAAGACGGAGAAAAACATTGAAGAAGGAGCTTATCATGTTGTAGTGTCGAGGTTTACATTAGGACTGCACTCAAAGAGAAAAGACTTAAAAGAAATACATTTCGTATTGTAAAAAACAGTTTCAATATTGAATCGCGCATCGCTTACCGCTTAAATTGTATGTTTAAAATATCAAACAGTTTTGTGTAGTTTTGTCGTCTTGTCCCGTCACCACTTTGGTGGACTTGAGTCTGAGGAATGCAAAGATTGTAAATTTTATTAGTTGGTGCGTAATTCTCGCATAGGATCGAGTACATTAGGCGAGTTGTCGATAATACGAGGGCGATACCAATCAGCTATGTCAAGGTTGTGCATTTTCTACCGACAGATTAGAATCACTTGCGATTATATTTACAATGTGTTGTTCCATTGTTTTACTGTCTTATATCTAACCAATTTTAAATTTATATGTTTTTTAATTTTTACTATTACTCTAATTTATGTTTTTTAATTTTTACTATTACTCTAACTAGCCTTTTAAATATGCTACTTTTACATAAAATATTAGTGTGTGTGGATTATGGCCTAAACCCTCTTAACTTTCTAGATAGAGGATAGGAGACCGTGCCCAGCAGTGGGACATAATTGGGTTGCTATTATTACATAAAATATTAAGCAATTACTTTGATCTTGGCTAAACATTATTAAGGCTACCTGTCCGTTAACGCGGAGTGAAGCTGTGGAGCGCAGAAGCGGAGAAATATTTGGTTCATATATTTTCTCCGCTTTTCCGCTCTGCTAGGGTTGCATAAAGTCTCCGCTTTAAAATTGTAGAGTTTATTACAGTGAACGGTATTTTTTCTTATTTACTTATTCGTTACATAATGCTTTGGAGGCAGCAGGAGTGTATCCAACTGATGCGCTAATTTGATTCCTGAGCAGAGCAAAAACATTACTAGATTTATCTGTCTTGAAATTCTCTGTATCAATCCGTAGTTTGTCCAAAAAGATTTGTGCATTCAGCCACACTTTGTTCAGCTTTAATTCTTAAATATGGTAAATAGGCCACTAGATTAGGACAAATGAGTAATCACAATATATTATACAGCTAAATGCAAGGTATGTTGTATAACAAGTAATTTGGTTATGTCCGGAAGACATTTGCAGATATACATTAAGATAAGACGTGGCACAATTCCACAGAATTAGTCTTTGTAATAAATTAGTGCCGTATTGTGGTTGCTACTATTTTTAGATGTTATTAAGTTTGTTTTTAGAATAAAACGTACCGGTTTGTTTTTAAGCTAATACAATTTTTACAAAAATTTTCTTTCGTTTGAAATTATATTTTTAAGTTATCTTCTAGTGGATATCATCATATCAGCTGCAGGATGTCCACTGTTGGACATAGAACTCTCTAAGAGATTTCAAATAGGACCGGTCAAGAAAATCTTAACTCTAAGGTGGGTGTACCCTTTAGGTTTTGAATTTTTCGATTGTCAAAATATGCGACAATAATAGAGTATAAACGGCTGTATCTTTTGATTGCGTTACTTTGAAAACATATTTTTTTAAAGCTCTTAAAAAATATGTTTTCAAATTATTGCAGACCCAATTAATTCATGTTCTTGAGAAAAATATTCTTGACCGACGGACAGACAGACATATGGACAACGGAGTGATCCTATATGTAAGGATTTCGTTTTTCCAAACTCCGAAACAAACATTTGTAAATCATACAAATATACGAACGCACTACTAACGTAATCATACGAACCCGAGACCTCTTGCGCAGCAAGCGTATACACATCCCACTGCGCCACCGAGGCAGTTAAATATACTCGCATGACGTATGGTGTTTGATAGACAAAATTAAACATAATTGATATGGCACTTAGTCTTATTGTCAACAAGCTTTATAACCACTGGTATTGCTATCAGCAATTCTAATAATAGCCTAGTACTAAGAATGAAAGCTACATACTGCTTCATTCAGTAGAATGGTGGGAATTGACAAATAGCTTAATTGAGTGTCGTCATTTCACTTTGTTTACATTATTATCGTTCATTATTTGTTGCTGAACAAACTTTTACTTCAATTTACCAAGAATTGGTTCTACAAGTTACTTATTGTGTACTTGTTCGTAATAATTTGTTTAGTGTTGTGAGTTTGAAGACTTAATAGGGTTTATTCGCTGCGCGTTCTTTAGCATTATATTTTCGGCATTATTGCGACAGTTTGTTTATGTATTTTCAATAGGTATGTAAAATCATTATTAAGTCATCATCATCATCATCATTATTTCAACTCATAAACGTCCCACTGCTGGGCAGGGGTCTCCTCCAAATAAGGAGGACGGAATTTAGCCTACTATACCACGCTGGCCAGACGGGTTGGTATAGGGTTTGTTTCGAATTTTCCTTTTCTCGCAGTGCTCTTGTCTGCATAAGGTGTCTGTCTTAAAATACTGCCTTAATCGCATTTCAAGACACCCACAGGTTGAGATGGGGTAGTGATATTATGTATTCTTAATCAGTCACACGGATTATGTGAAAGGTATGTTATGTATAATGTTTTCGTAATAACACAGAAGCTATTTATGAAACTAAGCTCTCGTGCTCTGTTTTAATCTATACTAACAAAATGTCAACAATTCAAAATAGATATTTGTTTATTAAATGTATGATGCCAGAACTTTTGATTTACCTAGTACGTAATTATTTTTAGAAGTAATATATTAAAAACATGTTTTTTTAAAGACATCGCCATTAGCCATATTGGGGAAGCTTTGTGTCGCGGAGACATTACAAACTTACAATTACCGGACACGTATACCGAGATTCAAAACAAATGTCTATGAATAACACAAATATTTGTTTCGTGTAGGAATCGAACCACGATACTTGACATGTCGATGTTAGTGGCGAGGCGACAAAATTAACCGCTTAGCCACAGTGACAGTCTGATTCGTTGATTCATTTAATATCATTTTCTGCCCATAAACGTCCCACATCTGGGTAAAGTCTCTTAAAAAAAAAATCCAAATTAAAAATAAAATACGAGTATATTATAAATATATTCCAAATACTAATTTCCCATCAGATTTTTTTGGAGGAGACCCATTCAACATCAGATCAGTCAATTTAGAGTTTTCTATTTTTTTTCCTGCTAAGTACTCTTCGGCTATAAACAGTATAAGCTTGAGATAACATTATCAGTTTGCCGGACGATAATTTGTGCGTAGTTAACTTTTGGGAACAAATCAATACCTATATCGTAGGTGTATATACTTATTGGCTGATTGCAAAACTTTCACTAAATTTGCCCAAAATACTGATGCTTTTTGAAATATTATAATTTACACCTAGAAACAGTTTGGCGTGTAGGTGTGATGAAGCTTGGAACTGAAAGGACGTAAGACACTTTTATATAAGTGTGTAAATTTTGTATTTAATGCAAGCACTTGTATGGTTTATAATTCTTTACTATAAAATTTTATTGAAACACTTTTTTTCAAAATTGCTCGCTGTCGCAGACCGCGGAAATTAGGTGAGGCCTGTGTTCAACAGTGGACGACATTGGACTGATATGATGATAATTTTTTTCCTTGTGACGATAAACCGCGTTATAATATAGACTGCCAAAAAGGAGGGTAATGTTTTTACAATAACAATAGTATTATTTATCAAAATTTTAGATCATATAAATGCAAATAATTTCGTAGAAAAAAAAAAACCACTTTGCCATCTATTAGAAAACAAAAACTTTTCAACGATAAATAAATCTATATAGCTGAACCAAATTCAAAAGATGTGTCGTACAATTTGTAAAAACAAAACGTGAACTATCTATGGTTTACTCCAACATTGACCCATATAGTAAAAACCCCTATCTCTTAGGTTTCCATAGCTAGCATATAGATCGGGAATGACCTAATTTTGATCCATATTAACAACTTAGCAGAAATAACTGGTCTAGGAATATGATGTGTGAGCTTTCATGGAACTCGTTTCCCTAATGTGCCAATACGTGATTCACAAAGCTAAATTAAGATGACGCTACTGCTATATATTAGTTACAGTTTTAACTACTGTTACGAAATAACTGTGAACTTACATACATATTCACGCTAGTATAGTATGGAACAGAGTCAATTACTCTACTCCAAGATTTCACTTTACGCCACTAACATCGCAGCACCATGTGATATGGGTTCGATTCCCACACAGCAGACGAATTTCAAATGTCCCACTGCTGGGCACGGGTCTCCTCCAAACATTTTGGAGGGAATGTAGCCTACTATACCACGCTGGCCAGACGGGTTGGTATAGAGTTTTGTATTTCTCGCAGTGCTCTAATTGTCTGCTTAAGGTTAGGTTCCTAAAGTCGCCTTGTACGTCACCCACGGGTTCAAATGAGGTAGTGTCATTTTGTATTCTTAATCCGTCACTACACGGAGAATGGTTTCGTATTGAAAGGTAATTATCTGAAAATATTTTATGATATTCTGGGGAGGAGAAGTTGCTCTAAAACCTCACCATCACCAGGGCGAGGAGGGAGTGTAAAAAGCTGCTAAAAACATCACGTGATTAATGGACGTCCCCGTATGACGAGGATAAGCTGAATTTTGCAACATTCAACCATCTATATCAAATTTCCATTGCGTGACGTTTGTAGATAAGAAACGTGTTGCGATAGACGTACCTACAACCTGCTGATTGTTTGTTAGATAGTGTTGTTAACAATGTGACACGGTGTCCTGCGTGGGCGTCGATAACTTATCTCTTACCTTCAAAACTGGGACTATTGGATTTTTTCTGTTTGCCAAAAGCTTTCTGATAATTTTGTGAACATATATGAATTTGGCAAGAAAATATCTAGTAAAAATATAAAATAAATTATTAACTCCACCCGTGGCGCCGCCTGCTTGATATCTTGATTAAAACTAGCATTATGTTATTATAGATTATAAACTATCTGTGTATCTCCTGATTGAGTAACACACAAACATCCATACATGCGTACCCAACTTTCGCATTCAAAATACACACACATACACATACTAGAGCGTAAACATACATGCATAAATTGCTCACATAATAGAATTAGGTAGATAAGTCACTTCAACTAATTTTTACAAAGGTCTCAGGGTATCTCACTTAGACATAAGAGCTTAAAAATTTAAGGCCTTTAAATTCTACTTAATAAAAATTACTCAATGCCCACACAAGAACCATTGACATTAATGTACGTATTATTAGTATAATTTAAAAGGCCCTATAATCTCATAATTTAACCAAACTCCATTACGAAATAACGTATGAGAGAGTATTTTTCCGCTATCAATATAAAAGTTCAATAATTTAAGTGCCAGATAAAAGTCAGTCCATGTTACAAAGTGTGGTCTTAGTTAATGAAGGGTATGACATGGTCTTAGTGGATAAAAGGTGTTTCAAATATTGTCGGAGGAAAGGAAGCCGAATGAAACGTAAAATTTTTTACTTTGTGTGATTTTTGGGAGTACGAGACCATTGACCGATCTATTTGAAATCTTTTGAGGAGACTTATATCCAGCAGTGGACGTCCTGCGGCAGATATGATGATGCTGATTGAATGAACAGTGATGAATATAGTTATAACATTATTGTAAGTTAAGATCAAGAAAGTTCGTAAAATGTTCGTTCACGTGGGTGGATGGATTCCACCCACGTGAATCTTGGTGTTCTTAATTTATGTTAACCTTTAGCTATAAATAATCTATGCGATAGTGGCTGAATGGATAAGGGACCTGCGTGCAAATCACGCGGTCCGAGTTCGATCCCGTGCGGCAGTACCACTTTGTGGAATTTATATGTACTAGTCAAGTGACTTACCATCTGCTGACGGTCAAGGAAAACATCATGAGAAAACCCACATATTTTAGGAAAAATTCTATGAGTAGGTATGTCTGATCCACCAACCCGCATTAGGCCAGCGTGAGTGGATCATGGCCTAAAACCTTCTCAGCTCTCTAGTTAGAGGAGAGGAGACCCCAAGCCCAGCAGTGAGACTTAATGGGTTGCTGATGATGATAAATAATCTTAATAATAATAATAATAATAAATTTATTTATTTCTCTCAAAAAGGAATACAATTGTTTGTGATTACTTGGTACATAAATTTCGTTCATAATCCTTAATCTTGATTTTGTTTCCGCAGACAATTTGGTTGACTTCTCGAGCGAAAGCTAGCCACGTCCTACAGTAATGTTGAATCGAATCTTACGCTTTTTAAAACCAGAAAACTTACTACAAAACGGTATCAAGTAGTGTTTAACAGTGTTTCAGAATGGTGCGAATTACCGACGCGTTAATATGCGTGTGCCAATCGATTAAATCGAATGCAGTGTGCTTCAAAATACGATAATTAGTAATTTTTTACAGTAAGCGTATTTAATCTGACCGCTGTACATGTTTAAATAATTCAAAAACAGAATTGTGTCCAACGAGGATTTGTGGTTAGTTTTACGTGAGATTATTTTACTGTATCGGTAGAATTAAAATTTATGTGGTTATGCTACGTTGACTTCGTTGAATCAATGATTTGCTACTGCGTATTGTGTTTGAGAACGATTTTTTATAATGATTCGGCAAATGTTCACTTTTTTATACTACTAGAAGTCGCGCGGGGCTTCCCCCCCGTCGTTTTTTATTTAGCCACTGCTCAACTCTTTTTTTTCCATAGCGTGATGTTATAAAGCCTATATTACTCAGTGATAATTTAGCTTTCTAAAGGCAAAAAAAATTAAGTTTACTCGTAACATACAAAAATATAAAAATACAATCTAGATGGTGATAGAGGTATAGATAATATTAGTATAGATGTATATTCGTCGCAAAAGTTTAAAAGTTTTAAGCACATCTATCTTCTTCTCCTAGCATTTCCACCGTTAAGTCCATGCCTAAAATAATACTCTAAAGTGTTATGTTTCAGTGATAGTTTATATAAAAAGAGAATGTAAAAATAAAATTCTTTGCACCATTCTTAACTTGTAATAACAAACTAAAGGACGATCACAATTTCTGTTACACAATCCGAGATGCAGTCTTGTTTCAAGTAAGTGAATCTATTGTTTATAAACGACTGTCGAGACGGTAGACGACCTTAACTGGTTAGGATATAGGTACAAGTAGACTGGTTACGGAAGCAGGACTGGTGCTCTGACGCAAGCTGGACACTTGTCTGATAAGCTAACTAGGTCGATTGGTGGATTAATACCGCGTAGCATTATAGTATACCTAGTACTTGATATAGCAGAACAATGTATCGTTAGTTTAGTGTCTTGTATTGAGTGCTTATTCAAAATCCTAAGACATTGTTGGCAGTGTCATCCAACTGCTAGGTATGCCACTCAGTTCGCCGGCGCGACGGATCGGATCAGCGAGTAGATTTTGCTCTCTGAGCCGCTTCGCCGACTCCTTTTGTGAGATAATGTCCTCACAAAGGGATGCGAGTTTTAGTTAGACATTTACCAGTAGTATTATATGCCTTACCCTCATGCATAATTTAGCGTGATTTATCCAATACAGTTTTGAATTATTAACAAACTACCTAATGAGCTAAAAGACTGTGATAATATAAATATATTTAAAACCAAATTAAAATTGTATATCAAAACTTTATAAAAAATAAGTACATAAATAAAATAACTGCATGTAGGTACAGCCATAATATAATAAATTTATAGTGATTGTTGTGTATTTGTTAATATTTTACAAACGACAATAATTTATTTTATTGATGAATTTATGTTATGCTATTTACTGTTTTCATTATGTATCGAATCAAATTAATTTTACTTAGCCTAATTTTATTTATTTCCATATTAATTTAAGAGTTTAATTATTAGAACCATGGCATGTATTTTAGATAATTAATTATAACAAATTTAAGTTATTTATAAGCACCAGTGGCTTCATACTAACTGTAAATCAATTTTATATACCTTATTTTAAGTAAACTGTAAAGTTTTTATAAGATATCCAATAAATTTCTTTAAACCGAATTATCATTATGAAGTAAGTGAAGGCTTATAAACGAATGTGTATGGCCTCCTTAAAATATAATTACTGCACCAATAAAACTACATAATTATTTGACGCAATCACAACCGTTATAAGTATTATATCATGCAAAGAAATAACAAGAATTTATAAAATAAATTGCAAAATGTGCGGAATGAATGAAACACATGTTCATAAATCAAATAACAAGTATGATAAGATAACAGTGTGTGAATTAAATTGTATTTGAATTTTATGATAATTGTAAATGAAACATTAACTAATTGTAACTAGGTAAGTCACACTTGTGTATAGAATTAATGGATTTTTTAATGAATCAAGTTTTCAGTTAAATTGTGTTTTTATAAACATGGAATTATTCTATAACTTCTTATTCTATTTTCTTATTGTAATAATAAATTTCCAGTATCTGTCCGTGGAATATGGGCCGGTTAATGTCAATAGGTTTGCAGGCGCGGTCGCAGCTTGAAATTGGGGGGAGGGTCACAAATTAGGTTAGGGGCAGATAATGGTGTTTAGAAGATTTTTAAATTCGATATGACGTATGATGCGATGGTGGCTGAATGGGTAGCAGTACCAATGTGGATTCCACTTTGTGGAATTTATATGTACTAGTCAAGTGACTTACCATCTGCTAACGGTGAAGGAAAACATCGTAAGGAAACCCACATACCCTAGAAGAAATTCTATGAGTATGTCTGATCCACCAACCCGCACTAGGCCAGCGTGAGTGGATTATGGCCTAAACCCTCTCAGCTCTCTAGTTAGAGGAGAGAAGACCCGAGTCCAGCAGTGGGACTAAATGGGTTGCTGTTGAATGGCGGGGGAAGCGATTGTCCTCTGTTACCCCCCTTCGAACCGCGTCTTTAGCTTCGTCTTCTTATATGTATATGAAACCTACTTTACAAAATGTGTAACTCTTCCTACCCCACCGGGGATGCTGTTTTGTCAATTTTGTTCTGAACTGTGGAGACACTAAGTATCTAGTCCACTGCCCTGTACTCCACTGGGCACGGTTTGAGGCTGAGCGTTTTTGGGTAAGGAAGGAAGGGGTTTGAAGGATTAGCAACGCCCGTAATGTCTCTGGTGCTACAGGTGTCCAGGTGCTCAATTCTGCTAATTTACACACGTCGATAGCAGACCGATGGACCAATCACAGGCCGGCAATATGGCGTGATTGACTTAGTAAGCCAATCATAGCTGTCGAATGAGACTATCGGCGTACGATTGTGTTAGCAGACTTGAACTCAAACTCAAACTCATTTATTGCGATAATGGGTTACAATGGTGTTCGGTTTCTTAAATTATCCTCCATTTTCTGCCACAAAGCATGCAATGTCATTGGGTTAAAGATCTCTCAATAGATCGATTTATTATTATTTATTAATTTTAGAATGTCATTATTAAATTAACAAATGGCATAATTAAATCTAAAATATTAGTGACATTGTTCTTAAATAGCCTTGTGTCTACACTATATAATTAAGTTAATGAAATTAAATATTATGTACACATTTAAATAATCAAATAAATATTAAATTCAAACATGGACGTCTTTTAAATATTCAACCACTGTATAATAGGCTTTTTCCAAAAGAAATGGTTTTATTTTATTTTTAAATGTGTTGAAGTTCTTGATTTCAAGTAAGTATTTAGGCAAGTGGTTGTAAACTCGAGGTGCCATACAGAAGACACTACGATCCATTAATGTACTTTTATGTTGAGGACAACTAACTTTAAGGTGGAGTCGTTTACTTTTATAATTTACATACAAATCGAGATTTGATCTGACAAACAATACTAATTCATAAATGTACAGACATGGTACTGTTAATATTTTGAGGTTCCGAAAATAAGGTCCGAAAACTTGGCCCCCAGGTACCTTGTACCCCAGCGGTTATCGGCGTGTGACATAGCCAGACTTCTGTTTTTGGTCGAATCACCACGTTCCGGATTCGATCAGCTAAACCAACTCCTCCATTTACTTAAGATTAATTTTGTAACGGGTTTCAAGATACAAGGTTAGGCATTCCTTGGAACTTCCGAGTGTCAAAACTCAGTGTTCGCAAAGGTATTGTACAATCATAACAATAAGATATAATACCATCGTCTCAATGAAGTCATTGCCATAATATTTTTATGACCAACGACAATATTTTAAATTGTATTCTTTCATTGATAGATATGGGTCACTAGATACAATGTGTTTTAACACTGGCACTATATTAACAGATATTTGACCAAGTTTTCGATTAAATAAAATTTATAGGAATTCATAACATTCCTAAGAGTTTGTTTACTTGATTGACCTCACTAGTCTCATGAGCTACTGAATCAAATTGAAAAATTATATTATTGTTGAATAGCCCATTTATCGACAAACGGTCTATTTAAAGCATCATGCTACAATTAATATGAGCTGAGTAGGATACACGGAAGCGGAGCCTCGGGAAACAGCCAGTAATAAATATAGATTCACAGATTCCTTAAAGCCTACAGCTACTACTACTCTTTACATTATGCGATTTGTAGAAAATCTAAATTAGAAATAATTTAGGAAGCATAGTGCGGTCGGGAACTTCCAATCGAACTAAATTTGAATCTAATTGTTCTAACTTCGATTACATCTTTCGATTACTTAATTAGATTTTCTACAAATTGATTAGTGTAATATGCGCTTAATGGGTATGTGAAGATGCATTACCCATATTTATCTAGCAATGCTAAGTCCCAGGAAATAGGGGTCGAGCTTATTGTTATTAACCAGACACTTAAAGACAAACGACCCCAAAACCGTTTGTCGATGTCCAGACATCAAATTCAAGACCAATTTATAGACGGGCCCTTATAGTTGGTGTTGAAAGTTACGAGTGCGAAGGTGCTCGTTTCATAGGTAAAAAATACCGTCTTAAATGTCTATTTATAAAACAATTGTTATTATTTTGATGACCACAATGTTTCTAAGCGATGACACATCTAAATATGACTCGTTGTCGTTCTTTGAACGGTTAGTCTAATATATCTGTCACCGTGGCTTAGCGGTTAAGGTGGTGCCCTCATCGCCACTTCGTGCCCCGCTGCGGCATCGTGCCGAGTGACGTGAGTACGATTCCCAAACGACACGTATAATGTTTGTGTTATTTTTAGATACTTGTTCGAGTTTGGGTGTAGGTATTTTGTGTCCGTTAATTGTATGTTTGTAAAGGGCTTGTTTCCTAGAGAGGGCGATCTCTTTATAAAGAAAATAATTTTTTTCGTCAACTACTAATAAGTATTATAACATTATTACCTAATTTTCAAAATAAGTAGGTAATTATGGATTTAAAAATTAATTATTTTTTCGTTAAATAACAATTGATGTAATCAAGCAATAAAAGACAAAATTAAAAATTTTGAAAAAACCCACGACGATAACATCTATACAAAATAAGAAACGTAACATATAAAAAGGTTTAAATAACTTTATTTTAAATCCCCGACGAAAAGAAAATAAGTAGCGTAAAAACAATCCCAAGAAAATCCGTCGGGGGCTGCCATACCCTGACTTGAAATGAACGAAGTATTGCAGTTTTATGTATTTGATACCTACCTAATTATTAACAATATTTAGTTTACAATATATATTTAATACTAGAAACAGTAATGATATTGGCAGCCCCCGACGAATTTTCTTGGGATTGTTTTTACGCTACTTATTTTCTTTTCGTCGGGGATTTAAAATAAAGTTATTTAAACCTTTTTATATGTTACGTTTCTTATTTTGTATAGATGTTATCGTCGTGGGTTTTTTCAAAATTTTTAATTTTGTCTTTTATTTTAAATATTTTCAAAGAGCGCCCTATCTTACTAACTGTAAGTAACTCGTATACAATTTTAAGAACCTTGACAGAAAAATAAAAGTTTTATACTAAGTTATAGAACAAACACATTTTTTTTTAATTTACTGTTGCAGTAAGTCTTATAACTTGAAATTATCATTTTGATTTTCTTATTTTAAATTTTTTAAGGAGCGCCTTATCTTACCATGTAAGCTCTAGAATGAATGGAATTTGCATGGAGCTTCGACTATATTATATATATTATTATGTATTTTATTTTTTGTTGACTTGTGTGCTCATCCGTCGCACAAAGGTCGCCGGAGCCCCGCTTCGCGGGGCTCCTACTTCTGGATGGTTTGAAAAAAAAAAATAACCCTAACCTAACTAGTCCGATTCGGATTGCTCTGAATCAGGGGGTGTTAAGTTTAGCTATCGCACATTGATTGCCGTAGCCGGACTGCCTTCGGCGTTAGCGCAGATTTCCACCTATAATAGCTTGTATCTCGAAAACGGTGCGTGCTATCGCAAAAATGATGAAAATTTGGTTACACCCCGAGCACGGGATACCTATAAGTTAGAATAAATAAGGTAGGTAGGTGTTTATATAACGTCAGTCCG
Organism: Laspeyria flexula; assembly: GCA_905147015.1. Lineage (NCBI taxonomy): Eukaryota > Metazoa > Arthropoda > Insecta > Lepidoptera > Erebidae > Laspeyria > Laspeyria flexula. Next base: position 15,441,152 of record LR989958.1, on the reverse strand, counting down.
GAATAAACTCTCACTCTTACTAAATTTTTTTAAGGCTTATCATTGTATACCTCAGTACAAATATTCAGTGATATAACAACACGAGATCGGTTTTCGGATTTTTTCCTTTACTTGTGCAACTTGTTATTGCTTCTGGCCAAATTTCATGATTCTAGGTCAACGGTAAGTTTCCTATTAGATTATGATCGTCAAGATAAATCATCAAAAATGGAGCATAAACAGCTGTATCTTTTGATTGCGTTAACTTAGAATTTTGATTTTTATTTTACGCCGAGGGTTTGCAGACCCAAGTATATGATATTAATTTCAGCTTTATACCTCTATGCGTTCTTGAGAAAAATATTCTAGACAGACGGACAGACAGACAGACAGAGAGACATACAACGGAGTGATCCTATAAGGGTACCGTTTTTTTCTTTTGAGGTACAGAACCCTAAAATTGCATAAACGGTCACCCATCTATGAACTGACCTTATCCGAAGTTGCTTAACCTCATGAGTGTAATCAATATCTCAGTACTACAATGCTACGTGTCCCTATACAGTAAGAGGTCTAATTATTTTACAGATTACTGTAAACATAAGTTTGCTTAGTCTATTGCAGCGCCCCCTGGCGAAAAAATACAATATCGTGTATCCAAAAGTCATCCTCGATAAATCACAAATACATTACAGAAAACCGTATCGAAATCGCTTTAATCGTTTTAAAGATAGGAGGGCACAAAGGTTTCAACGAAATCAACATAGGTTTGCCTAGTCTATTGCAGCGCCCCCTGGCAAAAAAATACAAAATCTTGAATCCAAAAACAATCCTCGATAAATCACAAATACATTACAGAAAACCGTATCGAAATCAGTCTAATCGTTTTAAAGATAGGAGGGCACAAAGGATTCAACGAAATCAGTGTATTGTAGCGCCCCCTGGCGAGCTATTAACATAACACCTATCTAATAACCTGTCCCCCAGAGCCGCACACACTTTACAGAAAACCGCATCTAAATCGGTCAAACCGTTTCCGTGTTATAAGGCATTATGTTGGAACACACAAACACACAAACACACAAACACACAGCCTCTCACCCCAAACGCATATACCGTCTCCGTTCCGTCGTGGGTAAAAAATAATATATCCATAGGCACAGAGAGTATAATCAAAATTAGACTATCGATTGTAATATTTAGTTAAAATTGTATTATGTATAGCCACATATATATATTTTTTTCAATCTCTACTTATGTTGAAAACAATTTATTTTTGAGGTAGCATAGTATTAAAGTGTTGGCAATATTTTTTCAAATGTAGCTGGGTTGCCAATTGAAAATAATGGTAGATAATTATATGATCTCAATTTGATTACTATATAATAGATGAAACAAGAATCCTTTCACTTTCATAATATAAGTATTTTAGTTTTGTTTCAAAATTGCTTCATACACTGATACTTCGCAAAATTAATTAGTAATTACAGTAAACTTGTTACACAAACGAACGAAAACATTAAATTTCAAAACATTACCATACCGATCATAGACAAACAACGTAAAATTACTGACTATTAGAAGACAAAAGAATTTTACTCGACTAATAATCATTCGATTTTAAAATGTCAATCAATAAACGCCCTACATACTCAAGTATTTAAACCAAATAATCTATTTTCAACTCTCTGTATTTAGAAATAAAAGCTATAATAAATGTGCCATTCTAGAAATCAGCATTCATAATAAATAAAATAGTATATACTTACAAAAGTGAGTGTACCAAGGCTGACTAGTGTTCACTATCGTATGATCGAATTTTTAAGTGCAAGCTAATGTGTGCCTTATTGTGTTTCGAATAAGAGTTAGGCTTTGTGGTTGTTAGGTTAGGTTTTTGTTAGTACGATAGTTTGTTGCCATTTATGGAGGTAGCTTTCCTTGTCGGGTTGTACGTTTGATTTATTGGTGCAAAACTTTAGTTTAATTTTTTATTTCTAAAATTATGGATTTAGAGTAACCAGCAGTGCAGACTGCAGTTTTTATTTAGAATAATTGGTATTTTCTGAGATTTGATTGGCATTACCGGTTACATTGGCCCAAATAGCCCAGTAACGGAAAGAGTTTGATTTATTTGTAGCATTATAGTTGTAATTAACATAACACATAGTATCCCTTCTTACAATGCCTCCATGGTATTTTAGGAATTCTATTCACCAGTTCTGCTCAACACTAGGTTATGTTTCATATAAACGCCATTGTGTCCAGGGGGTGATTCTAACTTGTCGGATTGCTCCCGGATTTTTTTTTGAATTTTCATCATCATCATTATCATCATATCAGCCGTAAGACGAATTTAACGAAGACGAATAAAAATAAAGTAAAATAAAATTTTAATTTTAGTACGTTGTATTTTTTACCTAAAAAAATTAAAAACTGATTAATAGAATTGTTTAATTAATGGATTTTGTTCGACAATTATAATTTTTTTTTAATATTAATTTTTTTAACTCTAAATAAACTGACATTTGCGGCAGAAAATTTTCCGACGGCTCAGAATCAGGGGGCAGAGCTCATTCCTAGGAAGACCCTAAAGACTGGGCAACTAGTTTATTATTATGATGCTTCTGTTGCAGGCGTCCTTACAGTCCTTATGCTACGGTAACCGGTTGACATCAGGCGTACGCTCGTTTGCCTGTTATAAAAAAGTCCCAAAGCGGTTAGTTCATTATTACTTCTTCGAGAACATTAAAGTACTCTCAAGTATGCTACCACAATAGCAAGTATTGTGTCTGAGCTAAGAACGAATACTGCTTTGACTGATACTGTCATTTCTTAGAAGTGATTATAAGACATGAATGAGTAGTAGATATACATACATAATAGCACATGTATGTATAGTAAACCCACGTCCTAGTAAGGTGTTATTATGGCAATATATTATGAAAAGAACAATCATGCAATTTTGCATAAAGATTGACTGAGATTTGAAATTATAACCCAAGAAGATTTTATTCGTCAACTCGCGAACTTAGTCATAGGAAAAGGAGAGAAAAAGAATAAAAAATATTGTTTTTATGACTGTGTTATAGAGGTGCGTGCGAGTGACGACAAAAAATTGGTTATTAGTACTGCAGTCTGCACTGCTGGTTACTCTAAATCCATAATTTTCGAAATAAAAAATTAAACTAAAGTTTTGCAGCAATAAATCAAACGTATAACCCGACAAGGAAAGCTACCTCCATAAATGGCAACAAACTATCGTACTAACAAAAATCAGAAGGTGCCATCCCGCGCCCGCGCGATATCCAAGCTCGCACGTTGGCGAATAAGTCCACAAGAACATAAAGGAAAAAAATCGAATGTCGTTAATTTAAGAGTTTTGTTTGTTTGAACGCGCTAATCTCGGGTTTGAATTGAAAAATTCGTTTATTGTTGGTTAGCCCATTTATCGAGAAAGGCATGTACCTATAGCCTTTCTTTTTTCTTAACAAAGCTGCTGAGCTCTTATTGTTCGTACCGTGACCATACAATGATCTACGGGAGCGAAGCTCCGGGTAACAGCTAGTTTCTTATAATGAACAACTATGACAGACTGACATTTGCAGCTAGAATGTAGATCATATTATATTGCTGCTACCAGTTTTAGGTAGCTAGGTGGTGCAGCGGGAGTAAATCTGCTTTCCAAGAAGTACCTGGTTCGAAACCCGGGTCATAAAAATAAAATTGGATTATTTTGTCTTGAAATTCTCAGTAACAAATTGAGGTCTGGAGATGAGCCTGATTAGTACCAACAGCTAGCCAGGGCCCCAAGTCTACTTACGAATGGATAAATTGAATCGTAATTGGATCTTAATGGCCGTTTTCATTCATATATTTTATATATTCATATATTGGTCTTAAAGTAATAGCAGTATAGCAATAATGTTTAAAACTGCTATTACGACTCAATTGATTCATTTGTAAATTAGCAGAATTAGGGCTCCTTTTAGGTGAACTGTAAGTGTGATGCGCCTTTAGCTCCCCTTCAGGGAAAAGGGTGTGATACTATATTACGTTTCAGTTATAGTTTTTGTGAAAGCATAGTACAGGTGCAGAGTGTAGGTGTTTCCTGAGCTCTGTGACCTTTAATCTATTTATTTTATTTTTATAATATTATCCTCTCTCCTCTCAAATCCTCCTCTCAATAGCGGCTTGGTTGTACCCCTAGCATTGTCAACGTCCATGAGTGCCGGTGACTTATAAAATCAGATAGGTCGCAGGAAGGTGCTCGTCTAAAAATATATAACTCTCTATTCATGACATATGAGAGAATGAGTCCTCTTCTATCCGTTCAGGTGTGTTCATAATATTCCAAATACTCAAGTTTGCGTGTTAGAATGTCTTCTGGTGTTAAATCTCTATTCACTCAGTAACCATGTTAACATAATTTATACTAGAAGTGATCACAACATACTTTCGCGTTGAATTGTTTCTAGGTACATATATATATATATATATTTAGTTTCTGGTAAACATATTTGTCACTCAGTATTGCTATAAATAAGATCCTTGACAGATTTTTTATAGCTATTTGAAGTAAATAATTCGTAGACAATTTGTGAAGAAATATGACAGTCACTTGGAAAGCGACAAAAGCATGATTGTATTTTATAGCAAAATAAAATGATAATTTACATATTTATGTATACAAATTGTTATTCTGAGGCCAAGTGTATTTTGTATCCGTTATTTCGATTTCTAAAGTATATGGCTAGTTGCTTATGTCGTCCATTGCTTTTATGAAAAAAAAAAAAACTAAGAATTGAGTGAGTAGGTAGGTATTCTTGTTAATAAAAAGTTTCTATTTCTAAATTTAAAATGCTAGGTATCACAATTTTTTTTTAAATTTATTAAAGCATCGGCAACGCATCCATCAGCTTAAACCAATAATACATCTTAAATATTTTAAAATCTTAGCATTTTAAACTATGTACAAAATTTATTTAATATATGGAAACTTTAAGCAAATAACATAAATATTAAACTATATTATAAAATCGGCGACCAAAGATACAGGCTGCAAATTTTTGACTTAACTTGTTCTAAATTTAAATAATGTAAAAAGTTTAATTCATAGGTCGATAGTTGCACGTGTTCTAATTAAAATGTTTTTACTCGTACGAACAAAATTATGGTTATAAAGCAGTTTATTTAAGTGATTAGTCAGCAGCTATATTAACTGCTAAAGCAATTACGTCTGCATAAATGTTCATGTGTCATACATACAATCTTGCATTAACACGACATGTGTTCGTATGCTGACTGAACGCTTTCTGTTGAACACTTTCAATGCAAATTAATAGCTTCGTTTAAGGTAAGTAGGAATTTAAACAAAAAATGTGTTGTAGAAAATTGTATTGTATTGTATTTTAACTATAGATGCGATTTTTACTAAGCAAGACTTTTTGGTAAGTAGGACAAAATGTACCTACACTAATCTAGGTTTATTTTCGAAAATAGTTGAGGTTAAGTTATGTGTGTTTTAACAATATTCTTATTTAAAATCCGTATAAGAAATATATTCACTTGAAAACACAGGCTCAATTAATTTGCATGATATTTATATTGTGTTTGTAATTGTCATAAGGTTGTCAAATCCAACGTACAAATTTTAAACTTGCAGGGAATAATTTATTAGAAATTTACACCTAAGGTGAAGCCGAGTTAAATCGATTGATAACAATATTACAAAGGAACCTGATAGATGAATAGTTCACTTATAAATAATTTTAGTTAACCATATACAGGAAATATGAAAATAGATAACTATCACCCGATGGAATGTAAATTACAGTGATTAATTTCACTTCTATTAAAAATAATACCTACTCAATCAAAGCGAAACAATAGATGTATATGATATCGTTAATTGAAAACTATATGTAGGTATATAGATTTTATCAACTGATGTAACTTTCTTGTATGTACTTTATTGCTATCGGAATAGCGAAAAAGAGCACGGAAAAGTAAGGCACTTTACCTCACATCTAACACTGCAACTTCTGTAGGCCAGGATTAATAGCAATGACCTTTGCGTACACCGATTTATAATAATAATATTCTACCACATTCACACAGCGCCATCTAGTCCCAAATTAAGCAATTATATTTGCTTGTGTTATGGGTACTAAACAACTGATATACTACATAAATACATTTTTTTTTTGTAAATACATACATATTATAGATAAATTACACCCAGACACAGAACAAACCTTTATGCTAATCATATAAAGATTTGTCCTGGGTGGGGATCGAACCCACGACCTCCGGCTTAGCAGTCAGGGTCACTAACCACTAGACCAACAGGCCAGTCAATGTCAATGTTAGTTAGTATGTGTTTTTTTCTACACTCGTATTTGCATATGATGATGAAAATTGACACATCCCCGACATATCGATGATGCTATAATCAAAAGATATCAAATGACATTATATAATTCTGTAGACAAACTCTAAATAAAACTTTAGAAAAAAATAATAATAATCAAGTCCGTTCGCCATAGTCTTCGCTGACGCTGTTCATACGTCAAGTTAGAATTTTAGATAAGAATCGTCTTACATGTAGGTACTACGAAATACACTGGTTTGGGTTGATTTTTGCTGATTCTCAAGTGCTTCCATAGACAAAACATGTAGTTCCAATGAAGTATAGAACGAACATACATTTCAAAAAATGTTTCTTAGTGACGTGTTGGAAGTTGTTTTAGTATGCTTGGGATGGTGATAGATGAATTAAAATAACCTAAAATCCTTTAATTTCTTACACAAAATGATTTCAATCGCAATAATGTTATCGTTCGATCCATGGCGTAACTTGCATGACACCTATTATCGTGTAGTTAAAATGGCCGTTGATTAAATACGACTACCGCAAACCGTAAAGTGTGGCGAATGGACACGTGCCTTGCCTGACGTGAGGCTTCGCATTGCGAACGCACTTTAGTTTTAGCCTTTTCATGGTACAGTTCTTGCCTTCCAATGCAAGGCATGGTATATAGTGTGCGTAGTATTGACCATCAAATATCATTGCCGAAATTTTTGTTTACCCACACACGTGCATTTTTGCAAGGAGTTCTCCGTGATGTGCACGTGTTTGTGAAAATAGGATCATGCAGTGCTTGTGCTCTTGTATAAACATCGGTTTCAGTAGTGTGTGTAAGTGTAACGGTGTTCACGATAAGAAATTTCAGTGGGGCCGTAAGTATTAAACAAAAGTTTGAGGTGATGAATTATTCTTTTGTTGTGTAATGTTTGAGTTGCACCTATGTTGGTACGGTTTCTTAACGATGCCTCGTGTAAGGGTAATACACGTGATATATTTAAAACGAAACCGTTTTTCCTTAGCGTTGAAATTTGTTCTGAATTTTAGAGGGAAAGTATTTTAACTAAGTACAGAAGAAATTAAATGGCACCAAATATTGGATAGGTAATTAAAACTCATTAAGGTTATGTTAAATTTTAATTTTCAGACATGCTAATCGCCTATACCACCTTATGGATTTCTATTAATTTGATGCCAGCTTCTTTCTTAATTTTATTCAGCTTCAAATATCAGTTCATGTAGAAAGCCGTATATTGAAGAACATCGTTTCTGCCAGGCCCACCAGTTTAGGTATATTTCGAAAACAGAACTCATCTATTCCTTCGTGCTGGATCATGGAATTTGTCAATGGCGCCTAAAACCGTGTATGATATTAACCGTTCTAGTCGTTTGTCGTAAAGTTTGTTATCGTAATCACAACATTTGCTATTCGTGTTAGTACTTGTACCATTATGTTATTACTTGTGATTATGTAATAGATAGGTAATTCTTATTTTATGACGTGGGGTTACTAATTAGCTTCATTTTTCTGACTTATTTTTATTATGATGTACAATATAATATGAAGGGACTTTTACATTTACTCTCATATCTTCTCAACTTTGGAGGCAATAAAACATAGCATCCCCCATTTTTCTCTGAAGTGGAAGACAGACATTATATTTCGGCAACTATGCTAGATCCCATGTAATGTCGAGCATATCCCGTGAATAGCTTTATGTTTGCATTTACATAAAATAAATTATAAAAAAATACAGCAATTTGTGTCTTTCTTATTTATCTCAATTATCACTTATTGTTCCTAACTTCTTCGAGATAGAAGAAGCTGAATGCTTCCAAAACGTCTTTAAGTTTCAAGGCTAAGGAAAAACACCCCAATATCTTTATTGACACAACTTTCCATAAAACCTGCATTACACAAGTCATTTTAACACTTACAGCCGACCTTGACATCATGCTCGTGAATGCGAGACATTAATGTTTGAAATACTAGGGTTTTCAGCATTAATTGCAACGTCGAGATACTTTTTAGTATCGTTGTAAAAAGGATATAAAATGCTGTTTCAACGACTTCTGATTACCAATACGGATAGTTTTGAATCCGGGTGATATATTATTATTCGTGAATTGCAGATGTTGTTTTTAAATTACTAGGTATAAGAATTTTGGCCCCAATTTCTTGCTAGTTCTTCTCGCAGTACAAACTTATCAGCGAACTTTGAGATATTGTCTGAGACATTTATTTTTCATTTTTTTGTATGCCATTTATACGTTATAAGTATCAATCAGATAATTTGAATTGATGAATGATTTTGACTTTGATAGTCAATGAAAGTACGGGAAGAGAAGGTACGGGTGGTGTCGTATCAGGAGGTGAGAGAAATAGCAGGAAAAAGAGAGAATTGGAAATTACTCCACCGACAAGAGCCCAGCTCTTAAGCAAAGAGAGAGAGAGAGTCATTGAAAGTAAAGACTTTTAACTGGCTCTTTTTTGGATTGAAAAGTCGGGAATTAGGAATCACGTGTGAACTTTGTTATTTACATTACTTGTAAGTGTCCTCACAATGATGAATCTATTAGATGTAAATGTCAGTACAACATTTTTTTATTAGCCGATAAGTTTAGTTCAGATTAAAAATCAATGTCTATAAAATAATGATTTCTACGATAATAGTAATGTATTCTTTGTATTCCCTAAGGTTCTGAATAATTTGATGCGAGGATCTTGCAAATGACACGATGATAAGCCTGCGGTGAGGGGGGAAGAGAGGGTCACATAATTGGATTTCTCTGTGTGGAAAAATCTTCAAAATTACGCCCTTTTATGTATTCTTGCGTTCGTGTGATTTGTACATCAGAAAAGCTTTTTATGGATGTGATCTGCAATTTAAGATTTTACTCGAGATTTTTAAAATCGAGAAATATGTAATGCTTCTGAAACCATATATATATATAACATATTTATTATTGGTGTACACTTTAGAAAAATAAGCCGAGAAATTCGAAAATAAAACTGCTCCGGAACACTATTAAACATGAACGGTATAAAGTAATAAGTCTACATCAGTACATACTAAATTATGCTTCATTTACAAATAGTGATACTATTTCTGTACACATCATCAATCCCAACGTCAATCACTGTTAATAATGACATAAACCTTCAAGAAAGGTTCACATACATGACACATATTACGTGAGTTGTGACAGCTTGTTAATAATTTGATTTATTATTGCTTCATACTGATACGTCATTTATTTCTACATATCATTCACTTCAACTAATAGCTCATGAGCTGACTTATCATTATTCTCAATTTGAAAAATATTATTGCGAGATTTAAGTATCAATACCGTGACATTACATCTATTATGTAAATAATAGGCCTTTGATATTAAATGTGTTTTATTGCCAATTATAGTAGTTGAACAAGCGACTTATTTGACCTAACTCGCAGTCTCGACATTCAATTGGTCAATTGTTATTTTTGTCATACGTTTGAAAACTTAGTCTCTTTCATATGTATTTGTTAACTAATCGATCAATTTAATGCCGAGAAGCCGCTGATAGCTTCTAGACCAATAAATAATTATAAAGAAATAAATACATCCATCTACCTTAAAATCAAATATATTACCTTTATAAATAATATTAAATTCAAGCTACACCAAGGCGAAGACGAGACTAGATGACAGTCAAATGTAAAACTACTTCTAGGTGACCTAATGCATATTTATTTCCTCCTAAAGACACTTAATTTAAAGAAAATTGTGAGTCAAGCCTCGACGAATCTTGACAAACGTAAACGAGTTGATGTCCACAAACCAGGCCCTCAGGAGGCACATAAACTCCTACACTTCATTTACAAGAGTGCCCATTACTTTGGCGAATTGTTTGTGCCTTACTCGTGGATTTCACGCTCTGGATATATCAAGCTTTGTTCTAAGTCCTTGTAAATATACTTCGTAGATTATGATTCTCCATGTATTCCGAGTATGACACTGTGCTACATCTCAGTGTGATGCTTTTTATGCCTGTTATTGTTGTTAATAGAAGTCCGTCGCTTCTCCTACTTTCCAAAAATGTTCGTTATCATGTCGCACAAATTTTAAATGGCTATTTTATTTTATATTGTAGAATAAAGTCTACATACATACCTAAAAATATTACTGAAAATCTTACTGTTACTAAGCAAATTTTACGATCGTTGACGAACTTAAACAGGTAACGTGAGCGTGATTTTAATAGTATTTTTTCTTAATGATACTCAAATAGAGTGCTTTAAATATTCACACGTAATATTTATATGTAAGTCAAGCATTTTTCGTCATAGCCCCTCAAATGCCGCGATCATTTGTCTTCTTTTTCTTTCCATCCATTTATCTTCCTTTAATGGTCATTCCTTATTGCTAATGGTTCAAAATTAGCAATTCACTGCCTCTTCGGTTGCTTCGATTGCATAATTTTGCATTGTTTATATTGTAAAAGTATTTCTGTTTTGGTAAATTGTTTTAAATGTATTTTAGAACGTTTAATAAGATTATATGCAACAAAACTGACTACACAAGGCTAATTCCAGGGACTGCCTTTATAAAAAAAGATAAAAATCTTGATTAAGACCAGTCTTACGACATACAGCGTAGGGCGGAGCCATCGTACTCGATTACGATTCATTCAAATAGGTACATAATTTCTCAAGCAGGCTATGTAAATTTTCACAGCTTATTCCATTGTGCGTATAATGTTTCTGAATGTGAGAAAGGTTCCTACCGTTGCGGACAAAGTGCACAGTCATAATCGTAAATCAACAACTCGCCAAAGGTGTTAAATGTGATGGCTATCGCACTATTATTACGTAGAAGCTGCAGTATCGATTGGAAAATAGTAAACACATCTTGGTAGTAAACTCATCGTAAATATTTAAGATTGTTAGACAAATGTTAGACAACATTTCATTCTGACGGGACTTGACCCTTCAAAGGTAACCTTTTTTACACCACAATTGTTGCAAACAAACTTTCTTTTCTCCTGATGGTGAGCCGTTACCGTACACTTACCAACAAGATGGCTTGTTTGCTTGTACCACTTTAGGCAATAAAAAAATACCCCTCCTTGGCAGTCGGGTAAAAAGTCTATTATCATTTACGATCTCCAATTCTGGACTCTTGTCATATACAGACAAATAATTTTACGCAACAATAAAATTTTGCCCTACCAAGATATAGAACCTAGGACCTCCGGCGCAACTGTCATGCACACTTCTCTTCTCCACCGCTGGTGGTAGTACCTATTAATAATAAATGAACAATTATATTGATTTATTCATGTGATACAACGATATTAATGTAATAATGACGGAAACGTATGAATTATGCTAATAATATTACCAAAGGCTTATCATCAGCCTTGTTCACCAATTTCACTGTGTAAATAAGTGTATTAATTAATGTGTATTTTTAAATGTTTTTTACTAAACATTAGTAAGTAGGTAAAAACATAAAGTCACGTTAGTGAAATGTGTTATTATAATACACTTGATTATTTGTCATATTTTTTTAATGTACCACTGCTGTGTTTGCCCATAACTGTATTTAAGCTGCCTAATGCTGCTGCTTAATGTTTTATGATTGGCAGACTACGTTAGCCCACTTCTAGATAACATTTTTCGATTATAATTTTCATACTTTTGTTCTTTCAATCAATCAATCGTACCAAATTAAGCAATTTTTGCTTGTGTTATGGGTAAACATTTGTGCTGGAATCAATTTAAACATAGCAGTAATTTTGCGTGTTTAAAATCTTTAGTATACCCTATACTATCTACTGTCGACCTCGATATCCTCGAGATCGACTATCTCTGTAGTAATAAACTTCCTCACATAGGAGTCTAATTAAAGACTAATACCTTATAAGAACAATTACAACGTAACTCAATTAAATACACAATTAGTAGAAAGGTTTACTTTTTAATTTCGTTGGGTATTTCCATATTGAGATGTATTGTTTAAGATCTTGGGCATACTATCCTTTTATTAATATATTGATTAGAGAAGACATTTAGTGTTTTTTTTGGGCTAACATCGTGATCAACACTTTTACCATACCAGCCTATGGTAGGCAAGACGCTGTACACCTTAAATGGCTTGATTGCCAAAACTGCATATCTCGTCTAGCGAGACAATAACAATTCAATTAATAAATATTTGATTGAATATACTTAGTATTATAATGCTTGAATAGTTTGTATATTTGCTTAGTTAAACGCGCTTATCTCACTAAGGCAGGGTCCGAATTGAAAATTCTCTTACTGCCGCACTCAGAGACGTCATTTAGCGGTAATCATATTTCATTGAATAAAATCGTGTTTAGGTATATAGACTTAAGTAATACACGTTTTTACGTTTAAATAAACTTTATTGTTAAGTGCCGTCTCTGAGTGCAGTTAGTGTTGAATAGCTCATTTATTGAGGAAGATTATACGCTTTATATCATCACGCTGTGACCAATAGGAGCTGAGTGATGGACAAACAAAGATCCACGGGAGCGATGGCCCGGGTAATAGGTAGTCGTCGATAAAGTTGTAAATTTAAATTTTTTATTTAAGAACTTGGTAGTTGTGTGCGGCATGCCGAATGTTGCGACATATAGATCAGTATTAGATATCGCCCACCGGCCGCGGCCCGTAGCCTAGATATTACGGTTAGTACACACTCGGACACTGGACACATAAAATATCTATAATAGATACCTATGGAAATTTAACTTGTTTTGAAATTCAAACTACTTTTACAGTTTGGACTTATAGGTACACTTTTGTAATATATAATCTTGGAAATGCACCACTAAAGGGAGATGACAGATGTGTATTTAATAACCAATTTTTTTTTTATATTGACTATGTATAATTTAATGCAAAAACTTCCTACCACACGTCTATTTTCTATTGAAACATATAAACATCTCGATGACCCGTTGGTGGAGTCTGCGCCTATTCATAAGTAAAAAACATCAAAACAGAGTGGTCATCTGCCCTCACCTCAACTGCCTCTGTCGCGCAGCGGGAAGTGTATACGACTTCTGTGCAAGAGGTCTTGGGTTCGATTTTCGGGTCGTGTGAAAATGCTATTAGGTTTTTCTTTTTTTTATACCTATTACGACGATGGCAAACACGTCATGAAATTCAAAATTTTCCCAGAGTTTGGACAACAAATGTTTCCGGTTAAGAAAAATAGGCTCGCCCCCTTTTTCATGGGAGCAAACATAGCTGGTGAAATTTGGGTGTCATACACCTCTGCCTACCCCATCAGGAAAAAAAAGGCTTGATCAGGCATCCCCACTTCTCGAGATCCGCAACTCCTGTTAAGTTGATCCTAGCTATTTTAAGAGATTTGGAATCAAAATATATAGACTATCTTGACCAATACTTCATCACAAACGAAGTCTTCCAAACGATCACCAATTAAAAACTAAATTTAGCAATAGCTATTATCTTTATTAATCAAAACGAGTTTAATAGAAATAAACTTCTAGGTATTGGCGCCAATATTACTGGAAACATAGATTGATCAAAGGCCTATACCTACGTAATCCGGTAGAGAATGCAGACTCGACGAAAGGTATGCAATCAATCTTATGTAAATTTGTTCAAGGTGTAAATTAAAATGTTTGAGTAAGTGAGTTATGTGGAACTAGTGGTTAGTTTACAGAACTGTTGTAACAGATTAAGAATAATTAAAATACTGTCCATTGCAGGGTTTAGAACTGACCATACCTCACTCATGATGGCCCAAAGCGGTTGTCTATTTAGGAATGACAAGGATTTAAACGTTGTTAAGTTTTTGTAGATTAAAATTTATTGTTTTAAATTTTTATTCACGTTTACTGATAGCACATAAATGCCATAAAATAATTTGACTTATATAATATAAATGGCTTTTCTTCACTAACTTAACAGTTTTTGTTGTTATTTTGCCAGGCGAATTGTAATTTTTTTAAGGTTTTAATCTTTTTATGCTTTGAATTTTGTTGTTTAAGTATCAAAGCTGTTGAGGGTACTGTTGTAAGAGACAAAACTATTAAGATATATTAAAAGAAATGGGTCAGTTTGCATATAGAAGATAAACATTTATGCGTTGTAAAGCGTTTATGTTTGTTATCAAGTTTTATATTTTTACCACCGTCTCTACTTGGAAAACACTAAGATAAAACAATGTATCGTTTCACTTACATTATAAGAATCTATACTTTTTGAGCCAGCATCTTTGCAAATGCACACTTATTGATATTTTGACGTTTTCACAGAATGAAATAATCTAGAAATATACCGAAGATGTCTCTCAGCCGATGTGGCGTTTAGTTTCGGAGTTTTATTGCTTTTGTCTTAAAAATATATCGAGCAGATATTAATTTCTTTAAAACAACTACTTATTTTAATGGTTATGTTGTAGTTAAATTTCGATATAATTTCATAAATTGCACCTAATTCGATCATCTCTGTATCAAATGGTTGCTTGATAGAGAATGCCTCTCGTATTAAGTTTGTCATTCTATATGTGTGCAATAGTTTAAATAAAGTATTGAAGTAAAGGTAGTTAACAAGATTAATTCACACATTTATGAGCAATGAAACTTTGAAATACAATAATTCAAAAACGTTTCTTTGCTAAGTTTTCCACAAAATATCGAACAGATTGTTGAATGAACACACAGTTGGAAAGGCGCCAAACTGGCTCACTAAAGCGACGTTGACTTTTGCGGTTTATTACCTGAAGTAGTTCTAGTTTCAAGCAAGCGTTTTGTAGTCAGTAAACACATAGCCAACACAAGCTTTTAGAGTTGAAGCATTTGTCGCTTAAATTGAATGGGACTTTCTCAATCTTTTAAAGAAACCTGTAGCAATAATAACATTGAGTTAAATATTTATTTTATTCTGTTTTAATATTTTTTGTTATAATGACAACAGAAATTTAATACATCATCTGTGAAAATTTCAAGTGTATAACTATCACGGTTCATGAGGTACAGCCTGGTGATAGACGGACGGACGGACAGACAGACAGACAGACAGACGGACAGCAGACAGAGTCTTAGTAATAGGGTAAAAAATATCGTGGTGACCAGACTTTTTCGTTTGGAGATTTTTGAAATGACAGTTTGTCGTGTGACGTCATTTTCCTTCTTTCCATCCATCATTTACCTTCACAAGTGTTTGTTAACAAATGTGAATGGAAACATTATACATTGTATAATTAAATCCAGATGATATAAAAACAAATCGCTTAGATTGTAAGAATTTAAAAAAGTCGTTGACGCAATTAAAAGTAAAGGTTCCATCATGTACGTTTGCCATTAACATGGCACCAATGATGCACGCTGACCTTTACATGAGCATGTCCAGATATCGATCGAGATAACACCTGTCAAACTGATGACAGGTTCTGATAAGTTGCAAATATTCTAAATGTATATCTTTTTTTTTTTTATACCACGATAGTGGCAAACAGACGTACGGTCCGCCTGATGGTAAGCGGTTACCGTAGACTATGGGCGCCTGCAACACCTGGGGCATCACGAGCGCGTTGCCGACCCTTAAGAAACCTATTCACTCCTTTATATCTGTAGATATTGTGTAGTAATAAAATTATACATATTCTTGTAAGTTGTAATATTACTTTGAACATGTACAAAATTAAATAAATATTACACATACTTCGCTTCGTCATTCTTTATTTAGCCACTGCTTTGCTCCTATTGGCCGTAGCGTGAAGTTATATAGCGTATAACCTTCCTCGATATGGTTATCCAACAATAAATGAATTTTTCAAATCGGACCAGTAGTTCCTGAGATCCTAGCTTCAACCAAACAAACAAAATCTAGAACTTTATAATATTAGTATAGTATAGATAATAGTCGCTATAAAGAAACAAATGTAGTCATAAAATTCTATCTATTTGTGCTCTAAATGATGACAACTCTCCTGTTAATGAAACAGATAGTATGACTTACGGAAGCTGAAAAGCTACTTGACTCCGAATGCAACAGGTGGCTTAGTGCCAAAATTTGAATGCGTCTTACATCACAGAAGTGCAAATAGTAACCATGTCTCAGTAAACCGAAGGTTCATATTTATTTGACAAGTGTAATGGTGGTTCACACGTGTTTATTTAGTGTTAGTGCGATTGTTGTCAAAATGACAACGAACCCAAATTGGCATGTGGCCAAGTGGCAGCAGATAAAATGTATTTTTAGCTTTATCTACCATTTTAGTTTAGTCTAGAACATAAAAATATTATGCAGTGTATAAATATTATGCATAATTATCATGGAACTTCAAAGTTTAACAATCATTCAATGCAACATCAGCTAATATTAAAGATAGGATATAGTAAGTTTTTATAATGTGAATGCAATTGTTAACAATTTGCATATAAGTATAACTTAATCATACCTTTTCTACAATTCAATACACCTCTTTCACAAAAAAGCCATATCAGAATAAACTTCAGCTACAATATTTAAGTAATTCGATTTTCTGAAGTTTTTTCTCATCAAATACAATTTCTATCAGTATACGTCAATACAGATCTCAATAACTTTGTTTCCTTTGAGAAAGAGGATGAAAAACAACTGAATGTTCGTTCTCATTCTCTCACTTCAATACCTCGTTTGAACTAGTTGATGAAATATGTTGAGTTATGCATTGACAAAACATTATAATATATTATAAAAACTGTGTTTTCTGTTAGTTTGAAATCCATATTTCTTTGTCTTTTTGACTACAGAACAATAATAATTTAAACAACTCTTTAAAGTGTCTAAAATAAATTGATGATATAATTTGGTAAGTCAAGTCAAGAAAGTCTTTCTTCAGTCAATACACTCAATATCATACTCCCTACGTGACAATACTGAGCCCTTTATTGGCGTCCATAAGCTCCCGAAAATCAAACCCGCAACCCCATTACACTTGGAGGGAGGGGAAGATGCAACAAGTATTGATAACCTAGCCAATGTGACCCAGTTTCCAAGTCAAGGCCAACGCAACAAGTAAACCATTCCTGTATTGTAACGGGTCGGGGGTTCGGGATAATCAAACGAGAAGACTACAAGCTTTTATTGGAACAATAAAAGCCCGTTTGGCACAATCAGGATAATACTTTTGATTGTTTTCGGTAGTTAGCTATATCGTTAAGGTGGATTTTGTTATTTTGTATTTTGGGGGCTTACTCTGAATTTCGACCTTCAATTGGTCGGTTTTTATGTCGCTGTCAAATGTAAGGAAATTTAGGTATGGTCGCTGTCACTTTCAAACATTTGAAAGTGACATCAAAATCGACTAATCGAAGCCCCTTGGTCATATAAATTTAGTTGTACACCACAGATATCAATCAATACCTACAGATAAAAAGCTTTATAAATGTTATTGTTTTAAATCAAGGCCACAATTTTTAATTGACCAGTTGTATAAAAATAAAGAATTTTAAACATTATGCCATATGTTTAAAACGCACTTTGTACCAACAAATATACTTATTCACCGATTTCAACCTTGTGTCTATTAACATAGGCTCAATTTTGCCAAGTGGTTAAAATCATTTTAAATCCGTCTTCTAGTGACAGCTCAAATTATGTCTCATTCTTACAAATTGTTGACTTAGTGCGGTTTGTTTGTCAATTGCGGTTTGAACTGGAAATTATCGTTTGTCACAATTCAATACAGTTATCAGCTGTTAGTCATAATGCAAGTGAATGTATAGTTCATGGAGAAATAACAAATAAATGCCAGTACTTATGACAAACATCAACCTGGAGACGAGATGAGAAAATAGGAGAAGGAGATGTATTCTCAAACAAACAATATCCCTAATTGCGGTGAGCAAAGCGCCTTCTAAATTGTGATATTGAAATTCAATCAGTTATTTTCTCTCAAATTGAGGACATTCAAATTCAAATCATTTTTATTTTTATTCAAATTTTAAAAAGATACAAATATTATTATAATAGAACTTAATTAGTAATATTATGTGGCTAAAAATATTTATCCATGCCTGTACTAGGATAATAATTCCTGTATCACAGGCGACTGGAGAGCTAATAGTAATGTAAGAGCTAAATATTTCTAACAATATTAATTTAATGTTACATTTTCTAATAAAAAAAAATTAACTAGAATCACTTAAAATAATATAAAATCTGATAATTACGAAGTAAACAATCAGGTGTCACTTACATAAAAATCTCACACAGAAATTTATAGTCTACTTTTGAGGACATAGCAGAGGCATACATGACCATTGTCGCATTGGTTCTGAGGTGATATTTACCCGGGTTTGATCGTTATGAGGTTTTTCTATCGTTAACTTTAGAATTGTTGAAGATTGTTAAACATTAACGGTGCTTTAATATAAAAATAACATAGATAATGTAATCAAATATGTGTTGTGTAAAGTAGTAGGTAGAGTTGTACTGCCGCGCTAAACAAGAACGAAATTGCATTGCACAGGTCTTTGGAAAATGGTTTCTAAGATTGATATCTATCGGCACATTTTCTTCTAAATTTTGGCATACAATTGAACTGTTCTTCATTGGTAAGGCAGTGTAGCTCTGCCTACTTCTTCACAGGCAGAGTTGTAGCTCTGCCTTCTCCTTTGTAAATACCAGGCGTGATGATGCACAACGGGTATGATATAAAAAAATCATCCATTATCATGACTCTAAGATATCCTCTATTGGACATAGGCTTTCTATGAAAAATATCAGATGGTTGTTATTATATAAACTTAAGAAAAATTGAGGTTAGTTTACTAACGAGGCTAGTAAGTGGCCGCCTTTCTAGTAAGCCGATGAATTAACAATTCACCCCTGCCATTAATAAGTTGTGTAATATTCCATAATGTTATTTAGAATAAGTTCATTGACAAAAATAGCCTTTGATGTTATTGTATTAGATAATAACCGGATCATTCGAGGATAACGACCGATTACGCAATACTCGTGTAAACGCGAAAGTTTTTGTTTTGGTCTGTTTATTGGATATTTACTGGAAAACTACTCACACGGAGTTGACCAATGAGACTTGCTTATTTTAATGCATACTAACATGTTTGTTGTATGGGAGTATGGATTAAGTTCGCAACACGAGTAAACTCATTTAAAACTGAAAAGTACATGGTTTAAAATATTGAATTCGAAATATTGTAATCGTAATATTAATTGTATAATTAATTAAAATTAAGAATACTCTAAACAAAAAAGCATTGATTTATTATAATTTCAATTTTTTTTATCTTAAAAATTAAGTTCCAAGATGCTCTTAGATGTATCATTGGCCATAGTCAGTGATGAATGTGATGATCGAGTGTGATCACCATTATTGGTGATGGTGACGATCGTAGCCCATTGGCACTCTGAAGACGGATCGTAGGTACTCGGCATTACTCCATTTACGAGTATGTAATATTATAAAGCTAAAATCTATTAATAAATAACCTAGATACGTAATATAAAGATGTCACTAAACTGGTATTGAGTGAACGTAACATTGCGTATTTAGGAGATAAAATATACTAAATGGCATATTGCTTTTGTTGACGATAACCCGGTGAATGTGCTGATGATATCTGATACAATGCGCGAAGTTACTTACAGCAGGTGTATAAAGCAGAAATTACGGTTTATTGATCTTTCAACTCTACTAGCTGATTTTGTTTGGATGCAACTCAGATCAATTAAGCATAAGTGTACAGTAACATTTCAAAATTAAAATTCATTAGCATCTTTTATTTTAATTACGACATAATTACTAGGAGAATTTATTTACAAACATATAATGAACGGATAAAAAGCACACACAGAATTAGAACAACTAAACTAGACCAATATGAAAGTGTGTTGTTTACGTTACATAGTTGCTATCTTATTTTTCCACGCAGTAGGTACATCTCGTAACTATTACGACAAAACAAAAACAATCACCTAAAGACAAACATTTTTTCTCGACTTTCACTCTCGAACTATTGAACAGTATTCCATTCAAGAAAACTCTACTACTGTTCCACATCTCATACAAACCGTAACGGCTGTGCTGACCTCAGTGTTTGAGGTCACAGCCGACTTGTTGCGCCCAGGATAGCGAAAGTGGTCCATAGTAGTGGTCATCGAAACTGAAAGTATGACGCCGAAACTTTGACTTTGTGTGCGTAGTGAGATTCAACGTCGAGCCTTTGTGTGTGTACTGTGTCGTGAGATTCATCGTCGATGTTTTGTTCGTGTTTTTCTAAATGTGTGTATGTGTGCGTTTGTGGGTGTGTACCTACGTTGTAACATCTAATGAATATTAATATTACATATTCACGTGTTTGTTGCCTTATTCTTTATTCAAATTTATGTAGTGAGTGGATGAATAAAAATATATTATTTAGAGGAGTTTGGCAAAAGGCATTTAAATGTTTGGCTCATTTTTTAAGTAACTTGTGTTGGCACATTTTTATTTATTTTAAATATACCTACTAATTTCGCTTTTAGAGTAATTCTCACCTACTAGAAAATGAATTTCCTTTTAATTCAATCATTCAGTCAGAATGAATTTTTCGTGATGTTTGTTCTCAGGCGATCCAAGTAGATTGAATTATATTTAATTGTATTGATCACTAATTTTACTTACAAACTAATCAAATATTGCTCCTTTTCCATGATGATATTGGTAACTGACTCGACTATAAAAGACATTAATGACGTCATGATATTCGTCATTAACTTAACCATTAGTAAACTATTACCATAGTTATAGCGTATAGCACTATACACATAAGATAGTTTTGTATAATATTTGAACTAGATTATAACTATACTTATATGTACGAAGATACGGTGTTCTAGTTTTGAATGAATCATTCATAATGTCATTAATGAATGATAAACAAACACTACCCTCCTTCTGTGTACGTCAGTTTAAAAAGTAGTACACTTCTTGCTGGCGAAAATCTAAAAGACAGGTAAAGTACCTTTTACCTCAAAATAGAAATTTTGGCTTTTGTCGCGGAGTGATGATATTTATGTCGTGACATAATTATCACGATTCCTCGACCAATGACTCCAAATAGCACCAAATAATCGTTTGTTACACGAATAGGTTTCAGTTGAAACTTATCGATGTAAATAATGTGCATAAAATCATACCTAGGATATGTTCTATTAGTTTGACAGAATTAAACAAAGTATTCATCATTTCAACTCATAAACGTCCCACTGCTGGGCACGGGTCTCCTCCAAAGAATGTGGAGGTAATTTAGCCTACTATAATAATACCATGCTGGCCAGACGGGTTGGTATAGGGTTTGTTTCGAATTTTTCTTTTTTTGCAGTGCTCTTGTCTGCATAAGGTTACTCCTTTAGTCGCCTTTTACGACACCCTCGGGTTGAGATGGGGTAGTGACATTATGTATTCTTAAGCCGTCACTACACGGATAGTACAACAAAGTACTATTTCGCATAAAATTTAATGCTAATATAAGCCGGCAAGATTGAGACTGACTCTTTGTATTCTTGGCCTGTATTATTAATTCTTACTTCCTATTGGTCAGACACAGTTCAATGGATTACCCGTTTCCTTTCCGAGTCAAATTTGCAAAGGAATTGGTTTCGAATTGGTCGTAATTTAGCGTCATCTTCTTTATAACTGTTGTTGGATGTTGGAATATTACTGCTGTTATTGTGTTATGTGTATCATATCAACCAATATTACGTCTGATTTCATTTATAATTTAGCAAAAACTTATGGTCCTAGTTTGACGAAAGTTTGAACGCTTTTTTAATCTTGAAATAATATAATTTGTAAAGAAATTATTGACATGTTTCTATTTGTCCACAGGGCGCTACCAGTGATCGAGGTTCTGACCCAGTATGTAGTGGATAGTGAAAAAAATAACTCAAATTTAACTCGCGTTCCAACAAAAACTAAGATGGCCGACATTATTGACGTCGACCCGATAGACGATGATGTCGAATATGAATACGACACGACAAAAATCCCGGACATAGTTGCTCCTGATGAGATGATGGAGTCCGGGTATCAGGAGGGTTCTGAACAGAGTTATGGGGATCGTAGGGATTCGAAGGAGGGATTTGGGGGGGAAGGTGATTCTGATAGCGGAGTGGACGGGGTGAGCAGCGGGTGTAGTACCGCGGACGATTGCCCCGTGGTGTCGATCAATGACGTGGTCGCGTATTACGACGACATTCGTCCGAGGAGACGGCATGTGCCGCAGCCCAGCTTCTACAACCTGGACATCGAGAGGCTAGCCATGGACGCTCTTAAACAGGTTAGTTTTAAATCTATCAATATTATAATTTGTAAAATGCCATTAATATTAACAGAACAGAAAAAAAATTTAAGATTAAGTAATAGCCAATAATAAAATTTGTATGCCTTTGGGTACAATGTAGCGAACTAATTTCAAAATGTAAAATTTTACCTACATCAACAAATAAGTGTTTAAATTACATGTTTTTACAGTAGCCGCCTCTTAAAAATCACTCGCTAATATTACAAAATGATTCCTTTACCCTAAAAAAGACTGCACTTTAGGAACATTAGCTTCGTGATTTTATGGGTGACATGCCACCACAAAGTAACACATATTCAGGCAACTGTCAATATAATTATTATATTTATTCTAAAAAAAAATTCAAATGCCTAATCGCATATTACCACCAGTAGATCCAGAAGAATCAAAATGAATTAAAAACTATATAGATATAAGTAGTGCAATATCTTATAACAGATGTACTAACGTCATACACACAGATAATCTCGCAATTTTTTTCATACCATCAGGTAGTCTGTTATTAGTCCGCCTACAACAACTACTAGCTTAAATGACACAATAATAATAGATACATCGCACAAATATAGAAGGCACTAGACGCTCGCACGTCTTAACAAAGACTTTATAGTCTCTCTTGATGAAGAAGTCGTGGTCATGGCACGTCAGGGTTGGTTCCAGCTTTTGCATGACTTCCCTATATCTTTTCTATTTGCGGCTTTACGTGTACATTCATTAAGGGAATACTTGGTAGATAATTATAAAATATAGCACATATTGAACTAGCCGTGGAACTCAGTGGTGATGCCAGCAGCGTTAAGTATAGGAGACTTAAGAGAAACGACGCTTCCATTTTTTTTTAGAAAGATTTGCTGACTCAGAGTGAGGAATCTCTTAATAAACATCGATAAAACAGGATACATGTATCTAATAACAATATTATGGCTTACTGATAAATAACATATTGCCCTAAAACAGAATTTAAAAAAAAAGAAAGAAATGTCCGTCTTGTGGGTATTTGGCCACGAGAACGTTATTTCTACTCTTCTCCAAATCAGCAATCGCTCCAAAATTTTCAATCCGGGTGTTTTGCCCAAACATCTTAAATTTTCACGCTTGTACAATCACGATCACGAGAGAAATCAAAACATTGCCGAGAAACCACAAGTATAATTATAAAATATTCGTACCTACAAACATGGAAAATACCTGGTAAACAAATGATATCACTTGTATCTAACAAATAGTAGGTACCTATTAATCTATGGGTCATAAAGTTTGATAAACAGTGTACTGATCAAATTTATTACCAACTAGGTATTGCCCACGGCACTGCCCGCATCGTGTTCTGTTTCCATGACCACACAAACTTTCCACTGTACATTAGTTTTTAACGTTTTTCAGTGCAATTTTCCTCCGCCGCCATTCGCCTTTTAGGTTATAGCTAACGTGAAGCCTGAAGAATTTGTGACCCTTCTTGCAATACGTTTTGAGATTTGCCGCGCCATCGATTGGCTATTTTAGGGTTGAAAAAGATGAAAAAGAACTAAAATAAAATGCTCTGGTTACATTTTGTTCATGGGCAAATGTGGAACAAATCTCTTACGGGATCCTGGGTTATATTCAAAGCAATTTCTCCTTGTCTCTCTTTCTTTCGCTCATTTTGATCATGAAAACAAACTGTTGTATTTCATAGCCTAGCTGTTGCCCGGGGCTTCACTCCCGTGGATCGTTTTTGCCACTACTCAGCTCCTATTGGTAATATCGTGATGTTATATAGCCTGCTCGATAAATGAGCTTACCAACACAAAAATATTTTTTTAATTCGGTTCAGTAGTTCCTGATATTGGCATGTTCAAAACAAACTCTTCAGCTTTATAATATTATTATAGATAATATATTTTCTTATCTTATTTGTAATACACCAATTTTTTAAATTTTGCAACACTACAGTTTTATTTTCTCTTAAAAGATCGCTGCTGTTTTTAAATTCTTTTACTTTGTAAGAAAACCTGAGAGGTAATACATTTTCTAAGGAACAATGTTGACCTTACTTAACCCCTAGTAGAATCGATCTACCCACATGTTCAAGTGTTCGGTAATAGTACTTTTTATTATACAAAATAGTGTATCTTAGTATTTATAGTATAGTAAGTAATTGTTTTGGTATTTATATGCATAATATTATTGAATACCGGATTTTTTCCCAGAAAATGTAAATAGAAGAGTTATGTTTAATTTAGTATGATAATATTGAAATGTTTTAATGCGATGATGGGACAACAGAATAGATATATTATAATACGCACCATACTCAGGTAAAGACTACTATATATAATTATCTTTTTGACTGGCCTGTTGGTCTAGTGGTTAGTGACCCTGACTGCTAAGCCGGAGGTCGTGGGTTCGATCCCCACCCAGGACGAATCTTTGTGTGATGAGCATAAAGGTTTGTTCTGCGTCTGGGTGTAATTTATCTATAATATGTATGTATTTACAAAAAAAGAAATGTATTTAAGTAGTATATCAGTTGTTTAGTACCCATAACACAAGCAAATATAATTGCTTAATTTGGGACTATATGGCGCTGTGTAAATGTGATAGAATATTATTATTATATTCATAGTAGTAGACGCGTCTGGTTTCGCTCCCGTTGTTCTATATTTGGCCACTGCTCAGCTCCTATTAGCCATAGCGTGATGTATATAGCCTATAACCTTTCTCGATATAGGGGCTATCCAACACTAAAAGATTTTTTCAACATTTTTGTGTCTGTCTCTTTGTACGCGCATCGTACAAAGAAGACTGTATGGAATAAATGCAGTATTCACTATTGAATGCTAGAGGTCTAACTAAAAATATAAAGCCGCAGGAAAATATCGTCTCTAAAAAGCAGAGGTTATTTTATATTACGTTTTATTAGTCAATAACTTTATTTCCAATAGATCAATACCTAATACTTATAAACGTCATACAAAACAAAATATTCTAAATTAATATGAACTGTGTCTGTAAAGATTTATAAAAATCTATTCAGTCTATTTCAATCTACTCAGAGTTTTTTTACGTCAAATAGTAATCCAACAGCCATCCTTAAAAACTTTCTCATTTAAGATAATATTCATATTATTTATAACCTCCTAACCCACTGTGCCGATGTATTTTCTAATAGCGTTGATTACGGATATTATGTCACAAGTAGTGTCAGAGGGCTCACACATAAATGTAAACGTGATTGACGGTAGCCGATAGCTTTACATAGAATACCAATCTGGATGTCCTACGCTTAGCAGTTTTGACAGACACGCAATTGAACTGTCAATGAAAGATGTTTCTTGTCCATTTTCGTCCTAGTTACTGTTGGTAAAGTTAACTACGCACCGACATAGTAAAAGTTCTCATTCAAATTAAACTACATGGGCCGTGTTCAGAATCGATGCCCGACTGTATTTTATGTAGGACAAGTCGTATTATTTAAATTGAAATGGTCGGAAGTCTATTTTAATGGTATGAATGACTGTTGATAATTGGTTTAGATAGTAACAGAATGGTCTTAGTGCAAACACTTCCTATTACTCGTTGATGGTGACAAGCAAATCATGCTCTAATTATCATAGGTATAAAAACACAGAAAAAGAGAGAGAAACAGTAGGCATTATAATCACAGTTAGTTTTGTGTTCTTGAGTAGTGCTGGCCAGAGCTCATTGGGGAGGGAATGAGTTTGAAAGGTCGAGAATGCGCTCTTGATGCTGCAGGCGTCCACAAGCTATGGTAACCACTTACCATGATACGAGCCGCATGCGCATTTACCACCGTCATGGTATTAAAGAGACACTTGCAGGTTGATAGTGATAGACTCTTTTAGCTAGAAAAGTTGTCCTTTATTGTATCAAATTACAAAAGTAGTTTATTTACAGTTATAGTAAGCAAAAGTGAACATATAAAAGAGTTATATAACTCAGAGCTTTGTTACAAAACTGGTGGTCGGCCGGCTCGGCTCGATCGGTACCTTTCTCCCAATAGATGCTGAGATGAATTATATTAGGTTTACGCAATACTTTTAGTGTTGGTTTCTCTACACTGTATGTTTGCGAAAAAATGCATTCGTTGTAAATTAGTTCCTATGACCGATGCCGTAAGAGTCATCTTTGTCCTATTCCAAGTTAAAATATTTTTTTAACGTAATCGATGCAATCTTTGCTTTTTGTAGCAGTTTAGCTGAAGACTTAAAAACTTACCAAAGTGGAGTCAAATTTATGATGGCTGTTGATTTTCTTCAATTGTAAAGAAAACAATAAAAAAGTACAAAATAACACTCACACATCATTCGTTGTATGACGGTTATGCCTGATAGGTCAAAACTTTCAATGCATAACCTTACATGTATGCCAACCATAATAGTGCCTGAGATGAACGTGTTCAAACCAAAATCTAAAAAGTCTTCAGATTTATTATCGTGTGATGCATCATCCGTACATTTTCCCAATCCTTTTGCATGAAACTGGCCACAGTCGTGAAAATAAAATATTCTCTGGCAAAAAGCATAACCCAACTAAAACTGCAATAAAAGATTTCTTTTTTTTTTTCTTTGTAAAGTGCAGAGCAAGCTCTGTACTTTAAATAGCGTAATGAGCTAATAAGTAATTTTATGTTAGCCTAAACTTCTAATTAAAACTTATTCTAAGAAAATATCCATTGATTTTTACTTAGAGTAGTAATAAAAGATGCAAAACTTTTTTTACAATGAAGTGTTTAGTTCAGATGACTTGCAAAAGTGAGTGTATGTATGTGAGCAGCCCTAACAAATATAGCAAAGATGTAATGGTGAACTAGTTCACAATAATTACGTCATCAGACCTTTCATCATCACGGAATAACGCTGAAGTCTAACTACCTGCATGAGGAAACTTATTGAAAATGGCTTACTTAACTAAACAATACGTAGTATGTTATGATAATTATAGACTCTAGAAGTCTGTCTGTTAAGTTTTCACTCGTAAACTGTAGAACTTATTGCGATACGTTTTGGTATGGTGGGAACTCAATGTAGGGAACGATCTGAGAAGTATGACAACAACTATTTTTGAAGCATATGTTATATACTTAGGTATGTCAACATTACAACCCATAACGTCCCACTGCTGGGAACGGTTCTCCTCCTAACATTGTGGAGAGAATTTAGACTACTATACCACGCTGGCAAAACGGGTTGGTATAGAGTTTTGTTTCAAATTATCCTTTTCTCGCAGTGCTCTTGTCTGCTTAAGGCTGCCTTAGTCGCCTTGTGCGACACCCAATGGGTTGAAATGGGGTAGTGACATAATGTATTCTTAATCTGTCACTACACGGGCAACATTTAGGCATGTTTTTTAGCAAAATCCATGACAATTAATAAGAATTGTGAGGTAGATGCTAAAATTGAGGTAAACAGTGGTGAATTAAGCGCATATTTTGCACACTAACATAGTTTGTAAAGCTCCTATGTAATAACGGACGAGCCTTCTGCCAATAACATAACCATTTGAAGGGTATAAAAGTACCTCCCTGTACCTATAGACAGACTTGTTTTCGCATTACTAAATTTTAATGTTATTATATTTGTCTTTTGTGTGTGTGCTGCGTGTACGTAATAGGCTTAAAAAAGAATAAGACCTTTTCTTTTTATGAATTGAATAGCTACTTAGTTAAATGAGTATAGACTTCGTGACACATAAAAATAGCAATCAAATTAAAACGCACTCGAATCTATACACAAGTAACAAACTACAATTGGGATTATATAAACAAAAAAAACTAATTTGCATATAGAATTCACTTAAAAGTTGCAACACTGAGATGTGAACAGAGGAGAATGTGAGCGACCGCCTTATGCAATGGCGAGCAATAGCGGTGCATCACATACTAGGGCCTAGTCTACACTCACGGTGCTTACCGAATGCCGAATATTTCATAAATCCGGATTTAACTTAGACGCCTCTCAGATAGACCGTACCAAAAAAAGCGTTCATGTAAAAATTATGATTAAAATTTTTAAAAGATCTTTTAACTGTATAACTATATATATATAATATAATATTTGTAGCTAAAATTGTAAAATTGATTAATACTAAAACTTCTACATTAAAATAAGTGTTGTTTAATCATGTTTAATCCAAATTTATTATATAAATATTGTGGTAGATTAAGTAATTGTCAAAATAAGTAAGGAGGATCAATTAGAGAAGACAATATTTTGTGTTTTCGTCAGTTAACTCCTCGGCGCGCGGCATCCTACTGGATGTGTGGGGTTTTATGAAAGTATCGCATATAAAGTATGTAATTTTCAACAAATGCCCTTGATTCCGTCATCTAATTTGAATCTCTTGATAAAATCCACTATCCGATAATTATGAGAGCCGTAAGGTAATTCACACACATAATTAATTTAAGATGTGATTAAAGTTCAGGCCAGTAAATTGGCCGTAATTTTAATTTTAAAAATTTATCCGCAATAAATATCATTTTATTGCGGATAAATTTTAAATTTTATTATCAGTATCTAAACGACTACAATAATTACTAGCATAATATTATGTAAATATGTCGTGTAAAAGTTTATGATGCATTTTATTTTAGTACATTATATATATATATATATATATATATATATATATAATTTGTTTTTAGACATTTTATGAAAACATCCTACAGTAGTGGTTCCTTTACGAGGCTATGCTCGAAGACAATCCTTTCCTTTTGCATAACATTACAGTCATTAGATCATTATTACTATTATCATGCTAGCCAGACAATTCAATACAATTTAATAATGAGTTTTCTTTCTGTTGCACAGGTGTAATTTAATTGTGGTTTCCCTAGTCACCTCTTACGACATAAAAAAGAGTGATGGCACATAGTATTTCTACTCTGTTAAGACACAAACATATTAGTGTACAACTCATTAGAAGCAAGAAGGCCAGCTCATTGCTCCAAGTATTTATACTTACACAAATGTATGACTATGTGTCGAT
This sequence comes from Laspeyria flexula, assembly GCA_905147015.1. NCBI lineage: Eukaryota > Metazoa > Arthropoda > Insecta > Lepidoptera > Erebidae > Laspeyria > Laspeyria flexula. The sequence continues at coordinate 15,411,474 of LR989958.1, read as the reverse complement.
ATGCTCGTATTTACGTAGTAACATCACTCACCGTGTAATTACATCACACCGTCCAGTACTAAACAGGTTGAAACCAGTGGCCCTTCATGAGCCTTGCCTTTTTCTTTGCCACAGTACTTACATACATGTATTTATTTATCCATCAATCAATGAAATGCTCGTAACTGTCAGTTGCTTAACCTGGGTGTATCTTGAGCCACTATTGTGGATGTGTATTGGGGATACAAGGATGATAATAACTGGAAACTTTGTTGTGGGATACCACAAAGTAGGTACCCAATGTTATAAGAAAAAGAAAATAAATAAGCAACAAATTAAACTAAATTATATAACAGTGTAACAAGTAATCAAATCAATCAAATTACATTAATCACATAAGTAACAATAATATATTATATAGAGTTCTTCCAAATCATATTCTATAGGAAACGATCCATAATTTTACCGGAAACTTCGAAATTGACTTAGTATTTTTGTAAACTTCTGTTCTTGCTTTATTCCGAAACGTGCAAAAATTATCCAATGAAATCATTATGTTAATCTAAAATAGCTATTACGGCGTCCTATCTTTTATCTATTCTAAACATAAAGTACAAATTGAATAAATCGATAGTCTTCATTAATAATGCAAAAAAACTGCGGGCTTAATCGTTCGATCTTCTTACTCATTAATTTATTCCGAATGTATTCGTTTAGTTAACGACTTTCGACATTCATACCGTGAGTACGCGGCCTTAGTTAGTTTTTTGAACAATCTCTTTGACTACTCGTCTTAAAATGTTGTAATTTGAGGCAATTGGTTGCGTTTATCGAATATATGTGTCAATTGTGCCGTATGGGTATGTGATAGGCAAGTAAAGGTCATGCTTACCTCACTAGAAAGGTATTCGAGTCCAATGTTTGGGGACCGACTAAGTAGAGGTCATTAAATTATAAATGTCAAGATATTTTTAAATTCAAAGAAAATACAATTATGCGGTAATAATAATATCATTATTGGACAAAGTGGTAAATGAAATTTGAGTAGAGTTGATGAGATTGTATTAATGAGTTTTTGTATTGAGATTTTGGATTTATCTACTCTTTTATGGGAAGTTTTGGCAGAATTATTGCTCAACTACTACTAAGGGCAATAATTATTTAGTGAAATTACTTAAATTTCCACTAACTTTTGATCCTCCATCATCAGCATCTCCACAATGCCGATTTTCTTCTTCTGGTTCTATTTTTATTACTAATAGATAGGGGAAAGAAAAAATAACCAATAGTCAGACATATTTATTGTTTTATTTATAAGCTATTTAAATGGAAACTGAATTAGTTGATATGAATGAAAAGTGACATACAATGTATACTCAATGTTTTATAACGACTAAACCATTTGTAATGCTGTTTTTGTTACATCATCATCATTATAATATGTATTTTTGAAGGTGATAACTCGAATTAAGTTTTTTGTGTGTATCGTTCTCAGAATAAAGAAATTGTGTGTGTTGTTTTTGATATTATATTTTAGGAAGTTTCCTAGTAATTATATTGCCTAAGACGTAAAGACAGATAAAAATACATATACACAATAATATAATTCTTCTTGTGAATGTGATACTGAGCAGAATGTATGTCTTGTTGTTATTATAAAAGGTAGAAAAATATGAATTGCGATGAATTTAATGTTCCATCGCTTGGCAGGCTAATCAGAATGCTGTTCAAACTCATGTTGATTGGGAATAAATAAAAAAATTGTTAGAAAATTTTCATTGTGCAGCGTTAATAGAGCTAATACATCATTTTTTTATTGCCTAAAGTAGGAAACGAACACACGGGCGTATGTGGTAGAATATAATATAACGCCCCAAAAGACGTCCTAGTTTCTCGAAAATAAACATCACCCATCCCGTGCACTCGCTTCAATAATAATAAACAACTTGTAGAAATCGAATCTTACACAAGGTCGTGTGTTAAAGCACTAATACCTATACTTAATTACCGGCACTCGGTCACAACTTCGCAAGTACCATGTAATTGCTAAACGGTATAACTACTTAGTCAACGCAAAAAACAATAGACTTTGTTACGTATGAAATATGGTGGAGTTTTAAATGGGTTTGAGTGGTTGATAAGTTGTGTTGTTATACAAATATTGTAGACAGTGAAGCCTTATGGTAAATGAATCTATGTACCTACGTAAAAAATCGATATAGCGTTGGCGGATGCGAGCTCAAGGGCATGTAAAGTACACTTCGAATCGATCGCTTTGCATGCCCTTATCGTATCAACAGAAATGCGTGAACATCGTCCACACACGTGCTCATTGCCATTTTGTGAAAACTGAAGTGGATATACAAAATTATTATTAAAAATAACGTAACATCATCACTTTATATCTTTGAAGGGGTAGGCAGAGAGCTAGGTATGTTAGGTTTCATAAGATTAAGGGCGATTCTGCCAGGAACTATTCTCAAATATTTACTAGCATTTTTTCCCCGACCCAGAGTAACTAAAATATTACCATGGCTAGTGCAATTCGACCGGAACGTCGGGATAAAAAAATGTTAACATATTATGCAAGAATTATGGTACGCAATCTAGACCTGTTGTCTATTTATTTCATACTTTTAATTAATGTTTGCAAATTATATGCCTGAAAGATCACTTCCTATTCAGAAATTGTTTCTTGGGTAAAAAAAAGTACAGTATATCATTGATTAACTAAATTATAGGCTTATGCTCGGATCAGCACATTTTGGAAACAATAGAGTCGTATATCAAATTTTGAAATCAATTTGGCACTTGATACTTTAATACCGGACAGATTACGTCAGTTTTAATTAGTAGAATCATATTTTGTATAAGTGATATATAAAAATAAATCATAAGATAAATATACAACGTTGGTACTATGCTGTGGATAATGTGGTTGATTTTTGACGACCAAAGTTTATCTAGGATTCTGACTTAACCGTAGAAAATAATGTAATACTTTTGTCTATTAATTTTTGAAAAAAAAATCCATTTGGACATGACAAATATTTGTCATATGTGGGAATCGAATCCATTGTGTATTAAGCAGTTGCATTCTCGAATCCAGTCTCGTGTTTAACAATCATATTACACAAACGTGACTATCAATATCAAACGCCAACTGACTCAAAAATACATCTATAAATAGTAGAGAGATCTCAAAACGTATTTCTCCTGTTACTGTCACGGATGTAAGTACAATACAGTACCTTCTAATTTTGTGAAAACCCACAAGCGTGTCAATGGGCCTTGACGAAACGCCAGGCAGAACCGAGCGTGATTACTAGCTAGGCACGTGTGGCCCATAATGGGATTAGCAAATGTTTTCCTACAATGTTTTGACGAGAAATGGCGCGCAAAATGTGAATTACGTAGGTATGTTGAATTTTGTTACTTGTTCATAACGGGTGAATATTTTGCTTGGAAGAAAGGTGTTTATTTAATGAATTATTTTATATTATACATTTTGTATAATAGTCATAAGTTTTCATACAATAAAATTTTTAATTAAAAAGGTATTGCATAGCATTTTTTATCAACTTATGCAATTATTTACATTAAATATTAAGCAATTGCCATCGCTTTGGTTTAACATTTTATATAAATGCTAAACAAGTAAAGTCCCGTCGTGGGTTTGAATTTTTCCATTACTTGTTTAGCATTTATGCAATTATATTATTTTTATATTATAATTGCATAATTAATATTTTTTTTACTTTCTCACAAACAGCTGCTTACGTATTCGTCCGATTTCGGAGTAGCTCGTCTCGATCCGTGCGAGCTTCGGACAGTCTACACGCATATGTCTAGTCGCACGCACACAAACACCGGGCCGAAGTCTGCCGAACTGAAACGACGTCAGACGAGAGTATTAGGTTTTATTTTCGTTACGGTATTTCTTGATTCGGTCGCCGCGCTCAAAGCCCGCGAAAAAAGCTATGCAATAGCTTAAAAAAAAAACCGGCCAAGAGCGTGTCGGGCCACGCTCAGTGTAGGGTTCCGTAGTTTCCCGTCCGTCACAATAAGTGTTCAAAGCAAAAAAAATACGGGCAAATGAAACTTGACCTCTGGATTGTATAGGCGCTCATACGATTCAGGGACCAAATTATATTGGTTAACTGCAGTTTCCATCTGTTGTTTCCATCCAAGTTCAAAATAATTTTCCTAGAAAGTCCTTATAAAGTTCTACTTTTCAGATTTTTTTCGTATTTTCTAAAGTTATGGTTCAAAAGTTAGAGGGGGGGGGACGCTTTGTTTTTTACTTTTGGAGCGATTATTTCCGAAATTATTGACATTATCAAAAAATGATTTTAGTAAACCCCTATTCATTTTTAAATACCTTTCCAACAATATATCACACATTAGGGTTAAAATTAAAAAAAAAAACACTTCCCACTTTACATATAGGGGGGCTACCCTAATAAAACATTTTTTTCCAATTTTTATTTTAGCACTTTGTCGGCGTGATTGATACACATATTGGTCCCAAATTTCAGCTTTCTAGTGCTAACGGTCACAGAGATTAAGCGAGGACGGACAGACAGACAGACAGACATGGCGAAACTATAAGGGTTCCTAGTTGACTACGGAACCCTAATAGATACTCTATTCATACGAAATAAAATAGCAACGCGAATACTTCAAACTAATAAAAATACCGAGCATTTTTCTACTCTGATTTTTCAAGAATTGTAGTACGAATAATAAATAATGGGTAAATACCTTACCGGTTAACTACGGACTGTCTCGTTAGTTATGTGTTCGATCCCTACATAGCACCACAGTAAAGTAAGAACAGTAGAACATCTTCGTAGAAATGGGTCGCTGACGCGCTAGTTAGAATGTGTGCGCGCGGACCGGGCGCCATGTCCGCACGCACTTTTACGCAGACATTAACACAATATGAGTTGGTTAAAGATGGCACTTCGGCAGGGTGGCTCGTGCCGTAAATGTGATCGCACAACTATTGTGCACTGCACCATAGTATTTATTCTTTCACTTAATTCAGCGTACACAGTTTAAAGTGTTATAACTTATAACATAGTATAGCTATCATGACAAAAATATATTGTAGTGTTTTTGGGTGCCTCAATAATAACACCTCAAATCCGGATCTATCTTTTTTCAGAATATCTAAACATTTGTAATGTTACCTAATACTTAGGTATAAGTGCTGCCACTCAGTTGTCTAAAATAATAATAAGATAATAAAACACATTAAGTAGGGAGGTACCTATTTTTAGGGTTTGAATAAAATAGGTAGATGTGATTGATGACGATTACTCTGAAACTAAATAGATACATAATTGACCAATGTAGGGTAGGTAGTTAGGTACCTACCTATTTACTAAATTCTACTGAGAGATGATTTTCATACCTATGCTTGGTTGTCGCGCTAGCTGGGGTTACTTACCTATTGCGTACACAGAACTTTTAAGTTGTGTAAGGTCTTGTGTTATAAAAAATAATACATAGGTATATTTAGGTATTATTATTATTTATATAAAAATGAAAATTTACTATATAAATTATAATTTAAACATTGTTATGGAGAACAGTTATAGTAGGTATGTTTAAATACCTTTAATGGAGGATTAACACGTCAGGGGAGCACCCCGGAAACCCCATGATATTATTTTTCTGTTTATAAAAATGTACGGAATATCGTCCGTAGGTATCTGTAACGAGCCACGGTGATAAGTAGCAAAACTTTGTCATCATCATGTTAACATGTAATGGATAATTTCACATTCAGGGACACGTCCGCCCGCGTAGCTCAGTTAGAACAGCACTGGACAACCCTAAGCGTCAACGCAAGAGTAGGCTATTAACTCGCCGATCGGCCTTAGTTAACCATCTTCTCTATTTATACTATGATAGCACTTAGTAATACTCGAAGTTGTTTTAAAATAGCAGCATACTTTCATTCAGGAGTATATTAGCAAGAAACTAAATATAATGGGCTTTGGGCTTTTCCTTACAAGAGAATGAGATGAGTGATGATACCTTATATAATTTCACTGTCACTACAAAGATTTAACCGCCAGATTAATTATTGCGCTTGACAACAAGAAGCTACGACCAGGACTCTGGAATAGTCGTAACGTTTATTAGTGGAAATCGAAACATGAGCGTGTCACGTTCATGCCTCATATTCTGACATTAATCGACCATGTGATATATATTTTAGAGCAAAATCATCAAATCAAACATCCGGCCATCATCTGTCCTCTATTTAACATCGGTATCACCACAGCTGTAATTTGGACACCAAATTTTATTTATTCACATAATAAGGGCTCCACCACACTTATTGGTGCGGTATTTTCAGTTTAGATACCTTACCGATGGTCGTCACTTTGTATGCTTTATTTTATTCTACCGTAAGTTGACTATGATTAAAAAGAGTATAATAAATAAAGAGAGTGGTCTGAGATTTTTGTTAATTTTTCTCATAGCTTAATTTTAACAACGGCCTTAGGACAAGTTTTTTATTTAGTAGGTATGATGTTCATACATATTATATCTAGATAATATAAATTTCTTACCTGAATTTTAGCTTGAATTTCTTACCTGTTTCCCTGAAGCTATACCCGGTCTGCAAACTAGTCGTAATTTACGGCGCGAAGAGTAATGTTTGTATTGTCGGCAGATTGTGAAGTCAAAAGATATTTCGGGTCTTTTTATGGATTTTTACAACGAGAGATACATACGTTCCATACCTGGACGCCGCGTAAGTCAGGGAAATACTCGTTAAAATAAAAGTGCCAAAAAGACTAGGTATAGAATCGACATAGAGCGTAAAACCGCAACGACGAGTGAGAACGCCACCTGAATTACCATTTATAAGGTCGAACCATTGCCTACAATTACGAACAAGCTGACAATTTTCCGAATTTCAATTTCAGTTTTTAACCAGCAATAGGTAGATAATGATACCGATCGCATAAACTTCTATAATGACTATAATTGAAGATACAAATGTGTTGTACACAAAAAGCGTTAGAGGTCGGCGTGACAAACGTCTAACCTTTTTGACAGTGCCGTATTGTTATTGGATAAGCTATAATGGATTTAGACTTGGAGGTAAAACGCTTACAAAATGCATGAGTAATATTTGTTGATGTTTTGATGAGTTGTTTGGTAACCAGACCGAATTGGTTCAATATTTTGATATTAATGTTATTTTATGGAATGATAATCTGTTGTCAATGTATTGAGTGTATTGGCCCTATAAGTAACGATTATTTTGATGTAAAATGGTCTCACCATTGTCAGTGGCTTCTCATCAGTCACTCTAAAACTTAATAATAATAATGCCTTAATCATATTCATTTAGTTCCGTGACTGATTAAGAATCTTCCGTGCAGTGACGGATTAAGAATACATAATGTCACTACCCCATCTCAACCCGTGGGTTTGGTGTAAAAGGTGACTAAGGGAGTATGCAGACAAGAGCATTTCAAAAAAGGAAAAGTTTAAACAAACCCTGTACTAACCCGTCTGACCAGCGTGGTATAGTAGGCTAATAATAGTAGGTTGAAATGATGAATCATATCAACCCATAAACTGTCACTCATGTATATAGTGTTATTTTGTCACTATTGCGTAAATATCTACTATTTGGTTAGTTATTTTCCTAGTTGTAAATAGCCTCTTCACAGAACAATTACTTCAATGTCTTTCGCAGTGTTCATAGACTTTATTAGTCTAAGTTAGTTTGTAGAGAAGCTTTATGAATCTTTTGTTTTCACAAATATTTGAAAACGGTCCAATTATAAACAACAATGGGTACCTAATGATTCGCTAAAGGGAATAAACTTGTTAAAAAATTATTACCTTTCATTGCATGAAATAGCCCCAGATATTATACATTTATTCCAAATAAAAAATAACTCACGTGCATATACAAATTTAAAATTGAATTCAATGTAAATGCACATAAAGTTCAGTTTTCTTTTAAAGGTTTTGGCTGCAGTTTGCAGGTTTTATCGCTTATTAAAATAATGGTATAGTTTATATATTCAGTAATAAAATAATCGTGTGGAGTAGGATAGTGTGAATCACGATTTTTGCATTATATTAGACAGTTCGTGATCGAGCCTCACTGATGAGAAATATTGTTGGGTTCTAGTGTAAGTTGGAAATATACGGGACTAAATTAGGTGCGGCACCATGGGTATTGTTTTACTGAAATAATTGGAATACGGTCAATGAGATGGTAAGCAGATAATGATAGTAAAGGCGCATTTTTATCTAAACTATTGGTTATTTAACGAATAATTATATTATCTTACAATTAACACTTAATTATACCTACATTTATATTTGGACATTTCGGAATCAGTTCCAAATATTAATCCATTTTGACAAGCTGCTGCTTTTGAGTTTCATCTAATTACCCGACTTCCCTATTAAATAAAATGTTTATCTTAAGAACCAGCTGCTTTTCTTCGAAGGATACTGTTTGTGGACTGCACTATTTGGGGATCAAGTGTATTGCACGTTCTCAAATCGAACAAAATAATAACTATACTAATATTATAAAGCTGAAGAATTTGTTTCTTTGGTTATACAACCATTCTTCAACACAAATTCTTCTCAAATACTGGTCCGATTGAAAAAAATGTTTTAGTGTTGGATAGCCCATTTATTGAAGAAGGTTAAAGGTTATGATATTACACTGTACGGCTAATAGGAGCTGAGCAGTAGTCAAATAAAGAACGACGCGACTGGAGCGAAAGATTATATTATTGGATCAACGACGCTACAGTCAAATTCAAATTAAACGTAAACTACACTTAAACGGTTTGTTTCTCACGGCGCGGCGTGTGTTTACAAATCAATCGTCTCAACGGCGTACCTTCGTGACAAGTCTTATTTGCGTAATGGGTTCCACTATTTGGTAAGAGATTGTGATAAACGGTTTAATTATACAATGAACTATATACAAAGTGACAATATTAACTCATTTACAATGTATTTTGTTAATGTGGATAGGGTTTTTAGATGTATTATATTTTAGATGTATTTTACAGTTTGTATGAAACTTAGCACTCATTTTAGCGATTCATTATTGTTTTTTAAATTCCAACTGTTTATAAATACCTGTAGTAGGTACTTCAGCTGGCTGTAAATTGCTGTATCAATAATTATAATTATTATTGTAAAATATTTGTGTAAGACAGCAGTCAAGTGGTCGGTATCAGGCTGATATGATGATGATGAATGAATCAAACCATAGTTGGTTTTCGCCGAGATAGATTCTCAACGCATGCGCGTCCAGTCCATATGACAGAATATGCATGCATCAATGTATCACTTCTCTCAAGCCTCGTCGTCTCTTTGGAAGAGTCTGGGTCTCAAGCCTACCTCAACACATTCTCTATTGATGTTGTACTAAAATAGAGAGTTATGAAAACAGAAAATGTTGGCGCGTCTCCAGAATCACGCTGTTTCGTATTTGTACGTAATAAGGTCGAAGATTGCCTGGAATATGGAGATTATCTGTTGATCATGTTCATTGTACATAGATATATTCTTTGGTAGTTTATTTTATTAGACACTAAGTATCTTTGGATCTATGTACTTGTTAAAATTTATATTGACAAATTAATACAAAAAGCATTACCTAGTGGGATAAGTAGAACTTTAGTTTTAGTGTTTCATAATTCTAAAAGTGGTATAACTTTATTTAATTCATAATATATTATACATGCAAAGTAAGTCTATTTCTTCTATACTGTCTGTACACAGGCGCGGACAGACACGGGCTGTTAAATTTTATAAAAAAACATTATATTTTCAATGTATGTAGATAATCTCTCAACTGATTATCATAAAATTTCACATAGAGATAGTCTAAGTTTTGGAAAAGTCAGGTAGGCTTTAGGTTTTTTATCGAAATTCCACGCAAACGAATTCGCGGTTGGAAGTTATCTATAAAATAAGACATATGAAACTCTTGACTCCAAGAAACGTTGCCGTATCTTCGTACAAACAGAACCATACAACTTTCAACACTCGCTTCCATAATACATCGCTTCCATATTCGTTCTAATGTTTTCCATTTTCTATGCTAGTAACTTGTTCGGAGCTAGAACAACCTAGTTTATTTAAAGTAACGTGGCTGTTAGAATAAAACGAATAATACGAAGGTACATATACACTTGTATAAATCTAGTGAACTGTACGCACAATAAAGAAAATGTATCATATTTTTAGTTTTCTTTTGTGAAAAACAAGGCCCGCACCGGGGAACATATATTATCTTGGGGTACTTTACAAACATACAATTAACGGACACAAATTACGAGTACACCCAGACCGAAACAAATATACATGAATCAGACAAATATTTGTCTCGTGTGGGAATCGAACCTACGTGACTCGGCATGGTGATGTTAGTGACGCGATCACCTTAACCGCTACGCTTCAGTGACAGTCAGTGATTTTTTTTTATAATAGAGGTGACAAACGAGTAAGGCCACCTGACAATATTTTGAAATTGGCAAATAAATCAAGCCGTTTTCAAGCAATGTCCTTAGACTATTGATTCAAATTGGTATTTAGATATTGAAATCTCACTACTGCCCACCGAGAGCGCAAAAAATATAAAGAAAAACTTTTAAGCATTCCTAACAGATGATGATTAAGGAAGCACATTTTTCAAACCCAAATATCAAACCACTTATCACTGACTGTCAAACATTAATCTCCCATACATTACACATTGTCAATCGCCACAGCTAATAACCTTACTAATATTATAAATGTCACTGTATGTTTGTATGTCCATCTTTTACATTAGAAATGAGCAACGGATTCAAATTATTTGAAGTATTTTTAATGGTTGGAGGATGGGAGAGTAACATAAAAAAAAATTCGCCAGCGTGGCCTGTTCGCAATCTTGACATTCAATTAATTCGATTGTCAAATATTTGTCAATTGTAATATGGTCGTTTTCATTTTCAATCAATTGACAACGATATGTTGTAATAGCAGTTTTTTTTTAAATTACATGATCAACGTGAATTTTTTAAAAGCTAAATAAAGGAAGGATAATTAAATAAGCTAATTTTTCATGATGCGTTCTCGTAGTTTCAGTACATGAAACCGGGGACAAAAACTAGTTATAAATAATTAATACATAATAATGCACAGCGTAGTGAATGAGAGTCATTAAAATGGCTGCTCTAAAAATAACCTAATTTAAATATACAATTTGCCTTGACATTTAGTAACGACGCCAACTGTTTGCGGATATTTTCTATGACGGGCAATTATTTTTATTTTCTGTCACATGTGTGGTACATAAAATACAAAAAGTTATTGTTTTTGTGTGCCAGACAAAAGCACCGGCTGTCAACTGTTTTATTGGTGTGTATTTAATAAAAAAATCAATCGTCTCATTTGCCGAAGAACATCACGATAATTGCTCGACTGATTTAGCTGATATTTTGTGGTCTTAATTGACAGTAGGTACCGGATTTGTATAGCTATAAGATTATTTTTGGAAATTCCATTCTAAAGAAACTCTATTCTATACCTAATCAGAATAGTATTTTGTACGAAAATATCAATAAATATCATCTATGCGACTTTTTTAATATTAATTTCCAAACGGCCGTAGTTTGGAAATTAATATTAAAATAGGATAAAACAGAGACAAACTGTTTTGGATTAACATAATATACGAGAATTCTTCATCCTAGAAATATATTTTCGTTAGTCTTGTCGGCGAAACTACATGCAAAAACTTGTCTAGTCATAGTCATAATAATCCTAATCCTTATTTAATTTGGATTAAATACATACATGATACTTATGGACGTCATGCCAAGCCAAAAAAGGTGTCAGCAAATTTGGCTAAGGCTTGTTCACTGACAAGGTTGAGCTCTGAGAAGAACTTGGCAAGAAACTCAGGCCACTCTTTTTAATCATCATAGTACTTACAATTTCAATTGGTTACAGTTTGTAATAGCGCAGAATGGTACAGAACCACAACACGTCTTAAACTCAAATATAATAAATGTATATCAGTATAGATAAGCAACGTCGACATTTCTTGGCACAATATAAAGCGAAACTTTCCTCTTTACCAACATTTTATCGTTTACAAAGTGTCCTCAACAAAAAGTGAGGCTAAAAACTTTGAGTAATATGATACCAACCTGTCTCAAGCTGGGAGAGAATTTTGTACACGTAATAACTACGTTGATTTTCCGGGTCATCACACTATAAGGCCCTTTGCATACGCAACTGGTAATACTACTGTTATTAAAAGGACCAGCCCCCTGATTCTGAGACGGCGGAATGCTCCCGAATCTTAAACTTTTTCGAATTACAGAATGAAGTTTATTTATAGTTTCAGTTATTTATTGGTCGAAAATAGGTTAACGAAAATTAAGAACTGAATAATAATAGATTTATTCTACAACATTCTACTTTGTAACAATATTTATGTATTTTTTATAGCTTACTTTTATATCGGCGATTTATAACCGGTGTCTGACCTGTCAGATAGGATAAAATATAACTTAAATAAATTAAAAATGACAGTTGTTTGAATAAGCTAGTTATAATTGTTTTATGTATAATGAATAATTTTTTTATGATGGGTCAGAACGTAGCCTTAGTCACTTATGGCCGATTTCAATAATCTATCTATCTATGGATTTGGCTACTAAAGTTATAACTTTGACATAAGCACCGTAGAAAATATGTAAAAATTCAAACTTTAGTAGCCAAATCCATAGATAGATAGATTATTGAAATCGGCCTTTAGAGCCTAAATGCAGCCTTTGGGACATTTTGTTTTTACATAGCGCCATCTAGCCCAAAGTACCTAAGCTAATATAAGCTTTTATTATGTCATTATTTTTCATTAGCAACCCATTAAGTCCTACTGTTGGGCTCGGATCTCCTCTCCTCTAACTGAGAGCTGAGAGGGTGAGGGTTTTTTATTATGAGATCTAGACAACTGATACATAGAAAAACATCCAAACCATCCGCAACAAAGTAAATATGTAGCAGATGATACAAGGAGGCCAATGACTTGTGTGAAGCGAGCTTAAGGGCCTTATACATAACAAGAATGGTTCATACCTGGTCGAATATCTTGTTTCTTTGGTAGTTATTTTAAGGAAAGTGAGTAAGTCCTTTTGCGTTAACTCATATATAAAGGTGTTAAAAGACACTGGTATTCATGTGATTTATGCCTTATAAATGTGTATTTATTATGACAACTCACTTTCAGTGTAAACCAGGTTTATGATGAGATGCAGGTTTATGATAATATTAGTCTTCTGTTTATTATTTTAGGGTACAAAATTGCTCATTGGTAGTTTTCATCTTAGGACTCTTGCACTAATATTATGATATTTTGAATGAAAATAATGTATTGTGACCTTTGTAGTGTAAGCGATGGTGGCTGAATGGATAAGAGACCGGCGCGGCGTGTGAAACACGCGGTCCGAGTTCGATTCCGACCAGCAGTACCAATGTGGATTTCACTTTGTGGAATTTATATGTACTAGTCATGTGACTTACCATCTGCTAACGGTGAAGGAAAAACATCGTGAGGAAACCCACATACACTAGAAGAAATTCTAAGTGTATGTCTGATCCACCAACCCGCATTAGACCAGCGTGTGTGAATTACGGCCTAAACCCTCTCAGCTCTCTAGATAGAGGAGAGGAGACCCGAGCCCAGCAGTGGGACATTAATGGGTTGTTGATGACCTTTGTAGTAGGTATTTTCCTTTAAAATTTTAACGCTATTGTCATACATAGGTGACGTATGACAAACTGTCTTGACAACTTTGTAATAAATAAGTGACAAAATACATTTATACAAATTTCTGCTGAGTTATGGCATGGCGTTTATTTTGTATATCAATAGCAATACATCGCAGTGCCGAGAGATGGGGGTGGATTCCCAAGACAAATATTTGTATAATTCATAGATATTTGTTTCGAGTTTTATGTATTCTATGTCGATTAATTGCATGTTTGTAAAATCTCCCGCAAGACCGGGTATTTCTGAGAGTTTCACAATATAAAATCCCATACCATTTTTGTCCGACCCGGGAATCGAACCCAGACCTCTTGCGCAGTCGTATACATTTGTCCCTGCACCACCGTAACAAATTCTCTTCTTCATCATCATTATCATTTCAGCCCAATGACGTCCACTGCTGGAGATAAACCTCACCTATCTGCCGCATCTTTATTATTAGCATCGAATAAACAAAAATAAACTCAGCTTATACAACGTTGCACTTGATGAAGGACGCTCTAGTCAATCATCGTAATGACAGTGATCATTGCGCGTGAGTGGACGACCGGACGTGATGTCACAAGGACGCAAGCACCATGCGCATTCGCGTGCGCCTCAAACAACACAGTTACAGTTTTTCTGTACATTTGTTTATTTAAGCATTCTGAATAGTTATTGTGTCTCACAGTTCATTTTTAGTAACTTTCATAAAATGCTAAGAGATGGCGCCACTAGGGAATAGAATTTTATTTTTTTATGACAGCTTGTGTTTTGTTGTCTGTACAAATTAACTTGAATAATAACGCATAATAAAATTACTATTTCTTATCAAAATTCTTGGAGCCTAGCGGCCGCACATAATTATACAATTGTGAGTTGGCCGACTAAGTCGCAGAGTATGGGTTTAGTGTCATACGAAAGCCCGCACATCTTCAACTAAATCGTATAACTAATTAGTTGGATATCTATTGTATCAGAATTGATCTTCAGATTACGTACAATTAAAAAGTTGGCCAACTAAATTGTAAGAGTATGAGATTTAGTTGTTAGATAGTTGGACAACTTACGTTATATGTGCGGGTGCTCTTATAGTATAAAATCTAACTCATATAAACCTACTCGATCCAAGCGGTAATGCGTCATTATTTTCCGTTTATTCATCATCATCATCTAAGCCTATTGCAGTCCGTTTATTCAATAGTCTAAAAATAAGTACAATAATGTCAGATATTATTTTTAAACTCAAAGTAAGACTAATTAACAGTTACCCAAAATAAAACTTAATTGATCAAAATGTTATTGTATTATGTGGGTAAACAGGAAATAAATTAAATAATCTATGTGTTGTGCGATAATTGGGGTGTTTTGGTCAGGTACTTATTGTTTTGAATGAAATAATATTTTAAAACATTTGAAATTTCGCGATTATTACACATACAAGCTTGCACCCGCCGCCTCGTTCACGTGTTCTATGGGAACACATTACTGGAACGAAAAGTATCTTTAATTCAGCCTATTGCAGTCCAATGCATGACTGTGTCATGCAGTGGATAATAATATAGGAGGCTGTGTGTGTCCCGCCGAGCGCTTCTTTACGCCCTGCTAACCTTGCTCTTAAAAAAATAAGTATATATATATGTACATAATATAAAACTATCTAATAATTACCTTTACAAACAAAAAAGGGTAGTGCAATCAGATTTAAATTATCTTTACGAAATTGGCGCTTCTGTTGAAAAGGTTAAGTAACCATCTCTAGAACTAGCTTAGGTTTTGCTTTTTGTAAGCATTTTCTTATTTTCATTTACCGAAGGTTTCAATGTCGGTAGATACTCGAATTGAAATCGAGACGTAACTTCACAAAAATGTTATATCCTTTAGCTTTAGTATTCAATGCTATTTCAATATAGTTGATACTTTAAATCGGCGTCCCAGATCATATTGCTCCAAGATTTCTGTATGAAAAGAGTTGCATTCTTCACGTGAGAGATATTTTTCTATTTAGATTTATACTAGCGATTTGAAGCGGTTTCACACGGCTCCACACTTTAAGTAGAAATTTGAATACTGTGTTAAGTCCTTTTCGTAATTTAAGCAGCCCCGTGCGACATCTAGGTGTACTAGATGTCGCACGGGCCTTCACTTCGAACGCATTGGCTTTAGCGTGATGTTATATAGCCTATAACCTTCCTCGTTAAATGGACTATCCAACATTTAAATTAAAATCAAAACGGACCAGTAATTTCAGCATTATAATACAAGTATAGATATTGTAAGACGCACTCAAATACGAAAACAAAAGTTCAATTTTCTCAGCAGCGGCAGTTGTACATAGGTGTGTACGATATATAAAGGTGTTCACTCAAAGGTATCATTACCTAAGCGTTACAAAATGTTTCTGTAACGCAAGCTTGCGCTATTGTTAGCCGGGTAAGTGGCCTTTCTTCCTGCGCTTTTTATATTGTAATACACACGTTTTTACTTGGTCCGTGGGACTGTTGAACATCGTGTTTACGTTGTATGTCATTAATTAATTTATGTTACAATCTTGTTGAACTACTACTTACTAGCTTTACTTAAGCGAACTCGTTCGAAGCCAAAACATTATTACAGTTATGAATAAATACATATATAGGTACTGTCCATTACGAGGTTGGCAGAAGTGTAAGCCACATGGCAGCTAAGTTAGGGCCCGTGTAATAGAAGGCAACAATATCTTGTCTTTAATCTGGCATATACTTCAAAATTTTATACCCGAAAAACTTAATATCGTGTTTGTAAGAATTTGATGTCTCTTCAGGGCATCAAATTCTTACAAAGTTCAAAAGTTCATTATCTTTTCTGCGTAACCTAAGCAGTAATTAATAAATACCATCCAAATTTCTGGAGTAAAATCTTTCTTTTATAAAATCTATTACGTATCGTTCCATTGTGTTTCGGTCCCAATGCTGGTCACGGGTCTCTTCTTACACGTGACTGACCTACGGCAACGTTACGACGCCGAGGCTGCCTAGCCAGCCTTGACATCTCAGTAAAAAGTAGCCTTTTTTCAGATTTTAGACAATCTATGTGAAATTTAATAAATATCTGTAAAGTGGTTAAAGGGTGAAATCGACACAAACAAAATAATTTTCATATATATAATATTAGTAAGGGCATCAGAAACAAGCTTTATACAGGTATCAAATTATGTAAGGCAACCCTAGTGAATTGTTGAGGTGTATATTTGAATTTAGGAAACGTTTGCAGTTCCTTTGTGACCGTCCGTCCAGCACTTAATTCAGTTATGTTGGAACACGTTGAAATGTTACTGAAACTCCATATTTTAAACCAAATATACATTTCATTTTGATAAAATAAATAACTAGAGGAAACATGTGAATGTTTTGAGATAGAATTTTGCGCAAACATAAATTTAATATAAACCTCTAATTTAATTGTGCCTTATTTAAGAAGAAAGTTATATTGTAGCTTAGGAAGATTTGAAAAATACTTTATAGGTATATACTTTATAGGTATAATTATAATATACCGCGTAATTTTGGACATGGGTTTAGAATATGTTTTGTTAGGATTGCAAGTAGGATAGGGTTAGGTATTTAACGATATATTATGCAATGCATAAGTATAATATATTTATCTGTGAATATTTTATTTACAACATTTTATTTAAATATGATGGATGTTTATTTACAAGCATTTTTTTTCTTTAAAATGTATTTATAATACTGTCACTTGTGTATGATTTTTAAGTAAAAAGATAATAATAATATAATCGTTAGGCATGTAAAAGCATGTAAAACAAGTTAGTATTTATTATATATAAATATTCCATTAGTGACTTGACTTTTAAGTTATTTTCCATTCACTCAACTATCACTTTGCAAAAACTAAAGCAATACTTCCTTTTCGTAATTTAAGCAGCCCCGTGCGACATCTAGGTGTACTAGATGTCGCACGGGCCTTCACTTCGAACGCATTGGCTTTAGCGTGATGTTATATAGCCTATAACCTTCCTCGTTAAATGGACTATCCAACATTTAAATTAAAATCAAAACGGACCAGTAATTTCAGCATTATAATACAAGTATAGATATTGTAAGACGCACTCAAATACGAAAACAAAAGTTCAATTTTCTCAGCAGCGGCAGTTGTACATAGGTGTGTACGATATATAAAGGTGTTCACTCAAAGGTATCATTACCTAAGCGTTACAAAATGTTTCTGTAACGCAAGCTTGCGCTATTGTTAGCTGGGTAAGTGGCCTTTCTTCCTGCGCTTTTTATATTGTAATACACACGTTTTTACTTGGTCCGTGGGACTGTTGAACATCGTGTTTACGTTGTATGTCATTAATTAATTTATGTTACAATCTTGTTGAACTACTACTTACTAGCTTTACTTAAGCGAACTCGTTCGAAGCCAAAACATTATTACAGTTATGAATAAATACATATATAGGTACTGTCCATTACGAGGTTGGCAGAAGTGTAAGCCACATGGCAGCTAAGTTAGGGCCCGTGTAATAGAAGGCAACAATATCTTGTCTTTAATCTGGCATATACTTCAAAATTTTATACCCGAAAAACTTAATATCGTGTTTGTAAGAATTTGATGTCTCTTCAGGGCATCAAATTCTTACAAAGTTCAAAAGTTCATTATCTTTTCTGCGTAACCTAAGCAGTAATTAATAAATACCATCCAAATTTCTGGAGTAAAATCTTTCTTTTATAAAATCTATTACGTATCGTTCCATTGTGTTTCGGTCCCAATGCTGGTCACGGGTCTCTTCTTACACGTGACTGACCTACGGCAACGTTACGACGCCGAGGCTGCCTAGCCAGCCTTGGGACAGGGTTTTATTTCGATTTCTAGTCATAGGTAATTGTAGTCCTAATCGTTTATTACGATACGAAATATTCTTTATGTAGTATTTTTTATTAATATTAATGTTATTTGTTACAGGTAAGTTACGATAAACGAAGCCTGACAACGAGGCGAAGTAATTCGGCGACTATTGAAATACTTAACGAAGGTTTGGGTACAAATTTTATTAAATACTTTTTGTTGTTACCTTTCTCTACGTTTTGTTTAAAAGAGTTTTATGAAGTTAGCGTTGACTTTTTAAACTGCTTAAGCAAACACAATTGACAAGTTGACCCAACAATTCAGAATCTATATTTGACATTAATTGAGTTCAAGTTAATTTGTTATTGAAGATATAGAAACTAGGAAAGATATAAAATAAACAATATCAGTAATTTGATTGCTTTATTAATAAATTGATTTAACATCGAGAACTTACCTTTGAAACATTATTTTCTCTCGACAATTTCACAAAATATAAAATCAATCGTTGAAATGTCGCCAAATTCAAATTAATACCGAGGAAATTATACTCACATTGATAAAATTACGGTAATTTATATTTGATAGCGACGCGATCGACACGATCTCGACATCACTCGATATTGAAAGTAAATATATCGAGTAGCAGCGCCACTGCACGACATAACGGACGACGACATGGACTTATTGTTAAAGTACATAAAGGGCTTAGGGCTGCCACTTGCAGTTGTAAAGTACCACTCTCATATTGCACTTTATATGATGTATGCGCTTCTTTGATGGTTTGCAACACCTGCTTGAGGATAATTGTTTGTTAGAAATGAGCATTGTAATCCTCAAAGCGTTTGTGCATTGAACACTTGAGGAGGTTTTGAAATTAAGAATATTATAGGGTTGAGAATTTGAAGTTATTTTGAAATGAATTATTTACTTCGCTCCAGCCATTCTTTGTTTGGCCACTGCTCAGCTCCTATTGGCCGTAGTGTGTTAGTAGTGTTTTATAGCCTATAGCCTTTCTTAATCAATGGGCTATCCAACACAAAAAAAATCTAATCGGACCAGTAGTTTCTGAGATTTTCGCGATTAACCAAACAAACAAACACACTCTTTACCTTTATAATATATTATGTATTAGTACAAATTATTTAAATGTAATAACTATTTATGACGTTCATATTTATATACAGCTTAAAACATGCCAGCATGAATAGGTGGTATTGGTCAGATATCCATTTACTGTGACAATGAAAAAGTTTGTGTGTCCGCAAAGGATGTTAGTGTCAATTGTTATAACCGTCTTCTATCCGCAGCACCGCATCCATGACATCTCAGTAAAAAGTAGCCTTTTTTCAGATTTTAGACAATCTATGTGAAATTTAATAAATATCTGTAAAGTGGTTAAAGGGTGAAATCGACACAAACAAAATAATTTTCATATATATAATATTAGTAAGGGCATCAGAAACAAGCTTTATACAGGTATCAAATTATGTAAGGCAACCCTAGTGAATTGTTGAGGTGTATATTTGAATTTAGGAAACGTTTGCAGTTCCTTTGTGACCGTCCGTCCAGCACTTAATTCAGTTATGTTGGAACACGTTGAAATGTTACTGAAACTCCATATTTTAAACCAAATATACATTTCATTTTGATAAAATAAATAACTAGAGGAAACATGTGAATGTTTTGAGATAGAATTTTGCGCAAACATAAATTTAATATAAACCTCTAATTTAATTGTGCCTTATTTAAGAAGAAAGTTATATTGTAGCTTAGGAAGATTTGAAAAATACTTTATAGGTATATACTTTATAGGTATAATTATAATATACCGCGTAATTTTGGACATGGGTTTAGAATATGTTTTGTTAGGATTGCAAGTAGGATAGGGTTAGGTATTTAACGATATATTATGCAATGCATAAGTATAATATATTTATCTGTGAATATTTTATTTACAACATTTTATTTAAATATGATGGATGTTTATTTACAAGCATTTTTTTTCTTTAAAATGTATTTATAATACTGTCACTTGTGTATGATTTTTAAGTAAAAAGATAATAATAATATAATCGTTAGGCATGTAAAAGCATGTAAAACAAGTTAGTATTTATTATATATAAATATTCCATTAGTGACTTGACTTTTAAGTTATTTTCCATTCACTCAACTATCACTTTGCAAAAACTAAAGCAATACTTCTGTTTTGATTTGAAGGACGTTCACGTTAGTGTATTTTTATTTATATCAATATAAAATAATATTTTTATTAGTTAACCTATAAATTGTGTTGCCCTTTAAATATCAAAAGTAATTCCGGAAGTATTCTTGCGTGAATGTAATGCAGTGAATGTAATGTGACTATAATAATGCAATAAGTGACAACCTTAGTCATTCCGTACTGACCGTAGCGTCACCATACAAACTATTATTAACTTTATTCTAAATTGTCATTCGTCGCGGTTCTTTGTTTGGCCACTGCTCAGCTCCTATTAGCCGTAGCTTGATGTTATATAACCTATAACCTTCCTAGACAAATAGGCTATCCAACACTAAAATAGGCCGACCATTGTATCTACATTTACATAATTTTGTGATTTCTGCTATTAATATCTAAGTGGTGTATGTACAATAAAGAATAAATAAATAAATAAATAAAATAGTTTTTCAATTCGGTTCCGAAGTTCCTGAAATTAGCGCATTCATCCAAACAAATAAACAAACTAACTCTTAAGTTTTATAATATTAGTATAGATTAAGTTCCACCCACGTGGTCTATAGGTAAAAAGTATCCTATGTGCTATTCCAGATCTATCTGTCTGCCAAATTTCATACAGGCATTTTCAGACGTTCTGGTGTGATTGAGTGACAAATGTCCATCCAAGTCGCTCGTCATCTAGTTCATAATTATATGTTTAATACGTCTCATAATTTCAACCCATAAACGTCCCACTGTTCTGCACTGATCTCCTCCAAGAATGTGGGGGGAATTTAGCTTTCTATACCACGCTGGCCAGATGGTTAGTAAAGGGTTTGTTGCGAATTTTCCTTTTCATTTACAGGTTACTCCCTTAGTTTTTCGACATCCACGGGTTGAGATGGTGACACCGTGTGTAGTCATGGATTAAGAATACAATATACCTAATGTTTAACACACCACTCTTGCGAACTTAGTACGTATTCTCTTTGCTATTTTGCTTTTTATTAATTAATTATCCACTAGTTTTTAAAAAAAAACCTACTTTTTCATAAAACCTACTTTTTTTGAAGTCGGTCAATAATACTAAAAATTAAAAAATTCTCAAGTATGCATGGCAGTTTATGAATTGGTCCTATCAGTTATTGTTATCAGTATCCATACGCATAACCTCTGTGATAAGCAGCTATTGTCTTAATCACTGCCGTTGATAACGTGAGCGAATAGCATAGATCATAATCCTACTTATATTATAAATGCAAAAGTTACTTAATCAGCCGCTGAACAGATCTCCATAAAATATGTTACAAATATAGATAATACTCCGGAAGTGTCCAAAAGCTAATTTTTTTCCCAAAAATTATTTAAATGATATTTTGAAAAGACAAAAATTTTTGTTTTTTTACAATATGTGTAAACCGTAAACCACTCGGGCGGAGTCATGGGCAACAGCTTGTTTTAATATAAGACACTCAAGTGTAACTTTATTCTATAGCTTGTGTCAGTCCTACACTTGCACTGTTAGCTAAGCTGATCGCCTTTCACGGAACTGTGTACAAGGCCGCGCGTCGCGTGCGCCTGCGCCGCTCTCCCCCCAACATCGACAGCGCGAGCACGTTGACACCTCGTAGTAAAGCTGTACTAGATCACTCTTATTACTTACTAATTAATACAACGTACATAATTAAGACGTTAACAATTCGGTGTACCGTTTGTGGTACATGGGAACCCGAGTCCTGTGCCCTCGGACCACGGACCATAAATGACGTGAAATCTTTGCATGGGGACTGTTAACTTGTTAAATGGGTTTGTCTATAGCAAATTTTAAAGCAGTGACGTAGCTATCTCCAGATGGTTCCTGTATCAAAAATCGTTGAGGAATCTTTTCTTTTTTCACAAAAAGAATCGTATCATTGATACGTCTGATACCTGACTCGTATCATTGATATTTGACTCTCTGAGGTACCAAAAATGTATATAACAGTAAAAGTTAATCACTGGTAAACCAAATCAAACAATATTTTAATATTAAACTAAATTGTTCCCTATTATATCAGCAGCAATTTTGCCACATCACTCATGTGGCCGCATATTTCACCCACTAACCAAAGCATAAACAAATTATGTTAACATAACCCGCAATCATTTTAACCACGACATAATCATTTCTATATCGTCACAACCGCAACAATACCACGTTATACATATGCCATACTATCACTTAATAATATATCTCTGAATAAATGGGAAAATAAAACGGTGTATATGTTTGTAACAAGTACATGTCTATTCTACTGAACAGATTTTGGACTGCCTCGGTGGTTAGCCATGACTAATAGGCAACTCATACAACCAGAGTTAGAACAATATTTTTTCTAACTCTGGTTGTACGTGTTCATTAATTATTATGCTATGGAAGCTGAATGGTTGAGTGACCGGCATGCAAATTATGATTTGCATGCGGTCCGAGTTCGATTCCGAGCGGCAGTACCAATGTGGATTTTAATTTGTGGAATTTATATGTACTAGTCAAGTGACTTACCATCTCCTAACGGTGAAGGAAAACATCGTGAGGAAACCCACATACTACTAACCAACCCACATTAGGCCAGCGTGTGTGGATTCTAGCCTAAACACACTCAGCTCTCTAGATAGAGGAGAGGAGACCCGAGCCCAGCATTGAGACAGTAATGGGTTGCGTATGATGAATTATTTATTGTATGTGTTTGTTTACAAAGATAGTGTAAAAATCAATGTCATTGTGGTGTTGCGCTTCGCTTTACTTTGTCGGTCAGGGGTTCGATTCACACACGAGACAAATATAATTAAAAAGTCTAGATTTCCTTTGTGTTATAATTATGTTTGTAAAGTGTGACATAGGGCTTGTTAATAGGGGTGATATTTAAATAAAAGGGACTGATAGTATACAACCTTGAGAATATTAGGCTTTAGAAGAGGCTTTATTTTATCAATATACAACGGCGGTCACAACCATGGAGAACATACTTTAAAATAATTTCACATGCAGGTCTATATTTATTTTATACTAATAATTTCCGTCGTGTATTTTTCATCGTATACGAGTGCGCAGGCGACGCGACGCTTTGCGCCGCGGGGGGCTATTACCGTGTTCGCAACCGTGACATTGCCAAGGTCGCGCGATGCGACACTCGATATATTTCGACGATAATCTACCATTGTTTACGTAATTCATATACGGATGTGATTGCCACTTTCACGAGTGGTTTTTGAACAAATATTTGTTTTACTATACTAATATTATAAAGCTAAAGATTTCGTTTCTTTGGTTGAAACCTCGAATCTCTGGAACTACTGATCTGACTTGAAAAATTATTTTAACATTGGATAGGCATTTATCGAGGAAGGCTATATAATATCACGCTTCGGCCAATAGGAGCTGAGCAGTGGCTAAATATATAATATTCTACCACATTCACACAGCGCCATCTAGTCCCAAAGTAAGCAATTATATTTGCAATTATATTATTATATTTCTTTATTAAATAAAGAACGGTGGGAGCGAAGCCCCGCGCAACTTCTAGTTTGACTATAAAAGACGATGCTATTCCAAAATTGGAAGAATTAAATAAAGTTATAGCTACGTTTGTCAGTTGGTACAGTTATGGCATTTTTGATGATAAGTAAAGGATGAGGCATAATAAAAATGAAAGTCTACCTAGGTTTATATCTATCTGTCTTTCTTCAGATTTAATTGGACGCAACGCATAATAGTACCCAGTAACTTGTAAGCGAAACCTTGTCAATACGGTCGTTTAAATATAAAATAAAGCATTTTGTATTAAATATAATAAATGAAAGCATGTTATATCCTAAAGTATAATTATAATAACAATAATAATAATTTTATTTACATGTCAATTAATTAATTATGGAAAGTGTTGTAATGTTTTAATTTAATTTATTGAATTTATTGGGAGCTACGTCTGCCAACAAACTGCTGTGCAGT
Organism: Laspeyria flexula; assembly: GCA_905147015.1. NCBI lineage: Eukaryota > Metazoa > Arthropoda > Insecta > Lepidoptera > Erebidae > Laspeyria > Laspeyria flexula. The sequence goes on along the minus strand of LR989958.1, from coordinate 15,386,637 downwards.
TTGGCAGAAGTGTTAAATTGTAAATAATGAATTTCAAAGCCCTAAATAATAAATAAACAACATTTTTCTTTCTTTCTTATAAACGCTCTAAAACCATTGCCATCTAAAGTTCTTGATTGTAACTTGATAAAATCGGAAGCTTTCAAGGACAAATGGCAAATGAAAATTATATCGACATCGATTTCAATTTCCACACTATTGACAACGATATCGAAATTTCTGATCAACATAGGATAAAAATCCAAAATTATGACGAAATATTCTTTATGAAATTATTCAGTTCTCTACAATATTTCAAAGGTATAATCGTATACTAAATATTCAAACCCACATTAGACTCACACATTACATGCTATTATTTTTGTGCGATTACCTCAAATAATTTATTAATCATCAAATAATTAGATGTTCAACTTATATAGCCTTCAACGCCTGTAATCGATTATATCGGATGTGATCGATTGTGGTATTAGATTAACTGGGTTTCATCCATTTTACATTTATAATGATTAAAATACTTCATATAACTTGCGGATTCACTTGCGTCAATTTTTTTTTTAGGTTTTTGCTTCGCTTCTTTGGATTGCGGAATGATGTCTTAACAGCCTCTCAATAAATAGGTTATTTATTGCACACAGTTTTTGGAATTTAAATGCTTAGTTTCTGAGATTATGCGTTCAAACAAACTGACGCTTTGTCTTTTTAATGTAATACTGGAAAATGTTTGTAATTTTCATAACTACGTAATGAAGATATTATTTATTATGTTTGCATGTTAGTGTTATGGTTTCCAAATTTAATTTTCCTAAACTACAGTTTCCTTCGCTATTAATAGTTCATAGTTAGTAGTCCGATAAAGGTCTTACTGAATTGGTAACAACTATATTATAAGTAACAAATTCAATTGCCATGACACCAACAATTTGGCTTTGCCTTATGATGGAAAGTAAAATTGAAAAGTTACCTAGTATTTAGTTTAGATTTCTATTTCTGCATCACCTTGCATTCACTGTTAATGGAAGCTGATTAAATTTTCTTTTTCAGTGAATAACACTGATAAAAAGCAAGCAAAAATTGAATAAACAAATAAATAAAAATAATAATATAATAATATTCTACCACATTCACACAGCGCCATCTAGTCCCAAAGTAAACAATTATATATAGAGATAAGATTTTTTTTGCTTCTCTCAAAATATATTCCTACAGAAAAAAGTATCTCTAAATTCATAAACTACGTCACATTTTTGAAAATCTTGCTTTAGAGAACAGTGTATTACAAACTGTAGTTTGTTGTCCCTCTAGGATAGTCTTAATAAAGTAACGCCAAGATACGCAGGAGGTTGTATTTTTCTTGACGCTAACAGAGACCGGAACTGGCTCACTAATTGGATAGAATACTCCAAGGACTGCTCTGTACCGCTGAGTATTCAATTAAGTTATCATAAAATATACGTAATAATAGGAAAAGTCAAAGAAAAGTTATTGAAAAAAAAACCAATTAAAAGCGTATGATGCAACAATGTGAAAACACAGTAAAATTTACGGCTTACTTTGAAACGAAAAGTGCTTCGAATTTATGTATCTGCGTCAAAATTCTACTAGTTAGCAGTTTGAATGTGATGAGATAATTTTATTTTATAAATATAATATAAATATAAATTGTTTATTTATGTAAAAAGTACAAATAAGTTAACAAATTCATAAATTATACAATAGTATTATTATATTTTGTTGTGAGTTCGTGTTTTTTTTCTAGAAAAACTTGAATAATATATTATATTTAATATAATAATATAATATCTATAAAAAATAATTTCAAATTTTTATACAAATCGTTAAGAGTCGTTTCAAAGATACAATGCTTAGTAAATAAAAATGGCTTTGTAATTACTTAAAAGTATCTACTGAGTAGATATAAAACGCAAAATACCTCACATGATAATAACACAAAAACACAATAGATATACACAAATACATATAAGAAAAAGTCTCAATAATAAAAACAAATATTGTACAAATTGCTGTACAAATATAGTTATTTTTTGTATATTCACAATGATCGGTACAAATGGTGCAGTGTTAACATTTCGAGCGTTCGTGATGTGCTAACTGATATATTTGTCGAATGATTATATTATCATATTATCAACATTGAACCACTTTTGTTGACGTAAGTACTAAATATAAAGATGTTTTTTTTTTTCAGTTTATTGAAAATTATTTATATAAGATGTTGACGGTGGCTGCCATAGATTTATTATTCGTTCCTGGTAGTAAAATAGATCTATGGTGTCTTCTGTCATTTCAACATATGATAATGAAATCAAAATCAACCAGTCGAGTAAAGGTAGACTGTCATTTCAGAGTGCTGTGTACAACATATATTATTTAGTTAAATTTATAAAATCTATGCTTGGTACCTATCGCTTGTTAAATAGTTATGATTAGTTTGAGATCTGTATGTTGGAATATTATACTTTACGTAAAGTATGAAGCTTTTTTACTTGATTGATTCAATTCACGTACCTCCCAGAACGTCCTACAAAAGTCCCTGGATACCAATTATGCCTATCCAGGCATCTTTTGAACTCGATCATCGCCACTAGATGGCGCGATCAATATAGAACCTGTTGCTACCAAAGGGAATGCTCCACTGACCTCAAATAACAAACTCCACAAACAAAAAACAATTTTATCCTCAAAGGACATAGCGCAAATTCCTTCGCAGTCTTTCTTAAGAACATGTCATTAATCTGACAACTAATTCTGTACTCTATTTTGTTAGCAATATAGTTGGTATTGTGTTGCGTCGTTGTTATCTTAATGTGAATAAATAGGAGACGTCTGGAGAGAAAATTGTTCTGATATGGCTAGGACACGTTTTAGAGGCCCGTGTGTTGAAGGACAAAGGGATCACAAAATTTCTAGTATATTTAGTACTAAATTGAAAAGCAATCTAAACAAATAATAGGCTTTACGTAAAATAAATGGGTGTTGATCTAGATTAATGGCAACATAGTTCAGTATTTGAGGCTCGGTACTATTTAGAATCTTTATTATTGAAGACCATGCATATCACATTAATATACATACTTAATAATATGTAAAAATTGGTAAAGAAAGGATCGTGAAAAACCATTTTATTGTCATTTATTTTTATTTCAATTCTTTCGTTTTCTTTATTTTTGTTGAGTTCAGCTAGTTAAAACTTACTTTTAACTAAGGGAAAACCGAGGGCCTACTAAAATCTTGATGATTGATTGGTTGATTTCGATATTGTTGTCAAATGTTTGAAGTATGATCAAATTTAAATTTTGTAATATTATAAAAATATATTGAAATTGACAGTCGATTGTTGAGATTGTGAGTAGGGTGCCTGAAAACGGTGTACTGTTTAATTTATAGTATCGATTTCATTGGTTTTTAAATCATAAAAGTTGTCTACGGTATTTCAGTTTGGAATTAACTATAAATAAATTTGTGTTTGTATGATTCACAACTTCCCATTCAGTAGTTTAACAAAGCGCTTCTTTAAACACCGTTTATCTCAATTTTTCTTTAACTAATACGTAGGCTGGCTTATTAAGAGCCAACCCACACGAAACCAGGATAACTACGGAACCCTTTGCATTGTTCACCACTCAACGGATTTCCAGAGGGTTTTTGTTATTTTTCTTTTATTCTGTCGTCGTATCCAAGTAGCCGCAGCATTGTCAGTAGTCCTAGTTGTGTACAAAAAGTCCAATTTTTTATATTTACAGTGTGGTGATAGTTTTTTATAGAATTTAGGTTCTTGCAGATTTGTGTGTTTGAATTAAATTATGGTTTTAAAAGAATATCCTCACGAGAACTTTCAAAATGTGGAATTAATTCCATAACGAGATTTTCTCAAGGAACTTCAGTATCAAATTCTTCAAAAATGAGTGAATAGGTGTTTTAAGGATCATCCCTCATGATGTTCCTGGTTTTGCAAGAGTCCATAGGCTACGCTACGGTAACCGCTTATCATCAGGCAGGTATGCTTGTCATAATAAAAAAAATCAGGCATATCAAATTGAATGAATGTAAGTTATTGCAGATACACTATTCTAAATACTTTTATTTCCACACACACACACACACACACAACTGACCATCTTTAACAAGTAAATGGCACATGTAAAGATCTATTTTAACACTCTCCAAGTGTAAAACATAAATCTTACATTGACCACGCGTCGTTGTGAAAGTGTAATCGTGACCATTAACGCGATTCATTAATATATTACAAATGAATACAGCTAAGTATTGATTATGAGGCCGCCACTTACACCGTAGTGTAACGACGTAATTAACGTATTGATTTGTTCGTTAATTCAAGTAAAATATATAATTAAACAACAGCTAAAATAGTTAAAATACCTGGTTCAGAAAACGATTTAAGGAAATTAACTTTCAAATTCATATTCAAATCATTTATTGCGAACACAGGTTACATATTTGGTGTTACATTTTATATTAGACGCGCCATATTCCGCCTTTTTAGCATGCAATGTAATTTATTAGGTAGAGAAACAGTTATTAATCATTATAAACTAATTTACATAATAATAATCAAAAAGGTTTTAATAATGTCCAATAAAATATTTAAATGTCATGATGAGGTATAATTATGTCACAGATGAATGTCAAATAAAAATGTAAAAATTAAAAAAAAAAAAATTCATGTGATCGTCACTGTATCGTTTAAGTATTCAAGAAGAAGAAGGAGTAAGAAGAATACTTATAGGTACTTTATGGAACATTATTTACAACAATATTATAATTATCTTATTATTATCTTCATAAGGATTCAGAAGAGGAGTCAGAATCGTAACAAATGGAAGACAAAGGCCTCTGCCTACCTCTCTGTAGGGAAAGATACGTGATCTTTAAGTTTGTTTCTTCATAAATGAAATGCGTTTACAAATAGATATACAAATAGATTATAGTTATAAAAAGGACACGTCTTTACCATTGACCAATTGGTCAATGACCATATCATTGCATTAGAATTCTATGTATAATTAAGAAAAATCTAGAATTAAAAAAAATCGTGGCTCAACTGAACGATATGAACCTTGTGACAAATTGTCAGATAATCAAAATAAATTGTCAAACAATAATGACCACGATTCTATCCAAAACTTACGTCAATTGTAATTGGTAATTGTTTTAGCCTTTTTTGTAACCCATAGGTCACTGATTATAAACAAAAGAGAAGTCATTGAAATCATTAGGTATGCTAACATAGCATTCTATTGTCTCATGAAGGTTTTAGGAAACCTGGACATTTTAGTTGCACCAAAACGGTGACTAAAGTTAATTAACTTTACCAATAGCTATCAAGTATGGTGAATTTAATTAAGTACTTGGTGAAACTCTTGCTGTTTTTACACGACTGTCCCAAAAACCTAGGTCTTGAGGATTCATGTATGTATTCGTTTCTTTATTCCTCTATAACTTTAAACAGCTGAACTGATTGAGATATGAGGTATCATTACAATGCTTGCATCCTTCCGAGTGACAAAGGCAAAAAATAATGAATCTTGCCACTAAAAGGTACAAAATAAAAATGAATACCTAATAAAAAAAATACGTCTTCCATCCAACAAGAAGTATTTAGTTGATAATAATATTATTATAATATGAGGGAGAGTGACTGAAATAATTTTATGAATCAAATACTCGTATTTGAACAATTTGTAGAAGCTACATTTTTTTTTATATTAGAGGGATTTTTATATTTCTGGAGTTTCCCTATGCTCAACTTTTAAAAGTTCTAGCCGTTACCCAAAGCTTCGCGTCTTTGGAATTTTGTTTGGTACCTACACGGCTCCTATTGGTTGTAGCGTGATGTTTTATAGCTTATATAGCCTTCCTCGATTAATGGGCTTCTTTAGCTTTATAATATTAGTATAGATTAATCATATAATAACGTTAATGATTTTACACAATAACGTATCCTTGATATAAATAGAGTTATTAGTATTGTCCGTTTATATAATTCCTTAATGCATAGTTTTAATTTATATACGTACATAAATTAACATTAAATGCATGTATTACATTCTGAACACATATAATACAACATGTTATTATTATACAACTATTCGCTATTAAATATGGTTGAATTACATCACACACATTTATAGATTATTTCTTTCAAAGAACTATTTATATTTATTTTATTGGGAAAACTTACAGTGAAGTCATCATCATCATTTCCACCCACAAACATCTCACTGCTGGGCATAGGTTTCCTCGAAAGAATGTGGAAGGAATTTAGCCTACTATACTACGCTGGCCAGACGGGTTGGAATAGGGTTTGTTTCGGATTTTACTTTTCTCACAGTGCTTTTGTCTCCATAAGGTTACTTAGACACCTTGTACGACACCCACGGGTTGAGATGGGGTAGTGATATTAATGTATTGTTAAATCCGACACTGCACGGACTATTGTTCACAAACAAGTATAACAAATGTATTTTAGTTTTATACACTTCCTCTACATGTAATCTTTCATCATCATCTTCGTCTGTCCGATGACGTCAGGCGCTGGACATAGGCCTCACCTAATATTCGTCACAGCGAGCGACTTTGTGCCGCCTTATGTAATATTTCCTATGCCAAATCTCACACTTTTCCGTACGTGCAATATTTATCAAAAGGCATTCGAAGTATTCACTTCACGTATTCTGATTTCGGATTTTTCTGAATTCAGAATTAAATGGCTACTCAGCTTGCTATAACAAAATTGAATGAAGTAAAATTGCAATTGATTAACTAACTCCAAATAACGAATAAATATTTCGACATTGAATCTCTCTATTACTTAAAAGAGTAACATTAGCAATCACAAATATCGATGACTCAAAATAAATTACAATAGTCCAATAAAATTTCTAGAAAGTTCTACTTCCATATCAGTATTTTGAACGAATAGAAGGAGTCTAGTATTATAAGTTAATTGGCAGGTAAATAGGCAAACGCGATATGAGGTTAATTAATTAATAGACGGACGCTGCAATTTTCTCGGGAACTGTCATTGTGTAACACTAATCTACTATTAATTACACTGTAGATACAATTATAAGTAATTAATATGGGTTGTTTTTACTCATATGATTTGATAATAAAGTTCTAGTGCGCAGAATCTTAGACAAATTGACTTACTTTGCTTATGCATGTATTTTTATATTCTTTATAGACTTCCATAAGGGTTACTCTGTAACTAAATTGAAATAAATGAATTTGAAGTGCTTTGCTTCTATTCATAAAACAGTAAAATAAAAAACATTGCATGTAATTATGGATCTTATCTAGATGATATATATAGTCTGTACTAAGATGTCTTCGAATTTAATTTCCACGGTGATAGCTTTTGCAGCATAAAATATTTAGAAAAAAATGGTGTTTCTATAATGGTAGTAAAAGTAGGATCAACAAAACTCAACAAAAAAATTTGTATGATCTGTCTAAAATTAAAAAAAAAAACTAGTTCTAAGTTCAACATGTCATTGTAAATATTACGCAATCAATTTTGAATAAGTACTTATGTGTTGTGAAAATTTTGTCCAGTGATTAATTTTGAATAATTTAGTGTTTAGACGTTATACATACTTAGGTTATGATATTATAAATAATAAAACTCCAACACAAACATTACGCTTCGGTGTGACATCATCATTTTGACTGGCCTGTTGGTCTAGTGGTTGGTGACCCTGACTGCTAAACCGGAGGTCGTGGGTTCGATCCCCACCCAGGATAAATCTTTGTGCGATGAGCATAAGGGTTTGTTCTGTGTCTGGGTGTAATTTATCTATAATATGTATGTATTTACAAAAAAAAAAAATGTATTTAAGTAGTATATTAGTTGTTTAGTGCCCATAACACAAGCAAATATAATTGCTTAATTTGGGACTAGATGGCGCTGTGTGAATGTGGTAGAATATTATATTACATCAAGTGAAACGCTTATGGTATCATAACGTCCACAATGTTGCTAAACAATTTAGGTTTTTCACGTTCATAGACTTTCTAATTTCATTCAATATCAAATTGGCCATAAGCATAACTTGTCGTAATGTATCCGTATCGATGTCGTATTTTTAGCAAGGTCAGCGAATTTGCGTTTAATTGTCTTTTTTATTTGATTGCGTGACTGATAGGAATTGGATATTCGTTTGCGCTACATATTTGAGTGATCATGACACTTGTGGATCAATTCGGTGTAATAGAGGGAAATTGATTTCGGAGAACGTTACTTTATTAGAACACTAAAATGTTGATGGAAATAGGTATTATATTACTTTTATAATTAGAGCATAATATTAGGAAATTGTTACACTTATCTTTCTTATTTAGGATATTAATATTTATTGGCATATAAATTTATCAAATATGCCAGTAAATATTAATATACTTGCTTGGAGGGCTACGTACCCGTTGGACCTCCAAGTTTCGACCCTATCACAAAATTACCCGTTCGACCTCATTTTTAGGTCCCGTTGGACCTTCTTCAAAATATAATAATCAATGCACATTGATTATTATACTTATTTATACGGGCACTGAAAAAGAGGTCAAAAGGGCACCCTATTGACCTCTTTTTCAGTGCCCGTTGGACCTTCAATATTAAATCAAATAAAAAAGACTCCGTTCGACCTCTTTTTCAGTGCCCGTTGGACCTTCAAAAAATATGTGTTATTTTTAATAAGAAAAGGTATAGTTTAAGATTACGCCAAGTTTTCAATTAGATAAATAGGCTCACGTCTTTATGTAGTAACTAACGTAGGTAGTAAAATTTGGGTGTGATTTACTTCAGCTAGGAACGCAATAAAAGTTTCGAAGCAAAGTGCTAAGAATATAATTATAATTCTACAATAATATACCTATTTAAATTAGTGATCACTACTACTTATGGGTATTTAAAACACCTGTGATCATGTTTTTAGAAGGCTCGTTTCTTATATAATTATTTACTTACTTACTTAATAATTTGTTCATATTTTAGCCACATAAATTTTATTAAATATGGACTGTAAAGTAGAATTAGGCAGCTTAGATTTACTTCTCTGCTTAGTCCTTGGAGAATACATAGGCGCCATGTTATAAGTTAGTTCCAAAGCTGGTATTAACTGAATAATATAATTTATCCTATTGATTGCAAACTGATGTCGCCCCTAATCCCTATAATCTTTATTAATGTCTTCGAAAACAACAGCTGTCTTACTTGTTTTCGATCAAGGAATTTAGAGTCTTGTGCAAATACTTACAGAGGTGCTATTTGAAAAGTTTATGTCAGTTTTAGTTGCCTGTTGCGCAAAATGTGAAGGTCTGCAGTACGTTCTCCGTTTCAAATTTCTGAGAAACAGGCGTTGGTTTATTTTATGTTACATCTAGTTAGTTTTTGTCGACGGCTTTGTTCACAGCTTTGAAAAATACAGCTAGAAAGTGGTAGAATTTGGTCCTCTTTCAAGAAAATCTCTCGCCTTTCACAGATTGGTAATAAATTAAAATTACCTTTCAAATAAAATTAAATATTCTCTATTTATTATGACTGGCCTGTTGGTCTAGTGGTTAGAGACCCTGACTGCTAAACCGGAGGTCGTGGGTTCGATCCCCACCCAGGACAAATCTTTGTGTGATGAGCAAGACACAGAACAAACATTTATGGTTTGTTCTGTGTCTGGGTGTAATTTATCTATAATATGTATGTATCTACAAAAAAAAAAGTATTTAAGTAGTATATCAGTTGTTTAGTACCCATAACACAAGCAAATATAATTGCTTACTTTGGGATTGGTGGCGCTGTGTAAATGTGGTAAAAAAAAAAAAAAAATTATAAATTCTTTAGTATAAGTTGGTACACGAAGACAAATAAGAGAAAAATAAAGAAAAATCTTCAAACTGTTCGCGTTTACAATTAGGAAGACACCTATACAATACGTAAGTCTTATTAAAATACAGCTCATTCCATTTTTGGGAAACCATAAAATATATTTTGTTTTTTTTTTTTTATATTATTTTATATTATATTCAATTACTGCCTGTTTTAGTCTATGATGATTAAAATTCACTTTATCACCTCTCTGTTCATCTGTTGTAGATTAAGATAAGATAGATAGGTTGTATGAATACAATATTATTGTATAGAGTGACGTAGCTGTTTTCTTATGACCTGTGTCTATGTGCGATTATCGGTGTTTCCGGGTATACATCATTATTTTTAAGAGAGACGAGTATCTGATATCTATCTCTCTTTTATCAAGCTAGTAGAATATCTTTAAACCAAGAAGCATAAAACAAACAATGGAATACTATACATAGATTACATAGTATACATCAACTCGTACTAGGCTAACGTGTGTGGATTATGGCCTAAACTCGCTCAGCTCTCTAGATAGAGGCGAGGAGACCCGAGCCCAGGAGTGGTACTTTAATGGGCTGCTGATGATTAAAAGGGAACAAGCTCTGAATATTTACAAAGTTACATTTATCGGACACAAAGCCTACCCGGAATCCAAATGTATTTGTGGAAGGCACAAATATTAAAATTTGTCCTGCATAACATGTGGGTATTGTACGAATCTGGTCAGCAGTCGTATACTGCGACCACAGAACCGAAGAGGTATATTAATAAAAAACATGTATTCTTAACATACTGTTAATGCGAAAGTTAGGATGAATGGATGGATGAACGTATGATGTTTGTTACTCAACCACACCAGAACAGTTGTAATGATCTGTTTGAAGTTTCGCGCACAGATAGATAACACAGGACTCAAGACTCAAGTTTACGTAAGATGCTTAATTAAGTCAGCTTGGTATTGTTTATTCAGAAAAAAATTATGGTAATACGCTGCCAGCATATAGCGATAGACCCATAGTCACTAAGACTATTTTTAAAATTATTAAATATTATGAAAACAGGGATACCAGTTTTACAACACAGACAAGACATACAAACATACAGGTATATTATCTTAATCTTCACATGAACTTAGAAGGTCCGTGTAGGTTAAGTTAAAGGTTATATGTATTAGCATTATAGCGTTTAGTTATATAAATGTTGTGTCATTAAGCTAAGCTATGTTATTGTTAGCTGGATATTATATCTGATTCAAAAGCTTTTATCCTCTTTATAAACATAGCTGTCGTAATGTGGGTGTGATGCATCTCTGCTTACCCCTACTATAGGAATAAAGTTTGATTTTACTTTATGTGTCTACAGTTGTGTATATACAAAAATGTTTTTCTCGTGTGTTGTCTTTTCACGTTGCAACGAAGTGATAAATAGACGTGATGTTTTTGCATTGAAATGAAATGAAATCTCATTTATTCATCTAGGTCACAAAATAACACTTATGAAAGTCACAAGTTTAGAATGTAACAGGTTATTCGAAAAGTATATCAGCAAATTTGCCTACGACTTGATTGGAATAGTGGGTGGACTAGAAGGTAAACATAAGCTTTTTATCGACATACCTAGCGAGAGAAGCGACAAGTACAAGGGGATTTAAAATTAAAATTCGCCGATATCTTATATGCAGTCATAGGTGGGAGCGTACAAATCGTTTATTATCCAAACATGTTGACCGGTCGGTCAACAAGTAACATTTGTGAAGTCGTATCTATTATGGTAATTTGTCGCGTGGACATAGGTGTTTAATAATACCGCAATTAGGATAGAAGGCTGTATAGCATTTGCTACAAGATAAACAAATTAAGATTGAATAAATCCTGACTTTAACTTATAGCTATGAAGTGAAGAAGTGATATAGTCTGGCCATCCGTTCTTTGCACAAGAAAAGAGCGGTAAATTCAAAAAAACAAGGGGTGACAACACCGACTATAGACTGAAAAAATGCGTTTGATACTATTATCTCAACTTAAGTAAATATCAACTTTCTAACTACGCCTTTGATAGCTTTCGGCATTATTTTTCAATAATTTCAAAAGAATATTGATTGAAAAACACTAAAAAGACAGTGACATGACAGTTCAAAAATATTGCCATGTATAGATTTTAAAAAACAGTCCAGTGCAGAGAACCGGTAGCCAGACTCTAATAATCAATGGCTACAGAGAAAAAAAAATACAGTTATAGAAAGTCGATCCTTTTGTTGATGATGCTTTTTAATGACGTATTTAGCGCAAGAAGATTAGAAAAGCTGATCCTGTGTAGCAGATGTTAAGTGGCTATAAGGAAGAATATGTAAAATAATTCCTGATTATAGGAACTTATTCAATCGTTTGTCTCTGATAACCTATTAGTTCACAGTCAAAGTAAAATTTAGATCACAGGTTTATCAAAAGCTAGCATCCAATATTTTTTAGAAATTTCAGCTTTAAGAGAGGATACTGAACTTATCGGACAATGGAGTATGGGCTGTGTATTAATTAGCAATATTCCGTAAATTAATTAGGACTAAAGCTAAACAATTTCAGAATAATCAACCCTTTTCATAGGGAGACCGGTACAAGGAAGTTCCACCAAGTACTTTAATTTATCTCGCTTCTTGGAAGCTTCCAAATCAGTGTAAAGACACTGTGAAATGATTTACAAGATGTACTAAAAAGTTATTTTAAAAATATCTAATATTAGCATGACTTGCGACCTACCTTTAAATAATTGTGGCCAAATGTTAAATTAATTAACTATAGTAAAAACAAAAGTAGAACCTTTATAGAATAACATCATTTTTCTCAGTACAAAACACGTACCTACCTAATTAAGAACACTAGACAGAAGTTCCTTCTCTAATAAAATAACGCCCAAGTTAATTTTGTTTACACTCAGGTTTCACGATTATTTCTTGAGCTCAACCAATTTTCCTCAAGGATACGTTTACAGTTGGAAACATGGATTGTACAATTTTGTATGGTGTATTTTTAGACTATTAAAGAATTAATTTATATAGATTGTCCAGTTTCATTCTTTGCTTGCTACTGCTTCATTACTTATCACATGAAAACGGTCTTCAACATAAGTTCTATTAAGTCAAAAATTCATCGTTCCATTTCTTGATTTTACTAAAGATCTTGGGAAAAATAAGTAAGAGAATATTGTAGTTTTATTCAAGTTTTTTATTTAATAAAAATATAAAAAAAGAACTGATGGAAAAGTCTTCTCCGACGTGGCAGAGAAGCATGCAGTCCACCTTATGATAAGTGGTAACCGCCGCCCATGGACATGGCTGTGATCTTTAGCATTGGTTGCGAAGAAAACACATTAACACAACCAAGTCGCTTCGTACTGAATAGGAAAAAAGGGAAATAGGGAGGAAAAGGAACACGGTGGATATTGCAAGAAGGATTGAGGGGAAGAATTGGGCCGCGGGTGCTCCCACTCACCAGACGAAACGCAATAGTATATAATAATATATGTTATTGATGTTCTGTGGGAGGGTAGTACTTCCCTAGACGTGCGGGCACATTTATGATGCATGCAAGCTTGCCAGTAAGGCACGACCACAAGAAAAAATTAAAATAAGTCAAATTCAGTCAGAAACAAAAATTTTAACTGAATTCTGACAAAATTAAGAAGTAAACAGTATTGTGCAACAAATGAATCAACAAATTAACTGGTAGATGGTGATGATCTACAATATTCAAACAAATTGAAAAGATGCCCTGAATAACAAAACTCCCTGTTAACTTGAATGCCGCACGCGTAAAGTATTAGCCAAGTTTACTAATTAAAACAGAGTTTACAATTTTACATTGAGTTCGACGTTTAAGTGTTTGAGATCATTATCTGTAGAAATTGCTTGCGCGTTTTAATATTATATTGCACGTAACACATGCAATCATTATTGAAATCCTAATAATGTAATAAGATAAAATTACTTGCATTTATATGCAAAACTGTACATTTTCCGTCATACATATTTTGACAAAATGGTAATTAGTTTGATTGGTTAGTTACGACCCAAAGTAGTGTTTGCTCAGGGCCTCACAAATGTATGGCTCATTCCTGACCGCTCATTTATGTAATCACAGTACATTGAAGCCATACGTCTCTAACCGTTGTAAGAACATACTTTACAACTAATATCATGTCGTGCACCTATTTCTACATTTAACGCATCACCTGCCACGATCTTACGCACGCTGCATCCACCCACGCAACTTACTACACACCGTTTTAAACCTTATTGCGTCAACCAAGAGTTTAAATTCTATTAGCATGTGTGCTCGTGTACTACGTCTGCAATACGTTCAGCTTAACTAGGCTCGTGATTTAAAGGTAGTTGTTGGTAACTAGGGCTTTTGTTAGGCTGGATGCTCGTGAGTCATAACACATTGTTGTGAACACATGCACCGAAGTCTTACATAATGAGGGCTGAATGGGGGGAGAAAGGGGGGTTCTCTAACAAGTTTATCGTAGACCTTGGCCGGGTCATATGACGCTCTGAACTAATGTAGGTTCTACAGATGACATTAAAGTTACACAGTTCTTGAAGACAAAACATAATATTGTTCGTGTACAAGAAGACTAAGTTATCTATTGAATTCACTTGTATTTAAAATATTTATTATCATTGTATTTTTTTTATTATTATTTAAATTAACATCATTCCAAATTGATTCCAATGCATGTACATTGATTGTACCTATGTAAATAATAATCATGTTTACTAAGTAAAGGAAAATAAGAAAGTATATAGTTTTACTAACAAATTATAAAGGTGACATTGGAGGAAGTTTGGATTTCATTCAGAATCCAAACTTCCTCCAAGGTCATCTCTGTTGGAACACAAGATCACATCCGTGTGGCACATGCTTTAATGTCGAATAGGGCCAGAAGAAGGCAGAAATGGAAAGCAAGGAGAAGGCATGTACAGCAGTCGAACCAACGAAAACAAGAATGAAATGTCTCGTTTTATAGATTCAAGGTACCTATTATGAACAGTAAGATTAAACTAACTTAATTCCTAAAACGGTAACAAAGAACAATCAGATCCGTAAAGTTAGTTTACCTTCGGTGTGTCTCAGTGCATTCATAGTGCAAGATGTTCTGTTCAATCGTCAAGGCTGATATCTAAGGAATGCGGAGAGATCGTTCTGTGTCGTAACCGAGTTTTGCAAACGTACCTCTTGCTTCGAACCTAGATATTGACACCACTGCGCACTGGCACATCAGT
Source organism: Laspeyria flexula (assembly GCA_905147015.1). NCBI lineage: Eukaryota > Metazoa > Arthropoda > Insecta > Lepidoptera > Erebidae > Laspeyria > Laspeyria flexula. The sequence goes on along the minus strand of LR989958.1, from coordinate 15,371,464 downwards.
GATGGGTTTTTTTTTGCTTAGATAATCGCTTTCTTGGCTAGTTTAAATTGTTGGCGTAATTTGTTAGTTGCGAGATAGGTTTCTGTTGAGATCATATTTTTATTTACTTGCATTTTTTTTAGATAAGTATAATTTATATCTTTAACTAGCTTCCGCCCGCAGTTTCACCCGCGTGGTATGTATTTTATATCTATAAACCTTCCTCTTAAATCACTCTATCTATTAAAAAAACCGCTTCAAAATCCGTTGCGTAGTTTTAAAGATTTAAGCATACATAGGGACGAACAGACAGCGACAGCAACTCTGTTTTATATACTATGTAGTAATAAGGCAAAAAAGGATATTTTTCTAATCTTGAAGTTGATTCAGATATAAGGAACCAATTTTTTGTTGCTCAAGACACGATCTCTTGTGACCAGCGCTTTCTAAACGACCTCTGTTTACATATTCACCTTATTTCTGTAAATTTTAAATCTTTTTTCATCATTACCTGCGAATATTAATCCAAATGACAAAATAATAGATAGCAATCTGACAAGTCTCTCGATTAGAATTTAACACGAATATAATTAGAATAACCAACCCGTCTGGCCAGCGTGGTATAGTAGGCTAAAAATTACCTCCACATTCTTTGGAGGAGACCCGTGCCAGTGGGATGTTTATGGGTTGAAATGAAATGATGATGATGATGATGATGATGATGATACTTAGAATTAAGAGTTGATAGAAATTCGCTTGCCTTGTATAAAAGGAAACGTGTAAATTTAGTCATTGCCTTGTGTTGACCTTCGCTAAATGATTTGCCTACGAGTAGGATGGCAAAACACTTAGTATTCAATTACAATAAACTGTTTCTGACATATGTTTTCTTGAAAATTCGGCACCATCATACTGTAACTTTAGATTATGTAATATTTTACGTAAAAGACGTGCTAATTGATTGCGGTGAATGTTCTTGGCATTTGTTTTTCTAATAATTATGAAGGTAGATAACGTAAGATAACGGCCCACCCACAATAAACGTCAGAAATAACAAACTATTGCGTATTTTAAATAAAATGGCAATGCTGAAGACCTACTCGGTATCCCGATATTCGATTGGTTGATTTCGATAGGTATCGTTCGATCCTAGTTCGGACACACGTGGTACTGGGTTGTTCTGCCTTTAAATTTTCAATATTCCCGCTAATTCTTGAGAAATGAGAGTGTAATGCACCTTTGCCTATCCCTTTAGGGAACTCTTCATTCAAACTCCTCAATTTACTTCTGATTAATTAGTTGTGGGTTCAAGACAGTAGGTTTGGCATTTCTTGAAACTCCCGAGTGGCATTGCTCGGTATTCGCAAGGGTTTATCACTGATCCTGGCTTACATGAGGGTGAAACTGTCCGATATCCTCAGCCTCAATCTAGAATTATTTAGCTATATGGTACCCCTGTCGAATATGCTAAAGTTATCACTATTACTGCTGAAAGCTCAATATTTTATAGTATTTTAAAACCAAAACGCTTCTTACCCAATCTTTGAAAATCGGTTTGAAATTGCTATAAATTGGGAATAATCACGGTCGTAGGCCATCTATCATTTTAGCGGCTAATGGTGTTGCGAGAGGCTAACGAGACAGTCATTGTCTTTGAGATGAGTTGATTTATACTCTGTTGCCAATCGTCTGTGTTTGTCTATGTTACTTGACATTATGGATAAGCAGAGGGCAGTAGTAGCGAATATAAGTGGTTTTGTCTTGTCGGTAATGATCATCATCATCATCATCATTAGCAACCCATTAAGTCCCACTGCTGGGCTCGGGTCTCCTCTCCTCTATCTAGAGAGCTGAGAGGGTAATGATCAGTATTATTTCACGAAATTTATATAATTTGCGACCTATACTGGTCAACAGAAGGACGTTTATAGGTTGAAATGATGATGAATGATGATGATACTAGTCAACTGCTAAGCAATAGCAATATGCTCTCTGGATTAGTACATCTTCAAAATATAATTTGTTTAAAAAAGTCAAAAAATTACCTTTTGAAATTTATTATTATCATCGGCTCTTATTATCACGTTATTATGTGGATATAATACTTTTGAGAAAAGTTTAGCTTCTCAAAGTCTAATACTATTTCCAGCAAACTGCATCTCTTATCTTGAGAATGAATATAAGAACTTGATCAGATCATGCCGTTGGATTTGTTAAATATTATCACATTCTTTTTCTTTAAGTCAATACCATAATATGACTGGTATCCCGAAGTACCAAGGCGCAAAATGTAGATCATGTACCATTAAATCATAACAGATAGTCAGAATTACTTTCACATTATATTTTAGTGTTAACAGTTTTCTATAGTGTTGACTGCCTCGGTGGCGCAGTGGAAAGTGTATACGACTGCTGTACAAGAGGTCCCGGGTTCGATTCCCGGGTCGGGTGAAAATTGTATTGGGCTTTTCTGTCATGAAATTCCAGTATTGAGATTTTCCCGGAGTTTGGAAAACAAAAGTTCCCGGTAGATGACAATAGGCTCGCCCCCTATTTCATGGGACCAAACATAGCTGGCGAAATGTGGGTGTGAAACACCTCTGCCTACCCCTTCGGGGAAAAAGGCGTGATGCTATGTATGTTATATTTTCTATGGATACTAAAAATAGATTATATAATGTTGCCACACATCAACTGACGATTAATCTTTCCTTCAAGTCTAACCTAATGCGTGTGGAGACCGCTCTTACGATAAGAGCTCCCGCTAAAGTTACTTATTGTCAGGGTATACTGTTTGTGTAATTTACATGTATGTAATAAAATATAATATCGTTTTTATTTGGCCACTGCTCAGCTCCTATTGGCCGTAGCGTGATGGTATATAGTCTATAACCTTCCTCGATAATTGTGCTATCCAACAAAAATAATTTTTCAAATCGGTTAAGTAGATCCCGAGATTAGGTACCCCTACAACGTCATAAACCCACTAACTTTATAATATTAGTATACATTTATCTAATGACTTAGGTTTCATGTTATATAATTCTAGCTCTCTTCTTATCTCCACTTTGCTAAAGTTACAGAAACAATAAAATAATGCCGCACATGTCATTTGTTTTAATTCTATTCGAAGCTAATTTCAGCTACACATGACAAATTGATGTATTGCTATTAAACAAATCAATCGGCAGTAATATCAGCTGTGATCAAAATGTAATAAATTACACAATTGTTAAATGAATGTAAAGATTTGAAAGCCATCTCCAAAACTCAATAAAATTTAGTTAAAGGTAAGATTTAATTGATCTTAATATTAATAATATAAATAAATAAAATATATATTTAAAAATATATTCTGACCTCATTGATCAATACACAACTGTAATTGGTGAGTCTACAAGCATCCATTTTTACTGCAAGACTCCTTAAGTGACAGCAGAGAGAATGATCTGGTCACGAAAACGAATTTCTAGGCAGGTGAAGCCGCGTGCTACAGCCAGTTATAAATACGTCTTGAAGGTGTATATAATAAACATCAGTCGCGTCTAAGGTAAAAATAATGTATTCTGTTTATGCAGGTTGAACGGCGGAAAAATCAGAGCAGAAACGTGGTTTAATAAAAAATAATATCTATGATTTATAGTGTACATTCAGATACCAAATGAAACATTTTTGCTTCAGGCTTCTGCCACAGAATATTAGTTATTGCAAACCATCCGTCATTTAGAACCGTCTCGGATACACCATTGAGTTATAAATGGTTTGGTGCAGAAATTTTTATATGCAATATTGTTAAGTCATCTATTTTGTGAATCTAATTTGTCGCGATTTAATAATAATAATAATAGTATTCATCATCATCATCAGCAACCCATTAATGTCCCACTGCTGGGCTCGGGTCTCCTCTCCACTATCTTATTAGTGTGCTATAAATGGCGAGGCTGATCAAATTCACATACACGTCAATTAATATTCAATTCCCACGATACGGAATTGCATCGGGCCAGTTATAACTGAAGGCAAAACTGTCCTTAAATGGAATCCTCTAAAAAAACAGTAAAAGGAAACCAACGTTATTCTTAGCATTTAGCAATGCAGTTTTATTACTTTTATATAACTGTTGAGACCGCATCGTAATGAATCGTATGATGATTGTCCAGCATTGTGTAATGTAGTATCGTATTGGATGGCATTTTTCAATTATCGTTCGGTCCCCATTTAATTATAGTTCGCCAATAAAGGGGCTATTGAAATATCACCTAAGACTCTCGTCTTATACTACCAATCAATGAGCATCTTGTCTACTTTTTTCATTGGCGACGTTATTAGGTCTCAATAATGAGGTTTATTAAATTGAATTTCTTCGGTTTCCTCTGGTAATATTAAATATATTTTGTGACAGTATTAATTTTGCAGATGTCAATTTGACTTGACATTTCTCTGTTATGCCAACTCTGAATATCGATATCGACTTGGTCCAAATCATTAAACCTAACTGTCATATTTGGAAAATTGAAATATTATGGTTGCTGTCATTTTCATCTAATATCAAAAGTTTTAATTTTTAAAACGAACAGTTTTATTTAGAAACCGTTATATTTTGAAATACTTATAAACCTTTGTATTTGAGTTTGTAGGCAACCATAGGACAACCTTTTTTACTTCTTAATCAGATTTTAGTCGTTCACTGTTGAATAAAGACCTTCCATAACAACTGATCCTGGTAGATTTTTGTTGTGTCTTATGTCATTATATTTAAATACTTGAAGATGCGCGGGGCTTCGCTCCCATCGTTCTTTATTTGGCCACTGCTCAGCTCCTATTGACCGTAGCGTGATGTTATATAGCCTATACCTTCCTTGTTAAATGGTTATCCAACACTAAAAGAATTTTTCAAATGGGACTAGTAGTTTCTGAGATCCTAGCGTTCAACCAAACAAACAAACACTCTTTAACTTTATAATATTAGTAGGTATAGAGTATAGATAACACCATAGTATGTACCTATATAATTATAACCGGTCTGGTGTGTAGTACCGGTGGACGCACAGACGCGTAACGCACAACTGGCACGGTGCGGCGCCGGCGCAGACCACTCCATTGTACACGTTACGCACGTCGCCATTGAAGGTATTAGGCTTTTGATTGCGTTTCAGTTGCGTATATTATATAGTTTCAGGTTTGGAATAAATGCATTTTATGATAAAAGAGCCCTAATTTCCTTCACAATTTTTGGAGAAGCCCGTGCCCAGCAGAGTGGGACGTTTATTGGTTGAAATGATGATGTTATAAGATATATATACCAAGTAAGTAAATAACTTGTAGGTAAATACATAATGAGTAAAATGATGATTATGTTTGTTAATCAATATATAAATGTCCGATTAATTTAGAATTTTGCAGACATACAAACAGACGTTACATACATACCTGTTCTATGCGGCATCCTAAAAAAAATGACTTTTATATAAATCCGTAAAATGTTTTTAATTTATAATTTTGATTATGTAGACTTATTATTTATGGAACTTAACGAAAACATTTAAAAACATTTTTTTTCGCCTCCATAACTAAACATAGGTAGTGATAGACAAACAAATAAATAGACAACAATAAAACTCGATAGAAAAATATCACATAAAGTTAAATCCGCTGAACAAAATCAAAGTTTATAAAAGTTCACGAACAAACTTATTCGGTCTATAAAAGCAATTTCCTGCGTTACCTTCGTCGTGTGTTTTGTAGAAAATATCTTATGTTTACCCGACGGTGAGAGTAAAGTGCTTCGAATCAGAATGTCTATAATCCTTATAGGATTTATATCCACCCATATATCTTTATGGGGTCTTTGATTGCGTATGTCTTGTATATAAACTAGTTCCAAATACTTACCTATAAACTATACAGTTTTTTAAATTGTAGCTTTTTAGTAATTAGGTATGTGCAATTATAATGAAGTGTAGTGTATTTTTTTTTTTTGCCTGAAGTGGCAAACGAGCAGTATTGCAGTGTTAGAAAAAAGATTATTTTCAGTCAGTTAACAATATTATTATGTCTTGAATATTACTAAACTTGCTTTCTCTCCTGAGTTGAAAGATACTTGATCCAATGAAGAAAATATATTTGGGTTTTTTATTTTTTAGTTGCAAAGAAATAAGAGATAGAAATTCATTCATAAAAACACCTGTTTAGATACTTTCATAGACTGACCAGACGTATCATGTGAAACTAAAATGAAATTACACAATTTAATAATCATTTTTTTTTCAAGAATGTTAAAATATAGTAATTATTCTAATCCTTTTTACAAATAACAATATTTAATGCATCAAATTTAATGTCAAATAATTTGAACCCAAATAAAATAAGTTGTCCGTCAAATTTGGAAGCGGCCTTTAAGATGTCCTGAAACATTATTTGAATACCGATTTCTAAGTTTATGAATTGCCTCGACAGGGTATTCATGCAGATTATAAATAGACCTATTCATAGAAACATGGTTATTTCAGTCAATAGCCATTTCGTTACATTTGCTGAATATTTCATTTGACCTGCTCTGACATTTAACGAACGCATTTTGGAGCTTGATTTGTTTCGTAATCGGCTTCGAGGGGATTAGCGCGTTCATGCGTTTATGACCCCTTGATTGGTTGATATTTCAATTGATTTATAATAAATTGTGGTTTGGTTTAATTTAATACACTTAATGCGTTGAAAATTGAAAAATAAAGCTTTGGTTTTATGATATCAACGCATATCGCTGCGGTATACGGTCTGCGGAATGCTCTTTACCGCTGACGCATACTGCGACGGTATAATAGACCATACCATCAATATAATATTGTAAAACTGAAGAGTTTGTTTGAACGAGCTAATCTTAGGAATGATTGTCTGATTTGAAGAATTATTTTTTATCGAGGAAGGTTTTAGGATATATAACATCACGCTACGGCCAATAGGAGCTGAGCAGGGGCCGTTGAGCCTCTGAGCCGTTTATTTCATTTGTTTTCTTTTACTACAATGTATCTATGGTTTAAATTATATTATCTTTCCTTATCGATAAACTAATACAACAATGTGTTCTAGAACTTTCTAAATGTCAGTGTACAGAGCTTATTGGCACCAGGTGCAATCTCACCTGCGTGCTATGATTAGACTATTAACACGTTATAATTATAGCTTGCGTAGTGCACGTACTAAAGGTTATGTAGTTACGACTCAAGTCAATCTATCTTTGTCATTTGTACGGTAATCAATCATTGAGTATGAATGAACCCGTCTGGCTGGAGTAGTATAGTAGGCCAAATTCCCTCCACATTCTTTGGAGGAGACCCGGGCCCAGAAGTGGGATGTTTAGGGGTTGAAATGGTGAATGATGATACAACAGGAAAGCTTAAATCTTCTAAGAGAATCCAAAGAAATGTTGAAAATTTTCGGGTCGTTTCAGAGACTAGTTTGTACGACGAACGTAGTAACAGATTGATATACATTATAATAATAATAATAATATTCTACCACATTCACACAGCGCCATCTAGTGCCAAAGTAAGCAATTATATTTACTTGTGTTATGGGCACTAAACAACTGATATACTACTTAAATACAATTTTTTTTTTTGTAAATACATACATATATAGATAAATTACACCCAGACACAGAACAAACCTTTATGATCATCACACAAAGATTTGTCCTGGGTGGGGATCGAACCCACGACCTCCGGGCTTAGCAGTCAGGGTCACTAACCACTAGACCAACAGGCCAGTCAGTACACAGTCAGTACATTGGTACAGTACTACTTGTAGTACTGTACCAATGTACTGATACTGATGCGATTCTTGAATCGCGACGGAATAAGAAATCAGACAAATAATATTAATATTCTTAGCCTCATATAATAATATGCTCATTATCTTCATACAAAATAAGTATAATAATGCGAGCTTTTAGGTAAATGGTTTCCTTGATGTGAACTGTGTATAATGTGAGGCGTTTTATTTCTCATGGCGATAGGCTTCAAGAGTTAAGTACGTATACGTGTTTATTGTATCTTGGTCGCTTATTCTCGCTATAATAATAAAAGCAAAGAGGTTATTGAACATTGCGCTTTCTGTCGATGGGGTAGGTAGATTTGTTTCACTCTAATATGAGCTACAAAATATAATATTATAATAAAATACGTATTTTTATGTCTTATGAAAAATTATGTAGGATATATTCCTTCATTCATTTAGGTATATACACTTATCGAATGTTTTACCTTCAGTCAGTTAAACTTCGTCAAATTGTACACCTTTAAATGAATATAGTATGTGTTCCAATATCTATATCATATTATGTACGAGCCATATACACATAGTACGTATTTTATAAAATGCTTGGGTAAAACTGTTCACTAATTGCTATAAGTGGCAAATACTCAATGAGAACTCCAAGTTAAAAAAATGGAGGTTTCATTGAATAAAATAGTTGCTACGAACGCAAATATTTTCTTGAAACTACAAAAGTATTTCATTGGCGTATTACAGCTCTTTATTGTCCAACAAACTCCACATTTTCTTCGAAAGCTTCTTACTTTTATTCAGAATCCAAGCTTATCCACTGAACAGAATAAAATATATCAAACAGAATCGAATCTGATAAGGGCATCGGGTGGAAAATTCTATAAATATGCATTCTGTTCTGTGTCCATTGTGCATGTAATCTTATGCATTGAAGGCAGAGCTTCTAGTGTTGTGGTATTTTCCGCTGTTCGCTGCTTTGTTTTTTTGCCTATAAAATTTATTCAAATCCTTTGTACCCCACAAAGGATAAAAGTTCATAAAAGTCTGTCATTCAATAGTGTTTAGAAGTATTTTCCTTTGTACAGCATGCAAAAACAACCATCAAATTGTTACGCCTGAAAACCCTTTGTCGCACTACATTTTTCGTCAAATAAAATCGGTTGCTTTGATTATGTATGGCTCAGTGGCTTAGTTGAAGTGTATATGACTGGCATGCTACAGGTTCAGTCAGAAATGAATCCGATAATCGTAATAGGCTCCCCTGTTGCTAAACACCGTGCACTTTTAGGCAGTAAACTTATTCAGGGTCCTAATAATCAGATATACATTTAGCCGTCATCATCATCATCATCATTTGAACTCATAAACATCCCACTGCTGGGCAAGGGTCTCCTCCAAAGGATATGGAGGGCCTATTATACCACGCTGGCCAGACGGGTTGATATAAGGTTTGTTTCCTTGGAGCTTTTGTCTGCATAAGGTTACTCCCTTAGTCGCCTTTTACGACACCCAAGGGTTGAGATGGGGTAACATTATGTTTTCTTTATCCGTCACTATACATTTAGCCGTATATAATATAAACTATTTTTAACAAAAAAATATTAAAACGACTTCAAATCAGTACTAAAAAGCGAAAAATAAACTGAATTAGATATTTAATTCCAAGCTAAAAAATACCTACCTACCTGTTTAAAGTATAATACCCTATTACTAATCTGTTTGAAGTCGGTGCCAAGCCTAAAGAGTTTGTTAAGCTACGTACTACTTAGTACGTAGCTACTTACTACGTACTTAGTGGTGTGAAGTAGCGAGCGGTAACAGATGTACCTGTTACCGCTCGCTACTTCACACCACCTTGCACTTGCGTGTACCTAGTGGACGGCTCAAACTGAGTGATACAACCTCATTAGGCTGGCACCGACTTCAAACAGATTAGTAATAGGGTATTATACTTTAAACAGGTAGGTAGGTATTTTTTAGCTTGGAATTAAATATCTAATTCAGTTTATTTTTCGCTTTTTAGTACTGATTTGAAGTCGTTTTAATATTTTTTTGTTAAAAATAGTTTATTTTTCCATTTTTAGTGTACTTTTTATCTAGCAGATTTAATAATACTGGCTGGCAAACTAAGACGGAAAACCAAAATAAAGAATCTTCGATAGAAGCGAACGTCTATTTAAATATTCTAACAACACAACCTGATTGTAGAATAGAGGAATCTCAAAATTCTCAGCTTTTTATGTCTTTCTTTTTTCCTATAAAATGCGACAGGTAACAAGTATAGGTATACAATGCAGGTTAGATACTATATCGAAAAGTTAAAATATCATTTAAGAATTCCTTTGAATTATACAACTTTATCTTCCATCAAGAACTCTCACCTCAGACACTTGAAATAACACAACTTAAGGTTTATACATGGATGTGATATTTAAAGAAATCATCTTCTTACTCGTAAACATTAAGAAGTTTCCCTTCCAGTGACAGCTCACCTAAATAACCTACAAGAATACAACTATAGGTTTATAAGTACCTACCTATAATGTTGAAAGAATTATCCTCCAACTCCTAAAAGTTAAGGAGTTATACCTTCCAATGACAGCTCACCTGAATAACCTACAAGAATACAACTATAGGTTTATAAGTACCTATAATGTCGAAAGAATTATCCCCCAACTCCTAAGAGTCAAGGAGTTATACCTTCCACTGACAGCTCACCTGAATAACCTACAAGAATACAACTATAGGTTTATAAGTACCTATAATATTGAAAGAATTATCCACCAACTCCTAATAGTTAAGGAGTTACACCTTCCAGTAACAGCTCACCTAAATAACCTACAAGAATACAACTATTGGTTTATAAGAACCTATAATGTCGAAAGAATTATCCTCCAACTCCTTACAGTTAAGGAGTTATACCTTCCATCACCAGCTCATCAACATGAGATGTTGACTATCAGACGTAAATACTTGAATAACTTTAAAAAATATATGAAATACGTAACATGTGCCTATAAAATTTGAGGGTTGCCTTCGATTTCCCTGAAATTCCATCATCAGAACTTGACGTGATGAATAGGGGACCAATTCGGAAGTATACCCTTTCAAACAAAAAAAGAATTTTTTAAATCGGTTCAGGCATCTCCGAGTAATCGATGAACATACATAAAAAAAAAAAAAAATACATACAGTCGAACATATAACCTCCTCCTTTTTTGAAGTCGTTTAAAAATAAAGCCGTATACAAACAAAAAAATAGGTTTTCCTTTTTTTCACAAATTACGATTTTGTTCTTCTAATGATATTTAGTTTATTATTATATAGGTATGATTACGTAGCTGTGACCTAGATAAAGTCTGGAAGACGTCTAAAAGTATACGATGTATTGAATCTTACATAATATATGGTGAAATGTGGCTGTGAGACATCTCTGTTTATGCCAGTGGGTAAAAGCATGATGCTCTATTACTATTTATTTTTGAAACAAAATATAACATAGCATTACGCCTTTTTCCCCGAAGGGGTAGGCAGAGGTGTTTCACACCCACATTTCGCCAGCTATGTCTAGTCCCATGAAATAGGGGGCGAGCCTATTGCCATCAACCGGGGACATCAATACTGGAATTTCATGTTAGAAAAGCCCAATACCATTTTCACCCGACCCGGGAATCGAACCCGGAACCTCTTGTACATTAGTCGTATATACTTCCCACTGCGCCACCGAGGCATTTTTTGAAACAAACCGAAGAAATACTCATATTATATCCAGATAGCCATTTTAATGAATATTCGCAGTAGGAAAATTGTTCACAAAGTAACAGATGCTAAAAGCCTTTGAACGGAATCGTTACAACGAAATATCTTTCAGAATTGGCTATTAGGTAGGCTATAGTAGATATTATTCAAATCTAGATATAATCGGGTTTTAGATTGAAGTTGAATTTCATGCTTACCTCGAAAGGCTTTTAGGTTTATTTTTCAAAGTTATGATTATAATAATGATTATAGATGGTTAAAGGTATACTAACAATAATATTAGGTTTATATTTAAAAGTTTAGTTTCTTGTCCAGATTCATAACGATTTTTTTCCCTAATCGGTTGTTGTGACATCGTGAGGATAGTTTACCATGAGCTATTTTGAATTGTACTCCTAGAAACGAGAATTTAAGTTATTTAAAAAAAAATTAACATTGTTTCTCACCTTCTTCCCCGAAGGGCTAGGTAGATATAGCAGAGGTACCAAACCCACATTATGCCAGTTATCATCATCATCACTATCATATTATCAGCCTAATGACGTCATACATAAGTTATCATCATCATCACTATCAATCCGCCTAATGACGTCATACATAAGTTATCATCATCATCACTATCATATTATCAGCCTAATGACGTCATACATAAGTTATCATCATCATCACTATCATATTATCAGCCTAATGACGTCATACATAAGTTATCATCATCATCATCACTATCATATTATCAGCCTAATGACGTCATACATAAGTTATCATCATCATCACTATCATATTATCAGCCTAATGACGTCATACATAAGTTATCATCATCATCACTATCATATTATCAGCCTAATGACGACATACATAAGTCTCACCTAATATCCGTCACCGCAGGAGAACACAGGCCCCCCACCAGATGGACCACGACCCACGACCTGGTCAGGGTTGCGGGCGGCCGTTGGTTGCGGGCGGCACAGGACCGTTCGCAGTGGCGTAAATTAGGTGAGGCCTATGTTCAGCAGTGGACGTCAATAGGCTGATATGATGATGATGATGATGATGAATATCCGTCGCAGCGAGAAACTTTATGTTACCTGTAACCGACGATCCCCATTCTGCAGCTAATATTATTATTCGGTCACTTAGAATAGTAGGCCTATTGCTATTAATCGGCTGCATTACTAAAACGTATGCACTTATTTTTTTAATACCACGATGAGCTCCGAACCGAAGGCATCAATCATTTACAGCATTGCAGCCGTTTTCCCTTTGCGTTGGCATTTTTCAGATTGAAGTTAATCCCTCATACAAGCCTATTATGGACTGGCTGATGGTAAGCTGTTACCGTAGCCTACAACATCAGGAGCATCACATACGGGTTGACTACTTGATGAAGAACCCCATACTGTATTAATTATAGTCATTAGTCAAATCTTTTATTTCATATAGATAAAATACATGATACTTATGAACGTAGGCATAGCCAAAAAAGGTGTCAGTTCTTTAGGAAACCCCAGTGGGGAGATCATTCGACATCCTACATAATTTGTAGGATGTCGAATGATGATGAAGTTTCTTGTAAAGGGGATATACAAATATTTTTTAAGTTGAAGGATTAAGATTGTAAAAAGATATTCATTCACGTTATAGCTTTTATTTAAGTAAAATTGGGAAACTCTTACGTACATTGTCTACCACCAAATAAAATCAAATAAATAAATATTCTACCACATTCACACAGCGCCATCTAGTCCCAAATTAAGCAATTATGCTTGTGTTATGGGTACTAAACAACTGATATACTACTTAAATATATTTTTTTTATTTTTGTAAATACATACATATTATAGATAAATTACACCCAGACACAGAACAAACCTTTATGCTCATCACACAAAGATTTGTCCTGGGTGGGGATCGAACCCACGACCTGCGGTTTAGCAGTCAGGGTTACTAACCACTAGACCAACAGGCCAGTCTAATGGGAGAAAATGAAAAAGATATTAACTAAATGGGAGAAAAAACAAATTTTAATACTTAAAAATAACACATACCTAGCTGTTAGTTCTATAGTGTTTCATTTCATGATTTCAAAGTAATAATTATATTATGTTTTTTTCAGGTATGTTGCTGTCCTTCATTTAATTGAATTTATCGATATTGTGGAGAAAATCAGACGTAAAAGGTATTGTAATAAACCTTAATTACTTGGTAACATATTCCAAATATTTATATATCTACACAATTTTGAAAATGCTTTTCATAAACACACTACACTTATAAACTATATAGATTTATCTATAAAATGCCATTTTATAGATAAATCTAGGCCAAATACATGTCAAAAATATGCCGCTTCTCTTACTTTGTCTATTGAAAGGAAGAAGAAAGAGAATCTAGTTACTCTTGGTCTCATACAGAATAGAGTGGATTTACAAAGGTACATTGGCACTATCTATCATCATGTATCTTATCACTGGTAGATAAATTAGGTATTATGAAGCATTTTTATTAATTACTTAACTAAGAATGAATGAAGAAGATCACGTAACACCCTCTTCTTTAAAAAAAAAATAAAACAAATCGTAACTACAACTTCCCAATATTAATTCCTAAAAACATGAGAAAATCTTAACAAATGAAGCTAAAACTTCTTTCTCACTAACGAGCCTTCATAAGTTAGCCTGTGTCATTAGAACCTTGACATTCAAGTGAATCTTATTGAAGAGACCAAGCTCTAAATTGGCTAGGCAGTGAGCCAGCAAATATTGTCCGAACTAGTTCAGCAAGCGTGGGTCTTGACGTGGGACGCTTACCAGAAACTGAACCCTTATTGTTAAGTCAGTTCTAAATAGAGTTTGTGGGCTTTTTGAGAGTTTCCTAATTAATAACTGTTATGTTTGAGGGAATAATAATAGGGAGGGAAAAATATTTTGACAGTGAAAATGCTCTGTGCTGTGCTTCGCCATATTAATTTGCGCCGGCCCTTATGTACAAATATAGGTACTTACCTTAAAAATATCTGTAACGTTTTGAAGAACTTTTTTATTTCTTCTACAAATCTATAGTTACTCCCGTGGCGAGTCATGACCAATTTTACGGCAAATATTAGAAAATTTCAGTTTTTGGTCTGAGTTCAGCTTACCCTTTGAGGTTGGTAAGCTGAACTCTGAAAACACAACATCAAAATGTAAAGAAAAGTCATGACTGTATAGGTATAAAGATGATACCCATAATCTTTTGAATTAATATCTTTAAAGAGTTTCCATGAGCAGCTTCTGAACTCAAATATATGACTGTGAGAGCGTTTATCAGTAAAATTATGAACACAAATGTTTGTTTGTTGTTTATAAAGGTTATTTATTTAACATGGTGAACCTTTAGCTGCCTTCTCGTATCATGTAGAGTTTATTTAGTATGTATAAATTAAAAGCTTTAATCTCTGTCATGTTTGGGTTATTCTTACATTTCTGCCAAAAACTCTGTTACTATATATATTTATTTACTCGAATTCGATTCCTGACCACAGAAACGGTAAGTTACTGCGCATTTTTTTTAATCGGACTGTTAAATTTGTGCAAACAATCTTACAGCTCCTCACATGCTAAAAAAATGAATCCAAATTTCCCTTGTTTATTCCTATAGAACCGAAGAAACAATTCAGCTTTAAAAAAATATATTTTGACGTCTGCAGAAAGTTATTAATTTGAGAAAAGTTGGAAAATAAACTAGTCACGGTAATCGATTTCCACGCAAACGGAGCCGCGGGTAAAAGCTAGTAAGATATAAATGCGTATAAATACCTATACCTATCTGTATTTCGACATCCGAGAAATAAATGTCAGACAAAAAGAGCATAGTAGTCAGTTGGTTGGATCATAAAAAGCTACTTCCCTCTGTGGCCCAACAAAATCCGCACCTGATGCTTTACATTACTTAATCCGCGCGAGGTATGAAAGGTCAAAGGTCAATATTTAGGTTGTACGTGTTATGTCAAGACCTAACACAGGGTAGTTTTTCCTCAAAAGAACAATTCATATGTTACATGGGGTCATCGCCAAACATTTTTACGGTTGTTAGCTCTTCTGTACTTTTTCCTCATGATTTTATAGAAGGTAAGATTGAAACTTCTCCGTCTGTGGTATAACATCTTTAGATTATAATTGCCGTGTGTTTATATTATTAATACAATCAAAAGACACTACTTACGGGCAAATGGATATTTTACTAGATAAAATATTTTACCATCCACTTTTTATCTCTTTGTAACAAGCTGTTGTAAATTAATAAAACAGTTGCTATTCAATATTCCTTTTCCAAACCTTTTCAGTAAGGTCTCTATCACGTCGTCTCGTTCATTTCTATAATGTAAGAAAGAAATAAAAATTTACTATAAAGCAGAAGATTAGATGAGACACCCCGTCGTGTTTGAGCGAGTATCTTCGTCATTAATTACAATGTTTTCTGTTATTCGCCTCACGCTTCTGTAGCTGACAAATGGCCATAAGGAGAGCGGGGAGTGGGCGAAACGTAATTATTTGGGTATAAAGATTGAGCTATGAAGTTAGCGGTTTTGGGCACCTCCCACGGCAAGCTTAGATACATAAAAGCATAAGAAAATACCTAATACACAGATACATTTAGCATGCATTTTGTACAAAGCTATTACATGCTGCCTTCTACAAATCATTTATCCAAGTAGGTCAGAATGTAACGCTTACACACCAAATAAAATGCAAAATCAGACGTCAGCTGATTTACTTACTGCAGATTTGCTGACTGAATTGACAGGTGGAGTTTTGAGAAAAGAATCAGCGAAGTTTTACTTTAAAATTATTAGATGTTCGATTTTTTATTGTTTTATAATTTGAGATAGGTAATGTGAAAAGGGAAAGACAACGTTTTCGACTGAGTAAAAACAACAGCAAATATCACTTGCCATCAAATGCTACTAGCTCATTTGTTACGTCAGCAAGATAAAAGTAAATTTCGGTAATTTCTTACCTTACCTAAGAGAAGAAATCATTTCGATTCTAACCGTATACATGTAGATAAAATTCGAGTTCGTCTTTTCGCTAGTTTAGTGGCCTAATCCCACACGAAAGCTGACATGTTTAGTGACGTGTTATCTCTACGTCACAGAACTACAATCCTGTCCAAATCTGGAGAGATGGGTAAGCAGGGAGCGAGAAGTGATTAATTGTATAAGACGACGCGTTGCCTCAACAAGTGGCCGGCTATTTCAATTTCATGGAAAATTGCTTTCATCTAAAGTTTGTTATGTGTTTTTTGTGCAATATTTTTGGGGTGAAAAGGGTCTTTCGTCTATTTATATCACGAGCCGTTCACCCCAGCAGTGTTCATTTAAATAAATATTATATTCAAGACTTGTGCTGTTAACCTAAAAAAATATATAAACTATTTTTTTTCGTGTGTTGTCCCACTGCTGAGCAAAGGTTTCCCCCAAGCTCTTCCATATTTTATACTTTGCTTCTTCAGTCTTGTCAAATGTGTCCAGATCGTCTCGCCAGCGCTTTCGGGGTCTTCCTCTCCGACGACATCCGTCTTCCGGTACTGCGTTACTATAATTATTATTATGATTGAAAAATTATAAAACGCTGTAGTAGGTGTGTTCGCGTGATAATAACTACACATACCATGAAATAAAATTTTGTGAAGCAAGTACATGCATTCATAACCATACAAATTTCTACAATTTTTGTTTAATATTTTGCTTTAAAATCTGCTAATTAACAAATATGTATGCCAGCTATGATAAACACGAACTTAAAACGAATAAAATCTAGTTGGTAACAAAACAAATTACCTAACTCTTATAAAAGCCATTCAAACTAAGAATGGAACAGTTAAACAGAAAAATTAATGTCAGCAAATTTGTCTACGATTTCAATTTGCTGACATGAGAGAGAAATCCACAAAATAAATGTATAAGTAATTGAACTATGCTAACTAGAAGAAAATAAGACTAAATCAGCAATAAACAAGAACTGTATCAGGCACGTGTAAACATATAAAAATATGTTAAGTTGCTCTCGTCTTTTTAAGGAAAGTGTTGCAGCCCACGCGTGGGATGTTAGCGTGGGCGTACGGCCCGATATAATGGAACAATTTCTTCATGAAAATTATATTGGGTTGTACTAGTTATTTCCCGCAGTTACACCCACTTCGATCATAAATGCGACACTTTCCATCATAGTAGCATAGCATATTTTGTAGCCTAAGTAGAAATTACTTAGTAATTTCTAGAATTAAATTTGGCTTATAGGTCAATATATCGCGTGTGAAAGACCACAAGTAAATAATATTTTGGATTTTCAAGTTAAAAAGACATACATTACGACATACATGCCACTCGCGTGTAGGCTTTATACTGGCCTGTTGGTCTAGTGGTTAGTGACCCTGACTGCTAAGCCGGAGGTCGTGGGTTCGATTCCCACCCAGGACAAATCTTTGTGTGCTGAGCATGAAGGTTTGTTCTATGTCTGTGTGTAATTTATCTATAATAATATATCAGTTGTGTAGTACCCATATAATATAATTGCTTAATTTGGGACTAGATGGCGCTGTGTGAATGTGGTAGAATTATATTAGTATTATTATACATACCTATAAACTTAAAGACTTTATCAAACTATACATTTCCATTTACGTCTTTAGAGCTGTTTCGATACCAGTTACCAGAGAAAATACATCTGTAAACAAAATATCATATTATTTAATATACGATTTATCAAACAGTGCTTTAAGTCAAATTTCCACGTTCAAACAAACAAACACTTCAGCTTTATAATATTAATATAGATAATTTGCATGTTGATTAAATTTGGGTTGGAAAAATAATTATAGTGTAACCTTAATTTGGGTTGATATGCCACTCGCGTGTAGGCTTTATACCGACTGAAATTGGAATAACGAAGTGGATTATAACACTTTGTTAAATAAATATGTTTGTTATATCGTTTGTTTGGAGCTTTGTATAAATTTTACTTGTTTTTAAGTAATGAAAAACCTGGATCGAAAACTAATACTCTATTGTTCGTTTTCATCAGCAACCCATTAAGTTCCTGCTGGGCTCCTCCTCACCTCTAACTAGAGAACTGAGAGAGTTTGGGCCATTCACACTGGCCTAGTGCGAGTTAGTGTATAGAGTCATACTCATAGAATTTCTTCTAGTGTATGTGGGTTACCTCACGATGTTTTCCTTCATCGTTAGCAGATGGTAAGTCACTTGACTAGTACATATAAATTCCACAAAGTGGAATCCACATTGGTACTGCCGGTCGGGATCGGACTCGGACCGCGTGATTTGCACGCCGGTCCCTTATCCATTAAGCCACCATGGCATATTGTTCGTTTTAGTTTGTTTCTTTCAAATCACCGCGCACCGTGGCGATGGCGTAGCGATACGTGGTCGCTCACTAGTCGTCATAAATATCGCCGTGCCGAGTGACGTGGGTTCCAGATTCTCACACGAGACGAATATTTGTGTGATTCATAGATATTTGTTTAGTCTTTCTTTTTTTTTTAGAGATTTTTTTTTAAGGTTTACTAACTATTGTTACATTGATACATGCATAGAGATAGGAACATACAAAGTTTATCTAAATGTACAATATCAGGCATTCAACATAATATGCATGAGCATAAGTATATTATTATTAATAAAAGTGTTTTAGTTGTAATACTAATAATAATTATCAGAGAAAAAAGAAATGAAAGAAAAAGAGACTTAATCTGACAGTTTTAACACTAAGTAGGTACTGTAACACTTAGGGCGTCTTGCCGCTTCGGGAAGGTGTAGGTTTTTTAAATATATTGAATTAAACTCCTTTTATAGCTTTATATTTACGTTTATTTGGATTTTTACTGCGGAAAGACAATAACGAACGGTAGTAAAAATACACAAAGCTATTATCAAGGGCAAGGGCCACCTGCCCACCTCAAAGTTCACACTCAACTCTTTTTTCTTAGAGAATCTTCTAGAAGCTCTTATTTTAACTTCCGATCAAAATTCAAAAGTGACAGCGCGAGCGTAAAGAGGTTTGCTAAATTAACAGAAAAGGTTATATACATGGCAAAACTCCTGTACCTACTTAATTGCCCCCTCATACACAACTTTTTGCGCCGGGGTTTTAAAAATAACCACAAAGAAAATCCAAATACATTTTTGCTATGCCCATAATTGAGGTCACAATATCTTGTATAGCTATCCGAAATAACTTCCATCGTTAACACTTATTCAGTTACTAACTATGGCCGCCGCCGCCGCCGTCCTTGGGCCATAATCATGTCGCCCTGTAATCATGTCGTTTATCGCCTTTTCATTCATAGCAACTACTGTCTACACAGAAGTATTATGTGTGCTTCTCTGTGGAGTATTTTTTTGTACAGATACGTATATATCATCACAATTTTCTCCTAGGTAGTGATCAAAGAGGTCCGATTGCAACGATTCAAGCATACCTCTTTCGTTTCCTCATACATTTATCAATCTCTTTATGAATGACCGATATTTTTGGGAAAATCTATATGAATTAATAAAAATACTGACTGTCTGAAATAACTTTAACTGTCACCGTAGCGTAGTGGTGATCGGCCTCACTACTGACGTCATCGAGTCGAGTGATGTGGTTCGATTACCAAACGAGATAAATATTTCTGTGATATTTAGATATTTGTTTCGAATCTGGCTGCACTTCATGTTTGGTTAAGTCCCACGACTCAGGGCTTAAATCAGGGCGTCCCCTAGCGTAGGCGTTAGTCTATACTTCAATACTAAATTATGATAAAAAGGAAAGATTTGTATTTTTGAACGTTTGTATTTTTGTATGTACCGAATAAACTTACATAATTCAAAAAAAATTGCCGTTAGAAAGCTACATTATCACTGAGTAACATAGGCTATATAACACCACGCTTAGGCCAATAGGAACTGAGCTGTGGTCAAATAAAGAACTACGGGAGCGAAGCCTGGAGCGACATCTAGTGTTTTATAAAAAAAATAAAAGAGAGAAAATTATTTTAAGGGTGCATGTATGCGTATGTATATATACTTATATATAGTGGATAATTAACACCCATTAAATTCGCTTTGATAATAATGATTCCAAGATATTTAATACAAAATTAAAGCGTTACTTGAACTGATGAAACATTGATCAAAGTGAACCAGATCTACTGAACTAGTTAGAGCAAGCCCTCGAAAGGGACAAGCACTCGGCCTCTTGACTAGACTCAACTAACTGAATTATATATTTAACTGAACACGAATAAATGGGGCCCTAGTACTTGATCACAAAGAAATGTTTGATCACGGATGAACTGAATTTAGGCGAAAGCAACGACTTAAAGAAAAAATAAACTCCTTGAGTACAAAAAAGACTTGTATCTAAGCTGTACTCAAAACGTATAAGCCTATAATATTGGCTTATAGGTTTTGAGTACACTACTTATATAGTGGAGACCTATAAGTTAACTTTGTTATCTAAATATTTTATTATAATACAGTTGTACGTAATATGAATTTTACTTTTTGTTTTTCACAATATAGATATTTCAAAGTTTCTAATAAAAAATATAATAATATTAATAAAATAAATATTATACTTAATCTATTTAAGTACCTACCTAATTTCATACAGATCCTTTGAGCTGTCCCGACGTTATTGTGTAACAAACAGGTCTCGCATTAATAATATTCGAAAAAAATGTTCAATAATATTAATATTTAAAACTTAACAACATTATTGACAGCCTAAAAAATTATTTGAAATAAAAAAAGGAAGGAGAAAAATATTGTTTTATTAGTTTATAATAGCAAAAAAGTTGTACATACTTTGTCATTACAGTTACAGTTAGCCCGTTTGATCCCACTGCAGGGCAAAGGCCACTCCATGACTTCCATATTGTTCGGTTCGTAGCTATGGTATGATATATCAATCTTTACAGTTGTTCTAACTCACCTACTCATCTTTTGCGAGGTCTGCCGCGATTTCAGTTTGCTATCGCGAGGCGCCAAGGTGTTGTAATTTTGGCTCACAACTCTTCTCTCTTCAACTTTGTCATAAATCTGTAAAATATAATAGGTACGTCGTTGCTACAAAGAATAATATTTAAATTCTACATGTTATCTCAAGTGTTTCCTTCTATTATTTTTATCCAAAACGAGTAAATATATTTTAGGTTAATACGTTTTTCCGTAGCAAGCCTATAAATCGGTCCAGTGTTCCAATTATGTAGATTTTTCCATTTATTTTCACAGTAGTATACCTACCTAAGTACCTATTATAATATTCATCTTTATAAGAAGAGTTTGTTGTTTATTGGTTGCCCGCTAATCTCACGAACTACTGATTTGGATTGAAAATTGAAATTCTTTTAGTGTTTGATAGCCCATTTATTGAGGAAGCCTATACTACTATATACCTATAAGACTTTAGGCTGACCCCTTGCGCTGCAATCGTACACACTTCGACATCGACCGAGGCAGTTATAATGTAGGTGGGAACGTAATACATATTTGTATAAATAAGCTCAACCAGGCCTTATATGACACATCGCACGTGATTAAACTATCAGATTAGTCCCAGCAAGGAAAAGAATAATCTTGTAATCCCCATTATATAAGACACTGAAATCGGATATTTTCCTTAATTTATTTCTATTAGTATTCTTCGAACAAAACCCTGCAGATATATAGTTAGCAGATAAGTGCAAGTTATTGCCTAGTCCCTTGGTGCTGGTCGTGAAAATATGAGCGACACACGATATCGCAGCCTTTTATTATTTATCAGTACGGCACATTGCGGCGTACCGTTTTTGTTAGGGTTCCGTAGTGAAATGAGTAATCCAACTAATATTATAAATGCAAATGTTAGTATGGGTAGATGTTTGTGACTTAATCACTCCAAAAGAATTCCTAGATCCAAAAAAGCATTTCATTAGTTTATGTCTCTCAAAAATGTAAGTCTGTAATTATGCATGATAAAATTAGAGCAGCCTTTTATGACATTTTGAGAGATCCAACCTAATATGTAGCTAGTCAGATGTAGGTGTTATCTCCGCTTATCCCTTTAGAAGAAAAGAGGGTGATTTTATTTTCTTTCCGAAGCAAATAATTAGAACAATATCAACTGTAATAAATCAGTTGACAGTTCCGTATTGTTAGTACAATTTAACTTTAATTTAACGGACACGGAAACTTATAAACTATGGCAACAAGCTGGAAGTAGGGTAAAATGGCTAAGAGATGGTAACACTGAGAAAAGTTGCCACAATAAACTCGCTCTGTTTACGAGCGGGTAAACTTGGAACTTTTGAACTTAGTTGCAATGCTAGGCGATAACTAATTTTATTTATAGTTCAGATGTTATTTTAAGATAAGATATTTTTATAAAAAGCCAGCAGTTTTGTGAAATTTTATTGTTTGAAAAATGCTTATGCTTGTATTCATTATTACATTTTTTTAAATACCTAAAATAAATTTTGTACGGAACCTCCACAACCTTGTTCCGAAGTTCCCAACAAAGTCATGATGACATAATATTTCCTTTTATCACATAACCGTATTGTGCTTTATGTTTTTACTTACTTTTACTTAGTCCCACATATTTGTTACACAAAATAATTGTTTTTTATTTTATTTTCCCTTCAGCAACATTAATGGGTTGAAGATATTCAAATTTAGGTTAGGAAGTCGTTGCTTTTTGTTTCTTTTATTATATTATGTTTATTATTCGTTTGTTTCAAGGGGGTTACTTTTCCTGGTTTCGAATAAGTCGCGAGACTGCTTTAAAGATATGCTATTTAGCTTTTGTTTCTGACAAGAAAAAATGTCTCTCTACAAGTCCACACACATGTAATCAACCCTAACACAACGTAAATCCAATGTTTTGGATTATTTTTATTAATTACTTTTTTTTTTTACGTACCCAACATTTCCTCAGGAATCTGACCTCAATCAGATATTCTATTTATAGGAAATTCCTGTAAATAGAGTATCTGGTTCTTTTTTTAATAGGTTAGTTGTGTATAATTTTTAAGTTATGATGTAAATATTTTATTGAATAAATGTTATTTTTTATTTTATAAATTAGGTGAGGCCTTTGATAGAGTCGAGCCCAACCGTGGGACAATAATAGGTTGCTGATGGTGAATGAAAACAAATGATCTGTAATTTCGAACCGTCGCTCACTTTGAGCTAAAATCTACCATATAAAAAATACGTACGTATATCAAAAGTAAAAAAAAAAAAATATTACCCATAGAGCTTTTGCGCTTTTATTATTTTGAGCATTTATTTATTACTTAAAGTGATAAGTAAACTGTAAAGCTATAAAAGAATCACGTCGTGTATTATTTTATATTTAACTTTTTACCTTTTAATGAAAACAGAATATTTTATCTGTGTGAGCCACGTATCCTTGTAACTGAATACCTTGGTATGAGTTTACAGGGCACCAGTGAAATCATAGTTCGCGACAAGAAAGCGTGTCATGAATACGACTGGTTTTGAAGAGTTAACAGGCCTTTTTGGTATGTGAGTAATCATGTATTAGAACCATAATATAAAAAAAAATTGTTAGGTTATTATAGAAAGGTTGGCTGGTAGAGAATGCTTTCAGCATTAAGCCCACCTTTGGTACACAGATTTTGTGCGTTTTTAAATATATAAATAAATAAAAATAGGCTGCTAATCACAACACTTAGAGATCAATCTTGTTTAAGTATCCTGAATTAATTGAATTGATGCTATCGAGCAAGTAATAAGTAAAGTAGTAAGATTAGGAAGAATTAAGATAGGAAAAATCTAATAAAAAAATTTGAGAACGACTACAACTTCAATAAAAAACAAAATACTACCTCAGCACCAACCCAAAAAATATAATTATGCTGAACTTTAAATGTTTTATGGGTTCATCTACCAGATTGCAATAAAATGATTTAAGATATTAATATTTGAGAGGTTACAGTAAGAACTAACACACTACAGTTTAACAGCAATAAATGCAATTCAAATTCATAACCTTTTGTCCTCAAGCACATCATCCATATGCACTACTTTAATTATATATTCAATATCTATATTTCCATTTATAACTCAGGGGATATGACAGTATACTCAGGCCTAACCACAAGACAAACTAGTAGGCCACAACTCCTACAAACTAACTGGTCCAACACGAACAATACCGCAACTAATGTGTCTCAGAACTTTGTTTTGTTACCACGAGTTCTAAGTCTATACACTTTATTCTACAGTTCTACACATCTAATAGCTTACTACCGCAGCGTAGTAAGGAGACGTGATAAAAATTGAGAAGCGCTTATTTTTTCCCAAACTGCGGGCCGTAGTAAAGAGGCCCACCGTGAGTCGATCCTTTTAAAATTTTTACTTAGCTTCCTGTATTTGTTAGCTAGATGATGGCGCCGAAACAAAATAAAAAACATGAAAGTGCGCCGCGGACTGAAAAAGGTTGAGAACTCCTGTCAGCACCTATTACTTTCTACAGCCAAGCACGGGACATTCCTCATAGAGATTATTGAGGGAGTTTTATTACACTTGCCTACACCACTAAAACCAGGGGCACGTTGCCGATACTTTAAAATGGCTTCCCTCCCCAATGAGCGCTGGATTCCACTACTCCCCAGCATCTCTACTGTTATTATAGGT
The DNA here is from genome assembly GCA_905147015.1 of Laspeyria flexula. NCBI lineage: Eukaryota > Metazoa > Arthropoda > Insecta > Lepidoptera > Erebidae > Laspeyria > Laspeyria flexula. The sequence goes on along the minus strand of LR989958.1, from coordinate 15,346,257 downwards.
ACCGCCTTCTGTAGGGTGAAGGTTCTTGCCCAGGTAGGTGGTTCAATTTGAGCGGGATTACGTATTCTCTTAAAAAGTTGCTTAGAAAAATAACTTGTGATAAATTAATAATATATAATAAATTTATTCTTACTCAGTCATTAGATGGATATTAATGTTTATAAATATTATCTTCTCTACAAAAGAAGTAGGTACGTAGCTTCATTATTGTATAAGCTATTATAGAAAAAAAAAAAAACTAATATCACACAGATTTATAAACCATAACAACCAATAGTACTCACACTATAATGTATTCTGAATAGTATCATAAATGTAGTATACCACAATCGGTAATCCCAAGTGTAATCGAGACCCATGTTTCTGTTGTACTTCTATACAACTTAAATTGTCACGCAAACTTTGTAGTTTGTTCCAAATTGAGCTTTATTGACCTTAGTGCCTTCGGGCTTGTTGTACCTAAAGGTCAGAAGTGTCGTATGGTTTTGTAGTTTCATATAAGGGTGGTTATTCTATGACATAAGATATTCTGTTTTGATTTTCACTGAAGTTGTGACCTACCGACACATAGACATTGGCAATACCAGTCAAGCAGCCTAAGATACAAAGAGGGGACGTGTTTCCTCCACTGAAAATCTAGATATTTGTCAAGTACCTAAGATCGACCAACAGACAAAGCTTTTAGAAATTTCTAGAACATTCTGCATGAATGATATTTTAAGTCTACATGTTATTGAAATTTCTAGAACTTTCTACAATATTCTGCATGAAAAATTTGCCGTATCTACAAGCTATTGAAAAAATTCTTCAACATTCTAGAATCATGGAGCTTTTACTCTTTTTATGGGCTTTATTTATTACCTTCCATGTATAGATAGCGATAAGTTATATTTTTATTTTTTTATTGTATAGATCTGATCGGGATATTCTACGATAAAAGGTTTTTTAAATCTCTACCTCAAATGTTTATCTAACTAGAGGGCGTATTTAGATTAAACAAAATGTTACAATTTCGAGTAAGCCCTCAGTCTGATCCTAACCTATAACTATTACTTCATGAAACGATACCGAGATAATATAATGTTATTAATATTGAGACAACAATGGCTTTTGTTGCGAAAGTAGGTGATACTTGCCATCCGATTGGCTTTGACCTTCAATTAGTAACAGGTTGTGTTGCCAACCACATGTAGCCTTTATTTCATGTATTGCTATTTTTCTTGTAAGGAGGCCGTTCTTGTTCTGAAATTTTCATATTTAATAATGTGTCCAAATAAGTGCTTTGATAAATATAATGTACACGATTTGTTTAAAAATTAAACGCAAACATTTGTACAAACATTTGCACAGCATTGCGCATGTTTGTTATCCAAGGTGAATTTGTTTTTCAGAATATTTATGACGTATTATTTTCTGAATTTATTATATTAAAGTGAGCATTTAGCACTGAATGAATGATAAATATTTGATTTAAATATCGAAAACTGTATAATGCATACTAGGGATTCGCCCAGATTTCAACAAATCATTTCCAATAAAAGTCTTTTTACAAACCTTGTCTTTGCCAATACGGCCTGTATTGTATACAGGTTGATCCACATAATAGATTAGTAAAAAGATTATTTAGTTTAATAACAGAACGTTACTAATTCTCTGTGTGGCGGTTATAACTCCTTTTGTTTTCAGGATAATGTAATAGTTGAAAAACAAAATTGTGAGCCTTCCAACAAGTCTACTTGAAAAGGTGATGAAGTAATTTATTATCACTTGGTAGTTAATATTATCTTCACCAAGAGTGATGCTAACTAATGTATCCATACCTTCCTTTATTAATGTTTCAAATGGTTGCTATAAAATAAATATTAGAATACTGTGCCAAGTTGACACCTACGCACATCAGTAAAAGGTCAAATAACGTTGAACCAGTGAACATTATGGGGAAGTTTTTATTGTAAATCAAAGAGTGCTTCTCCAACGATATCGTTTTACAGTAAATAAAAGAAATAAAAAATCTAGTCCTCAGAGGAGTCAATGTGCTTAGGAGAAACTAAATCAGGTCGTATCTGCTATGCTCGTAACTATCATACAAAACTATTTGCATGTACATAGTACGTACAAAACTTCCACGCAAGGTTATGCATGGCGGTTATGTACAAGCTGTGTCTGAAAGCAGTGGTAGGTGATGATATATCTTAATAAAATTTTCATTAATATCTAAATAAAATTAAGACAGTCCTCACAAACATTATGTTCACAGACACAAAGATAAATCTATTGTTTGAGAGTCATCGGTGATCGACTTGGCGTTAGAAAAAAAGAAAGATGTTTATTTTTCTGAAAGCATTGGCATATAGAAGTACGAGTAACAAACATTCATCAATTCAGTACATTAGAGCACTTCCAAATTGAACGCGTATTTAACCACTGAGACTAATAGAGCGTAAGAAATGCTCTGCGTTAATTTCGCGCAAATCTTTTGCGTCGATATAAAGTCGGTTATGAGGCCCATCAATCATCTTTCTTTGTTTTTATGCAAGTTTTCAATGATCATTAATCATTCGTTAAATGCGATGCTTGATTACTTGGCCAACGATTCTGGTGAAACGATTTCTTTATATTCTGGTATGTTAAAATGGGCTTAATGAGTAAAATTTATTTAGCAGTTATTTTTAGCTTCTGCAATGTATATGAAAAAATATACAAAGAAAGATTACAATTGCATCCAAACATACTAGCACATAACCTTATTTGCCAGTTTGTACTAAAATTAAGAGTACCACAAGACATACTGCCGTACTCAGAGACGAAACTTAACTTTAAAGTTTATTTAGTAAAAACGTGTAATACTTAAGTCGATACGCCTAAAGACGATTATACAATGAAAAAAATGTGCTAATGACAGATTACTGCTAATTGACTTAACTACAACTTACTACTACTACTTAACTCTAACTTAACAATTATGAGGAAATGTTACTGCATATTTACCTCACATACCGCTTCTTTATTTATAATAATTATTAAAAAATATTGCTGAATGTCTTCTGGACGGATTGCAATAAAAAGGAAAGAAAAAAAAAAGTCTTCTAACTGTACAGCTCAATGATGTCACTGTACATATAACTAACAATAATCCAGTTAGAAGATATTAGTCAGTAGGCGCCACAATGAGTGACGATAGCACTGTACGTCATAGAGTCAAGTGCTTACGTCACAGGCGAGGTGATAAAACGAATTTGTTCGAGAGGCTATCAGCCACGCCGCGGTTGATTGATTACAGTTTTTACAATAATATAGTCGGAAATTTACGGGAAATTACTGACATATTTATATAGATGTAGACGGATTAAGAATACAAAATTTCACTACCCCATCTCAAACCGTAGGTGTCGTAAAACGCAACTAGTAGGCTGGCTAATGGAAACTTTCAGCCATTTCTTTAAACATAACCTAATTATTAGGTTTGATGGTGATGAGTTATATGGAAACTTTAATAAAGTCTACACTAATTTCGCACTCTATATTGGTAGTAACGTAAGTTTCGTCTATGTATGTAGATCTATAGTTGATTGGTAGAAAACGCCTATGGCATTAAGTCCGTGACGCATACCAAATTTTCCAGTAAGTATTGTAAGTCGTAAAAATATTAGTCAAATATTTTTTTATTTTTTTTATTAAATTATTAAAATCAAAACTACTTCTTATTCTCTACTTGCGTTTTTCGATCATCTGCCAAATGAGGAATGATAAAATTCAAAGTACGTGTCGTGGTTTTTTTCATTAAGTTTCTCCGAGCAACTCTGTGAAGATCATCACTCCATCTAGCGACCACTCATCTATAAGAACAGCCCTACCAAACATTTCCAACCCCGGTGTTTCATTAGTAACTTTAATACCATACACGTGTCTCGTTAATCTGACTTCGGATTAATAAAGTTGTTTCAGCCATGAGAACCAAATTTGACTAACAAATTGACAATAAACAATAATTGACATATTTTCCCGATGGAAAAATCCCGTTATCAACGATAAATTGAGATCAATGCCCCAATAGTTACTTCATCCCTTATCAGAGATGTGTCATGCTTGCAAATGGCGGGCGGCCGGCGCCGGGGAGGCGCTCCTCTGATTATAGGCTACGTTGGAACAACGACAATTAACTCTATATAACACCCTGTATATTATATAGTTAAAGATTCTCTATATAGCGGGTTTGAAATTGCGTTTATTTGTATAAAATATATTTTGAAACATTACTTACGTTTCATTGCTAGGCACAACAAAATAATGACGCTCATTTCGAAATCTATATACTACTATTAATATTAACTACCTGTTGCCCGAGGCTTTGCTCCCGTAGACCTTTGCTTAGGCTTTTTCTACAGCGTCATGTTATACAGCCTATAAACTCATTCGATAAATGGGCTATCCAACATTAAAAGATATTTACAAATCGTACCAGTAGTTCCTGATATTAGCGCCTTCAAACAAAGAAAAAAACTCTTCAGCTTTTGTTTCGAATTATCCTTTTCGCGCTGTGCTCTTGTATGTTTAAAATTTCTCCCTAAGTCACCTTTTACGACACCCACGGGTTGAAATGAGGTAATGACAATAATGTATTCTTAATCCGTCATTACATGGACGAGAACACAGCGACAGCTTAGTATAGATTTTTAAGCAAAAGTTTGTATGGGTTTGTATGGATACATTTTCGATGTTTGTTGCCCTTTCATGTAAAAAGTACTGAATGGATTTAATAGATACTTCGTAAATGGATTGGTTATGTGTTAATTAACACGTAAGATATGACACTTCATCTGGGTTACAAGTTCTCATAGGTCACACGGGTGAAACCGCGAGCAGGAGCAACTTTAATAATTCAAAGTTCGTACATAAATACCATAATCTGAAATATTGTATATTCCTAATTCATCCTGAGATTAACTCGGCACATTTAATCACCTAACAAATATAATTTCACCGCCCACACGTTCTGACTACGGTTCATACAGAATAGACAATTATATTGCCTTATTTTTGTATTAACACTAGCTGTTGTCCGTAGCTTTCTCTATAAATACACTATTTATAATTATTTTGTATATAAGAAAATAAACAAGTGTTGTCATAGAATATTATATGTTTAAATAGCTAAAAAATAACATTGCAAAAAGATCTTAAAGCGATGGTGGCTGAATGGATAAGGTACCGGTGTGCAAATCACGCGGTCCGATTTCGATCCCGACCGGCAGTACCAATGTGGACTCCACTTTGTGAACTTTTTATGTACTAGTCAAGTGACTTACCATCTGCTAACGGTGAAAGAAAACATCGTGAGGAAACCCACATACCCTAGAATAAATTCTATGAGTATGTCTGATCCACCAACCCGCACTAGGCCAGCGTGAGTGGATTATGGCCTAAAGCCTCTCAGCTTTCTAGATAGAGGAGAGGAGATGTGAGCCCAGCAGTGGGACTTAATGGGTTGCCGAAGAATGAATGAAAATGATCTGTTTGAAATTCTCCAAAATTAAATTTATTTATACGTATAAGTTGACATACAGACAATCACTTTTTCATGTTCTCGTAAAACGCTAGTTATGACTTACGCTACTTATAATTTTAAGTTTGAATGAATGTAATTGACGCCCTAGATTTGAGGCGCCAAATAACGTCGTGTGTAATGGACGTACGAATAAATTATTTCTATTTTAGGGTTGAGCTTCATCTGTAGGCCTTCTGACGAAAGCCTTATAATACAAAGCCTATATTTCCGATGAAAAATTCACACGATTTTTCTTTTAAACTACATTCCTGCTGATAAGACAAAGTTTCAGAGTACCTACCTATGTTTCATGATAGCTATCATAGAATCACGTTTTTTTTTTCTAGCTTTATTGTGTACATACTTTGAGATTATATTATCGTGCGTGTATTCACACTTTCGACCACCCAATGAGAGCGAAACCAACGCTTTTTTCTAAACTTGTATTTGGATTAGATTAGATGTTGGCAAAGAATGGAGGGTATAAGCTCGACACATAGGTATTATGATTTCTAAAGAAAAGGCACTGGAAAGAGCAGAAGTGAAAAGAACTATATAAAGCCGAAGCAGAAAAATGATTGGCCACCTGATCCGACACGGTTTGTTTTTAAAAAACTCCATAGAAGGAAATATTGTAGGCATGAGAGGAAGAGGTAGACCGAGGAGAACTTGTACTGAATAAATCTAGGAGAAATTACGGGTGGTTTCCTACCAGTAGGTGAAAGAATTGGCTGAAGCAAGAGAGGGTTAGTATTTATTTCACTTACAAGAGCCCAGCTCTTAAAATAAGAGAAAAAGAGAGAGAGATAAATGCTGTAGAAAGGAAGCATTTGTATACAGTAGTTTGAAAAATACGACACGTAAAATGTCAGTGCCTCAAAACGCATAAAGGCGCTGTCCTATAGAAAAACTGCGGATAAAATTGATTTCACATAAGGTTCAACCCTAAACCATTCTTTCATGGCAACCTTGGTGGATAATTATTGTCGAGTTGTTTCTCGTCAAGTCGGCAGCCATATTTGTTCAATGTTCACTAGTCTGTTTGTATTCCAAAGGGTGGCAGTGACACGTGTGAGCATTAAATAAAGAGGTTCATTGTTGATGTTGTTTATTATATAGGTACCTACTTGTAGATTAAGAAATGAAGTGTGTATTATCCTACTATATCATAAATGCAAAGCTTAGAAAGATGGATGGGGTCAAATTTTTAGGGTCGAATGGGCTTGTAGCCGTTAGTTACTCAATCACACCACACTACGATATCAACATACAAATTTGGTGACAACAGATATTCAACCTTAAGGAACTAAAATTAAAATATTTTTTGAATTGTAATGTTAGTCAAGTAACAGAATTTAAAAACTAATTAATAATTCAACGTATCACTGGAACTGTTTGTACACACTTGTGTTGTATGAAAATATTTAACTTACGTAATCATAATATAAAGAGGTCGGCCGGACGTTTAGTAACAACATTGTACCTACTTTAGGCACTTAATAATTTAACTACTACCGAAAAGTAACATAATTTTACACGTGTATGTTGCAATTTATTTATTAAAAAAATTTCATGATGACTGAGCCACACTTGGCAGATGACAACTATAGTCTTTCAATTGGCACCAACATGGCAGTTCTAACAGTTAGAGACCTATCTCTGTTCTGTGGTTATAGATTTTTATGGTATAGAAAATTTCCATATTAAAATACACAAAATTAAAATTAAAAGAAAGAAAATAAAGCGCGGTGTAGGACGGGCCCCCAACTAGTAAAGATTGCGGGTGGCCGTTGGTCGCAGGCGGCACAAAATCGCTCGCAGTGGTGAAAATAAGAGGAGGCCTATGTGCAGCAGTGGACGTCATTGTGCTGATGATGATGATGATGATGAAAACATAGAAACCAGTATCATTTCTAACAATAATAAAATTTGCATTCGTTGAACCCATAAAATAAATAACTGTATGGAAAAGAAGTAAAACTAGAAAAAACCTGTCCCTAACTGACTAATGTGGGAACAGGGGGCTTACTACGATTTTCGACATTCGAATGTTCGGTTTTGATGTCTCTGTCAAATGTAAGTAAATTTAGATTTGTTCGCTGTCACTTTCAAACATAATATATCCTTGCTCGTCGTGGCTAATGATTGTTGGTTTACTACGTCACAGAGTCAAAACATCTAGGACAAACATTAAACCTATTATTTACCTATAACACGATCGATCGACAATAAAAAACACATTATTACGTCCATTAGTTCACGCCATCGCTCCGGGAGTTAATAAAAATTAAGTGGTTCCATACGGTAAAGGTTAAGTCTTTTTAGTTACCAGTTCAGCGGCTATGGTAGGAAGATTAATGACACGTGATGACATAACAGACTGTTGTTAGTAACGCACGCAGGAGCAAATACAGTTTTACTAATTGGTTAAAATGTTACTTACGTAAGTTAAGTTCTTTAAGTCTCTCGCCTAAAATGTCCTAGCCAAATGCCCCTAGTCTAGAATGTCTTATCCTTGAAATAAATGATAAAATATCTTCTTTTAATCATCATTTCAACCCATAAACGAATTGCTGGGCATGGGTCTCTTCCAAAGAATGTGGAGGGAATTTAGCCTATTATATCCTGCTGGCCAGACGGGTTGATATAGGGATTGTTTCGAATTTTCCTTTTCTCGCAGTGCTCTTGTCTGCATAATCCCTTACTGGCCCTTTACGACACCCACGGGTTAGGATGGGCTAGTGACATTATAATAATAATATATAATAATATTCTACCACATTCACACAGCGCCATCTAGTCCCAAAGTAAGCAATTATATTTGCTTGTGTTATGGGTACTAAACAACTGATATACTACTTAAATACTTTTTTTTTTTTGTAAATACATACATATTATAGATAAATTACACCCAGACACAGAACAAACCTTTATGCTCATCACACAAAGATTTGTCCTGGGTGGGGATCGAACCCACGATCTCCGGTTTAGCAGTCAGGGTCACTAACCACTAGACCAACAGGCCAGTCAAATATATATTCTTAATCAGTAATTACACGGATAACTATACGATAACACTTTTAACGATAATAAAAATTGAAGAAAATGTAAGAAATAACCCATAAATTCTAATATACTACAATTTTTTCTTTCCATGTCATTCATACACAAAACAGCGGTTTAAGTAAATGTATGTATTTTATATACGCAACCTGCCTGTATCCTATCACATACAACCAAACATAATGGTCGTTAATACACGTAATCCATTAATAACATATATAGGTAGCGTAGAAGTAGCAGTTTTTATCACAACTCATTATAAATAACCGCTCTGATTGCCCTACATAATTACCAAGTAATAATTACGTTGAGTGTAATAACGATTTAAAAAGTAATTGATATTTGTGCTGAACGAGTTGTGTGAGCGATACGCGATCGTTTATAGCTTTGTAATCGCTTAACCACCGCAAAATTATATTTTAATTTTATTATTATGATCTAATGGTGACCAAAGTGAAGGCAATTCTACGGGTAAACTTAAAAATAAGTAATTTATTTTTATTTTATTATTTATTTATTTATTTATTGCATACATAAAATACGGTACCTATTAATTTCCCCCACAAAACCATTTAGTGGTTTGACTGTGGGATGGAGTCTCAGTACTTTACATTTATGTTGAATATTTCAGTCTAATAGTTACAGCCAATTCCGAGATGTGTTTAAATTTATTCATAATATTTACTTACGTACAACAAAAGCTCGTTTTAATTGTATGACATTTTAGGCTACTAGTACTAGTGAAGTCGTCCAGAGAACTTGCGCAGAACTGACATAAATTTCTGGTTTGTTTTCAAATAACTTTATAAAGTTTTAAATTTTATAAAGTCGTTCAAACCACAATACTTGATTAATATTTATATAACAAATGCTATTATGACGCTACTGTTTATGTTCACTGTTTCATACTACGTGGGGAGAGTAGCACCTTCTGGAATATATCAATTACTTGCCTCAGGGGCTCCAAAGACAACACATAAAACATATTTTACGATAGAGTATCAATTGTCTTGTTTCAAGCAAATCTAACCTTTAACAAATGTGACATAAGGCTCACTTCTCTAAAAAATACATTTTTTAAATGTCATAACCTAATTAAAGATGTAACGGAATACGTATCCTTTGACGAGGATTCAAGGTTTCTAATTGTAAAGCAAGTTTTTTTATCTTCAAGTATTATTTCGTTACATCTGCACAAACAATAGTCAAGTAAATGTGTCGACGCGTATCTAATGTCAATAATATATTAATTAGCGTTAAAATACAACACCTTTGTTTAGAAACTAGAGATTTCTACATTCTTGAATTGTTGTCAAGTTACATAGTAATTATATGACGTCTCTAAATTACGCAAAAGCTTAGAATATTGTTAAGTACATTGTTTTAAAATTAATATCCTCTAAACGTTATTAAAAATAAGGTTTTATTGAGCCCGATTTACTGCAATGCCTAATTTACACATAACACTAACTACATATTTATTAAATAGTAGATAGATAGATAGTCAAATATAAAAAATAAGTAGCATTTGACTTTGAACTTTGCTATAATTAGATTATAATATTTATTTGTTCAAAGCAAGGTTTATAAATATGAAATAAAAAGTTTACAGTTTACTTAAAAAGTAAAAATTATTAATTCCACGAAAGAGCTTAGAAATACAGGGCTCTTTGATGTTACATAATCTAATATAAACATAATATTTATGTATATTTTTCTCGTTAATTTAGGTGAACTTGACTTTAAATTAAAAACTTAATATTTATCTACCCTTGTAATAAATCCTTCACTAACTTACATTGAATCAAATCTTTCAAATTCAAATCTCATTGGGGACCTTTAGTGACCAAGTTTCATGATCCTGTTAGCATTTAGGGTATTTTTTTATTAAGGCCACGTTTTTCTAGGCTCGCACGACACATTGCAAGAACTTGCGTTTTTGCGTTGCAAATTCGTATCGCGCCGATTCGCTTTTTTCGTATTATTATATTCGTTATACTTGTACTGAAAAATAGTACACTGTCTGAGTTAATTTCACATATTGTAATTCACTGTCAAAACTAAAATGCTATTTTTCCATGAGTAGAATAAAACAAACATTCGATCGCTTTGTTATAGCATCGCTCACGCTGTGTAATGTGTACCTAAATTGATCTCGTTTGCGACGACGAGATCATATCAATTTGTGGAATTCCAATAGCTATTGGTACAGGAAGAGCATCAAATATCAAGGTCGTTTGTAAGGCCATGTTTGTTCTCGTATGTTTGTTTGAAAAATTCTGTATTTGTATATATTTGATAACGGAAATAATTTAGGTGGCATGGGGCAGGGGGGCTCAAGGCCTGGAACTCTACAATGAATTTGCCATCGTCGTTGGAGTGGATATTACTATACAACCATTTGCCTCTTTAACATGTCATCTGACATGTTTGAAAATGACAACGAATTTATTTTTCTATAACGATTTCTAACAAGCCAACAACCTGACATACAAAACGGTGTCAAATTACTAATCTCACGCAGACACGGTCCCAGAGCAATTACAACTTATGATCGTATTGGGAAGGTGATACTAAAACTTAACTGTGGTTTAATAAACTCAGAAGGACTTGTTGTTGTATATGATTGTAGTATACGAATGCTAAAAACGGGGCTGCCTGCGCCGCGTCTCGCTCTTAACTTAAAAAAAAAATACCTAGTTATATTACGTATTTTCCTTATATTTAGCTCTAAGGAAACTCCTAATCATTTCATTAAGTACACATATTTGCGCGTTAGAATGTATATAGAAATTTTAATTTGCATATCATAGGGGTTACGAGTTTATTTTAAAAATACACCTATCAGAAAAGCAATATTATTTTAATGTTTCGATAATGTGAATATAATGCTTCTAATGTTTTAGGCATCCATTGGTACGGTAGCAGTTGCCATTGCTTGTTTGTCACCGTTATGGTATAAAAATCCATCCTTTCCCGGTAGTATTTATATAATATATCTATTTCTATACAACCATTTGCCTCTTTAACAAGAATCGCTCGTTTAATAATATTAAATACGAAAATCGTTTCAAACTTTATATTCAGAACCATGCATATTTTAATCCACCCTTCCAAATCCTCAGCCTCAATTAACAGAAATTCAATTTAAATAAATTCTAACATTTACTTTATAAGTTTAACTCTCGTTAATCTGTCTTCGTTTGTAGTCGGAGCTTAAATTGACGATGTATTAATCTTAGTTTAAACAGCGTGGTGCCGCCGACTTGTTTCTTGGACGCTTTAGTTGGAGTTAAGTTGGGCATTGTCTTGGGATTGTAACTAAATACCTTTTAAATAAGGGTGTTACATAAGGTATTTGATTATGTTTTATAATTATACCTAATCTTGGCTTATGTAATTATATATATATATAAACTTAAAGTGGAACACTTCATCAATATTATATTAATTATGCAATCGTCAGTGCCATTTGCCAGTATATTAACTTGAATAGCTTATTACAGGATTTTTGTGAAGCAAAAATAACTTGATTCTATACTCATATTATAAAGAGAAAAGATTTTTATTTTTGTATTATAACGAATAAACTTAAAAATTACAGAACCGATTTCAAAAATTCTTTTGCCGTTAGAAAGCTACATTATCACTGACATAGGCTATATAACATCACGCTACGGCCAATAGCAGTTGAGCAGTGGCCAAATAAAGAACGACGGGAGCGAAGCCCCGCGCGTCTTCTAGTTAAGATTAGGTGCGAAATTACGATATTATACTCAACACGTGGCCTCATTAGTTACAAGAAAAGCTTAGTATACATATCTAGAACTTGAATTACAGGTTTAAACTAAATTAAATATAAATTTTAATACGCATACGTATGAAAACCGATCAACCTACATATTGACATTCATATTTACATAATAACAACATTATAATTGTTTGTTTAAAGTTTTTATCGCCAACGTCAGCGTTACTCGAAGAGCGCAAGCCTGCTGCGCCGATGACGGCTAAGGCCGACAGAAAACAGGTCCACAAAGTAAAACAAAATCCACAAACGCCACAAAGTAAAGTAAAAAAAAAAAATTAAATCATTATTTTATGTGATTTATTGCTGCATCTTAAAAACCGAATTTCATGGCTTTGCACTGCACAGCTTTTCAGGGGTTACTTGAAATTTTTATTTTATTTTATTTGGGAAACCAACAGATACTTAATGGTTCATCAACCCATTAGTTATGTCACTTAAAATTAATATAATCAGTGGAAAAGTTTCCTTAAATTACTATACATAAATATAAATAAAAGTACACACACAAACATAATTTATTATTTACATATTTTTTTACAATACAAAGTTAATCTTTTTTATCTATTTAATCAATGTATCGATATGATTTTTATTGTATTTATGTTCTTTTGTTTCAGGTAAGCACCTCTTTTCGTCTTGTCCTTCATTTTATTGAGTTTTGATATTCGGATGAATTAGGTAAGTGTTGATTAATTATGTCTGGAATAAATTATTCTCTTTACTGTTAAGAAACAGATCAGAAGATAATTTTAATTTAATATACTTTCTGCTATTTTAATAGACACCACTGCCTTTCCTTTCGTGTAGCTTTCAGTCACTATAATATTATGTGCCTTTTTATCACTAATTATATATAAATTAAAGGTATTCCTTTACAATAAACTCGATCAGTAGTATCACAAATTGTATTGACACGTGCTTATCAAAACAATAAAGATATATACACAAAAAAAAAACCTTGAACGTCCATTTAAATTAATTATAACGCAAAAAAATCGCTGTGCCTATAACTTAATAAGCGGAACATTATTTCGATGCGTACGCAAATATGAACAAATCATCATTAATAAACTAGTTGGAGCATAAAAGCGTTAATTTATTAATACATTTTAGACGCAATACCTAATAAAAGCGAAATGGCAAGTGTTAAAAGGAAACGTGTTTTTCAATTCCATTTAGTTTATGGATATGATTGAGCATTGTTATTTCATAGGACAATCACTTAAGCAGCTTTGATTTGGATCAATGAAATTCGGGAGTCCCGGCAAAAGGCTAACCTACTGTCTTGGACCTCGCTATGAATGTCAACAGAAGTAAGATTCTTCCATCTTACCATCTGTTAGAAAAAGTAAGCGCTGTTTCCCGGCTCACTTGTTTATTCGTTTATTTATTTCCTCATAAATTGTACATGTATATCAAACTGCAGGCGTCCATTGGCTACGGTAACCCATTACCATCAGGCACCGCTCCCCTATTTGTTACCGTCGTGGTTATAGGTATTAAGAAAAATATTGCAGTTTATTCTTTTTAGTTATGGTTTTCTCTCTCGTACTGCACAGTACACAGAATAGAAAACACAAAAATATCCAAAAGAAAACATTCATGTAAACAAAAAACGAAATCCATTTCGACCTTATACTACAGAACCCTAAAATAATATGCATATGTAAATTTTGTGCGCGATAGTACCACTAATCTAATTGCAACACTTGTATGCAGACTGTACAGTCGCATACAAATGTTATGTGAGTGGATTTTATACTTTTAAATGGTTGTAAGGTTATTTAGATAAAAGAACTGGCTGTTACCATGCTGTGCTTATTGATTTAGTTATTGATATTATCTAGAATAATTTATTCCACTCTGCATTTATGCAATACTTGTTTCTACCCGCGGCCATGCCCGCGTATACCGATATACTTATATCGGTAAAAAGCCTATGTGATATTCTTCTATAATAGATTTGTGTTATCTGTCAGCACAGCACAAAATCATTTGTAGCAGCCGTAAGTCCCTGTTGCCATTCATTTGTAGTCAAGTTGGAAGCCTTCAAAGCGATTTGAAAAATTTTAACACCTGGACCTGCAATCCAATCAATAAAAGATGATTTTTTGCATATAATTAATTTCAGTCTTACATCAAAATATCTTTTTTCTGCCACAATTAACAAGTCAAAGTTAGATAATCGTGAATACGTGGAATAAATAATAACAAAAAGAGTTCAGCTTGTAGTTGTTCTACTAATCGAATCAAACGATAATTATAAGTACTACATAATTAATACTTGACGTTAATCGGTTTTGAATCAGTCAACGTCAAGCCATTGTCCGGTTTATTTCATTATTGAACTATGTGATTATGATCTAATAAGGTTGCTATATAGCTTGAAAAAGAACGGCTAGCACAGGACTTAAATAGAAGAGATAGGGCGTGTTGACCTTTCCAATTGAAGTATACTTAGTAGCTGTTGCCCAGGGCTTCGCTCCCGTCGTTCTTTGTTTGGCCACTGCTCAGCTCCTATTGACCGTAGCGTAGTCTATAACGTACCTCGATAAATGGACTATCCAACACAAAATTAATTTTTCAAATCGGACCAGTTGTTTCTGAGATTAGCACATTCAACCAATAGATATAGCAATGTGTGATGCTTTAAATTGTAAAGGCTTTTGAATTCAATAAAGATTATTTTGTATCCATTCGCATCTGGAACGCGCCCTGTTCAAATCTCAGATAACTGCTCCGTGTTAAAAAAATAGTTTTTGGCATAATAATATCATATCAACATAAAAAAGCACCTCGATTATATTACAATATTCAGTGTTAACCCAAATCATATAGTAATAATCACCATAACATAGTGAGAATCTATTTAAAACAAATAGTTCTAAAAAGTGCAAATCACAGTGACTTAATAGTGAGTGTATGGAATTTTGATAGTTACGCCTGCTAATTAAAGGCTAAAGTGGCGTGCATCGCCTGGACTTTTGAATTGTGCGCTCCCATCGTAGCCGCTGTCATCGATCAATACTACCAACCTTACGGCTTGAATCTCACACATGCGTTCCATGTACATCAAAATTAAATATCTCAAACATAAGTGATTTGGAAAACTTTGGAATTACGATGGAATTTACCTGCTGTCGCCTACGTACTAGATCTGTAAAAAAGGAGTTGGTATGTTGCAAATGCAATGATAATTATCATATCAAATGTATTTTTCACAATAGAGAAGATAAGTGGATACCAGATAAGCATTTCCTGGCATCGTGGCTGTGTCCCAAGTGTATCAAAGTTGGTCGAAGGGACAATAGGGATGAAACTCCTGTAAGAGCTAATTTGAAACCAAGTGTCACTAAAGCACATTCGGAAACTTCTCCATCTCAAGAAAATCACGAGGAGTTGCTGTCCATATCAAAGCAATCATTACGTATGATTATCAAGGAGGAAATTAATGCCGCCTTCTCCAGCATAAATACTACCCTTATTGAACTTAAGACTGAAGTTACTGATCTGCAGAATAATGTTAAGTTTATGAGTGAAAAATATGATACTTTATTAGAAAGACTAATTTGCGTGGAAGAAAAATCCAAAACAATAAATGCTCTTGAATTGGAGGTCAAGGATTTAAAAAGTCAACTTAATGTTACTAATGTCAATATTGAAAAACAAGAACAATGGAGTAGACGGTCAAATATTGAAATCATAGGATTACCAGAGAAAAAAGACGAATTTAATTAATTTACTCTCAAAACTCGCCTCGTATGCCAAATGCCCGTTCAATCCACAGACAGATATTGATTTCGTGACTAGAGTGGCACATATGAACAAAGACCTCAAGAAACCAAAACCAATAATAGTACGGTTCCTTGCCAGATACAAAAAAGATGAATTTCTTTCAAGATTGAGAGGAATTAAAGACTTGAAAGCGAGTGACATTGGCTACTCTGACAACATGACTCGTATTTACTTTAATGATCACTTAACAAGTAATAAGAAACTTTTGTTGAACAAGGTCAAAAAGGTAGCCGAAGAAAAACACTATAAATTTGTATGGGTAAAAAATTGTTCGATAATGGCAAGAAAAAATGACTCAAGCGCAGCCATACATCTGTCAACGGCAGATGACTTAAAAAAATTAGTTTAATAAGAAAGGTTATAAATGTTAAATGCTCATTTACTATATTGTTTAGTTATAAGTTTCCATCTTATTCTTTAGTCAGTAAGTTATTATACTTTATGCAGGGCCTGACAGTCATAATAACATGGATTAAGTTTGTTGTATTTGAGAGTGTAATGGCACAATTCTTATCAGAGGGATCATATTTTATTCAGATTTACTACTATTATCATATTATTATAATATTTATGGTGAGTTCAAAATTCGAAGTTCTAATATTTTAAGATGTAAAAAAAGGTATTATAAAATTTTTGTTATGAGATTATTGTTGGCTTGTTACCGTGATTTCTAACATAAATATTTACTATCAAAATGTTCGTGGATTGCGTACTAAGACCAATGTATTTTTTAGTAATGTATTACTCTGTTCATTTGACATAATTTGCCTCAGTGAGACGTGGTTATTACCCAGTATATTCAACTCTGAACTGTTTGATGATAGATTCAGCGTTTACAGATGTGACAGGGATTATGACTCCAGGTCTGACAAAATGGGTGGTGGAGTTCTTATAGCTGTTAGAAAGGGGATCGAGATCACTGATGTTAGCATTGCTCCATCCAATAATTTAATGTCAGCTGACATCTTATCATTAAGTATAATTGTTAGGGGACATTTAAGCAACTCCAAACTTAGATTGTATTGTTGTTACTTTCCACAGAATAATTGTCAGCTAATTCATCAAGAAACTTTTTATGATCATATTGCTCAGTCCAGTATTGCTTATCCAAATGACAGATTCCTGTTATTGGGCGATTTTAATATAAGAAATGCAGCTTGGGTGCCTAGTGAATGTAATAATGAGGCTATCTTAGATTTGACAAATAAGAATACGGATACCCTGGTGAGTTCTTTGTCACATTTTATATCTTTTAACCACTTAAGACAATATAATTTAATTCCAAATTCAAATGATAGGCAGCTCGATCTGGTTATAGGAAATGTAATCTGTAAAGTCTCCAAATCAAATTTCCCTTTGGTCAGAGAGGATTCACACCATCCCGCTTTGGACATTTCTATTGATAATATTATTTTGAAGACATTGCGTACCCCACCCAGAATATTGCGTATGTTTGATAGTGCTGACTATGATTGTATTAATATATCAAAAGCATATCTTTCTGATACTGACTGGAATACTATTATGGATGATGATATAGAACAATCTTTGATAAGGTTTTATAAGTTTTTGAATAGCATCATAGACCTTCATGTGCCTGTTAAAACTGTAAACAATGATAACAAATTTCCAGTATGGTATTCTTCAGCCTTGAAAAAAATCATTAAGGAAAAATTGAAATATCATAAAAAATGGAAACGTTATGGTCAATATGGAGATTATTCTACTTTTGTTCTTTTAAGAGAACGACAGAAACGAGTCGCTAAGGAATGCTTTGATAAATATATACAAAAAACAGAAAACAATATAGCAAAAAATAGTAAACATTTTTGGGCTTACATTCAATCCAAAAAGAAATCTAATAGTCTCCCAGACAGGTTATATCTTGGAGATAGCAGCTCGTCAGATGGTAAAACAATCTCTGACCTATTTAATCTGTATTTTAGCTCTGCATTTGAAAAAGAAATTGTCAATCCCACAGAAAATATAAACTATAGTCACACATCATTAAATCTTTTTAAAATAGAAATTCCACTAAATACTGTTTTGAAATATTTAAAAAATTTAGACACTAAAAAGGGATGTGGCCCAGACGGCATTCCTCCTTTGTTTCTGCAGAAGTGTTGTAAAACCCTTTCAATTCCTCTTTATATGTTGTTTAATGGATCATTGAAGTTAGGTATCATGCCATTGTCATGGAAGCAGTCATATGTTGTGCCTATTCTTAAAAGCGGAGATAAACATGACATTAGAAACTACCGTCCCATTTCTAAGCTAAGTGTAATACCTAAACTATTTGAACATATTGTCTGTGATATGATGACTCCTCTTATTAAGCCTATTCTGATACCAGAGCAACATGGATTTACGAGCCAAAAGTCTACTGAGACTAATCTCTGTGAATTTGTTGATACCATAACCAGAGCTATGGATAAGGGCTATCAGGTGGATGTTGTGTACACTGATTACTCAAAAGCCTTTGATAAAATTTCTCATAAAATTCTTTTGAAAAAGCTTGAGTATATTGGTGTACACGGTGACCTGCTTCGGTGGCTTGAGTCTTATCTACGTGATCGCAGTCAGGCTGTTACCATTAAGGGGTACTGTTCAACATTCACACCTATTACATCGGGCGTCCCGCAGGGCTCGCACCTTGGACCACTCCTATTTAATATATATGTAAATGACGTTTATTTGAATTTCAATAAATCACAATTTTTGTTATATGCAGACGACAAAAAGATATTTAAAATAATAAAAAATATTAATGATTGCCATAATCTACAAGAGGACATTGATAGCCTATGTAAATATTGTAATAATAATATGCTATACCTTAATATTAATAAATGCAATGTCATTACATTTACAAGAAAAAAGAAATATATTGATTATAACTATAAAGTAAATAATGAACAAATTAAGAGAGTGTCTGAGGTGCGAGACCTGGGGGTCACGTTAGATAGTAGACTGATATTTGATAGCCATATAACACACATCACAAATAGAGCGTTTAAAATGTTGGGCTTTATTTTAAGAATCACCAAAGAATTTAAGCGTTTGTCCACACTGTTGCTATTATACAAAACTATTGTCAGACCTATATTGGAGTACGGGTCCACAGTGTGGAATCCTCAGTATAGTATTTATATTGACCAAATAGAAAATATTTAAAATAAAATTAATAAGCATATTGCATGGAGAAGTAATAATTGTTTTGAGGAAATACCTGATTTGCCATCATTGACGACACGAAGAAGTGAAAGAGACTTACTTCTTCTATATAAAATCGTAAGGAACAAAGTAGATTCAACTTATCTTTTAAGCAAAATTGGTTTAGTATGTCCACGCATTAATGCTAGAAAAAAATTAGTCTTCCATGCTCCCTCTGTTAGGACAAATTATGCAAAAAAATTATTTATTAATAGATCCTGCCATTTATTTAATACCCTCATTAATAATGACAATACTTTCATGGATATATTTGAGCTTTCCTTACCTAAATTTAGGAATTCCGTTCATGACTGTCTGGTCCCTGCACTGCACTAGAATTAATGCTATTGAAGTATTGTATTAATATTGTATGTTTTTCTACTGTTACTTACATTTGCACATTTATTTATTTATTTATTATCTCCCTTTACCCTTAGTTTAGTTTTTTTTTTGTATGATATTCTTTAACTAATTTTATATTAAATTTTCTTCTCTTTTATTAGATTATAATTTTATTCATTTATTTATATAAATATTTTGTTTGGCGCTCAATTAAGTTAAATTTATTAGTGGAAACAGTCTTTGGTTTATGTATAGTTTATTAAATTTATTATTAAGTATTTATTGTAACTGTGTGTTTCCCAAATGAAAATAAAATAAAATAAAAATATGTGAGTAACTGATGTCATATCAGGTTCTGACGACTCACCTCAAAAAGTGAAGTGTTAGTGCACAGAGGGGTTTATTGGGTATGGCCTGCTGCCTTCTTCGGGGCAGTAAGCCCGTTATGTGTTGCTTCGCCCCTTTTCCCCGTACGAGGTGGAGGTAGTAAATTACATTTCTCCTCTTAAGAAAATGGTATAAATGCATGGCGCTAAAACGACGCTATGAAATTCATACATAAGGCAAAACTTACTAAAATTTTACTACATAAAATATAAAAATGTTCTACTTTTTTAGTTTTATTCGACAGCGCAACATAGCTTACCACTGTGGTGTATAATAACAATTACTAGTCGTCGCAGCTGTGTCTATCTCAACTATGTTAATTTTTACCATAAAATCGTACAATGTTTCGCCAATCAAACAGGAGCGTTGAAAAATAAAAATAATAACATTGCAATATTCCACAGAGGTTTCAATCAATTTAGCTGAAAATCGGCTTTCTACAAAATCCACGATGATTTGACACAGATAGATTGTACCATAGGGCTGCCACTTCCACGGAATTAAAATATTTTTATGAGTAATTGGTTGTGAATTGTTTACATTGCGGCATTATGAATATTAGACACTGACAACAATGCTGAATTCAAACAATCGTATTGATATTGCCAGTAGACTTTCTGACTTTTTCACTTGTCTAGTGGACGTAGTATCCGACTGTCTGACACAAGTTTCTGTCACTTCATAGGACAGCTATTAATGCGGCTTACAAATAAAACAAAAAGATACGGAATTGCCTTCAAAAATCTACTGTAATTTGAGTTACTGATCATTTTTGAAACATAATTATGTATATCAAGTACCTGTCAATTATTCTTCAAAAAGTACACAACAAAAATAGTTGTATAATTTGGATAATGTTATCAGTCAACTGGTACAATAACGTAGATAACAGTTAACACCATTGTCGGTAATTATACCGCTAAATGAGGTTGAATACGAATGACATTAGCACAAAAAGTGTCATCGATGTGCGATAGCTATGGAGAACAGAATATTATGTTGGTTGCATTACTGAGTAGCTCTTTTTTGGCGGAGTCAAATTATCTGTAAAGTATGTTTTATTGCTCTTTTGCTTTTTCCCATCTTTTGTATTTTAATTGATTACATTTGTACATCTCATCTCCGAGTTTTATTAATTAAATAATGTACGACCGTATCCGTGAGTTTTGGACGAAGAGAGTAACTATCGAAATTACTTATCTACTTGGTACACGACTCTGCATCTATCCTTTGAAATAGAATGATAACAACTCAGTGCAGAGCTTTTGCTTAAACAATTTTAAAAGAAAATTTAGTACTAGGTAGTAATTTTTTTAGGTAGTAGTAATTTTAAAAAAATCTTAAGAAAAGAAAAACAATAACAATTATAGTTTATTATGGGACGTCATAATGAATCAAATTAATAGAATCAGGATTTCGTTCTCACAGTATCCTCAAAGTTCCCCAAACCATTTCATTTCGGCGCAGTAAAATTTTACTCGTAAATTTTTTAATTTCTGTAATTTCATTCATTCGTACAAATTGGAAATGAAATCCGCCCACGGCTGGGAATAGAACGACTCGACTTAATGCGGGGGTGCTTGATATGACACAAGAATTAAAAGATCGTTCAGAAACTTAAAATGTTTAACTGGCATAATTTAGAATAATGAGTTTTAGAAAACATTAGTTCATTTTTTGGTTATGTAGGTTTCTGCATAATATTTATGACATTATTTCTATCCTATTCTCTTACATAATTGAGCGGAAGATTAATCAACGAACATAACATAAAATCCTTCCTTTGTTTCAGTAATGTGAGGCTTTGGCTTACACGTGAAGGACGTAGTTACTCGTGTGTTTCGGGGAAATCGGCATATCTATTATGACTGACTTCCGTATACGCACAAAAGGAAAAATATATGTTTCATTCAGTAAATATATAATTACCAAAGTTGAATAGCGAACGTGTTAGGTCAAATAGTAAAAAGATTACAATGAAAGAATTGTATAAGGATTTGTCTTTTTTTACAGGACAGTCCCTTTCTCAGAATTATAACCGCAACTCCTGTAAGCCACTATTGCGAACAATAACAGTGATGAACCCTTGCGAACACCGAGTTTTGACACTTGGGAGTCCAAGGGAATGCCTAACTTACTGTCTTGGAACCTGCAACGAAATTAATCAGAAGTAAATGCAAAGGTTAAAAACAAATTATCCACTTCCCTCCAGCAAAACGGGAGAACAAAGTAGATAATCTGTTTAAGATCTAATTCTTTTAGAAAGAAAGCTACATGGAAAATGGTTTATTCAATAAAATATTATTGTAATTTTATGCGGATCATAGATAGACCTTTTTTCAACAGTAGATGTCTTCAGTCAGATTTTTTTTATTAGGTTCACAAAACTAGATACAAATGTTTTAAATACAAGAGAGAAGTATATAGAAAAAAAAGGCGACAATTGTCTACTGGATGTGAACACAGCTTGCTCAAATCGTGATGATGTATGAATAAAATTAATGATGTATGAATACAATTGTAGGCGATGCTTTAGATTTTCTCTTTTATTAAATTTCGGAATAAAAAACAAAAAAGGATACATTTTTTATTTTAATTATTAGACTCATTTAGCATGATAGCGGGATAAAATATCACTAAAAACATAACACATAAAGTTCACATTAACTTTACTCCAAATAATTTGCATATTCCTTTCGTCTAGAATTAAATAATAATAATGATAAAGGCAAATCCCTTATGAAAGGCGAATCCCTGATGGATTTAAGACGCGAACAAATTGCGTTCCAAGTCGACTTCTCTTTGTAGATGCAAATAATTACAAACCTAACATTTTTGTATTAGAATAATAGATTTCTTTTTGATATTTTATTTGCTTGGCTTCCGTGACCTAGATTTAAAGCACAAGATGTCCTAACTTCAATCCCAGGATCAGGTAAGGCGCTATTGCGTCTTTCTTTCGTAAAATTTTTCGATACCGAACTTGGATGTCTAGAGAGGTACTTTGATTTACGAGTCGTACCTTCCGTTCAAATAATTTTCCGTTGTATCCCTTTTACTCGTGCTTGTAAATAGGTATATAAAATATATACCATACAGTGCATGCAGAAGCAAATTTTATATCTATGTTGTTGACTAGCTGAGCCCACGACTTCGTTCACTTGGACAATTAATCTTTATTATATGAACAATATATTTTTTCTTTTTTTCGCGAAACCCTTATATTTTTTCCAAATTCAAAGTAGCTAAAGTTACTCCTTGTGTAGTTACATGATAACGCGGAGACAAAAGTTTGATGACTCTCTGCAGGCTTACAGCTTAAAATACGACCATGGATTTTATATTAGGAATATCTTTAAAAACAACTCTAAAGAGAAAGTCTATATTTTGTCGAATAGTGAATAATTATGTTGATTTTTTATGTGCAACCAATAATTAAAAAGTAGCACAGTACACTACGTCATCAATAATATGGAATTCGATAATATAAAAAAAAAGATATATTCACTGAAGATGCGCGAACGCAGCGCAAAGACTGATGACGTCACAAAACAATCGCAAACATCGAAGTTTTTAATCAAGTCTGCGTGTATAGTGATGGGAAGGTGATATCGATAAAGTTTTTTTATTATATTGTCTTTACTAGAGTTTCTAACATTTTTATTGATAATTGAAATTAAAGAAATAACTATAATAATCGTATTGATAAATTCAGGAATTATGTTCCGCCGGGTTGTAGTAGCACCACAGATTACTAATTTCGTGGCTTGATAGACATTGCCTTTGTCCAAACTCATAAATATTTTAAAGAGTTGCAGACGTCCGTAGGCTACGGTAACCGCTTACCCTCAGGCTGGCCTGTTTGACACCGTCCATCGTGGTGTAAAAAGATACCAGTTACTACTTACAACCAGGTGCGCTGGTAACTTTCCTGCAATATAAAATAAAATTGTATTTGTAATTTAGAGTATAGTGTCACGCCTCTACTTTCCCCTAAGGGGTAGATAGAGGCGTATCAGGCTCATTTTTTACCAGCAATGTTTAGTTCCATGTAATAAGTGACGTTCCTATCGCCATTTAGGTACATAAACTCTCAAAAAATTTATAAAACGAAACGTAATATTCTATGTATTTATTATAAATCAGTACCTACCTATATATCGTAAGATACTGATGTTTAATTAAGATTGTTTCTTAATTAGTGTATGCTAATTACTCTATTCACTGCCAGTTGACATTTAGAGATGTCAAAAAAGGTTCTTATGAATGCGGGGGCTCGGTAACTTGAGGTGTTTAACGGTCATTCACTAATGATAATTACAGCCGAATAGGTCAGAATTTTAATTTTAATTATGTGTTCTAAAGGTCAAGTATTTAGGGTTAGTTCTGATTGAAAATGTGATTAATTTATTTTTTGTACATTTTATGCCTTTGTTATTGAGTTCTTTTTTCTTTTAGTTATTATAATGATGATTGATAACGTTTACTGTTAAAATTAATCTTGGTATTGTATCACTCAGGATCTTATTCTTTTTAAAATATTAATCAGTAATATAATAGTTTTCAATTCGAACTCAAATAAAATAAAATTAGTCACTTATTGTCTATATAGTTCCTTTTCACTGGCAAATTATGGGATGTGTCCCAAACCCTTAATCCAAGTCATAGATACTAAAATTTGAATATACTCTAGAATAATTAGATTTTGTGATTAGAGAAAATGTTCAAATTACTTACTTGAACGTTAGTGTCTATTTTCTCTAGGTTATATAGATTTAAATTAATATAACTTCAAAGCTCACTGCTATAATGTGCAATTTAACTAACTTAGTTGAGTTAATCAGAGCTTTCTTAGTACCATAATTTAATTAATTGTGGCTCTAACATTGTATTAACAGGATATTATTATACTTAATATAATTATCTACAAAGCTGTGTATTATGAAAACATAATAAGAAAATGCTTTTATTTTTATGATCATTATAAATTAGCTCAGTTTAGTTAGTCTTTTTTTATAGATTGTTTGTTATCCGTATTAATTTATCTTTCTAAAATTAAAATAATCTTTGCTTACCTTAAAAATTTAACTAGGTATACTGGAATTTGAACTGTATTTTAGACTGGTATATTGCACTTTATTAAATGCTTTTCATGCTATCAAATTATATTTTATCCTAACTTTTGATACAAAATTCACTTTATTGAAATAAAAGACTATAATTTAGAGCGCAAGCACCTGTTGTTGCTAGTTCCGTTTCCAACAGACAGAATTTTATTTTTATTCTGTAGATAACTATTCAAACTAGAAGTTAAAGCCATTCACGAAAACAGCACGACAGACTCCACAAGTAATCTCTTACATACAAAGGCGACAAGTCGTTAAGTCTGCGAACTTATAACAGTGTCGTCAAAAGCACAGTGGCTAATTAAGGCGTAACTAGTCGCCAATGACCTTGAGAGTATGGGTGGAGCTTAGCTTATTTCACTGCATATCCCCGCTCCTTTGCCAACTCGCGCACACTATAATACAATGGTCACAGAATAAGCGTAAACGCAGACATGCGCTTCTACCTCGGCATTTTTACCTACGATTCCGGAATAACAGTTTTAAAATTGGTATTTTATTTTGTATAGATAGTTTAAAGGACTCGTGTACACAATTATTTGTTTGCCAATATTTTTATGTATTGAGATTTTTTTAATTTCAATGTTTTGCTTTCGGTATTTATGTAAGTACTTACATAGTTTTATTGGTACTTATTTATTATTAGTGTCGAAGATAATTATTTTATCTTGTAAATTATAATTAAATAAATAACTATTTTAACTTACTTTTGTATTTAAAAAAATATTTACCTATTTTCATTGATGAATTTAATGTTTTGTTTACAACACTTACTTTGTAATTACGTTAACTATAAACTACTATTATAAATTGTAAACCATTTTATTGGATCATTTGAAATATTTTGTTTGAGAATATAGCTCGCAGAACTGATGGCCAATGGGGCAAAAAGATTACTCCTTCTAAACGGTTAGGAGGAGTAGTCGTCAGAAAATTAAAAAAAAAATATTAAAGTTCATAAATATTTGCACAAAAGGTTTCGGCACACAGCGAGAAAGACGTGACGGCTCTGCGTGACACCTTAGATTTATTTACTCGTCCCGCCGCGCTCGCTGTTTGTGTGTATATTATACCTGTAAGCACTATATTCAGTCGATAGTAAAAATGGAGCAACGAGCGACACAGCCTTCCCGTCTGAAGGCTAACGCCTGTCTGCCGCCCGCGCCCGCGCAGAGCACCTTTGAATTTCTAACGTACAGAAATCGTATTATGGCCTATTTTCTTAAGAAAATATTGATCGATTTACATATGCTATGTTCAGATTAAAGTAAATTTTACCACCAATTTATCAGTGTAAAAATAATTTCAAACTATAAAGCCGTTTTAAAGTTTTAGGGATTTTAAGATAAAATATATCTCAACTTAAAATATTTTTTGAGGCAAAAGTATTAGTTGTACGAAAATTTCATATGTTGAAAATGTAGTAGATAGATCAATTATCAAAATATATTTTTTTCAAATTTTTCGAACAAGTCGTTTAGGAGGAGTAGGCTTCAGAAAAAAGCCGTTTTTGGTGCAAAACCGAGGGAAGGCCCTTAATACGACAAGTTCACTCGCTGCGGTATGAACTGCGAACTGCATTAAATAACTCGAATAGAACTTTATCTAGACAATTTGTATGACTTTATGTATTTTTAATCTTGTGTTCTTTTAAGTTTGTTGTTGTTAATTCTTGAAAATGTTATGATTTTTTCTTTTAATTACAATATTGTGGCAGTTTGTGTGGCAATAAAGTACGAATATAATGGCTATTCATTTTGAGGAAGTTGCAGTTGTAAAAGACAAAAGCAATGTAAGAGAAAGAAAAATTGAAATACATTCTATACTATAGTAGTAGTTATAACTGTAACGGTTACACCCGTTGCAGGCTACGTCCTGCACGACTGCACCTCTTTTGACCAACTTATGGATCTCTTTTGATTTCTTTTTAATTTACTTTTAATAATTTAAAATTCAAAATCCTAAATTAATTCAAATTCGAACCGAGTCTTCGTCGGACCACCCGTCGAAGACTAAAGGCTCACTATTATTCCGATTTCTTGTACAGTGCACGCACTTCTTGACATTTGAAATTAATACTATCAGTACGTATTTATCAGCTGTGTTTTATTGTGAGGGCCCCACGCCCTTCCCCATATATTTAGCTGGATCCTACTACCATATTCTTGCCTAGCGCCCACTGGAGGGGACGGTGGAGACGCTAGATAACTACCCTAAAGAGGTTTTCCCAAGGGACACAAAAAAGGAAGCTCTTAAAAATAGGAGTGAATAGGTTTCTTAGGGGTCGGCAACGCGCTCGTGATGTCCCCGGTATTGCGCCCATAGGCTACAGTAACCGCTTACCATCAGGCGGGCCGTACGTCTGTTTGCCACCGACACAGTATAAAAATAAAAAATAGAATGATACCCTTCTCTTGTGGAAATAAGTATGTATAATATACTTTTTCATTCGTAACCTGGGAGAACTTTGATACAAGAATTGATTTAAAACACAAACACATCAGTTATTAAAAAAAAAAAACCTATAAAATATAAGAGAAAATCTTATTGTACTCAACTCAATTATATCGATAAAACTAATTTTGAATCGATTTAAGTTACAACACTAGCGCCGCGGGATGCTATTACCGCCCGCATATCCGATCAATGAACTCATGTTGGTGTCGTCATGACCAACATTTGTGCCAAATTACAATAAATTAAGTGCAGGTTATGCAATGTAAAGCAACCCACCTAGGTCATCGTTTTTGGTACAAAACCTTTCAATTAATTTAATATAGATCAATTAACCGATAGTTAGTCATAAATATGTCATCATCATCATCATCATATCGACCCAATGATGTCCACTGAACATAGGCCTCACCTAAAGTAAAACTTAAAAAAAAAGTAAACAAGTTTTGCACACGAAATAGTTTAGTTCACAAAGTTGTTCTGGGTTCACTAATGATACTTTTTTCCAAAAGTCCTACGCGACATTTCACTACCAAGAGCGCCGTCTTTGTAAAAGCCATTTAAGGCCTCCTCTTAAATTTACGTATGTTGATATACGCATTTTAATATGACGCAATCACACGCAGCCATTGGCCCAAATATTGGCAATTGGCGTAATTGATACGTCGTTTTATCGTTTAGCGAATCCACACACACACATTTACCTAATTCTCACACACTGAAGAAAATCGACCAATTTATATATACCCCTGGAAGTTCGTTGAACTTCTTCAAATTGTATTAAAAAAATTTCAGCTGCAGCGGAAGGAGAGGTCACATTAAACTGGCCGCAAATATATTCATTGGAATAATATTGCAACTTGTTATTGTTTATTGCGGTAATAAAGTTGCAACTTTGTTTTTAACGGGTTTCGTTAAGTCATAAGTTAGTTGATAATTTGAGTTTCTAATTGAATTAAAAAGGAAACGTTTATATCCATCGTCTTATCATTATTGAGTTGTTGTTGTGACGTAAATTGTATGTCATATTGTTCGTAGTAGTAAACTGAGTGTTAGGGATACACTCTCGTTAATGAAAAGTGGTATGTTGGTTATTTCCAAAATTATTATACAGTGAACTGTCAAGTTTGTTGCTGGCACTGATAGTGTGTCATTGATCTTATAACCCAAATCAAATCAGGTGATTTTATACCTCTGCAATAATATTTTCCTACCGAGAACTCTCAAGATGTGGAAAAAACTCCCTAACGTAGTTATCTCAAGGGACTACAAAAAGGGATGAATAGGTTTTTATGGGTCATGCAACGCAATCGTGATGCCCCTATGTGCAGGCCACAAGCCCACAGGCTTTACTACTACAGGCAACTATTAAAGAGATCGATGGAGCACACTCCACCGATCTCTTTAATAGTTATAAATGTTTTGAATTGTTAATGGTGATTGGACAAAACAACAGCACATTTTTTTGTGTGTTACACTAAACCCATGGATAGAAAAACAAAATATGTAGTTATGTAAAACTAGAGTTAACTTGAGAACAAACTTCTGTACCTTTATACATTTAATTTTATGTTGTTTAATTAAATATCTTAATGATTTAATCAATGGTAATTGTGTTTAACAGTTGCCAATGCTTTAGAGTCAGCGAATAATGTATTACACTTTAACTTGTCTTTTAAGATAATCGTGCTATTGAAATTTTAATGAGCTCCATTTTACATTAAATGTCTGTATAATATGATGTTTAGTTTAACATCTTACTAGTGTAATTACGAAGTATAGCTACTTTGCCATAAGATATATATAATTTGATTTTAATAGTTTTCGGACTCGAACTCCGTTAGGTGATAGTTCTAATAATTTTTTTATAATAATCTAGTGATCTGCCCCGGCTATGTATG
Source organism: Laspeyria flexula (assembly GCA_905147015.1). Taxonomy (NCBI): domain Eukaryota; kingdom Metazoa; phylum Arthropoda; class Insecta; order Lepidoptera; family Erebidae; genus Laspeyria; species Laspeyria flexula. Next base: position 15,316,620 of record LR989958.1, on the reverse strand, counting down.
TGTCAAAATCCTGACAATTACAAATACAATAAAAAATAAAGCAAGCTATTCTCAAGTAATGTGTAATGGGATATACTAATTGTATCTTGCACTGTGAGCACAGCCATTTAATATTTGGATTCCCTACCTGAGCGTGTAAAAAGAACCTTTAGGTACCTAGTTAAGTTGTAATTTTAGGGATTGAACACAAAATTGTGTGTGACTAGCGAGGCAAACATAATAAACCGAACGTGCTGTTAAAATGCACTGATATATTTTGTAGGTAAGTTTTGATCGGTACAAAATCACCAATAAACAAGGAAAACGTGTAACTGCCAACATTGTCAATATCGGCGACAGAAGGCTCCCCCGTCGTGAGCCGGCCCCGTTCAACACAACGAGTTATACCTAATACTCCAGCTTATATAACTGTTAAAAGGAACACAGAGTTTTCAAAAGGCTTTTTCGTTTTATAGAGAAATAGCCATTAAACTTCAAAGACAAAAATAGTTTAGAATTTTCAGAAGATCATTTAGAATACAATTTATCAACTATCCACTCCGTTTATGACGGAACACGGGTCTTTTGTTACTAGAGATATTAGCCTACTATGACCACTGTTATCGGTTGGTATAGGGTTGCCTTTTGAGTTCTTTTTTCCTGCACAGGTGTATTGTAATTAGTACCCTTAGTAAAAAGAACTTGGGACACATTATCTTACTCAGTTACCACATGGAAAAAACAATTAAAGAGCTAAAAGTTTATAAAAGGAAAAGAAACACTTTAAATTTATACACGGGTATTTGGGTATTTTAGCTTTTGAGCAGCTTCATACTTAGGAGCAGAGATTTATTAAGACATTAGTCTCTAGAACTTGACTAAGGACTCCACATTAAGTGGTTTCCACATAGGACTTCTAAGCCTTCTAGGCAATCGATAAGAAGAATCAATTGGATTGTCTTAATATGCCTAGTTTTCTGAATATAATCGGATCACAAAACTTATCTCGAGAAATAGCATTATGTTTTGCATCCAAAATCGCCTGGCTTGCATAACATCTACGAGAAAATTGGATAAGTAACCCAGTAACCAAACGAAGTGCACATATCCACCGCAATTGAGGTGTTTGTTATGTTAAACGGACATTGGAACGAAAGGTTTTCGGCACCCGCATTTAGATCCCATTGCGATACATACGTGCTGTGAACGCTGAGTGACTAAATTTAGATAACGGAATAAAAAGTTTGACGTGACCTAGGTAACTCAATATATCACCTTGCAGAGAAAAAGGTGAAGGGTGGCGGGTGTGTTGGGTAAATTTGATCTTTTCAGCTGATTTAGATTTTAGTGTAGAGTAACATCGATAAAGGCATGCATTGCAAGAATTGACCCGGTAAAATAGCATCGAAGGCTACTGACAACATCCATGTTTAAAACAAATGAATAATTGTGTGGATGTTTATTTGATTTAGAAGATACAATCACTCGCTTCATCTATCGATGTCACAGAACAGAGATAGCTTTTTAGATCTGTATGTATGTATTCTATCCAACATTTTTCAGAATGTTTACTATTGGAAGTTAAGTTACAGCTCTTAATTTTACTACATAATTATAGACAGTCGTATATTCGCAATTTTTTTGTTACCACTTGTTAAGACCTATAATTACATGTCTAATAATTTAGGTACTAGTCTACAAAAAGGGTAAACCACTTGTTAATTTAAATTAGCACTACAATGTAATACTTGATATATGATCGAATACGCCAACATTTGGTATTGGATCGTGAAATTAATCCCATAAATCAATTAACCACACTTTCAAATACGAATTAAGTATAAGTATAAATCAATCGACCAATTAATTACATTAGGTTAAGCGCGCACTACGGTTAAAAATCTTTGCGAATAATTATTATCGCTAATCTGTGGACAACAGAAATACATTACATTCATGCACTGCGAAAATAAATAGTTTGCGATTTAAAATCGTAGATGCGATATCTTACGTATTTTATACCGTTTGAAGCGATTTTCATTTGCGATTTTATTTCATACTTAACACTTAAATTGCAACGAATAAATTCGTAGAGCACGCTTAGCCTTACGCGTTATAGAAAAACTTCATAAAGTAATTGATTGTTGTAAGTAAACGTTAAGCTGCGTTTATATGTACACACAAGGAACGTACCGTTTCAGACAAAATAATAATTTACGTTAGGTGTCTGTAGATATAAACGCAGCTTTAGGCAGTTGGGGCACGTGCTTCGTTTGCCACAATGTTGCTACACTTGCTTGTTCTAGGTTCAATGGCCGACGGTTTAAAGGATTTGCAGTGGACGTAGTTTCGTGTCCATTCAACCAACTCTGAATATTCGCCTTTGTTTTAGTACTTTATGCGGTTTACACTAGAAATTGCGGCAATTTTTGTAAAAGGGTTTCGGCTACTTTTTATGATGGATTCTTTTGTTGCAGGTAAATTGTTCGCGGCCAGATTTAAGTTATAGAGCTGAATGTTTTGGATCCATTAACAATTATGGAGACAGGTATGCCACCAAACTTTACAAAACAACTATAATCATGACTGAATCCTCTAGATGTAAGAACAATTTTAGACTTATGTTCTGTCACACCACACATCTCCAATCTATTTTTAAAAAGTAATTGTCATATTAATTATTCATTAGCGCATAAATTCTGACTTTTTAGTATGTACTAAATATATAAATTTCAATTAACGACGTAAATGTCGACGTAAACTTCACAATTAATTTTGGCGATACTCGATTTTTGTAATTTTGCGATTAATTAGATTAACCCTCAAAGCAATTTATCCCTTATTTTGCACTCCATTTTTTTTGTAAACCGTTAAACCAGTTTCAGGACGCTAAAACCGATAAGTTATAATGATCATTAACGTCTAAAAAGCAATAAACTCGTACATACGGCCGTAATCTCGGCAAAATGTTCTATTAGACGTCCACAGTGTATTCAGGGACATTAGCTCACGTCCTGGCCGTGATTTCCCCCCGGCTTCCAATTCTAAATCCAATACAACAGAACAATCTTGTTGATTATTCGTTTATATGTAATTCGATTGTTATTTTTCTGTTTGATATGTTTCCTGTTTGTTCTTTTGTGACCTTTTAATTATATTTGCTATTGCTGGACAATGTTCTATTTTTAAAGATTTACATTTTTGTAATTTCGGATGTGGAACGTCTTAGGATGATAATCCATTGATGTTGTAGCGACAATTAGCTTTAATTCGAAAGAGAATGGTTATTGTAATGCTTTGTACCTACTCAATGTGTTGAAATAAGACATTACTTACAAAGTAATTTGTTCCGATCCTCTTTATTCCATTCTTACTGTGACTAGTGATGTGTTTCTAGGTCTTTAATTAATCGTGGTTGATATTTAGGAATATTTCTAAGCGTTATTGATTGAAATTTTTTTTCTTTTTCTTTTGTTTAGGTTGATTAATACTGTTCCAACTGTAATTTTTGTGACAATGTTCACTTTCACAAGGCGTATTTTTACGTAGTAAGCATTTCAAAGGCCAATTTTAATTAATTTTACTCACATCAGTGTCATCATCGTCCTTGGTCCTTAATCAAAATTAATTGAAACAGTATGTAAAAACATTCACATACTATTATAACCTCAAACATAAGAACGACATTACCTACTTAAATAGTTTGTAAAGCCACTCCATTCACATACACATTATGCAGTTAGAAAATATCAAATATATTAAAACGAGTACTAACAGTAACCACAATAAAAGTGAGTCTTTTATACTGTTTAAGCAGTCTCTGTTATTCAAACACATAAATAGTTCAGTAAATGCTTGCATTGAAACCAGTGAATAAATTTATAAAAAATTTTTTGGGATAAAAACTGAAAGTGTACTTGCCATTTAAAGTAAAATAGCAAAAGCAATCAAGCAAGTAATTAGATTGAACGAACCATTCACAGCATTAAAGTGATTTTACAAAGCTTACAAAACGAACTAATTTATAGCTACAGTATTGTGAGATGTTCAGGAATTTAGAGGTTATTTGCAACAATATTAATACGGACGATACGCTCTCTTAAAATCGCAAGGTGATGCCTGCAACTGGCCTCGAGAAACGATTGCGAGGAAAGATTCCCTCTTTTTTGTATTAAGGCTGTGCTGTACAGCGGACAGATATACATATATTGCATTATCATCATATCAGCCCAATGATGTCCACTGCTGGACATAGGGCTCACCTAATTGCCGCCCCAGCGAGCGATTTTGTGCCACCTGCAATCAACCGCCACCAGGTCGTCAGTCTATCTATTGGTAGTCTTTCCAAATACGTGGCCGCCACTGGAGAACCTTTTTCCCCCATCGGCCATCAGTTCTACCAGCCATATGGCTTGCCCACTGCCACTTTGCGATTCGGTTAGCTATGTCGGCAACTTTAGTTCTATTGATGGATCTTCTCATTTCTGATTTGATCACGCAGGGTAACCCCGAGCATAACTCTTTCCATGGCTCGCTGAGCGACAATGATTTTTCAATGAGGTCCATAGTAAGGCATGTAAAATATAGTGCAATTGACATAAGTAAATTACGAATTTGTTATATAATGCTGAAAATAGATATTAGGTGCATAATGCATGCACCTAATCGTTCCTATCGTTATTTTTTGTTAACCAACTGTGATAATATGACATTTATATAACATTTAAATAGCTCGTTAATAGCATATCTGTCTGTACACTACAATCGCAAAAACTCACTGGGTGCGCATTTTTCGTCGATTTGCGTCGGTTTTCATGTTTCCTAAACCACCGATTCGCTATACTGAGTTGCTTTGGCATCTATAATAACCATGAAAATTGACAATGGAATGACAATGAAAGCAAACTGGTGGATTCCTAGAAAGTTGTATACATTGAAAGATTGCGATAGACTTCGCGAAATTATGTTCAATGAAAAAAAATTCGAAACAAACCGTATACCAACACGTCTGGCCACTAATAATGATGAATAATAATGTTTTAACTTAACGGTGACTTGCCCGGTTACTGAGCACTCACATTAAAGTTATTCATCGAATATGAAACCTGACTGAATATAAAAGTAAAACAATAGATCTAGTTTATTTATACAACTGTCATTTTTAATTTGTTTAAGTTATATTTGATCCTATCAATATTCAATAACCGCCATTTGTCGGCTCAGAAACCGAGCGTGTCATAAAACAAACTATATTCTATTGGTAGCAATAGTTAAGTTTTCAATGATAACGAAACATTTTAATATCTTTATAGAAACATAAATAATATTATCAACCAAAGTCTGGTTATTTATTTTTTATTAAAATAATCTTTAAAAGTAAACGTTTGTGTGTCATTGATTAAAGATACATTTCAAGTTTGTTTTCCAAAAGTCTTTCAACGTTGATGTTAGGAAACGATATCATGATGAAAGATAGTATTATGAGCATTTTTCTATTAAGTGAAAGTGCTTTTTCAATCGGGCAGCTCAATTTGTTATTTCAAAACACTTTGTCTGCTATTGTATAGTATAAATCTCTGTTACTTTATGTTAAATTAGTAACAATAATGCTCACTGCGACGGTGTCACTAGTTTATCACTAAACATCGTGGAAGCATTGCAATAAATTCTTGCTGCAGCTCGCTGGCATGTTGCGTGTCCATTTGAGAAATATGTTCGTAAGTATGTTAAGTAATTGATTTTTAAAAGATAGCATTTACCTTTTATCTCCAAAGGAGTAGGTAGGTATTAATATTATGTTAGGTCCCATGTAATGGGGGAGAAGGGACTATCACACCCTCACGCCCACCACTGCAACTCCTGTATCTTTATTTTGTAAACATTTATTTTAACTCGGTGTGGTGCTCTGCTGCATCACTTTACTCGCTACCCAAATTGTAAATTACAAAAGATTGTAACTATCCATTTTTTTAAAAGAGTGAGTTTCTTGCCAGTTCTTCTCATAGCTCCACCTCGTCAGAGAACCTGTTACATTCTTGTGACTTTCATAAGTGTTACCTTGTAACCTAGATGAATAAACGAGATTTCATTTCATTTCATCTATGCCTAACCTACTGTCTTGGACGCCGCAACGAAATTATTCAGAAGTGAATGGAGGAGTTCGAAATAAATAATTATCCACTTCTTTCCACATCAAAGCAAAAACAAAATTAATCTGTATTGGATCTAATTATAATTATAAGCACCTGTAAACAACACCGCCAAGTCACCGAGGCAATCTTTAAACCAGTCAAAACTATTTCTAATCCTACATCGTAATAAAATATTAAATAATTCAAGCGTTTACCTAACCAAAAACCGCAAGCAACATCCACCAATAAACAAGCTGTAAAGTAAACTTTAACAGCATATAAATCTTTTTAATCGTGTTTGTAATAAGCGTCCAGTCAGCTATGCATAATGAGATGTGTCCCGGCACTATATTGAGTCTGCCGAGTTTAAGTAGCGTGATCAGAATAGTAAGTAAGGGAGCTGCCATAGCATATGCAAGGAATTATTAAAAGTTTTATTATTGAAATGAAATGAAATCAATGAATAAGTGTTACTTTGTAACCTAGATGAATAAACGTATTCATCTAGGTTACAAAGTAACACTTATGAAAGTCACAAGTTAAGAAAGTAACAGGTTGTCCCAAAAGTAGTGTCAGCAAATTTGCCTACGACCATTGCTAGTGGTGGCAGTTGAGTTAATGGCCAAATCGTAAGTGATAACCATTGCTTATGGGCATCGGCAATTCCTGACACATGCCCAATCATCGAAACATTTTTCATAGCCAGTAATGACATATTGATTTAATAAATTACATAAAAATGTTCATTAAAGTCTACCTACTAAGTAACTTTATTATTATCTGACGAAAATTAAAAATTATTGTTGCAGTGCACTGAGATAGATGCAGCTGAATATAGGCCAACCATTAGAACTTGAATTAATTAAAAACTTACTTTTAGCCTTTGCTTTTGCCCAGCTTTTGGATGACACAGGCTAACTGAAACTTTAACTTATACACTATCACTAAAAATTACCATTATTGTTAATCATAGCTAAATACGATGGTGTTAAGTTACATGAAAGCTATCATAAGCTTACCAACTATAAGCTTAATCTAACATCAACTGGGATTATACTTAGTGCAAATAAATAGAAATATAATGCAATAGAATCATAAATATTAAGTTTCTTGAACTCAAGACTATTTAAATATAGAAAGCGTGCAAAGTTTAGCAAGAAATAACAAGACATAATATATTGCCCCCCCTTTTTTTGCAACGTTATTTCTTGAATGTTTACGTCGCCTGATCGGAATATTTTTAGATACTTTGATTATGAAAACAGGCTGTTGATAAAATTGTGATGGGAGAGTTAAATCAGTATTTGTTTAAAATAAACGAGAAAATAACTGCACTCACAGGAGCTCAAAACTTCTTCTTTTATGTTCTTTATGAGCAACAGACCAACATAATGTAAAGACTTTTATTAAGACCTTTTATTGAAATAAACACGCGAACATAGCATTATAACAATATTACTGACCAGTCAAGTTAAGACCATAGTTATAACAGAGCTTAGGTTATTAGAAACGAAATGCTACTAATTTAATGATAAAAATAATATGGTGGCCATTTTCTGTGGTTATTCGGATCTCAGTGTCTAAACATTTTAATAACAGGGTCAATAGGTTATACAATCTCTAATAACTTTATTACGACTTGCACTTCGAAAGTAACACTAATGAATACAGCGTTTATGGCTAGTTTCTTGTAAATAATATTTACATACTAATAGTATGGAAATAACATTTACAAATAAATTCCAAGTGTATAGTCTTTCTCAAACTTTTTGGTCCCATAGTTCCTTGCTCTATTAGCGAACGACAATACATTTCATCCAGTTATATTATATGGATTATATCTATCATATTTAAATGTGAAATTTATTTACATACTACAGACCCAGAATAATATCCCAAAATATAGATTAATAAATATCACAATAATAGTTGCATTTTCTGTCGCTAAATGTTGTTTCATTTCATTTCGACATCTTCACCCCAATAGGTTATTCTTACTGCTAGGGGTCAGCGGTCGTCAAGATTGAGAAACTATTTATTAAACCATAATTCGGATTTCCATTATATATATATATAATGGAAATCCGAATATAGTATAGCTCTTAGTTCAAACTTCATAAACATTTATTTAATTACTGTATTAAGTAAAGTGTCATAAAATTAATTTGAATATTATTTTGTATTTATTTCTTAATCATCTCATTAGACTTTCTAATGTTTTTTAACGCATTATACAGCTACACACGAGCTCAAGAACTATTTACATAGTTAAGCCCGTAGTCTGGCAGATGACAGACTTTTATGTAAGGTATAGTGTCTTTTCTCGATTTGACGTGCTTCTTGTACCTTATAATGGACGAGACCTTTTGGCCGAAAGGTGTTGTGTTCCGCCGCTTCCGGGGCCAAGTACCACCTGACCGCACAACGAAGTGCATTGTGCAGTAGTTTTATAATTTTATGTATGTTAGTTTGTAAGGTATTTATCTATGGGAAATTGTTATCCTGACAATAAAATTATTATAATATTATTATTATTTCTCGCTAAAATTAAGCTGTCTGAAGAAAGAAAGGAAAAAGTTATATGTTAAAAAATATGATTGTGTTTCTGCTTGTAAATGATGGTTTTCAGAGCTCTTTTTACTAGTAGAGAAAAGATATACACTCAATACTTGGCTGATACCCATACCAGAATATTATGTTGATAACTTTTCAGAATATAGAGGTTTTAGTACTGATTTACTGAAAAATAGGTAATCTTCGCTAGAAATTACACCCGACCGAATTACTTACGATAACATATGAACACCTCTAATGCAACACCCTAACTAAATAAATCCCGTGCAAATCTCCGGTTGACCCATAGTTCAAGGGTTAGCGCACAAACTGACTATGATTAGAAAGTTGCTTCAGTAATAATTTGAATATTGACAACCTTATATAGTAAAACTTAAATTCAACAGAGATTGTAATTAACCAGTGACGCTTGTTGCAATATTAGTTGCAACGTAATACGTGCGTATTTGACATATTAATAGCTGCAAGCCTTATTTATGGTTGTAGGTATTCTATCATAGCTTTATAGGATCATAAAAGTGGTATAATAGTCAGTGGTGTAATTGTGATGCTTCTGTCTCGAGTTATGTCTAAACAATTAAGTATATTTTAATTTATTTTTGCATAGAATTATCTCAACTTGTGGGTGTCATAAAAGGCGACCATGCAGACTATGCAGACAAGAACACTGCGAGAAAAGGAAATTTCGAAACAAATCCTATACCAACCCGTTTGGCTAGCGTGGTATAGTAGGCTAAGTTACCTCCACATTCTTTGGAAGAGACCCATGCCCAGCAGTGGGACATTTGTGGGTTGAAATGATGCTGATGATGATGATGTATATGTTACTAAAAATGAGTACCGAATCTACATATTGAAAGTATAATAAATGTTAGGCCAGCTTGTATGAAATATTTTTTGGGAAATCTAATAGTAAAGTAGGTCTTTTGGAAGATATTACTGAATGATACTACAACAAATTTCACTAATGTTATAAAAACTATAATAAACTAAAAACTCTGTAGTTTTTATTGAAGCTAATGCATAGTCCAAAGTAATCTCATTACAACCCATAAACGTCCCACTACTGGGCACGGATCTCCTCCAAAGAATGTGGACTAGTAGCCTACTATACCACGCTAGTTAAACGGGTTGGTATAAAGTTTGTTTCGAACTTTCCTTTTCTTGCAGTGCTCTTGTCTGCATAAGGTCTCTCCCTTTGTCGCCTTTTACGACACCCACGGGTTGAGACGGGCTAGTGACTATATGTATTCTTAATCCGTCACAACACGGATAACTATACGGTAACACTTTTATAATAATAATAATATTCTACCACATTCACACAGCGCCATCTAGTCCCAAAGTAAGCAATTATATTTGCTTGTGTTATGGATACTAAACAACTGATATACTACTTAAATACATTTTTTGTTTAATACTTAATATTCTAAGTAAATACAAATTAAAGAAAATGTAAGAAATTCTAGTATGCTAGTGACAATATGTATTCTTAATCCGTCACTACACGGATACAAGTCATAGTACAAGTCATGTTTCTTTCATATTACGTATACCATATACCTACAATAGTAATACGTCATTTCATAGGACCACGTGATCATATGTACTCGTACAATTCCAAGATACTAATTGTAGATAATTATTTTTTTCCAACAATACTGATGGATGTCTTTGTTTTATTACAGACATGCAATGTTGCGCATTTGTGGATGCACATTAGGTTTATTACGTAATTACAAAATAATGTTTAAATCAAAACTGTTTGTACTAAATTTGTCTGAAACTAAATTTATAAACCATATATTCATAAATATTTTTACATCTATTCTTTCAAATATTATGTAACAACATTGCTAAAAATAAATTGAATATGGCTAAACATACTATCTAGAACAATGATATTGTATGTTAACATACAATAACATTGTTCTATTTATATCTAGATAAGTTATTTTTATAAATAAACAAAATCGAAACGATAGTCACCATTCAAGGTAGAATAACCAAATAAATGTACTTCAAAATAGTTCGACCGATTTTAGTGTATTTTTTTAGGTATTCTTATTTTAAAAGAATCAGCATTGCTATCCAGCGTGGTAATGCTGATTATATCCAAAAAATCGAAGAAATAGCTCCTGAATAGTTTTGTTAAACCTCAATATTTTAGCGTTTTGGAATTCGTTTTAATAAGCCCAAGCGTGTTTTTAATTTATTCAACTAAATTCAAGGCAAAAATGGTAAGGAAAAAGATTTCAGAAGGAAACCACTAAAATACACCAATTTAATAATATTACAACAAATTTCATGAGAAAAATCCCGAATATAAATCAAATTTTTGACGTCAATAAATAATATTATAATCATTCCTGAAATCCTTCAATAAATCAAACAAGCCGTCTCACTAACTGATGTTTAACACGATATTATTGGATTATTCAAACCACGCCGCTGTTCGCAAATGTAATCACTTAATTTCCCATTCATTTGGCATAATCATATCCCGTCCGACGATTTACAAATCTGTTTTCCTGCTAGATATTACCGCTCTTACGTCATTCATTTGAATATGCGCTGAAAATGAAAGCAAATAATGTAAATGGCACGTAGAAACTTAGTTTATTGGCATATATAACATACAGCTTATATTTTTTCAATTACTTATTAGTTCGAGACTAAATTACTTAGGTATATATAAGATTAACTCTAAATTTTCAAAAAGAAAGTCGCCCGCCCCCTCTGTCAGTCTGCATGAATGCGATAATCTCAAAAAGTACCTGAACGGATTTTCATGTGTTTTTAACCACAGAACTCAGAACATTTTGTTTGAACTAAGAAACAAAGTGATTTATAGGAAAGGTTTTTGTGTAGGATTAGTAAATATATAGTGCAAATTAGCTGAGCTATGATGTTATTTGTCGATCATTTCCAACCCAATAAGTGGATACGACACTACAGAAAAAAATTAGGCTGATAAGGTTTTGCTATCAGTGCAAAACTGGAGCTGTTAACTAGTTGAAAGTATACTAACATTTGTCTGCAATTTCTGTGAATCCTATGGACATATATAATTATAAAGATAATTATTTATATGTAAAACAGTGGACAGGTTTTTGGAGGATCGGCAACGCGTTACAGACGTCTATAGGTTACGGTAATCGCTTGGCATCAGATAACATTATATTTAATCTAGATAGTGATTAGTTCCTATTGCGGAAGCCGACCTTTTAACATTCAAGATAACAGTTCCGAAATCGATCAAAATAAAAATAAATATCAGAATGGAATCGGATGTTTATCATACTGAAATATTATTTATAAGATCGCGATAATCGATTTAATACCACGCTGAAAATTTAAGCCGACCACTAGAACAAACTTAAAATATTTCTAATAATAACAATGTTTGTTTAGATGTCATAACAAATGGCATGTCAGAGGAGATTACATGTCATGTCAAGCGAGGGTAGGTACCCCGGGGAGCTCCCTAGGGAAGGTACATGGCTTAGTAATAATATTACAGTACACGGACAGATTGCCAATTATGTTTTAGGTTCATATTGTTATATTTTTAGTAACAAATTATTACTACTTACGCCACCTATTGTATCTTTTATATAACTTATGTTTAAATTTGACATTGGAATAAAAGTCAGTCGTAAACCGAATAGAGCATGTTTTAATAGGTTATGGGCGAATATCCTGATTTCTTAAGTAATATTAGTTTACAGTTTAAGAAAAGTGCTAAATTTTGCGTAGAAAATGGCCATGAGTTATATACAAAGTGTTCCCAAACTAAAAGGACGGGAAAATTACGATGAATGGAGTTTTGCGGCAGAAAATTTGTTGGTTCTAGAAGGAATGTTACATTACATCAAACCAATGGCGGCGATCGAAAGAAAACCAGAAGAAGATGCTAAAACAAGAGCGAAATTGGTTTTGACAATAGATACCGGATTGTACGTGCATATCAGAGAGACATCAAGTTCGGAAGAGTTATGGAAAAAGCTCAAGAATATGTTTGATGACTCGGGTTTTTCTAGAAAGATTACCCTATTGCGACATTTAATCTCGATACGTCAAGAAAATTGCGATACAATGACTACGTATGTAACGCAAGTAATCGAGACAGCGCAGAGATTAAAAGGCACAGGTTTTACAATTACGGACGAATGGATCGGGTCATTGTTGCTAGCAGGTTTGCCAGATAAATATTCACCAATGATTATGGCCATTGAACACTCAGGAATTCAAATTACCACAGACTCAATAAAATCAAAGCTGATTGATATGGAGGTTTCGAATTTTACTGATATGGATACCAGCGGCGCTGCATTTGCTGCGAAAAAACCGTATTTGAATCGAAAGAACAACACTAATAAATATGGCGCGACATCATCAAAAGTGACAGATGATAAAAAAATTATAACTTGTTACAAATGTAAACAAAGTGGTCACTTTAGAAACCAATGTCCATTATTGCAGAAAAATAAGCAATCAAATGCTTTTAGTGTGGTATTTTTGAATGGAAAATATAGTAAAAATGAGTGGTATGTTGATTCTGGTGCAAGTGCACATATGACGGCGCTAAAAGATTGGATTAACAATGCAGATTACTCGCCGCGTTTGTCAAGTATTACTGTTGCGAACAATACAGTTGTGCCAGTTTTATGTTCTGGAAACGTACAGATTACGACGGATTGTAATTTTGAAATCACAGTTAAAGACGTGCTATGTGTGCCAAGTTTAACAACAAACTTATTATCAGTCAGTGAATTGATAAAGAATGGTAATAATGTCGTTTTTAAATCAAGCCATTGTTACATAAGTAACAAGAATAATGTGCTGGTGGCAACTGCTGTGGCGACTAATGGTGTTTACAAGCTTCAGACGAAAGAGGCAGATTGTTTATTAGCGGCACAGACAGCAAGTGCAGAGATGTGGCACAGGAGGCTAGCACATATTAATAGTAGTGATTTGAACAAGATGAAGAATGGAGTAGTGAATGGGTTGTCATTTGATGGTACTAGTGACATGACAAAGGATAAATGTGTGATCTGTTGCGAGGGCAAGCAGATGAGATTACCATTTTCAAATGTGACAGAAAGAAGTACTGATACTCTACAGATAATACATTCTGATGTATGTGGAGCTATGGAAACAAAATCCATTGGTGGAGCTAGATATTTTCTATTGTTTGTAGATGACTATAGTCGGATGACTTTCATATATTTTTTGAAGAATAAAGATGAAGTATTCAGCAAATTCAAGGAGTTTAGAATGATGGTTGAAAATCAACAGAATAAGAAAATAAAGATCTTACGTACAGATAATGGTGGTGAATTTTGTAATAAAGAAATGAAGAATTATATGATAACAAATGGTATCATTCACCAGAAAACCGTTCCTTACACGCCAGAGCAAAATGGTGTTTGTGAAAGAGCAAATAGAACTATTGTTGAAAAAGCAAGGTGTATGTTGTTTGATGCAAAGCTTGGAAAACAGTTCTGGGCAGAAGCAGCAAACACTGCTGTATATCTTAAAAATCGCTCTACAACTACAAGTCTTGAAAACATCACACCATATGAAGCGTGGTACAAAAAGAAACCAGATGTAAGTCACATTCGTTTGTTTGGAAGCCTGGTAATGGCTCATATACCCAAAGAAAGAAGATTGAAATGGGACAAAAAAGCTGAACAGTATATTCTTGTTGGCTATGCAGACAATGTGAAAGGATATCGTGTTTATGTTCCAAAGAAAAATGAAATTACTATTAAGAGAGACATAATAGTGATGGAAGGAAAACAGGGTATTGAAAAAAAAGAAGACAAAGCTATTTGGGTTCAGAATGAAGAACAGAACTTAATTCAAAGAAAGGAAATGGAAACAACACATGATGTGCTGGAATCTAGCTTTGAGGGCAGAGATTCAGTGGGGGATAATACCATAATTAATGAATATCTGACTAGTACAAGTTCTGATTCATCGGCTTATACAGATCCATATGAGACTACAGCTGACACTTCAATTGACTCAGTTATATCAACTGATATTCCATCAAGTGAGTTACAAAATCTAGGAGGTGGTGAATTAGTTACCAATAAGAGAGTGAGAAAACCTCCGACTCGTTTTGGTTACACAAACATGTGTACTTCAAACAACTTGCCAGGAGCTGAGGGCATAGATTTTTCTGAAGCTCTGTGTGGACCTGAAGCAGAGCAATGGAAACTGGCCTTGCGTGAGGAGTTGCAAGCATTTGAGTACAATGAGGCATGGGAACTCATAGATGTGCCAAGTGATACTGCAATAGTGCAGAGCAAGTGGGTTTTGACTAAAAAGTATGATATAAACAATAAAGTGAGATATCGTGCCAGGTTGGTGGCCAAAGGTTTTTCCCAACGACGTGGTATTGATTATGAAGATACTTTTTCTCCTGTAGTGAAACACTCTACCTTAAGAATGTTATTCGCATTCAGTGTACAGTGGTGTATGGACATTACACATCTTGATGTGACTACGGCCTTCTTAAATGGATATTTGAAAGAAAACATTTGTATGTCAATTCCTGAAGGTTTTGAGTGTCAAGATAAAGGTAAGGTTTTAAAACTTAAAAAGGCTATTTATGGACTTAAACAATCATCTTTAATGTGGTATGAAAGAGTTAAAGATTGTTTAGAGAAATTAGATTTTAAAATTAGTTCTTATGAACAGTGTTTGTTCACAAAGCTGTATACTGATGTTAAAGTAATAGTAGCAGTTTATGTCGATGATTTTTTGATATTTAGTACGTGTAAAAATGAGACAGAGAAATTGATAACTGATTTAAGTGCAGAATTTAAAATAAAGGATCTAGGTTGTGTGAAAAGATATTTAGGTATGAGAATAAATGTAGACAAGAAGTCTAATACCATTACAATAGATCAACAACAGTATATAGAACAATTGTTGTTGAGATTTAAAATGTCTGATTGTGGATCTATTGATACTCCAATAGAGTGTAAGTTAAATCTTGAAAAGGCAGAAAATTCTTTAACAGATGTACCTTATCAAAGACTTATAGGAAGTTTAATGTACTTAGCTGTCATGTCTCGACCTGATATTTCATATTCCATTAGTTATTTGAGTCAATTTAATAATTGTCATAATGAGACTCATTATAATCATGCTAAAAGAGTATTGAAGTACTTACAGAAAACTAAACATTACTGTTTAAAATATAGTAAAGATAATTTAGAGTTAAAAGGTTTTGTTGATGCAGACTGGGCTAGTGACACACTAGATAGGAAATCTTATACTGGCTTCTGCTTTACCATGTGTGGCTCAGTGATTTCATGGCAGAGCAGGAAACAGAAGACAGTTTCTTTGTCTAGTACTGAAGCTGAATATGTAGCATTATCAGAAGCGACTAGAGAAGCTGTATATTTAAGAAATTTGTTTTATGAGATTACAAATAAATTGTGTACAGTTGTGTTACATTGTGATAATCAGAGTGCATTAAAATTGGCAACTAGTCACCAATCACTCAACAGAACAAAACATATTGATGTTCGTTATCATTATGTCAAAGATGCTATAAAAAATAATTTAGTTGAAGTTATGTATATCTCAACTCAAGATATGCCTGCGGATTTGATGACGAAAGGCTTATTGTCAAATAAACACAATAAATTCTTAGAACTGATAGGTCTCGTTCCTCAGTAATATTTTATTTATATTAAAGAATTTATGTTTTATGTTTATTAAAATATTTTGTTAAGTAGGGGTGTTATATTTTTAGTAACAAATTATTACTACTTACGCCACCTATTGTATCTTTTATATAACTTATGTTTAAATTTGACATTGGAATAAAAGTCAGTCGTAAACCGAATAGAGCATGTTTTAATACATATTACATCAACAAGTACGAGTAGGATTGGACACTGTTGACCTAGCTACATTGGAATCTTGAGATTGGAATATAAATGTACTAGCTATTTGATATACTTAATAAATTAATATAAATGTAAATAAAATATTATGTTTGTTTGTTTGTTACGCATCCACGCCTTAACTACTCGATATTTATTAAATTTCACATTAATACAGTCTGAGATCTATAGAAGGACGAGGATTTTTGCCGCCATATATTTTTTCAATAATTATTTGTATAAACAGCCGAATCACTAAACAGATTTTAATAGCGAGCAAAGTCGCTAATATTTTTTTATAAATAGAAACCGTTTATTGAATGAATGAAATTCATTTATTTCCAAAGTAGTTTTACATTGTGCTAAAATTATCTTAAAATCTCGCCTAAGTTTGTCTAGGATAAACAGTTCTCGATACGAAGTATTCTTACTTTTAAAATGATTATAAATTACGTATACATTCTTTTATTTATTACATTGATTAGGTGAAGGTCGAAAAATACGACATTTTGCACAAAAACTTCTTAAATGCTGACTAAATTAATTGAGAGAGCTTAGAAGACGTCATACACCTCTGTTCTACTCTCCTTTAGGGATTAGTGATGTGACTCTGTGTATGTCTTGTGAGGAGAGACCTGTATTCACGATATAAGGAAAACCTAAAACCAATACGGCGGACTATAATGGGAACAAAAGGCATACCCTTCTCCTGTGTGGAGAGACTTGAGCTAAACAGACGGGTGTTGCTGGGACGTTGTTGGTCGTCAAGTACTCTGTCGAAACATAACTTTTTGCTGTGCCGACGTCGACATAATTAACAACTGATTATACATTGGTACATGATTGCGAAGGTTACTGGTGCGTAAAGCACTTGCTTATGATTATGCTGATTTGTCTAGCGTTCATCCACAGTTAGGCGACGAGCATCGTGGTGCAGAAAAGAAAAAATTGTGCGGTTTTTAGAGGGTTATTTTATGGTGCTTCTTGAGAATGGGCTATTAGCGGTGATTACTTATAGGCCATTGTTTCTTCAATGTTTTGCAGCCACGTACAACTTGCAGACTTTTAAAGATTCTATGTAGCCTTTTCAAAAAATTATCTCACAAATAGTAATTACAATAAATAATAATATTTATATTAAGCAAACACTTTTATACTTAGTAAATGCAATTACAAATCAAACGAGAGTGGTCAAACAAGGTTCTATTATATTAGGTATATATAGCAACGCCCTCAATATCTAAAATTACATTTACACAACAATGCCACCAATGTGTACACTCCTTTAGTGATAATATTTCACACTAGTAATTAGATTGTTATATGCGAAAATTAATCACTTCTAATTAATAATGAATTTCGATTTCTAGTTAATTCGTGGCACTGATATAACATAATTATTATTGTTGAATTGTAACTCTGGGATTTACTTCAACTTGCTGAAATCCTAATCTTAAAACTTTTTTTAATACCGAGACCCTGTTTCACTACTCATCAGCAACCCATTAAGTCCCACTGTTGGGCTCGGGTCTCCTCTCCTCTAACTAGAGAGCTAAGAGGGTTTAGGCCATAATCCACTCATACTCATACTCATATAATTTCTTCTAGGGAATGTGGATTTCCTCACGATGTTTTCCTTCACCGTTAGCAGATGGTAAGTCATTTGACTAGTACATATAAATTCCACAAAGTCGAATCCACCTTGGTACTGCCGGTCGGGATCGAACTCAGCCCGCATGATTTGCACACCGGTGCCTTATTCATTCAGCCACCATCGCTTTTGTTTCACTACTGGCAAATGAATATCTGATAAACTATCTGAAACTAAAGTTCAGATGCTCGCGCTCTTTTTAAAGAACTATCAAAGCTTCATGTGGCCAGCTGACTGGCTATTTTCTTCAACAAAGAATAAACATTGGCAACGCAATGCTGCCAGCCTGCTGGACACTTTGCCAGCCGACAGCGGCAGCGATGCGCAAGAATATTATGATACGATATTTTAATTTGTTTTCCTGTTTTTGTTTTTAGATTAATAATACCCTAAGTTTTTATTTGTAATTTCTATTTAGATATAAATATTAATTTCTTTTAAATATAGTTTATATAAGTAATTGAAATAATAAAGTATTGCAATCATTGAAATTCTACTGGTTCTTTGTAAAATATCTCTACTCTCTTCGGGCTACTAGGTATGATACCTTGATGAAGTCCACGCTTTAAAATCGAGTTAGATTACGATCTGAAAGTGAAAAAAATGCTAAACGCATTATAAAACACACTGGTTAGTATTTCACCAATAAATATTTGAATGCAAAAAAGTAAACAATATGATTCTCATACTACGCAGTTGCTGAATAGCATCGAATTGCAGCCATGTCGTAACACGTGCCTTAACCTATCACAATCGAATGGCGATTGTTCGCTGTGAGCTATCAAATAATAACGTAATAACCTATTAACTTGCGATATACTGGCGTTTGATTTATTTCCTTGTGTTTCGCTAACTATATATAATATATATAATACTAGTAATTTAGTACTCTTTTACCAATTATATTTATTAATTTTTAGATTGGAGGAAAAAGAAAGAGTAAAACATGTATTTAAGGAGTTATTTATCAAACAATTTATCCTACATACCTATCACTGTCACGCCTAAGTCAAGAACTCAGAATCAACAATTAGGAAATATAACTAATATAATATATTTCCTAGAAGGTTATTGTTTGTGTATATAATTTGAGAACATTAAGTTCTGTATTCAATAGTTATTATTTGTATTGAGTGGTGGAAAAACCAATGTACATAGTTATTTACTTCTTGTTATTTCATGAAAACTGCATTAAGTAAATTTGACGTAATTATTATTTGGGGATTACCTTTGTGTCGTATCCTTTTTCCGGAAAGGGTTAGTCAGAAGTGAAATAAACTTTAATAATTATAGTTATATTAAGGCTTATGTAATGAAAGGCCGTGCATAATAATAATAATATATTCAGACTATTAGTCCATAGAAAATTACATGCATGATGATGATGATGATGTGATAAATCAACATAAAATTCAAGTAAACATGAAATTATTATATACGAACACAACGTAAAATAATTTGAAAGTATTTTATATAATTGAATGACGCCCGGTAAATCGTCATCCAATGCCGTATAATATAGCTACTAGATACAATTAAAAAAAAACAACTTTATTCGCAGAAATATGTATTTGTGTAGGTACTAATTCAAATATGCAAATACCTACAAGAAGACTAACAAAACTATTTTCTTGAAGTAAATAAATAGTACACAACAGGTGTTCTAGATATTTGGAGCCTTACAAATCATGTAGGCGCTTAAGCTACATACTGAACAATATTAATGTTATCAAAATACGCATAATATCATAATGTAACCAATTTTTCAGTACATTATTTTGTTTTGCGTCCCGTTGCGCAATTTTATTCACAATGTCGACAACATTATGTTTACTTTATTGCCGAATATATTTGGAGCGACTCCGCGGATTTTGCTGTCAAAAATGGAGGCTCATTTTGTTTGAAATATTGTGTGGATTGAGAGATATTTTGAGGTTTTCTGTTTTATTTATGGTTAGAAATATTCTTTTTAAGATAACAAATGAACGGGCTTTATATTCGATAATCCTTTTCGTGAATAGAAAAGTACGTCTTGAGGCATATTTTACTTATACTTGTTAAAGCTCAATGGCTGGATGTGTCAGGCTAGGATTAATCGTGCGCTTATTAGAAGCCATAGTTCTATATTATAGACGATTAGGTTTTAATAACTAATAACTTATTACGTGTGATAATATACTGTGAAAGTAAGTTGGCTAATAAATAAGATAAAGATGACGATGATATTATATGAGAAGGTTAAGAGCTTAGAATAAAAGAGAGTTGGCTAAGCTGACAGATCTCCAGAAGTGGATAGACATCAGATGCTAATGGTGATGTCAATGGAAGGCGGGAGATGGTGTATATGGTGAATTGTGTGTTTTTGATACACTGAACTATCAAAAATATATTAAGTGCCGATATATAACATGAGACGTATTCTATCAATCGCAATATTAATACGTCACTTGGTTCAGTGATATTAGTGACGAGGTGACCACCTTACGCCACGGTGACGTTCAACTAAAGATAATTGAATCTATCAGGATCCAATTATGACCACACGACATTGATCACGCCTGAAAATCTTCTAACCAATACCCATTTATTACATACAAAGTCAAATATCGTATGATAGTTATTTGTCCCATAATTACGGTAGAAGCTCCCTGGCCTCACGCTAATTATTTCGCAAATCCAAAACCCTCTTGTCTCATAAATCAAGCTCTAAATTGGCCTATTAATGTCCTCGAGCTTTACCCCTACGACGAATACGATACATAGACTATAGAAAAAAATAATTTCAGCAACATTTCTTTGATATAAATTCGCCGCATTTAATGAACAGGTTTAAACTTCGTGTAGTGACGGACTAAGAATACATAATGTCACTACCCCATCTCAACCCGTGGGTGTCGTAAAAGACGACTAAGGGAGTAACCTTATGCAGACAAGAGCACTGTAAGAAAAGGAAAATTCGAAACAAACCCTATACCAACCCGTCTGGCCAGCGTGGTATAGTAGTCTAAATTTCCCTCCACAATCTTTTTAGGAGACCCATGCCCAGCAGTGAGACGTGTATGGGTTGAAATGATGATAAATGAACGGTTTACTCCAGTTACAGTTGTTATTGTTAATTCAAATTGGTAGCTGGCCTGTTCCATGAAATTCCAGCTATGGATTAGACCAAAGTATTGTTGCGTTTTTGTATAAATGTACGAGAGATTACTGAGTGAAAAATATCTCGCAAAGCAATACGACTGGCATAAAAATGTTCATCATAAAATTACCTTGGTAGTATTGTTTATCTTACTGTCTTCAACAATAAATAAACTTGGAAGGTAAGTTCTGACCCTTAGCATATTATTATTCAGGCAACAGATAAAAAATCTTGTATCGTCTTGTTAAGCAACCTATATATATACCCCTAAACTATTCGTTCAAAAGTATAGTAAACCAAAACACACAGTAAGCGCCTTGTGTATTCAAAGGACAGATTATTATTATTTTAAGTAGGCACAATGATAAACCCACGCTTTTTGATAATATCGTCGGCTTGCTTTGACAGCTGTTGTTATGCAGAATGTGTAACACCCACATGAATTGTTCTACATACTTATTGTCGTGAAATTACCTCTGACAAGTTATGTAAACAAAAGATATTGAGCTTATGTGAGATTACTTTAGTGTGCATTGTGCAAGGTTCGTAATGATAGTAAGGTCTCGTTTGATAATTGTCAAAAATTCTGATAAATTATTTGAGATAGCTGTTGCTTCGATCCTGTGATTCTTTGTTTATAATAATAATATTCTACCACGTTTACACAGCGCCATCTAGTCCCAAATTAAGCAATTATATTTGTTTGTGTTATGGGTACTAAACAACTGATATACTACTTAAATACTATTTTTTTTTGTAAATACATACATATAGATAAATTACACCCAGACACAGAACAAACCTTTATGTTCATCACACAAAGATTTGTCCTGGGTGGGGATCGAACCCACGACCTCCGGTTTAGTAGTCAGGGTCACTAACCACTGGACCAACAGGCCAGTCAAAAAGTCAAAATTATTTGGCCACTGTTCAGCTCCTATTACCCATAGAGTGATCTTATGTAGCATATAGCCTGCCTCAATCAATAGGCTATCCAGCACTAAAATATTGTTCAAATCGGATCAGTAGTTTCTGAGATTAGCGCTTTCAACCAAACAAACAAACTCTTTAGCTTTAGAATATTAGTATAGAAGTATAGATTCTAGGCTCTATTTCACGATTGGTAGATAAGTGTCTTATAATGTATCTAAGCCTTAAATGACAGACTGTAGTGCTCTACTGCATCACTTTACACGCTACCCAAATTGTAAATTACAAAAGATTGTAACTATCCATTTTTTTTAAAAAGAGTGGCGTGAGTTTCTTGCCAGTTCTTCTCATAGCTCCACCCCATTCTTATTATTATTATTATATAATATTTTGACTATTTGAATTTGTTGACATTTCAACATAATTTTAATAATAGACATTTATTTTTTATTATTATAATTATATTATTTAGTTACATAATGTAATTTTTCATGTCAGCTTGACTAAATGTTTGTGACTTAAATACTAATATGCAAAACATCTATTGTAACAAAATTTATAGGAAATAAATAAATCTGAATCTGAACTACGTATCATCAGGAGAACACTCAGAATATTTTTTATTGGAATAAAATAACTTACATTTTCTTTTTAAGTGCTAGTGCTGCAAAATAAAGTAATATTCAGCAAATACCACAAAGAATAATAACCACCAAATCTTGACACTAAAGTCTTTTATATTTTAACACAATTTCCTCTGACCCTTATTAAATTCCTTAATTTGTATTCATATCCTCAAAAAATAAACAATTTTAACTCTTCATCAAAAGCAGGGCTTACAATGAAAGCCTTATAACTTAGTGGTAGCGTCACAACCCCTACCCTCCCCTCCCTTTATTTGCATCCCTTTGACGACGTTACTTTACATACAGCCAAGACCTTTATCTAAAATGAAATAATGAATGCTCCAGTGAGCTAAGGCCTTTAAGATGGATTATGTTAGACCAGTGCGTGTTTCATGTGTGTGACGTCATGTTTTACGTCTTTTTGGAGATGTGACGTCATATTAATTGGTATCGCGATAGACTGAAGTGCTTCAGGTGGTAATAAGTACCTACTATTAATGGTTAATTTATAGCTGGAATACTGAATTTATTTCTGCTGCTGCTTGGAATATATGCAAATAAACCGATCTCCGTAAAACAATTGTTTCAATCTGGGGTAAAAAGGGATATTAAAATTGTATTAATTATATATTCACCCATAAATACACATTTTACATATTTAATTGAAATGTTTTTTTAATAGAAATGTTAATACGATAATTTCACATAACTCTTGGGTCCATCATCACCATCGTCATCATCGAAATTCGATCAACATTTTTGTACAATCATTTACTTTTATCTTTCTCTACTTCTACGCCTAAAAGCCTATAATCCAAAGTTTTTACATAAATATTTAATTTTCGAAATTATATTTTAGCAAAGAATTGTCTGACCTGTTGGTCTAGTGGTTAGTGACCCTGACTGCTAAGCCGGAGGTCGTAGTTTCGATCCCCACCCAGGACAAGTCTTTGTGTGATGAGCATGAAGGTTTGTTCTGTGTCTGGGTGTAATTTCTATTATATTTCTAATAATATGTATGTATTTACAAAAAAAAATGTATTTTAGTAGTATATCAGTTGTTTAGTACCCATAACACAAGCAAATATAATTGCTTAATTTGGGGCTAGATGGCGCTGTGTAAATGTAGTAGAATATTATTATATTATTTTTTAGTGCAAAATCGTAACAAAACATTTTAAATGAAAATGTGTTATAATATTAGGTATTGCCCGACACCATCTCTTCTTGAGACAAATAATTGAAGAGCAAGTCCCCTTTTCTCAGCTTGTAGGCGTAAGCAGCTTCATAAACTTTAAGTACGGACTCGATAACTCGTAGATTATCGAGTTAGATCGTAAGAACAACGAGAATCTCCATAAATAGTCCTTTTGTGCAAAAAGTTTCTTTACGCCAAAAATAGATCCAGACAACCTCAGAATTAAGGTTGGCTTGTATATCTTTGAAGTGAAAAATATTGGGGTGGATATTAATTATTTGCCGTTAAATAAAATGCGATGAAAAAATCTTCTTTTTGAATTATTAACTTTCATAAGCAAATAACTAAATGGACTGAATTGGCTGATCATAAATTTATGAATGATTGCCTTTCGTCACGTATATGTGTTTAGTTAATTTTTAGTTACATTTTTTACATAATTGGATCTATGGTTGATTTGATTATTTTATGGACGGTTAAATCATGGATAACAGAAGTTCAGCATTTTATAGCCAAGTTACCACAAATATATCAAAATAAATAAAATGTGCGAAAAAATAAGTAAGTACCCCAAAATATTTTTTATTCATCAAACAGAATATAAACGCCAAAAGTTACTTAAAATGACGACAATCAATAACTGATAAGGTCTTGATTCATAGGCCCTAAGCGACAACCTTGATAATGCAGCACTTTTATAGTAGAGTGTTCAGTACAGATAGTCGCCTAAAACTCGTTACACTGTTTCATAGCACATTGAACAATTTAACGCCGTATTTTTAGGGCATTTGGTTTTGTTCCTACTATAAAAGTTTGTGAGCGTAAGCTACTCAGGATTTTTAAAACACGCTATTTTATTTTATACCTTTCAATTATTTAATTTAGGAAACATCTTCTTTTTTTTGTGAAACTAAAGTTACCGGGCAGCAAACCTAATGCATGTAAAAATATTTGACTTTGACTATACATATATTTATTCAACATCAATTGGGTCGCTAGCTCGTCCTACTATACAAAATCACACGTATCAATTACCTAACTATACCAAGTTATCCCTAGAGTGATAGTACATCATTGGTTCTAATAGAAAAACCTTAATAACATTCAACAATATTGAAAGTTATAAAAATATTCCGAATGAAACACATCGTTCGGAAAATCCGAGTGCCCATGGGAGAAATCCAATATTACTTGCAACCGATATTTATGACGCTATATGATATTTGATTTATGTTCCGAGGCGTATTTTTTCACGTAATTACATAGATATATTCATATCGTTAGGCTTATTTTACTAACGAGAGAATCGGAGGATGAGTATAGCTCAAATTCGACCTCATTTCGATCAAATGTGACATTTTTTAAATTATGTTTGTGAGTGATGAGTTAATAAATATTATTGATTGGTTTTATACAATTTTGTATAATTGTTTGGTGATTCTCTCAAAGTCAAAGTCAAATCTTTTTATTCATTTGGATCACATACATGATACAAGACTTATGAACGTCATAAAAAGCCAAAAAAAAAGGTGTCAGTAAATTTGTCTACGGCCAGTTCACTGACAAGGCTGAGCTTTGAGAAGAACTTGGCAAGAAACTCAGGCCACTCTTTTTAATCGCCATAGTTGTTACATTTTTTTTTTTGTGTGGTGTGATGTTACTGTATTGTAAAGAAAGTGTACAATATACAATGTGCATGCTGCTAATACTTAGAAAAGAGCCCCAATATCATCATTTCAACCCATAAACGTTCAACTGCTGGGCGCGGGTCTCCTCCAAAGAATGTGGCCAGCGTGGCATAGTAGGCTACTATACCACGCCCACGCTGGCCAGACGGGTTGGTATAAGGTTTGTTTCGAATTTTCCTTTTCTCGCAGTGCTCTTGTCTGCATCAGGTTACTCCCTTAGTAGCCTTTTACGACACCCACGGGTTATTTATTTATTTATTTATTAAAGTACTGCCACATGATACATATTAAAAGTACAACAGTTAAATTATATCTAAATACATGTTCTGATATGCATCACAATAACGGCGTACATAACATTTGCTTTAACTTAGTAACAATAGTTTATAAAGTGCAAGAATTTACAGTATGTTAACTTAAACTTAAATTACATAAATGAGGGGCAAAACATAAACATAAAAGCTAAGATATCTAGAGCATAATATCTTATGTAATATTGGCAAAGCATTCATAAATTTTATTACTGTACTTAGAAATACTATCATTAAAGACATCCAGATTGGGAATTCTTTGAGACAAAAAGTTATAGTCAGAATAAATCCGTGCCAAAGGAGACTGTGAGCCGAGATTGGTTTTGGCCATCGGAATGAAGAAAAGTTTATTTATGCGACCTCTGGGGTATTTGTGAGGCACTGACAGCGACACGCTTGATATTAGGTCACTACAATTCAGACCCCCATTAATCAATTTAAACAAGAAAACCATGTTCAACATCATTCTTCTATTGTGAAGACTTATCATTTTAAAATAAGATAGTCTCTGGTTGTATGGTTGTCTATGAGAGAACCCGTGAGTACTAAAAGCAAGATGCCTTGTAAATGATCTTTGAATACCCTCCACTCTCTGCGAATGTACCGAATAATACGGATTCCAAGCACTAGAGGCAAACTCGAGATGGCTGCGCACTAAAGTGTTGTACAAAACGATTTTTGTTGTAACATTATGGAAGCCCTTAGTGTTGCGTTTTAAAAACCCTAAGATTTTTGCAGCTTTGGACGTTATTGAATCAATATGAGATTTAAATGAGAGAGCCTTGTCAATTGTAACGCCAAGATCGCGTATCTCATCTACCTCGGCTAGGGTTGCGCCACCAATCTCGTACTTAGTAGCGAGTGGTTTTTTTAATCTACTATATTTAATATGATAACACTTATTGACATTGAGAGTCATGCAATTTGATCGACACCAATTATAGATGTTGTCTAGATCATTTTGCAGCAGTCTGCTGTCATTGGCTGATTTAATAGACCTGTATATCTTTAAATCATCTGCAAACATTGAGAACTTACAATTTTTTATTTGAGAAGACATATCGTTGATGAAAGCCAAGAAAAGTACCGGTCCTAAGTGGGAACCTTGTGGTACCCCGGAGGTTGCATAGTAGCGTGCAGATGTATAGCCATTAATAACCACTTCCTGTGGTCTTTCCCGTAGGTAAGATTGAAACCACTGCAGAAGTGGGTTTTTGATGCCGTAATCGCTAAGTTTTCGAAGTAACAATGAATGATTTACCTTATCGAAGGCGCTACTAAAATCTGTATAGACTGCGTCTACCTGTAGTCTTTTGTCGACTTGTTGGGATATATCTGACACAAAGGCAATTAAGATAGTCTGGACTGAGCGACCCGGCATAAATCCATGCTGATAATCAGATACACACTTATGAATGACGCTGGAAACCACTGGATATATTAGGGACTCGAATAGCTTAGCAAAACATGAAAGTATTGATACCGGCCGATAGTTCTTCACAGAAGCTAAATCTCCTTTCTTAAATATGGGAACTATGCGCCCTTCTTTCCATATTTCCGGGAATATACCATCCGTGAGAGATCGGTTATAAATCAACGTTAGAGGTAAGGCAAGAGCATGCATGCACCGTTTCACAAAAAGTGGAGGAAAAGAATCGGGTCCTGCACCCTTGGATATATCAAGTCTTTTTATTTTATTTAAAACTTCTCTTTCTGTATATATTAATTTAGATACGATATGATTTCCGCCGTTTCCAACATCAGCCACAAAGTCCATCTGGATATCACTGTTAGTAGAATAAACCGATGAAAATTGTCGCGCGAATAGGTTAGCTATATCTGGACCAGTTTCCACAACCGTGTCATCCAAGCTCATTTTCCCAGGTATACATGATCTGGTATCACGCTTGGTTTTTATAAATGTCCAGAATGCTTTTGGATTATGAACTATATTAGTCTCTATTTTATGTTTAAAATCGTTGTAACATTTATCATATAGTTTGTGGCATCTACTTCGAAGTAACTTAAATTCCAATTCATCTCTTGGGTTTTTATATTTACGAAATCTAACTCTGCATTTATTTTTTTCGGATAACAAATTCACTAGTTCTTTAGAAAACCACACAGGACGACTCGGCTTTACCACATGACGCTTCGGCACAAATTCATTTCTTAACGAAGTCAATATTTCATAAAATTCAGACACCATTTCATTAACGTTCTCACAAGCAGAAAATTTCAGTTGCCAATCTACATATTTTAATTTACAATTGATTTTACAATAATCAGCTTTATAAAAGTTGTATATTATATTACTTTTAGGCTTTAAATTATGCATATTAGCATAGGGAATAGTCACTAGTAGACCTGGGTGATGTGAAGAGCACTTGGATAACAGTTCAAGTGGTTTATTAATATATGCATTCTGTAAACTACACAATATCAAATCCAAAAACCGATCATGATCATTTACGATACTATTAATTTGATATAATTCATTAGCAAATATGAAATCAACAAACATGTAACCTAGTGTTGAGTTGTATTTGGCTGGTGTCATGAAGCTGTGACCATCAGTTATGGTCCACTCTATACATCCAAGATTGAAATCTCCAAGGATCAATACATCATCGGCCTGACACATAGCATTTTCTAAAATATTCAAAAATTGTGACAGAGTATTTGCTTTCACTGGAGGGGGTAAGTACACCACACAAACTAAGAGGTTCTTTGATCTATTGTTGACTACTACTTGCAAACTCACCCAAATACATTCAATATCAGATTCCCAATTTAACAATCGAACAGATGGTACATCACTAGAAATTGCCACCAAAACGCCCCCTCCATCCTGCTTTGTCATTTTTGAACAGATTCGATCCCTACGATATACAATGTATTTATCACTGTCAAATAATTCATTACTTGAAATGTTTGAATTTAGCCAAGTTTCAGTGAAAGCTATTACTTTATAATCAGAGTTAGATATATTTTTATAAACTTCATTCGTTTTTATTCTAAGACCTTGAACATTCTGGTAATAAACCTC
Source organism: Laspeyria flexula (assembly GCA_905147015.1). Taxonomy (NCBI): domain Eukaryota; kingdom Metazoa; phylum Arthropoda; class Insecta; order Lepidoptera; family Erebidae; genus Laspeyria; species Laspeyria flexula. The sequence goes on along the minus strand of LR989958.1, from coordinate 15,287,434 downwards.
AACCATTTTTAATACAATAAACGCAAACAACATTGACCATACGACACGAAATATAAACTTAATTACTGATTAGTTTAAGACTATCTATCGATTTTATTAGTAAAGCCTGGCTATTTTCGTCTTTACGAGCATAAATTCGACCATTACGTATCCACACAAATTTATATAAGAACTCCTTGGCTTTTTTACGAGTAGCAGCATGCAATATCTTGTTTCCAGGTGTCAAATGTTCCGCCACAAAAATCGGTACCTTAGAACCTCCAATACCAAGATGACAAGAAGACAATTTATCTTGAGCATTTGCTTTATTATATTTTGATACAGATGCCAACACAGAATCACGCACTATAGGGCTACATAATTTGGCTATAACAGCTCTCGGTCTGCTATTGTCGTTAGAAAGTTTGGCAACTCTTGTTACTTTCACTATGTCTTGCCTAGCCAAGGGATTATCCACTACCTTGCTAAGCTGTACGATAGTATCCACCAAGTTCTCAGATCTGTGCTCAGGGATGCCGTTTATTTCTATATTGCTCTCTCTCAAATGCAGTTCAACTATGTTTAAACGTTGAGTAAGGTCGGATGTAGTAGATTTAAGTCTCTCGTTTTCAGTTTTTAATTCAGTAACCAATCTATCCTTCTCTGACAAAGCGGTACGTATTTCTTCAAACTGTCTGTTAAAAAATGCCATTGATTCTTGAAAACTACATATTTGTTCCCTAATATTTTTTAACTCACTTGTTACCTGTTCTTTTATAGTGATTTTTAAAATCTGTGATACCTCCTGCGCTATAATGCTCTGAAGTTTCTTTTCGGATACACAGCTATGCGCTTCCGGTGACGTATTTGGTTTTGACAGCTTAGACCGATAAGTTATATTGGAAAATTCAGGGCTTAATTCAATTTCCTCTTGCACACTGGGTCCCGCTCGAGCTGGGGTATTTGTATTGTCCACTTTAGGTTGTTTGCAGCGACATTCAGGGCATTTCCAGGAGCTTTTGTGTTGCAAACTCATTGCTGTGAAGCGTTGAGGACTAACACCAGCACATTCGAGGTCAAATTTTGACTTGCATATAGAGCAGAGTAGGTATTCATTCTTCTTTGTAATAGTATTACGACAACCCGCACAATTAGCCATAGGTGCCATTGTTTTAAGTCGCAACGCATATATTTATTATAGTAGATAAAGCAAAAACAAATCATACACAACGAAGCGCCACCAAACAGTTCACTACGCGCGGTCGCGTCCAAAAGGGCGCAAGCGCCGTGCAAATCGGGGCGCTTACGCGTTCTGTTCAAACACTCGTGATAACACACGTAGAAACTGTGGTAAACTAAGTAATACGTAAATTGTTCGGTGTAAATGTTTATAACACTTATTGGCAAACACTTTATGCGATCAATACATAAATTATCTTCATTTAAAGCTAATTTTCACTACGAAAATCAAACTGTGAACCAAATTATGAATTTAATAAGCAGAGTGACACTAAATACAAACTACGCTACAACGCGCGAGATGTGGGTACGGGTTGAGATGGGGTAGTGACATTATGTATTTTCAATCATTATATCTCTCAAATGACTAGCTTATCAGTGTATATGTGGAAACCTGCAGCGTATTTTATACATGTAGTGTATATAATGTAGTAGTTGTAGGACAGCCGGGCGTCCTTGCCGCGCCCCGCACAGCTATGTGTAAAATTACTCTCGATACTGTTGCTACGAGTATGTACACGTAGCCTAAATCTAGATCGTGATAACTTTGTATAATGAACATGTTCGTACTTGGATCGGTAGTATATTAAGTAACATGCGTTATTGTAAGAACGTACAGGCATATTAGGGTTAGACGTAATGGAATTTAAAAATTGATATCGCTGTCAAATTTGACATTTGACTTTGGCGGAAACATATTACTGTGTCGTGGCTTCTCATGACGGGCCAGTGAAGCTCTTACGTGACACTCAAATATGACCCTAAACATATTCAAATTAAATGTATGAAACAGATATGCATCAGGGGCGTCTCTGGCGCGTCACGACACGCCAAGACATAGTAATTCATATCTTCTGCACTCATTTCTTTTCTCTACCCAGCTAAAATCCCCTCTTCTCCACTTTGGATCCACCAAAGTGGAGACGAGGGGATTTTAGCTGGTTCGATTGCCGGGTGTGACAAGCGAATTTCCGAAAACCTTTGAATGCAGTTTAGTTTCTTTTTCAAAATAAAGGAAACTTTCCTTTGAGTAAAATTGTCTATCTCAAGTATTTAAAGTACTTTCCCTCCAGGTGGCATAACAAAATTCCACCCTGTATATCACAATCGATCTAATCGGTGTATCTTCAAGAACAATTTTTTTATGAGTTATTGGCCACGTTCAATTATGTAAATGGGCAAAAATTGCTAGACATCGTTAAGTCTGTGTTTTGATTACACGTGCTTGATTTTTTGTTTGAGTGGCGTCTGTGATTATAATAGTTCTAGAGCGGTTTCATACTGACGTTTTCTAGGCCTGTCTGTGAATTAATCGGTTGTTTGACAGATATAAGCCCACAGAACAGAGATATGTTTTAGAGTATAAGCCCATAAAAAGGGCAGTATAAAAACACATGACTGTCACCGTGACGTAGCGGTTAAGGTGTTCGCCTTGCCACTAACATCGCCCTGCCGAGTGACGTAGGTTCGATTACCATATGAGTCAAATATTTGTATGATTCGATTTTTCGAGTCTGGGTGTACTTTGTGTTTGTATGTTTGTAAATTTTCCCGCGACACAGGGCTTGTTCCCTAGTGCGGGCGTTGAATTGAAACAAATAAAGCATTCACTAGTTGTCAGGAGTAATAAATAATATTATACCCAGTAGGTACCTAGTAGTAAATTATATGCCACAAAATCTAATCACTATAATTATATGAAACATTATATTCCTAATAAAACAACCTAAACAACAATCTATAAAGGCTTAACTATTAAAAAAACTAAACAAAACACTCACGTGTTAGTCGAACCCATTAAATTAAGAGCATTCCTAAAATAAGTATGCAAACGGTTTTTTCACGACATTTATTATTTAACATCGATTAACATACGGCCTTGATATTACATAAACATTTTTAATACTCAATCAAGCTCACACACATACACACATTACTAAACACACAAATATTTGTGACACACGCTCGTGTATGTGTGTGACAAGCATAAATTTTAAAACATAAACTTATACGGTTTTGCTTTTAGTTTTCAATTTTGGACTCACACATTAACGTAAATAAAATATTGCGTTCTATATCATATTATTTGCGTTACACACATAAAAAACTGCGTTTATTTGTACAGAGATGGAACGTGCCCATTCTGCGCTGGAAAAATAAAAACCATAAATAAGTAACATTCATTTTTATAAAATATATTACATAATATTAAATAATATATACAAATTAATAAAATTTTTCTTCTAAGAATTCTTTTATTGAATAGTAACAGTTCTGTAGCGATAAGTTTTTAATTCCTAAGGCAGAAACAAGGTCAAGAAGAACAATGAAGTCGTTTAAAAAATACTTTTAACAACTATATTGGTGAAGATAGCATAAGTCCTAGTACCTAGATTGTTTAATGAATTTCCTGCCTCTTTGTTAAGGGACAGTAATACAAGACATATATGATATGTAAGCTATATTATTGTAATACTGTTTCATCAAAATCCATTCAGGCATACATACATTCTTAAAAACTTTCATGTTTATAATTTATGTAGGATTTCGATGTAAATGGAAGCTAAGGCTGCCAACAAACTGTCATGCAGTTTGGCAGATGTAATTCTAGAATGTTTAGTTTACATTTAATAAATAAAGTTTATTATTATTTAAAAAAAAATATTATTAACATTTGCAAGTATTTTTTTAAATCTAGTAAGAGGCATTTTTGCTTCTCAGATTTCAGAGAAGAACAGCTAGGTCGGCTATATACTCATAATGTATTTGGTTATTGCGGTTATCTAAAGAGAGCTTCGGAGGCTAGTCAAACGTGGTGGGGTGTCACACAAAAGTTTGCGCAGAGACCTTGTAGTGCGGTGAGTCAGCTAATTGAACCATACATAGATATTAAAAAAAATTGTTTGAGGTAAACTCCGAAGCACCTGAACCAATTTCAGCGGATAACTAAAGTCATAAGGAATAACTTGGCTTCATTGATTTTGCAAAAAATATCAGAGTTCCGTTAAAAACAAAAAAACTATGAATACATTGTCAAGACGAACGAAGTCGCGGTCAGAGCTAGTATTACCCAAACCTATAAACTAAAGCGTAAACATACATATATGTGGAAAAATTCAGTCAGAAACAGGACCACCTTTCAAATCGACACAACCATGGCCAACCACCGGCATTTTGTTATCAGCCACTGCGTTTATCAGTGCAAGGTTTGTGTAATCAATTAACTATTCTTATGGACAATTTATTCTACAGTATACATAAACTGTAGAATAAATTGTCCATAAGATTATAGATACATACACATGTATCTATAGCATAACAAAGATTTTATTGAATATTTACAATGTAGCTTGAACTATATACAGCTAAATATTCTTCATCATTTTCAACACATAAACGTCCCACTGCTGGGCACATGTCTCCTCCAAAGAATTTGAGGGAATTTAGCCTACCACGCTGACCAGGCGGCTAACTATACTTATTTAACTCATTTATTTGTCTTGTTACAAACTTAAAATTTCTTATCATGAAAGTTTTAAGTTAAGAATTTTTGTAAAAATACGTAGTTTCAATCAATTTGATCGCTTAGAGGGGAAAATATAAAAATAACTGGCAAGAAATTAAGGTCACTCTTTTAATCGCAACGTACCTAAGAAAATTTTATATTGTGAGTTTTATCAAAAAAAAAATATTATTCTATTTGGATCATCTTCCTATATAAAACCAACAACGGTCTTATTCATAAAAAAAATATCCAAAAGCCTTCTAAAAAAAGTACTTATTTTACTTTCTTCTTCAGATCCTACATCAAATTTAATTTCGATCCAGAATGCCAATTTTAAAATCTAATAAACAGAAACAAGAGCTATTGTCTCATATACAATTGAAAAGAGGTTTTATAGTTTCTACAAATTATTTACCATTTTGGTACTAAAATAGAATTTTATGAACTACGCAAGTGGCTTGGCGGTACTTTGAATTAAAACAAGCGATCGTAAATTGAGTGTTTGATATAGCCGCTAGCCGCTGTATGAAATTGGAACGTAATGTGTTGGTAATAATATAATTAGACGCATAGCTTTGAAAGTGGCTTGTTATTGCGCCGCCTATGGTAATAATAGATTTACAATGTTTATGTTCATTACAATAGACTATAGACAACCAAAGATAAATTATATATACAGTTATCTGGGGCCTTTGCCTTCCATCATGATTTCTATATTTCTACATTTCTACTTTTTGATCGGTGTCTATAGTCGTATAGTTTTTGTAAATTCTTCTATTACTGGTTTACTCACATTTATTACATTATAGCATTCGTTGCAAAACAGAACATAGTATAATGCTTAAACTGCACAAATTATGTAAGTAAAAAGAAAAAAAAGACTATTTATTTTTAGTCACACAAATTACAATCTACCAACCCGCACTAGGCCAGCGTGAGTGGATTATGGTCGAAACCCTCTCAGCTCTCTAGTTATAGAAGAGGAGACCCGAGCCCAGCAGTGGGATTTAATGGGTTGCTGATGAAATTACAATCTTAGACTATAAAATATCCTGTATGAATCCAAAAAACGGGCCTGTCTCAGCATAATGCTACAACGAATAAATGTTCTAGCGCTGGTTTTCAGACAGTGCCGGAGTGTGACCTCACTCACGGACATACCATTATACTAAATAGTAACTAATTTATTATTTAACAAATACATACTACATATACTTTTTAAAGCTGAAGAGTTAGTTTGTTTGGTTGAACACAAGGATCTTAGTAACTACTGGTCCGATTTGAATAATTCTTTTAGTGTTGGATAGCTCATTTGAAAAAGGTTATAGGTTATAGGAGCTGAGCAGTGGCCAAATAAAAAAACGGGAGCGAAGCCCCATGTGACTTCCATAAATATACAAAATAACTACGTATAGATGCATACCAAAATATTATTCGAATTGCTGACGTCTCCGGTGGAATTTTAATTTTTTTTTGTTCTCTATTAATATTAATATACATTTGTCTGATATTTACGAATACGACAAAAGAAATAAGCACAAGTGGTTGAGTTTCTCACAAGTTATGCTTAGTGATACATTTGCCAATTGAATTTTTAATACTAATAAAAATAAAATATACTTTTGACGATCTGGTAAAGATTGCGGGTGGCCGTTGGATGCGGGCGGCACAAAATCGCTCGCTGTGGCGGAAATTAGGTGAGGCCTATGTTCAGCAGTGGACGTCATTGGGCTGATATGATGATGATGATGATGATACTTGTGTGTGACTGTACCTATAGTATATTAAACTAAATGATCTAAAACTATGACGCGATATTACTGTAAGCTACCATTAATATCAACACTTTATCCACGTGGGATGTAATGAAGCAATTCAGTTTATATTATTGTTTTTCAAACTCTGTTAACTAAATCTCAATCTTATCTTAATAATGTATATAAGATATTGCTAAAGGAAACTATGTTTGTGACTGCATTGCTACTAAACTGAAGGACCGTTGGTTGGTTGCAAATAATACATAATATCAAACAACAATTTTCAACAAGAAACCAAAATATAAAAATAATATTCAAAACCTTCTTAAAAATAACAATAGTCTTAAAATAACAAGAAATGATTCACTTACAACTGAACTTATTAAAGAAAGAGCTAAAGCGGTAGATAAGAATCTCGACCATTCAATTCTTGGTCCACAATTAGCTAAAAAGCCCTCAGGCTATATTGTTTGTGTCCGGGAAGAGGCAGACGATGTTTTACCTGCTTATTTTTCTTTTAGATATAGTTGTTTCAATATTTATGTATTGTGGTGTTTGTTATTGTGTTCTGTTTTGAAACATGATCACGTGTTGAATGTTCATATTGTTGTACGAAGCCTACCATGAAACATGAAATTGTATTTATGAATCGTCTCTAAATACATTAGATGATTATCTTCGAAAACGGTCTAATGTAGGTTCACTATTATCGGTTTAATGTAGGTTCACTAATTCATACAACGTTTTTGAGTTATTAATTTTTATTTACATGTCATTATTTGACTGGGAATAATTTGCCTAACAAAATTTTAGATTAAAGACCCTCAGATTTACTCATAATGAAATCCGGACCGAAGACACTTGATATTTAGCAGGTAGGTTGATTACAACGCGTAGGCAGCCCTAAGAAAGGGTTACATGAAAATCCATCCGTTGGGGATTTGAGAGATATGTTTTCACGAATAGGCAGTTACAGATATTGTTAATTTATTGGCCTTTTATAAAGCTTATGATATCGACATATCGTGTGTAAGTAAGTAAGTCAATATAAAAACTCATGAGAAAATGGATTTAGCTAGCGGTTAGTGCGTTAGCTAAAAGTATTTTCTCAGTTTAATTCAATTTTCAGTTGCGCGCGTACTACCCGTATTTCTTAAATAAAATATCTAAACTACTATAAGATACACACTTAAAGCTATTCAAAGAATTTCTATTAGCGTCTCAGTTTTCTCGAGATTCTCTTTGACAAGAATAGAACTCGTTTAAGTTCTATTTATTCATAAATCATTTTGCGGTTTCCATTCGGCAGGTGTTCTGTATAGTTTCACATGATACGTATTTATTCATTTCAGGTTTCATTCAAAGAGACGGTTTTACGATTCGTTTTTAAAAAGGAATCTATTTGAAATAATGTATAAAATGTTAAAAGATAATAAATTTTTGAGTGCATAATAATGAAAACTATCCTGAGTACGTTTAGATCTTTCGTAAAGATTGGCACGATTTAATTTTATTTAGAGTGATGTAAATAATGCATAGGTATGTGTGCTGTCAAAGTGGATATTTGTTCCACTTGTTTTGTTAAGGTTTATATCTACAGACACAGAACGTTTCAACCGCATGCCGTATCAGACAAACAAAATATATATTCTTTTATATAGTTGGCCGCACAGACGTGGGCCGACAAGAGCTGTCAAATGTTACCTATAGAAAAAAAATATTATTTTATCGGAAACGTCACGTTGCATGTCTGCAGATATAATCAGTATATTCGTTTTTAATGACGTAGTAAGGAATCCTGCTTTCTGCCTGTCTGCTAACTGGCTGAACTGCGCAGTAAGTATGTATCTACAACTGCTACGAAAGAGGTTAGCTTATAGTAATAGACTTGCCCCCAATTATAGGTATATGTGTGTATCGTTAGTACCAGATGTCATTCAATATTCTACAGGTATAAACACGTTTGCACCTGATTTAAATTCTTCTCTCCACCTCAAAAAATAGCAACAAAAAAGACTGTTTAGTTCTATATTAATCAATACTCAAACTGGATGGATTCCTTTTCGCTATACAGTCTGCTAGCTACCATCTAAATGTCACTAATACAAGATTTACAAACCGGATATTTTAATAAGCAAATGTTAATTAAAAATCGACCCTATGTCCAAATTTATAGGGCTTAAAATGGTTATGTTTAATATGTGAGAGTTAGGCTTTTATGTTTGAGTGATGTGGGTAAATTCTATGAATGTCAAGGGTAGAACCTACGCTGTTGATGTGATAATGCTTGACGCTAAATTTTGATGGTCAGGTTATTTTAATAAGAGGAGCGGAGAGCTGAGCGATATTTCGTACTAACAGTTGCTTACACGTGAAATTGTTTGAAAACTAGTGTCGTGAAACAAATTGTATACCACTAGTTTTGTAACTGTACCTTTAGCCTATATTCCTCTAGCTAAGCTACAGGAATATAGGCAGTATAATTTTATTTACACTTTGTTAGAGTATGATTTTTTTTCTTTTTTTGCTTTAGCTGATCTGGAATAGTGAGAGAGTTGACTATTATGTTTGCGCTGGTATATTATTATGCTGAAATGAAGTCCTAATATCTGCGCAATTTTTTTATGATTTATTGTAGTAATAGTTGTTAATTATATTAAAAATTAATAATATTACCATAATTTTAATTGCGTCAATCAAATCACTATAAATTTATATAAGCACTTATAAATCATTTATTTAAATTACAAAGATTAATATAATAAATATTCTAAACAAAGATATCGACAAGAAGCGGCCACGACATTTGAAATGCAATAAATATGCAGCTTAACAATTATAAATGTCATATTACTCATGATTAACATAATAAAATTTGTGTTTTAAAACATATAAAAAGTTTGACTATTTCCATAGCCCGGAAGCCTTTACATCAATCCGGGGATCGAATCTAGGAACTCTTGAGCAGCAGTCGACACTCCCGTTGCGTCGCCAAAGTAATCAATGATCATAATGAATATCTGGCGATCTGTGGCGACACTCGTAACATTATCCTAAAATAATGAGAGATGGCGTTGGCGTTTTACTACACCCACGGGTTGAGATGGGGTAATTAAATTATGTATTCTTAATCCATCACTACACGGAACGTTCACGAATAATTTTCGAGGCTAGATCTAACAAAATTCTCCGAGTACATGATGAAATTTCTTTCGTGTGTAGAAACGAAACGAATTCTTACGAAGACGCCACAAATTTTCTTGGTGTGTACAAGAGCGCTCAGGCAGACACGTGTACAGACAAACTGAGCAAATTTACTTTTAATATTTTTCTAAAAAAAGACAACGCCCACACTAAAGAACAAGCCCTTTGTGCCCTTTGGACTTTGTAAATAAACAATTTAGTACACCCACACTCCAAATATCTATGAAACACAAATATATATTTATAAGTCTCTCGACACGTGGCAAGGCGATTTAGGCGCTTTCCCTTTTATTCAAATTGTTACAAACGACAAAATGTTAAAATCAATATTTTATGTTTGCTTCATCAGCAACCCATTAATTCCCACTGCTGGGCTCGGGTCTCCTCTCCTCTAACTAGAGAGCTGAGAGGGTTTAGCCAATAATCCACTCACGCTGACCTAGTGCGGGTTGGTGAATCAGACATACTCATAGAATTTCTTCTAGGGTATGTGAGTTTGTTCAAGATGTTTTCCTTCACCGTTAGCAGGTGGTAAGTCACTTGACTAGTACATATAAAATCCACAAAGTGGAATTCACATTGGTACTGCCGGTAAGGATAGAACTCGGACCGCGTGATTTGCACGCCGGTCCCTTATCCATTGTTGTATGTTTGCTTATCTATGATTAATTATTTTAGACACATTTTTCTATTCATACAGTTGAACTGTTGTTCGTTATTAGGGAAGACTCGAAACAACTGTTTGTATCAGCTTCAAAGAACCAATACGGTTCGTTTACTCTTTGTATTTGCGTTTACTTTTAACTGTTTGCACAAAACAACTTTGGCTTTTGGGGATGTATTGTTGAATGAGTAAATACAAAAGTGTTTCGATTATTAACGTACTAGTTTTCGACTACGGCTTTGTCCATCTGAATGCCATTTTATTTTATGCCTAAAGTGGCAGACGAGCAGACAGCCCATCTAATGGTAAGTTGTTACCGCCAGTCATAGACGTTGGCAATGCTAGCAGCACAGCCAAGCTGTTGCCTACGCCCTTTGAGAGGGTATTATAGAAAAAATAAAAAAATGATATATTTCTTCTGCTTTTCTACCAACGTGCATAAGGATCCACAAACCCGCATTCTTTTAGTGGTTAAGTTTAACAAACCTCTTTCTTTGTTCTGTGGGTTTAGCCATGAAAGCCTAACTGACAGGAAGTATTCCTATTAGCGTGGTTAAAAGGACCTAATAGATTAATGATGCAGTAAATTCAATTATTACTACTATTGGAATTTTGCTACAAAAATCATCTGGTAACCAAACAGCTGTGTTTAAATAACATTATTATAAGTAGGTAGGTATGTATAACGATAACCGTATATTTACGAAAAAAAAACACCTTTGGCAGACGTATGACAACCAGAGCTTTAGTCCAAACACCATGGCATTGTCGAGTAATTACGACGAGATGGGCTCAAACTATTTTTAATTCAGCTGTGATTTGATCCTTAGCTATGTTTCGGAGGAAATTTTGAATGTAATAGATCTACTACATTTTTGATCGTACAAAATTCATTGCACCCAAAGCTATCATGAAGAGGGTCATCTGTCGTCGTAGGTATTTTGTGTAGATTCAAAGCTTTATACGGGACAGTCCCACCCTGACCTCTACCACTGCAACTCCTGTAAGCCACCTATTGAGTCTGGGGGCTTACTCTGAATTTAGACATTCGACTTAGTCGGTTTTGATGTCGCTGTCAAATGTTAAAAAATAACAGCTGGTTTCTGTCTAAATTACCTTACATTTGACAAAACCGACTAAGTCGAATGTCGATATTCAGAGTAAGCCCCCTTATTCCAGTAATAAACATCTATGGCAAAAACGCTTAAATGTACAAAAATTCACTTTGTTTTATCATATATTTGTTTTAGTCAATGAGAAGGGAATATTGAGGTGTGGCCAAGTTTAGCATTGAGCGTTACGTCTCATAACATAACATTCATGACCAATGTTCTTCGCGTCACTAACTAAACTGCAATCATTGCAAGCACATGATTATCAAAGTTGTTAACTACTTATGGGACTTAACCGCTGATATGGCGTTCCTAAAGTCCTCATTTATAAAGGCATAAATGTCTAATTTATTCCCAGAAGATCGCCAACCCCTTGCCAAATTATCTTACGAATTTAAACTGGTGTCCCTTGACTACGTTTACAGCGCACATAACCCCAGTTCGGATCAAAAACTTCGTTAACTACTTACTTAATTAAGAGCTATTCGAAGAACTTAATGTTTGATCACGCACCGGTGATATTTTGACCGGTGGTATTCATAAGTGTTTTGTTTATATAAAATTTGTTATAAGTATTCTGAATGAAATTGGAATTTGAATTCTGAATTAGAATTCGAAATTTAAGTTAAATTTATGACTACCTGTGCAGAGTACTGTGATGTAGATAAATGGATTGCTAAATTTGAAAGTTATGATGAACTGCAATATATGTAAGTCTATAACCCTCAGCATCATCATCATATTATCGGCCCAATGACGTCCAATGCCGGCCTCACTTAATTTCCACCACAGCGAGCGATTGATTATGATGACAAGTCTAAGCCGTTTTCCGAGGCTTTAATAATAATATGTACACCAATTTATGAGTAAATTTAAATATATTAAAAATTACACACGGAATTTATTATAATAATTTTCGGCCATATTTGCACTTTACCGTTGCTAGAAACATCAATGCTAAGAAATATAATATTAACCTTACAATGCTCACAGTAGGTAAATATTATTTTAATTAATTCTACTTCTTCTTAACTATCGCCGTAAATATGTCATGACTTATCTCCTGAAACAACAAATGGAAACATTTAATCAAAACTTGTAGCTAATCAACATGAAAAATGTATCTACTTTGAGAAGTCCCAAACTAAACAATAGTGAGATGGGAATCCATTGTTATCTTTACTACATCTATCCATCATCCTCACTTAGAGTTTGCACTAATAATATAATTTAATTTATTCCACCGTCGCGTCGGCGTTACCTATATTCGCGCTTAGACATCACAATAGAATCAATTTAACTTTGTTTTAACTTTAACTTCGGAAGGTCATTACTGAAATTTTGTGTGGGTTATGTTTTAACCCGTCTGGCCAGCGTGATATAGTAGGCTAAACTCCCTCCACATTCTCTGGAGGAGACCCGTGCCCAGCAGTGGGACGTTTATGGGTTGAAATGATGATGATGTTTTAAAGGTTAGTGGTATGTTACAGACATTCAATAATAATTATGATCCTAGTTTGGCCACAGATTATCGTGTTTCTGTTGATACAAGTTCAAAAACTTAGAGATATAGTAACTGTGTTTTTAACCGACTTCAAAACGGAGGAGGTTCTCGATTGGGTTGGTATTTTTTTTTAAATATTTTACATTAGTAAGACCGTCCAGTGGCCCCTGAACGGGAAGTGGGCGTGGGACACAATTTGTAGGGAGTTAAGAAATTGCGCGCAGGGAAGCGCAGCCGCAGTGCAAAACTTTCGGGGTTCGGTCCATGTAGCCAAGACGGCTGGTGAGACAATGGGTTGGTGGAGGGATTGTCCAGTGGCCTAGTAGGAGTGTGTTCAGTCTGGGATTATGCTTGGCTAATGTAATAAATTCGCCCCCTATTTCATTGGACTTAACATAGCTAGCGAAAAGTGGATTTTTAATCTTAACCTTAAAACGGAATGACGCTGTTTTGGTAAGTCTTAAATTCTAGTTAAAACGGTCTTTTAAAAAACAATCTGACGAATTCACAATGTCCTCTTTAATTGAAGTCGGTTAAAAATATGCTGCTTTAAGTACAAAACTATATATTTATACCTTATAAAACCTGTTACCTATATATAATGGCATTCGAATTCTCTTTTTCATAAAAGTCGATTTGCGAAATGTAATAGGTTTACACAGAATTGTTTGTTAACACACAGTTCACTAACACCTGTGCTCACTCGCAACTTAAACAATGTGATTTTAATTGTATTATAATCATACAAAAAAAAAACGTCATAATAATAATGAGGTTATCATAATATACTCGTATATTATGTAGAAGTAAAAAGCGCTTGTATAAAAGAAATATGAGGTACTCCTTACATATCCTTACCATCTTAAGGTCATCAGCCCTTAAATGTCCAAATTTGTTTTTTGAAGACAGCTCTCATTAAGAAACCAGCCATCCGTGTTGATTAAGAATAAATAATATCACTACCCCATTTCAACCCGTGGGTTTTGTAAAAGACGACTTAAGCAGACAAGAGCACTGCAAGAAAAGGAAAATTTGAAACAAACCCTATACCAACCCGTCTGGCCAGCGTGGTATAGTAGGCTAAATGTTTTCCAGATTGTTTGGAGGAGACACGTTCCCAGCGGTGGGACGTTTATGGGTTGAAATGATGAGACATGATAATTGCCAAACAAGACGTTTGTCCAAAGCTAGTTAATTCTAAATCTAATATAAACTTATTAACAAGAATCCTAAGCCTCGACCCTCATTTGCGCCATTACAAAAACATCGCAAAAAAGAGCGGCTATCATTAGCATAGCTATATACTGGCTACCCAGTTACCTTACATCCCAACTTTACCCATTAGGCCTACTATATCTCGGAGTACCCCCCTGAGGGGGTCTCGCCTACGCGCGATTCGAAATAGAACCTCACACCACGCTTACGTCACGTAACTGCGCCACAGAACAGGGAAAGGGGGGGGAGTATTTTTAGCTCTACGGAAACGTGAAAAAAATGTAAATTGGTATGAATTGAAAATTATTAAAAATAAAAAGGCATTGTGATGCCGCGAAGTATTGGCTTTATGGCAGATAAACAAGGCATTTCGATTTAACTTTGTATGAATAGAGATTATAATGATGAATGAACAAATAGGTACTTTTCGTCATAGTAACCTGTTAGAAATTCCAATGTTTTGTGTGCGTAACACATGAATTAATTGAGATTTATTTGTGTGAATTCGGGTATTATAGAATAAAGATCTTAAAAATTAAAAAAATTAAACACGATCGCCAAAATCTGCCAGTTGACACACACAGTTTTGAGTACTGTTTTAAAACATGCTTTATTATCTATACCATATTAACAAATAACAGCGTTTTTTAAAGCTTCGAGATAGTTTTAGATATTTTATATCTCATAATATAATTAGCAAAAACATTACCCTATTCAAAATTTTAAAAAATAACCTTGGTGTTATAAAGTCGGTGAGTTATAATTAAAATGTAAAATAAATACAATGAAAATGTCAGAATTATGCAGTTAAAATGTCAATTAAGAACAAACTGAACAAAACAATTAAAATGTAAGTTGAAAAATTATACAATTGAAAATCAGTTTATGTTAATAATATTATGGAATGCACTTACGTTATAATAGCATTACACGATTAAAAAAATTAAATTGACGTCAAACACGGCTATCTACGTAGTTATTTAAAAACGATCCTTAATTGAGTTCAGTTTAACATTCAAGTTTGCCGCCCTATGTTTGGGCACACCTTTATGGTTCACCAAAACTTATATATTCAAATTCATCATTCAGTTAAAGCATCCAAGATTATACCAAAATTCATTCATTCAACTCTAACCAATTTTAGTAATTTAGCAAATTATGCCTTTATGTACACATGAAGAAAGTTCTAGAAGTCTCGTTTGTACGTCAAATTGTCCTGAAAAAGGCCGTTGATAACATATTTTCTGCGAAAGACAAGGTTGTAGTACTTTTTCATGAGTATAAATCACAGTATCTACGTGTAAAGATGACACACCACGGTGCGTGATTCCGTCGATATCACGCACAGAAATGACGAACGTAGACAGCTACGCACCGTACGGTACCGATATGAATTAATCCGCGATTCCATAGGTTTAAGGACAGTTTAAATTTAAATAGCATATGTGCCCCTATCTCCACAACACAAAGTACACATTACTATCCAGATAAAAAAGGAGACTTAAATTCCCATATATTCCAGAGAACGTGAGTCTGCTACAAATTTGTTATGTTTATTGACATTGACGCTTCGACTTTGCGTCGCCCACAGAACAGAGAAAGAGGTTTTTACTACTTCCACGTGTTCTGTGGCGTCGCCCTTCACTGCCACAACCCGTAGACTAGACATATCTCATGACATTTGAGTAACAGTGGACCCACATTCGTACGCAATATCACGCGCTGTGAAGTACCAACTTTAGAAATCTGAACTCTTAGCTGTCATTGAAATCATGTGGGAATTCCCAAAAGCAACTTTAGGCAGCAATACTTTTACGCATTTCGGTAATAAATCTAGTTATGTTAGTTTCGTAGTAGTTTTATTTATTATTTAGTTTTAGTTAACTAAGGCTGACTTTGTCTCATTAGGGAGGAAAGGGTTTTAAAGGGTTGGCAACGATGTTCATGATGCCCCTGATATTGCAGGCATCCCTAAGCTACGATAACCGCTTACCAGGGGGGCCGTATACCATCAAACCTAGCATAAAAGAGTAATATATCATTTTTTCTATTAACATTAAATTTATTTATAAAAGGAAACTTTTAATCTTATGATAAATATATCTATATAGTGCCAAAACGCTTTTCTTATTTTTAGCTAAAATCTGAACGATTAAAGGTAAAAAATCCATTTCATTTCTCCAGAGACTTCTAAATCCAATTGATTCCAAATTGTCGATTGTGTGTAATTTTTGTAAATAGAAAGTGAAATAATCTTGTGTGAAGTGATGTACCCGTACACTTTGTTGTTTCATCGTGAATTAGTTTTATTTATAACATCACACAAATAAATTTCCGAAACAAATTTCATTATTTTTCGATAACACCCACGAGCTGGTACAAACATGCCTACGCAAACTCGACTTTTTTAACTTCAGACAAACATTTGTGCCATTGTTATCTTTTTTACATATAAAATTGCAAATATCAAAGTGCTAACAAGCGCCTTCGCATATTTCCTTTTCCTTTAGATAATATACCATTTAATAAAGTTCATGATAATTTATTTATATGTATAATATATTATTCCGTATAAAAACTTTGTCCTGAAATTACTAAGAAAACTAAAATCATTCTGATTGGTAGAGCCATTTTAAACTTAGATATTAATACCTATTAGGCTTCGAAAATCTTCAGAGGAAAGTTAAAGTTACAAACAACATGAAATATTAATACAAAGTTCATGTAATTGCGTACCATTTAAAGTTTGCTAGGAAAAAAAGGTAAAATCTTTTCGTTATACCACAAGACTGTACCACGTGAATGCAAAGTCTTCACAACCAAATAGAAGTGGGTATAACTTAAGACGGACCATTGCGTTTTCCTTATGTTTCTAAAAACGATAGCTTTAATCTTTTATTGAAGTAAGCTTTCCTTAGATTGTCGATGTACAGATGTTTTTTTAACATAATATTACAATACGGATCATGTAAATCACGAGGCTCAGAATTCTCAAAATACACCGTCAAAGAACGTGATTATTTCTTCTTCAACAGAGAGGAAAAGTATACATTTCAGAGAAGGCCTAACCTTTCATATGAAACACGAATAGTTTTGAAATACGTTAAATGAACTTCTTTGGTTTATATTAATTATTATAATTTTGTAGAGAACGAATCCTGTGACATTTTATTCAGAACATTAGACTTGGATTTTGTGGTGGTCATTAAATCCACTCCAAACTTAAAAATTAGTTTCATGTTAAGCTTATTAGTTTCAATGAATTATATGTGTAGTTCTTCCTCCTTGTGAGGGTCAAGAAGTGTCAGTCCCGAGTCTGAAAATATGACAAATGAAAATAGGCTTATATTTAGCGAAATGTGGGTGGTGATACATGGCTGCGTGTCTGAAGCTCTATTTATAAATTTAGAATTTATTTTTATTTTCCATAAATAGAAAAAGTGATAAATCTATTTTTAAACGACTTCGAAAAAGGAGGAGGTTATATGTTCGACTGTATGTATTTTTTTTTTTTTTTATGTATGTTCACCGATTTCTCGGAGATGCCTGAGCCGATTTAAAAAATTCTTTTTTTGTTTGAAAGGGTATACTTTCGAATTGGTCCCCTATTCACCACGTTAAGTTCTGATGATGGAATCTTAGGGAAATCGAAGGCAACCCTCAAATTTTATAGGCACATGTTACGTGTTTCATATATTTTTTAAAGTTATTCAAGTATTTACGTCTGATAGTCATCATCTCATGTTGATGAGCTGGTGATGGAAGGTATAACTCCTTAACTATTAGGAGTTGGAGGAAAATTTTTTCAACATTATAGGTTCTTATAAACCAATAGTTGTATTCTTGTAGGTTATTCAGGTGAGCTGTCACTGGAAGGTATAACTCCTTAACTGTTAGGAGTAGGAGGATAATTCTTTCAACATTATAGGTTCTTATAAACCAATAGTTGTATTCTTGTAAGTTATTCAGGTGAGCTGTCCCTGGAAGGTATAACTCCTTAACTATTAGGAGTTGGAGGATAATTCTTTCAACATTATAGGTTCTTATAAACCAATAGTTGTATTCTTGTAAGTTATTCAGGTGAGCTGTCACTGGAAGGTATAACTCCTTAACTGTTAGGAGTTGGAGGATAACTCTTTCAACATTATAGGTTCTTATAAACCAATAGTTGTATTCTTGTAAGTTATTCAGGTGAGCTGTCACTGGAAGGTATAACTCCTTAACTGTTAGGAGTTGGAGGATAACTCTTTCAACATTATAGATTCTTATAAACCAATAGTTGTATTCTTGTAAGTTATTCAGGTGAGCTGTCACTGGAAGGTATAACTGCTTAACTGTTAGGAGTTGGAGGATAACTCTTTCAACATTATTGGTTCTTATAAACCAATAGTTGTATTCTTGTAAGTTATTTAGATGAGCTGTCACTGGAAGGTAAACTTCTTAGCGTTTAGGAGTAAGAAGATGATTTCTTTAAATATCACATCCATGTATAAACCTTAAAATGTATTATTTCAAGTGTCTGAGGTGGAAGCTCTTTATGGAAGATAAAGTTGTATAATTCAAAGGAATTGTTAGATGATATTTTAAGTTTTCGATATAGTATCTATATCTAACCTGCATTCTATACATGTATACTTGTTACCTGTCGAATTTTATAGGAAAAAAGAAAGACATACAAAGCTAAGAGTTAGATTCCTCTATTCTATAATCAGGTTGTGTTGTTAGAATATTTAAATAGACGTTCCCTTCTATCGGAGATTCTTTATTTCGGTTTTCCGTCTTAGTTTGCCAGCCAAGTACACTAAAAATGGAAAAATAAACTATTTTTACAAAAAAATATTAAAACGACTTCAAATCAGTACTAAAAAGCGAAAAATAAACTGAATTAGATATTTAATTCCAAGAATAAAATACCTACCTACCTGTTTAAAGTATAATACTCTATTACTAATCTGTTTGAAGTCGGTGCCAGCCTAATGCGTCATATCACTAAGTACGAGCCGTCCACTTGGTACGATCACATGCAAGTGCGAGGTGGTGTGAAGTAGCGAGCGGCAACAGATGTACGTACTAAGTAGTACGTAGCTTAACAAACTCCTTAGGCTTGGCACCGACTTCAAACTGATTAGTATTAGAGTATTATACTTTAAACAGGTAGGTAGGTATTTTATTCTTGGAATTAAATATCTAATTCAGTTTATTTTTCGCTTTTTAGTACTGATTTGAAGTCGTTTTAATATTTTTTTGTAAAAATAGTTTATTAGATATACTTACTTCTAAAATTCCAATTGGAAGTTATTAAACATTTAGCCGTGGGACGATGAAGAAATAGAAAACTGACTTAATTGGTTTCCTTTGAGGAGTACAGCGGTCTAATTAGATATTGCCGATAGAACATTACTAGCTCAGTAAGGTTTATAGATAGGAATAGCGATCGTGATGAAACTTAATTGATGTTCCTTTGCCTTCGACAGTTTCAATGGTAATTTTATTTTCCCTTTTTTTATAATGGGAAGTATCTAGAAAAACCTTCTTTTTGTCGCTTTACAAGTTTTTACAGAAAAATATTCTTAGTGTGGATGTCTGTATGTAATACATCTCCATCGCAGTTAAAAGTTTTTGTTCTTTTATTATTACAACCCATAAACGTCCCACAGCTGGGCACGGGTCTCCTCCAAAGTTTGTGCAGAGAATTTAGCTTACTTATACCACGCTGGCCAGACGGGTTGGTGTAGGGTTTTGTTTCGAATTTTTCTTTTCTCGCAGAGATCTTGTATACTTAAGGTTACTTCCTTAGTGGCCTTGTACGACACCCAAGGGTTGAAATTGGGTAGTGACCGGATATTTTTTTTAATTCTTTACCATTATTAACCCTTTGAACGCCAGAGACTGGAGAGTCTATACACGTAAAATGAAAATGTGCTCACCACGCCAATGACGGCATGGCACGTCAAAAATGTACTGTATTTTAAAAGCTTGGCGCTCAAGGCACGGCGATACTGATTTGACGTGGCTGACCGCCACGTCAAAGGTAAATATCACATTTATATATATATTTCACATATAAAACACTTAAGTTAAATTTCTGTAACAAAATGTTAACAAAAGTAAAGTTTCTAAGAACACTTATGAAAAAAAATTAAAATCAATCACGTGAACAAACCAAAGTTTGTCGGCGCAATTGCCGGAGAATGTTTTGTGTGCACAGTCAACCCTAGGGAGGGGAGGGGTGGGGACCATTCAAGGAGAACCTTTAAATAGAACCTCATACCACTGTGCTAGGGACGGAAAAATATCGATAAAATTAATATTAAAGTTTTTGTTTCGAATGAATTTTAAATAGGATTAACTTTGACTTTTGTGTGCCTTATTATTTATTGGTGTTTTGTTTGAACTGTTGTTGTGTATTAAATGAAAAATAATTCGTGTTATTTAACATAACATAGCATAAAGCCTTTTCCAGAAGGGGTAAGTAGAGATGTATGTGACCAACATTTATGACTGATCATTCAGGCCGTTAGTTGAGCGGTGCCGTTTAGTAAAATGGCTGGACTATTAGTTGAACGTCTAATTAAACTAATTGGCTGCGACATATACATGTGATTAATTAGTACTTAACTAGCTTCCGTCCACTACTCCGCCCGCGTGGTATGTCGGTAATTTGACAAAAATGCTGACGCTATTTTTCGGATAACATCTTACATTCATAACTTGTGACTTTTTTATAAATTACTTTGTAATCTAATTGAATAAACGAGATTTCATTTCGTATCCTATCAGCCGTTCGAGCGTGATTAAGTAACAAACATCTACCCATACATAAGAAAGAAAGAAAATACTTTTATTTTGTCCCCCACAGAGCTTATACAGATAAACTATACTAAGTATATAAAAACTAAGTAAATGGTTTAAAATTTAGCTTAAAATTAGGTACCTAATTAACAAAAAAAAAACATCTAAATTAATCTTGGTGGGGACAAAAATGAACATTGCTCAGCTTTTATACTGTTTAGCTACTTACTATTTATATATATCCATCTATGCATGCCTCCATGCAACCATCCATTCTTTCACATTTACAACATTAGTAGGAAAATTTCAAAAAGACCTACGACTGTTTTCAATCCTCACATTTCATACATATCTTATAGTCAAATACTTCGTATTAACTTCTCTATTGTTTAAAAAATCGTTATTAAAACATCGATATCGACATATTTTCCACTTACTCACCCCTAATCCCCGGTATCCGGCGTACATTGAAACGTATCTTCGTCTGTTTGTATCGATATTTAACCTAAGGCTTTATTACGAGTGATAACGTCCCCTCACTACAGCCTCCGTCGTATTGTTTGTTTATCTGTTTGTTAAGAAATCATATATACGATACGATGCAATAATTTTTAAGCGAATCGGATGATTAATACTTTAAGATATTAGTCATATACGAAACGATTGGTGTTTGTAATCAATTATATACTGGAATAGTACATTTATTACATTTTACTGACTTATAACACGAGTAGAGTCGCGGGCAACAGATAGTTACAAACACAAAAGTAACTTAATTTGATTATAACTCTTTCACGCCTGAACTACCGATCCGATTTTCATAAAATTTTAAAAAGATATAGTCTAGCATTAACAAAAGATCATAGGCTACTTTTTCACCAGGTACCACATGAGCAAAGCTACCTGTTACTGCTGAATACTGTAAGGTGGGTCGCAAGGTTGCTTCTCAGTCTGACACGATAAATCGTACAGTGTACGGAGCCTTATACGGCCTCTTTGGTTGTTTCACAAAAGTCGTTATTGAAGGGTGAACTTGTGTCTTTGTTTAGAGACGTGTAATTATGATGTCTATGAATTGAGGGATTATGTTTGTGTTGCGTGGCACAGAGCAATAAGAACCCATTATAAAGATTATACATATAAGCGTAGATTAAGACATAAGTAAAGCTTTAAGAATATAAATATACCTACTCGTATCATCATTTCAACCCATAAACGTGCCACTGCTGGGCAGGGGTCTCCTCCAAAGAATGTGGAGAAAATTTAGCTGGCCAGTCGGGTTGGTATAGAGTTTATTTCGAATTTTCTTTTTCTTGGAATGCTCTTGTCTGCATAGGTTACTAACTCCCTTATTCGCCTTTTACGCCACCCACAGGTTGAGATGGGGAAGTGACATTATGTATTCTTAATCCGTCACTACACGGATATAATAATAGAAATAATGTTAGAGTTATTAATATTAGAAATATACCTATATAATATTACTAAAATTTATTTTGACTTTTAGCATCAGATCATCTGTCCACCTTGGGGGTGGACGCCCTACGCTGCACTCACCACTCCATTCGAGAACTTTTCGGCTCCATCAGCCATCAGTTCTGCTTGATATGTGCCCTGCCACTTCAACTTAACAACTAATCCTTGAGCAACGTCGGTAACTTTTGAATATATAACAAGCAAATCTATATTAAAACAGCCATGACCTAATAAATCCAATGAACCTTTTCACAAAAATATTTACTCGCAGCCTGTTTATCGGCTCCGATATGCGAGTCTCGTGGGCTAAGATCTAAACCGCATTATGTTGGGAACTAGAGGAAACAATGGAGGCCTGAGGACCAGTAATTGTGTAAAGCCGGATTGAATATTAAGCGGTTCTTCTACGTGACCCGTTTTATGTCGATACACAGTTAAAAAACAGAAGACCGAATATGAAGCAACTTTTTCTTTTCTTTAAAAACCACCCGCACTGAACAAACCCTGTGCCGCAGGGAACTTTACAAACATAAAATTAACGGACACAAAGTAAATCTAGACTCGAAACAAATATCTATGAATAATAAATATTTATCTCATGTGGGAATCTAACCCCGTCTCCTGGGGGCTTACTCTGAATTTCGACATTCGATTAGTTGGTTTTGATGTTACTGTCAAATGTTTGAAAGTGACAACGACCATATCTAAATTTTCTTACACTAATCAAATGTCGAAATTCAGAGTAAGCCAGGCGACCACCTTAACCAATGCGCAGTAAGCTAGATGGCGTTGTTTAAAAAATGTCCCAAAGAATATTTCATTATAAACATACATCTATTAGCTTACTGCTAAGTCTCTGTACATTGTAACCTGTCGGACGTAACATTAATTGAGTTATGTCGTCTAATAACGTTAGACAAGTTCCATCTGATAAACAATTACATCGACACGCGTTGTTGTTACATCACTGATTGTAACACGAACTTCGACAGACAGTTTTCAAACGAAAATAAGGGCCTTGTTAGTAGTTACGAGAATAAAAAGACTGTAATGGAAAATGACTGGTTCTTTGGTTTAGTAGCTTATCATGAGGTGAGGGTTCGATTCCCACAGAGGACCAATATTAGTCCAGTAAATGCTTTTCTAAATCTGACGTCCATTTTGTTGGATTTTTTCTTATTTAAAATTTTTATTAGCAAGTGATTAGGTTAAAAAAACTACTCGGGTACTTCTTCGTTTGACACGACGCGTTTTTGGCACCATGGTGTCAATCGCACAAGGAAGTTTTTTGAATTCCCTGTTTGGGACCATTTTCAAATTAATTGTGTACCATTGTACCAATTACTGTAAAACGACGAATATCTTTTTTGCCTTCTTCGTTTCACACTCCCGCCAGCCCTATTGTAACTCCTCATTATGTAAACGTACCAATTCAGAAGCAGTATAAATAATGTTACAAAAACAGCTGTTGTCAGATATACCTGAGACCCTGTTCATGCTCCGGGAAGCATATCAAGTTAGTCCTTTTGTTTAACTGGAAACACGTTAAACCGTTGTTTCTAGTTGTCATGTGAACGAGGCATGCCAAGCAAGAGATCTGTGCGAATTAAATATTTTTTTAAGGACAATAACGCTTACAGTATAATGACAAGTCATGTGTCACGGTTGACTTTGACTTTTGACTCGTGTGGGAATCAAACCCACGTACTCAGCACGCCGATCTTAATGGCGAGGCGACTACATTATTTGCTCATCACACTGACAATCAGTCAAAGATAATTATATACCAAAAATACCAGAAGTATGCTTAGTCAACCTTAAGGCCAGAATCCACTGAACTGTAGTTATGTAAAAAAAAGAAAATTAAAGAAACAAAACCTATTACAATGCAGTTCATACTTAACAGAGCAGATATTGGTTCATTTTTCATTCAATTCTTGTAAGTACAAAACATGGCCCTACTACATGTTGTTACTGCATGTCTACATAGAAAATAGAAATAGAAAACATTTATTGGTACAAACACAAGACATACTGAATAGCAAATACATGTTTTCAGAGAGAGCCGAAGTGGGCTCTCTCTCACGGGCATACTACTGTTATATGCCCGTGAGGGAGATCACACTTTAACCAATAACAAATTATCATAATTATCATTGCAAAGAATGAAATTATCACTATTTAGCAGTTTAAACAGGATCACTAGCACAGTATTCCCAAATATGCTCTGAAGACTATCTACTGACCACCAGATGTACGCCACTGTTGAAGAAATATAACTCCTATTGTTATGTATTTTATAGGATGAAGTTGTAGGTCTCTTCTCAATTTGAAAAACTCATAGAAACTTAACTTTATTCAAGTCTCGAAGAATTTTCAAGAACTATTTAAACTTTAAACTACCCGTATTTGAGCTAATTAACAACAATGATGCATCTACTCTAAAACAAAGACAGTGTAGTTTAAAAACTAAATAAGAGTAGGAACACTACATTTTCAGTATCTTGTTCAAATTCACAAAAGTGTCTAAATTCAGCAAATAGAGCTTGCTCGAAAGTAATCTCAACTTTTTTCTTAAGATGAAAACTTAAATATATTCAAAGTTCTGTTGCTTAATAATATAACAAAATATATATCCTTTTAGGTGCCAACAGATATTTGGAGAACAATTCTAGAGCTGCAAAATTAAAAAGATTTAATTCCAAATTAAGTTCCTACTCTAAGTATTCTAATTCATATAATCCTGATATGTGAGAAAGGTTTTAAAAACAACCTCTCTCTTTTTATCATTGTAAGTTCTTGCCTACCATAAATTAGTCTAAGCTAGTCTTAATATAACATACCCGTGATAGTGGCGCCGAAAGCTGAAACAAAAGGCTTATTACCTAGCTAGGCAATGGATGCTGTTTCAAATGCATTTGTGCATATATATCTTTGGAGTTAATGAGTTAACCATTGTTTTTGATGAATATAAATAAACTTTATTGTTATTAAAATTAATTTTATTATCTAAAGTGTAAAGTATTCCGACGACGCATGAAAACCTACAATGGTTTATGTTATACTGTAAATATTAAGTTAACTGTAAAACTGTATGTATATTCAATAAATAAAAATAAAAATAAAATTAAAGTTTAAATACAAGACTATCCAAGGTATCATTTAATTTTAGATATTCTATTCAGTTGAAAAAATAAAAGTAACAAGTATCACATTCTGAAAGCATTCCTTCCTACATAGAAAACACGTTCAAAACGTAGCAAAATAGGTCGTAGCACTACGCCGTAGCACCGTAGTCGTACTCCCTCTACACCATTCTCACACCTCATAATAAAACGAAGGTTATTCCATAAACAAACAGACACAATGTATGTCTGTACAGAATCTGTAGGATGACGTGCGTTCGTGACGTCAGAAGGCGTGGAGATATGACGTCACACGGTAAGGGAAAAGGCAACTGCGTACTGCGTAAATGCGTCGTTGAGAATAACCAGAAGATGGGGGTAGCTTAAGCTGAAATTAACCTTTTACTGTGGAGAGTAGGGTGGATTTTGGCTTGGTTGGTTTGTCAGTATGGATGGTTAGGCTAGGTCGATCAGTTGTCATCTACAGTCATTAGAAGGAGTATTATTAGGACTGTTATCGGATTAACGTAGAAATATGAGGGTGTTCAGGACGTTAGGTAATTACAGTCTAGAATTATTTATTAGACATAGTCTAGGCAGGAATTAGATGGAATTAGAGTCTTGGACTTTATGTGTGTGTTTTCAAAGAAAAAAAAAATCACTTTACCTAGCTAGTGAAATCACGTTCTATGTTGACGCAACTGCATCAGACTTGTGTTTTGGAGTCCAGCAAATATACATAACATTATTTACAACAATAATAATCTATACTAATATTATAAAAAGGTAAAGTTTGTGAATTTGTGAGATTGTGACGTTGTAGAGAATAATCTCGAAATATATTGAACCGATTTTCAAAATTATTTTAGTGTTGGAAAGCCCATATATAACATCACGCTACAGCCAATAGGCAGCAATAGCTGAGCAGTGGCCAAATAAAGAACGACAGGAGCCAAGCCCCACCCGACTTCTAGTAACTAATAATTATATTTACTTTCGTACTTTATTCACATCAAAAAATATCTGAATATGTACAAAAGCTAATGCTGATTAAAACCTACAAAAATACTTTCAAATAATATTTATAAACAAATTCACTCGCAGGGTGAATGCCCTCGGCCTTTAGGAAGATTATTACTCTAATTCAGCCAACGCAATAACCTTAAGTGAAATTGACCTTAAGCTTATGTGGCCCATAAAGTGAGGGTCTGAGGAACTAAAACACTTGGTTTACGATGCTTGTACTGAATACTTTTTGGAGATAGATCGGAGTGGATGGAAAACGGCTGGATATGCGAATTGTTTTAATTTTTGGGCAATTTTTTAATGTGGTAGTACGTATTTGAGGTTTAATGTTATGGTCTGTTGATGGACGGCTTAGGCCAACATCTATACAAATAAATAAATTGGAGTGTCTGTTTGTAATATTAAAATAACCGCTTTTTATCACGTGCATATGAATGTATATATGTATACGGTACATATTCCAAAATATCATTTTTTACAATTTTTGTGTGTCTGTCTGTTTCTTCTGGCTTGTCTCTGGAATGGCTGGACGGATTTTGACGAGACTTTCACTGGCAGATAGCTGATGTAATAAGGAGTAACTTAGGCTACTTTGAAAAAGTAATGTTACTTTTTTAAACTCCACGCGGACGAAGTCGCGGGCACAGTAGTAATTAATATAATTACGTACGTAGTAAGTTAAAAAAAATTGAACTGTTTATTTCTTAAAGAAAATACATATTTTACATACTACTATAATAACTTTTAATCAATAATAAGATTCTTAGAGCTAAGATCATAATATAAATAGAGTAAAAAACTAAGTGAGTAACCAAGTAAAGGTACAAACCTAGACTTCTTTGAACTACTGTCAATATGTGTAAACTTGTCATTGCAATTCAGATACACTGTGATCGATTGCTCATTTTGGCCAACGTATGTAGGCGGTGTAATATATTTAAACACTCACATTTTATGGACTGGCCTGTTGGTCTCGTGGTTAGTGATCCTGACTGCTAAGCCGGAGGTCGTGGGTTCGATCCCCACCCAGGACAAATCTTTGTGTGATGAGCATAAAGGTTTGTTCTGTGTCTGGGTGTAATTTATCTATAATATGTATGTATTTACAAAAAAAATGTATTTAAGTAGTATATCAGTTGTTTAGTACCCATATCACAAGCAAATTTTGCTTACTATGGGACTAGATGGCGCTGTTTGAATGTGGTAGAATATTATTATTATTATATTATTATTATTAGTTTTTATAGTAATTCCTTTCACGTCTCATCTTAGCAACAAATATTTTTATTTTCATTCAAAGATAAGTCGTCACCAAATTCCTGAAAGAGCCTGTAAATGATCACCTAAAAGCCTAAACCTACCTATTCACTAATCAACGAACATCTGCGCTCAATAATAACAAAATAGCGAAGCAACAACGTTTTGCGTCACTCATTCAACCTCCGTAGAACGTGGGCGACCACCCACTGTCTCTAAAATACGCCACCCTTGAAATATATCCATCCCACTTTAACTTACAGAATTTTATATATTGCTGTCCTTGTCTACCCGCCTACGCATTCATTGACCGCCTACGCTTACCATTCAGAAGCTAAATGTATGTAGATAGAGTTTAGACGGGCTTTTCAACGTGTAGCAGTTTCCTTAAAAATATTACAGCGATTTATAATGTAAAAAAGATAGAAAATAGATTTTTTTTAAGTGCAATTGAGCAACTTACCGTACAGAATAGCGCAACTATAAAAATACTAATATATTAATGCAATGGACCATTAAAGTAGATTACAATCGCCTTTTTCTTCAAAGCGGTAAATAAAAGTGCATAAACCCACGTTTTGCTAGCTATATTTAGTCACATCTTAAAGAAGGAGACCCTAATGGCATTTACCGGGTAAATTTCCAGACTGCGTAATGATATTGAACACTTTACGACACAAAATACCAACAGCATTTTTACCCGAGCCGGGAGACACGGCGGGGCAACCCGGTACTTCTTAGTGTCGGACCACATTTTTTCTTGTATCATTTTCTGTCACTTAAAACTGTCATTTACTAAAGTGAGATACAAATTAGGAGCCGAGAACGTTTTCACGATTCTGCCGCCGTACGGAGGCACTCCACTCTTTCTCTCTCTAGTAAATAATAATAATAATAATATTCTACCACGTACAGCGCCATTTAGTCCCAAAGTAAGCAATTATATTTGCTTGTGTTATGGGTACTAAACAACTGATATACTACTTAAATACATTTTTTTGTAAATACATACATTTTATAGATAAATTACAACCAGACACAGAACAAACCCCAAAGATTTGTCCTGGGTGGGGATCGAATCCACGACCTCCGGTTTAGCAGTCAGGGTCACTAACCACTAGACCAACAGGTCAGTCAAAATGACGGTTCTATGCAACAGAAAGGAATAAAAAACTAGGTAAGTGCAATTCGGTGCAGCCAGATGTGTTGCAACCCTTACACAACAGTCATTCACGCTTCCGCTACATTGCTAAGGCAGTCAATTAGTCAAGTGATAGTGAATCGATACCTACGTATGCAACCGAGTAGTAACTCGATTAGTTTACACGTGAGCTTGACCTTTCATGTTGTTTACTGACGTAAACATAATGTACGTTGTAACTTATGGTTTTTATAGTAGTGTTTTCTATGTATTTGAGTGCCTCAGTGGTGTAGTATACGGTGGCGGTTTCATATATCTCGGGTTCAAATATTTGTATGGTCTGCAAATGTTTGTTTTAGAGTTTAGGTCTTTTTAGTTATTGATATAAGTAACTTATAATTCAATTATTCGATTCGAGATATATTTATTATTTATTTATTTTACTCTCAAGGGCTTGTTTGTTTAAAAATCACGAAATTCTCAGTATGAGCCCGGAGTCGAAATGTGAGTGGTTAATGACAATAGGCTTGCTCCCTATTTCATGGGTCTATACAGCTAATGAAATGTGGGTGTGATGCACCTCTGCGTACCCCTTCGGCGAAAAAAAGCGTGCTGCTATGTATCTATGTACAATCAGCAAAGTCCCTGCTCAGCCAGTTTCCAAACATTTGCTGTGAATTACTGGACTGCTGAACCTTCTTGTACACACCTGTGCTGTATTATTCTGACTATTGAACGCTTCACTGTCAACTCGTGCATGTTAAATGGACTTGAATTTTCATCATCATGAACAGAAACCTATAACAATGTTTGGATAATAATTATTTCCGAGGAAGTTGGCTGTACCTATGTATGTAGTTTTCCGATTCTGAGACCACAACTTGAACCAGCAGTTATTCAAATTCCCGATGCGCCATAAAGTTAATTTATTATTAATAATACACATCTTATTTAATTCCAAAAGACAAAACACACAAATAATAAAAGGTACTATCCAATCGTCACGACAATAGACGCGAGCCTCTAATTCAATAAATTATACTTGCCTTTGTTCCAAATTGGTTCGTCTCATTGTTCCATGTTATTCTAGAACAATTGAGATACTCTTATTTAGGTTCTCGTATTGTTATTTATGTTATAACCTTTTCTAATTTGCCTTTCGAGCTTCTTTCATATTATATTGTCTAAAATGAACTTTTTCTATGCGAAGTAAGAACTTTATAGTGAGTGATTACAGACATAATAATTAATCGGTCAATGTTGTACATAATATGGTGTCAGGAAGCTTACTCTGAATTTCGCGGAAAGGAAAGGAAATTTAGATTATGGTCGCTGTCACTTTCAAACATTTGACAGCGACATCAAAAGGGACTAAGTCGAATGTTGAAGTTCAGAGTAGGCCCCCTGGTTTGTTGTGAAAACGGTAGTAAAACTAATACTAAACTAACTAATTTATATACAAGGGGTATATAAATTAGTTTTACAAAAATGAAGTGAGGCAGAGTTCAGGTTTTTTTTTTCTTTATATCGTCATTACTATCTATAAATTAATGTACCACTGCTGGGTACGAGTCTCCTCAAAATATTTTGGAGGAAATTTAGCATACTTTACCACGCTGCTTAGACGTGTTGGTATAGGGTTTTATTGCGAATTTTCCTTTTCCCGCAGTGCTCTTGTTGCTTAGTTAGTTCCTTAGTCGCCTTGTACGACACTCACGGGATGAAATGGGGTAGTGACATTATATATTCTTAAATCGTCACTACACGGACTATATATGTAGAATCCAATTTAGTTCACATGATTAATATGATTATTATTTATATGAAAATGTTGCCAAAGTTATAATTTTTTTCAATATCTAAATAAAAAAAAGAAAACATCGAATACATATTCAGATACAATTTGATATGTAAATGCGTAGACTTAAATTCGTAGCGGCTACGTAATTATGCGTAGAACAAATTTCGTAGCGCATGCTACGTTATTATGGAAATTTCGGGAACAATCGGCTACGTGTGCCTTGTTAGCCCTTTTGCTGCGAATGTTTTCAATAAAATTCTGTAAGAAAATTGGTACATTTCTGTAAGTACATTAAGTTCATATAATATTAAGTTCAGCTGCCGTTTAGTTTGTTTCAAACATTGTTTTTGCTTTTCGTGTTCGTGTAAAGACAACGTTTCTAAATATTTTTAGTGTTGGGTAAACAAAGTGTAGCATTTAAATTTAAATAGAAATTATGTAACTATTAGAAATTCTTGAATTCTTAAAAAGTAGTAAGTACCTAATTATTAATGTTACTATATTTACAAATACATATCTATTTTTTTAAGTTATTGTTAAACAAAAAAGGTAAATAAATAAAAATAAGTTAAAAATATTTCCACTTAAATTCTAGTAATACGAGTATACACATTTTGAATTTCTATATTAAGGTATCAACTGTTCTATTCTTAATCACCATTTCGATATTTTAGCGACTACAAAGCGTTATAAATGTAATACAACAGAACACGAAATGCCTTTTAATCGCAAATTTAGTGTTATGGCAAGTGATTGTTAACTAAAACAAATTTAGATGCAAAAATAATATTATTAGTACAAATTTCCCGGAAAACGGCCGAAGTTTACAAACCACAATTTCACAATGATTATTCCCTCTTAATAAAACACTGGGTTTCATTTAGCAAAACATCAGCAGTGTTTAATTGAAAGACCCGTGGTCGCCCGCTGACCACAAAAACGGTTAATGAAAATGTGGTCGCGAATCCCGTGGTCCATGTATGTTTTTAAGATTAGAATTTAAAGGGTTAAATTACTATGGCCGCAATGTTGGGACAAAATTGATAAGTAGAATTTGTCGCAGTAATCTTCACTTTTATTACTGCGTACGTTTTGTGTAAGTAAAGGACTGTAAATTAATTTAATTAAGGGTATTGTGGATAGCTATCCTTTTTTAATTATACTGATATTTAAGAATGAAGTAGGTTTGATTCTAAAAAAATATTTTTAATCCAATGGTGTAACGCATTACGCTAGACATCAATCTGATTCGAACAGCAAGATCGCGCTGGTTGTAGGCCGCATATAACCGGTCCTATTGGAAATGTCCTGTCTCCAGCAGTGGACGTCCTACGGCTGATATGATGATGATAAAATAACTTATAAATAAAACATCAACACTACATAACGTAGCTTCACGCTTGAAGGTGTATAAACTGACATTTCACCCGGGGGCTGATTCTGACTCATCGGATTGCTCCCGGATTGTAAACTTTTTCGAATCTTAGAACGACGTATTTTTACAGCTTAAGTTATTAAGTGTTAGAAATTAGTTTACCGTATAGAAAATTAAAAGCTGATTAATATAGGATTTTTTTCTACATCCAGCTATTTTTCTAACATTCTGTTTTTTAACTTTAAATAAACTGACAGTTCTGGCCGAAAATATTCCGACAGCTCAGAATCAGGGGGCTGGTATTCAAAGCAGATACGGAACAATCCTACCCACACTGCCATCACTATGACTCCTGTAAGCCAGGAGTAACTTCGACAGTAGGTAAGGCATATATATAGCCTTCCACGATAAATCTATCCAATACTAAAATAATTTTTCAAATCGTATCAGTAGTTCCAGAGATTATCGCATTCAACCAAACAACCAAACTCTTCAGCTTATGATATTGAGAATAGGTATGTAAAGCAGCTATTAAACATCAATCCTTTCATAAATATAAACAGGCACTTAATAACTCCCTATTATTGCATTCATAAAACAAGTGTTCAAATCGATAGAGATTGCACCCCAACCCTCCTACCTCCTATAGGAAAAACATTGCGCAATTGCAACGACCTTCGGCCTTCACCTTGACCCCTTGATATTACACCCACACGTTGCCCAAATACCAAAGTTCGATAGCAACGCACTCGGGTTAAATGTGTCTGCGTCATACATAGCTGGCTAAAGAGGTTTAGAATTTCTTTTTAAGGGTTAATATAGTTAAAAATAATTTCTGCGTACTCCTTTGGGGGAAAAGCGCTAAGTTATGTTATTTTATAATTGCTAAATCTATTCGTATGAACAACAGTTGGTTTCTTTTAAAAAGAAGTTATTTTTCGTCATAGTAAATATCTTTAGTTGCAAAAGAATATTTTAACAATAAAATTTTGGCATTGATTGACAGTTTTACACACTTTACACTAGGCTTGGATTGACAGTTTTAATATAAACTAGAAACTTATATTTGACTTTCATACAAAATTAATGTTTTTCACAATCGAGTACCTCAGTACTCGATCTCTTAGGTAGCAGAAGATTTTAATATTCTTGTAAAACCATAAACAATAAAAAGTGAGATCCCTTCGACGTTAAATATTAAATATATTACTGTTCTAAGAAGCGTCGTACAATTTTTTGTAAACAACTTGTCCTTGAATATTATTTGTAAAGTCTCCAAATAAAAATATGGCTGTCCAATTCGGGCGTCATCTTATTTAAGAATTTCAATATGTTTTAATTTTTATAACATAGTTTAATTTGAGTCAAATACCTTTCAGAATTACCAAGTAAAATGAGGAAAAAATTCTACATTTTAAGCTTAAGGCAAAAATATATACTTTTTCTACCATTTAATAACAGCAATGTATAACTTCTTTGCGATTTTCACGAGTATATGTGAATGAAGTGGCCCATTCAGCTTTAGCTACGTCAGTGCATTCAATATACTACTAGCGTAAGTTTGACCTTTCGGCCCAGTCGTCAATAGAAAATGGACTCAAAATTTTTACCCATAGGTCTCATTTTCATTTACCAATCATGAGGCTTTAGTGGGCTGAAGTTTGCTGTCTGTGAGTGAACTTGGCACGAACAATAGTTATATCATAGGTGGGCGTTGTGTGGGTATTATAATATTGGCTATGATAGCATTTTTCAGTTTTATTTAAATGATAGAGAAATAATATGCTATATTAAATGCCATTTAGTTGTGTAATTAGAAGTATTACATAAAGTTTTCTATTAAGTGCTATTTATAGTGTATTCACGATCACTTTTAACTTTAAAAGTCGGTTAAAAATGAGATGCCATTGTAGTTGACTGTCTTTGAATGTACACTAAATTTTATGTTAGAAAATGCCACAAATTTTTTTTGATGAGATTTTCAAAGTTAAAATATAGTCGTGAAGAAGAGCTTCATACACATTAAAATAAAATCATTGAGTTGAATAGAAAATGAAGGTATAGATCCACCCCTAAATTTAAATTTATCGTAGACGTTTTTAACCATAATTAAATTAAGTTCAGTAAATGTTTATCAGGAGTTGAAATAACTCGCAAAAATTAGATTCAAAATATATCAAATCATTTCTATAGTCAAATTGGCTCTAAAACGCCTTAATCAATGTCCAGTATGTTGCTCACTAAATAGAAATAACCCTAACACGTGACTTGCAATGTTCCTAAATTTAAAATATTCTCAGCAGATTACATCGTAAGTAAAGTAGCGAGTTTGACAAAGATGCGACCTATAAACTTGTTCAAGTATTTGGAACAAGGACATAAATTTCCACCTACTTTAATAAATTAGGTTTTATTACTGTTGTAGGACTTTTTATTAGCCTATCTATTCGCCAGCTGTATCAAAGCTCTTCAGTGGATTTTTATAAGAAACATTCTGTTCTTTCAATAAAGTATTGCATTTTTATGTGTATGAGCGTTTTAGCCTACCTATTACTGAAATGACACTTAGCTCTGTAGGTCCCGTTAATTATATATGTGTTTTTACATATTACTTTTGTCTCCAGCATTGCTATGGAGGTAAGTGGATATTTTATTGAAAACACAAAACGTTTCTATCATTCCACTCAAGCATTATAATAAGAATCCATTACAACCCCGTATTGATACAGCCCACTGGGGTTATTATTAATACTGCGTTGAAAAACTTATTATATAATATAAAATTAATTAAAAAAATCGATGTTATGTTAAGGTGATGCTTATATCTGCATAGTTCGCATTTGACAAAGCTAACAAACTCGAACCATGCAGACAAAAGCAAGCAAGCTAAGCCGTTATCGCTATCAGTCCCCTTGTTCAACATAGAACGATTTACATAGCGACTATTGGACTTCTGGTCGGTCTGTCGAAATAAGCTCCATGCTGTCTTTTTAGGTCGTCAAAGCTGTGCCGTATTACGTCTTTATTTATAAATCACGGTATCAAATAACAAATGAATTTTCTACGTCAAATTTAAAAGGCAGAGGACATACCAATGGCAAAAAATGTTTTTGAAAAATATCTTTATACCACGCAAAACCCGTAAAGTGGTGTAATCTTTTCCGTAAAAATAAGAATCAATTTCAGCAAACCACTTTGATCATTTTGATCCGGAGATAGACCTTTTGATAAAATTAATATCACTTTCAAAATTAGATGAGGAAAAGTAGTCCGGTATAAATAGACTGGCTTATTTCCCATCGGCATTTGTAAACGGCAGGTAAAATCTTGTTTCTGGAATATAAAGCATAACGCACTCACAAGATTTGATTGTACCGGCGAGTACCGACGTTTATATTAAGCATATAGGGATAATATAAGGAAAAACTTCGAGTAAAAGCGAAGGAGAAGTGTTTTTTTATTCAATATAATAGAATAGATATAGAGACCCGGCGATACGTATGGATGCTTTTGCTAATGATAAAAAACAGTTCCTTTCTTTAATTTTCTTCACTGCGTTCCGACAATAATGATCACTACAAAAAATAATTAAAATAGTCAAGACAAAATTTCTTATATGCAGCAACTGTGCGCTCGTGATGCCCCTGGTGTTGCAGGCGCCCATAGACTACGGTAACCGCTTACCATCAGGCGGACCGTACGTCTGTTTGCCACCGTCGTGGTATAAAAAATAAAAAAAAATGATTTATACAAATATAACACAATCTTACAGTGTTTTGCAACTGGACTGAACTGGCTCAAAGTATATATAAAAAAGAAAGACTTTTGGTCTTAAAATTGTTTATTTTTTTTAAATCAAAAAAGTTAATATTATTCTTTTTGTAAAAAAGAAAATGCTCTCCTGTAAAATCGAGTTAGTGGTTACGTTTTCTGAGCCCCGAGGTATGGAAATGGATATTAATAAACATGAGGACATAATAATGGATTTGAACAGCAATTTTGTTAAAAAAAAAGCTTTACATCATCCACAAACAGCCAATCAATAAAATAATTAACAGTTTCCAGCAAATAAATACGAAAATACAAGCTCATTCACAAAGAAACTAATCAAAACCTTTTTGAAACCAAAGACTGAGTGAACTCCAAAATAGTTGATAACCACAAAAAGGCATTTTCATTATATAAAACAGGTCAGTAATTAGAGTACAATTTGTGATGGAATTAATCCATTACAGGGCCGGACTTGGAGTGTTTTGTGTTAAACAAAAGGCTAGCCCGGTATTCGCGGAACTCTTAATGCCCACGCACTTGATGACTTTCTCTCTAAATAACGTTCACAGCGGGATCTAGTATTGTTGACCTTTTTTATGTTTATTTGTGTGGGTGATAGAATTAGGTCATGTGTGGAGTATAGATCGACAGGATTGTAAATGTGGTTGATAGTAATTTGGTTCGCTTCAATAAAATTAAACGCACAACTATAAATCATCATTACAATCCATAAATGTCACACTGCTGGGCACGGGTCTCTTCCAAACATTTTGGAGGGTATTTAGCCTACTATACCACACTGGCCAGCCGGGTTTGTATTGTTTGTTTTGGGTTTTCATTCTCTCGCAGTGATAATGTCTGCTTAAGGTTACTCCTTTAGTAGCCTTTTACGACACCCACGTG
This sequence comes from Laspeyria flexula, assembly GCA_905147015.1. Taxonomy (NCBI): domain Eukaryota; kingdom Metazoa; phylum Arthropoda; class Insecta; order Lepidoptera; family Erebidae; genus Laspeyria; species Laspeyria flexula. The sequence continues at coordinate 15,250,588 of LR989958.1, read as the reverse complement.
TTAAAATAGAGTAGTGAATTATGTATTCTTAACCAATCACTACACGGACAAGTCATAAATACAGAAGCTCAAAACAAGGAAATTAAAGAAACTGAAATTCAATATCAATTTAACCAAGTGTACTTTGGGGGCCAAGCATGATTTCCTTTGTAATTAAAAATATATAAAACTAATTAACACGCGTATTCATTCTTTTGTTAGTTATTGCAATATATAATGTTTTATTTTTGGAAAATAATTGTTCAACTGTTATGTGAAGGCCACTCCGCTACTTTATTTTCGAATCGTTATAAATTTAGGTTATTCAAAAGTTACGAAAGAAATCTGTCAGACCGTGTTTCTTTTTAAGGGTCCCACAGATTAACAACTTACCACACGATATCAGTTTGCCAGTTATACGCAGTAGGTGACTGGTCATCTAATGCGTTTAACTGACAGACTGATATCGTCCGATGAACTATTAATCTGTGAGGCCTTTTAGATAACGCTTGGGCCCCTACACAACCTCTAATATCGACAATGGATTGGTCGATTTCAATATATCATTCGGCCACCATCACTTTAATATACTAATGCGGACTAAAACTAAAATAATAAAACTATTATTCACTTTATAATACATACGTATTATTCGACTTAAATATCTCATCATATTATCTTACACGTATAATATTTCACGTCTCACAAAAAGCCAAGATTTTCTTTCACAAATGGTAGGCAAAGGTATTGCCATACTGCCCATTATTAATTAACCTCGACGTCGATAGAGCTCCAGGTGAAATTTAATCTAGGTTTCGGCCCTTGGGATCTGGATACAGTTTATAAAAGAACAGCTATGTTACTTTTATATGCTATGTACTTTCCTTTAAAGTTTAACCTTAAGTTTAAAGCAAAGTTTGCTTGTTCAGATTAATATATGCGCAAGTTATCCTAACTGTCTCATTCGCATTCCACCTGTATTACTAAATAGATCGTAATGAAATCTCACAATTATTGATTACAACTTAAAGAAGATTTATGTGTGAGTAGAACCATACCATGAGAGAAGCTCTGGGCAGTAGCATTGCTTATAATAAACTATCATTAAAAAATGTCTATCCATTTCGTTATCAATGCGTAGCTGCAATTCATTAAACCGTGACCAAAGTTAACTACTTACTTTATTTATTAAATTTGCTCTTAATGTGTGCTATTGAAAGACTTTGATGCTTATTGGTAGCGAATTGACGATGTGACTGTATTGCAGACTGCGTCGCGAGAGACTTTATAGAAATACAATACTAACACAAAGTACACACAGCATCAGTAGACTCTCAAACTGATAATCCCTTCTTTCATATACTGATAAAATACATGATACTTATGAACGCCCTCATCATTACACCCCATTGGTCATTTCCCACTGCTGGGCACGAGTTTTCTCCAAATATTATTGAGGGAATTTAGCCTACCTTACCACGCTGGCTAAACGGGTTGGTATAGGGTTTTATTTCGAATTTTCCCTTTCTCACAGTGCTCTTGTTCGTTTACAACCCACCCCTTTACGACATCTACGGGTTGAAATGGGGTAGTGACATCGTGTATTCTTAATCCATTACTCTACGAGCACCTAACCTATCCATCACTACACGTTTCAACAAGGGGAACGTCGCGTCATACAAAGCCAAAATGGGTGTCAGTAAATTTTTACACTTTCTGTTTATCTGTACTGTAATAGTCAATGGTCGTAGGTTCCCTACAAAGGTTTTTAAATTATACGAATCTTATTTAATATAAGGTATTTTGTCTATTTATGTATTTAATACCTATAGAACATTTTTACTGTAAGAAATATGCTTTTTGAAGAATTATTCCCGTCAGAAAAGACAACGTAGGTACACCTTCTAAGTTCTTAACTAAACTTTACATTATAAATGGTCGCAACGAAGTAAGAAACAAAACTAATTAAAATTCGTCTGTTTCAGGTACTTTTGAATATTCATTGAATGCCAAGAATTATGAACGAGAGAGAAGGGTAAGGTAATTGTATCAAACAGCTAACTGTTAAGGCTCTTTTAATCAGACGACCGTTGAAATTGAGTAATTTTTTAATCAAGTTCCCAGTAAAGTTTGGCTCATAATTCATTTACGAAGGGTTTGTTTCAGTCATTGATATCCTTGGAAGGTAATAAATGCTTACTGCTTAATTAATTGGTGGATTTTGTAACTGTCAAAAGTGAGTCTTCTAGAAATATTATAAAAACACTTTAAAAGCTGGATTGTGGTTTGAACAAGCGGGCACTTGATTATGTAATTCTTAGTTTGAATTTATCTGCACTTTTAGTCGACTTTTTCAGGGTCGTTGTAATAAGTTATACAATACATCTAGACATATTAAATATATAGAAAATACCGGTCAAGTGCGAGTCTGATTTGGGCGCCGAGGATTCCGTACTATCAGGGATTATAGCAAAGTATTATTACGGCAAAAAAACATAATGTCAAATATAATGTTTACCAAACAAATTTAGTCAGTTAGTAATTTTGTTATCACTACCGTCCCTTCCCTCTCTCTCGTATTGTTTTTGAGATTTGCTCGCAAGAGCCATTCACATGTACCATTAGTATTAAAACACTCTTTAATAGATTAACTGCCGCACTCCGGGACGGTAATCTGTCATTAACACAATTTTTTCATTGAATAATCGTCTTTAGGCGTATTGACTTAAGTATTACACGTTTTTACTAAATAAACTTTAAAGTTACGTAACGTCTCTGAATACGGCAGTCAATCAAGTTAATGATCCAAAAGTGTGCTTAACTCTTATCTTTCATTTAATAAACAATTCACACGCAAGGAACAGAAGTACAATATGATCCTTTCGTGTCACAAAAGTACTATCTTTGAAAAATTTCTTGTTCAAAGTTCAAAATGGGGTCCAGACCTAATCCATTACTTTATTGTTTTTATTTATGAAAATTGAGGACATTTTTACGTTAAAATATGTGGTCGAGCAAACGTACAAGTCGCAATTCCAACCGATAACCTAATCACAATTGTTTATAAACATTGTTTTGTGTTTTAATTTCTTAAATTTTACAAACCAAAACATACCTTACTCAACAGGGTAGGTAGGTATCTAACGTAACTATTATCATTATAGGAAAAAGAATTTGTGCTGTTTATTAAATTTATAAATAAAAATATTTATTCACTAATTTCCAATTAAATCGGATTTTGGACAGAATTTTGATTTTATTAATTTAAAATTTTCAGGGTTAACGTTGTTGCGAACAACGTTTCTGTCAACATGCCCCTAGATTACCTGTTTACAATTATTTCAGTTGTACAAGACGCATTGAGTTGAGAATAGTTACAATTGAGTTATTGGAATGTATAATTATATTCATGTCTTTTCTTTAGATTATCTTCGAAATTTTCAGAAATAATGTAAACAGGTCTCCAGATTTAAATAATAATAATAATAATATTCTACCACATTTACACGGCGCCATCTAGTCCCAAAGTAAGCGATTATATTTGCTTGTGTTATGGGTACTAAACAACTGATATACTACTTAAATACTTTTTTTTGTAAATACATACATATTATAGATAAATAACACCCAGACACAGAACAAACCTTTATGCTCATTACACAAAGATTAGTCCTGGATGGGGATCGAACCCACAACCTCCGGCTTAGCAATCAGGGTCACTAACCACTAGACCAACAGGCCAGTTAAATAGTCCACTGTTTTTAAGTAAGGCGGCTGTTTATAATCAAGAAACATTATTATTAGTGATAAAACCAAATTTTTCCAAGCAGTGATTTCCCAACGATAGCCAAAGTGACTCATCAGTCTCAGAATTAGTCATGTACAACTTGTTTACGTTTTTAGGACAATCTTCTTCTTATCGTAGGTATAGGCTTGAGGCAGACCCTAGAGTTGGAATTTAACTTGACTTAACTATACCACATTAAGTGATAACCGGGACCAACGGCTTTACGTGCCTTCCGAAGCACGGAGACGCTCGAAAATGAAATTGCCACAAACGGTCACCCATCATGGACTGACCTTGCCGAACGTTGCTTAACCTCGATGATCATAACGAACATCTTAGTGCCACAATGCTACGAGCGCCTCGTATAGACAATCATCATGACCTACCATTCGCTCTTCATAGGGCCAGAGACCTACCTAGCTAAAAAATTTCCTCGTGATATTCACGTAGCGACATTTCAACCACTTGTATAAATACTTGCAGTTCAAATGCACTGCATAACTCTCACTCATTTGTTTCTCGTTTTAGTCAGCGTGACTAGTGTCAATCACCAATTTTACTTGACCTCCCACTATCCTGCTAACGTTAGAAATAACATGGGAACGATGCGCCTGAAGCATAGAGACCAATTTACACTGGATAATGTTTTTTATAGGCGCCTGGCAAAACGCCCGTTCCAATTCTAATTTAAAACGCAGCATCTTAAATTATTGGCCATTGAAAAACGAACTTTAAACGATTAACATAAAGTATAGTTTTCATTGTTGTAAAATGTAATGTTTTTATCACGTGTTTTCGGCGCCTATTCGATGTTTATTAGGAATTTTCTATAGTAAATGTGATGTAATTTGTGCGCGAAAATTTGGCGCAACAGAAATAGTTGTAAAATTAAACTTGTGAAATAAATATGCGTATGTGATGATGTGTCAGAACGGTTGAAAATAAACAGATCTAAAATACAATATTTTGGATGAAACAGTTGCACGGACGTACAGACACTATTATTAGTAAATACACAATCAATTTAAGTAACTCATTTTTCTATGAAGGTGTTCTGAGTTGATGAATGAATTATAAACATTTATGGAGACCGCTATAACGTTACGATAGCTATGCCCCGTAGAGTCGCTCAACTCATCTGTTAATGCTCTTTTTATTAATAACCCAAAACCTTTTCCAATTAACACGTTATCTCGTGATCGCAATTAAACAAACTTCATCTTTATAATTTACAGAGACAGAAATAAATTTCGGCACATACGTGTACAATGCCAAGAAACGATTCGAAGGAACGTCAGCATATTGCTGTAACACTAATGTAGGTACTAGGGCCGCCTGATGATAATTAGTTATTATGAGCAGGTTGCCGACCTTTAAAAATCCTTTTGAAGAACCCCATACTAAGACTACCCCTGCGAGAACTTCGGTTTTCAAATAATGACTGTTGATGATTATAAATTTACCCCATTAAGTACATTACAAACCATTACAAAAAGAAAAATTAAAACCACAAGCCGCACAACAATGTCGAGAACGAAAACTGACAAACTTTTCCATGACAACAAAACCAAGTAAAAGTTAACCGCGCTAATGGGTAGAAAAGCTTTAAAACTAGAGCATTTTGTCTCTCGTTTATTTATTATCAACTCAGTACCATTTGAATACTTGCTGCATAATAATGATGGATTTTCCTTGATAAACTAGTGAGAAAATCACAAAGGGTTTTAAAATTAAATGCGACATTCTAAGGGTATCTCTGATCCACCAACTCGCACTAGCGTATGTGGATTATGGGTTGTACCTTCTCAGCTCTATAGATAGGGGAGAGGAGACGAGTCCAACAGTGGGACATTATGGGTTGCTGATGAAGATTCGAAAAATCTTTGGGTGTGCTAATTGCAGCCTACTCAGAAACTCGAAGTTCGACTTAGACGATTTTAATATTCATGGTTATCATCATAATATAATGATGGACATAGGACATAGCATAACCTCATCTAATTTACACAGCGCACGATTCTGTGTCGCACGCAACCGATGGATTGATATTGTTGTAAAATAATTGCAAATCACAACTATCATAATTTTTATATTTTAACAGCAATATCGAGATCCGGGTAGCCCTATACCTATCTCTGTTCTGTGGGATAGTCCCTCAGGTTCGCGCAAAGCAATTGTGCTGTTCTTTTCAAAGCACTAATAAAGTCCTTTACCTTTACATTGGCTTCCCACATACTGCATAAATCTGTATTCAGAACAATATTAAAACTTAAAACAATCAGATGTTATTGCAAGTTATTTATTTATTTGATGTAACTCTAAAATACTCCTTACAAAACATCTTTAATACAAACCTTTGACCTATTAATTCTTAATATACACTCAAGCTACTATTCCAACAAAACAATTCCTTTACAAAACCAGAAAACAGCACTATTATTCAAGTAATTGTGACAAAAATCCTTTATCATTCAAAATATTATGTTACATTTCGGGTCCCTTGAAAAAATTGTGTATCCAGTTACCCTCTCCCTTTGTCTACGAAATCTGTTGGTTCATATCAACTTTCATAGTAACGTAGCTCTGCTCTCGAGGTCGAGAAACACAAAATAACCTTTATATCCCTTGTATTTAGAGCTATATTATCTTTTTAATTCACAAGGTCGCTATTTAATTAAGTTTTTTTTACATTTTGTACTGCTTGTGTAAATGCTAAATTAATTTTATGCGATAGAATTGTATTGATTAAATATCATTGTGCTTATAGTTTTCCTGTTCAGTGCGTGACAAATAACTGTTGGGATAAGATAACACAGTATGACAATTTAACTAAACAATGTTTGTTAATGGCTATATTATATTAGTATAGATTAGTATCAATAATAATAAAGAAGTCAAAGTCAAATCTTTTTATTTCATTTGGATCACATACATGATACTTATGAACGTCATACAAAGCCAGAAAAAGTGTCAGTAAATTTGCCTACGGCCAGTTCACTGACAAGGTTGAGCTCTGAGAAGAAGTATTATCCATACTACGTCCGTGTAGTGACGGATTTAGAATGCATAATGCCACTTTCCCATCTCAACCCGTGGGTGTCTAAGGCGACTAAGGGATCACTCCTTTAGTCGCCTTTTAAGACACCCACTTTTCTCGCGACATTCCTTTTCTCGAGAAGAGGAAAGTTCGAGAAATTCTTTTAGTGTTGGATAGCCCATTTATAGGAGTTGAGCAGAAAGAATAATGGGAGTAAAGCCCCGGGTCACAGCTAGCTTAAAATATTATTTTATCAGTAGAATGCTGCGTTATCACTGTTACTGAACTATTGTAGCACCCACACATACACTTAGAATTTTTTTCTAGGGTATGTGGGTTCCCTCACGATGTTTTCCTTCACCGTCTAGGTTATACTAATAGATATGCATTTCTGTAGCCTCTCCTTGAACGTGAAATGTTCCTATACTCAATACCTCTTTTGTATTATTATTATTATCGTATGGACTTCAGGCAGACCCTAGTGTTGAAATTTATCAAGTCGACTAGAAGCTCTCAAGCTCTCACGCTCTCAAGAAGCTATCAAGCTACCATATTGACTTATTGACAACCACATTAAGGGGTATCCGGGTCCAACGGCTTTACTTACTTTATGAAGTAAAGAGACGTTTTAGAATGAAAGTGCCACAAACGGTCACCCATCATGGACTGACCTTACTAAACGTTCCTTAACCTCGATTATCGGAACGAACATCTTAGTACCATAATGATATAAGCGCCTCCTCGTGTTATTTGTATTTTGCGTATCATTATCAATAAACGTATCTGTTTAGTAGATAATATTATCAGTACTTATGAAAAGAACTTTGATCTTCATTCTGTTTACTTAATAACACCCTGTAATCGGGTGCGTGTAACCATAGATTTAGTATGTACAAGATAAACAATGTCAGATTATAGGCGAGACCAAAACACAATTGAGTGATTGTCAATGTGTGAGTTAAAAATAGTGATTGCAATGGACTGTTGTGCACTATCGATATTCTGCACTTGGGATTATCGAGCTTATGAATTCGGTGTGTAATTGAGCGTCTTGAACTCTTGAATAATGTCGCAACAATTTGTTTTAAGAAGCATTTGCAACAAGTTAACTTTTCATGCTATCGGGTAAAATTGTGCTGTTAGGCAATTTTTTTTTTCCAAACCTCTATATTTTAGTTTTAAGACTAGGATACCTACCATATATATATAGCCATAGTAAGAAAGCAAAAAAGAAACGATGGTAGCTAAATGAATAAGGAACCTGCGTGCAAATTACGCGGTCCTAGTTCGAACCCAATGCGGCGGCAGTACCAATGTGCATTCCACTTTGTGGAATTTATATGTACTAGTCAAGTGACTTACCATCTGCTGACGGTGAAGGGAAACATCGTGAGGAAACCCACATATCTACCCTAGAAGCAATTCTATGTGTATGTCTGATCCACCAACCCGCACTAGGCCAGCGTAAGTGGATTATGGCCTAAACCCTCTCAGCTCTCGAGATGAGACCCGAGCCCAGCATTGGGGCTTAATGGGCTGCTGAAGAGTAAGAAAGCAGGCCATAAACCTTACTGCCTAAGTTTTTTATGGTCAATGTCATGATGAACTAAAACAATATATCTGATCGATTATATTCTATATAGCTGTACTTAATGATAGAAAATTTATTGGATGGTTTACAATCACAGAATATTTAAACACGTTGTATAACATAATATTTTTTTTTATCTTTATATTCGGAAAACATTTATATAACAAATAATTGTGAAAATACAGCAAATCTTTGGGTTGGTTAGCCCATTTATCGAGGAAAGCTTTAACTAATGTTTTATATATATGTAAGTAGTTGAATATTTTTTTGAGGTCCAGTCTGGTCTATTTATAATACGTATCCATTTGTCACGTGACGCTGTTTTCGTTGGAAACCTAAAATAAAAGACAAAAATATCACTAACTTAATGGCTCACCTGACTCACTAAGCTTATATTTTAAGTACTATCTACTGAATTTGTGAGAAACAACTACTTTAAAACTAGGTATTAAAAAACATAGAGAGATGTAAATAAGTTAGTGTGCTTCACTCAATTACAATGGTGGTTACCTTAAGGCGTTAACGCACATATTACGATGATTTAAAGAATTGACGGAATAATTACAGTTTTAAAAATACTATCGACTTTTATCGATACCCATGACGTCATCATTTCGTCAAGCCCTATCGTCAACAAACATTTTCCTATTTTACACGAAAAAAGCTTTAATATATCGTATATACATAAAATATTATCAACATAACGAAGAAGAAGCCTAAATACGTCCAACAAAATAGGTTTTTGCTCAGTTAAAAGCACCAATTTCACAAAATAAGGTTTGCAAAAATTCATTAGATTTTTGTATTTACCTAAGAAACGTGAAATTTCTCTGGGTTATTCCTTCTTGTCACGTCAAAATTGGTTACGGAACAGACCACCATGATACTGGCACACCTTTTAAGCAATTTATTGCACGATTTGTAAATATTTTAGCAAAATAAGAGTTGACAGTAAAACACGCGAGCCGCTATGGCCCCCTAATTGAAAAAATATTGGCACATCCCATTTTATCTTTCATCTCTTTCACTCTTTTACAGCGTGCATATCAATTTGACCTCTCGTTTCCGCGCTATGTTTGTCTTCTGCGGTAGCGCGCGGATCCTAGGTCTATGCGTGTAACTATAACACGCATTCAAACATAAGGTTACAATTACGTAACGCTAAGGCCATTGACCGATATATCGCGATTTCTATTTCCATCGCCACGTGTTTTTTAAACTAATAGTCAATATTATGATTTTCATGGTTGCGATTTCTATATTTAATTGCGATACTTTCAAGGAAATTAACTGCACGGATGACTTATTGGTGACAATAACGTTGCAACACAATGTCATGGATTCGATTCTAGGAGAAAAGTGTAATCCAATTATTGTGTTAATTGTGTCGGTTAATTTTATATTTAAAGTAACCCGTGACACATCTTAAAAGATGTAGTTATGTCTAGATACGAGAGTCGAGTCCTGACTGACCGACCTATTGATCAACGCATAGCCTGCTTAAACCACTGATCCTAATCCAATAAAATCTTAATTTAGGTAATAAATACCTATAACTTTAAATTATTACTAGATAAAACCATCTAAATTATCTATCTAATTAGTTCTGGTATTAGTACTTGGACTCAATTAATAAATCAAGATTTACAATAAAAATAACTACCACTTTATAAAGCTAAATAATATCTTATTTAAAATCTTTGCAGTTCATTCAATGATATTGTATGTTAAAAATAAAATTGAGTTCATTATATTCCGTTATTCGATAACCTATAAAACCATCGTCACAGTTCAAGAGCTATAAGGAACTATAAAATATCGATATAGCATTACAATATCCAATATTATTGCTTTAGTTGTCGCTAACTCGAATATCGAATGATTATCGTGCGATAGTTGTATCGTTTCGACATAAAGTCAATGTCGAACTGCTATTGAGAAGGTAATTTAATGCATATTGATATTATAAATGCTATTATTATGCTGCCTGTCTATCTGTTTGTTGGTAGATAACATCATATTATAAAAAATGTAATTTTATAAGGAATTAATAAATGAGTTTTTATTTTAAGCTTACATCTCGCTGCTACCTACTATTGCCAGTTGACAGTCGCCAACAGAAGCTTTATAAACTAAATCATAAAAGAAGAATTACAAACTAAATCTAATAATTTTAATCTATTGGGAAATTTAAGAAGAGTGGCCTGAGTTTTTGGAAACTGGCGATTAGAAAATTTGCTGACCCCTTTTTGGCTTTATAAGTATAATTTATTAAATAAAAAAAAATAGTTTGATAATCACTATGTAAGCTAGAAGATAAGGTTTTTTATAATTGTCTTGAGAACGAAAGAAGAATTTGAAAAAAAAAAAGATTACGATGAACAATATTTTTCGACAAACAATTAAGACAAAGTCGAATACATAACTACGCATAAGTGACCAGTTAACATAGTAATGCTTTTATCTCACAAACCAGTTTTACTTTTACTATATTTATTGGTTATTTCAAGTACAAAAGTTGCGTGTCTCTCACATGTGACCCTGAACTGTTATTTTTAATTACATCGCCGTCAATGCTCATTAAACATTCAATACCACGATTTCTTTTACTTGATATTTGATAAGTTTAGAGTGTTTGTGTGGAAGACACGTGTATTAACCAATCTGTTTTTCTAATTTTTGCATCTAATATATCTATCCGCTAGAACAAATTCTGTCGAAATCAGTTAACTAGTTTCTCAGCTTCAGTTTACCTCAAACAGACAGACAGACAAAAATTTTACAAAGAGTATTTTTGTTATAAGTGATGTATATACTTTCATATGCTTAATCTAAAGCTGTTATTTTAATATTACAAACAGATACATAAACAGATACTTACTTTAATAGAAACCATGAAGAGCTATATAGCGAGCTATAAAAGCTATAAAAATCTCACTATCGCACTACCAGTATCCCCAAGCATAAAACTACACTGGATGATTCAATCATCATTAAAAAGATTGTTGATACAAACCACGTAATTTACTTTATTCTTTTTAATCTGGATAACAAGATATAATAATATCCACATACATTTAATGTAGGTATATAGAGTAGTAAAAGTATGGCCTTCTTAACTTGGCCTTGGTGTACCTTTCCGATGCAAAAGTTCACTATAGACTCACGTTTCATGTTATCATTCAAAACAAAACATCTCCATTTATTTTCCTGATGATTTATGTAGACTGAGGTTGATTATCATCATTATCATTATTTCAACCTATAAAAGTCCCACTGCTGGGCACTGGTCTCCTCCAAATAATGTAGAGAGAATTTAGCGTACTATACCACACTGGCCAGACGGGTTGGTATAGGATTTGCTTCGAATTTTCCTTTTCTCGCTCTTGTCTTCATAAGATTACTCCCATAGTCGCCTTTTACGACACCCACGGGTTGAGATGGGGTAGTGACAGTATGTATTTTAATCCGTGACTACACGATAAAAAAGATTGATTGTATTTTATTTTATTAAAACTGTGAAAGTGAATTTGTAACGAAATCTGTCAATAAAACTGCAGTAAGCAGTTAAATAAACATATATATACATTAAATTACAATTAAATTAACACAAACATATTTGTGTCGATGAGTTCCTAGGTATACCTTATCATTACCAAATTTTATGTCGAAAAATTCCATAAAAATATTGATACGAAAACCGTTTGTTTACCAAATAACAGTTTCGCCAGTAGGTACATTCATGTTATATCATATAGATATCATTTCATTATCGGCCTCACGTTTCTAAGACATGACCACTTAAATCCACATGCTAACGATAAAACTATGCCATGTTACTGACGCTATCTATATTTATTACATAAAGACGCTTCTTGAGATAAAAAATAGTAGTTAGGAGGTTTACTGCCTTGGGGGTAATCTGTTAAGTGTAGGTCGAGTTTTGCACTTTTGTAATATGATGTTAAATTCACTTCTTCTTCTTTCTTCTTCTTATCGTGTAGGCAGACCCTAGTGTTGGAATTTATTAAGTGGTAACTGGGACCAACGACTTACGGCACGGAAGCAGCTCGAGAATAAAATGACCACAAACGGTCAGCCATCATGGACTGACCTTGCAGAGTGTTGCTTAATTTCGATAATTGTAACGAACATCTCAGTAGGTATCACAATGCTACGAGCGCCTAAAGTCCCTGATAATACGTAAACAAACGCTCATAAATCTACCGAAAAATAAGCAATTGAACAGTAGTGTTTTGAAACTGGAGTGTTATATTACTCATATACATAAATATTATTTTTATATATGACCGCAAACGATCGTGTGTAATGGTTTTAAAACACGGCTTGCCGGCAGTCAACCCTTGACCACAAAAGGAGCAGAGAATTTCGATCGAAACATCGAGTAAATTAATAAGGTAGTTATCAATCGTCAAAACGTAATACGTGACGTAGTGGATCTATGTAATACATTTTAAGAATTGATAACGTTTTAAAATATTTAAATACAAATTATGTGCACTAATCCAAAACATAAAAGTTATTCGACTACATTCTTTAGTCAGACCGCGCAAAGAAAAAGAGTACTTCTTGATTGTCTCTCGTACAAACCGAATAAAATGTTACGTAGTAGGTAATTATAATATAAATACCTAATACTTACATTGCAACTATCACCACTTACGTCACTAGAGTGGCACTAATTGGCACTAATCGGCACTATCCCACTACAGGTACGATAGTAGCAAGTTCAAGATACTTATTACCAAAACTAATTAGTTTATATTTATAGACCGTAAACAATATTTCACTTGTCTTATCGTCATGTGCAAGAGTTCAGATAGTAGTTATACGCTTGTCGAGAGATAATTTAAATAAAAATACTAAACATTGTTAAATTAATCAATATTAAAACTATGGCAAATTGTTTCTTTTGTGTTACAGCGGAAAAAGAAAAGTTTGCCAATTAGGTTGGTTAGGTCGGAGATTTTCATACTAGGGTATTTTTATTGACACACTATAAAGGTGATTTTCCACCAGAGTGGCGAGACGAGACGAGGCGAGAAGAGAATTGAAATCGCACTGACCCTTTTCCACTTAAAAATAGCCATCGCAAGCTCGCGCGTGACCGCCGACCTCTAGTAGAAAAGGCTTGTACACGGTAATAAGTAGCAACGAAGCACAATAAGCCTCTCGCGAGAAGCGTGTTTCTGTTGCAAAGTTAATTTTTACTCTATATCGGAAGCAATACGGTTCATTTTTACACAAACAAATATTTCAATTCACGCCTCGCATATTCTCGTCAATCCACACTGTTTCCACCAAAGATGCGCTGGGAGAGAATTGAAAATTTGCCATACAAATTTCGATTCTCTCCTCGCCTCGCCACTCTGGTGGAAAATCACCTTCAGAGCCAAGCAGCCAGATGCATATTTATATTTTTATGAACCAATTTAATTTTTGTGCCGCCCGCATCCAACGGCCACCCGCAACCTTCACCTACTAGGTCGTCGGTCCATCTGGCGGGGGGCCGCCCCACGCTGCACTTTCCAATACATGGCCGCCACTTGAGAACTTTTTTGCCCCATCGGCCATCAGTTCTGCGAGCTATGTGGCGGAAATATTATGTGATCATAGGCCGTTCAACAGTGGACGTCATTGGGCTGATATGATGATGATGATGAATTTAATTTTTAAGATGGGGAGTTCATCGTATATATAATATATACGATGAACAACAAATGAATATATATCATAACGTGGTTTTCCCAAGGGACTACAGTATGGGGTTCTTCAAAAATGGTGTTAATAAAAACCTATGGTTTCTTGAGAGTCGGTAACGCGCTCGTGATGCCTCTGCCGTTGCAGGCGCCTATAGGCTACGTTAAACTGTTAAACATCAGGCGGGCAGTACGACTGTTGTCTGTGCCACTGTCGCTGTATAAAACAAAAACCGATGTAGCCATGTTTCTAAATTAGAAGAAATCATAATATATGCACAATAAAATATATATTTTTGTATTAAGATTGGCTTTTACATTATTTACATGTCTTCTCTATTCTTATGTTTTCATAATATTTTTTTTAATTATGAGAGATAATAAGATTCTTTAGATTCTTTCAGCAGTTTTCGTGTGATTAAGTAAAAAACATCTATACATCCAAACATTCACATGATTTTTTCATATTGGAAAGCAGAACAATAGATAAACTTGAAAATAATCATAATAATATACCTACTTATTACAAATTTGCATCGAAATCGTTACAGCCATTTACGAGATACAAAAATACATTTATATATACAAGAATCACTCGTTATAAAATTAGTAGAACATGATCATCACACCATATTAATCATCGATCGCTCATATTTTTTACTCAATATCAACCCGGATTTTCTCCCGACATGTTAACGATTAAGCTACCAACAAAATAAATGGTATTGGGCTTACCAAGTAAGTGTTCTATTTATAAAATGTGGAGGATGTAGGTGTTGGCTCACGGATGTAGATCGTCCTTGGCGAGGGCCGGCGGCGGCGCGGGCGCAGCAACTTCACAGAATAATAGCTACAGAGAGTCCACTTTTGTGCCTGTCTAGTTAGCTACCATAATTTTAAATTCGCTTGAGTATTAATGGATAAAGGTCCATGTAGACTATATAAATCTGAATTGTTTATTTAGCATAGTATTTAAGTATTTTTTTATATGGTTCGATATTTCCTAGTTCGTTTTTGGATTCAATCAATAATTTAATCGAAAGGATTTTTATACTGTCATCATTCGGTCAAAAGAAACCGTTTCTTTTGATCAACTATTTACGTCATCGAAGTACCTGCTAAAGAACGCTGGCTAGTTTTCGTTGAAAAACAATCTATTACAATGATACACATTATTCATAGAGTATAGTAATAACATTATTTGTGTAAATATTTTTATTTTTCGCCAGAAGATGTCATTCATGCCAAGTAATTTATAGATTTGCACGTCTCTGTTAATTTGTAGTAGCTATAAATTAATGTTTATCAGTTTCATTTTCCTGTCACACAAATAAAAAATCAAATACAAACACGCGACTTTCGCCGGAAAAATTAAATTATCGATATTATCAGTTTCCGATTAATTTTCAATCGATAACAGACTAGTCGATACTTATGTTTGAAGTTCTAGATTGATAATATTGATTTATCTATCATGACTAAATATTACTAAAGTGGCCCTGAATTTAGTCATGTTTATATGTAACTTATTCAAGGGTGGCGGGCGGCCGTTGGTTGCAGGCGGCACAGGACCGTTCGCAGTGGCGTAAATTAGGTGAGGCCTATGTTCAGCAGTGGACGTCGTTGGGCTGATATGATGATGATGATGATGATTCAAGCGTTGGTAACAAGTGGCACAAAACCTCACGCTGTTAGGTGAACTAACTGATGATATGACTGTATCATTATAGATTTAGAAAGGTCAAGCAAAAAAGTTTAAGTTAATTTTCAGTCAAACTTAACTCCAATTATCTAACTGCCGTACTCAGAGAAGTCCATTAGCAGTAATCTCTTATTAACGCAATTTTTTCATTGAATAATCGTCTTTAAGCATATAGACTTAAGTATTACACGTTTTTACAAAATAAAACTTAAGTAACGTCTCCGAGTACGGCAGTAAGACTCTAAATCGCTTAAACGTATAGGTATTTAGTATTTATTTGCATATTCGATTACTATTAATCATATCATTTGCAATTTAGGGCACAATGAAAGTATGGAAAATTTAAACCGTACTGAAATCAAAGAGATTTTGAACGAGATAGCACTTCTGTGTAAATTTAAGTACCTTCTCATAACAGTTCAACTGTTGGTTACGGATATTAGATAATTGTTAACTGGTCGTATATTTTGTTTGTACGTGCATATGGACACTCCAATCAATTGATATTTAAATTATCGCTGTTAGAATTCACAGTCATTTATGCTGCGAATTACACTTTTTTGCGATAGGTTTTTATAGTTAACTGTCTTTCAAAATGATGTAGAATTAAATATCATCAATGATAATGTCCGCTACATACTTATTAAAATATAACTGACACTATAATAAAAGAAACTACATATTCTGAACTCTTTCACCACAATACCTTTCGTAATTTAATATTTTATTATTATAACAATGTGATAACACATTGGGATTCTTGAACGATTTATTGCGAAAGTAAATATAAGCATGACACATTGTTGTCAGCTGTTATTAGAAAGGGACGGAGCTATATAATATAGTATCGCTATCCCTTACCTTTGTAAGGCGTGTCTTCATTGTAAACAAGTAGTCAAATACCTATTGTAAGAGAATAACTGAACCTATATTATATTGAAGTGTATTTACAAGCAGATAACCTTTTAGTAGCATTGAATATAGCGTTATTCATATTATTATTTAAATTTATTTTATTTTTATTATCAATATCAACCACTATTCTACCACAAACTTATATAACAATATACAATACAAAAACTTCCAATACTACCCACGTATAAATGATCTAAAATTTACCAGTACAAATGCATTGTCTGACGTCATCTGTGAACTGGTTTGTCCCCAAAAGCGTCACAAACGGCTCGGCCTTGCAACTAAACTAGGCGAGAAAAAGAAAGGACATGGGCGACGAATCAAGTTATTTTCGATAAAAAAGGGAGTACTAGTGTGAAGTCACCTTGTACCGGTTTGCCATCCTGGTAGGGAATTTAATAATAAGTGTGCCGAAATATGTAATGACAATTAATTAAATATTGTTGGTTCATAAATATTCTTAATAATATTCACAAGAGTATGCAGTGATAAGTAACTATAATAATAACATTCTATGGCATTTTTTTCAAAACAAACATTATATTCAAGTGTTTCAATGAATATGTCATATCTTAGACTTACATAGTATAAAATAAATTAGTTTTGGCTGTATATACGCTTAGATCTTTTAAACTATGCAACGGATTTTGTTGCGGTTTTCACCAATAGGTAGAGTGATACATGAGAAAGGTTATACTATACATATAACGCGAGAGAAGCCGCGGGTCGGTGCTAGTAATATGCAAATACTTAAATTTTCCCCAATCAGGCTACTTTTATCTATATACTTATATATATATATATATCTATTTCTTATAATAGGAACAGTGGTTTATATATAGGAACTATGAACGTTCTATATGTATATATATATATATATCTCTGACATAAAGTTCACCTAACATAGTTTATGTGATGTCATTATACAACAAATATTTCCTTCCTGGTGACTTTTAAGTTTCTACAATATAGGAAATTAAGTGGTCCATTTTATTGCGATATAGCTAATAAATTATGTTAATTTTCCGATTTGGTTTTAATAGATCGTATATTATTTTAATGTCGATTTCTTATGTAGCGTGTGAATTAAGTGACGTCGGTAGAATCGTAAGCCGTATCTGTAAAACAGGCCAAACATGACTGTTTCACTCACAGATCGTCTTTGACCGAGTTTATTCTTACAAAGGAATTAAAGCATACTGTTGATATCATAATTCGATTTAATTAAAATAAAATTTAACTCGACAAGAAATCGCTTTCAAAATTGTAGCAGCATCGAACTGCATGCAAGACATAAAAATTTGCAGTATAATAATAGTGCATGGAAATCCTATGGCTATTAAAATGGTGATGATGATAAAGGTATTTTTGCTTCTCTGTTAGTGGGTAGTCAACTCCGAAATAAAACGAACAGACATTTTTAGTACGAGTAAAGACAACACTTGAAATTGTCTGGGCCTATTCGGAATCTTGACTTTCGACTTTGATCTTAATAAGTTGGTCAAAATACTTGTATATTACAGCGAACATTTTTAAATTTTGTAATATTAAACAAAGATATTGATATCGATTAAGTCTAAGTCAAATGTCCAGATTTCGCGTAAGGGCTTGTACACAAAAGAGCGTATTGGCGCGATGCGAATCGCAACGCAGAAAACGGCGTCGTGCAATTTCGTCAAAATTATTTACGGTGACCTTATCCTTTGGACATTTTTGAATACAAATAAAACAAAGTATATGACATGTGTGCTAGAGCTGTGTAGTGTGTATAGTTGTTTTGCGTAGGTATATATTTTTTTTTTGTTTCACATTTATCTCTATTGAATGTCATTGAATATGACATAGGTACTGGTCAACATTCCCGTATACCAAACGTTTAAAGACTGCTATTATAACTGTTAGCCATTAGACGGGCCGTATGGTTTTTTGCCAATAAATTGCTTCATATAACACGATGAGCATTGATCTTATTACTGACCTTCTATATTTGCTTAATAATAGGCAACTGGTACTTATATTAAATGAACAAACTTTTATAATGCATAATATATAAATCAATTTTAATGGAATTGATTTATGTTCCAATTTATTGATAATAAAAATATTATCGATTATTGCAGTACTAGACTACCTCGGTGGAATAGTGGTAGGGTATGTGATTACTACTGGAGGTCGAGGTTCAGGTTCGATTCCTAGGTCGAATAAAAATAATCGTATTTTTAATAGTTTGATGATGATTGCAGGCTTCATATAGAAGATAGTAGTTTTCAGAGTTAATTCTAGCATCTTCTTCAAGTAAATAATATAGTTTTTAACGCACTTCTCCGACATTACTGACGTATAAGACATTTCATTACATTCTAATGAAGTGGATATGACATAAGAACTAAAGTTATAGACAATGCCTCGGTGGCGAAGCGGAAAATGTATACGTCTGCTGTGCAAGGGCTCCCGGGTACCTATCTCTGATCCACCAACCCAAGCTAGGCTAGCGTGTGGGATAAGGGGGTAAGGATTATGACGTATAACCTCTCAGCAGCAGCCGAGGAGAGGAGACCCGAGCCCGGCAGTGGGACATTAATTGGTTGCTGATAATATTTTATAGTCTTGTTATTAGGTTTCTTTTCTTCCGAGACTAAGGAGGTCCATTAGTATTACATTATTCGGTGTTCAGGAGGTATCATTAAGATAACCTGCATAGCTTGTAGTGTAATAAGCCCTTAAGCTGAACCCCAAAGATCATACGTGATATCTTTTATACTCACATACACTGATCATACGTGATGACCTTATAATTCACGAACACATTGCCTTAGACATCCTATATTATTTAGTGTAAAGCCTCATTCAAATGGCAAGCATGTCACGATAGAACAAGTGCGATGTGAACGATGAAGTTCGTGTATTAAATCATATTGTATCTCCTTGACTTGACAATGACCTACATATGTAGATAGTACTTTCAATTTCGCTTGGATAATCTCGTGTTTGGATTGTGAAATAATGCGGTTCGTTGTTTGAAGACTAATTGTATGAAAAAATCTAAAACCGTCTTCACGTTTCTTGTACAAACTTAAACTTAAAAATTACTTTAAAGTAAGAACACTGTCATAAACAAAAGTAGCTGAACATATCCATAATTTCAAAACGCATGTATACCGTTGCATACATAAACTTTAACAAGACCAGTGCCAGAATTGAATTTTCGATGATAATTCAATTGTAACTAATTTTTATATAAACGAAATTATTTATACTTATTACCTATATATTTATACATATATTCATATAAATATCTGTTAAATCGAAATCCAAAATAACTGATAAAAAAATATTAGTTATTTTTGGATTCGGTGCCAGCCAATGCAAAAATAACCTGAAACTTATTTTGTGTGTGTAACTTTTTAAAATTACTATTTTATATAAAATCAACTGGTACTGCGCAATTCAATAATTACAGTTTCTTAGGCGATTCTTCCCTGTAGGCAACGGCTTTTCCAGTTAAATAATTAATTGTATAGATTTATAGGTATAGTTCTAGTTTTATTACTTATACGTTAATGTTTCTTGGAAACTGATGAGTGAATATTATTTCACATGGAATTGTACACACTATATACCTACTGCAACGCGTTGATGAGAAAAAATTACTAACGTGGGAAAATGGTACTGGGTTTTGAAATTCCAGTATTGAGATTTTCCCACTCCCATTTTATGTATGTATTTACAAAAAAAAATGTATTTAAGTAGTATATCAGTTGTTTAGTACCCATAACACAAGCAAATATAATTGCTTACTTTGGGACTAGATGGCGCTGTGTGAATGTGCTAGAATATTATTATTATGGCGCGAAATGTGGGTATAATATACCTCTGTCTACCTCTTCGGGGAAAAGGTGTGATAGTATGATATGTTATAAAAATCAGAACAGCATCTTTAAATAATAAACAAATATACATGAATTTTCCATTTCTAAAGCACGTGCGTATTGTTAATTCAATGCTGTTACGTTGTGGTACAAATTGTCTGACATTTACATTCGCTGCACGGCCTAGGTACCTAGGTAATCAGAGCAGGCTATAAAGATAGGTATCTAACTCGTGATGGGATGTGAATTATTATTTTGATGCGAGTGGAAGTCATTGAAGGTTGATTTGAGCTACATTGAAACGATTATCATATACTTTTTCTAGTGAGGTTTTAAGAGAATGTTCTTGGAGGTCGCAATCGCATTCGATCTTCCAGTCGCAATGCTCTTAGTTAAGAATATGTCCAGGAGTATAGAATCTAGTAGGTATATTTACTACTACTAGAACAGGTTGTGGAATGAACTCCCTAACGAGGTTTTCCCAAAGGACTACAGTATGGGGTTCTTCAAAAAAGGAGTGAATAGGTTTCTTAAGGGTCGGCAACGCGCTCGTGATGCCCCTGGTGTTGCAGGCGCTCATAGGCTACGGTAACCGCTTACCATCAGGCGGACCGTACGTCTGTTTGCCACCGTCGTGGTATAAAAAAAAAAGACATACTAGACGTCTCGCGGGGCTCGCTCTCTTCATTCTACAAAACAAGACTGAATTTTGACCTCTCAGCTCTTTAGATAGAGGAGAGGTAGGATTTGTTGGTACTGCTGGCCGTCGGAATCGTACTCCAAGAATTGTTAGTTAGTAGATAATAATAGGTCATTTTTTTCAATATCAAAAATGAAATCAAAATCCATTTAATGCTTGTTACAGGTCAAAATTGATGCTATAAACAGTTTAGTATCGCTATAACATACCCGAATAGGCATACAATTGATTTAAACAAACATTAATCATCATTATAATCTCAGCCTATTGCAGTCCACTGCTGGACATAGACCTCTCCTAACACGCACCATAACAAACATTTATATCGTATTACAATTTCAATATTAATTATATTTTTAATTTAGCGCTAGTTTAGATCTCATTTTTCATCCGATTTTCAGATATCAGTATATAAGTAGTGTGAAAGGAATAGCTTATTATGTAACAAATTTGTCGGTTACAAACAAACACAATGTGCATTGTGCCGTTCAGACATGTGGGTATAAGTATGTAGCTATGTGTACATGGACTATTATCGTAACTTCAAACAATGTTATCTTTGATTATCGGTGTTTCGCGCTAATATTGATAACACATCTGTATGATTAATTTTATTTATAACTATTAGGTATTCTGTTTACTGTTATGAAATATTTTGTGAAATAAGCATTGAACTAATCAATGTTCATTTCAAACGTCGGGGAACCCCGACATTTCCGTCCCGGAGAACTCCAAATACGGGTACTATAATTACATTTCATGGGATACTCAGGGCATCATCATCATCATTTCACTCAGGGCATAACCCATACAAATTGTGGTTCGTATTAATGATAAATAGTCAAAATGTTTACAATTGCCAGTACAAAAGTTATCGCAACGAAAATTTCAAGAAAACTATTAAAGCATTTTAGCATAATTTTTATATGACATTTCTATGACACGTACACAACTAAAATGTGTAAATTGTTTTGCAATTGTGTTTTTTTAACAGCAGGTAATGAATAAATAACAATGCCAACGCGTCACGTATTTTATGCCTGAAAGGGTAGGCAGATATGCATCACATCCATAATTTATCATTAAGTCGCATGTAATAGGGACGAACCTTGTCATTAAGGCACGAATCCTGGTTACTTAATAAATAACTATAAAATAATATTTATTTCAGACCAGGTCCATAATTATTGTGTTACATAGTTTTTTTTTTTTTTTTTTTTTTTTTTTTTTTATACAATTTTTACAACTTACAATAATTTATATTAAAAAAAATAATAATATTAGGACAAATTTATATTGTGGGAGACTGGTGCCTGAACTAGGCTCAATGGCCTGTGTTTCGGGACACCAGAATAGAACTTAAAACTAATGTTAGTATAAGAAATATTATAAAAGAAAAAAACAATTTTATTGATTACCTACCTTGGTGTGCAGCCCATTATTTTATGGCAGAACAGAAAAACTACAATGAACCAGCCTGGTGATTGACAGCATAACAATCTTATACAAACTACACTCCATCACTGAGGAAGTTAACTTTAAAGTAGTTTACATTTTAAAACCTATTAAATTACTTACTTTAATTTGACCTATAAGAAGATCACTTGTCCTTGGTAATTACAAAGTGTGAACTTTCTGTAAGTTGTTCAAATTATTCGAGTGATTTGAGAGCTCGCTTTTACAAGTTGCTGAGCGGTTGTTCCACCCGGAACGTTTCAAGGTCGCGGCACATCGCAGCCGACCTTCAGACAATAGTTAGACTAGTAAAAGTTTCTGTTGCGCCGTGTTGGTAAACACTAGGTTTTCCCCTTCGAGTTAAGGACGTTTTAAATTCTAAAAGTGATCTTAGGTGGTATTTGTAATTATTTTCTTGATTATCTTTATTGGTTTTGGTGACGTAAAGGGGCTATGTATGACTTCTGTGTTAGGGTTCTAAGTTCGTTCTCAAACAATGAGAATTCCACATAATTTAGAAATTCGTCTCTTGTTACATGGGACCCAAAAAAACACAGAGGGTGACATGTGGATGTGACACACGTCTGCCTACCCCTTTGGAGTATAAAGGCGTAACATACATTTTTTTTTCTTATCTAGACCTACAAATCAATAAAAAATGCCAATACAAAACTCAAAAAAAATAAGAACCATGTAAACAATACTGTTAACAAGGAAATTTGAAACTTATCCTGTAATAACTAAGCTACATTTTTCTATAATATACATCATCTAAATAACATTATGTTGTAACACACTTTGAAACATGTGCGTTATACATGCCTATGTTGTACCCCTAATTGAAAAAGGATTTAAGTGAAAATCAATTCAGTTAAAAATTTCAATCTTGTATAAGTATACATAAAGTTCCTAATTGTGTACAGGATTGACCATCTTACAACGCTTGATATGATAAAATAATATATCTATCGAGTGATTTCCACTGATTTAACTTTGTGATTAAATGTTTAAAGAGCCAAATTTTAATTCACGTGTCTGTTATCTTATTATTAATGCAATAGTAACAAGAAACGTTGCGATTCTGATACACAATAATATGAAATTATACCTACATACACAAATATAATAAGAATGTGTGTGTGTGTGTGTGTGTGTTTACATTACACCACAAGTCAATTCACCTGATGAAATGCACTAATTCAAAACCGAAGAAGAGTAACATAATAATTTGAATAATGCAAGTAGCGGTACGCGTTTAATTATCAAGAATTCTACTACGAGATGACGTTGAGAAATAAAAATAAATGTATCCCATGGAAAATACACGTGTCGTATACAAATATGTATACTTAAAAAGTAACACGTTATCGAAGTACAAATTTTCATCTAAATCGTTAGAGCCGTTTTGGAGATACCTATGAATATTTTTAAATATACCTAAGAGCATGCAGTATCCTAAACAGTAATGCTGCTTTCGTAATAATGTTTACAAAATTCAAAAGAAAAAACCTTTTT
The DNA here is from genome assembly GCA_905147015.1 of Laspeyria flexula. Taxonomy (NCBI): domain Eukaryota; kingdom Metazoa; phylum Arthropoda; class Insecta; order Lepidoptera; family Erebidae; genus Laspeyria; species Laspeyria flexula. Next base: position 15,226,318 of record LR989958.1, on the reverse strand, counting down.
TTGTAGGTTTAGGCTATCCAATGCCTGTTTGACTGTCACCGTGGCGCAGTGGTTAAGGTGGTTGCCTCGCCACTACGTCGCCGTGCTGGGTGACGTGGGTTCGATTCCCACACGAGACAAATATTTGTGTGATTCATAGATATTTGTTTCTAGTCTGGGTGTACTTTGTGTCCGTTAGTTCCATGTTTGTAAAGCTCCCCGCGACACAGGGCTGGTTCCCTAGTGCGGGCGTTGTCTAATAAAAAGAGAAAAAAAAAAAAAAAAAAAAAAAGGCTAAATGCTAACAAGTGAATTTTCTATACTACACCAGCGCAACATTGCACTGTTGTATTACACTTGATTGTGTGTGTGTTCGTGTGTATCTGTCAGTCCATTAGTGTGTGTGTGTGAAGCGTTCGCGCCCAACGATAAGGTCAAGGTCAAAATTCGTATTTCATCATCTGTTCTGTTGAGCGGTATTTTTTGTTATACTTTTTGTAGGTACAGATTTATTTTAATTTTTTTTGCTATTTTTAAGTCGTTTTCTAAGCGTTTCACTTTTAAAATATGAGAAGTACAGGATGAACATTTTTGTAGGTATTATTATAAGTGGTAGGTGTGTAACAAAAAAAATGTTGTAGTAATGCATGAGTGGGAATGCGTTTATCAGGGTCTCAATATGTTACCAGTTCAGACCTTTATCAGTTTACACAATTTAGTTATTGAACTTAAGATGCAAGCAAATTATAAAACATAGTCTATCTTGACCAAAGTGTATGATTTTTTTTTTAATTCCAACATTACAACATCTGAAAATTACTTGATATTTATCAAAACTAATGAAAACCCAAAAAACGCTCAAAATTATATTATCACTCATTTTTATTCAGTAAATATTATCAACGTTTTACTTTCCACCTTATTTTCAAGCCCAACTTAATTATTCCAACCTCGTTTTATATTAAATTTATTTTTCAATGGCTCCGCCCCTAGTTTTCAATTTCATTAATTAAAAAATTGGTACTTGTAGAGAAGTACAAATTTTTATTCAGGGATAATACGTCGCTACGAATCCTCTACGCGTGCCTACGACGTAGTAAGGGTCCCTATCGCTACACCTACGTGAACCGTAGCCCCTCTACGTGTTTATGTCCTATCTTTGACGTCATAAGAAATAAAACAAAAGATATTTCACAGCGTAGATAAATGTCGCGAATAGAGTATAAAAATTTACGTTTCTTTCCCAGAGCAATGTTTTGAGGTATCTTGAAATCATCAACTCATAAACGTTCCACTGTTGGGCACGGATCTCCTCCAAAGAATGTGGAGGGAATTTAGCCTACTATACCACGCTGCGACTAAGGGAGAAACCTTATGCAGACAAGAGCACTGCAAGAAAAGGAAAATTCGAAACAAACCCTATATCAACCCGTCTTGAAATAGGTGATTAAAATAATAACCTCGATCGTGCAGCAAAAAGTTCTTTGTTCAAATTTAATAAAATCACAAAACATGTTATGTGCAAAACGATAACATAAACCGCGCGTATTTTGGAGGCACGAATATGTTTAATCAAACGGCTAGGTGTCATGTCATTAGTGAATGCGATAGGAGATACATGTATCTGTGTGGAGGAGTGAGAGAGGAAGTATAGCAACAAGTGGCGGAGCACGAAGCGCGGGGTGCGCGTTATCGTGTCCATGACGTCAGGACCCTTTCACTGTCCGAAGTTGTACACTGACGGCGAAGACTTCAGTCCGCGCGGCTCGGTCACAGCGGGAGCTCGTCTCGCGCTTCGTGTTCCTAAATACACCGACTCACGCGTCACTCGTGTTAACAATAACGTAAAAAATATCGACAACTCTCGCCAGGACAAATACACACAAAAGGTTCCAAGTCCTCCGTGTGTTATACTCCTGTTGCTCTGTTCCGACCTGACCTATCCTCGGAAGACAAGATGGGCGTCATTAAAGTGACTCCGGACACCGCGTCCCTGATCTCTGTCTGCGACATGCTCGACGATATGAAGGTAAGTGTTACGAGACAATCATGTGATGTCCAAAAGTGCTGATGGCTGATGTCCAAACGGCCAGTTCCGTATTGTGAAAAAAAAAAGTGTAATAGTGTGTGGGTAGATGACAGATGAAAAAAGACGGTATATACACAGTATTTTGTAATTATGCGCTTTTACGCGATGGTATTTGGCGCCGCGTCGTCGGTATGAATTGAAATCGTGCGTTTTCTACCGGCTCGCTGCGTACGCGCAGTGAAAACTCCCCGCGTGCTGTGTCAACGGAAACGGTGCCCTTATCAGTTGTTTGTGACATGATTGCTATAACTAGAATCGCTACGTGAGAACATTCATACAACGAACATAGAAACATAAGGTATCAACGAATTATTTATCGTTGATTCGATTAATCGTATCGAAGGTGGATAATAGATGTTTTAAAATTCAAATGTTATTCTTAATAAAGATGTTTCCAAATGATTCAGAGTAATAAAGTAGTGTTGCAGGCGACACGATTACCGAGATTCGCGGGCGAGATACGATGATGCAATATCGTAAAAATTGTTTTGAATAAGTTAGTTTGTAGTCGCGCCTGCGCCGAGCCAACGATAATGTAATCTCGTGATAGTGACACTCGTGAAATATTTCTACGATCTTATTCGCGACGATTAAGATAATTTGAATATTCTTTCGACGGCAACAAAAGTAAGTCGATTAATCGATGTTATATCTATAAAGGATTAAGATATTTAAACAAATACTTTAGAATAGATTACTCTCTATTTCGCTATTTCGTTGTTTAAGCAACTTAAGAAACCACCATCTAGAAATCCAAAATACCTGCATCTAGCCTTTAAAATACTTATCTACAAGTTACATGTAAGCATATGGATATCGAATTAAAACACTCGGTGTAATAAAACATCCACTTCGACTACGCTCCACGCATAATCGATTAATTAAATATCGACTAGAAGATCTCAATTTACATAGCAACTGTATTACAATATGTGTAAAACGCAGGAATTCGTATTTGAGTGAGTAATGTCGGTGCGCGGTGTGCGCACGCAATGTTCCTCGGTACAGTTCGCACGCGCGGGGCGCATGAGCGAGGGATTCCTTGTGTTTAATTTTCTTTAACTTAATGCAATAACAGCAGATTTATAACGTCATGGTCAATGTACTACTTCAACGGTAGTTGTGTAATTTACGAGTATTTAGCAAAACATCACGTAGTTTTATGCATCCAAGTTTATTGTAAAGGGTTACTCTTTTAAACGTTGTTTTGGAGTCTTTAACCTTCTGGCCGCCAAGCTACTTCTTTCTTATAGGTTAACTGTTGTCTGTGATATTGCACACTATTGACGACGATGGAGTGACGCCGCTATCTCTCTTAAATGTTCTGGTGGAAAGATATTGTGTACAGGCATTTTGAAATTGCACAACAGAATTTCAGCAGAAAATTATAATTTTCATAAGAGAAATTTTCCACCAGTGTTTTAAGGAAAACCACTAAATTATGACGTTTTAATGATCGTTAGCATAATAAAGTCATTGTGAAAACCACAAAAATGAGCGGTTTTCCCGCAGTGAATGAAATGTATGGACATGACAAACGGACGAACAATAGTTGCTTGTCAGTGTGTTGACCAACTTTTTGTACAACTACCTCACAGTTTACACTGAATAAAAAAATTAAATAAGCAATTTTTTTAATCAATTTTGCATTCTACATAGTATACGTACATGACACAAATTCTAAAAAAATTATAAGTTTCTCCTTTTTTGACTGCGATAAATAATTAGAAAAATTCACCCAAAATCACATCGCTTCCTTCAGTAGGTACACGTAAAAACTCAAATATTACTTTAAATGTAGCTAATAATAATACCTACTATAGTGTCTTTTATATTTTTTCTGTCTATTACCAAATCGTTATTGAGTATTCTAGTTTTTGCTCCTTTTTGCATTCTACAAAACCTGTTAAACTCGATAAATATGGCGTTTTTTACACAACTATCCAAAAAAGAAGTTTTATGTTTCTAAGGTTCATGATATGGTCAATCTGCGCGTTTCTTTATGTTATTACAACGCCTGAAGCAGTTTTTGTTATATATTTGTTGATTATAATTATTTACCAATAACGTTCTTTTTTAAATAAATTTAAAATTCAACAATAACCAGTGTGCTGCCAAAACTTTCAAATAACAAATTGTATAGTTTTTGTTATTCTAATAAATCTAAAAGTGTCTTTGTTGGTCTGACTTTCGTGCATTGCAATAAACCAGGGTGTTTTAACATCTAGTTGGATTGCTGGAGAATGACATACTATAATAATTCCTATATTGCTTTAAAGTTATTTCTGATGATCCTGGATGACGTAGCATTATCAATAAATAATCATTATAAAAATAAGTATCGTGATATTTGAAATCGTACTGGTCATGTTTTAAATTTTTAGTCATGTAACCGTATTGTTTAAACAACACAATATGGTTTCCGAACTTTTTCGTTTACTCAAGTGATGAATATTATGCAAAACTTATTCAAACACAAGTAATTGACGTTCATTTAACTTAATTTGAATATTTTATGTTAAACCAAATTTCTTTTTATTGGTATTCGCGTGTTGGTTTAAATACAAATACTTATTCATATTATAATAAAGTTAAAAGTGAAAACAAGTGCTTCAAGATAAAAAAAATTACAACTCACGAATTTTATCGTCAAAATTAACTCATCCATACACCAATACAGAGATTTTATTATACTCGCATCTGTAATAATAATACTTTTCACCAAGAATTTCAAAATAACTAATAAGAAATGAAACAACACACAAATAATATTTGAGTTGTTTAATTTCTGTAAATTTAATATTCAATAGAAAAAAATATTTAAAGTAATAAATTTATCAAGTCGCCTGGCGATATAAATTAACGAGACTATCACAGACCAACTTACGTGGCTTCCAAAACACGCAGATGCTCGACAATGAAAATGCCGCAAAAGGTAACCCATCTATGAAATGACCTTGCTGAAAGTTGCTTAACCTCGACGAAGTTACTCTAACATCTCAGTAGCACAACACCAAGACTAGAAGGGACTTGTCTTATTTAGTTATTAGTAGAAAATAACCATGCTAATATTGAAATTCTTTTGGTTATTCAGAAGATTCTCTTGTCTTCTTCTCGGAGAGTATTATTCTTTCAAGTGCCCCAGAACAGTAAATATTATTATAAGGGACAAGGCGAAATTCTAATCTTATCTTTTTATGTAACTATGCCGACATCTTAATGAATGAACAGAACTTTGCTGATAAATTGAAAAGTTATGATAACAAATTTTGTTTTAATCAAACAAGATTCTTATATTATCTAACTTTGTTTTGACATAAATTTCGGAGTAATTTACGAGTTCTTTGTCACATAATTTAAAAATAAAATTGAATGAATTTTAATCAGAATTGTTCATGAATATCTTAATATTCACTAGCTATTTAACCCTAGTTAACAAGTCAGTCCAGTCATTTACCCTGACTAATACATAATATATGTATATTTAGTAATATTCACCTACAAAACATATTATGTGGGTACATATAGATAGAACGTAAAATTAAGGAAATATTAACCTTTGAGCGTAATTGAAATATGAATAAATTATTAGGTAATATTGCATCCTTAATTCTGTATAAGGCCGTCGACATATAAACGACTTTGAAGAACCTACTACATATGTTAATTTCAATGTGATCATTATATGAATGTCTCACTTGCTATATTTTACTCCAATGAAATCAACTGGACTAGCTAGATTATGAATTTAATAGATTTTTTTTTTATGTTAGTAAATGCAATGTGGTGCCTAGAATTGCATTACCTAGGGGCCTTAACATGGTTAATCCGTTCCTGAAGACTACTTAACTGTGCAAGGAGACTCGCACGGGTTCAATGTCTGGGTTTTGGTAAAAAATTGTAATGGGTTTTTCTAATTCTATAATTTTTCTAATTCTAAGTATCACCCATGAGACTAAAAATGACTGGGCAAAAAAATATACATGAGCGTATATTTTTTGCCCAGTCCGGGAATAGAACACAGAACCTCTTGCGCAGTCGTTATTATTATTATTAGTCGCAGTAAACTATATTGAATCAATTTAAAGACGACACTAGATTCAATTTAAATTCTGAACCGATCGCTATTGCATCTTCAAAAACTATAAATCATTGAAACGTGTTACAATTATAATTATATCGTCGCACGTTTTAAACTTGCGTGAACAATTCGTGCGCACCTCATCCTTGATGCAATATAACTTAAATTTTAATTATACTATTCTTTAAAGATGATTTTGAACGGACCGCAAGTAACTCGGACCGCGCTTGAGCTGTAGATTTTTTTACTGTTATAGGTACTGTAATGTTTTCCTTGAACAATATATTTTAGATGGTTTGCTTCACCATACAGTGGAGCAACGAAATAACGTAATTTTTTTCTGTCGAAAATAATATAAACACAATAATTTTTCTTCTCGTTGTAAATCATCCTTCGGAAACGAGTAAGTACGTCTAATCGAAGCGGATACATCAAGTATGTGGGTCGGGTGATGAGTTTTGTAACAACTCAATGTCGCGAGTTATAGCAGCTTCGTGTAGGTACATTGCGCCTTCGTTTTGTGCTAGCAACTACAATACAGAGGTATTTGGATCGCTTCTTTTTCTGAGTACATGAGTAGAGAGACCGCTTATAACATGGAAGACTATAATGGTGAACTTTCCTCAGCGGTGGGCCTAAATGTGTAAAGAAAAATGCCCCCAGATCTTCAGCTAGACCTGGGTATTGTAAATAATATTATTTTTAAATTTTAATGTAGATTTCGTAAAATATATCAACGCATGAGATAAAAGTCAGTTTTAAATAGAAATAATCTCTCATGTAGCGGGTAAAAAGTTTATTTTCCTAAATTAATACTATTTTTGCTTTCCTTATTTAGAAGGCGTATTTATTCTTACTATGTGTATTATTAATTTAGTAACAATGTAGAGGTGCCGCGGTGGGATATTTTCGGTGTAATTTTCAACTCCCCGCGGCGCTGAATAAAGTAAAATTAATTTTGTAATCATTCATCAAATACCGAGGTTTTATTAAAATTTGCTTCTATTTTATCATGCTTAATACAGCTTCTTAATTCAAAGAACGAATGGTTATTCGTGTTATGAATTTAGAAGTCATGTTTATTTTTAAACATAACTGTAGTCCCATATAAAGAAATATTTCCCTGAATTAGACGATAAATATTTTATCGATACACTAAAATATTGAAAAATAAACATAACCTCGAGTCCTTGACACAAAATATACGCGTAGGCTACTCTTATCAAATTTAGTTATAAGTACAGATAAAACATGTATACGTATAGCTTTGTATAATTAAGTTAATAATAAAATATATCTGCGATAAACATAGATAAAGTATTTTTAATTTAGGGCCGCCAATTGTTTACTACGTCAAATAGGATCATTCTCGAAAAACCATAATTATATATGTGTTTTATATTAAGAACATTTTATAATAAACAAAACATAATTACGTTACAATAATGTCCATTAAAACCACTGCCAAACTCATCAGCTACAAGATTTAACCCTTTGAACGCCAGAGACGTCTATACACGTAAAATGAAAATGTGCTCACCACGCCAATGACGGCATGGCACGTCAAAAATGTACTGTATTTTAAAAGCTTGGCGCTCAAGGCACGGCGATACCGATTTGACGTGGCGGTCAAAAGGTTAAATACCCAATAATATTTTTGCTTGAACCTGGGATCGAACTCTGGACTTAGCACAGCAGTCCAGGGTTGTATGATCTCCCACTGTATAACTAAAGGTAACCATCAGTAATAGTTCTATATTAGCAATAAATTATACTAGCTTCCTCCCGTGGTAATACAATTACATAATAATACTTACTGAAACCTTCCTCATAAATCACTCTGCCTATTGGTGAAAACCGCATCAAAATCCATTCAAATGTAGTGAATATGCACACAGCACAACACATCTCAATTATTTTCATCTCCTCTTGATAATCTCCTATTCTTTCCTTCAGCAGACCTAGTCTCCCATCGCCTCATTGTTTTTGTAGAAGAAAATATCAAAACCACTTTAACGTAACTCACAATAATAAGAAAATTATAAGAAATAGATTGTTACATTCATAATTTTAATATAATGTTGCTAACCCTAACCACGGCATTAGATACACCTTTTACTTGTAATACACATGTATCTAGGACATTCGTACCACTTGATACATTATACATGACACATTCAACAATTATATACAAGACATATCAATAATTAGGCGCCAGCTTAAGGTCCTACGTAAATAGACAATATTAAATAGGTACTACTAAAATACTTCTATCCAATGATATTGTATGTTAAAAAAGGTTAACATACAATATCATTGCCTCTATCATTTTCGCAGCTGTGTAATTATGCAACAACTCGGTTGTTAACCTTTCGCGATATATTATTTATTTTATTTTATTTATTTATTTATATATTCTTTATTGTACACCACGTAAACACTAAATACAGATATAGAAAAAGGGTACAAAATGTAGGCACAATGGGCGGTCTTATCGCTTATAGCGATCTCTTCCAGACAACCTTAGGATGGATTTGTTGGAAGATTAAATAGTAGTCTGGTGTACGTTATTATATACTTAATATAATATGATATATTATAGATGGGATATTATAGGCTAATCTATAGTTTCGTCCAACAACCGTTGGTCAAATGGAACCAAACATGTAATTAAAAAAATCGATTGCGTACATTTGTTTGTTACATTACATTACCTTTTTAAATGTTGTAAAACTTTAAATAATTGGACGATTTACTGAATAAAAAAAATACGAAAATTTAAATTCAGTGTTTCGTTCTTAGAACGAAACGATGAATATTGATGAATCTCTCTTTTCTTCTGCTTTTCCAAATACTATATTTTTTTCTTCCAGACATCTTGCTTGTAAAATGACACAATTATGCATTCTTTTAAAAACGTTATGCCAAAAAGAAGCTTAAAAAATGCCCATTTTATGTTCATACATAAGTGGGTGAAAAAGTAATTACATCTTGTACGCTGGGTTTAAAAGTAGACAGTTGAAATCGAGTCGCTATATATTATTAGACTGTCTATTTTCGAAGTTGGACGCCGCTAACACATTGAGAAAATAGTATTGAATGGACGTAGACTGAAATTAGTATGCACAGAGACATTTCAATCTTAAATTGAAGTGTTTCATTAGAAAATGGACTACCGAAGATGCGTTGTAAGTATCTGCTGGTATCAAGAGGAGATATAACATAGTTCATCGATACATATAGCTGTAAATTGCTTCCTTCGAATACTATAATACAAGTAAGACTGAACATAATAAAACACTATAAAATTTACTAGAATATTAAACAATAAACCTAATTGCTGCTCAAAGTACCTCAATCTTATTGGAGTAGTCAAAAAAAAATTGAGTAAAATATTTATTAGGTAAGCGAAGTTCAAAATTCACATGACCTAATTTATGGGGAAGTCCTAGTTTATATTATTATCTAGACTTATTATCAGTTCTTATCATAACGTTAACATCGAATACTTTCACTTCGCCATATTGGTGGACACGTTCCAAGGTCGATTATAAATAAAATAACATGTTGCCTACCTGACAAAACAGGTTGTATATGTCTAGACTAAAACTAAGAAATATAAATAGTAATTTAGTTAGTGATTTAAAAGATGGAAATATTTCGCCTCGCTATATATTTCGCTGCTGCGAAATGTATGAAAATGAAGACGACCTTATTTTTTTTTACTTAATATTTGAAATATATAATTATCAAATGTGACTAAATCGAGCCAAGATTCAGCTTACGTACTCAGAATTTAGTTACGAACCCTTGCAAACATCGAGTTAAGACACTCGGGAGTCTAATAATAATAATAATAATCTTTATTTGTCTTCTCACAATCACCATTACAGTATTAAATAAGTAAAAACAACAATATTCTGGAAGACAGTAATTGCGAGAGGACTGGTGTCTGAAAAGCCATTAGCCTGTATCTCAGATCACCAGGCACTCCCCTAGTTATAAACATTGTTTTGCTAACTTTACTTAATTATACATACTTAATAATAATAAAAGCGATATATTATGAATTACCAATGCCATATTATAAAACTAAATTAAAATGGTGGCTGACTGAAAAGTGCTTTTACACAATTAATGAATATCTTAATAAATAATTAATAGTAATACATAATATAATAGTAATAAAATAGTATACTTAATAATAATTTAATAATTAATATAATTTTATATAAATAAATAGCTTCTAAAACAATATTTGCATGTCATAGTGATGGCTAAACATGTAGAACATAACCTAGTTTAAGATCTTCTCATGTAACCATATTTATAAGCAAATAAAATATTCTATTCTATTCTAAAGTCTCAAAGAAAGATATTGTTTAACCTACCGTTCTGAACTTTGCATCCAAATATTAAAAGTTATAATTAAGAGGCGTTGGAAAGAAATTAAAAGACGTATCGGGTTGTTCATATAGCGTTTATTATAATATAATGTATGTACATAAATCAAGATTAAATTAAACACTTAAATAAGTAATGCCCGACATAATAAATGACACATTTATATGTGTTTGAATAGGAATATAACTTACTTTAATGTATACCTATGTAAGTACAAGTTGTTTACTTCGTTAATAAAACAATACCATCAGAATACAATCACCTTACATATAACACCTTTATTGTATACTATGGTATACAAATACATTTGCATATAATTAATAATATATTTCAGTGATAACGGAAAAATCTTGATCATCATCATTATAACAGCTCAATGACGAACACGGCTGGACATAGGCCTCAACTATTTTTGCCACTGTGAGTGATTTTGTGAGGTCTGCAACCAAAATCTTGATACTTGATGTGAAATATCAAATTTAGGAACGAGATTCGATTGATTTCATAGTCAAATGTTTAAAAAACGATTATTAAATCGACCAATCGAATGTCGAGATTGCGGGTCTTTATGTCAATCGTAAGAACAACACAATGATTGTATACTCGGGCCGAATTTGATATAGAACAAAAATAATAACAACATTTGACTATATTATAATGTCTGTTTTTTAAAACCAATAATAAAGACAACTCATGAATTTTATTTTTTATTAGTGTAAAAATAAGAAGTAACTGTTTAATACCACATCAACAGAAATTATATTAAGTACAAATAAAATAAAAAAATACAATTTGATCCTAGATCCCACATTAGTTTATATAATTATCTATTTGAAGCCTTCGTGGCTCAGTATTTGAAGCCTTCGTGGCTCAGTGGTTAGTGACCCTGACTGCTGAGACAGAGGTCGTGGGTTCGATTCCCACCAAGGACAAATCTTTGTGTGATGTGCACATTTTTTTGTTCTGTTTCTGGGTGTAATGTATCTATAATATGTATGTATTTACGAAAAAAAAAGTTATTTAAGTTATTAACAAGCATTAGCTTAGTTTGGAACTAGATGGTGCTGTGTTTGAATTTCCAAACATTATTATTATTATCTAATCTTACTTTGAGCTACATGGCGCTGTGTAAAAGAAAATTATTCTCTGCCTCCTCGAGCCAGCATAAAATCAGCAGGCTTTTCTTGTAATGAATGACAATGACCAGCAAACCTTGGGCTATTAATGATAATACCTACATAATCAAAATAATCAGCTATTTTGACCAAAGAGCTGATAATGTCAAACAACATTGCAACTATAGTTACTGTTTGAAGGAAATAGTTTAATTTATTGTATGATCAAGACCACAAAATTGTGATAAATGGTGGTCAGATAGGACAATGTACTGATGTGTGGGAATTACGAACTTTTATTGTATTGTGTTGAAACGAGTGGTCATTGACTAGTGACCACGGTCAGATTGTTTATCGGTCATTTGACCACAATATGTTTGTGTTACGTATAGAATTTTATATGTAGTTAAACTGGCTTTGTTAGGTATTTTAATAACAGTATAATTTTTACCACCAAATCGGAAATATTTCTTTTATGTAGGTACTATAATGACCAGATATTTATTTATTATACTGTTGTTATTTTCATCGATTACAATGCAATATCGATGCAATATTCGTAATAAAGATAGTCCCAGTGATTAATTAACTGATAAACCATGAGCAATACATGTATTGTGGATTTCAATACAATAAGTACATTAGTAAGTGAAATTACTAGAATATTATCACGGATTGTAAAAGAGAAAAACACTAAACTTAATTATCCTAAAATAAATAAAATAAGTATAATAATATATTAAGTAATTAAAAACAATCTTCAAATTACAAAAGTAGGTTCCTATTTATTAAAAAAAAAACAAGAGGCAATCAATATTATATATTCCTAGATACCAAAAAGTTTTGATAAAATCCTTAGCTCACAACCTCTGCTCTCTCGTTTTAAAAAAAGAATTCTTTTTTTAAATTTGGAATATAAAAATGTAAAAACCAAAAACTTGTTTACTCAAAATACTAGTGTCATTTTAATCGAATTAAGTTTATTAACATTTAGTAGTTTTGTATACTTCACTATCTGTACTTGAAACGTCTTTATTATCGGCGGCCTAGAAACCTTGCTTATAGTATTTAACTACACACTATTAAACAGTACAAAGCGGAGCAAGTGTAATGTAGATAATGCTTGTAATTGTGACATTCAGATACGTTAGTTCAATGACGTGAAAGTTACAAAGAACTGATTCAGGATTTATTTCATCATTGTTTTCGTCATTGTCTGTGTAGTGACGGATTAAGAATACGTAATGTCACTACCCCATTTTAACCCGTAGGTGTAAAAGGCGACTAAGGGAGTAACCTTACGTAAACAGGAGCACTGCAAGAAAAGAAAATTCGAAACAAAACCAATCCGTATGGCCAGCGTGGTATAGAAGGTAAATTCCCTTCACTGACGTTCACTGCTGGGCAAGGGTCTCCTCCAAAAAATGTTGAGAAAATTTCAAATCGAAATCATATATTATAACATCTACGCATTAACATTTTAAGATTTTATAATATATCATTTCGATTTGAAATAATATGTATCCCTCAAGTTACTTGGTGAATAAGCCTACGCTTATTCACCAAGTAACTTGGGGGATACATCAATACCTATTACTTTAATAGTCTTTAGGCTCGTTAAAATATTTAGTCGATAATTAAAACACGCCTAATTCTTAAATTGAAAAATTAGTCTTCAATTAATTTAACAAATTGCTTTTGGTGGCCTTCGACAAACGGCTGCAATAAACGGCACATTGTTAATCGAAACGATGTGATTATCCATCGATTTGAACAGAAGGCTAGACATAAATCGCCTAAACGTTTTAGTATTACTAACAAGAGGTACTGACGGCGTCACGTCGTCTCTGGATAGAAGAATTTATTAAAATACGCATTAAATAGGTGCCAAGCCGTTGCCTCACAAGGGAATGCTCTAGGACGTAGTTAGTATGCGTCGATGCACACTAACTGACTGACGTACGCACGTAAATATAATTGTTGTGCTCGATACTCAAGCCTTCTCCTTGACGGCTCTACTGGCCCTTGATCTAGAATACTCGATTATGTGAATCGATTATTTTTCACTTACAATGTTGGCTATTGTAATTTATGTGCTTGACTAGACCTAATTTGTTTGGTTTTATTCGGTCTTTGTAATCTGTTACTGCTAAGCACAGGATTGTGGCTTCCATCCTCATATACGAAACGTTTAGAACGTCCCTAAGCAGTTTCAAGTCTTGTATGTTACTTGCATCGCTTTGTCGATAGCGAAAATTTGAGTCCTCCATATTCTAATTAGTTAAATTATTTTGTACATAGTCTTTGAATTCTAAATTGGCTGGACTTTTGGAATTTTTATGAACTGTGTATGAGGGACTATATGATTTAGATTAACAATTAGAACCAGTAGGTGACGCTCCAATAGGTTTCTAGGAAAAAGTAGGACGTTTATCAATTTCGCTAGTTTTGCTATAAATTTAACTATTGTCACACTGCGTTCTTGTAATGGTGTTAAAAGCCAATGGACGCAAAAAAGACAATTGTTTTAGTAATCGGTCAAATCTATAAAAGACGGATATGATTTGTGTGCATTGTGACATGACATGAACAAGCTGAATTAAAAAAAAGAATAACTGATTTTTTTTTATAATCATATCAAAAAGGATTGCGTTGTAAATAGTATGATTACATTATGGAATAATCTCTTTTCAAGTTGAGACAAAACGAGAAGAGGGTAGACAACCGATACAATTTAAATTCTACTAATATTATAAATACCTATCGAAGATACTTGTCACTCAATCACGCCAGAGCGGCTTAAAGGATCTCCAAGGAATTTGGAACACATATCCATAGAATAGTCTGGAATAAAAAATAGACCACTATTTAATACAAACCTATACTCATATTATAAAGCTGAAGAATTTGTTCGTTTGGTAGAACGCTAGGATCTCAGGAACTAGTGGTCCCATTTAAAAAAATATTTTAGTGTTGGATAGCCTATTTATCGAGGAAGGTAATATAATGTCACGCTACGGTCAATAGGAGCTGAGCAGTGGCAAAATAAAGAACGTCGGGAGCAAAGCCCCGCACGACTTCTAGTAATAGTAGTAATAATAAGGTGCAAGCTAATTACCACTCGTAGGTATATTGATTGTTAAATTCTTTTTAATTTTCCGGAGTTCTAATTTTCCTTCCAATAATCGAGACATTAGTTAGTAGAAATGTATTTATATAAACGATAAAATGAAACCACTAGTAATCGATTAGATCATTCAAATTATATTAACGTAACAAAATCCCTAAAACCAAAGCAATTATCTAAATGGGCTAAAAATATTTTAAATTTAAAATTAAGTAAGGTTGGTTCATTTAAACTATCCAAACGGGCTTTTAAACTAGATATATTAAGTGTATAAAATATAACAAGTAATAATAAATCAGCTAATAAATAAAGCAGCAACAATTAAAAACATTATTAATAAGAAAAATAAATGTCATTACAACGACAAACAAAGACATAAAAGACTTGTTTTCTGTCTTCGTTTTAATCATTGAATTATGAATCGCGCCCATGTTTATTGGTCAGCGGTTGCTAACTGGCCTTATACGTTATGATCTAAGGTCATTTGTACAATAAAAGTAATACCAATCGAATTTTATATCTGCCGAATTAAATCTAACCTTAATCTATGGTCGAGCTTTCGAAAATATCAACGGTGTATGCGTTACCTTTTAATTGAGAAGTTTTTCTATTCTTAACCTTGTGTGTTAAGCAATAATTATCGCAAATAGGCTTGGTATAAATTAACTATTACTATGAAGCAAATTGTGCTTTAACTTTGGATTATTCAAAGAAATTAATGCATTTATTCATGTAATTAACATAGAATGATAACCTTCGGTCAGTTAATATACTATATTTTCTTTTAAATTAAGGGCAAAGGTAAGTTGTCGTGCAGCCCAGCCCTTGATACACCTAATTAACTTGCTTTATAAATTCCAATGTAATAGTCATTTGTATCGTGAGACTTCTAGTTAATGTGCACAATAGTCTTATTTGCATAAAAGAAGAAATTAATAAACAATAGGATATTGTCTATTTCGAATATCTTCTTTAGGATATAGTTTTATACTTAGAATTTTAAATGATCTTGTAGGAAAAAGAATATCCTAACTAAATATAATAATATTTTAAAAGTGAATATATTTATTTGTTACACTTTCACGGCTTAAAAATCTTAACGGTACTTAATGATATTAAATTAATAGTTACACTAACAAAAAAAGAATCTAAAACAGACATGCTGCTGACGACATAATATCAGGTTCCAGGGCCCACTCGTTACGGCGAAGCGACAGTGCACAGAGGGTTTTAGTGGGTATTCTTTTGGCCAGTGAGTCCCATAAAAACGTCTCATGTCCCCGCACGGGGCGGTGTGCGTATAAAACAAACATACGTAAGACAGTTTCAAATAAACATTTTCGTAACCAAGGGTTACTTTTAATTTCGTTTGTATAGACATCGTGACGTAAATAAGACATCGTCTGCAATATTAATGAATCGAATAGAATAATGAAGTGTTCATATAATTGAAAAGAAAGTGAAAATGGCTTCCTTTTCGTTTGTTTAAGAATGTTGTATGACGGATCCCGCGGCGCGCGCCTAGCTAGTTCCGTTCCGTATTACGCAGCTCACGTATGCCGAGGCCATGCTAATTACTGGCCTCACGAAATCGAAAGTAAGCACTCGATTGTCTAGATGTAGGTTGCGATCGTATAAAGAAACGTAACATCATATCCTACTTTGAAAATATTCTGTTCAAGTATTGTTCACTTTAGACTAGAAGCGACTAACTTTTTAAATACCACTTGTCTCATAAAACGACTCGGTGGTATTTAAACAGAGTCATTCAACATCTGGAACGTTGATTAAGATCATTTAAAATACATATCGACCTCTATATTATTATTACTCTAGTACATATCTACATCTCAAAAAGTAAGTAATTCATAGTATGGCATCATAAATTTGCCTGTTTATTGCCCATTATTTACCATATAAACGTTTAACTCTAATTGCGGACTTCCGAGATTATTTGTTCTATTTAGGTACTCTAGTTTTTATAGTTGATTGAGTTTTAAAATGTTTGATCACGATCACGCCATCCGCGGCCCAAGGTCACTCGCAAACTTTTGACAGACGCCGCCATCTTGGTATTTCCTAAGGAATGTCTGTTCATTCTGAAGCATCCAAGCTTGTTATGTGGTGTGAATCTGTTAATGACAAGAATTTTACATACCGTTATAATAGTTTAAATAGTTAGTATGATAATGACCGCGAAAGGTAGGGTGTGTATGAGTGAAATACGCGCATGCGTGTTTTATTGTGGGAGCACTTGTTCAATGTTAGCCCAGTTTGTATTATATCTATTGTACTCCGTCTGTCGCCGCGTGATGTTTTTAACCTGTGCCTGTGTGTCGCACGCGATGACGCAGACCGCCATTACGTCTTACAACTCCCTCGAACATTATACTGATAACAATTCAATGTGAAAATAGTAAAGATTAGATATCTATCTCAAACATAATGTTGACAACACCTACTTCCTCTCGACAATAAACATCCGTTCTCAATTAAATCATACAAAAACATAATTTGGGAAATACTTCGTGACGAATACTTTTACACTGGTGTTACAATTTTATCTTACTGCGTTTAAAATATTGTTATTCATGAACATTCATGAAATATAGCAATAAAACTAATAATATAATAATTATATTCTACCACATTCACACAGCGCCATCTAGTCCCAAAGTAAGCAATTATATTTGCTTGTGTTATGGGTACTAAACAACTGATATACTACTTAAATACATTTTTTTTTTGAAAATATATAGGTACACATTATAGATAAATTACACCCAGACACAGAACAAACCTTTATGCTCATCACACAAAGATTTGTTCTGGGTGGGGATCGAACCCACGACCTCCGGCTTAGCAGTCAGGGTCACTAACCACTAGATCAACAGGCCAGTCATGCTATTCATAGACAAACTATCGCAAAATAGAACGCAGTAAGTGTAAATATAACTTTATAAACAGCGTAGTGTGATTAGAAAAATTTGTATAACTTTCTCGTTGCGATGGAATTCGATTGAGCATTTCGAAATATAAATTCATAATTTCACATTCCCGTTCCGTATCGCTAACGCGTTTGGTTTCTGCACGCGAAAACTAGCAAGTTCACGATCTGTGTCGTGTGACACGCATTATTACACAGAGGTTCCCGTGGTCGTAATCGTGTTGAAGTTTTACACATACTTACGACAAATTTGTACGATAGGACTTTTTGACTACTGGAATACTTATTGAATATTCGATGAATCAAATTGTCAGAGCCAAATTACCTCAAGTCAGTCATCAGTTTATATAGTGTGTGCGAAACTCAGATTAAAAATATAAAATTTACTCATTTAGGTACATTAAAATAAAACATTATAGGTATATTTCCTCGGTTGTATGCCTTCATTCGACACAGATATTACAAGAATTTATTTGTTAGTTGTAAAACAATGGGGAAATAATTAAATGTACACCTATTACGTTATTTCTTCTGTTTAAGCTTACAATTAAACAAAATCAACTACGTCAATGTCTTATGCGTTATTTGTAAAATTTTATGACGTCATACAATTGTAATAAGATCCATCTTTTCCTAATTTACCAGTTGCGTGACAAATGATGAACAAATACACTTCGTCTTCAGCAGACTGGTGGCCTCTGAAATAATATTACATTTCATTGTTATCACATTTATGTTGTGATAATTATCTAAATATTTGCAATATGTATTTACTCAACTATGTCTTTTAAAATATGCTTCTTAAAACGTTATTTAACTCGTGAATTGAGTAATTCAAGAAAAATTTTGGTTGTTTGACGACGTAAAAACGGTTAAACAATTAAAAGGCCTAAACAAATTTACACCTGTTTAGGAGCATAAGGTTTGTAAAAAACAAATATTATTTAGAAAGTTGACTATTGCTATGCTGATTTATATTTAGTTTACATTAAAAGTAAATGTTTCCTAAAAAAATATCAACTGACTGACCGATTTTCTGACTGACCAAAAATAACGACGTTTAGATATTTAATAACAATGTCAAGCAATTACCCAGTTTAATTAGGATTTTTGACATTGTATGTTTTTTACTATGTGCGCTTTTGACATTCTGCTCTTTTGACACTTTGCGATCGTTTGTCATTTTGCGCTTTTGACCTTATGCTCATAAACGATTTACGTCAAAGGAGGTTTGAAGAATAAATTATTGAAAGGACAGCTTTCTAAGCTAAATAGTGTTTATCGAGCCCGAAATTTTAGGACAGAACATATTCAATAACATCGACTTAGATAGTCAACCTTCAGAACCCGGTCTATAAACTACACAACCTAACCTCGGATTTGTTTTCAAATCTCCTTTTAATTTGCGTGCAGCAGTCTTTTGTCTCCTCGACACATACTTATTTGCTAAGTTTGCACACTTATTGTTCTTCTTGAGGCATTTATACATAACTTACTGTGTAACAAAATAACAACTTCACGCAACAATGCGACCTTGGCAACAGCTGATTTCTACGACTCAATAAAAAAGTCAGAGAATTCTTATTCAAGTTTATAGAGAGAGCACGACGTCCGACACTATTGCGCATTTGACCTCAACGACCGACTGATTTCAAATCGACGAGGAAAAACAATACAAAATTTCGTATTTTAATCGGACGCAGTAACGAGGTCGCATCGCGCAGTTCATGAGTGCCTGCGCGCGGCGCCGTGACAATGACAGTGACACTTTAAATTCTTTTTCTTTTTAAAATTGTCTTTGATTGATTGCTTAAGGCTTCCGATTGGTGGGTTTAAGCTTTAATTAAGGTTACGTTCTGATATTAGATAAGCACTCACTATTATACACTTGACATTTGAATGAAGGTTCAATAGCTAGTAATTATATACATAGTTTTAGATATTAATTTTGTCCGAAGTGGCAACGATGTTCTCATTGCCAAAACAGTTATATTATTGCATTAATCATTATGAAATAGTAAATTAACGTTTTCTAATAAAATGCATTGCTTTTCTTGTGTAATTTATTAAAATTTGGTTAAATGCCGAAGCAATCGGTCATGTAGTATATCTTGTTGATAAACTTATTTATCTATCAAATTAATAATGAGTACCACTATTGATATTGAAGTAAATAAACAACTGCGCATTGAAGTTATCAGTCAGTCAATTATCTTTATAATTGTTTTAATAATGTCGTAATTTGTTTATAAAAAATAGATACGTAATTATTTATCTACTTTTAGTTCCTTTTTGTATCGCCGGTTATGGTTACAATCACGGCTATTGAAGCAGACTCTAATTTTAAATTATCAAGTAGAAGAAGTAATCTTACACCTATAACTATAAGTTTAATGTGATCACACACTTCCCCTAGGTTTACATACCCTGCAGTTATTGTTAAAATCGTTCTAATTTCAAATTTGGTGTCATTCGTTTAAAACATGTTGCTATAGAAAATAATTTGACCACATATAACTTTGAACTTATCTAGAGATAAAAATAACAATACCGCATATCTTCAATGCCCAAACATCTCAAAATATTTAATATTAAATAACCACAAACTTGACATACAAATTCCAGTTCTCAAATCCTGTTGCATTTATTATCTGTAATGACTGACACAATTAAATAGGAAGTAGCCTAGGACATAATTATCCAGCTAGTCTAGTTAAATTACAATAGATATTGTCTGAACCGGACACGCGAATTGATAATGTTGTGTAGGTAGCTTTTAAAGACCTAGACACATTTATAATAAATAGTAAGCATTTATAAAATATTTAAGGATTTAATGCACACACAATCACGTACTTATTAAAGTTGTCGCCTATATTCTGTCAAATTACGTTTTTAGAAAATAGCTTTTGTAAAATCAGTCTTAAAATATTACTTAAAAAGCAATAAAACTTTTTGACGCTCACGTCTAACGACAGCGAAACAATTGTGTGACAATTGAAGTCTTTTGGAGCTCTATTTTGAGCGCTGTTTTTCAATCGCTGAGTGTGCGTCTTGGGTTTAGAATAGAATAAAATAAGTAACTACCAACCTTTTTTTAGTAAGGTATTTTTTTGTCTAGTTAAAAATGTTTTTTAATTTCGGTAATTAAACCTTATTCAATTTTATTTAAAATTAACTTTCAGCTGGTTATATTTCTGTAACGCATTGAGACGTACTCGTGGACATTGTCAGCGAAAATACTGCCTAAAATGGTATTATTTTTTTTTGGTAAATTATTCACTACTATTTAGCATTCATTGCGATTATGTAGCGGCAATTTTCAATAATATAGTATAATAGTGTAGTAATATAGTGTCTATCGATGGAGTTGGCTACCAGAGATAGAAATTTTGACACATTTTGTATGGAGCTTATGTCAAATAATAATATTATCTGTAGTTGTTCGCCATGATAATATCTACGGGTATTATTTATTGCGGCTTACGATTGCATTTTGTTTATGTTGTCAATATGCTCAAAACATTGATACGATCGATTTCGGTTCATTGAATTTTTTTATCTGATATAACAAGTGATTCAATATATTTTATTAACAATGTTTATTTTATTTATTCATGCCTAAAATTTATTTTAAGTACATACCTAACGGGCGTCCATGAAAATCGGTTGTATGAACATGAATTATTGGTATATTAGCATGCCAAGAAAATTCAATCATTCTTCCTGCCAGCAAATCAGCCAGCTAGCTACTTTGGCTTAGGACTTAGCTCCCCTTTCCACGCCAATGAGCTTAGGGCCACTACTCAACACCAAAATCTACTTTTTAGCTACATATCCCCCATACCCTGTTTCCACAGTTGGGCTCGTTAGGTTGTTGGTTTTATTTTCCCATTTTCATGACAATAGCAATTTCGTTTATTTATTCTGCGGACTCCAACGAATATTTAAACAAATATTAGACAAAATGGTCCGGCCACTCGAGTTTTGCGCTAATAAAAAAAAATATATTTATATTTATATATCTATAAAGGTTTTAATTCCACATTTAGTAGATAATTTAAATAAACATATCCAACTCCCTGCTGAATATATGGAATCATCTTTTTCATGAAAACGTATTCAAAATTCAACATACATACGTTACGCAGTCACAAACACGAGACATTTAATTTTTTTCAAAGTCCGTTGAACTTCAACAATGGGCTACTTATGAAACAATCGGTTTAACATTGATGATGACAAATGTACGAAGATATATTACTATCTCATTAGTTTCAATGTTCATTCATACAAACACAATATGAGCTCAATTATTGAACTATTCACTGCTTGACTTGAGCACAATATAAAAGACCATAGAATTTTATATTATGACTGACGTTCGTTAATTTTTTTTTTATTGAATAATGCTTCTTTTTCGTTATTCATTGAATTACGACTAGGATAATACCTACCGGCAGCCCTTACAATGATACGAATTTATAAGACAGTTTGTTTAATGCGATTATCAAGATTAAGTTCCCATCAATTAAGAGGTCCAAGCAAGGCCCTTATTTAAAAAATAAAACTTTAACATATTAACAAATAAATTTTCTATTTTAATCCGAGCATCATTAAACCAACTGCCGTCATTTTCACATTCAATTTTTAAATTATGATCGTTAAAGACTATGATAACATCATCAATAAACGCAGATGTTTTAATTTTAACATCAATTAAAGCTTCGTAATGTACTACAATAATCTTATGGCATCCGCTTAAATAAACAGCGCACCTAAATTTTATTTGCTTATAACCTTGCTAACGTCGCTAAATAATGAATACGCTATATGTACGAGTACGTAGCCAAGAAATCTACCTCAATGATTCTCAGAAGCTGCACAATTATGTCATCTATTTGTTTGACCATCTGTTAATTTAATTAAAAAACCGTATTTTCAAACTGTTCCGCTCGTCGCAATATACGATAAATGACTCCCGTGACAAGTTTACTTTCCCTTTACTGACGACTACGCGACTTAATACTGATTGATTTAGGTACGCGTCCATGTTAATGGGCAGCCACTATCTTGTAAACAACTAAGCTATATTGATGTTCTGTATTTCCTCAATCCATCGTATGATTATTATTATCTGCAATAAACGTGATGATGTATTGTATGTAAATAACTGACACATGAGTTTATATGATCTAACGTAGCCATTAAACACCAGATGATGTGTTCTATGAAACTCGTAACAATCGACGATTTTATGGATTTTGTTTTATGTTTTTAAGTTCCCGTTATTGTATCTATAAAATTCTCATAATATTTGTCTTTGATGTATCTAACCTTAACTATGACCATAGAATTTGCATGTAAAGAAAATATCCTGACATTAATAGCAATAATATCATTTGTTACAGAGCGAGTCAAGCTACACATCATCAGAAGAAGGGTGCGGTGGAGGCGAGCGCCACGCCGTGCTCAGTTACGAGCAGGTGTCGCGGCTCAATGATGTCATGGATGAAGTGGTACCTATCCACGGGCGCGGCAACTTCCCCACACTGCACGTGCGCCTGCGCGAGCTGGTGGCCGGCGTGCGAGCTCGGCTAGAGGCGCCACAGGCGGCCGGCGGCGCTGGGGTAGCCGTGCGCGACGTTAGACTCAACGGTGGTGCCGCGAGCCATGTGCTGGCGGACCGCGCTCAGCCCTACTCTGATATCGATCTCATTTTCACTGCTGAGCTCCCGACAGCCCGCCATTGTGACCGCGTCAAGGCCGCAGTACTCGGACATCTTTCCACTCTTCTTCCCCCGGCTACACCACGCCGTCGTGCCACCCCAGCCGGTCTCAAAGAAGCCTACGTTTCAAAGATGGTTCGCGTAAGCTCAGACGGTGACCGCTGGTCACTAATTTCACTTGGTAACTCGCGCGGACACAAGTCCGTTGAGCTCAAGTTCGTGGACACGATGCGCCGCCAGTTCGAGTTCTCCGTGGACTCCTTCCAGATTGCTCTCGATTCGCTGCTAGCGTTCCACGAATGCGCTCAGCTACCGATCGGAGAAAACTTTTACCCAACCGTCGTCGGCGAGTCAGTCTATGGAGACTTCAACGAAGCCCTACTCCACCTCACAGAGAAGCTCATCGCAACACGACAACCCGAGGAAATACGCGGCGGCGGTCTGCTCAAATACTGCGCCCTCCTCGCGAAGGGCTACCGGCCAGCGCGACCGGACAAAATAAAAACCCTCGAGCGATACATGTGCTCGAGGTTCTTCATAGACTTCTCGGATCTCGGGCAACAGCGTGCAAAGCTCGAGGCCTACCTGCGCAACCACTTCGTCGGCAGGGAGGAAGAAGCGCTCAAACATAGGTAAGAACATTCTCGATTAGCGAACGACTAATTGCATTACAATAAAAGTTTAGGTGAGACTGACGGTGATGTTCGCTGTCGCAGGTACCTGACCCTGCTGCACGGCGTGGTGAGGGAGTCCACAGTGTGCCTGATGGGCCACGAGCGGCGGCAGACGCTGGCACTGATCGACGCGCTGGCGTGCCGGGAGCTGTGCGCGCGGGCGCCGCTGCTGATGGCGCCGCCGTACTACGTGTGCGTCTGCGCGGCGTGCGCGGCGTGCGCAGCGTGCGCGGCGTGCGTGGCGTGCGCGGCGCCCGCCTACTGCGACTGCTGCCGCGCCGCCACGTGCCCGGCGTGACCGAGCGCGCGCCCCGCCCTCGAGCCCCGATAACGATCGACGATGAATTTAGTGCCAAATGTATATAATACGGATAACAAAATGTATGTGTATGGACCGGCGCGTGGCGGGCGCCGCACTCACTGTCCGCCGATCAATTCGCACGTCAATTGTCCGCCGCGGGCTCGCGGGCCGCGCGGCCGGCACGTGAAGTAATTTCTAGTCGTACTCCTTTCGTGTTGATAAGTTAATATGTTAGCAGTACGAAAATTATCGTTCACGTGGATGTGACTGACGCGCCGCTAGATAGTGAGTCCGAGTCGATGGTCTGCCTATAAAAAAAGACTAGTTAGTTATTTTTAAGCTTTTATGTATAGAAGTCGTCTCCATAAAAGTAGTGGCATGTCTCTCGCCGTCGAAAATCACAGAGAAGCGGACGGTCGGATACGAGTTTTATTGCTAACATAGTGCGAACATCGCAAGCGAAGGAGATTACAAGAACAATGTAACGAGTCCGGCCTTGTGGCGGCCTTTGTACCGCGACGAAATCCGTCAAGTCGTTGTAGATCACGAACGTAGCGCCATGCGCCATGCACCTCCGCTCCTCGACGTGAGACACACATCAAATCACTATTTTACTATGTATTTATCAATCTGAAAGGAAGTATGTATACACTTACACGTTTCGTGATCGCTCTAGTATTGTATACGGCTTGGCGTACGAAGTAACAAATTAAGATACACATAGAAAAATATAAAATGATAAAAAAACCCCAAAAAAATAATATTACTAAGGTGTGTACAATATTAAAGTTCACGCTTTTTTAAATAATAATAAAAATACCATTATAAAAATATTTTAAGAACGTTTACAAGTAGAAGTCAGAGTTAGTAACAGAGTACTTATGAACATTTTTTTTACTATTAACCTCTCATCAATTACGGTTTATATTAAAGCTGTAGATGGTATGGAAAATGTGATTTAATTGTTGTATTAATTAACCATGTTGTCGATGATATATTATCTACTTACATAACATTATATGTAGATTAAATCCAATAGAGAGATATATTATTATTGTTGTATTTTAACGAGATATAGATATATGAACGATTGTGTAAACAGTGTCCGGCCAATACGTGAATGTGTTAGTATTTTGCCAAATGCATATTCAGAGTAAATATTATATGTATACACATCTTTGCATGGAACTTTGTAGGGCTTGAATAAAGCAGTTTGTTATGTAGTGTATTTTGTGTAGTTGAAGTTATATCCGAAGTAATCAAGTACAATCATCTTATAGAGTTAACTTTTTATCGTTAACTTCGGAACAATTAACGAGTTTATGAACGAATTTTTCCCGACTTTGCTCACTGTCGAACCAAAATTAAGATCTCATTTTCTTTTTATAAAAGTCTTCAAAAATTATTTTGGGTTCGTAGAATTGTAATGCCATTTTAACTGTAATCACATGTTCGTTATCTTCGCTTTATGTCATGTTTATGGCTGCGGAGAGATAAACGTTTGATGCAAGTTAAACGCAAACAGTGCTCCGTTTCACTTGTGATGAAATCTAATGTATTGAAAGATCTTAAATATACTTCAAAATATATTAAAGCAGTAGTGAAGGTAACTTAATGGAATAAGTCAGAACAATCATGATTGCAACGGAACGCGGTAAACGTCAAACGGTAGCCCTAAATTTAGAAATAGTACGCAGTCGTCTGTACTTAGAAATAAATGAAGTACATAAAACATAGTTAACTGATCTAAACTTTATTCCATATGTAATAAGAGTGAATGTAAGTTAATTATCACTAGTGTTACTTGCTATATCGAGACAGGCGTCTAAGTTGTGATTTGTAGTCTTTTCGACAGGTATTTTAAATGTCATTCTATATTGTCACTATATTTATTATGTAACTGTGATTGTTATATCTATATTGTAGATCAGCTATTGGCAAGATCCGAGAACTACCTCCTCGCGTCAAATATAAATTACGTTATTCGATGGTATATTTTTGTGATTTTTCTCTCTAGGACTATTAAGAAAATTATGTAGGCAAACTAGCAGTTGGTTAATAATAACCAGTTATTCACTTTACCAGTATCTTGTGTAAGATTTAAAACTTTCGAACTCGATGGTTGGTGTTTTTGATCGAAAATTTTATATGGGCCTGCCTCCAATTTCGGATTATCTACATAATTTTTTCTTTAGGCAAAGGGCGCATTCACTATTCCGGATTTTGACACAATTCGCAACAGTGAATACGTACCAAGAGACGCTAGTTAGCTTATAAAGCTCTTCCACAGCACTTAAAATGGCTAAAACGCTTCCATAAAAAAAAACGGTCTAAATATTTAAAAAATGTTTTTGCAAAGAGAGACATTGCAATATAGTTTAGGATCTTATTTTTTCTAAAGTTACCATCAGTTTTCAGCTAGCCTTATTTTATAATTAATTTTAATTCTTAAAGAGCACTGGTCAAACGGCGTTTTCGTGCGAAGTTGGATGTTTGTTATATGTATATATTGTTGGATAATGGTTTTATGAAAGTGAGATATTCATCTGATATATCTAAAATGTTGTACTTAAATATAAAAAGGCGATTTCAAGAAAAGACAAGTTATCATAAAAAAAATAACAAAGATGAATCAGAATAAATATCTTCAAAGTTTGTAAGTCGAAACTGTCATATTTCATGAAAAATTTAAAGTACCATAATTTCAAATAAATATTGTCACTTCATTTCTATAGAAAAAACATAAACAGTTATCTTTTGCAGTGCTATACGCACTTTAATGAAACAGCTGCTAAAAATTAAGCGATGTTAAGTATAAATTTACAAATTCAATGTTTTATTTCGGCGCATTCAAAAAAAGTTTGACTTTTGCGTCGATCACTTACATTAACTACAAATAGATACACACAATATTGACACAATTGGTATAATGTTAGACATTCAGATATACGAGTATACATTGCAATTTTTATTTATTAAAAAAAAAAAAGTATTTTTAGAACATCACGTACCAGAAATATATTGCATTTTTGGATGCACTAAATGGGTATCGTCAGTTTCCATTTGTTATGCAAACAATTTATAATAGTGCCTACAAAACTATTTGTTGTTGAATTTCAAGTCATTAACTTACCTACTTATGTAGATACAGTTGTTCGATATTATGCTGAAGTCAATATTTTGTTCACCCTATGTGTAAAATAATGACTTGTCTATCTAGACGATATCATTATAATAAGGCGCACATTGAATTTGCAGAGATTATAACTAACTCGTTCCATTGGTACTATGGTTACATTTTGATTATATAAAAACATAGACGCCTAACTTAACCTAACCTAACTAGATATTTGTCTGATTAGATTAAAATTTTGTGAAAGAAAAGTGGTCGTTTGGAGTAAAGCACGTCAACGCCATATTAAAAAGCGCGGTCTCGTATAACTTAAAATGTTCGATGATTAGCAGCAGTGTGGCATTTAGTATAACTACTGTTTTACAACCTATCAGTACAAAATTGGTCGCTAATAAAATTATTATGTAAATGCACTTATTTGTTTTAGTATTCTAGGTATAGGTACTACTTTCGTTTATTACTTTGATTAGTCTTTATAGATAATATAATTATATGAATTAAATTCCCAATATCATTTATATAATAAAAATTTACACGATAGGTACCTAAATATATCAGATACCAACAAAGCTTATATCTTAAGTAATAATATTAAAGGTTATTTGTAGAGTAAACGGAAATTTGATTATTATATCAATTTTTATTTTAAAATCTACAAAAATACTTAGTAAGGCTTGTAAAGATCATGTATTAATAGATGCGAAATCGTAATAAGTAATTAAATGCAAAATTTTATTCGTATTATATGTATACATAATTATGTAATTGATTAAATTTAGTACATAGGCCTATCTAATAGGCCTAAATTTAGGCCTAGCTAATAGTATATTTTTTTCAAAATTGTTAGTACCCGAGGGAATTAATTCTGATTCATATTTCAAGTCAATTACCACACAATTATTGTTGCACTAAAATTTACACTTGCTAATTACGAATATTTCATCATTGATGAAATATGGTAGTCAATTGTCTACGAAATTCATTGAAGTGCAAACATTCTAGTTTATGGTGATCTGCTCATGCCACCGTACACTACACTGCTGCTAATTGACCACATTTCAAGCCGAGACCACATTGGCAGGGCAACGGCAAGGCAACAAATAATCTCAAATAAATATATGGCAGCCGCCAAGAAATCGTTTAGAGGCCTCACACACCGCGACTTGTTGTAGTGATTATCGCGCATTCTCATCCATACTACTGACTGTGTACCTTCTCCCAAATTCTGTATCACTACTATCGTAATAGTAGAGGCGCGTTTACAAAACGCGCGACAGCGTCGCTACAAAAGTCGCCGTGGGCGAGGCCTTTTATAGGCAACGCAATCTTATTTTTATACTGTTTTCTGTCGCCGTCGCGTTCCCAGTGTGGTGTCGTCGATTACCGACGAGCTGCGCCGTGTCGCATCCCTCGCTCATATGTTAAAAGCGAAAGTTCGACACACCGACTCTCTAGTTTAGGGGTTGCTAGGTCATAACGCCTTATGCTATATAAGCTTATCGTTAGGTTTATCAAGTATATTTACCTTATAGTTATTTTCATTTTCTTCCTCTTCCATGTTGCCTGTTTCGTATTACACGATGCGTATAGACGCAGTGTTGTTGCGATACATAATTACTATGAAATTTGTGAGGAGTTTTAAGCTATTGTAAATTTTACAGAAATAAAAAATGTTGTGAAAATAAATTATAAAAAAGTGATATAAACAGTGAATTTGTGTCTTTTATTTTATATCCTAAAACATTTTACGAATCCTTAGAGAAAATGGCGACATCTCCAGCTGAGAAAGTGTATCTACTAAATGGTTTGTATTACATTTATCAAACGACAAAATAATTCACAAAAGAAATATGCTAAAATAAAAAAAAAGATTTTCATTCATACATCATCATGCCAGAAATAAGGGTACATAAAAATTGGGTTTCTATCTCATGATTACTGGCTGCCTACCGTTAAAAGATAAATAGGCTAAATGTACAACAGTATTTAAACCTATCTATTAACTCTTTATCTAAATCTATTAAAGTTTTGTCAGTAAAATTGTATTTTATAATAAGGGCAGTCTAGCCAAAACAATAGCATAAAAAGTGGAAGCAGAAGACCCACGATCAGTCCGATGGCAGTCCTTGGAGGTCTGCTTTATAGTAATAGAACCTAAAGGCTCAATAATAATGATGTTGGAAGAATTTATGAAAAATACTGCAAATAAATCTATAGACCAATGGCTCTTAAAATTTTATTAGTGAAGGAACATTTGACTACTTCTGACAGACCACACTTAAAATGCTGAATGGGTGATGGTCCCCAAAAATCTTCCAAATTTAATACCGATGGCTCAGTCAGCATGGTCTCTTTCCGTACTACTTTTGCTTACGAATCACTGCTATAGACATCATCAATACAACTCACAAGCGTCCCACTGCTGGGCACATTTGGAGGAGATCCGTGCCCAGCTATAAACAACTGTGAACTAATGATATTGTTATGCAATAATTATAATTTATTTTATAGAGTTAACTTCCTATTTCGACCTATATTTGAGCATTTCTCAGCAGGAAAATCTTATGTCAGTTTAATTGAACCAAGGTTAAATTAAGGACCTCGGCACGTTAGATATAACTATCATTAGGCCAAGGTGGGAAATAGGCAGGTATGTAATTATTTATCAACAAGGCGGGGATTTTTTTGAAAACCTATATTTATGGTTTTCCCCTGAAAATTATAGAAAAAAATGACACTTGTATTTAAAATTGACATATAATGTGAAAATAATTATACTTATTTCTTGAACCACAATACAAGCAATCTTATGAATTTGCTGTAGAAAGAATAAGTAAGTATATCATTTGAAGTATTTCTAAATAAAGATTCATGTATTTCTATTGCATAATTAAACAAAATATTATAACATAATTAGGTTATGCAGTTGATCTGTTATAAAAACAAAACCGTTATTTAGAAAGACAAAGAAAGAAAAAAATTTGTTTAAAATTTTTCACTGTATAGAAATTGGAGAATGGAGTGTCTGGATCGTAGGTACATATTAAGATTTATGCGAGATCAATTCTATGGCTAGAGCTACGCCACGTATATTCATATACTTGGCGTAGCTCTAGCCATAGTCTCATCCTCTTTTATTTAGTGTCTCAAGACACTCACTCTTTTATTGTTTTCTGATAGTTTGCGCTGAT
Source organism: Laspeyria flexula (assembly GCA_905147015.1). Classification (NCBI taxonomy): domain Eukaryota; kingdom Metazoa; phylum Arthropoda; class Insecta; order Lepidoptera; family Erebidae; genus Laspeyria; species Laspeyria flexula. Next base: position 15,195,548 of record LR989958.1, on the reverse strand, counting down.
ACAGATAAATTTCAAAATGAACGCAATAAAAATACAAATTTCCATCGAAATTATTCGAGCCACTTTCGAGATATAAAATTTTACTGATTGACTGTCACCGTGGCACAGTGGTTAAGGTGGTCGCCTCGCCACTACATCGCCGTGCTGGGTGACGTGGGTTCGATTCCCACACGAGACAAATATTTGTGTGATTCATAGATATTTGTTTCTAGTCTGGGTGTACTTTGTGTCCGCTAGTTTCATGTTTGTAAAGCTCCCCGAGACACAGGGCTTGTACCCTAGTACGTGCGTTGTCTTTTTAAAAAGAAAAAAAAAAAAAATTATAGAAAAAAAAGTTACTTAAAAACTTGCTCACTTATAGTCTTAGTACTACTTACTTCTGCCATAAACATTAACCTAAATTATTCCACTTTCCAAAACTCAAACTTAAAATGTAGGTAGGTACATTGAACTTGAAAAACAAACACCAGAAATTGAGAAAACTTTTTACAAGAAAGTTAATTAATTAGCGAGCCTAGATCCCATTAATGTGAACACTATAACTATTAAAGAAACAAGATTAATTAATTATCTAGATCTATCTTACTTACCTAGGTGGATGAAAGAATGTGTAAAATCAATATAGTTAACTTTTAGATCATTATTTCTATTTCAATAGAACAAGTTAGTTACATAAGATAAAAAACAACAATGTTTTTCAAAACAGCGAAAATTTACATAATCTTTGACTTGAATACAAAAATAGATTTAAATATATTACCAACTAAAGATTCAACTGCTAAACAACAAATAATTTAAAAATGTTTTGTAACTAAAGTCTATTTCATAAGAATAACAATTTTATTGATATATACAGTAACGGGAACCTTCAAAAGCAAACATACGGGATTGTGACCTAAATACAAACATGCAATCGCTTATATTAGATCTTCACAACTTCAAATGCGCGATTTTGTGACAATAAGCATAGTCATATAGGTAGATCTAATTGATTGAATTAGTATTGCATTCGTTTTGAGTAGTCCTTTCTGACTTGTGGTAATTAAAGTTTAGAACTAAAAAATATTATGGTTATATAATATATTATATCTAGGGACCGGATAGTAATTGTGGCCTCTCAGCTGTCTAACTGCAATAGTTCTTTGTTTCCACTTGTTCTACTGTAGAATTCATGGGTTCTTTTTCCTTAATAAATCCTAAATCTATCTACCGTAGAACTGTTTAGCAGAATGAATGTGAACAAAAGGACAGACAATAAATAAAAACAGAGCAGATTTTTAGCTATCAAAAGAGCTAAAAATCTGCTCTGTGTTTTTTTCTGTTTTAATTAATTAATTTTGAACATCATCCACCAATATATATATATTATAAATATATATTATGTTGAATAAAGGCGTCTACCACAGACGTTTAAAAACTAACCCGAGTAGTGTCGTATCGGTCATAATACATTACTATTCTTTAAACTTAATACTGAGCCCACAATTCTGGTTCCTTCTGGACATTTTCTAATTATGGCCAACAATATTACACCACTCATCGTTTGACAACATCTACAGTAGATTGCATCAGGTGAATTTCGAAGCTCTGTATTAGTCATTTGACCTTAGAGAGACCAATGCCAAACACTTCACTCGTTGAACATCATAGCAAATGGACCATTACATTATAAGGAAGCAGAACATCGGAAAAGAATATTTAGCTTCCATTGTTAAAATGTTCTGAAGATTACATCAGATTGTTTTAGTAGCTAGGGAACAGACAAGGTCTTTACTACCAATTATTTATACGAGTCAAATGAGATATGAATAAATCAGAAACAGTAGCTACATCTCAACCACAATAATTATAAGCTATAGATGGAATTCGTATGAAACTTTGAAAATTGTGTCCGGACAGATTTATGAGCTATATTATTAATGATCTACCTGTGAATATTTAAAACTGTTAAAAGTATAACCTCCGTTTGGAATTACTTAGAATGCGAAAAAAAATATATATTTTTTGCAAGCGTGTGTGGCCTAGAATAATTTACTTCTTATTATTATTAAATTAACGACTTTTATACGAATTTGCATTTAATTTTAGGTATTTAACTATTAAAATGTCACATCACAACGTAATATAATTTGAATTTTTTAATTGCACACATGTTTTCAGTCAGAAAGATCAAAGTTTTAATAGAGTCACTTACACAATAGATTGCGTACATTGTTTTGTTAGAGAAGATAATCGTGTTTAAAATTCTTCTATGTAAAACAAAATTTTAGATGTCGTAAGCCACACCTGCTGACACTGAAATGGTTTTGCAAATTGGACGCAAAATAGTTACAGTAAAACGTTTATTAAACATACTTACCTTCTTATAAATCGAATTAAAACATGAACATGTAGCTTACCTCATTTCCGGTCAATTTTGTGCCTTTGTCTCTTTCAAATGCGTCCCCTGTTTCTTTCTATGACGTCACGTCCTCTTTTGTAATGGTGATGGAGGTGGTGGCGGAGAAGAGTGAACGGTCAAGTAAGTTTCGTGTGCGTTCGTCCAGCAAAAAGTACTCTCCTTTCAAGAATTGAATGCCACAGATAAATAGTGCCTTATCTCGTGTAAATGTGCATGAAATTTTGCAATTCGTGCGTGCAACGGCTTCAGAGTTATTTAAGAAAAATTGATTCTGCTGCACGAACGTTCGCCCAGCAGAATTTTTTTTAATTGATGCATCTAGCTGGAAATGAAATATGCAGAAAGGTAGCTTATTATTCCAATATAAATGTGCGGTGAAAGCCAAATTAGTGCGCCTTAAGATTTCAGAGATATTTCATTTTCTGCTGGGCGAACGTTTTGGCGATCGCTATATATCGGAAACGGTTGGCCGCACAGACATGATTACTTTTTTATGCGGATACAGTACATTAGTGCTTATTTGTGCGCAAATGTTTACTAACCTGACTAGCATGCTTCAGGAGTTATTACACTTTATCCTAAAAACACGAAAACATCTCTGGCTCTCGAATTATGAAGACCACGGACTTCGCGTTAGTGCTGTCTGGTACCTGTTATATATGCACACGATGCTGTAAAGTTTCGCCGGCCTACTGCTTATCATTAGCGAGTTTTTAACATTTTATTGCATTTTTTGAGGTTATCTTGAAATAAATTATTTCGAGTCCGGAAACAGTATTTTTCTGTGAGCTGGCTTATTACATGCTTCAACAATAATTAGTGGTCTATTTTAAGAATGCGTATGCAAAAAATAAGCTATGTACACGCGTTAATTTAGATGATAATGATAAAAATCCATTCGAAATCTTTTTTGTAAATTAACCGACTCAATTCGAATGAACATTAAAAAGCGGCCGCACGGTACTTCAAGCTATCCTTCCTCACTTGACGGTGTTGTAATGCAATTTAATTAATACAGATGCGTACAGAATTGTTATGTCGGAAAATATTTTGTAATAGGGACATGAAATAAAATGTATATTCTTGTATTTTTAATAATAGTAGGTACGGATAACGGCACATTGGTCTTGTGTGAATATAATGAATTAGTGATTTTGCACCAAAAATGTATAGGCACCTACATAGTTTGATGAGCCGTTGTCAGTAGGTAGGTATATTTGTTGTTTGATTTTTTTTTATATACGTAGTAGGTAAGTAGATAATTATTTGAATAACTCTTTATTCGCAGTGTAATTATTAGAGAATAATTCACTCACGAATGACTTAATCGTGAATAAATGGCTTATAAATAAATAATTCATGATTTGATTCGTTATTTTAATTATTTTTTTTATTATATATATTTAAAGAATTTTGACAAAATGCTTTTTCAGTAACGCATGTAGGTACCGTATTAAACATGTAGTCCATCAACTTTTATTGCCACATCCCACAACATCACTAAGGAGCCATTCAAGCCATAGCGTTCGTTACAGGCATATTTATGTCCAGCACTGGACATCGTTGGGCTGATAATGATGATGATAGTAATCTATCTTGACAGGTAATTTAATTTTTAATAACAATTTATAACTATAAATCTCTTAATTTTAAAAGAATATTTGTAAAGACCCTAGTAAGTATTATTTTTAAGTACTTAGGTAAATAATTTTTAATTATTTACTTACATAATTAATTATACTTAAGTTAAGGTTGTAAATTGTTAAAGTAGATAGTTAGGTACTTATTATGAAAATTTTACACACACAATTGATACGGCAGAATATACCGATCTATTATTAACTGTTATAATAATGTAGGTAGGTACCAAAAATACAATAGGTACACTACACCACTAATTCCGCTTTCGTCCGCATCGGTAGAACGAGTAGTCATGAAAACATAATAATACCTATCTGTATCGAGGCGCTCGTAGAATTGTGGTACCTACCTACTAAGATATTCGTTACGATCATTGAGGTTAAGCAAAATTACATACTCGTCATTCGAATACATTTTACCTAACTCTGGAGTAGGCTAAGTAGCTACATTAAACACTTTAGAAAGTTTCTTTCTTTAAGAAACAAAAGTTTGGTACCTATTCAAAAATATACAGGTAAGCTATCTAAGGTAGTAGGTATTTCATTTCATTTCATCAGCGACCCATTAATGTCCCACGACTGGGGTAACTGTAGGTATTACAAGAAAGAAATTAAAAAAATACTAACTACGAACTACCTACTACCAAAGTATAAATTTAATAGAGAAGTAGGATAACTAAGGCCGATCGGCGAGTTAATACTCGCCGATCGGCCTTAGTTAACCTACTTCTCTACCATATGTTGTAATAATGTAGGTTTTCTACCATATGATTTTGTCAGTCATCCAAGTTGTATTATAATCAGTCACTAGGCACGCAATCATTTCAGTAAGTGCCTACCTCAGACCAACAAAAAAGGATATACTACTCACCACTAGTCACCACATACAGTATCAGTCAAGGAGGTATAAGGAGTAAGTAAGTAGTGAGCAGTAAGTGAGAGCTGGAGACGTATAGGCAATACTGCTCTTACTAACGCTTTATCACTATTGAACAAAGTGAGATAGCATTAGGATTATTTACCGACTTGAAAGGCCGCGCCACCAGCCAGCTTGTTTGCCCACCAGCCGGTGGGCTATGTGCTCGAAGTCACTCGAAGTGTTATTTGAGAAAAAAGTATATAAAAAGTGAGTTTAGTGGTAATTATTGTTGCTGTTTGTGCTATAATAAAAATGATCATATATAGTTTGTGCCGTTATAGGATGCAATAGCCGGATAGGTGTTATAATCGAAAATGGACACAAAATAACTTGCCGTCGGTAAGTCATATTTATGTAATAAAGAATGTTACTAGGTATACCAAATCGCTTGAAATGTTGTCTCAGTAAAGCCTGTATGTATACAATTAATACACTAGTTTTTATTGTAGTCAAAAAAACCTAGTAGTTTTGATTTTATAGGCACTCAAAGTTTCGAAAAATATCGAGTCCCGCTAATAGTCACGTGATCGCTTGTGACGTCATGTCACAACGCGCCGCCCGGGTCGCGGCCCGCTTAGGATCAAGTCGCCAGCAGTTATAGTAGTAGGTATAAAAGCAGTATTTTGTTGTTTTCGTCCTTCATCATAATGCAAAGGTGAGTGAACTTTCCGTGCTACTACTTATGCTTAATAGTTTAACTATTCTAAATTGTTTTATCAAAACAAAATACCCGACTAATGTCATAATGGAAGAATGTAACTCAAATAGTAGAAGTACCTACCTACCATTAAATTTTTACGTTAAAGACAACAAATATGTATTAGTTTTGTAGCTACGACCAACTAACCTTTTTGTAGCTATTGGTAGGTACGTATGTATATATAGGTAGGTACCACTCTTTTTAGTAAATTTAAATGAATACATAGGTTATGTTATATATAATTATACATTTATTGCAAGCTTATTTATTGGAACTATAAAAAACAACTTTTCCGGCGAATTGGTAGTTGTATTATTACATTTAGGCACAACACATGATTTCCTAGTATTTGGATTGGACATGTTTAAAAGTATTTAGGTAAAATTTCAACGGTACGGGCGCGAGACTGCGAGCGGACTGAGTGAGCCAGACTGAGCGTGTTGTGCGATGACGTCACACCATAACCGGCGGCCCGCGTCGCCGTCGTACGGTTACAACTTGTTTTACTTATAAATTGGAAACTAATTGACATATCGACGTAATTCTTTCACTAGTATTTTTTATTTTTGACAGAAAATATGGAGTGCTTATAATCAAAATTAGTTAACATTCTTCATTGTTAATTTTCTACCGCAATAAGCCAAGGCGCGATCTTTTATTGCGGATACATAAAGTTTAGAACAACTTACATCGGTTACTTGCTTTCATTCTTTCGTAACTATTACTAAAAATGTATTGTGATATGATTTAGTAACAAAAAAGGAATGTTTGATATTTTATATACCGCCATGCATTTCGCACCTACATGCTATCAAGAAGGAATAAATAGAAGTTTGACATAGAATTAAAAGGTTTTACTCTAAAAGACATGACAGATCTTCATAACCAGAATAGATTAAAGAAGGCATTATAGTTTAATTAATATTATGATAGAAGGATTTTATCTCTGCGACTTCACATAAGAAACCGAAAAAACAACAACAGTATTTATTTATTTATATTTGTAAATTTAAATAATAAAGTTTCTATAAATCGACATAGTTATTTGTAACCCTTCATAACTCTGTGACTTATTAGTTCTAAGGGTAAAACTAGGAACCAATCAGAATAAAATTTGGTAAGGAAGCAAAAAATCTTAGAAAGTTACAAATTGTTTATTAAAATGAAAAGATTTACGTTTGTAATAATAAATTTCACCGTGTTTGTTGATCAAATATTTTTCGACTTAACAATTCTGTACGCATCTGTACTATACATTTCATTACAACACCGTCAAGTGAGGAAGGATAGCTTGAAGTATCGTGCGGCCGCTTTTTAATGTTCATTCGAATTAAGTCGGTTAATTTACAAAAAAGATTTCGAATGGATTTTTATCATTATCATCTAAATTAACGCGTGTACATAGCTTATTTTTTGCATACGCATTCTTAAAATAGACCACTAATTATTGTTGAAGCATGTAATAAGCCAGCTCACAGAAAAATACTGTTTCCGGACTCGAAATAATTTATTTCAAGATAACCTCAAAAAATGCAATAAAATGTTAAAAACTCGCTAATGATAAGCAGTAGGCCGGCGAAACTTTACAGCATCGTGTGCATATATAACAGGTACCAGACAGCACTATCGCGAAGTCCGTGGTCTTCATAATTCGAGAGCCAGAGATGTTTTCGTGTTTTTAGGATAAAGTGTAATAACTCCTGAAGCATGCTAGTCAGGTTAGTAAACATTTGCGCACAAATAAGCACTAATGTACTGTATCCGCATAAAAAAGTAATCATGTCTGTGCGGCCAACCGTTTCCGATATATAGCGATCGCCAAAACGTTCGCCCAGCAGAAAATGAAATATCTCTGAAATCTTAAGGCGCACTAATTTGGCTTTCACCGCACATTTTTACTGAAATAATAAGCTACCTTTCTGCATATTTCATTTCCAGCTAGATGCATCAATTAAAAAAAATTCTGCTGGGCGAACGTTCGTGCAGCAGAATCAATTTTTCTTAAATAACTCTGAAGCCGTTGCACGCACGAATTGCAAAATTTCATGCACATTTACACGAGATAAGGCACTATTTATCTGTGGCATTCAATTCTTGAAAGGAGAGTACTTTTTGCTGGACGAACGCACACGTAAGTTTCATAGATTTTGTGCAAAAATGGCGTAAATTTGAAATTTATAATTCCCCAATTCAAAAATTGTACGCATTCGTGATTTTTAATGTAGGTATGTAGAAAACGTGTCGATTAAACATGAACCATGAGCAATACTCGTATCAGAACAACATGATGTCCATGGAACCAATTTCCTCGCCGTGCTGAAGCTAAAGCCTCCGGACAAACGTGAGTCGAGTACACAAATCAATGAGTTGTGACCCAAATCTCCGGCGCCATTATTAGTATTGATGGTGTTTTTGAACATAAGTGATGGTCTGGATATATATACTATAATATATAGATTCTCATTGTAAAACTATAGCTAGAGGTCAACCAGATGGTAAGTAGAAAAGAATAAGTAATGAACTGATGATAATTTTAACCCTTTTACTATTATGGCTGGTAAATATAAAATATGTAATATATTATTAATATTTTAATAATATGGACGAATATTTAACTATCACTTTATAATCTTGCATGCAGTGGTTAAGGTGGTCGCCTCGCCACTACATCGCCGTGCTGGGTGACGTGGGTTCGATTCCCACACGAGACAAATATTTGTGTGATTCCTAGATATTTGTTTCTAGTCTGGGTGTACTTTGTGTCCGTTAGTTTCATGTTTGTAAAGCTCCCCGAGATACAGGGCTTGTTCCCTAGTGCGGGCGTTGTCTTTTTCAATAAGAAAAATCTAATAGAAGTCACGCGGAGCTTCGCTCTAGTTGTTTTTTTTTGGCCAGTGCTCAGCTCCTATTGCCCGTAGCGTAATGTTTTATACCCTATAATCTTCCTCGATAAATAGGCTATCTAACACTAAAATATTTGTTTCAAATCGGCCGGTTGTCCCTGAGATCCTAGCGTTTAACCAAACAAACAAACTATACAGCTTTATAATATTAGTATAGAAGTACAGATAAAGTATAGATTACCGTAAAAATTGATTTTAGCATAGATTCAATCTGTGAATCGGTGTCCAATCATAAGACATAAAACAAATGACCAATTTTCATTTATAAAACAACGTTTGACAAAATTATACTTGATAAATTTATCATTTGACAAACTATTTACCAGACAAAATGTTGTTATGTCAAAACTTCATTTTATATAATGGATTGTTTTTTAAACAAGTACCTAGTAGAAAACAACATAAAGCATAAATAACATATTTTGACAAAATGGCTAGAACTGCGACCACAACGTACGAGCCACGAGCCGCGGCAGCGGCCGACGAGTGCCAGAACCGAATTCTACTTATTTCGCTTAGTTAAGGCAGTGTGTATTTTTTTAAATAGACGTACTTTAATAAAATTATCAAAAATACCTCCTTTTGTAACATACAAAAGGCGTTTGTTTTTTACTAATAAGTTATCTTCTGTCATTTTGTAAAAACGCCAATTAAACAAACGAATTATTTCGCAAAATGAACATTATTAAAATAATATTTTAACAAATGGAATATTTGCGAAACCTGTATTTTGTCAAATAATTGTTTTTAAAGTAATAATATGTTTTAGAAATGAAAGTCTGTCAAATGATTAGTTTTTCTAACGTTGTTTTTAAAATGATAATTTTTCATACGTTTTTATCAAACAATAGTAAACCCTGTGAATAACATAACACAATCATCATAATATCTTTCCTATGATCCACCGAGGTCTATGTGTGCTAGTGGACCACAGGACAGGTAGTAGAGGAGATTGTTTTGAAATATGATTTTTCTTTTTTCAAACAATATATTTTATAGGTTTCATAACCCATTACTATGCAATACTATGCATTATGAAAGTTTTATGAAGAAATAACCTGAATGTTTACAAACACCATTAAAATACACCACAACGGCTTCATTTCTCTTAAAACACGGTCTAACCGTAAACTTCGAGGGTATTTATGGCATACATAATGTTTCCACAGTTCAGGTTCAACGGTCGATCTCTTTATTTATCTAGGACGTTTTAACATAATAGGATACGACTTACATTAATGTATGTGTGTACAGCATAAGTTCCTTTTAAGCGAGGGTGAGCAAACAATAATGATAATTTATACCTCCTTTGCTTGACGAAAAGGTTGAATATTTGACGCGAATTTCTGATATAAGATAACGTGTAGTACAAATCTAGTCAATACTACTGGACCGTACTGATACGAATAGCTATAATATAATCATAAGTATCATGTATGTGATCCAAATGAAATAAAAAGATTTGACTTTGACTTTGACTATACATTGGGTATACAGTGAAACTAATCTATTTATCTTTACTAATAAGCTAAAAAGTTTGTTTGTTTGAACGCTAGGATCTCTGGAAATTTTTGGTCCGAATTGAAAAATTCTTTTAGTGTCAGATAGCCCATTTATCTAGGAAAGTTATAGGCTATATAACATCACGCTATGGCCAATAGGAGCTGAGCAGTGGCCAAACAATCCTGCGCGACATCTAGTTATATTATAAAACTGTAGAGTTTGTTTGTTTGTTTGTTTGGTTGAATGCTAGAATGCTAATCTCAGGAACTACTAGTCCGATTTGAATTATTTTAGTGTTGGATAGCGAAAGGTTATAAGCTATATATCATCACGCTACGGCCAATAGGAGCTGAGTAGCCAAATAAAGAACGACGGGAGCGAAGGCCCGCGCTTCTAGTATATTTTTATATTTCAATAACCCAAACACTGGATTCTAATAAGGTCGCTGTAACAGACGGTGAATGTACGAAAATATATTGTAATAATGTAATAATTTCCTTTGGGAGTGCTCCCCGCCATGCGCCACTGTCACTTATTGTGTAGGTACCATCAGAAGGAGGGTATGAAGGCATTATTTTATTATTTCTTGCTTTCTCATCTTTTGTCTTTAGCTAGCTTATTTTTTTACAACTGAAGGTGACATTGGCGAAAGCGCTGCGCTGGTTTTTGAGGACTACTACAAGCGCACCAAATGAAGCCCACCAAAAGTATTCCTCGAAACGCACCGTTTTAGTTCGCTAAACGGTGAATCTAACAGACAAAAAATATATATCCGTATTAATGGAAGTTACGTAACGTTGTTACGTTATTCGTTGGATGCGGGCGGCACAAAATCGCTCGTTGTGGCGGAAATTAGGTGAGGCCTATGTTCAGCAGTGGACGTCATTGGGCTGATATGATGATGATGATGATGATTAATGGAAGTTATAATGGAAGATTTTTTTATTATTATCCGTGACAGATCATCATCTCCCATCTCCCATCAACCAGTGGGTGTCGTACTAGGTGACTAAGGGAGTAACCTCATACAGACAAGAGCACTGTGAGAAAAGGAAAATTCGAAACAAAACCCTATACCAGCCCCTCTGGCCAGCATGGTATAGTAGGCTAAATTCCCTTTTAAATATTTCGAGGAGACTCGAGCGCAGCAGTGACTATCAGGACGACTTTGTGCCTACATTCAACTATCTATACTTCTTACTTATATTATAAAGCTGAAGAGCTTGCCTGTATCTAGCAATCCTATGTCAAAAGTTGCATAAGTCATTAGTTTAGTGTCCATACTGACCATCTTTGAACCGCTGCAATTAATATCATTGATTTATATATATAATTTCATCAATGGATCTAATTATAGCGATGAATGCTTGGTCAATAGCTTAGGTTCACGACCTGTGCTATCACTCATGTTGTTTATGAGTGTGAAATGCCTATCCAATAGATACTTGCGAGTCGATAATGGGTCTGAAAGGCATATTCTATCATCGCTTGCGCATTTATTTATACAGGTTTGTGGACACTCAAATGCCAATTTTTGTGCTAGTGTGAGTAAGGATCTCTAAAGCCAACTGGTAAAAATAAACTAGACTAAAGACAAAACGTGGATAGTTATAGACTATTATCTAATTTGTGTTAATAATTAGGTATTACCTATGTTATAGGAAAAATAATATTCACGTAATTTTGTACCTAATATTGTGTATCTTAGATATAAGAAATACTATTATATCTAAGATATAATATATATATATAGTATAATATATATATAGAGAAATAAACAGTTAGCACGTAATAACTGGACTTAATATCATCACCATCATTTCAACCCATAAACATCCCACTGCTGGGCACGTGTCTCCCTCAAAGAACGTGAAGGGGAATTTAGACGAAATATAATATAAGTTACAACAAGTTTAAATATAAAATATTTAAAGAATTGATAAAACATTTTGCCAAAATAAATTTAGATTTCAAAAAGCAAGGCTCGTAACTAAAATTTTCAGACGAAATAATTACATTAAACGTAAGATATTGTTTTAATTTAGATCTTGGCTAATTCTTGCTTGTAGCACAGACTCGAGATAAATTCAAAGATGAACAATTTGCAATTCATAACAATTAAGTTTTCTTAACTTATAAGCAGCAGAAGTCTGTAACTGCTGCTCGAAAGGTTCGATTCAGTGTCAGATAAAACTGTCTTGCGTTATCAGTGAAGACATTCTATGGTGTAGAGCTTTGATTGCGGCAATCTATACTAATATTAATAGGGTTACCTAGCAATTAGCATGAACTATTTGGATAACGTTATGGTCGCCTTATATCAGTTCTACAGAATCTAGATTCATTCTGATGACATACAGTAATAGAAGGTCTGTGTCGTAAATAAGATGTGTTTTCATATTCTGCTATTTGCACAACTTATTATAAGGTGAATACAAAAAAAATAGTCGAGTGAAAATTGTGTAACACGACCTCCAACATGTACATTCATTTTTACGATAATTTAACAAATTCCAATGCGTTTTACAAGATATCGACACTTCTGTTAGTTAAAAAACTGATACATATGCACGGTATTACGTATACAAAAGTTACATTTTATTCATAGACTCGGTATAAGTTGGGCAGGACTTCGCTCCCGTCGTTCTTTATTTGGCCACTGCTCAGCTCTTATTAGCCGTATTATGATGTTATATAGCCTATAACCTTCCTTAATAAATAGGCTATCCAACACTAAAAGAATTTTCAAAATCAGACCAGTAGTTCCTGAGATCCTAGCATTCAACCAAAAACAAAAACTCTTTAGCTTAGTGATAATAATAGAGGCACAGAATTGTATTTATCATCATCAGCAACCCATTAAGTTCCACTGCTGGGACCGGGTCTCTTCTCCTCTAACTAGAGAGCTGAGAGGGTTTAGGCCATAATCCACTCACCATTGTATTTATACCTTAGTACAAAGTTATTATAGTCTTCAAGAGTTGTGGCCTCTTGAAGAAATGTGTCTATAAACAATCAATAGATATGCCTAAATATAATATTTTAAATGTTGAATTGGTATAATCCACTGCTGGTGCAGCGGCAAAGGTCCCAGGTTGGATCCCAGACTCAGGTAATAATCGCAATAGATTTTATGTCTTGAAATTCTCATTATTAGACCTAGGTGAACCAGTGCGACAGATTAAAAATACATAATGTCACTACCCCATCTCAACCCGTGGGTGACGTAAAAATGCGACTAAGGGAGTAACCTTATGCAGACAAGAGCACTGCAAGAAAAGGAAAATTTGAAACAAACCGCTGGGTCTGACTGAATGTGGAAGGCGAGCGCGAAGCGACTGAGTGTTATGGCGCGTGTAATTTCGAGAGAAGATAAAAAATTGCTATTTAAGAATCGGTTTCGAACTTTGGTTTCGAAGGTGGCCGAAGGGGTGTGGTGGAGAGGTCTATGTCCAGCAGTGGGCTGCAATAGGCTGAAATGATGATGATGATGAATAGTTGCCCGTGTCAACAGTAAATAAAGTAACTTATCACTATTCAATACAACTGCGACCTTAACACTCCAAAACGCATCGAATCCACAAAACAACACGAGTTGGTGATAAGTATTAAATCAAAACAATGTAAATACTACTCTATACAAACGTCACAAAGTTGCATTCATATTGATTGTAATGTTTACAATAACAAATTACAGATCAATGACTGATACATGGCCTTACGACATATCTCACGAGCAGTTTAATGAGCTATCTATTAATTGGGTTCATATTCGTATCTTAACGGTGTAAGGTATCATGTTAGTGACGATATGATTGACAAATTTATTTACTACTTGGACTGGACGTCGCGTCTTTAGGTTAAAAAATGAATTTAACGTATTTCTGACGGCCTAGTGCGAGTTTATGCGAGTGGCCAAACGTTTTCGATTGTGACAACGTACACTACAATTTAACCTTTTGACCACCACGTCAAATCGGTATCGCCGTGCCTTGAGTGCCAAGCTTTTAAAATACAGTACATTTTTGACGTGCCATGCCATCATTAGCGTGGTGAGCACATTTTCATTTTACGTGTATAGACGTCTCTGGCGTTCAAAGGGTTAACGCCATCTGATCACCGTTTTAGAATGACAATATTTAGATATGCAATTTCTCCATATAAAAAAAACGTAAACGTGTTCACGATCGAACGCGTTTGGCCTCTCGCAAAATACTGCACTAGGCTCTCAGTACAATTAAAAATCGATACCCTGTCCGTGAATGCCTATTCACTTACGGAAATCGAACCTAAAACGATGACAAAAATAGGCCTTCTCAAGATTTCCAATAGGAATAATAATAATAATAATATAATAATATTCTACTACATTCACACAGCGCCATCTAGTCCCAAAGTAAGCAATTATATTTGCTTGTGTTATGGGTACTAAACAACAGATATGCTACTTAAATACTCCTTTAATTTTTGTAAATACATACATATTATATATAAATTACACCCAGACACAGAACAAACCTTTATGTTCATCACACAAAGATTTGTCCTGGGTGGGGATCGAACACACGACCTCCGGCTTAACAGTCAGGGTCACTAACCACTAGACCAACAGGCCAGTCAAGGAATGACTTATTGATCATGACATTATATTATCATGTTATACAGGATCTACTTTCAAGATATCTAATATCTTTATTATACGTACGCAATGTTTGTTATTGTAGAATGACGTCATGTACCGGGTGCACATATTTACGGGGTAGACATACTAACAAACAAACGGCTCGTGTATAAAGCACGTGTCGATACAAAATATTATATCCATCTTTGTAATTAATTGCGTATCATAAAGAAATTTAATTTGATGGCCATCACGTGATTATTTGCGCAACTCTGTTCGTTACTTACTTATTAATAAATTAGGATTTTTGACTGTTTTTCTATACAAAATCAGTCAATTTTATTCTTCAGGTAAAATTTATTTGGCGATGGATAAATCGGCCCTAATACGAAAGTTAGGATGTTTGTTTGTTACTCAATCACACGAGAATGGCTGAAAAGATCTAAATGACATTTGGTACATAGATAGATTAAAATCTGGAATAGCAATGGAATAGCTACGTTTAAGCATTACGCACGCCGGCTTATAAACGGGACAAGCTTTTGATTTGTCACGTGATCATAGTGATATGACAACATCAACCAACCCTCTTATGAATCCATTAAATTTCAATGTGAAATCCACATTACCCTCAGACCAATAAAAAAAGAAGGACGACTCACCGTATACAGTAGTAGTGAAGCCCACAAAATCAAGCGACTTCGACTGCAAGGAAACACACAAACACACCAACACGAAAACCAAGCCCCTTGCTTTTAGTAGGTACGTCACGAGACGTCCTCAAATAAAAAATTTAATTATACCTTCCTGTATAGTGAAAAGTTGTAAAAACAACAGTAACTAACATAAAATATTTCACGGAATCACTTTTCACTTATAAGTAGGTATTTGAAATGACATCATTTCTTTAATGAATTTAAGCTTACTTTGAACAAAAAATGTCAACTAACTAAAACAATATTTTAGTGACATAAGGTACAAGAGTTGCCATAATATGATTTATAATTTTCACATTCAATTACCTAAAACAATCCATTTTCTTTTTTTTTAATGCTTTTTCAATGTCTAAAGTTTAGTTTTCATTCGAAGTAGAAGTCCATCTAAAAAATTGCGGTACAATACACACTCAACAATATCTTACACGTACAATTATATTCTACCCACATAATATTATTCCTAAAATCAAGGGAAAAAGTTTAACAAATGGCAACCCTTCCAACACATACATAGACAAACTTAAAGGACATGTAACCATGGCCGTTAAATAAATTTAAAAAAAATACATAGACAAACAGAAAGCTTCATTTTTGAAGTTCGCGTTGAGCCTATCTATTTTTGTTGGTAATATCTCACATTACACAAAGATATTGTCAAAAGATTATAAATAAACATTTATCAACAAAAAATATTATCTCAGTAAAGCGCTAACAATTTTAGTGATCCAGGAACCGCAAATTTCGACATTCAAATGTTCGTTTTTGATGTCGCTGTCAAATGTTTGAAAGTGACAGCGACCATATCTAAATTTCCTTACATTTGACAGCAACATCAAAACCGAACATTCAAATGTTGAAATTCAAGTAAGCCCCCTGCACAATACGAAAATAAATATTTATAGCACAAAAGTTTCCCACTTTTGTAAGCAATCAAGCGTCACTCTGATGGCAATACTAAACAGCTATTAATACCAAGTTGTATAGTATATACCTATGAATAGTTAATTAACAAGTAAATAACTAGTAGTAGATAATGACTACGAAGATTGATTAATAACGTAACACCCGCGGAAGTTAAACAAGATAATTTGTAACAACAACCGATAGTAATAAGCGCATGGCTGTTTCTCACGCAAATTGAATACTTTGAGATACTGACTTACTCCACAGCTGAAGACTTAATAGCACTTCTAGTTCGAAAATACATTTAAGTATACAAAGATAATAATCTATGGGTACTGATATACTGATATTATAAAGCTAAAAAGTTTGTTTGGTTCAACGCTAGGATCTCAGGAGCTTTTTGGTCCGACTTGAAAAATTGTTTTAGAGCTGAACAGTGGCCAAATAATAATAATATTCTACCACATTTACACAGCGCCATCTAGTCCCAAATTAAGCAATTATATTTGCTTGTGTTATGGGTACTAAACAACTGATATACTACTTAAATACATTTTTTTTTTGTAAATACATACATATTATAGATAAATTACACCCAGACACTGAACAAAGCTTTATGCTCATCACACAAAGATTTGTCCTGGGTGGGGATCGAACCCACGACTTCCGGCTTAGCAATCAGGGTCACTAACCACTAGACCAACAGGCCAGTCCTGAAATAAAGAACTACGGGAGCGAAACCCCGCGCAACTTTTAGTATATAAAATACTTCCAACGAAAATTATTTTCAACATGATTACATGTATACCGTTTTTGAGTTATTGACGAAAAACTGCGCTTCTCAACAAAAAACATAAGCGCTATAAATATACGTTCTTTTACAGTGGAAATTTAAAGTACAATATATTACATTATACACTGTTAAGACTGTTACTTCCTTTTATCAATACTTTTATTAATAACGTTCCGTTTGTAATATCCATTAAATTTAGGAAACAAACCAATTTACCTTGGTGGATTCCTTTATAATTGTTCTGAATACGTAAGAATGCTAAGTGTTATTAGTGAATAAGGAATGTTTGTCGGGTTCCTTACAAAATATTATATACGATTAATATAATATTTGATAATTAGTTCAGACTAGCACTAAACCATATTCATCATCATCATTACAAACCATAAACGTCTTACTGCAGGGCACGAGTCTCTTCCAAACATTGTGAAGGGAATATAACCTACTATACCACGCTGCCGCTGGCCAGACGGGTTGGTATAGGGTTTTCTTTCAAATTTTCCTTTTCTCATAGCGCTCGTCGCCTTTTATGACACCCACGGGTTGAGATGGGGCAGTCAATTATGTATTCTTAATCCGCCACTACATAGACAGTAGTAGTAGTGTACCATACTGCAAAAATAAAATAAGAGTAAGTTGCAAATTACTTATGTAAAACAATTTGTTTAAGTATCCTTATACACAGGATAATTGTAAAATAGTCAATAAGCACATGGTTGTTATTTTATAGGCATGTACCGGCCGCTTTACAAATCAAAGACCAATCTAATTAGAAAATAATAATGGCTTTTTGAAAAAAAAATTGCAAACTGCATGATTTTCTATATACCTACTTACATGGTGAATTCCATCTGTATATATTTTGCAGGTCTTTTAAGGCTGAGGAAAAGGCGAGATGGTTCCTAAAAGCTCACGATATGGACGTTTATGGATTGAAATGTTGATCATATTTAAGCCAGTTTATTTTCCACCGATTTAATATTTTTCCAAATAGTAGGGCACGATAAGTTTGGATATGGCATATTCGATACTGCGCATTACTGATGAAATATAATATTATTCGTACTATATTATTTTTCAATAACATACAGTACAATGGACTGAAATATAGCACAATACTATATAATATAGTACGGGTGGAACATATCTGTGGGTGGAACCCTAATTACGTGCCACTGATCTACCTGATTCATGTAATGTTATGCCATAGAGAAGGATGTTTCCTTTTATGTTAAATACTTATGGACTTCTACAGGCGTCAACAATGATGGCAAATTAATAAATATAACTCTCTATCAATTTATTAAAGGATCCCTAAAACATTTCTTAACAAATCCCCCGTTTCACCCCGAGACGTAGGCTGACCAGCCTTGGTTTTGCTCCAAAGAACTCAATAATTATATAGAAACCACACAAACTTTTTCAACTAAATAACAATTATATTATCCATGGACGAGACTAATTTGTTTTCATGCTTTTGTTTGACTTCTGTCTGCTAAAAAAACAAATTAATATGTAGGTATGCTTATTTAATTAAATAAAAACTGTGCTCGACAAATATTAATGGCGCTTGTTGAGATTTTTTTTTGTTCTTAATTTATTTATCAGAGTTCTTCTTTCAAAGTTAAAATGAAACGCAAAGCACTCTTAAACGTGCCACTGCTGGGCACAGGTCTCCTCCAAAGAATTTGGAGGGAATTTAGCTTACTACACCACGCTGGCTAGACGGGTTGGTGTATGGTTTGTTTCGAATTTTTCTTTTCTCGCAGAGTTCTTGTCTGCATAAGGGGTATGCGTCAGATATTTCCCCAAGTAAAAAAAAAAAGGTAACTTACTTCCTTAGTCGCCTTTTACGACAGCCACAGGTTGGACATTATGTATTCTTAATCCGTCACTAGTCACTTTCCGGATAATGCCTAAGTATTTATGTAAAATTTTCTTATTAAAGAGAAATAAGCTCTACATATTTATACAAATAGTAACAGAATACACAACATTTGAAAATTATCCACTTACTTGGGTAATTAAATATTAATATTTAAAATTTTTGTAGTAGGTAAGGCTGCCTAAAATAAAAAAAATGCATTACTCGTACCCATATATTAATAGGCATATAAACTTATTTCAATAAAAGCCTCATTCTAAATACCTTACGTTAGCCAACTAAGTCGTTCTTGTGTAAATCCTTAACACGCAATCAAGCACTACCTTTCTCTTTATAATGTTGAATATTTCCACAACACAAGGTTTAGATAAAATTGTAATGCACAAGTTATACATCCAATTATTCAACTTCAACAAGAGTTATCGCAAAATATCTACATCATTTGATTATAATTACGTTTGACAATAATAAATTGACAATTTACCGTAAAAAATAATAAAAAATGTGACTTTATTTAAGTGTGATTAAATTATTTAATAATGTATTTTCGTCATAACAAGTCTGTAGGGACAAAAAACTGAATTAAGACAAAGAAACGGGGTCGCGACGGTTATTTTCCATTAGTAACTAGTTGCATTAATACTTATTCGGTAAATAAGAGTGCATTCTATGTTAATTTTAGATTATTTTAAAACTTCTTGCACTTCTGCACAGGTAGAGAATCGTAAAAACATTCAAGCAAACCTTTCGGTAATGCAGAGGGAAAATGGTTTAAATATAATAAGAATTGATGAAATCGAGATATAAAACTGAGAATTTATGAAAAGACTGATGAATGTTGAAGAAGCCAAAGATGTATGTCAAAATCGTAGCAAGTGGAAGGAAATAGTCTCTGCCTACCCTTCTGTTGGGAAAGTTGTTGATCTAATATGTATGTATGTTTGTATGTATAATAAGAAATAAGCACAATCATTAAATGTCCAACAAAAACTACTTTCCTAATAGCCCAATCTTTTGACAAGACGTTAAAGTAAACAACGTAATAGAAACAGCACAAGTTTATAAATAGACATAATGAACTATCTTCGTCATATTGAGACGTCTATGAATGACGGTTTCCGAATTGTTACACGAATATCCCTTTTGATTTAGAGATGAAACTTAAACAGCTAGATCACCTCATATGTATGGATACTAATATTTGATTTGATGCGAAGCATACATACATTATGTAATTGATAAATTAAGAGATTTTATCAAACTATTCGTCCCATTAGAAGAATAATGTTTTGTCGTCACATTATCACATAAATTAAACATAATCATCATAATTAAATTTCAACCCATAAACATCTCACTGCTGGGCTCGGGCTATTTTTTCTTTTGTAAGTAATTTACAAAATACAAATTAGTTAAATTGATAATTTACGGTATTTAATGCCGAATTTATAATAATATCATGTATAATTTATGTGACAATATAACAATATTGTACTAATGGGACGTATTGTAAAGTCGCTACTTTATACGAATAACATACATATCGTATTAATCTTGCTATGAATTGAACCAGCTGTTCTATACAAAGATATTTAAATATTGAGTTCAGCATCACTACCGCCTATTTTACCACACGTTCCGTTTGGCACGGAAAACGAAAAGCAAACATTATTTTTTACGAACAAAATACCTGATATTATTAGCTATAAAGACGTGAACATACTGTCTTCAAAATATTAAGTTGACAAAAAAGAACAAGTAGTACCTAGTCAATGTTTGTTTCTAGTAGTAAAATTTTAATAATTCAGAGTGAAGTAAGAAGTGTTCAAAGACCCGGCATAATGAATCTCATATTGATAACAGAACAATATTTTTATGGTTGTTTTATGGCCTGTTGGTCTAGTGGTTAGTGACCCTGACTGCTAAGCCGGAGGTCGTGGGTTCGATTCCCACACAGGAAAAATCTTTGTGTGATGAGCATGTAGGTTTGTTCTGTGTCTGGGTGTAATTTATCTATAATATGTATGTATTTACAAAAAAAAATGTATTTAAGTAGTATATCAGTTGTTTTGTACCCATAACACAAGCAAATATAATTGCTTAATTTGGGACTAGATGGCGCTGTGTGAATGTGGTAGAATATTATATTATATTATTATTATATTGCAGAGTCTACAACGCGCACGGTTATTTGAGAAGTTAATTATTAATTTGAGTAATTTGATATCGCGATTCTGGATTCTAGTATGCCATCCGTTGATTGTCTCTTTTACTACGTTTTCATCGTCTTCTGACATCTATTGGCCAATAGATATAGCCACAATATAATTAAAATTTTGTACTTATTGCCTTTAAATCACTATCATCATATCAGCCGTAGGAGTTCCACTGTTGGATGGAAATAGGCTTTGCAAATAGTATTTCAACATGATCATTTATTTAATGAATGACAGGTATACATTAATTCTATTCCTACTATTTTTTTTTCATTTTGTGTGGAATATTCTACTTTTCCTGGGCAAAAGTGGTCGAATTGTTTTCCTTCGTTTTAGGTGTTAATCCGCAAAACATACATAATATCTGCAGAGTCCAGTTATTGCACCAAGCTACTCCTACTCAAAGAAATGATTGCAACCATAAGTTTTACGAATTAGCTATAGGTACATAAAACATAACATAACATAGCATCACGCCTTTTTTCCCGAAGGGGTAGGCAGAGGTGTTTCTCACCCACATTTCGCCAGCTATGTTTGGTCCCATGAAATAGGGGGCGAGCCTATTGTCATCAACTGGGAACATTTGTTTACCAAACTCCGGGAAAATCTCAATACTGGAATTTCATGTTAGAAAAGCCCAAACCATTTTTACCTGACCCGGGAATCGAACCCGGGACCTCTTGCACAGATAGATACAAGTTGTGCCATATTATGTATGCTAAGAATTAGAAATTTAATATTTGTATCAACTTGTTGATATAAAATTCCATGTTATCTTATTAATTTCCATATTGCATATCATTAAGTAAAACTACATTTTTATGGACATACGTAGAGAATGGCAGGGGCCAGGGGCATTAAGTCCGCTTTTGTACATTCTACCACATTCACACAGCGCCATCTAGTCCCAAAGTAAGCAATTATATTTGTTTATGTTATGGGTACTAAACAACAGATACTACTTAAATACTACTTTTTTTTTTGTAAATTCGTACATATTATAGATAAATTACACCCAGACACAGAACAAACCTTTATGCTCATCACACAAAGATTTGTCCTGGGTGGGGATCGAACCCACGACCTCCGGCTTAGCAGTCAGGGTCACTAACCACTAGACCAACAGGCCAGTCACATTGCTTATAAAGTTTAAATTTTACTACAAAAAGCGTCACTGACATCGACCGTACGTATCATAGTGGTTGCAAGTATAGTCGAGCGATCGGCAAGGTCGTTCAAGGCAGGCCGGCGCGCCGCGCACGTGGGAATGAACGCGCCGCGCCGGCCGCCACTCTCTCGCGCACCTAAATAGTTATTATAGAATATTTTGTTGCTATAGCACTTTCGGCTTCGTTCTTTGTTTGGTACACTAGTTTAAACTACGATGCATGAGGTAGCTTTTGTTTGTTTGAGTATCCGTTCGGAGCTGTAACCTTGGTAAAACTGCGTAGTTTTGTCGTCTGTTTAGGCGGTTGCTGAACAAGGCTGATGGTTCATGTCCGTATGGATTGAGGAACCACCTCAGATTTTTAAAAGGAAACTCGCTCCCTTATTTAGTAGGGAAGTTAATAATTTTTAGGCCAAATTCTGAAATTTGTAGTAAAATATATCCAAAGTTATATCAATGGGAATGTGGCTCCTCAATCTAAACATCTGAATTGAGGAGCCACCTGAAACACGGAAAGTATTTAATGTACATTTTTCAAAATTTTGTATCATTTAGTAGCAATTGTGTATAGTGTTTACTAAAAATCTAAAGACATTTAGTAGTAAGTGTCTTCGTTAAATCTCTTTAGAGTGGAATATAAATTGACCAATTACTTTCATGGCAATTCACGTCCTTGTGTATAGATCGAGGAACCACATTAAAAGTATTGTATATTCTTGAATATAAACAGTACTAGGCTCAGATTTTTAGTAAACACTATACACAATTGCTACTAAATGATACAAAATTTTGAAAAATGTACATTAAATACTTTCCGTGTTTCAGGTGGCTCCTCAATTCAGATGTTTAGATTGAGGAGCCACATTCCCATTGATATAACTTTGGATATATTTTACTACAAATTTCAGAATTTGGCCTAAAAATTATTAACTTCCCTACTAAATAAGGGAGCGAGTTTCCTTTAAAAATCTGAAGTGGCTCCTCAATTCTAACGGACATGATGGTTCCACCCTCTTTTGCATATCCACAAAAACTAGTGTTGTATAAACTACTAAATAAGGAAAACAGGGGTACATGATATCCATATTCCACCAGCTATGTTACTATCTTAGGTTTCAGGTAATTAAGAGTGTTTCTATTGACACTGACGGGGCATGTTGCCAAATTCCGGCGGTTTCTTTCGTTCTTTATATAAAAAATGTTAAATCAAATCAAAGGAAATTGCTTAATATTTAATGTAGATTTCTTTCGTAGTGGAAAATCCCAGTAACGTCTTTGCACAACCCGGGAATCGAATCTTGGATCTAAGTCTCCTCCTCGCAGTCGTAAAATTTTGTCAAATTTTTAACGCACTGTTATGTGCGTTACCTACACCTCTGCCTAATCTCTGCAGATAATGGCGTACTTAATACCTCCTTTATTATTTATAAAATTATCACTAATAGCCCAGTGTATTTATGGCCTATTCATTTAGTTTATATAACCTTATGATTGATAACTTTAATAAGGCTTTACAAGGTAAGCTTGTTTAACTTTCGCGTAATAAGCGTAAGGTTAGACACAAAATTAAAAGTCACTCGCACGTATTTTCCCCAAAGTCCCCATGTAAAAAGGGATAAAACAATTGCTATTAACACGGCACCAGAGGTTGTTTGAACCCGCGACCAGCGACTTCTTGCTCATCAGTTTTAAGACGAGAAATATAGACTGCAAGCTCCTACCTGTTCTCATCTCTGCTTCATCCAAAGGTAGACTGGATAGAGAATTTTTCAAATGGCATTTATTGATAAGATAAAATTTAACTTAAACAAATTAAAAATGACAGTTGTATGAATAAACTAGTTCTATTGTTTTATTTTTATATTCAGTCAAGTGAGACTTTAATCAATGAATAACTTTTAACTTAATAACTTAATCTGAGGTTGGGCATAAGCCCGCCTTTTGTACACATACTTTGTGCAATAAAATTTTATAAAAATGTCAATGTTGTTTACAGATATTTTAGTTTTACTATGTGAGATGCTTTTAAAAGGATAATAAACATAGCACCCCTTTAACCCTTTGACTAACACGCTAATAACGAAAAACTGTGTTCCTTACGCCAAGCAATAAATAATATGAACTGTTATAAATGTGCCTAATTCTGAAAATAAACATTGGGCCACTTTTATCCGTTACTAAAAGTTGAAGTGCGATGGACGTTATAAGATGTTGGCCGCTCGATCAAGTTATTGCATGACGTTATAACATATCCTTGGCAGTCAAAGGGTTAAGAAGGTTACTAAAAATACAGCAACCTTTTAAGAACAATCGTGTAACAGAATACCAACGTACACTGGTAATTATTTCACAAGTTGTTCATCGTGTAATGCGAGGCATTTCGTATGGTATCAGCCTTAGAACAATGCTCCTGATTTGTTCGAAGTATTAGAGCGTTCATCAGTTTCGCAACGTTGTTAATTGTAAAACCGTCTGTCTGTTCAGAGATTAAAGATCATTTCTTTATTGTTTATGATTAAGCAATATTTAGAACTGTTTCAACGAGAACATCGACAATGTTACGTACAATTATGTTTAAATTTACAAATTACTAATAATTAGCTACCTTATTATCTGAGGTCTGTGTGGCAGCAGACGGGTGAAGTGCCTTTTGCTGCCACATCATTTAATTTTCTTCTTCTTACTGTTGCGTCTCTTTACGAAGGTTAGCTATCATTATAGTAATTTTCATCTTGACACGGCTACTCTAATCAGGGAACGCGTACTACTACGATCGCCAAATCTTTATTTTATGATTATATTTAATTTAAGTTCACCTACTAACACTAGAATATAAGTTTTATTTTATTACTAACCAACTATGGATCAATGTTGTCCGAAATAAATGAATTTTAATTTAATATAATTTAAACGAAATCATAGCGAAAAGCTCATCCATTGTATTTAAACTATAAAATAACATTGTAAACACAAAATCCAAGCAAAGCGCCGCTCTATTTCGAAACGTTATACCTACTCAACATTCACTGATTGATAAAGCAATGAGTTGTGGCAATAGGTACTTGTAATGTAACCACCACGTGTCTTATACAACACCTATTAATATTAACTTTATAGAATGTAAATGCAGTTATCTCATTAAACGGTTCAAAATTGTATCGCAAGGTCAAATGTTCGTAATGCGGTTATGTTAAAGTTTACACTAAGTATTCAATTTTTCTGTAAAAATCTAGAAATTCCAATAGAACTAATTTGGAATTATTTTAATTAGATTACCTAATTAGATTTTCTACAAATTGATTAGTGTAATATGGGCTTAAGATTATAGGTATATAACCTAAGTTTTTTTTCGAAATAAATGAATTATCGGGATAGTGTAGCAAACAATATATTTTCTATAAAAAACAATACTGATGCACCTACCTACATTATGTTTAAGCTTACAATAACAAAGAAAAATAAAACAACAATTTATAGGTACTTGTTAGAAACAAGTGCAATATAATTAACAAATTTTATGTAAAACAATAGTAACCTTTTAAACTTTCATTTATACTTGATTACCTAGTAAAACAACGGTGACTGAATAGACCGGCATGCAACTCATGCGGTCCGAGTTCGAATCCGACTGGCAGTACCAATGTGGATTTCACTTTGTGGAATTTATATTACTAATCAAGTAACTTACCATCTGCCAACTGTGAGGAAACTCACATATCCAAGAAGTAATACTAAATGTATGTCTGATCCACCAACCTGCACTAGGCCAGCGTATGTTGATTATGGCCAAAACCCTCTCGGCTCTCTCGGCGATAGAGAAGAGGAGATCCGAGCTCAACAGTTGGACATTAATGGATTTGCTGATGATGAGAAGAAATTCACAATCGTTGACAAAACAACAGCAAGACAACGACAATTTAAGATCACAACAACCACAATTGTCTCGTAGTTTAGACAGGGTCTTCTCTCCTCCAACAAAAAAAAACTAAGAGTAATCATTTCCCTAATGAACCATAACATCATGATTCTTTTCGGTTATCGTCATAATATGGGAATTGTTAACGCCAAACCCATAATTTTCTGAATCTGTTGTAACGTTCAAATCACTAGACCCACTAGTTATATTTTTTGCTTCGTCATCTTCAAATATAACTTTACCAAACTCAGTATTATTCGTTTTTGTATCAACTTCGGCAATAGTTGTTCTACTGCTTTCGGATGTGCTCATACTAGAATTATCGCAGTATGTATTGTTTTCCATCTCAATGTCAAAGGCTGTTGTATAATCTATTTCATTATATTGAGATTTGTTAGTATTTTCCTTTGATGTGTTATATGATAATATTATGTCTTCATAGAACCGATCCACTGTAATGTCGTCATTTTCATTTTGCTCATTTTTTTGTAAATTACTTTCTTCATTCATGATATCTTTATCAAAGTCTTTTTTATTTGTCACTCTTTGAGATGCTAAGAGTATTGTACTAAGTAAGTTTGTTACATTCGATAAATCCAACAAGTCTGGCCTAGACAGTAAAATGTCTCCAAATTCATCCACAAATGTAGAATTATTCGGTATTATTTCATCAAGTTTATTTTGTAATGGTTCAAAATTTTCACGTAGGTCGGTATTTTCAGCTTGCATATTATAATCTGGCTTCATTTGGCTCCTAAATAAATCCGATTTCTTGAAGAGATTGTCATCGTCAGAAGTAAGTTTAATTTCAATTCTGGTGTGACCCAAATTGTCTAAAATTTGCAGTATTATAGAACCAGAATTCTCATCACTTATAAAATTACTGACGGATCTCCTTTTTATTAGATTTTCATTTGTTTTATTTTCAATATTCAATGTTTTATCGAAGCCAGAGTCATAATTGTCAGCTAATGGTGTAGTAGGTGGCCTCAGAGATGTGACTGCATGTGTAGTTGGGTTTATTAATATAGTTCGCGTAGTATGGGGCCAAAGCGGTGGGATAACATTCCTAGGGGCAAAACTAAATACACCAGTCTTGTTTAGCTTTATGTATTTTGCTGGCGGTTTATATGTATGAGTGAAAGGAAAATCTATTTCTTCCGATTCTGCCTTTTCAAGACCGTATTGGACTGTGTCTACGAAAGGAATCAACCCATCGTTATAAAACATATTTTCATACTGAAAAAGAAAAACAAGATTGAGGGACTTTTTTATACTATGTAAGAATAGTGATGGACTTTGTTTTATGATAGCGATTTAGCACTCAAAATATAATAGGTATAATTAAATTAGTAGTAGCACTATAGATTCAAGGGAATCAGATTCTTTACCTTACGAGCACTAGCGTCTAAGTTATCATTAGGTACATTTATCTCTTGCGCGTCTGTGCCCGGTTGTCTATTGCCATTGGCATTGGCATTGGTTAATTTCGGAGGTTTGACCGTCGACATCAAGTAAATCATAACCCCGAATAGCACCATTAAACTAATGACGCTTGAATATAACAAGAATGTAATTTTTCCCATCATACGTAAATAAACCAAATTTTGAACCATTCAAAATTTGGTTACACCATTTTAACTTAGTTACGTTTAACTTGAAAATGATTTCGATGGGTTAAGAAAGTGGGGTGTTATAATATTTTGGCTGAACTTGGTAATTTAAAGCCTGTTAAGCGGCGTCCCTATTTTAAAAAATGTACTCTATTAATTTGGCTGTGTATGGTAAATTTGTCACTGAAAGATTAAAAAAATATGACGTTTGAAATGTCATTTGATAATTCATCATAGATTATGAGTAACTCTACAATAAGTACCTACCTATCTATACATATAATAATATAATTTGTAACGGGTCGATGTCTGTACATTAGAGTTTTTGAAGAAAAAATCATATTGTGTCTATCTGTATGTATGTACATGCATTACGCAAAAACTACTGCAGTTTTACCAAAGTATTGCTAAAGGTCTAACTTAAAATATAGGCTTTATTACCGACATACCACATGGGCGAGGCCGTTTAGTGGGACATTAATGGGGAGCTGATGATGACGATGATCATGATACGTACATACCAGGCCCCTTACGAAAACCTTATGAAAAAATAAAAAGATACACTACTATTAAGTGAGTATAATTAAATATTATATTTATAATATTAAGCCTTACTAAGCCACCAAGTCGTCTTATAATTTTTTCAACGTGTTAATGAACTCGTCGAAGGAATACGAAAGCCCAGCCCAGGAAGTCCATGACAGGACAATATTATACTCAATACTCAAATCATTTATTGACCGATGATTCTACTAATAAGCTGGTGATAATAAAAAAACTACCATCACAAATTAATAACCTTTATTTTTATTCTAAGTTACATTATATATTAGTCTATATTAAACTTCTGGATCTATTCAATAAATCTAAAAAATCCAGATACATTTCGGTGGGCTGTAAAAGTAAGATAACATTATTAACATGCTTATACATAGATCGTTAGATATCAGTTCCATCCAACTCATGCAACCAACAACACTGGCTCTCTTAATACAAAATACGGACTAAGTATTAAACCAGGTTTAAATTGACAACTTTGACACTAAAACAATGGGTTATGTCAATTAAAACCTGGTTTAATACTTAGTCCATATTTTGTAATAAGGGAGTTGGAGTTTTTAGAACTTTATTCTGCTATCTAGCTGTTGCTAAAAATGCCTGTGGTTAAATTATAATAGCAGTTGAGGTGGGAGTGAGAGGTATACCAGTGAAATTTCTCTACAACCTACTATAAAACTTAGGCCTCCCAAGAACTTCAGTAAGTTCGTTACTAGAAAGAGTGTCTAAAGCCGCGGTCGTAGGTTTTTATCAAACTTGGCTAGGCAGAGAGAGGAACACGGATAGTGAAAGGTGAGCGTAGTGTACACGGAAAAGGATCCCTTAAACCTTCTCCTGGCATCGCATCGCAAGTCCCAGGTACTGCCCGTTTTCCTCGCTCTACAACACGATGGACCCGGAGCACTCGCACGGTAGGCTAAGATATTCGTGTGTTTTCTGAACAACATCACAAAAAAAAAATCAAAGTTCTACTGCAACCTCTTGCTTTGTAAAAAATAAAAATATCTATCTTATAGAAATAGTAATTAGTTATTTCGATCTCAAATGTGCATAATGTTAGTTATTCCAGACTATAATCTATATTTTTCAACCCTTCTGGCGTGATAGAATAACAAAGCTCTATCCATACATCCATTCTAACTTTTGCATTTATAATATCACAATTAAATTCTGTAATCTTCCGCAACGAAAGTTCGCATCGTTAGAATTCAAACACTTCTCTTACCAACTCAATTTTATGCTGACCTTGTGCCTCGTTTTGTGCTATCATCTTGGCAGCTTTCTCTGGCAATTTCAATAGACCAGGGTCAACAGTGGTCATCAGGTACAAGAATGTGAAGAACATACTAAATACGATGATGGCGTAGGCTGTGAGATAGAGCATCGGTCGCAGTTTCATCTTCACTCTTATAAAGGTACCTTGAAGAGTGGAAAAACATTTTATTAATTTATTTGGATTTTATTAATTGGACTTAAAGCTATCCCGTAACCTGCTAATATCTTACATTTCAATCATAAAAAAAACCAGTCCAGTGCGAGTCGCCCATTGAGGGTTCCGTAAGATTATTATTTTTATGATTGAAATGTAGATATTAGTAGGTACCGGGATAAGAGTAGCTATAAGTCAGAATAAATATTCATGAAAAGCCGCTAGGTGTGTACACCTAGCGGCTTTTAATCTCTAAGTAACGTTAAAATTTCATCATAATGATTGACAACCGCCTGCGAACAATATAGCGCCCGTCTTAGCCCATTTAGTTATTCATGGAAAAAGAATAATAAAATTTAGTTTACTGTTTAAACTAGACATTGCTTAGCCAAATATAAGAAAACTGGTATGTGAAAACTGGCCAAGCAAAATTATCAGCTTAAATTTTTCCTAAGTTACTTATTTGCTTTCTATAATTCGACTAGTACAGAACTTGGCAACCACGTGTATTCTTAATTTTGAACTAGGCTCCCATTTTTACATTTATATTTTTGGTGGGATAGTAATATATTTTTCTGTCATAAGTAATGACTTATGGTACCGAGACGTGGCCGCTAACTATAGGGCTCATTAGAAAACTCACTGTCGCTCAGCGAGCCATGGAAAGGGCTATGCTTGCGTGATGGAATCAGAAATAAGGAGATCCACAGAAGAACTAAAGTTGCCGACATAGCTCACCGAATCGCATCGCTGAAATGGCAGTGAGCAGGCCATATAGCTCGCAGAACTGATGGCCGATGGAGCAAAAAAAGTTCTCGAGTGGCGGCCACGTATTGGAAAGCGCAGCGTGGGGCCCCCGCCAGATGGACTGACGACCTATATAGTAAAAGTTTTAGGTGGCCGTTGGATGCGAGCGGCAAAAATCGTTCGCTGTGGCGGAAATTAGGTGAGGCCTATGTTCAACATTGGGCTGATATGATGATGATGATGAAGTAATTCAATGTCTTCATTAATAACTAGCATATATCAGTAAATTTATATCTACAAAGACTAGGTAATACTTACGTATTACTTACAAATTCAGAGACTAAGGAAATTAATTCGATAATAAATAATGAAGAATTATCTAATAGGTATGTACTTATCCTATTATATATTTGTTCTTAACGTATTTCCAACCATAGATAATCTACACTACTATAAGTTTCCAACTGACATTTGATATATAATTTGACAGAATTTAAATGACACATATTCTAATGTAAGACATACTCCTTGCCACTTACACTTTGTATATCCCAAGGAACGTATAATAAATAGTTTTGATATTTATTTTATTACAGGAATTAAAGATTCTTTTCACTTTCAT
Source organism: Laspeyria flexula (assembly GCA_905147015.1). Classification (NCBI taxonomy): domain Eukaryota; kingdom Metazoa; phylum Arthropoda; class Insecta; order Lepidoptera; family Erebidae; genus Laspeyria; species Laspeyria flexula. The sequence continues at coordinate 15,164,295 of LR989958.1, read as the reverse complement.
TGCTAATTTCTGATATAAATTAAGGCGAATTCTACACTATACGTTATTCGGTGTTATTACTAAAGCTGAAACGCCCCCAATGTAAGCCCCCAAAAAATAACTACTATTACCTTTGACCTTCACAAGTACTTTGTATCATCACAATGAGAGGCCACTTTTAATTTTCATTCTCTTTGGCATTAAACAGTTTTTTTTTAATATTACAATATAACACAGAGTAACGGAGTACCCGTTACTCTGTGGTTAAAAATTCTCTGTCTGTTTTCTTTACGAAAAATCTTGCGAATAATGATTGATTTATTTATAACGTAAATGTTATTTATTTTCATTAGATTAATAAAGGACTAAGCACTTTTTATCTTAATATTTACTTGACAGAAAAAGCCACACAAGTAAGTAGGTATTTTAGTTAAATACTCATAATTATAACCTTATGCAGACAGGAGTACTGCGAGAAGAGGAAAATTCGGAACAAACTATACCAACCCGTCTGGTCAGCGTGGTATAGCAGGCTAAATACCCTCCACATTCCCGGAGGAGACCCGTGCCCAGCAGTGGGACATATGGGTTGACATGATGGTAGACGGATGGGTTGACGGATTAACTAGAGGAACAACTGTAATAAATGCTATTTACTGCTTATATCGAGAGAAATAGAATAGATAATAGAAATAGAATAAATAGAAAAGATAGTGACTATCGGAATTTACTATCGAAACATTGTTTTCAATTCCGATAGTCACTATCTTTGTGTCTATATCTACTTCTTTTAAGTCGTTTTCTGAATGCTGAGTATCGTGACCTCCTCCGTCAGTCATGTTTTATCCTGTGTCCTTCTCCATGTGTCCCGGACCTCGGTCATTCTTAGGGCTTCGATTCCACCGCAGCCCACTGCCTCGCGGTTCAGGTCGCTCCTTCTTCTTGGGTTCCCTATATAGTTGGCTGTAAATCATCAATCACTTTATTCGCATTACTCCAGAAAATGGATAGCTTATTTATCAGCAGAATATTAAAATAGATATTGCCAATGTCACAGAGCTAAAGCACTGCCTACCTTGGAAGAAGTACTCTGTCTTAACCTCATTTGCTTTCAGTACCTAATGCCTAAAGGATCGATCGACAGATTGTCGGATTCCGAAATAGGATCTGAACTAAGAACCGGCCGAGTGAACAAATTAGGTGCTATACTATGTCCTGCTTTCTGTGCAATACTGCTGGTGTGTATTTTCGCCATGTCATTTTTGGGGACCAAGGTGGCCTACGATGAGTTCTGCAACAGCCGCCACTTCGATATCAAGAAACTATATATCTTTCCAAATATTACACTACAATATGTTGTACCTACAAATGAGTCTACAGTCTAATGTTGAATAACAATGTTGTTTTGAAATTATTATTTTTTTCATTTTTTTTATTGGAGTAAGTACTAGTGTAACGGGATAATCCAACCCTCATGCCCACTGCAACTCCTGTAAGCCATGATTAACAGCGATGACCCTTGCGAACACCGAGTTTTGACACTCGGGAGTCCTAGGGAATGCCTAATTTACTGTCTTCGAATCTGCAACGATATTAATCAGAAGTAAATAGAGTAGTTGGAAAGACATTATCCACTTCCTTCCAAAGCGGGAGACAAAAGTAGTATATAATAATAATAATAATAATAATATTCTACCACATTTACACAGCGCCATCTAGTCCCAAAGTAAGCAATTATATTTGCTTGTGTTATGGGTACTAAACAACTGATATACTACTTAAATACATTTTTTTTTTTGTAAATACATATTATATTATAGATAAATTACACAAACAGTATATATATGATATAATCCTATTAGAGAGAAAGCGATCAAAATTTAATTATACTATATGGGTTGGTGGCACGACGAGGATAAAGGGTGTCTATTGATGCTGTTCCCAGTAAGAAGTATGGCAAACAAAAATTCAAAGGGTAGCTAGAGTAGTACAAAATCTCCCGTCACATCTGCCTAATTTAATTTCAGAAAATGCAAGTTTTACTACCGTACTCAGAGACGTTACTTTAAAGTTTCTTTTTTAAAAACGTCGTAAATTACTTAAGTCTACACGCCAAAAAACGATTATTATTCAATTAAAAAATTCGTCGATGTCTCTGCCGCACTCAGATGTCAATTAGCAGTAATCTGTCGTTAACACATTTTTTTTGAATAATCGTCTTTAGGTCTATATACTTAAGTATTACACACGTTTTTACTAAATAAACTTGAAAGTTAAGTTACATTTTGTACCGCGACATCTATCGCAAGTAGAATGAACTTGTAACTATACTACCTCCGTCCGTTATACCTATTAGGGAGACTTAGATGTTTTCCATAGCAAGGAACAAAAGAAAATAACCACGCTGTCTCAGTGTTATTATTTTTACATAATTATTTAGATTAAAGTTTTTGATACTGTATTTATATTATTGATATTTTGTTCCTAATATAATTTCAATACACTTTTACAGCGCACTCTAGTGTAAAGTTATGAAACCAAAATAGCAGGGAACTCTGTTTACCGGCGTTTATACTAGATGTCGCTACTATTCCTAATTATTAAACAATCTCGTAACATTGTATTTTCAACAATAATGATCCTCGGAAACAAATTTCATACCTCTATATAAGCAATCAAACAGAATAAAATAATACTTAATACAGATTTGTTTAAAATCTTATACTTGTAAATCAATTAAGTAGCTATAGAGGTGATTGTACCAATTTATTTATTCATCTTAAACTATGTAATACTTTTGGTTTATAGCTATTGCCTATGCATGAAATCTCTAGTTAATATTCCTTTTAAGGTAGAATGCTGGTATTCGAACGACCCTTGCATTGCCAAAACGAAACATTTTTTTACGCTGGCAAGAAAAACAAGTTGGAAATCCGGAAAATTGACAGAAAACAAAATGGGCGGTCGCTAAACGTTGGGTAGACAGTTTCAGTAGATTTTCCCTAATATTTTACTGAATTATCACTGATATTTTTGATTCGCGACTTGGTTCCTTAGTGTTTGTGTTGTTTCCTTCGACTTTCCTGTCATATTATGTGAGTATAATTTCTGTTTTCTTTACAAATAATGCTTTACAACTTGTATTGATTGTGTTGGGTGTACGTAAGGCCAATGTCAGCCTTCTCATTGGGGTGAGGAACGTGCATTCTATGTATTCATTTCTTTCTTATTGTTATATTGACCAAGGATTTTAGGATGCTTTTTTTCGGTAAAACTTTTCAGAGCCTAACGGATGACGTTGTTTTAAATACTTACTAAAATTAAATCGCGTTATTTAAGTAATAACTATGTGATTTTTTTTATTGTGATTTTAAGTTTATTAAATAAATTAATAAATATGTAATTAATTTATTATCTAATTACATATTTTTTTATTAAGTAGGTACTTATTTATTTCAATGTTAATGATGATGAATTTTAAAATTTATTATGTCCCTACCCCTAATTATTAGGTTATCAGAATTCACAATTTACAAGGATACAGAAATATAAAAGAGATTTTTTTTTAAATGTTAAATAAATAGGTACCTAGAAGAATAAACTATAATTATTTTACAAAAAACAAATTGAACCTTCTAGGACAACCTATCATTATTTATGGTAAGCCATTAAGAACTCCATTGAACTCATAAAATAATCTGGATAATATTTTTTTAATAGAAATACAAATTTAAAAATATCGTTAATTTACAATATAGGTACTTTAAAAGATATGCATCATCATCACACAACCCATAAATGTCCCACTGCTGGGCACGGGTCTCCTCCGAACATTTTGGAGGGAATTTAGCCTGACCACGCTGGCCAGGTGGGTTGGTTTAGGGTTTTGTATCGAATTTTCCTTTTCTTGCATTATGCAAGGAGAGATTAGGTAGGTACAATTAAAGGAAATTATCAACTAGTTTTAACTGGTGAGAGATAGTAGAAATTAAATTAAATTAACCTTTTGAAGATATTGCATTTCTGGTAATGATGCCGGAATATTATAATACCTACCCATATTATGTAGTTACTTACCTATATTTATTAGTTTATTTATTTACTAGAAAATGCCTAGGTGTTCTAATTTAAATTAAAACTGGTGCCAACTATTAAAAAAAAAAGTATATTATATTGTTATTTGGAATAGTTATAATACGTTTAATTTTACAGTCACCAAAAAGATGCATGCAAAAACTGCTTATGTAATACCGCTGCCTGGCGCTACTTGTGCTATCTTCACTTCAAACAATTTGGTTCGCGCGTATCTCCTTATCTGAATTCGGATTAGACCTTGTCAGTATATTTTAGTCTCCTACTGAGCATACCTGTATAATGCTTGCAGCCCTATAACCCGAAATTTGTATAGCCGTTCAAAGGGCTTTCAACTTTAATTGTATGATTTATATGTAATTAATTAAAAAGTCAATTGTCACACAAGCAGATGTATCCGCTTGCTCTATTGCCACCTCTATTATAAAAAATAAGTAAAACATCGAACATCTTCTTTCGGCCCACAGCGGATCAACATTGTATATACGAGTAGATAATATATGTTAGTTAAATAAGTCACACAAATATAATTTTATACTGTCGGGGATCGATCCTATAAAAGTTGTCATTGTCACGTCATTATTTATCGGGAATCTAAACCACTGCCTATGTACACATTCCCCTTAAAACATAATGACATGTATTGTTTATTTGAATTTTTTAGCTAGTGATATCCATCTTAAAGTTCAAAATTGATAGTAAAAATCTTCAATGTACTCTCTTTTTCCAATGCGCAATATGAACCTCATCTTAATCTTAGCCAAGGTTTTGGCACAGAACCTGTTATGTCATCATTCCGCTCGGCGATGTTACCAGCACCTTTGTAGCAGACCTCATTTCAGCCGACCTCATCACGGCTTCTTGCCGTATGCATAGAGCAAACATTAAGTAGCGCATCTCGAAAAAGCGCGGGCTTTTTTTTTCTTTTTTAATAAGCTATGACCTACTTTTATATGCCTTGTTTTTTGTTGACTTCTTATTACGAAAACAATGGGTGTATACTTTGCTATGATTAGGAAGTTGCGTCATACGTTGCTGTCTTTTCGGATAGTTGTGTACGTTTGAGACATTTAGAATATATTCGTAGACGTGAAAATTAATAACTGACAATCCATGTTCTATTTGGATTTATAAAAACATCATTTCGCACATCGTAAAAACTGACAATCTTTTTGCACAAACAAATTTACAACGACGGACTCAATGCAGAACGCATTTTGAAGAAGGTACTTAACCTCAAACATTTGTAATTTATATAATTTTAATTAGTTAGGTGTCTTTTTTCTTTTTCTCTTTCTAAAATAAACTATAAGGTATCGATAACATAAGTTACTTTGACCTAATGTTTTAATTTTTTTCTAATCTGTCCCACTAAAAACAAAATCTTATCTTTAAAGCCCGATATCACTAATCTATTTCCGAATAGCTACAAAATTGTCCCTGCAAAGTATTCCATGCTAAACTTCCCGTGTCGAGTTTCAGGGTAAAATGACAAGGTATCTGTTGGAACGATGCCAAAAGAGACCTTAGAATGAGGTTAAGCGCTCTTACTTTAACACCGAATGTCTTTAGAGCTGATAAAAGTTAAATCGTTAAAGATTGCATCGTTGTTTCTTAGAAAATCTTCGGAAATTATGCAAAATAAAACGCAATCGTAGATTTTTAGTATGATAGTGAGTTCAAATATTTTAATGCCTGGAATTTTGGTAAAGTTTAGAGTTCTTTCGCTGTTGACTCTGATAACTAACTAGTTGAAAATCCCACATTTTGAAGCCGTTTGCAATTCACGTCCCTTCTGAACTTATGCTAAGCCCGAAAAAGCAAATTATAAATTTGTTGAGATCTTTGTGCCTGTAATAGATACTTTTTCTATTTGCTGCCAGCAGATCAATTTTTATAGAGTGGCAATACATAATATCTAGGTATTCTCTTTATGAAAAACCAAATACACAACCAATAACAAACTCTCCAGCTTCATAATAATAGCATAGATACATAATATTATTATTATTTATATCTGACAACATAATTATTATTGTCTTCACTCGTTATGAACCCAATGTTTTATCTAAAGACAATACAATAATTTTCTCACAAACTATCAGGATATTTTTAAACATAATAAACGAAACATTCTTGAACCATCATAATTATAAATATGAATATGAACCGGGGACAAAAGACGTATGACCATAGTTCTGTGGGAAGAATAGAACAATACTAATTATCAAAATATAGTTCGCTTAGTGATTAATACATCAGTGGTTAAGCATGAGAGGATTCAAACTACAAACGCACTAAAAGAAATGTGTCTGATCCACCAACACGCACTAAGCCAGTGTGTGTGGATTATGGTCTAAAAACACTCTCAGCTCTCTGGATAGAGGAGAGGAGGCCCAAGCCCAGCAGTGACATTAATAAGTTGCTGATAATACGTTCCATTAGAAGAATAATGTCTTATCTTCAGATAAAACAAAAATGAAATTATTATAAATTCGGCATTAAAAACCGTAATCTATCAATTGATCAAATTTGTATTTTGTAAAATACTGACTAAAGAATAAAATAAAAATTTGATCAATCGATAGTTTACGGTTTTTAATGCCGAATTTAAAATAATGTCATTTTTGTTTTATGTGAAGATGAAACATTACTCTTCTAATGGGGCGAATATGTTGTCTTAAAAAAAATATTTCATGGCACAGCGTCTAGGGCATGAAGATGCGGTTATGGCATGGCATTCAATTTTAGAAGCTAAATGCAGCAACAGGTTCTCTAAAATGCGCAACTTTAATACTGCGACAGGGTGTCGCTAAAACACGATGCAACATTAATGCAGTCGCAGAATTGCCGATTAACATCATCATCATATCAGCGCAATGACGTTTACTGCAGGACATAATAATATACCTCACCTAAATAGGTGGTTGGTAGTTAGCCTTCCGTTAACACGCTGAGCAGATGGTTTGGTACAGAGTTTTGTTTCGAGTTTTCTTTCGAATCAAAAAAGGATAGGTTATTATAATCGCCGATTGCCGATAGTAAAAGTAGCGTGTGTGCTATGGCCCTTATAGTTGGCGAAATGTAGTTATAAAGCATCACTGTCTACTCCTTCGGGGACGTTAAGCGTGAAGCTATGCTTAACGTTTTAAGTTATGTTCTGCTTCATAAATATGTGCAATAGAAAGAAGTCCCTTATCTTTATGCTTATTTTGTGTTAGATTAAGTGTGACGTTCGTGCTCCGAGGAACATGTTTGTATTAAACTGTTTTACGTAACTTTGTGATCTTGGCAGAGCCATTTTCTACATTGCTGCGAGGCTATAGACCATTTATTGACTGACTTGACTGGCCTGTTGGTCTAGTGGTTAGTGACCCTAACGGCTAAGCTGGAGGTCGTGGGTTCGATCCCCACCCAGAACAAATCTTTGTGTGATGAGCATAAAGGTTTGTTCTGTGTCTGGGTGTAATTTATCTATAATATGTATGTATTTACAAAAAAAAAAAAATATTTAAGTAGTATATCAGTTGTTTAGTACCCATAACACAAGCATAATTGCTTACTTTGGGACTAGATGGCGCTGTGTGAATGTGGTAGAATATTATATTATTATTATTTATGTAGTACCTACACCATTCTCTCTACCTTCTCTTTTTTGGGAGTAGGAGATTGCTCAAAAACAAACATACCACAATATAAATTGATAATATTGTAGTCATCTGGTATGTTTGATGTATGACAAGCGGGATGGACATTTGTACCTGTATATCCATCCCGCTTCCCCAACTACTCCTTCACTTCTTTTCTTTCACTTTTTCTTGCAAATGACTTTCTTTCTCTCTTTCTCTCTCTCAGTTGGGTCTTACTGTGAAAAAAGTCGTTAAGAGTTATGTTATGACGTAAGGTGCAAAGATAATGCGACCTCGTTGTGTGTCTATATTGATAAATTTAATTATACCTCAGTGGCTTCGGGTGTGTTTGCGCAAGAGGTCTCAACAAACATGACATTAGGTTTTTCTCTCTTCAAATTCTCTGTTTCAGCCCAGGGTCTAAAAATGTGCCCTGTTAATGGTAATAGACTAGCCAGGGGGTTAGTATAGATATATAGATATCTATTACCCCCTATAACATAGGACCTAACATTGCTGGCGAAACACTTCTGCCTAAAATGGCCTAATGGTGTGCTAAGTTTTTATAAATTTAGAGCGCATAGATGTAAGAAAGTAGAAAGTCGATAGTCAATAGTCAATATTAAGCATAAAAATATTCACTCTACAATCGAAAGAAGATACTACAATAAAAAAATCAAAGTATCGACACCTTAAGTGAAAAGGCCCCCTAGGCAAATCAATCGCTTCAATCTTTCTATTCTAAACGACATGTCATTTCAATACATTTGATTTTGAACACATCCTTGACATAAACTATCGATATGTCACGTGAACAATGTACTAATTTGACATGTAGATAGAATAGACAGATCGAATCGATTGTCACTTGTCTAGGGGGAAGGTCACCTAAAGTGTCGATACTTCGATACATCGAACAGCACACCTAACCGATTAACAAGATTGCACTTGCCCTACCAATTTTCTAAACAGCCGATATACAAAATGTGTGCCCTTTTATAACCAAAACAAATTACGCAAAATTCTACGAACCATAACTTTTACGATGTCAAAGACAATATCCCGGAGCTGTCAATCATGTCGGCTTCGTAAAAGCAACGTCATTGTCAACTGAACCGAGTTAAGTTTGATCGAACTGTCCTTCATGCCTCTTAACCATAAAGCGGTTATTGGGATAAAGGAAATACATCAATTTGTTGTAGCTTACATTATTTCGATACGTAAGGCAGTATATACGTCCACAAAGATATTTTTTTGAATCATTGATAAGTATATTGTTATCACAGAATTTTTTAATTTCTACTCACTTCGAGAATGGTGGATCCGATTAGGCAAATTATTTTATGTAAATATTCGTTGAAGTCCGAGCAAGGTTCTTGTGAAAAGAATTTACAAAAAAAGCTTACACTTGTGTACAGAGAGAAGTTTCTGTGGTCATGGGAATCAAATTCCACAAAACATTTTCTAAATTTTTTAACTCTTAAGTAATAAAGTTACATAAGCAGTGTTTAAAACAATTCCAAATTTCATGTCGATAGCATACGTAGATTCTGAGATATAACGCTGTGACAGACGGACGGACAGTGTGAGACTTTAAAGGTTCCTTTTGTACCTTTTTGGTACGGAACCCTAAAAATCGCGTGCTCGAAATCGGTAACATCATAGTCTATAATGCTGAAGACTGTACTTAATAATTATATATTTTTTAAATCGCATTCTAAAATCGAAAGCAAAAATATTTCTTCTGCAATTTCAGACCATGAACTTTTCACTTCCAACTCCTCGCTTCCACAATAGCAATTCGATTGATTGAGACAGTCGCTTGCGTGCACGATGACCTATTTCTGGCTTCACCTGGGATGCGTTGGTGACGTCAGTGGGGGGTTACGTCACAACTGACACACTGCCCTATTTAGTCAGCGACCGTGGCGCGGGGGGGGGTGTGTCCCATTCAGGTTTAATCCCTGCACACAGCCAGTGCCTATTTTTAGCACTCTTCATTCATTGAATGTCATACTACGGATGCGAGAGCGGAGGCCATTGGAACTTGTCCTATATTCAATAATAGATTTTCCTATAACCTTCGATGTTTAGAATTGTTCGCTGTCCTCGAAGATGGAACGGATAATTTCTGTCAGATAGTCGTTGGATTAGTTATGATGTCTTTTAGTGTTTTTTTAATATATTTTGTCTCACTACTTCAAAATTTTTTCTTGTATGAGCTTTGGCAGCTATGTGTAATATGTTCCACTGCTGAGCAAAAATTTGGAGATCGCTGACAATTTCTTGCTTGTTGCTTATAATATGCGGAGCCCCGGAGAGACTAAGGGCTCTTTAAAGGTACGCAGCAACATAGCTGTATTGCTGTTTCTGGTTATGTTATAACAATACCTGTGTGATGCGAATATAGGCGTCTCTGATACGACTGTAATGTTATGCCACATGATGACTCTTCAAACCATAATGATCTCGTTAACATTCCATTGCATTCACAACCTGTCATTACAATCCACCCTCTAAACTCATTAGGCTAAGTATTATCGATAGGTAACACCGGTCATTATACGGTGATTATAATATATTACATCAGCTGTCTTCCGCGACCTCGTGTGCGTGTGTATTTTTAAGTCTATTACTTACGTCTTAAAAGGTGATGGTGGCCCAATGAGAGTTTATTCCGACCGGCTGTTCCAATGTGAATTTCACTTTATGGAATTCATATGTTTCTATTAGTCTAATAACTTACCTTTTGCTGATGCTAAGAGAAAACGTGAGGAAACCCACATACCAGCAACAATTCTAAGAAAATGTCTGGTCCCTCAAGCAGCTATGATACAAATTCTCAGTTTTTAAAAGGAAGCGTAGACTTACACACCAATGAGACATTAATCGGTTACTGTTATAAATACATTACTTTATTATTATTTACTTACCATCATGCTTTCTGATGATAAATAGTATCTAAATACCTAATTGATGATGGTTTTAACCTAAAAGACATAAGTCATTTCTAGAAAATTTTCTGACCTTAATGGTGAGAGTAAGTCTTATTAGTAGACACATGATAGCTTTAACCTTGACACATTGTCAGCAGTATGCTGAATCTTGGATCTTGGAGTCATATAGAACGCGTTCACGCATTCATGAGTTCTGCGTTCGGCTTTCCTTCTGATTAATACAACATAACACACCGAACTCAGAACTCATGAACAGGATCATTATTAAAAGAAGTACTTTCTTAACTTTTGTGCTTACCTGCAATGATAAAAGTGTTTTATATACCTTTTTAATCTCTTGTGACTGTTATTCCAAGTGGAATTTTCTACATTTTCTGTGGAATTCAAAGTTCTTTTTCCTCCTCAGCGAGCGCCTACATAACTTAAGAATTACACAAATTCTCATAAATTACTGTCTGTCCGTTGATATTTATTGTATTTTTAAGCTTCAGCAGAAATGCAAGTCTGCCTTTTCACAATTTAAAGTAAACGTATGTCTTAGAGATAGTCTTCACGTAATTATCAAGCCAAGAGGTTGGTGTTTTACGTTTTTTGTTTACTAATAATAATATGAGCATTTAGGTAGATTGCTTATTCAACGGTTATATTAGGTAAGGTAAGTATATTGAATTATACATTGACCTTTACACCGACCGTGGCTTACTTGATAAGTGGTCAAATATGAATACAAATGACCACATCCTTAATGTTTTTAAAATTTGATGATTGATTGTAAGGGGGGATTTGTGGAATAAGCTAATCTTAAATCTAGCGTCGCGTCGTATTTTTAAGTGATATTAAATTTGGGATTTAGCTGAACAACTTAATTGAGTTTTGAGTTTGTGGGGGTATATATTTTTTCTACTCAATATTCATTTTCAGTTCAGTGCCTGTATGTAACATTTAAATGTTGCTTTTTGGCAAAGTGGGTACTAATTTTATATAACAAATGTTGCTAAGTGGGCTATCTGCTTAGGTGCAAAGAGAATATGTTTGCCTGTTGTGCAAGAGGTCCCAGCTTATCGAAGCTGGGACCGGGTATCGACCCGCGTAGCGTAAATGGTTCGCCCTTTATTAAATGTAATCTGACATTGCTAGCGATATGTGACTGCTTCGGTGGCTCTCTGGTTCGATTCCCGGTCGCAACAAATTTTTGTATGATCTGCATTTGTGTGTTTCGGAGTTTGGATGTTTTATATGTATAGAATGTATGTAAATACATACATTCTAATAAATAATACAAAATAAGCTTGTGTTATGGGTCTAGACAACCGATAAACATACATATATTATGTATTTCTAAATAGAAATACATAATATATGTATGTTTATCGGTTGTCTAGACCCATAACACAAGCTTATTTTAGATTACTTTGGACTAGATGGCGCTGTGTAAAAAATTGTCCCAAATTTATTGTGTGTAGCATCTCTGCTTACTTATATTTGTGAGGCTCTGAGCTATTTTTACTACATGGTCTACCTATGTTTATGTCTGTTCTCTCTGAGCTGAAGCCTAAAAAGGCTTAGATGTAGATTTAGAAGGCTTTTCAAGAAACAAGGAGAGGCCTTCCTAGATTACTATTTTATAAAGAAATGAGACTTTGCACAGTACAGTCCACGACCCGTAACTGACCTATCGCCTACTAACACCATTCATGAAGCACTACGGCATAAAATATTAATAAGTCATGTTGTTAGGGGCAAGTATAATACCTATGAACAAAGAAAAGGCTGTATTTTAATAAAATTGAGCTTCTGGCAGCTTTTAACCGCCCGACTTGTGATCAGGTGAAGTGGATTAAATTGTAAATAATTACTTAATTAACTGTTTTCTTAATATAAACATTATTTTGATAGAATATAGCGTAAGTAAATAACAATAGCAGATTAAACGAGCCATGGTATTTGGTCGTAAAACCGACGTAGTAGGTAAAAAGTCAGAAGACGTAACGCTTTCAGAAACCACTTAATTTTATTTTTGTGTTTTCGATCCATGATTAACAGACGATATTTAAATAAACAGATATAATAAATAACTGATAAGTATTGAGGTAATCGGTCGTTAAAGACTTCCTTGTGTGTAACCTAGTTAACCTAAGATAGCTGTTTATCCAATCGTCAATTACACAAACTGAACATTTACATATCTTACACTAAAATTGATGTGAATGACATTATGTAAATTGTTACATCACACAAATATCGACCATGCAAAAGCAGTTAAGTACATATTGAAACATAACCAACAGTACCCTCCTACAATTTTTAATTTTTTGAGGACTCCGTAGCCAAAATGCCAAAAATGGTACCCTTATAGGTTAGTCATGTCTGTCCGTCCGTATGTCACAGGCATTTTATTCAAAAACTACTCGATGCATATTGATGCATGCCTCTTTGTGTGGGTCGCTACTAAGTTTGGGAGTTAAATAATAAAAATATAAAATTTTAAGGGAGCAATTTTTTTTCAGCAAACATTTACTAGTGGCAAATACTTCAAAGGATCTTTTAAAAAAAATTCTCGCCCCTTTTACATCAAACCTGACGAGAAAAAGATAGCTGACGAAATTTTTGTGTGACGTTCCTTTCTCTACCAATTCGGGGAAAAGGCGTGACGATATTTTTAAAATTATATGCTTATGATTGTGATGGTAGATATGTCTGTTACTCTTTCATTAGAATAAGACTGTAATGAAACTAAACAACAAAAATATATCTCGATAATGTTCTCAACGAACAGGAAGGTGCAGCAGCGTATACTTAATTCCATTTTATTTAAATTATTCAGTTATCTTATTTTACCTTAAAGAGACGATGTGGTGTATCAAATGATGAAAATGAAAGGACAATCGCGGAGTCACGAATCCGCTGTCGTTTTAAAACAATTTAAAATTAATTAACGTAAATATCAGTGTTACAGAGGCGAAATGACTTCAATTCCTCTTAAAATTAAAAAATAAATCGAAGGGATTTCGTTAAAGCCTTTGATTAAGTAATATCCACTTTACAGAAGAACACAGTTATATAATACTGCCTGAATATTTTTTTATTCTTATTTTTTAATACAGTGAGTATTAATAATAATCTAACCACGGGGACCTAGATGATCGAAGTAAAAGTAAACAAAAATTTATAAAAAATTTGATCATATAAATACACTATAAGTCGGGTGGGGCTTCACCCCCGTCGTTCTTTATTTGGCCACTGCTCGGCTCTTAGTGGCCGTAACGTGATGTTATTTAACCTATAACCCTCCTCGATAAATGGACTATCCAAAACTAAAAGAATTTTTCAAATCGGATAGTTCTTGAGATCCTACCGTTCAACCAAACAAACAAAAAAACTGTTCAGCTTTATAAAGGAAAAAAAAAGGAGTTAAATAGGTTTCTTATGAGTCAGCAACGGCTTGTAAGGCCCGTGGTGGGTAAAAAGTTACTATCAGGTGTAGGCCTTAGCCACCGTCGTGGTATAAAAAAAACCCCTGACTATCAGATGCGTCTTACTTCATTGATCACCTTCAGCCATAATAATTAGCAGTTATAATTGTGATTGTCTCACGATTACGATTAGCCTTACTAATGGCCGATTTCAATAATCTATACAAACTAGATTTATCGATTATTTAATTAACATAAGCTACATACATAATATGTCAAAATTCTAACTTTAGTAGCCAAATCCATAGGTAGATAGATTAATTATTGAAATCGGCCGTAAGACATAAAAAAAAATCGATTATCCTAATATACTAATTAATAATCGATAAATCTAGTCTGTTCATATTGCGTGGTATCATAACCTTACTGTCAACCAAACGCTATCTACAATACCTATTAGTATTTTAAAATCGCTATCAGTGTTATTCTGTTATTATTACAATGTTTTATAGTTTATTTGAAGATAGGATTTGATTTTATGTTCTTTGAATGTCGTTTGTATATGAATACTGTTGGTCGTTCACCCACATTCATCTATTGTCTGTTTTTGTGTCTGTTAATAAACAGCTTTACCAGTACACAGAAGCACGAAGCAATATTTATCTTTCTAGGTAGTGTTACTTACTTGGTATCCTCTGTGGGTTTTTCCGATTCCGATTGGTAAATATCAATTTGAATTATTTTTGAATTCGGTAAAATATAGTGCTCATCCTATCAGAAAAGGAAGAACTGTCTTTTAAGTTTCCTTTAAATGTAAATAAATTTAAAGGGTTAAGTAAACTTAACAGCTAAACTTCTGTAAGTGAATGAAGACCAATGTTTTAAACAAAATAACTTAGTACACCTGATTTTGGAAATACACCTGATTTTAGAAATCAGGCCTAGTAGGGCTAGTAGAAATATCCTTATTTACCTGAACAATTAAAGGTTTAACCAAACGTTACCAACTTGTGAACAAGGCGTGGGTTTAGCTGATGTCAAAACTGCAATAAAGCAGCCTACACTAACTTCTCTGATCCCAGCTAAGCTAATAGCAACTTTAAACGACAGACGCTTCAGTGCATTTTCCTTTATATACAGTTTGAAGGCTATTGTTGCGTTGCATCTTGAGCTCAATCATCAGTTAGTCCCCATCGAACGTTCACAGAGAACGGACGTGTCATTCGTTTTGTCAAGTTTCGCGAATAAATACACACAAAAGCGTGTCAATAAACTTTACAAGAGTTTCGTTGTGAATTACAAAGTGCTGTTTAGTGATTCATTTTTGTTGGTGCTGATAATTATTCACCCTGGATTTCAATTTTGATGGTAAGAATGTTGTCTATCCGCTATTAGATCACTTCGCAAAGTACTTACATATTTTGTGTATAGTACGCAATACAATAGGTAGGCCAATATTAAAAGTGACTATATGTCTATTTATTTCTGTTGAAACGTCAATAGTTTTTTCTAGTTTGTTTTATATTTGCTTATCATCCGTATCAATACGGCCTTGGTCAAGAAACTGTACTTCCATTTGTATGATAAAATAACCAATAATGTATTAAATTTTAATGAAGTCAATGTAAAAATGTGTCCGCAATTATTTTTGGAGGTGCTGGACGTTGAATTCGTGACTTCCTCCGTCGGCGTACATCCGAGAGACATATCGTGCATTCTGATGAAGTTATACAAACAACGATATCTAGTTTATGTTTTATGACACTTTAGATATAAACTGCAGTGAATAAACATAGTTCGTATTGCATACACACTGCAGTATTACAGTTATCAAATGCATATAGCTTCGAAACCTTCAAAAGGGTTTAGCATATAGTTGAATAGTTACATTTCAATGCGCTACCTGGCATCGGTAGAAATTGAACTTTACTACAATAATTTAAAAGATGTTTTGAATTAATCTTTAGATGGAGACACATCATTTTAAAGTGTAGTAGTTTGGAACCGGAAAAAACTTATTTGTGAGTTATAGCAATGTCAATATTTCAATGATGTTATCACATCATTGAAATATTTTTTTGTGATAATATATTTGATTTAGTTATTATTAATTATTATTGCTCATTTAGGCCTCATGTCAGTCCATACTTTAAACTGATTACACTTATGTATATAAAAAATATTGTATAAACCGAAGTGTTGCAAAAAGTAAAAAATTTGAATCATCCAACACCGAATTTTAAAAGAAACTTTTAAAGGAAATATTCAATATAAATTGATTTCATAAATGCCAATTGATTCTCCTAGAGTCAAAAATGTACTCCACAGAACTGTTATAAGTATACAATAATACAAAGACATATACAAATCTACACTATGAGTCTCCAATGTTTATTTTTTAGAGGTCTAATGTGTTTCATTTGCTTGTATATATTTCGTTCGTGTTTTGTTTTAATGAATAAAAAGCTGTGTCTCGTCTTGGTTGACCTGAGCCGGCTTGAGTTTATCGACCCACTATCCAAGCTCCAAGCACAACCTGTTAGAGCAACGATCGAGTTACTTTTTTAAACGCTAAATGCTTCTGTGATACAAAATATTGACTAAGTTACATTTATCGTTCTGAATCCTCAGTTTTGGTGACAGTTAATTTTTTATTTTTTTAAATGAAGGTGTGAAATGGAACATTATTTTGCGATAGATATAGAGTTATAAGCAACATTTAAAAAAAGAACAGAAGTATTTCGTCTAGTACATTGTTATCATTAGATACCTCAAGCAAGATCTACAAAACATCATTTATTGCGAATTTTGGTATTGCTGCTGTGTGTTGTTGTTCTCACCTCTTAATGTTTTATTTTATGGAAACACATTTTCATATTAGTGTGCTCACCTAAACACACTTCAAAGACTTAAGTAATACAATCGAAACAATATATGAATGAAGCTATACATTCAAGAAGGAATTAACTATTGAAACCAATGAAACAAAATATTACGTTAATTGATTCAATTGCATTGAACAATCATTATTAAAATAAATAATAAAACACTTTTTCAATAGTAAAATATTCGAAAACAAAGATCGACAAAAATAGCACCACGATAATTGTCAATCCAAAAAGAAAGTAAAAAAAGACACTTCACAGACACACTGTTCTTAATTAAATTCTCAAATAAAATTTATAAACAAAACTGGTGCCTGTTTTAGAACGGTATATCAAGACAACATGAGTCAGTCAAGGCTTCATACATGGATGAATAAATATGAATTTTAATGTACCTCTACAACCTAGTTTCTGTGCAAAATCAAGTTTTGGAGTCACTCAGTTCTTTAGGTGTTTTAGTTATTATCATTGGATTACTCACAATGTTATTAACTGGAGTAGTGCAGGTAGTATTGGAAGCATGTACTGAATTATTAACGCGCATATCAATTACACAGTAGCTATCAACTAAGCCTTTGTTTCTATAGTACCTATATTTTGATGAATATATATGCGAACTGGTTTTCCTGTACCTAGTTAAATTACTGAAAAAACAGTTTTATGGTTTTGTATTGTCTTTAAGCCTGGGTTATTTTTCCTAGTAAGTGATGTTGTAGACATTTTTATGTTTAAAAATATGTTTAATGAACTAATCTCAGTGATGGAGAATCTGAATTATTTGTGGCCTTTAATTGAAGACATTATTGTTGGAAATGGGAGACAATCTGTCTTTCCAACAAATATACTATACTCTAGGTAGGGTACGTAGAGTCCGGTAGAGTAGATACAGTACATCTGTCGATTCTGAATTATTTTTAAAAATCCAAAATGGATATTGTCACTTAATTAACTGCAGTTGGGTCATTAGTTTGAAACCTACGTCTATTTATTTTTCGTGATATTTTGGATTAAATATTGTATAACTAACTGTCGAACTAAAAATACGGATTATAGTGTAAAGTTATCGGTAGCAAAATTTACATTACAAATCTTATCATGCGTCACGTCCATTGACCTAAATAGGATAGTACGAAAATTACCATCAGCCGATCGTCAATATTCAAGAGATGAACGGATAGCGGCCATTAATGCCACACACGTCTCTAATTGGCGTCAGCAACGTTGGGTACGTGCGCTAATAGAAGCGCCATAGTTTGTGGCCAAACTTTTATTACAAAGATTTACTAAAAAAAAACTTGAAGAATGTGAGCACTATGAGATTTTTCAGACATTCGATCCAAAATTAAATACGAAACATTAGTTGAAAATGGTAATATTTTCAATACCGCATTTACTTAAAGCATCAATTTAATATGCCATATTGGTGCGAATTGTATGTAATTAGATAACAATTTATTTTAATAAACTCGTGTAATATAATCCAGCAATACTAAAAATAGTATTTCTTAAATGATACCGAATACTTGTATTGAAAGGTAATTTTTTTAGACTTGAAATTCAAGAGTCAAAGACATGAAGTATGAAGATGTAAAATCTCAGCCCATATTCATCAAAAACTTTTTATTTTTATTTAGTATAAGGGAATACGAGGAAAACTAAAGTATTAAAATCTTAGGAACTATTCGATACAGAAGTAGCTATAGTAAGGTATAAAAAAAATTTCCTTAAAATGAGCAATATTTTGATTATTGTAACCGGCAATAATTCTGGAAATGTAAAAATAAAGCCACTGGTCTGCAAGTGTCTAACTTAGTTAATGCATGCATAATAGGCTACGTCTATTTTCGGCCAGGCGTCTAGCTATTGCTGGCGACTGGACCTAACTTTGTCTAGAACTAAGTCGAAGTTTCGAAGTCGAGTTGATGAACAGAACAGCGTAGATATTTGTAGCAAATATGGCTGTCTGATACTACTGGATTATAACTTGACCAAGCTAATTTAGGAATGGTTTTAGAAGTAGATGCTTATTTGTGTATCATTCAAAGGTTTTTTATTGGCAGGTGGCAGTTTTAAATTTTGTAAAGGTTGTTGTTTCAAACTAACAATTAGCAGTAATCAGCAGTAATCATTAACACAATTTTTTTATTGAATAATCGTCTTTAGGCGTATCGACTTAAATATTACGCGTTTTTACTAAACAAACTTCAAATTTTCAAGAAATACTTATGAATAATACCATCACATCACATGGAATAAGTTCTCCATTTGCACTCCAACACATAATAATACATTATACACCATAATATGTACACGAACCTTACATCTTAATTGTGTAACAAAACAGCGACCAAAAATAAATCTTATAAAAACAAGTGCTATGTTTTTTTAACTTTTGTAAAGTAAGTAGTTTAGTGCGTCATTAGTTTTAATGATTATACACGTCATAGTGACGTGATTGGTAATAAACACATAATAGCCAACATTTAGTTTACTATTGTTATTAGTATGGGGATTACGATAATGTGAATTACCTCATCATTCGAGAGATTTTGTTAAATTTCTGATCGATATTTAAATTTAATTGCCAACACTCATAACAAATTTTTAGGAATCAGCATTAGGAAATCTTGATGTCTTGGACGACGACATCGTTATACGGTGTTTTAGGTATTATAGAAATATATCTTCCGTGATTACGGTATGCTATAAAGTTTAGCTTCATATTGCATTATAATCCAAAACAACTGTTCATTTATTTAGCTATTTTTATCGTGATCATTTTCTTTCCCATCAGCAACATCGCCTCAAATAACGCAGCTAGCGTATCGTTTCCACGCATACGATCGATGTTGATCAGGCTAACTTCAAATAACACGAACTAATTTACAATTCTTAGATTGCTTTACTGTTGTACGTCATTAGCAATCCTCATTCATGATATATGAGCTCCCATTGTATCGGTTGCTATGAATTAGTGCTGCAACCCGTCTTTGTGTCGAACCAGTGGATCGTGAACTGCATCGCTTTGTAATACCGTTACGTGGTGATTCGTTTCGTTGGCCACGTGTGGTCAATGTTCATTGTACGGAATAGCCTTGTGTTTGCGATCGTTTCATTCATATGGATGATTTTCGATTGATTAATTAATGCCAATGTCATAATCTTTGTTCTAATTATTCATTCAGTCTGTTTCTTACCAGTTGTTTCAACATTCATTATTTCAACTCATAAACGTCCCACTACTGGTATGTGGAGGAAATTTAGCCTACTATACCACGCTGGCCTGTTAAAGGGCATGTTTTGAATTTTCCTTTTTTTGAAGTGCTCTTGTCTTCTGAAGGTCACTTCCCTTAGTCGCCTTTTGCAACATCCACGGGTTGAGGTGGGCTAGTGACATTATGTATTCTTAATCCGTCACTACACGGATAACTTACCAGTTCTTTATCAAAGTTCTATAGCTGTTTGATGGTAAGCCAATCAGCTGAGGATGCATCGTTTATCATCTTATAATGAGTACAGTCACATTATAATATACAAGAATAAGGTAGTATTCAATTTTATAGACCTACAATACAAATAGCTGAACACTTCTACCCAATACCCAAATCAAGCATAATATTTGTAGATATATGCATGGCTTACGTTATTAGAAATCTTATATGTATTGGGGAACCAAGAAACATAAAACCTACTCACGCCAAATATAAAATATCGATTTGGAGATAATACTTGACGTCATTAATACTGAAATGCATCCTGCTCTTGGTGGTGTTATACTGTTTTTAGATACAGTCATAATTTGTTAAAATAAAGGTCAAAATGCATGCCATAATAGTATTTAAGATAATCATCTTTAAGTTTAGAATTATTTTAAACATTGGTTTCGGTTGTTGGCACAACTTGCGGAACGTGAAGTCAAAAATTCCTGTCATAATTCGTCTTATGGTGACTTATTCATCCAAATTTACTTGTTTCCCAACCGAGAATCGACTTTATTATTGGAGTATGAAGTTCATTATCCCTGGCACCGTAATCTAAATATTTAACATATAACCTTAATCATCCGCATTATTTTACAAGACATCTTTCAAGCACCTTGAATGAACTTAACCTTGACGAAGCTTAATCATAAATCTACTTATTATTACAACAAACGGTATAAAAATGGAAATAGGATAGGCACAAATCCGACATGGCTTCTTCTGACCGTGTCTGAAGTCGACCAAGTGTATTGGCGGACCACGAAGGTGGATCAGATTAATACGGCAGAATATACCTACATAATAATAATATGTAACGTGACATTTAAATGAATGTTATAAAGAAGAAACAATTTAACGGCCGCACTTAGAGATGTCATTTAGCAGTAATCTTTCATTACAGTAATTTTGTATTAATAAGCATAAAAATTAAAATTGACAAAAGAAAAAAAAATGTAAATTATAATTTTTTTATTCTTTATTATTATTTTATTTTATTATGTAATTTAATTTGTAATTGTAATTAATCTTATGTCTTTTTTTGTATACCTTATTTTGCATGTTTTAGTATAGATATAAGCGATTTGGTAGTATATACTGTAAGCTTATATTTTATGAATAAATGAATTATGAATTAACTAATTTTTTTTATTGAATAATCGTCTTTAGGCGTATCAACTTAAGAATTGCACGTTTTTACTAAATAAAGTTAAGTTACATCTCTCAGCACGGCAGTTAAACAGTTAACGGGAACACTTCAGTGTACAATTAATGTGAACTTTAGTGAATATTTTTAAAGCTTCTATAAAGCTAGCTACTACCTGTCAGACATGTTTAGTTTATACTGAAAACAGTACAGAAAGTGACACAGATGCCGGCTCTGGGGTGAACTTCCTGAAGCGGAAACACCGCTGCAGGAAGTTCACCCCAGAGCCGTTGAGCGTTATGACATGTCCTTCTTCAAACGAGGTTTAAAGAGAGCTATCCACTCTAGGTAGGCAGCGGCTTGGCTGTGCCCCTAACATTGCCAACGTCCATGAGCGGCGGTAACCACTTACCATCAGGTGGGCCGTTAGCTCGTCTGCCACCACAGGCAATAAAAATAAAAAGTTAAAAAGTACAAATAAAATGTCATCGCAAAAATATTGGGCTGATTAAGTTTTGGCTAATAATAATGTAGTAAGTAAACTGTCACAACTTCAAAAACAAATATGAAAAATTTAACTTGAGCAGAGCAAGAGTAACAACTTCAAAACTTTCAATTGAAATAGTCTTATATACTCGTATCATTTCGCTTGTCTCCTATCGGGATATGTCTATATGTCTGCTCTGATTCAAAGATACGCCTTTCTTTTCTCTTTTCTTCACTCAACATAAGTTATCAGTATTTTTGTCTGATGCAGTTTATCTTATAAGTTTGTACCTAGTACTTCATTTCGTTTCTCCTGTGAAGTGAGACGTAAAATACATGCGCGCCAAAACTAATTTGTTCTTTTGATTATGCAGTAATATTATACTGATGGCTTTGTCTGGAAGATACGATTACGACTGTCTGCCTTTTATTTTCTTAAGGTTGTCGTCCAGCTCTTAATAAAATCTGACTATCCAACTTTTTCTTACCAAATTTGTCTTGACTTTTAGCCAAACTTTTGCTTTTCCTTCAATCGCCATTCTCAATACATATCCGTGAGAGATCCGTGCTCAGCAGAAGATGTGTTGTGTGTCTCACATGAGGACGATTTTAGCATATTTACAGTTGACTTCCAGGCAGGATGAAATATTATGTAGAGATTTTCTTCTCATATACAATTCCTTGTCTTGCATATGTTTTAGATTTTTGTAGTACTTTATTAGTTGCATTTTACGATATTATGGGGTCATCAACTGTTTTATACCCTGTTGAAATAGATGTAAATGTTTGACATAATTGAAGAAAGACAAAATCAACTTTGTGTTTTATTTAAACAGTTGGTTTTTGTTTGGCCACAACTTAAATATTTAGCCGCTGTATGAGCTATTGTGAACATCATCATATCAATTCACTTATAGGCGTTGTTAGTATCGTATTTGGTTTGTTCGTTGCCCCACATTTTTCTATGATTGTCATCCGTAACCGACTGTCAAGCCTGAACTCTTTAAAGTGGAGACGAAGAAAAAGATGTTTATAGGTAGGGCGGTGAGCGAAATGCGCATTATAAATAAATATTAAAAATATTAAAATAAAATTGATTGTTTACAACACTCTTATCTCGAATCGTCTCCACTGTGACATATTATTTATATAATTTGTAGAAAAAAAAACAACGTTTTATCATCGCGTGTTTGGATTTCAATAGCGATTAGACCTATCTCTGTTCTGTGGCGATTAGACTAGAAGTCACCCGGAGCTTCGCTTCCATCGTTCTTTGTTTGGTCACTGCTCAGCTCCTATTAGCCGTAGCGTGATGTTATATAGCCTATAGCCTTCCTCAATAAATGGGCTATCCAACACTAAAATATTTTTTCAAATCGGACTAGTAGTTCCTGAGATTAGGGTTCAACCAGTCAAACAAACAAACTCTTCAGCTTTATAATATTAGTATAGGTTTCAGCTAATATGCTACAGTGGTCCCAGTGGCGCAACGAGAGTGGGTATACTGCGTATGTGGCCCCGGCTTCGATTATCGAATCGGGAAAATCTGTATTGTTTTTTTTTAAGTGTATATGCGATCAAACATAGCTGGTGCAATGTAAGTGTGATGCTTTGCTTACCCCTTTAGGGTAGATAGCGAGATGCTATGTTATGTTATTATGCTATAATAAATACGCTTCATAGTACATTGTTTATCGTAGCTATCTCTGAGCCGGCTCAGCAAGCATCTTCTTTAATTTCCCTCAGGTGTCGTGAGATGTGAATATTCCAACGGTATAGCCAACTACTTTAACCTGTTACTATGTTAGTAAAAGCTTACTTTATTATAAATTGCGATGACGGCTTACATGTGGAACTGAACGCAACCATTTTAGGGTTAACAACCTAGAAGTAAAAGTTAGCTATTATTTATCAGTAGGTGTGAAATATGGGTGTGATTTAACTCTGCCTATTACATCGAAGATCCGTGAGTCCGTCCGTTTAGTAGTGTAGTGACGGATTAAGAATACATAATGTCACTACCCCATCTAAACCCGTGGGTGTCGTAAAAGGCGACTAAGGAAATCTTATGCAGACAAGAGCACTGCGAGAAAAGGAAAATTCGAAACAAACCCTATACCAACCCGTCTGGCCAGCGTGGTATAGTAGGCTAAATTCCCTCTACATTATTGGAGGAGACCCGTGCCCAGCAGTGGGACGTTTATGGGTTGGAATGATGATTACATCGAAGATAAAAGGCGCGATGTTATTAATTTACTCGTACTTGGATGAAGAAATTAGTAAACATCTATTGTATAGGTACTAATATTATACCTAAAGCTTGAGAGATTGTTTGTAACGCTAATTCAGGAACTACTGGAGTAGTTAGGTTGTACCAGTTCTAGCTCACTATCCAGAATCCGTCTGGCTCACTATTCTCCTATTCTCGAGTCGACAAAACCTAAAAAAAAAAAAAAAAAAAAAAAAAAAAAAAAAAAAAAAAAAAAAAAAAAAAAAAAAAAGGTTTTGCCATGCTCTGATCACGAATCTGCGGTCCGTTTTTGTCTAGGATGTGTGGTTTCAGAGATGTGGAAATCAATTAAGAAGAGTATCTAATCGATATCTAATCCCGCACCCTCATTAACGTTTCTTTTGTTCTCCTATTTCCTATTGTTTCTGGTAGACCCTCATTAGCATTCTTATCTATTACTCATTGTAAGCCCTTATTATCACTGCTATTGTTTAAGAACTTCCATGCTATTCTGAATCATCAATAAAACACATTCCTGCATTTCTACATTTTTATTGCTTATTAAAATATGAATGAAACATCTGATCCACTAAAATATCATTGTATACTGTGTTCTCTGTAAATATGTTCGTAAAACTACGCATTGAACACCCCTGAAACTTATATAGCAAATACATTAAGCAATATTCGCCGCAAACTGATGTCCACTCATTCTGAATTCTATCCACATTCCAGTCCCATCTTTTACAATTCCTTCTTAAAAAGTCGAGATGATATCGTGTAGGTGCACGTCCATATGAATCAAAATATTGACCAATACCATTCGTATCGACATGTAAAGCTATCCAATGTGAGCCTGGTTTATCATCCGTATCCAAATTGCATATTGTGTACATAGGTACATGAGTGTAAATGGGTAGTCTATTAGCAGCATACACATTATATTTGATAGATTAAAGTTATTAATCGCTTCAAGAGATGCGGTAATACAAACCATGACAATGAAATACTATCTATTACACTACTCAACGACAAAAAAATATCTGGTTCGGCTTGTACTATTTCATAATCAGGATGACTAATAAAAAAACTTTCTGTCACATCTAAAAATAGAGAAATTTAATATTTTTAGTTTTCATCTCTTTATTATTTTTTAGACTGAGGTTAGATTGAAATTATGACCGATTTGCTAACACAATCGTTACTATTTGTTAGTTTGATAGCTATTCTTTATGATGTCACGCGTGTGTGTAAACAATCTAGATCTTTTCTGTTATATTTGCGGCGAGTTTACGCCAAAATCGCAGAAAAAACCACTTTCGGACTTAATTAAAAATTGTTACAAAGCTTATTTCGACCGGGAAGTTATAAATATCAATAAATCGTGGGTGCGTAATCAATTTGTGCAGATCTTAGAGTGGTTTATTTCTTAACTGGATTGCAGTCGGGTTATACAACATATTGCTGCTTTCTTTGTGAGTGGGATAGTCGAGCGCAATCAGAACATTTTGTAAAAGAACATTGGCCATTACATCATTCTTTTGTACCTGGACAAAAAAATGTTAAGAATGAGCCTTTAGTGGAAGCCTATAAAATCATTTTACCGCCGCTACACATAAAATTGGGACTCATTAAGAACTTCGTGAAACGTTTAAATCACGAAAGCGTAGCTTTTCAGTTTCTTAAGCAAAAGTTTCCCAAGCTTAGTGAGGCAAAAGTTAAAGAAGGCATATTTGTAGGTCGGAACAAAAAGAAAATGATTGAAGATCCATCTTTTATATCTACTCTTACTCCAGTCGAAAAAGAAGCATGGAAAGCTTTTGTAGAAGTGACCAAAAATTTTCTTGATAACAACAAATCTCCTGACTTTCGTGACAAAATAAAATTAATGTTGGACTGTTACCATAGAATGGGATGCAATATGTCGCTCAAAATACATTTCCTTTACTCACATTTAAGCTTTTTTCCTGAAAATATGGGTTCAGTTAGCGATGAACAAGGTGAACGTTTTCATCAAGATGTTGCAGCGATAGAAAAACGTTACCAAGGAAGATGGGAGCCCGCTATGCTAGCAGATTACTGTTGGGGCCTCATCCAAGATACCCCTGAATCGCACTACAAGAGAAAAGCCAGCCAGCCCCAAAAACATCGCCTTTCCGTACAAAATATTGATAAGATTAGTTCAGTCCCTACAAAAATTGTTATTTTTGACCTGTCATTATATCTGAAAACTGAGATGTGACCGAAAACGTTTATTTATGCAATCCTGTCATATTTGGTGTAAGAAATAAGAAAAACATAGTTAGACCTCAGATAATTTTAAAAGTTTGAAATTTGTTGAGTAGTGTTATCGAAGAGTTAAAGGAAGCTGGAATAATTACGGAATAAATAGCGACCACTTGAAGATTTTAAATCAGTATGGTTAACTTATTCATACTGAATGTTAAAAAAAAAAATATTGTGTCAATACGCAGCGCAGACATAAAACTCAAAAAGAGTAATAAAAATAATCAACATGAGTAAAGCGGATGTGGTAAATGAAATTCATAAAAATGTTAGAGTCAATTTTCCTCGAAGAAATGTTGTGATGAAAGATATAGATGATCTCTGGCAAGCAGATTTAATTGACATGCAGTCTGTTTCTCAAGAAAATAAGAAAATGAAATATATTCTTACAATTATTGACACATTTTCAAAATATGGATGGGCTTTTCCTATCAAGAATAAAAGTCAAGATTTTATATGTGACACTTTCAAAACCTTGTTTGTTAAGGGACGTTACCTAAAAATTTACAAACTGATAATGGTACAGAGTTTTACAACAATAAATTCAAAAAGCTAATGAAATTTTATAATATCAACCATTATTCGACACTTTCGATAAAAAAAGCTTCAATAGTTGAACGATTTATCAGAACATTAAAATCAAATTTATATAAAACATTTAGTTTAAAAGGCAACTACAAGTGGATAGATAATACCCTCAATGATATTATTAATAAATATAATCATACATACCACCGAACCATTAATGAAATGCCAGCAAAAGTAAATAATAACAATAAAACAAACATATTAGAAAGATATAATAATATTAAATCAGAAAATAAGGGTACTCTTACAAGAAAGTTTAATGTTGGTGATTTTGTCCGTATTAGTAAATATAAAGGAACATTTGAAAAAGGATACACCCCTAACTGGTCAACCGAAATATTCAAAATCAGTAAAATACAAAATACAATACCTGTAACTTATTTAATACAAGATACAATCAGAGGCCAGCCTATTTTAGGAGCATTTTATGTGCAAGAACTTCAAAAGACTAAACATCCTAACGTTTATCTCGTTGAAAAGATCCTGAGAAGAAAAGGAAATATGATTTTAGTAAAATGGTTAGGTTTACCTTCCAATGAAAACAGCTGTATACATAAATCAAATATATTATAAGAAACAAACTATTTGTCACTGTTTTCATTTCATTTATTTATTTTATTTCATTAACAATAGATTGTGTTTGAAAAAAAAAAAAAAAAAAAAATACACATACAATAAAATAACATTTAGATACAAGATAACTCATTACTCACAATACATTACATTAAAATAAAATTAAATAGTTATTACGATGTGTTATACAATAAATTAAGATGTCAACATTAAGTAAATAGGAAGTCAAGATTGTACTTAAAACTAAAAATATTATATAAAAATAGATTTAAATGACAATAATGAAATATAAATTATATATAAAAAAATTGGATTTATTAATTGTCATTTGTTTTATTTGTCATTTTAATAAAATCTTCGATGGAATAAAAGCAATTTTCTAGAAGATAAGCCTTGACCATTTTTTTAAAAAGGTGTGTTTTATAAATATTTTTTTTTATATCAATTGGCAATTTATTGAATAATTTTACTGCCTGATACTTAGCACCGTGACCTACAATATTAAGTTTTGGGTGTATCTTATTTTTTAATAATAGGGTTCGTGTGGCTTCTCTGATCAACCTCTCTTCACTTGTTTCAAAACTACTTATATTTTTGGACAAATTTTCAAGAACCGACAGTATGTAGAGGCTAGGTACTGTCAGTATTGACAACTCTGTGAAGTACTCCCTACAGGACTGCCATTGGGGAATCCGTACAATTGTTCGGATGGCTCTTTTTTGCAGAACAAAAGCTCTGTTGCAGTTGTACTGATAGCTATTTCCCCAGAGCTGAATGCTATACCTTATTCTAGATTCAACTAAGGCGTAATAGACAGTTTTTAGATGGTCAATACTAACTTCATCACGAAGGCTTCTTAGGGCATAACAGGCGGATGATATGGTTGAATCTACAGCGTTTAATTCTTTTTTCCAATTTAATAAAGCATCAATATAAATACCCAAGAACTTTGTTGATTCGACAAGGTCAATTTTATGATTATTTATTCTAATATCTAATGTGTCTGAGCTACGACTGGTAGTCTTAAATAAAATTATATGTGTCTTGTTTGGATTTATTATTAATTTATTCGCAATGAACCAGTTCTGAAATATTGAAAGTGTGGTATTCACACTTGTATTTAATTCTGCTATGTTATGAGCACTTACAATTGCATTGGTATCATCTGCAAAAACAGTAAGTCGAGCATCAGGGTTTGCTTGCATCTTATAACTGATTAAGTCATTTGTAAACACTAAAAATAAAATTGGGCCTAAAATGGATCCTTGGGGAACACCTGTGTTTACATTTTTTATTCTGGAACAGTAGATTTGTTGCAAATTGTTCTCACCAATTTCCTTTATCTCAACAAACATTTTTCGGTTATGTAAATATGAACGAAACAAATCTAATGCTTTTCCTCGTACGCCGTAATATTCTAATTTAATTAATAAAAGTTTGTGGTCCACAGTATCAAAAGCCGAACTTAAATCAAGGAAAATCCCGGCCACTTTCATCTTATCATTCATTTTTCCAAGAATGTCAGTGATGAGATTGTCAATAGCATCCGTTGTACCTACACCCTTTTGATATCCAAACTGCCTGTAATTGATAATTCTATTTTGATTTAAATGACTGACAAGTCTGACCTTTATGAGCTTTTCAAAAATTTTTGAGAGAATTGGAAGCAACGATATAGGCCTATAATTTTTTGGGTCTAGAGGTGATTCTTTTTTAAGTAATGGGACAACTTTGGCAATTTTTAATTGCTCTGGAAAAAGGCCAGCATCAACAACTGTTTTACATATATGCATATTAGAACAATGTTTATCGAGACCCTTGTTGTCTGGAAGAAATCACTATTAGCGATACGACCGCTCATTGACACTGTTCTTGTATTTTGTAAGAAATCTATGTTACTATGGAGCACACAAAATAATATTCTATCTATCTATCAAATAATTCTCGATTTATATTTATTAGGTTGTATAGACTTTATTAAATTGCAGATATTTTTGATAAAACCACCATTTCCATTTCATGAATTGACTGAACGGGAAAAGAAACAGGTGAACTGGATTGAACGTAACAGAAAGATATATTGGAGTGAAGGATTTATAACATATTCAAAGTGTCAGTGTTTGATAACAGATATATTAAAAGATAAATGTATATATGCTAAAGGTTTAGAGAAAGTGTCGTGGATGAAATGTATTTTGAAAAATAATAATATAATTAATATAGAAGACAAAGGTTGTCCAAGTTTGTTAAGTCTGTATAATCAGTATAAATATTCTAAAGATGTGTATAATTGTATTTATCATGATTCTGTTTGTGCTTTGAAAAATATTTTATGTTTAAATAAATGGTTCTTAAATTACAATAAACAATGTTATCAGTATAAGTTGTTTTATTCTTAACAAAATAAAAATATTATTTCCCCTCCCAAACACCTACTATTATTACTAAACGTTTATATGTAACTAACAACACTTATTACTCTTCATTACACTTTCATAAATATTTGCATCTAGTACCTTGGAAACAAGCTTCAAACATTGAAAATGCATCAAAACAAATACGAACCTCATTATGAAATGTATCATACCAATAAGATGCGTTTATTTTCATTTAACTTTTATTGGGTTACCGCTAATTCGCATAAAATATTAATAACAGAAATGGCTAACGCTGGATTTTTTTATTGTGGAAATGGAATAAATGATGAAACTGCATGTTTTTCTTGTGGAGGAATTATTAAAGATTGGGAGATTTATAACGATCCTTGTATGCAACATGCTATTCATTATCCCAAATGTATTTTTTTGAATGCCGTAAAAGGAACGAATTACGTGTTGAATGTCTCTATGGAAACTAAAAATTTAAAAATCTGTGACAGCTGTAGTCTAACCGGTGTTATTTGTGTTAGACAGAATCACCCCGCTTAAACAGATCCTAGCAGTAGTGTATTATTGGGGCGCCTGCATTGCGAACCGAGCGAAGCGAGGTGAGTGATGCAGGCGCCCCAATACTGCTAGGATCTGTTTAAGTGGGGTGATTCTGTCTAACACAAATAACACCAGTTAGACTACAGCTGTCACAGATTTTTAAATTTTTAGTTTCCATAGAGACATTCAACACGTAATTCGTTCCTTTTACGGCATTCAAAAAAATACATTTGGGATAATGAATAGCATGTTGCATACAAGGATCGTTATAAATCTCCCAATCTTTAATAATTCCTCCACAAGAAAAACATGCAGTTTCATCATTTATTCCATTTCCACAATAAAAAAATCCAGCGTTAGCCATTTCTGTTATTAATATTTTATGCGAATTAGCGGTAACCCAATAAAAGTTAAATGAAAATAAACGCATCTTATTGGTATGATACATTTCATAATGAGGTTCGTATTTGTTTTGATGCATTTTCAATGTTTGAAGCTTGTTTCCAAGGTACTAGATGCAAATATTTATGAAAGTGTAATGAAGAGTAATAAGTGTTGTTAGTTACATATAAACGTTTAGTAATAATAGTAGGTGTTTGGGAGGGGAAATAATATTTTTATTTTGTTAAGAATAAAACAACTTATACTGATAACATTGTTTATTGTAATTTAAGAACCATTTATTTAAACATAAAATATTTTTCAAAGCACAAACAGAATCATGATAAATACAATTATACACATCTTTAGAATATTTATACTGATTATACAGACTTAACAAACTTGGACAACCTTTGTCTTCTATATTAATTATATTATTATTTTTCAAAATACATTTCATCCACGACACTTTCTCTAAACCTTTAGCATATATACATTTATCTTTTAATATATCTGTTATCAAACACTGACACTTTGAATATGTTATAAATCCTTCACTCCAATATATCTTTCTGTTACGTTCAATCCAGTTTACCTGTTTCTTTTCCCGTTCAGTCAATTCATGAAATGGAAATGGTGGTTTTATCAAAAATATCTGCAATTTAATAAAGTCTATACAACCTAATAAATATAAATCGAGAATTATTTGATAGATAGATAGAATATTATTTTGTGTGCTCCATAGTAACATAGATTTCTTACAAAATACAAGAACAGTGTCAATGAGCGGTCGTATCGCTAATAGTGATTTCTTCCAGACAACAAGGGTCTCGATAAACATTGTTCTAATATGCATATATGTAAAACAGTTGTTGATGCTGGCCTTTTTCCAGAGCAATTAAAAATTGCCAAAGTTGTCCCATTACTTAAAAAAGAATCACCTCTAGACCCAAAAAATTATAGGCCTATATCGTTGCTTCCAATTCTCTCAAAAATTTTTGAAAAGCTCATAAAGGTCAGACTTGTCAGTCATTTAAATCAAAATAGAATTATCAATTACAGGCAGTTTGGATATCAAAAGGGTGTAGGTACAACGGATGCTATTGACAATCTCATCACTGACATTCTTGGAAAAATGAATGATAAGATGAAAGTGGCCGGGATTTTCCTTGATTTAAGTTCGGCTTTTGATACTGTGGACCACAAACTTTTATTAATTAAATTAGAATATTACGGCGTACGAGGAAAAGCATTAGATTTGTTTCGTTCATATTTACATAACCGAAAAATGTTTGTTGAGATAAAGGAAATTGGTGAGAACAATTTGCAACAAATCTACTGTTCCAGAATAAAAAATGTAAACACAGGTGTTCCCCAAGGATCCATTTTAGGCCCAATTTTATTTTTAGTGTTTACAAATGACTTAATCAGTTATAAGATGCAAGCAAACCCTGATGCTCGACTTACTGTTTTTGCAGATGATACCAATGCAATTGTAAGTGCTCATAACATAGCAGAATTAAATACAAGTGTGAATACCACACTTTCAATATTTCAGAACTGGTTCATTGCGAATAAATTAATAATAAATCCAAACAAGACACATATAATTTTATTTAAGACTACCAGTCGTAGCTCAGACACATTAGATATTAGAATAAATAATCATAAAATTGACCTTGTCGAATCAACAAAGTTCTTGGGTATTTATATTGATGCTTTATTAAATTGGAAAAAAGAATTAAACGCTGTAGATTCAACCATATCATCCGCCTGTTATGCCCTAAGAAGCCTTCGTGATGAAGTTAGTATTGACCATCTAAAAACTGTCTATTACGCCTTAGTTGAATCTAGAATAAGGTATAGCATTCAGCTCTGGGGAAATAGCTATCAGTACAACTGCAACAGAGCTTTTGTTCTGCAAAAAAGAGCCATCCGAACAATTGTACGGATTCCCCAATGGCAGTCCTGTAGGGAGTACTTCACAGAGTTGTCAATACTGACAGTACCTAGCCTCTACATACTGTCGGTTCTTGAAAATTTGTCCAAAAATATAAGTAGTTTTGAAACAAGTGAAGAGAGGTTGATCAGAGAAGCCACACGAACCCTATTATTAAAAAATAAGATACACCCAAAACTTAATATTGTAGGTCACGGTGCTAAGTATCAGGCAGTAAAATTATTCAATAAATTGCCAATTGATATAAAAAAAAATATTTATAAAACACACCTTTTTAAAAAAATGGTCAAGGCTTATCTTCTAGAAAATTGCTTTTATTCCATCGAAGATTTTATTAAAATGACAAATAAAACAAATGACAATTAATAAATCCAATTTTTTTATATATAATTTATATTTCATTATTGTCATTTAAATCTATTTTTATATAATATTTTTAGTTTTAAGTACAATCTTGACTTCCTATTTACTTAATGTTGACATCTTAATTTATTGTATAACACATCGTAATAACTATTTAATTTTATTTTAATGTAATGTATTGTGAGTAATGAGTTATCTTGTATCTAAATGTTATTTTATTGTATGTGTATTTTTTTTTTTTTTTTTTTTTCAAACACAATCTATTGTTAATGAAATAAAATAAATAAATGAAATGAAAACAGTGACAAATAGTTTGTTTCTTATAATATATTTGATTTATGTATACAGCTGTTTTCATTGGAAGGTAAACCTAACCATTTTACTAAAATCATATTTCCTTTTCTTCTCAGGATCTTTTCAACGAGATAAACGTTAGGATGTTTAGTCTTTTGAAGTTCTTGCACATAAAATGCTCCTAAAATAGGCTGGCCTCTGATTGTATCTTGTATTAAATAAGTTACAGGTATTGTATTTTGTATTTTACTGATTTTGAATATTTCGGTTGACCAGTTAGGGGTGTATCCTTTTTCAAATGTTCCTTTATATTTACTAATACGGACAAAATCACCAACATTAAACTTTCTTGTAAGAGTACCCTTATTTTCTGATTTAATATTATTATATCTTTCTAATATGTTTGTTTTATTGTTATTATTTACTTTTGCTGGCATTTCATTAATGGTTCGGTGGTATGTATGATTATATTTATTAATAATATCATTGAGGGTATTATCTATCCACTTGTAGTTGCCTTTTAAACTAAATGTTTTATATAAATTTGATTTTAATGTTCTGATAAATCGTTCAACTATTGAAGCTTTTTTTATCGAAAGTGTCGAATAATGGTTGATATTATAAAATTTCATTAGCTTTTTGAATTTATTGTTGTAAAACTCTGTACCATTATCAGTTTGTAAATTTTTAGGTAACGTCCCTTAACAAACAAGGTTTTGAAAGTGTCACATATAAAATCTTGACTTTTATTCTTGATAGGAAAAGCCCATCCATATTTTGAAAATGTGTCAATAATTGTAAGAATATATTTCATTTTCTTATTTTCTTGAGAAACAGACTGCATGTCAATTAAATCTGCTTGCCAGAGATCATCTATATCTTTCATCACAACATTTCTTCGAGGAAAATTGACTCTAACATTTTTATGAATTTCATTTACCACATCCGCTTTACTCATGTTGATTATTTTTATTACTCTTTTTGAGTTTTATGTCTGCGCTGCGTATTGACACAATATTTTTTTTTTTTAACATTCAGTATGAATAAGTTAACCATACTGATTTAAAATCTTCAAGTGGTCGCTATTTATTCCGTAATTATTCCAGCTTCCTTTAACTCTTCGATAACACTACTCAACAAATTTCAAACTTTTAAAATTATCTGAGGTCTAACTATGTTTTTCTTATTTCTTACACCAAATATGACAGGATTGCATAAATAAACGTTTTCGGTCACATCTCAGTTTTCAGATATAATGACAGGTCAAAAATAACAATTTTTGTAGGGACTGAACTAATCTTATCAATATTTTGTACGGAAAGGCGATGTTTTTGGGGCTGGCTGGCTTTTCTCTTGTAGTGCGATTCAGGGGTATCTTGGATGAGGCCCCAACAGTAATCTGCTAGCATAGCGGGCTCCCATCTTCCTTGGTAACGTTTTTCTATCGCTGCAACATCTTGATGAAAACGTTCACCTTGTTCATCGCTAACTGAACCCATATTTTCAGGAAAAAAGCTTAAATGTGAGTAAAGGAAATGTATTTTGAGCGACATATTGCATCCCATTCTATGGTAACAGTCCAACATTAATTTTATTTTGTCACGAAAGTCAGGAGATTTGTTGTTATCAAGAAAATTTTTGGTCACTTCTACAAAAGCTTTCCATGCTTCTTTTTCGACTGGAGTAAGAGTAGATATAAAAGATGGATCTTCAATCATTTTCTTTTTGTTCCGACCTACAAATATGCCTTCTTTAACTTTTGCCTCACTAAGCTTGGGAAACTTTTGCTTAAGAAACTGAAAAGCTACGCTTTCGTGATTTAAACGTTTCACGAAGTTCTTAATGAGTCCCAATTTTATGTGTAGCGGCGGTAAAATGATTTTATAGGCTTCCACTAAAGGCTCATTCTTAACATTTTTTTGTCCAGGTACAAAAGAATGATGTAATGGCCAATGTTCTTTTACAAAATGTTCTGATTGCGCTCGACTATCCCACTCAACAAAGAAAGCAGCAATATGTTGTATAACCCGACTGCAATCCAGTTAAGAAATAAACCACTCTAAGATCTGCACAAATTGATTACGCACCCACGATTTATTGATATTTATAACTTCCCGGTCGAAATAAGCTTTGTAACAATTTTTAATTAAGTCCGAAAGTGGTTTTTTCTGCGATTTTGGCGTAAACTCGCCGCAAATATAACAGAAAAGATCTAGATTGTTTACACACACGCGTGACATCATAAAGAATAGCTATCAAACTAACAAATAGTAACGATTGTGTTAGCAAATCGGTCATAATTTCAATCTAACCTCAGTCTAAAAAATAATAAAGAGATGAAAACTAAAAATATTAAATTTCTCTATTTTTAGATGTGACAGAAAGTTTTTTTATTAGTCATCCTGATTATGAAATAGTACAAGCCGAACCAGATATTTTTTTGTCGTTGAGTAGTGTAATAGATAGTATTTCATTGTCATGGTTTGTATTACCGCATCTCTTGAAGCGATTAATAACTTTAATCTATCAAATATAATGTGTATGCTGCTAATAGACTACCCATTTACACTCATGTACCTATGTACACAATATGCAATTTGGATACGGATGATAAACCAGGCTCACATTGGATAGCTTTACATGTCGATACGAATGGTATTGGTCAATATTTTGATTCATATGGACGTGCACCTACACGATATCATCTCGACTTTTTAAGAAGGAATTGTAAAAGATGGGACTGGAATGTGGATAGAATTCAGAATGAGTGGACATCAGTTTGCGGCGAATATTGCTTAATGTATTTGCTATATAAGTTTCAGGGGTGTTCAATGCGTAGTTTTACGAACATATTTACAGAGAACACAGTATACAATGATATTTTAGTGGATCAGATGTTTCATTCATATTTTAATAAGCAATAAAAATGTAGAAATGCAGGAATGTGTTTTATTGATGATTCAGAATAGCATGGAAGTTCTTAAACAATAGCAGTGATAATAAGGGCTTACAATGAGTAATAGATAAGAATGCTAATGAGGGTCTACCAGAAACAATAGGAAATAGGAGAACAAAAGAAACGTTAATGAGGGTGCGGGATTAGATATCGATTAGATACTCTTCTTAATTGATTTCCACATCTCTGAAACCACACATCCTAGACAAAAACGGACCGCAGATTCGTGATCAGAGCATGGCAAAACCTTTTTTTTTTTTTTTTTTTTTTTTTTTTTTTTTTTTTTTTTTTTTTTTTTTTTTTTTTTTAGGTTTTGTCGACTCGAGAATAGGAGAATAGTGAGCCAGACGGATTCTGGATAGTGAGCTAGAACTGGTACAACCTAACTACTTACTGGTCCGAATTGAAAATTCTTTTAGTATTGGATAGCCCATTTGTCGAGAAAGGCATCACGCAATGGCCTATAAGAGCTGAGCAGTGGCCAAATATAGAACGATGGGAGCGCAGCCCCGTGTGAACTCTAATATTTGTATATATACAAACACATAAAATATACTTACAATTTAACATAGAACCTCCTCCATTTTAGAAGCCGGTTAAAACAGACCTTTCATGTTGCTTAACTTTCACAAAGGTCCCTTTACTCACCGGTCACGTAAAACTAACCCATGGCGTGTTACAAAAGCAGTTTTCTGACATTCTTACCTTTACAGTCATAGTAACTGTTAACTTACGCAATATTTGACGTCTAGACAATGTACCTCTATGCGTTTATGTAGATAAGCTCACTAACATATTGACACTTTTGTATAACGAACACGACATGCTTATAATTAATGCTTCCCCACGCAACAACACCAACATAATTATGTCAACAGACTTTTTAACCGTGGATAAATAATAACCTCTTAACCATAAGACTTGTTATCAGTTGAAGTGCATTAAATTGTAAATTACTTCAATAACTATTTATATAATATAAATAT
The DNA here is from genome assembly GCA_905147015.1 of Laspeyria flexula. NCBI lineage: Eukaryota > Metazoa > Arthropoda > Insecta > Lepidoptera > Erebidae > Laspeyria > Laspeyria flexula. The sequence continues at coordinate 15,126,684 of LR989958.1, read as the reverse complement.
TTTATGAAAAAAAAACACACAAACAACAAAGGATAAAATGAGGGGTATTTTATCCCATTAGTAAAATAATGTTTTATCGACACATAAATCAAAAATGATATTATTATAAATTCGGCATTAAATATCGTAAATTATCGATTGATCCGGCGTGCAAATCACGCGGTTCGAGTTCGATCCCGACCGCGCCAGTACCAATGTCGATTCTTTAACTTTGTGGAATTTATATGTACTCGTCAAGTGACTTACCATCTGCTAACGGTGAAGGAAAACATCGTGAGGAAACCCACATACCTTAGAAGAAATTCTATGAGTGTGTCTGATTCACCAACCCGCACTACGCCAGCGTGAGTGGATTATGGCCTAAACCCTCTCAGCTCTCTAGATAGAGGAGAGGAGACCCGATCGCAGCACCGGGACTAAATGAGTTGCTGATGATGTGATGATCTTTTTCTTAGTTTACGATATTTAATGCCGAATTTATAATAATATCATGTTTGATTTATCTGACGATAAAACTTTGGCTGCATGTATTCCACAATGGATGCTTGTAATGACAGGTAGGTAGGTAGGTACCTGGTCTATTAAGCCTTTTCATGATTCATCTCCAGAGAAAAAACATCAATTTTATAATGACACCGCGCACTGTACTACGCTTGAACAAGGTTGTTCTTAAGTGGCACATTTGTTTTTTTCTATTATTGTCGCATATATTCATTGCACAAGATTACATCACTATTTTTGCCTTTGTCACAATCAAACAACAAACATCGTTTTAAATATTTGGCCAGTGAAAACATCGTAACTGCATGTATACAACGGTAAAGGTTAGACTTGTTCCACATTCACTATACGCTTTCAAACGCAGTTATGCTAATGTTACTACGTGTATAACATAGGTAGGGATGCACAAAGCATGTGGGTTGACCACAAAGGGACGGTATCGGTGCCCCTAATCCCATACTCAGGAGTATGGGTTTTCTAGACCATTCGTAAAAGGAAGACGTAATATTATAGCTCTTTTCTTCAGTCTGTGTCTTGTTTAGAAAATACAAAAATTGAAACTTACATTACGCATATTCGTACATTTATCAGAAAAACTTAGATTCAGTAAGTTAAGAAATTTAGAAAGAGTTAAAAAGAGTAGGATTCTCTATTATGACCTTTTTAAATTTCTTATCCCTCAGGCTGAGAACGACAGCTTCATATAGGTAATGACAACTGCCTAAAAGCCTACCTAGTAAAAATATTTAAATTGTTCGATACATTTCTATTTGTATATATTAATATTATATCATGTAGGACGGCTACGCGAAAAGTTTCGGGTTTGATTTTCTTGAAATTCGGAGCATCAGTTCGCGGTCTAGAGAAGCAATTGGCTTGCCCTCTATTATGGGACAAAACAGCTGGCTAAATATGGATAGGATGTAGTTCTGCTTACCCCTTCTAAGTGACTATGTAAAGTAACTTTAGTTATATTAACAATGGCGTGCAACAAACTTTTTAACACATACCTATGTAGACATGTACATACAGTATCTGTTATTAAATTAATGCCTTGCCAAATAAAAGGATAATAAATTGCATTTGCGTGACTTTTCGGCGGTTAACAGTAAGTTTACGATGTCTAAGCTAACGGTTATAATAGTTTGACATTGACCTGCCGTGTAACCTTTGTTGGTTTTAATTTGGGGGTTACAGTAACAAGGTAACTTTTATAGGGATTTAAGTGGCGCTTTCAGTGTAAGTTGATGAGTATGCCTCAGAGACTAGATAAGTACGTTGGTTTTACTCAAAAGTTTGATGTCAGTCGAAAGATATACATTTTTTTTCAGTCTTGCCATAAATATTATTACGTAAAAGATGTTTTTTTTTTCTATAACTATATTTTAATAACACCATAATTATATCTGTTTGACGCAATAGAAAAAATTAAGCTGGGCTCGAGTCTCCTCTCCTCTATCTAGAGAGCTAACAGGGTTTAGTCCATAATCCATGTATGCCCTAAAGCAGATTGGTGGATCAGACATACATCAACCTATCCTCACGATGTTTTCCTTCACCGTTAGCAGATAATAAGTCACTTGACTAGTATACATATTTCACAAAGTGAAATCCACATTGATACTGCCATGCATGCATGATTTGCTTACCAGTCACTAATCCCTTCGGCTAACATCGCTTTTATTATAGTAAGATTATTTTCTTTTATTAACTCCCTCGGTGTGGCGCATTGCGAGTCCGAGATCGAGCCAAATAAATTGCTAAGTTTTTCTGATCACACTGCGCATTTGGTTAGCCTACGTAATTGCAATTGGCCTGAACGGCATTATTTACTATTATCCATTTTACCTTTAATATTAAGTTAATAATTTAGATAATATATGGTAGCATGAACATTGATAGTTTCTCTTTATCCGTCATCATAGCACTTCGTGACTTCACAATACAAGAGCATATTTGTATTCACGTTATTTTCTTTACGACGTTTCTTCATTAAGCAGTACAATAAGGAAAACCTTTGTGGGTAAAATCTTCAATAATTATTTTTATTATTGTGGCCTCGCATACTCGTAATTGACGCGGATCGATATAAAAATAATCGTGTACTTATTGATTTATTTTACCATTGTTAATGTGGAATTATCTACAAAGTTAATTAAGTTATAGGTTTCTAGTCTTGATATTATATTCCAACAAAAAGCATTTCCCACAATCTAAAAGTAAAAATGAATCACCTTCACAGATAACATCTTTAAAAAAAAAAGCCCCACTAAGGAATAAGCCAATGTGTCGCGAGTGTACTAACATTCAATTAACAGACACAAAGTACACCCAGACGCGGAACAAGTATCTATTAATCACACAAATATTTCTCGTATGGAAATCGTACACACGACACTCGGCATGGTGATGTTAGTGGCGAGAAACCACCTTAACCGCTGCGCCAGGGTAAAAGTCATAGGTTTTGAAATAGATAAAATCTACATCAAAACCATTTTACGTTCCACTGTAACAGTCCTGTCACAAAACGAGAATACAAATTCTGTTGCCTACTGTTATACTACGTTGGCAAAATCGTTTGACACAAGGTATCAATTTCATATATTCCTTCTTCAAAAATTTCTACTTTGATATGTTCTCCTAGTCCCCTTAAAGACATCCTATAAAAAAAAGTAGTGGCACGTTATATTTTCACGCCATCACACACGGATAGAACAATATTTGATCTGATCTTTTAGAAACAACATAAGATGGCGTCATGCCTTTTATCTCTAAAGAGCTAGGCAAACGTGAATCACATTCACATTTTACGATAGCTATTTAAGTTCTGTGAATGGGGCAAGCCTAGGCATTATTTTAAACTCCAGTTTTACCCGACTCGGGACTTGAACCAGGGACTCCTTAGCCTTTGCTCAATAGTCGTACAACACTTGCTGCGCCTACGAGGTCTTGATTGTGCTTTTAATTAAACTGTTATGAGGGCTTCACACGATGATGATTCATCAAGTCTATCATTATGTTACCGTTTCGATCTTAATCCTTTGCAACAGCTTTCTATTACGCCCGTATTTCTTTTGTGTTCGTTGCCATGATTTTCCATTAGTCTCACTGGTTAAACATGTTAAAAAAATATTACTAGTCTAACTTAGACTTAAATATACAAAGCAGAAGTAGGTCTGTTTCCTGACATGTACATATATGGGTAATGTAAGACAACCCTATTTGCTATAATATCTGCAGTCATTTAAACTACAGAAAAGTACAAGTCAATGTTAATGAAACTCGATTGCGACAACGTGTGAATAGTCAAGGTTCAGAGTTTCGAGATCGGATAGTTCCATTACGCATAGCCTTTGAGACTCAAAATTGCTGACTAACAGTCCTTTCCAGAGTGCTACGGCTTATCACGCAAAGTTTGCGACTACACACCTATTCGAATTACCTGCACTTCTACGCCATACTCTACATTATAATTTCAATTTCCAATTTACGTACGTCCTGTTCATACACGTCCTAATCACAAATTGTTAGAACAGAATGAATTTACTATACATTTGAATTGTTATCTTAACAATTTTTGTCTATATACCTAACTACTTAAGGTATAAAAACCAGCATATCCTCTGCTAGGTATTTAATCGTAACACCTTTCACTGAGTCAAATAAAAAAGCCCGTTAAACATACAGCCCATACAATACGTATCAAATATCTTTTCAATTTATTTTTATTATGTAAATCGTCATTGTATTATCGTAACGTACCATGTTTTATTTCATCTGAATATAATTCTGTTATGTTAATGAAATACGTTCCATTATAATGTGTGATATAATCAAAATCACTGCATGATGTAACATGCCGGTTTTCAACTACCTACGTATCCTAATGACATCGTTATTTTTGTATCAATATTTTGTATTAATTGTTGTTCTCAACACCGTAACTTTGTTAAAACTAACTCTGCAAGCGAGTCCTTTATGGGATTAAATTGCCTTAAAGTATATAGGTGAGGCCTATGTTCAGCAGTGGACGTCGTTGGGCTGATATGATGATGATGATATAGGTACTGCACTCTCCAACCTTACAGAGCCAATTTGTAAAAATCACGTAGATCTGTTACTCAGTTACTACGTGAAAGAGGTCAAACAAACATTCGATTTTATAATACCAGTAAGGACATTAGTTGTTGATATTGAACTATTGTAAATACTAACTGGTCTAAAAATAACTTACTTAAATAAATCAATTTGAAGCTCACGTAAGCGTAGTATAGAGTTTATTTAGAATTTTCCTTTTGCTTGCGATTCTCTTGTCTGCAAAAGGTTACCGACTTAGCCGCCTTTTACGAAACCCATGGGTTGAGAAAGGGTAGTAAAATTTACACGGATAATTAGTTATTTTATTCGTACTATAGTGTTTATCCTGTAATTGTTGTTTACTTTATTACTTAGGTTATAAAGTAAGGTAAAGGTTAAACACTATTCATAAACCTGGTTTACAGTTAGATCATGTTTCGTTTTAAGGGGATATTTTTTCATTCCGGTTTTACTGTAGCTGCATATAATAATAAGCACACTAAAGTTTCTAGCACCACCGCTAAGTGTAGTTCATCCCTTTTTTGAGTAAATCTCTGCAAAGGCCGTCTGCATATTAGACCTTTGTCCCTCTCAAAGCCTCCCAAAGGATCGAGGAGCTTTCGTAAAGATAATGCCAGTGAAATGGAGATACACTGCTTGTGTCCTCTTATACCTATTTGTGTCGAATAGCTTTTTACCCACGATTTGAGATAAACCACCAAAGCATAATATATTTTTTCGGACACTAGGCTTCTTTAAAAATACTTCTGCGTTTATTTCTGATAAGCGGCATGTTTGGATAGTTCTACATTTGTATAAAACTCTTGGTAAATTAAGTAAACGTCTCTTTACGCTTGCTGCGGCTTGTTGTGTTGTACATTTTGTATGACACTTTGTTTAAAAATCGACCACAAGAACCACTCAGAACAAATTGCTGGAAGTTACATAAATATGAGACAAGCCTTCATTTGATTCAGTAGATGAACTTATTTGATTAAGTCCGAAATAAGAAACTATAATTAACTTTAGTCACAAACTAATGATTGCGTTCACGTGCTCTTATTGATATGAAAATGTACTTATTGTCTACAATACGCGCTTTCTTCTTATCGCATCGATGTTTAAAACTTAGATGCATCTCAGTGGGTTTTCACCTCACCACGACACGGTATGAATCGGGAAGGATCAATTTTGAAGTAGTCAATTCGAACCATTTTCAATTGTGCATAGTCATAACGACAACTTGAAAAGTCGTCGTAATGTGAGGCGAACACCTCCTGGTATGAATCGACCAAAAACCCAACATAGCATACAGCATAACATTCCTAACTACTTCCACACTTTCCTAACCTTGTCTACATTCAATGGCTCCTCGCAACTTTGATAAGGGTTAGTCTATCAGGGTGGCACATAGGTTATCGGAAGCTATTACTCTTAACCAGCTATTAACGCCAGCCGTAACATAGCAATTTAGATAAAAGAAATACTTAAAGATACCATAAACATATATAATTCACACATCTCTATACTAATATTACTACTAGCCCGAATTGAAACATTCTTTTAGTGTTGGATAGCCCATTTATCGAAGAAGGCTAGGCTAGGCTAGGGCTTCGCTCCCGTAAATCTATTTTTGAAAAATGTTCTCTCCAATGGATCGTAGCCTTCCTCAATAAATGGGCTATACAATACTGAAAGAGTTTTTCAACTCAGTAGTTTCTGAGATTACCGCGTTCAACCAAACAAAAAACACTCAACCAATCTTTTCTACTTTACCCTCATTTAAAAAAAGTGATGTTCATAACTCTTAGGTCTATTTAATATCAAATGATCCGTGTAACCTGTATGTATAACTTTAGTTATAAGTTATACATATACGGCAGACATATTGTTAATTTGGTAATTAAAAAAATTTACTTAACCAATGACTTAAACAAGTTTTAATTAAAAAAAACCAAAGAACTTGCCTAAAAGTAGCCTTCGACAGTCAAATTAAAACAATGAATTCGAAGAATACACTGGTAAAAGGCCTGTAGGCTTAGATATAGAGATTCGGTTATGTATACGAATATAACAACACCTTGCACTTCAAAATCGGTCAATCTATTTAGGTTACAAGAGACAAGTAGAGCCGCGGGCAATAGTTAGTGCATATATAATTGAATTAGGCTATTAATTAGCTTTCATCTGATACCCATATTTATTGGGTTTTTTTTGACGTCACATAGCCTATGACACTCGGGGAAAAATACAAATCTAATGCCACCTCATACTTTAAAATCATCCAAGCCGTTTAGGCTACAGAAGGTCACAATGGAACAGACAAGCCCATATACATACATACATATACACATACATACATACATACGCGAGAAAAACATTACCCTCCTCTTTGGCAGTCGGGTAAAAATACTCAATTTAAAACTACATGGTCTACATGAAGTTCTAAATACCTAAAACTATAGAAACCCGGCCTTGAATATGTACTAAGGACAATGACATCATCGTTTGCATGGTCGGGTAAACCTTTTGGTGCGCTGCAATAAAAACTCCTTGTTTTTGAGGCCCCAGTACATTGTCCTATTCTAAGTTTAACTTAGTAATTATTTTATACCTTCAACTTTATTTTGTTAAGTTGACGGGTTGGCTTCATATAATTTCTGATTATTGTCTTATGTAATCACATCCAAATCATTCACCACAATATAGGGCAGTACCTAAACATCATAAACTACTGGTTAATTAATGAAACTATGGGTTTGTTAGATGTTATTGATTAAGTGCTCTTTTCTCTTGTAAAACCGTTTGTTTCTGAATAAATAAATAAATAAAAATAAATAAATATATTTGTTTATAAAGGTAAAGTTGTAGAGCTGAGCTGCATAGGTAGGTACAGTAAATCATTTTGCCATATTAATTTTATCACAAGTTGAATACCATTTCCCTCAACCGTAAATGCTTCTGACAGATCACGTTCGGTATTTCACTGAAAACTTATCGTATTAAATGAAATAAATGTTAATGAAAATTGGCAATGATTGAATTGGAATTGACGTGACGTTTTTGCATATGATGTAATGTACCTATACCTCAAACATTCGAAATATGATTGTATTTTATAAAAGTGCCTATCAAGTGTCAAGAGGATCAAGGTTTGATTGTTCTCATGACCCCACCAAGTGAGCAGGAAACAAGAAGAGAGATGTAAGCACTATAAACTTCTTGGTTAACTACTGATGTTCGCTTTATTTATTTAAACTTCATACACTATAATCTATAGGCTGACTTAATGCCTAAGACATTATCTACCAGTCTATCTTTGGGTGATGCAGACATAATATGATATACGTAATAGAAATAGTAGTTATGAAATTGAATAATGCTTTAAAACATCTTGTAAGTGTGATCTACTCGTATATACTACACCAGGTCTGGAGTAAGCCAGGGCAGCATTTTGGGGCCTATCGAATTTTGTCATAATAATAAACAGCCTACCAGAATATCGTCATCGTCATCGTCATCATCATCATTATTAGCAGATGACTTCAAACTGCTGCTCGAGATTAAACATAAGTCTGCCTATGAATTATATTACAATTATTATAAAAAATGTTCGCTCATACATAACGTTATCTCGTGCGCAAACACCTTTGCACTATGCATACAAGTACAAAATTGAGACTAGACAAATAAATAAATAAATATTGATTTTTTATTCATACAGCACATCTCTCTTATATTGCCTGGCTTTGATAGACTTTGGGAAACTAAACTATATAGTGCACTAGATAAATTAAGAACTAAACATTTCGTAGTTCAGAAAATATACGTGTTATAATATAATTATTAGCTCCGCTAAACCTGTGGTGAAACTTTCCGCTTTAATTAGATTACCTAGGTTTATTTGCAGTACTAATTGTAGCTACAATGCATGAATTACAAAACTTTATTTTGCTAACTCTAACCGCAGACCCTTACAAACACGAAGCATTTTATAAAAAACATTTTTCTAAAAAAACTTCTCACAACATGCGTATTTGTGAATTTATTGCAAGAATCTATTTTCTTTAGATGAAACTGACATCTTACGAATCCCTCGAAAGATGCGTCGATAAAATTTCATACAGATTCTTCTCAACTGTTCTGTCGTGATTGTTTTTATTATGACTTTTAATTAATTTTCTACTAAAATAGCGGCTGCCTCTCAATTGTCTAATCTTAGTCTTTTTAATTTATAGCCATTGTCACTTGACAGATTAACGACTTAATGAGAAGAATTTTACAACATATTGTGTTGACCGCCACCATTTTAAAGTACTCAACGTATATTAAAACTGAAGAATGTTTACAAAGTATAACTTTAATTATTTTTCCTCCATTAGGTCTTATCGCTAGTGTATGTACGAGTACAAAGAAGTGTCAATATGTTTAGCAACGTTAACTTTATACTTTGTTTATGTAAATAATATACAATATACATAGAATGTTCCAAAAAAAACGATCTACGTGTTACATAAGTTTAAAAAGACATTATATATTATTACGTACCTAAAAATAATCGTAAACTTTAATTCTTATACGCTGAAATTTGTTTAAAAACCACATTGCTTAAAGTTATATCAATTGTCAATGGCAATACAAAATTGCGCTCTCATACGATCTCAAACGTTTTACTTACTACAATCAATTAGAAAGCATCCACAAATGACTGCTATTTCTTTAATGCATATCTTTTACAGTCGCCTAATCTGTCTTTATTATTTATATGTCTTTGTTTTAATGGATAACCGCAGACAAGGTCGACTAGTAGCCCATGTTCGCGGTTATTTCCGCCAGACGAGGCTTTTAACTGATCACTTTTCTATTATTAATCCGTGTTAAAATGCAGCTTTGCTCTTTGAAAGAAAAAAAAACATTAAGTATAAAATTTTGCGCAAAGGTTAAATGACTTAAATAAACACTAAGAAAAGTTACTTGGAAATGCTTTGTATTAAAAGAAAAAGTAACTGTAGACACTGGAACTTAAATCTTATTATGTAGAGTCGTAAGTTACAGTTTGGTTTGAATATTTTTAATCGGCTTCAAAAGGAGGTTCTTAGTTCGAAAGTACCTTTTTTATATGTAGGTATATCCATATATGCATTTTTTGAAAAATAGTTGTCATCAGACTAACTTACATAATAAAAATTAGAATCATATAGAACCAAACACAATAAACCGGTTTGATCGGGTATTGTAAATCGGCTATCAAGGTCAAGTATTGTGCTTATTTTAATTGTTACCTATACTTACAGTAAACCTATACCTACATCAGGTTTTCTTAATTGGACCAGTTTAAAATTACGATAAATTGTCATTATGATCTCATGATGACGTCATCGGCTATAAGACAGAGGAGATAACGCTCAAAATTTATTGGCATTGGAAAAAAATTACAACTTAATTTTCAAAATTACTAAATATTAATAATTTTCGAGAGAATTGAGAGATTTCATTTTATAACCAATTTCAATAATCTAGTACCTAGGCTAAACAATCAAACAATTGTTTCAGTGAAGGACGAAATTTTAACCATTTACTTAATAACATTATAGAAGCTTGGATAATTTAGTACCTATCTGACAATTGACTGGACCCAATTTGGTATAATTATCACTTCCGAACAACGCATGGTCAACGTTGACGTCAAACCTGTCGATCTACAGGATAGGTTTGATTTTATATGAAATTACATTGAATATTGAATTGAGGTACTTATATTTATATCTTGAATTGTTTTGAATATTATATTTCTGTTTAATTTCAAAAGCTATACTTTTGATATAAGTTTACGACGTAAAAAGTGATAGAGAGAGAGAGATACTTATGTAATCAACAGATGACAATTCTGATTCTCATTCCATATTACATCATCATCATGTCAGCTCAATGACGTCATCGTCCACTGCTGGACATACGTCCCACGTAATTACCGCCATAGCAATCGATTTTGTGCCGCCAACCAACATACCTATTTAAAAACCCCAGCTACACAAAAATTATCGTCTCGCACGGAAGTTGTCTGTCAAACAACAAAAAATATGCAACGATTTGTTGAACACGCGTTATAAAGTTTTTGCTTCTAAAAAACTCTACTGAGCTAACTCAATGAGCTGAATGGTTAGGTATATAAGGGGAATCTGGTACCAAGGAACTTATATCTGAGATATAAGTTCCTTGCCTGGTACATACATATAAAAAAAGTTTTGCTAGATGTTCCATTGTTCTCGATGGCCATCTTATCAACTCACTATTTGTATGTATTTATGTCATGCTCATAGAATATTCATTACCCATTAGTTATTCATTAAGGATCAAAAAGCAGTTAAATACTCAGGTATTATAAAAGTTTTATTATTAAGTATATTTTAAAGCATTTATCGAACATCATTGTCCACGAGATACATGTATGAGTGATAAGGTAGGAATAAGGAGACGATTTCGAATACAATAGGGTATTCGAAATCGTCAGAAAGTACCGCAGTCGATTACTGTTTAAGCATTTTAAAATGACTTAATTTACTCTTACTACAATTACACAGTTCCTCCGTGTCACTACTCTATTTCTACCCGTGGGTGTCGTAAAAGGCGACTAAAGACTAGTAACCTTACAGTAACATTAGGCAAACAAGAGCACTGCGAGAATAGGAAAAATCGAAACAAAACCAACCCGTCTGGCCAGCGTGGTATAATTGGGAAAATTTCTCTTCACATTCTTTGGAGGAGACGCGTATCCAGCATTGGGATGTTTATGGTTTGAAATGATGATGATAAAAATTACACAGGTAATATAGACATTAACAGGTTGACAAATCTGCATATTGCATATATCATACTGTCTGAACTGTCTTAATATATTGCGATCGCTCAAAATATATTATATCTGTTACAATACCGTTTATATCAATAAAAACAATTCGACGAGCCATCTAAAGTACATTAAGATGTTATTTATACGCCGACAATGTTAATTTACATAACAATTTGCTTGTATTTGCATTCCAAGTATTAAATCGATAACTGTTTGCTTAAGTGCACATTGTTTACATTTACACGTTAATATACCTACCTACCTATTTTCGTATAATATTTGACACTAAATTGTTCAAACTAATTTTCCGCTTCAGACTATGCTCAAATATCCCGGACTATCCAAACCTAATATACCGGAATAAATAAACCCCGAAACTACCAAAACGGAGAATGGAGATCAAACCAGAAGAGAAGGCATGTGTTGTAAATGAATTTATTTGTTTGGTTGTACACGCAAATCTCAGAAACTACGGGTTGCATTTAAAAAAATATTTTATTGTTGGATAGCCCATTTATTGAGAAAGGCGGTGATATAACATCACACTACGACCAATCAGAGCCAAGCAGTGACAAAACAAAAGTTCCACGGGAGCAAAGCTGCGAGCAATAGCTACTAGTATTATAATGGGGTTGTCGCTCACCACATGTCTGTTGGTTATTTATAATAATTTTCCTCTCTTGTCTCGGCTTTGGTTGGCTTTTTCCAGGGCTTAAGAAGGTACTACATTTTGAATCAGAATTTAGCTAAACCCTCTTATTTATTTCAAAAATCCCTGAACTTCTCCGGATAACAAGCAAAGTCATGAGAATTGTCAAAATTCTAAAAATCTTTACATATTATTATAATTTTGTCTCAAAAAATAATTTAACCATTTCGCAATAAAAAGAAAAGTCTGTGTTTATTGTTTTGTGCAACCATAATAATTATAATTTTCGTTAAAATGGCTATCATTAATTGACCGAACAATCGACATCATAAACTTGTCCAGTGCTGAACATAAGCCTGGACCGATTATTCCGAATAACTCGATCGTAACTATCTATCATTCTTTATTATAGCAGAGAGAATTCTATAAATAATCATTACTACCTAATCTTTGGATACAGAATCCTAAAAATTGACGATGATAAACAAAAACTTGTTTTTCTTCTAAGACCAGCCAAGAATATATTTACGGTATCCCCTAAACCTGAACCAAAATCTCTACTGCATATTGTTATGATGTGGATCCGACAGATGTTGCCACCGAAGTATTTCCATATGGTACCTTTGAGCTTATAGACTTTTTTACTTTCCTCTTACATAATTTAGATATAGTAAAAGCGGGTTTATGTAACATGTAAGGGATGTTGCACACGTATATTTTCGTGGAGTTTTTATGGGAAAAATGTAAAAGTTTTACAAGGTTGGTAACACGCGAATGATGCTCTTAATGTTTAAAATTTTCATAACTTTACGATTGGCCAGGCAATTTTTTTACTTGATTACCTCATCACCTACTCGTGTCGTACCAATATGGTTCAACTAGCTTCTGCCCACGTGGTATGTCGATAAAAAGTAGCCTATGTGTTGTTCCAAACTACAATCTATCTGTGTGTACATTTTCAAACAGATTCTTTCAGCCATTCTTGCGTGATTTAGTAACAAATATCCATCCATAAATTCAACCATCCTAATTCTCGTATTTAAAATATTTGCAGTATTAAACTTATTAAACAGTTGTATGTCAATCACCGGCACCGCATAAGAAAATATTTATACGATACAAAATATATAATGTTCTGAAGCTGGGTGTATTTATATTGTATCTCTCTAAAGTTGTCCGCAACACATGGCTTTTAACCTAAAAAAGTCAAAGTAAACTCGAGCTAGCTGCTCATCTGATGATAAGTGGTAACAACCTGAGATACGAACGTATAGTCTGTGCATTGTATTTCAATAAGTGCATCGGAGCCCAGTCATTGTGACCTAAATAGTCCTATTGTTCTTACCTCTACAGGCTCATTCAACCTTCACAGAGGTTTTATTGAGAAAGAAAGTGTGATAGTAGATATTCTAAATTTAAACTAGGCTGATGTTAGTGTATTGGGAGAGGCCTATGTCCAGCAGTGGATTGCAATAGGATGATGATGATGTTAGTAGGAAGGAAAAGGACAAAATCTAAAATTAATATTTTGGTGCGTTTTCACGTCCCGTATATACTAGTGGACGTAAAAATGAGGACTTTCACAAAAAGTCAAAGTTCTTAATCTACATAAGACTTAATTCTATATTATAAGTGCAAAAATACGTCTAGAAACTACACAATTTGGCAAAAAGTAGTAGTTAAATTTTTAAGTTTCCTTTCAGATATTTATAAACCTCCTATATTCTTCATTTGCAAACATTGCAATATTGAGAGTGGCACTCAACTCCATGTAAACTAAAGACGAAGTACATCCCACCCACGTCTAATCTAATCAAGTGATACCTCGGTGCCATTAGCATGCTTCAATTTATATCGTTAGATCACTCAAGGCGCGCATGTAAAAGGTTATCAGGAACAGGAATAAGAGCATCTATTGATAGATAACGTGGTGAACAATATATGTTTTGTTATTGAAAAAAAAATTATCGTGAAATTCGTAAGCGTGTTTTTGAGGTATCACATGACCCAAGGGCTGGCCTTTACTTTTTTTTTTTTTTTACTTGGGGAAATGCCTGACGCATACCCCTCGGTCTTGGGGAAAGTACCAAGGGGTTATGTGGGGCTCGCACCCACTAAAACCCCAAGGTGTTTCTCTCGTCCCGCTCTGCTGTGGTCACGGGAGCGCAGGAACATTCGTCCGCGACCAAGGGCTGGCCTTTACCTGGGGCAACGCATTAGCCTTGCTATCCAACGCGGTAATGTGGCCTTTTGGGTACGTTTCCTTAAGAATCTGATCTCAATCAGATATTCTATTTATAGGAATTTCCTGTAAATAGAGTATCTGGTTATTTTTTTTTTTAATAGGTTAGCTGTGTATGTTTTTAAGTTATATGTAAATATTTTATTAAATAAAAAAAAAATATTTGTGGATATTAACCATATTTGAGTTGGAGTAGTTTGGTTAAGTACCAGACACCAACATAACGGGTAAAAGTTTACTATCAGTGCTTAGAAACCTTACAATTTTACTTTTCTTTGTCATGTAAATGCTCTAAAGTGCAATATATTAAAACCACTCATTTATCAAGGTAGGTCTGCTTAGAACCTTATTGCATAAGATCCATTTTCACACAGCAGAGTAGTTGAATGTTGCCGCAGTAAACTAAAGAGAAAGCGTTTCTTATTTACGGTCACGATACAAAACTAAACAACAAATTGTCTATGCAGTTTGCAGATATATCATTCCGTCCACAATTCCCAACTAAGAAGACGCATATTGTCTAATATATATTTTATCTTAAAAGTTACAGAATTTTGCTCCAGACATTACCGTAATACGCTTTTCGCCGTAAATAGAAATTTATATTTGACGTTACCCTGCTGGTTCGTAGTAATTTTCTTAAATTTCACTTAGCCACCGGCTGCCGGAACAGGTTCTCAACATTTTTAATGCCAATCCACTCTTAGATGTTTATACTGTTGGTTTTCTCCAAATTCATAATGTAATACCTAAAAGGATTTTGGCTTACAAAACCCTCACCCGAGCTGACGAACTCCAAGTTTTATATACGAAGATATTACAATAAAGAAATCAAGTAATGGAAGCGGTCTCAATCACCGATCGAATGTTCCGCCGAAATTCCTAAACGATCCACCGTACTCTGGGGAACTTTGAACACGCGATGCCATTTTTCAACATGAAAAAGAACTCCAATATTCTAATCCGGTTTATACAAATGCTCAACGGTTTTTCATTGTCTCGTCACGAAATTATCCAGTATTTTGTAACATGCAGTTCATTCATTTCACGTTTATGTTTCATTTATCAATATTATCTGACTAATTTTGTTACTACAAAGCATGGTATCACTACAACCCATAAACGTCCCATTGCTGGGCACGGGTCTCCTCAAAAGATTGTGGAGGGAATTAAGCCAAAGAATTAATTTATTTGGCCAGACGGGTTGGTATAGAGTTTGTTTCGAATTTTTCCTTTTCTTGGAGTGCTCTTGTCTGCATAAGGTTACTCCCTTAGTCACATTTTACGACACTCACGGGTTGAGCTGGGGTAGTGACATAATGTATTCTTAATCCGTCACTACATGGACTAAATCATGGTATAAGTATCATAAATTCTTCAAGATAACACTACTATATTTTTTTGTAGGGGGACTGGCATAAGTGTTGCTGCAGTCTTGAGGCTAAAATAACAAACTCTCAATAACTGAGTTTTTGTTGTGTTCAATTTCATAAAGGAATCTATTAAACTGCTTCCGCCGCCGGCCGTTTGCACGTCACGTGTTTTTTCTTTAATTGCAATTGTATAATCGGTGTAACCATGGTCCAGTTTCTGACAACAATCAAAGGTCTTAAGTACTTATTGAATTTTAGGTATATCATGCAACACGCCAAAGAATTGTGAAGAAGAAGGTAGTTTATATTTTTTTTCGACTCGGTTGACTGGTTTCAGTTTATTTTTGTTCAATGTTTCAGCTTTTATGTGGCAACTTTTACAAAGTTGTTGGCGACTTGAATGCATTGAAAAGGGTCTTTGAAAGTTATTTTTATATGGCTTTGGAACACATTGTTAATATAATATTGTAAAATAATTGTTTTAAAAGACGTATAAAATGCCACGTGATTTGTAAGGGAAGTAATATTCGGGCTAAATCCCATTGGTTATAGGGGCCTTGGCATAGTTTCTACGTCGAATATCTTCAGTAATCTAAATCGATATGCTGAATAGATGGAACATTAACTCTTAAACCTTCACTAAGGTCATTCCTCAATTTTGTGACCCAACTAAAATTTTTCGTCATTTTCGGAAAATTTATAGTGTAGAGAAATTGAATTGATTAAAGGCTTCAGCGATTGCTAGTATCAAGATTATTATCTAATTTTCTTTCTAAAAAACATGCTGGATGATCGTCTCTCTCTATCTATTAATATTACGATCGTTTACCACATCTGGCACTATGAGTAGACACACTTGTAAAACAATAGGTTTTGTGACATCATTTGATGTGCAGTTAGCTAAGGTGATCACATTTTGAATGTGAACTTGTATGAGCACATGTGATATTTGGAATTAAGTGACAATCGTTTTATTTTTGAATATTATCTATTATAATTGTAAGTACAAAATGGTTCTTATGACTGCCTTGACTGCTAAAGACCCCCAATTTTATTAAAAGTATTCAGTCAACAAATATTTGGTTGGTATTAGTAACAGAATAGTATTCTTTATTGTGGTGTGTGGTGTGGTTTGTTTCAATTTTTCCATTTCTGTCAGTGCTCTTGTCTGCAAATGATTACTTCCTTAGGGTTGAGATGGGGTAGTGACATTATGTATTCTTAATCCGTCACTACACGGATAACGGTTGTAACGTAATTGATTGAATTTTTGTAAGGACCCTTTCGATGGGCGTGTAGTTTAGTGAAGTAAATTGACAAAATTTATCAAGAATGTTGTTGCTAGCAGGTAGCAAACTTCCAACTGTGGGGAAATAGGTAATATTATTATGACATAATGCGGACTTTTGTATGGCGTTTGATATCATTTTAAACATAAATCGGAAAATATGCTTGTTTTTGGCTCTAAGACTGATCTGATGAAAACTTATTCATCGATTAAAGTATAACCTGGCTGAATATAAAAATAAAACAATTTTAATTATTTTTTTTTTAATATAAAAAATTTAATTTGTTAAGTTATATTGTATCCTATCAATAAGTTTTATATTTTGATGGTTCAGAAACCGGGCATGAATAGACTGACTTTGCCCAACAATAGGTCTTCAAAAAGTGTTTTGATTACCATTCGTGTTTTTATAAACTTACCCAATATTCGATACCAATAAAATTCATATCGATATTTGCCTCAACCTTGACCCGAGTGCGTGAGCTAAAACTGATACGGACAGAAACATCGAATAAACAAATATAATTGAAATTCGAGTTTAATCAACACACTGTACCCGATTTTAATAAAATATACTCATTTTGTCATACATTCAAACTAGTTTCCGGCTGTACTAAAATATGTAGGTGTATCAAGGTCAGAAAACACAATATCTTGGTTACTAACATCTGTTTGTGTTACAACTGCTAATTTCTCTTACATACGCAGTAAAATAATATTGAATGTACTTTGGCCTATCAGTTATTTCAAATCAAATCAAATCAAAATCAAATCAAATAATATATTTCGTATAAACATGGTACATAATTGTGTTCTTAATGTTAGATTGGACCAGCATGTTTGGCCACTAGTGGCAGACGAAATTTTTACAATATTAAAATTAATAAATTACATCATTAAATAATTCATATTAAACAATTATGCTCATGTCACTTAATACATTATTATACATTTATTAAAATTAGACTAATACATTTTACATTATATTATAACAATATTATTAGAAATATTGGGTGGATAGAAAATCCCGGACTGAATAGTAACATTTCTCTTTTAAAATTGAATGCAGCTTACGTTTGAACTGATTCAGTGGAAGATTTCTTACATTTTAGGGCAATTTATTATATATTCTAATTATCATAGGGTAGGTGTTATTTAGATGGTAGCGAGTATTTATCTTTGGTAGTAAAAGTCTACTAGGATACCTTGTGTTAAACTTATAATTATTTTTGTATGTATTGAATAGGTCATTATATTTTTTTGCAAAAAGACAACATTCGTAAATATAAATATCTTTTTCTTTTGAACATGATGAACCCTTGTATGATATGCCAGATTTTCTGTTTGCGGCAATCTCTTTCTAGATTTCGGAAACGACAATTATATAAAACGTGAGCAAAATATAAGCCCCAACAATTTAATAGATATTATGTACATGTCATACATAGTCAAAATCGATATGCAATCTCTTCCCGGAATGACTGGTTTATCCTAGGTTAGGTTTAGGTTAGGTTAGACTTCAAGTCAGACCTGAGGATTGACTAGTCAAACCTAGGAGTGCCAAAGCTTCGAGGTTTGACTATAACATACCTATATACCAAAGTTATAATAACTATAGTTTTACACTGCTCCGATAGACAAAGGAAAATCCTATTTAGGATCAAGATCTCTATGAATACACGTAGGCAACAATGTTATGACTTTTTTATTGTTTGACACAAAATTACGTTCATTCTTCACAGAATTAACTAAACAAATACAAACACATATTTAATAACCACAAGCCGTTGCCCTCTTAATCGTTTCTCTTGACATTATTCGAGTGTACAGACCCAGACTGTCTGGTTTCTCGCCAACATTTATTTTACTTCTAAAATTGATCTGCAAACTGACTGAGCTGCTACAGTGATACTTGAATGAACTCTGAAGATCATACGATAGACGTCTGGCAAGGCAATACTACCGAGAAATGTCCTAGGTGTCCAACTTTTTCCAGCGCAAAATATATATTATATTTTCGAATCTGATAACCAGTTTGCTGACTAGGTTGATCGGAATCGAACAAATCGAACGACCAATAAAGGCTAAATATATCTTATAGATTTAGCTTCTATTGAATAAGTGTCCCAATGTATTTTAGTTTGCATCTGCGATGCTCTCAACGCAGTTGCAAACTAAACTATACATTGATAGACCAATAAAATATATAATATATAATGACTCATAGTCTTGCCTTTGTCGCTACCTGCCTGGGTATGGGACATTTGTTTGAAGTACCTTATTATGTCTTAAAATCCTTTTTTTTTAAATAACTTGATAAATAAAACTGACGAGCACATTCAGAATAAATTACAAAAATTTGTATTTCTTTATTAAACTCATTTAGTATCATTTAGTGTGGCTTTAGATCTCAAATATGGTTTAATTTCTGTTCATATTTACATTTGTATTTGAGCAAAAAGTAAGAAGCTCACATAGACGTAAAACACACACTTGGCTAGGTACTTTATGTTTAGTTGACTCGAAGTATATAGGTACCTACATGGAATTGACTTTCTCTGTGAAAGAACTTAGTCGTAGACAGGCCAAGTTATCTTGTATGTAAGCATATTATAGTTATCTTGTATGTAAGCATTTTATGTCGTCTGAATTTATCTTTATCCATACTATCTCTTCTATTTGAGTTAGCTTTAACGCTCTCTTTGTGTAAAAACACATTTATTTATTCATGTCTGGCCGTTGAATCTTATATAGTTATAGTAAAAATCTTAACAAACACTACTGTATTAGTAGTGTTGTTGTACTGACTAATATTTGAAATGACGTATGATTATATTTCAAAGTATTTGTAAACTTTTTTTCTAAAGCTGTATATACATTCATTCTTGTCTGAAGAGGTTGTTGCCTTATGTATCTGATAACTCGAACTAATCTCTGATGATTTTTTGCGTTTAACTATAAAATTCATCCATGTAGAGATAGATTAAGAATACATAATGTCACTATCCTATCTCAACTCGTGGGAGTCATAAATGGGACTAAGGGAGTAACCGAGAGCAGACAAGAGCACTGCAAGAAAATGCAAAATTTGAAACTAAACCCTATACCAACCCGTCTGGCCAGCGTAGTATAGAAAGCTAAATTCCTTTCACATTGTTTGAAGGAGACCTGTACCCAGCAGTAGGACGTTTATGGCTTGAAATTATGATGATGACTATTAAAAATAAGAGACTATTATGATTTTGGGTCTTTTTGCCCCGAGTTTCTGATCAGTTAAATAAACAAAATCTGATCAGTATAAATTTTCAAAAATATTTATTATGTTATTTAAAAAAAATATTTTAATAAATAGTTAATTATTTAATAATAAATATAAATAGTTAATTATTTAATAATAATTTAGTAATTGCCATGGTCGTTGTTTTAACAACTCGATGTCACTCAGCAAAAAGTCTTTTGTTAACACAAAACGTTTTAAGTTTAGGGTAAAGAACTTTGACATTATTACAGAGGTTTCATTTTAAAATAACCAGCCACGAACAGTTGTCCGAACAGCAGACGAATGAATTATGCACTAGTATTGACTGTACCGTTGTTTTACTTCAAATTATTTTATCGTGAGTTAATTTCTAGTGACTCATTTAATGTACTACAAATAATACAGGCATTATTTTTTTAATTAAAAATAAGATTACGTATTTGTCATCACATATGCCAACGAAAAAAACAATGTCTTACGTTTTACTGTCGTGTTTTCATGAGTCAGTGTATGTGTAATTATCGGTATAATACTGGTTTATGCCTTTCCAAATGTGAGTCTTGCTATTAAAACTTAGATTTTATTCGTAGTGGAAACATTGTGAAGTCAACAACTACGAGTACATCTGATTTTCAAAAATTTTTTTTATGGCATTGTAGTGTAAATAAATGATGGAATTATACCAGTCCAGTGGTGACAAGAATAATATTTTTTTGGTGTCATTTTTGAGATCATGTTTCTTGAGTCGTAAGTAGATATGGTGCTTTTAATTCTTATTCGAATTGTTAATCTATACTAAAATATTAAGTTTGTGAGATTGTGAGTTTGTTATATTGTATTGGGTCTCAGGATCTACTGGACCGATTTTCAAAATTCTTTTAGTGTTGGATAGCCCATTTATCGAGAAAGAATACATGCTATATAACATCACGCTACACGCAAAAGGAGCTGAACAATCGCAAAATAAAGAACAATGGGAACGAATCCCCGCGCGACCTCTAGTGGTATATATCGCCGATGGTCTGCAACTTTATTCACCCCTTATATTCCCCAATCAAACTGCTGTCTTTTGAGATAATTCAGGAACATCGATCCTTTATTTCATCCCGTCTGCCCATCTTAGTTTGTATCATCCACTTGATCGAACTAATCAGACAGAAACCTTTCTTATTCGTCTGCCTCTTACACGTAATACAGCAACTAGTTAAACAGAATACCTTTACGTACAACTTACTTTTATTTATATACGTTTATCGTAACAACCGTATGTTAATTGTGCTATATAAAGTTAAGTAATTAAATATATTGCTCCGAGTCGTAGACCCTTTTGTTTGTGAGTAGTTGCGGAGGTTTTTGTTCGTACACTTCTTTGTTCTGAGGGTTTACTCTGAATTTCGACATTCGATTAGTCAGTTTTGATGTCGCTTTCAAATGTTTGAAAGTGACAGCGACCATATCTAAATTTACTTACTTTATAAAGAGTAACCTATCTTGACATCGATAGACTAACGGCCGATTTTAATAATCTATCTATCTATGGATCTGGCTACTAAAGTTAGAATTTTGTAATAAGCTCCATACAAAATCTGTCAAAATTCTAACTTTAGTAGCCAAATCCATAGATAGATAGATTATTAAAATCGGCCGTTAATCTATCGATGTCAAGATAGGTTACTCTTTATTGATAATGAGGATAAACGTGTTACAAGAGTTATTTACCAAAGTCAAGACGAGGCAAAATGTGAGAAGCTCTCAACAATAAAATTTTATATTTACATTCGTCTTGCCCATCACGTCTATTGGTATTTTAAAACATCTGAAGTTTTCTCAGCTGCAGCTTGTCTACACATTCCTGTAGTGAATAAAAACCACCCCAAAGTTGCAATTAGCTATAATAACTGTTGGACATAGTATGTTCCAGTGTATGTATATATGTAGAAAAGAGATAAAAAATGCTATTTCTTACCAGAGTTGCGTCTACATATTACACTTCTAATAACCTACAAGTGTTATGAAAACAGTAATAGAATAACACATTCATCTTATAAACATAACGTCGCAAACACTACTCGTAAATTAAGATTATCCTCGGAATCCGCCCATTGTTATCTGTTTACAATAACTTTTACAAGAAGTGCTTTGTTCTACTATCTGTATGTGCCAATGTTTGTTTATGAGATCATGCTTTAACAAGCACCTTGACTATGCAACATGTTTTCATGTATTATTAAAAGAAGTCACAGCATAATCGTTTAGGTTACTGAATGCCAATTACTGCATTTGTTCTGGAGGCTTAGTCTGAATTTCGACATTCGACTTATTCAGTTTTGATGTCGCTGTGAAATGTTTGAAAGTGACAGCGACCATATCTAAATTTGCTTACATTTGACAGCGACATCAAAACCGACTAACCAAATGTCTAAATTCAGAGTAAGCCCCCTGTGTTCACTTAGTTCGATTATATTATTATCGTTTTTCGATCGTTTTCAATCATTTCATTTTCCGTCATCTCAATTCCGTTTTTAGTGGTTTGGAGCAGTTGATGATGCGTGATTTTCATTGCGCAATGCAAAGACATAATAGACCGGCGATATACATATTATTATATTCCGTCTCAGTACTTTGAAGGCTCTTTAATAAATGTTACGTCTTTCCGTTGATTTGTCTTACGCGTGTAGAACGCACACACAAAAACAACCATATAGTTTTTGCACGGAAACTTAAATGAGATTTAAATTCCAACATTTTTAAGTGGAACAACCTACTTTTAATTCTCTACATGTATTCGAGTTTAATATAAAAAAATGCGATACATTTTATGACGAAAATGTAAGCATCCTTTCCGCTCTGTGACCTTATTTCATCAGGGAAGCATTTTTCGGGCAAAGTTGGAGACATATTTTAATTTCAATATTCCGCATACAAAATGTAAAGTATTTATAAATGAGGCTGGGAGCATTATATTGAGATTCTTCTTGAATTTCTGTCCGAAGTTCCGCCGCTCGGAACTTATTTGATTGCTTCGAGTTTAAACAGTAACAGTCTCTTAACGATAAAATTTACATTGAAATTCATGTTTGTTTCTATTTATTTTATTCTGGTTTCTATTTCCCTTGGAACGTTTAGGCTATCTTACCACATACATACATACATAATTCTTCACTTTGAAATAACCTCATGTGTAACTTCTTAACTTCACATTTAACTGTTCGCTATCAAACAGGTCATAATATATGGTATACGGTCTGTCACAGGTTAATAACCAGTATCTTCAGCGAACCATGTCGATCTTTACAATTGACATACCGTTGTATAACATGCCCTCCATCAATTCATAAAGTTGAATGGTCAGTAATCGGCAATATTTTCAGCTGTCATTGACCGTGTGAAATGGTTAGGGAGCGGCGGCATTTGTCACTCACACCTCTTGACAGTTAACGATGTGATCGAGCTGTTACAGACATCGCGACGTATTGTTGTTTGATGATTGAAGAATCATTCTTCAATCATTAAACAACAATACGTCGCGCGCTCCCTAACCATTTCACATGGTCAATGACAGCTGAAAATATTGCCGATTACTGGCCATTGTAGTTTTAGAGGCCTATTTTATGGTATTGTGTCAAACGAGTTTTAACGATAAGTAAAGCAGATCACCAACCTTTTCAAAATACTACATCCACGATTGTTTTGTTTAATTACAAAATATTTTTACATTATATTTTATCCACTTACAATACAACATTATACTTTTCAATACTGACTTTGTGCTGAATGTTATACTTATGTTTTACTAAAAATACTACATTACCAAATTAAAATGGAATGTAATTTCTTTTTTTGGCTCTTATTTAAATATAATAGTAAATTTATGAAGTAATTTTAACTTGAAGCACACGACAACAATGTAACCAAAACCTTACTAGCTATCAGAAAATGTCTCGCTAAAGTTAAATAGGAAAGAAAAGTTAAACCAGTGTCTGTACTGCTGTTGTCAAGTCACGAAAGGAATATACTCAAGTTGCCTGTCGGGAGCTCAGATACTTGTAACTTTGTTTTAAAATGCATTTCTTGTTAAATAAAATGTAGAATATGCTAGACTATACAAATGTAAACGGAGGATGTTCTTATTTCTTTCTAGTTCTAGTTTCTTTCTAGTTAACCTATTCCCACAGGTTTAGCTATTTCCAACTTCGCCTTAGCCCAATGATTTTCTAAAATCAGCACCTAGTATCTTGACATTAATTTAGCATTTAATTTATAGTACGAGTACCATCAAGTAACTTTCCATTGTATTTCTCTCGCGTCTTCGGATGACGACCACAAACTGGGCTAATTCACAATACTTATTTACTTTCATCATCAGCAACCCATTCAGTCCCACTGCTGGGCTCGGGTCTCCTCTCCTCTTACTAGAGAGCTGAGAGGGTTTAGGCCATTATTCAACACACGCTGGCTTAGTGCGGGTTGGTGGATCAGACATACTCATAGAATTTCTTCTAGGGTATGTGGGTCTCCTCACGATGTTTTCCTTCACCCCGTCAGCAGATGGGAAGTCACTTGACTAGTAGGTACAAATAAATTCCACAAAGTGAAATCCACATTGGTACTGGCGGTCGGAACTCGAACCTGATTTGCACGCCGCCGGTCCCTTATCCATTCAGCCACCATCGCTATCATTTACTTGCCACTATTGTTAAATTTAATTACACAGCTATAGATCACGAGACAGCAATACTCATTAGTAATCTTGCTGTACAATATTTATCTAAATATATATTATCCATGCAGATTGACGATAATAATCTTGATCTATTTATCTTTAACACTAGCAATAGTGTTTACTTTAATATTAGCGCTTCAGGAAAATGCAGATTGTACGTGCTTATCACATTTTCTTTGCTAAAACAAACGCCGTTTAATCTTAAGGTGTTCGTCTCATGATTAAATGAGGTACTGGTTATTTCAAGGGATGTTTACCTTACAAGGTGTTTTACTCTACTTATATATTTAGCTTAGTAGTTTGCAGCTCTTATAATGAGGGTGATTAAATCACAGCTCAACTTGCTGGCTGAGCGTTGAGTGTTATCAGTTCAGGGTATCAGGTATCAGGTCCTCAGTTTTCTGCTTTAAAGCTTGTCACGCAAAGCATTGAAGCATTATTGTCTTACAGTTTTTCTCCAGTTTTTGTTCATTTTGCTGCAGATTTAACTTGCTCATTAATGTTATAAATAATTAAAGAAAGAGACAAGATCATGTTTTTCTTTACTTATGATGTTTGAATCAGAGAATCATGAATAGGTCCCTTCAATTTATTGACTGCGATGTTTTCTCTCTAATAGCATTCGATCCTAGATAGATTACTTTTGTCTCCTAATTTGCTGTTGAGGGCAGTGGATAACTTTTTCCCAACTCCTCCATTTACTTTTGTAGTACAGTTGCAGTGGAGGGTGGGATTATCCCATTTCTGATGTTTATATCTAACAAAACATCAAAAAATAAAAAAATGTGTTCGAGACCTCTGGTAACCCAATTCTTCCTTGCGTAAACAAAAACAGACCTTTTATATCTTTTTATATTCCATGGTGCAAAAAATTGGCGGATTACGAAAATTACATAATGCGATGACAATTACGAGAGGCTCTATCAAAACTGCTGGCAGATCGACCAGCCCGTTGACCCACTTCTGTGGGTCGTCGACCGTGTGACGTCACAGAGGGCACACCACCCACACCCTCCCTCTGTCACGTCACCCCTGGGGGTGTGTTCTCTTCCTGCCTGTTCGAGGTCACATGCCGCTCGCGATCCGAACCGTTCGGACGTCTGTGTAATTAACTTTTAATAGTAGTGAGTGTTTTTTGTGATTACATTTCTGTGCCGACCGTGATGACTATTATTGGTGAGATTTTATTTACATCGAACAAGCAAAAAGCATTATCGATTTAATTAATGTATTGTGTAGAGTTGTAGACGTCTGGAAATTAAAAGCACTTTCAATTAGTATGCTATCTAAGATTCTAATGGAATCTGATTTTACAAGAAAACAGTTAAAATCTGCTGCTTGAGTTTTTTCCAACACGTTATGTAAGACTAATTTTATAAACGTGACCTTGGAACTGACAGAATTACGCGTACGTACGTTGGCTACATAAACCTGTGTGTTTAATACCTTTGCATGCGAATCACGGTAGGCTTTTTGCAAACTCTTTTTCGGCATAATCCTGCCATTTCATGTAGACAACGTTTACCGATTCCGTTTTGCATTCGCTTGTAAAAGCCTTGTTTTTGCCAGATTACGAATGGCTGGTTAATGATTGAAGCTCACGATATGCTTGTTTAAGTACACCAATAAATTAGTTTCACAAAGTATCATTAGGTAGGTAGACAGCAAAGTTATTAAATAAATATTACTTGGTCCGTTGTACCGATGTTTGAACTTTGAGTCTACTGAACTATGTAGCTACCGTTCGGATATTGTTCCCTGTGGTGTAATTTAACCCAAATTGTGAGTTACTTTTAAACATTTTATTCGTTATTTTATATCCAATGACCTGCTGGGTCAGATTTTGTAACGAATTGCTAATTACGAATTTTGGTTGTTCAACTGGAGGTCCCGTTTGAAAGGTTTCAGCCGTATTTGAATAATCATACCGCTCTGTTAACCACATTGATGGATTTATATCTGTACCTTTTCTTTTTGTCAGATCTAATCATAAATCACAGAACAGTTAAAGTAACCTATCTCTGTTATGTGATCATAATCAATAAAATAACATTTATCTGACTTAATACAGGTTGTCAATTATATAAAAAATTAAATTGTATTTGAGTGCGACATCGATTGATAGTTATAGTAATTATTCAAGTGCTATTATTCGGACTTGAAATATTTTACTTATACCTATGGTTAATTTGTGACGATTTAGAAAAATGATATTTTTTATAAATCATTTTTGAAAATTATAAACATTAAAAAGTCAAATCGATTGGGCCGTTTAGAAATGAAGATTTCGTACATCCGCATACGCAGTTGCTTTTTAATAATGTACACATTTCTGAAGAATGATTGAATCAAGCTGAAAACGGGTTGGGATATATCTCTTCTAAGGGTAAAGTTTAATTTGTCAGTGGACTGTTATTAACAGAGAATCAATGTAGTTTCCTACAGGAGATAACCATAGCAATACCACCTGGAACGTTATAATGGGCTGTATTGATAAAAATACTTGTTCTACTATGCTGTTACTGCTAACGTGGCTATCATTTATAGGTTCTGGCCTACAATTCAGTTGCAAGAACGCAGTCTTAACACATAATATTTTTTAACATATCTACGCTTTATACATGCAGTCTGAATTAAACATCTGCATCAAAAGTTGTCATCATTATACCTTTATACTTTTGGATATCCTTTTATAGTACTGGCAACTCAGTCTGCAACCGTAACGCGAAAACTCAAATTATGACAAAAAGATGTAATACTTTAAATGTAAATATCCTCCATAAAATATAAACGCTGCGTTGGCTAAACTTTTTCATTGAATAAAATGAATGGTAAAATTATGACGTATAATTCCCTGCATACGAGTAGGTTTTCCAACATCAATGAATTCGCCATCTTTTTCTTCAACGTGGTGCGAGTGAGATAGTGCACTTTATGACGTCACAGGACTTAACGTGGCCTACTTACTGGCCGAACCGAATTACATTCCGATTTCATTGTTCCGTGCTCTTAGGGTGGTTGTACAAATACATGCTCCATCAACCTTATTCACAACAGTTCGAAGTCCTTTATCGAATGAATCCCTCTTGTTTTGCTCGGTACAATTTTATGCTATGTTCGATTCTGCGGTCCTAGTACTTGACTCTGGAATGTAGGTCAATTTCCCCATGAATGGTCTGTTGAACTGTAAAATGAAGTTTAATGGAGGGTATAAAATGAGCTTATAACGACTAAGTAAATGCTATGCGGAAACATATTCAATCCCCGTTGAACGGTTTGCAAACCTTACGTTTATAAGGGTTATTAAACAATATAGCCTCTGAATATGGAGAACTCAATGAAGTCATTCGTGCGAAATGTATTTGAGTATTTTGTGGGTTCATTTATGACTATTTACGTTTGGTTGCGGTTACTGACAATTTATATTGTTTCTATTGTTAGTGCAGTGTTTGTCTCTTTTGTCACTAAAAGTTTTTATTATCAGAATAGTGCTGGTATTAGTTATCCCCAAAATGTCCAAAAACCCAAAATGATTAAACGAGGTTTCATTTCATGTCTTCAGTGTTTAATTGAATAGCAATATCCATTTAATCCGGCTTAATGACGTATGATTAGCAGGTAACCATTTTATAACAGCAATAACTACTACAAATTCATGGCTACGCAGAAAGCATGACGAAAAAACCTTAATATATTAATTTGCTTCTGATTTTGTGGACCATAGATGCTACTCAAAAACATTATAATTATAACCCGGACACAAAGTCAATGAAAAGCTTTAGACGTTTCATTGTATTTATAACATGTTGCACGCAAAAAGCCTGCCGAGAGCATCGCGAACAGAAGCAAGCATTCTTGTTATCTACTAAGACTGACTTAAAATAGTTGTTTTTTGTTCGAGTTTTGTTTTCTTGTTATATAACAGCTAAGGTCGAATCATCGATTTACAGACGACATGTCTCAAAATAGCCTATGATTAAATACAACTAGGTATTAGGATTGTCACTCCACCTACGGAAAAAGGAGCTACATTACTGGCCTTGATCGTATGGTTTGTTTTTATTGTATTAGCTTGTTACCTTGGTTAGTTATACTTAAAGGAGTATATCTGTATCTGTTGTAAGTATAAAGGTATCTATGTAATGGGACCTTTATTGATCGCGACAGAATAAATAACATCACCTTTGTGTATTTGATGGTGTGGAGAGAGGCAATGGGATTATGTAGCTTTAACTTGATCATTTGCATTTGAAATGGGTGTTTGATAAACAAAAGGTACTTGGTTATGTATGTGGGGTACATTAGCAATTTAATTCTCAATAGCAGCTTTTCACTGGAAAGACAATTAAAACACGACTGCTCCTCTCCACAATGGGCTGTTACGGCCGATTACGGAATAAGGAATGAGTACTATCAACAGTTCTTGTGCTCACCCATCATCGACCATGGTTGATTCTTACTTTCCACATAATATTAATATATATAATAATATAAATAATTGGTTATATATACGCAATTAAGTTTGCTGTATCTTCTAAAAAGTCTAACTTTATATTATCTCATCTAGCGAGACATTCATAAATGATATCCGAAGCTTCTCAATTTGCATCATTGCCAAGTATTTTGTTCCTTTATCACGAACACCCATTATTTACATCATGAAATATAAATCGAATTGCTAATAAAGCCGTGCCCCCTCCTTCTAACAAAGTACGTAGGTTAAATACGAAAACGATTGCAATATTAATTGGCGTACGGTATTAACCGGCCTACAGGGAATTAAGTCGTTAGCAGTAGTGGGGCACCACTTTAGCCTCCAAGCCTTCAATTTCTATAATAGGACGGAAACCCGTTTGGCCTACGTACTGTTTTCTCAAGCCTTTGTTTTATGTTCGGTACGGTATCTAGAAGATTGTATTGGTGGATTTTTTGTACGATTGTAATTAAATGCACGCATATACTTAGGTTGTGCTAAATTCAAGATCACGAATTTTGCACACTACAAAAAAGATTTTGAGTGAATTGTATTAAATTCTATACTTATAGTTTTTCAAGCTTGCCAAATTTATATGGAAAGTATTTTATGATTCTTTTAGAACTTCTAGACCATTGAGTGATTAATGAAATCAAAAAAATCTAAATAAACTTTATTTGCCCTACACGACTGTCACGAAAAGTCTAAAGGTCGTTCTATTATATTAGCGCCTTTGTATGTGTCATTTATAAGTTAGGTATTTATTTTACCAACAGAAATAGATTGTCATAAAAATATGTACAATATTTTGTCTATATGTGAATGAAAAAACATTGTTGCTAAATGAGCTATCTTCAAAACCGGTTAACAGCAAATCATTCTTCCTAAATCGTAAATCCTGTAAGAGGTATCATTTAATCAAAAAATTACAGCATTATGATAATTAACACTTCTGTAATGACCATGCGACTCATGAAGTCATGAGCCAGAAGCCTCAAGAAGTCATAAAAACTGTGTAAAATTACTACCACTATTTAAATTTAAATTAATAAATTTATGTATGATAGTTTGTTGCTATCCATTTCGCTCACATTTTTTCACACCTATTGTATGTAAGACATCGATCGTCGAATCGAAATCAAAGGCTACCCTCAAATCTAGAAATTAAAAGTACATTGTTGTGTTTTCCAGAGGTGTCGGGTGGGGTGTGCGTGATGCGCGCGCCGGTGGGTGGCGGGGGGCGCGGGGTGGGCGCGGGGGGGCTGGCGCGCTGGGCGCACTCCGCGCCCGCGCCGCACACCGACTACGCGCGTCACGTGCCGCCCGTGCACGCGCATCCCGTCTTCCTGCACGATGATCACATCAACAACCGCATTGCGATATGGTAACTACATTATGTAGATCAAGTCTTTTGTCCAACAGAGAGGTAGGCCATTTCCTTCCACCTGCTCATTTTTAGAGGAGTAAATGAGAATGAGAAAGGAAGAAAATGACTAGAGAACGAGATACACTAAACATTCAAAAAGTGGACGACTAGCTGGAGACCAAACAAACTCTTAACTCTTAACCAACAGAGGAAAAGAAAATGCCTATATCCTTCCTGTAACAATTCTAGCATAGATACACATTGAATTGTAGCCAAAAGTATTCTATTTGACTGGCCTGTTGGTCTAGTGGTTAGTGACCCTGACTGCTAAGCCGGAGGTCGTGGGTTCGATCCCCACCCAGGACAAATCTTTGTGTGATGAGCATAAAGGTTTGTTCTGTGTCTGGGTGTAATTTATCTATAAAATGTATGTATTTACAAAAAAAAAATGTATTTAAGTAGTATATCAGTTGTTTAGTAACCATAACACAAGCAAATATAATTGCTTACTTTGGGACTAGATGGCGCTGTGTGAATGTGGTAGAATATTATTATTATTATTATTATATGCTAACTGCTTTCTAAGGAATTTAAAACAAATGCGTCTATTTTGAACATTCCAGGCAAGGCGACGTGTCGACGTTAGAAGCAGACGTGATAGCGAACACAACAGACGAGTCGCTGACAGAGTGCAATGCAGTGAATGAGCGCATATTGCAGGCCGCTGGGCCTGAGCTCAAGGAGGAGATCATTACTAGAGGATATGGTAATATTATCTAACAATTACTCCATTGTATTGATATTCATTTTATTGTCAAAAGCACTATCATTAGCATCATCATCGTCGTCGTCATCATCATCATCATCATGATCGAATCATGTCATCATATTGTCAACTACAATATTCCCTCCGTGGACTGCCCCATATATTTGTGACTCCCCCTCTAAAAGGTCTCCATATTGTATATCCTCAGAGTGTCGCACAGGCGAGGTGGTGGTGACGCCAGGTTTTGGTCTGCGGTGTCGTCACATCATACACACGGTCAGCCCCAAGTACGTCGCCAAGTATCACACCGCTGCGGAAACTTCGCTCCATAACTGTTATAGGTAACTTCTCCAACGACTATACTAATTACTCGTAGTTAATTATTATTCTATTTATGTTCCTTATTAATTGCTCAATAAAGTTGTATTAGAAAGTTTATTATTTTATTAGAGAACAACTGGACTGAATCAGTTAAATTAGGTTCAAAATATATGAGTAACAATCCGGTTAAAGCAATGTTGTCAAGATTTTTCCTATTTTAAAAAATCTTTCATCATCAAGTCTATTGCAGCCCACTGCTGGACATAGGTCTTACACTTACACGCGTCATAATACTCGGTCCTCCGTCACCCGCATCCAGTCCAACCCAGTCGTATTTTTTGTGTTATTATAGTAAGTGTATATTTTGTACGTTACAGGAACGTGTTGTGTGCGGCGCAGGAGCTAGGCGCGCGGTCACTCGCGCTGTGTCCGCTGTCCCCACCACACAGGAACTTCCCGCCTGACCTCGCTGCGCATGTCGCACTGCGTATGTTTATTCTTCATTAATTGATAAAATATTTTTTATTTAGTTGTTAAAGTTAGTCATTATCTTTTAGTATTTTACGAAACTAATTTGGATATTGAAGTATTCACATATAACTGTCTTCTATTGTTTGAACGCTGAAAGATATCTTTTGTCTATGTTAATACAAATCTTAATTGTAATTTTTTATTGTCTTACGTAATAATATATAATGCAAAGTGCTGTTTGATAGTCTACGATGTAAATAAAAAATAGGAGTTAAATAACAAGGACTAATGAAAGGCCCAAAATGCTACCTTGAGGTATACATAGAAAAGGAAAGAAGCTCATCGTTGTGTCCTTTTTTAAATCGAATACAGTGGCTACTTCACGATGACAATATTCAGTAAATAAATGCTGTTTATCGCGAACATCGAATTGGGTCAAATTGTCAAGCAATACGGCGATGGAAACAGTGTGGAATGCTTTATTAAAGTCAAAAAACAATATTGTCAGGCACACTGCGGCGTCACCTCGAGAACGCGCGGTCGCCTACGCTGGTGGTGCTGGTGGCCCGGGGTGGCGCGGACGTGGCGTTGCTGGTGGCGCTGGCGCCGCTTTATTTCCCGCGCTCGCCGCACGAGGCGGACGCAGCACGCTGGCGCCTGCCCGCCGACCCCGGCGCCGCCAACAGTGACCGCCGTATACGCATCATACACAACCCGCACGAACACTCCGAGGACACCGGTACGTACTACATTATTCTGTTCGAGCGAAGCCACATGATGCGTTAACGGTGCGGTGTGGACGACCGACGCCGCTCCGTAATTAATTTGAGATTAATTAGGGTACCACGGGAGCGTTGCAGCACAGTTGTTGACCGCAGTGCAGTGCGGGGTTGCATACATGAACCCCCACATAATAAAAAAGACACAAACATTTCAATCACAAAATGGCTGGTATTTTTTTTAAAGAAAGGCATGAGGACGTACGAGGTACGGTTAAACGAACATGGTGATACTATAGGATTCTTGTTGACTAGAGAACTAATATTTCGCTATTATGGTCGCTACAAATACTGATTTTCAATTTTATGACTTATTGTAGTATATAACTGATTAACGAGATTTAAATTTTCAAAAATAATATACTATTTGATACTACGTTTTAACGAAGTAAATGTTTTATTGAAATACATAATATTATGATCCTTATTCAAGAAATATGTAGTATTTTAAATAGCATTCAGACCAATAAACCAATATGGCGGACGTAAACTGTCAAAACACTTGTTTTTTTAGTGCTATCGCAAATCGCAATATGGGTATCAAATGAAAGCTAATTAATAGCCTAATTTAATTATATATGCACTAACTATTGCCCACGGCTGCACTTGTCTCTTGTAACCTAAATAGCTTGACCGATTTGGAAGTGCAAGGTGTTGTTATAATATTCGTATTTCTCGCTGAATCTCTATATATACCTATACTAATATTATAAAGCTGAAGAGTGTATTTGTTTTTAGGCTATATAACATCGGGGTTTCGCTCCCATCGTATATTTTTTATTTAGCCACTGATCAGTTAAGTGAAACAGTTAAACGATTTTGATAAAACATCTATAAGAAAGATCGCTAGAAAACGTTCTTTCAAATAAAAAAGTTAATTTAAAACCCGACTGCCTAAAAATGACTAAAAAGATGGAAATAAGTCACATTCATAATTAAATACCTAAATAGCACTATGGAAATTCACAAAGTAATAATATACATAATAATTAATAATATTGACTGACAAAGGCTACTTTTTGACAAGGCAAGGCAGTTGGGTTTTTTGGTTTTTTTTAATAAACACTTGTTCTCAATAAATAAGGCAAGTTATGACCAAAAAGTCAATACACGGGATAATTTACGGTAGGAAAGTGATAAAATAAATAAATTGTTCTATATAAGAAAGTGTCTATGTTCAGAGACAATAGCGCTAGTAAAAAGTATGGACGAGGCGTATCGGAACGTCCACCTTATTATTAGTTACGCCAAAAACAATAGGAATTACAAAATGTAAAAAACACATTAATGTTATCATCATCATCAGCCTGTACTAGTTCACTGATGCCGCTGAACGCTTAGTTATATGCATGAAATGTTTGTTTAACAAAGTTTATCGTATGCGAAGGGTACACTATTCTAGAAACAACTGCGCAAATTCCTAGAAATATGGCGTAAAAATATTACTAATAGCTTAGTCATTGTGTGTCAATATCCTGATGCAATGATATCGTTAAGTAAATAAGATAATATTGCCCACTAAATTAGATACACTAATGTGGCAAAAAGGCACTTAAGCACTTAATGAACAGAGAATTGCCAAAAACATAATATTGAAATAAATCAAGAAACACTTTATTTTGTTATACTATAATGATCCAATCAACACAAACCTCGTTTTGAGATATTTGACTTTAAAATTCTTTGCAGTATTTCTCAAATCTCGAATCGATTCCGCTGTTTTAAGGGGCATTTTATATTATGTATTTTGTCACAAAAATTAAAATATTTGATGACCCATTGGTGAATTTTATTAAATTAAAGTTGTCTTACAAAATCGCTCGCTGTGGCGGAAATTAGGTGAGGCCTATGTTCAGCAGTGGACGTCATTGGGCTGATATGATGATGATGATGATGAAAGTTGTCTTGCCCGGGCTTCACACCAGTGGATCTTTGTTTGTCCCCTACTCAGCTCCTCTTTGTCGAAGCGTGATGATATATAGCCTAAAGCCTTCCTCGATAAATGGGCTGTCCAACACTAAAATAATTTCTAAATTCGACTCAGTAGTTCCTGAAATTAGCACGTTTAACCAAACAAACTTATTAGCTTTATAATATTAGTATACAATAATATGATAATGTGCCCTACCATCTCCTTTTGCATCGGTACATACTTAACTATAACTTCATAACTTTTATATAAAAGGAAAATGACAATTAGGTATATCCAATTCTGAAAAATATAAACGGAATTTGACACTATAGTAAAAGAAATAAAGTGTATATTCGAATTACAAATAAAATTACTGTAAAACTAACAGGATAATAAGTGTGCACATTAACAAAAAACGCTCACACAAATTTATATTCTAAAACAGAAGGATTAAAGTATATATCAGAGTTAATGTTTATAAAAAGATTTGTAACTCTGTGACTGATTGTTCGGTAAGCTTATCAGAGATAAAGCATAGCATATAAATGGGTTATCGTTGTATTGACGTATTCAGTGTATCGATCATCATTCGCTTGTGATTCCGTCGATATATTTGTGAAATTAGTTATTACATTGTGTGTGTAATGGAAGTGCATAAACAACTGAATGTTATGGAGTTGAAGGCGCGGCCTACGGGTATGTGTGAATTTTTTACGAGTAATTTGTTAAAGTTACTCTCAATTCTTGTCTATGAGTCATAAATTTGGGATTTATAAAAATATTTTACTTGACATAGACCACCCATATTCTTTAATTTTAAACCATTTAATTACTCTATACTAATAATAAAAAGATGTAAAGTTTGTGACGTTGACCGTTGTAATCTCGGGACCTACAGATCCGATTTGAAATTTTTTAATGTTGGATAGCCCATTTATCGACGAAGGCCATATAACATCGCTACGGCCAATAGGAGCTGAGCAGGGGTCAAATGAAGATGGAAGCGAAGCCCCGCACGTCTTCTATTATACAATAATTCGGTTGTTGCAAACGTTATTTTTATGTTGTTGGTATAACTTAATTAAGACTCGGCACAATTACTTGGACAACATATACCTATTTGCTTTTTTATACCACGACGGTCGCAAACAGATGTACAGCCCACCTGATGGTAAGCGATTACCGTAGTCTATGGACACGTGCAACAGCGGGGGCATCACAAACCTATTCACTCCCTAAGAACATCATACTCTACTCCATTGGAGAAAACTCGTTAGGGAGTTCATTCTACAGCCTGATAGTTCTTGAAAGGACATTACTCTGAAACCGCGCGGTGCGAGACCATTTAAGTACCAAAGTGTGGGGATGAACACCCTGCGGATGGCGAGCGGTGCGATTATAGAACGTGGCCGTGGACATGATCTCAAATAGTTCTTCAAAGCACAATCCCCTATACATATAGGAAATTCTATTCACGGTAATAACTTTCAGACTTATTTGGTCTTATTGTTAAAGATAATCTTTTGACAGAAATAGTAGCATTATATAGATAAAGCTTCCGCCCGCTGCTTCGCCCAAGTGGTATATTTTATACCTATAAAACTTCCTCTTGAATCACTCTATCTATTAAAAAAACGGCTTCAAAATCCGTTGCGTAGTTTTAAAGATTTAAGCATACATAGGGACGGACAGACAGTGACAGCGACTTTGTTTTATACTATGTAAGTAGTGTATGTATGTTTAGTATAGACTAATATTATAAAGAGGTAAATTTTTGTGAGTTTGTGATGTTCTATTATCTGGGATCTACTGAACCGATTTGAAAAATTCTTTTAGTGTTGGTTAGCCGATTTATAAAGGAAGGTTAGGACTAGGTATCATAGAGCAATGGTCAATTAAAGAAAGATGGGAGCGAAGCCCCAGGCAACAGCTAGTTTTAGATAAATTGTAAAGAAGAACTCCTATTCTTAACAAGATACTCACACTCTTGAGTTGTTTGTCATAGTATTTTTTTTCTGTCTGTACTTTGACTAAAATAATGTACTGGTGACGAGCCGGGATTTGATTTTTAAAAATAAATGATACGAGGACGAGTCGGGATATGTTTTTTATGGTGACGAGCCGGGCCTGACTCTCTCCATGTATGTCACTAATAAAACATACATAGGCTAAGTAGGTACTGTTTTTACCATTGTCACTTCTTCTCTACAGAGCTACTAGAGAGCTCTTCTTACGAATCTAACCCAACAAGTTTGTGTCATTCTTTGCTTAAAATTTACTGTCACCGTGGCGTAACGGTTAAATTGGACAAATCGCCACTAATATCACCCTGTGACGTGGGTTCGATTTCGTACACGAGACAAATGTTTGCGAGATTCACAGGTATTTGTTTCAAGTCTTGGTGTACTTTGTGTCCATTAATTGTACGTTTGTTATAGTCCCAACGATACAAGGTCTTTATTGCAGGCGTTATTTTTTTAGTAAAAAAATCGGTTTCAAAGCAGACTGCAATATTTAAACCTCCTTTATTGAGAATCTCCGTTCAAAAACAAATCTAAAACTGAATTATCGAATAGATGAGTAATACAATCACATGTCGCCTTTTTGTTTTATTACCAATAACAACTACGTCTGATTGTGAACTGATAGCGCACTATCTCGGTCAGTGATTTATTTTACAATACCTTTGCAATAAAGGGTGTGTCTACAAATTCCAGTCACGTATAATGCCAGCTTTAATTATTATAATATTAAAATAAAAAAATGTGCGTATTAAAATCCAGCCAATCACAGCGTTTACTCGCTCATTTCATACACTCGTATTCGATAAACGACTTTAACTTTCGAATTAATTATTATAAAAGATGTTTAAGGAGCATGTTCCGATCCGCCTCCTTCATATATTTTACTAGCCCTATTTTCTCTGAACATAGACACTTTTTACAAAGATCAATTCATTTTATTACTTTTCTACCAATGATGTAACATACAATATCATTGTTTTCTACAATAAATAATGCCGCATATTGACTTTTTAGACATAACTAGCCTAATTTTTAGAGGAAAAAAAACTAGAATAAATTGACTCTTTTGAAATTGATTCGCAGGTCTATTTATTATAGAAAAGTAATAAAATGAATTTTATTATTCTATGTAAAAAATGAAATTTAAAAAATTTTGCCTACTATACCACGCTGGCCAGACGGGTTGGTAAATTTCCTCCACATTCTTTGGAGAAGACCGGTGCCCAGCAGTGGGACGTTTATGGGTTGGAATGATGATGTACACAAGTGTCTTATGTTCAGGGGCAATAGCACCAGTAAAATTTATGGAAGAAGCTAATCGGAACATCATTTGTTTTTTAAATCACGAGCACTGGTGATATGACTAACATAATTCAAGTAGGACAATAATGTAAAACTGTAACACAAAGACAAGATACTTATCCGTACTTATCTTCAGATAAGTCTGTGTTTTTATTGCTTGCATTATTATAATTAGCCTACATTTATTTCAAATCTTTGGAATCAAATACACCAAAAATTAATTAATCCATAATATTTCGGACACTATTCTAGTAATTTGGATATATACGGTAAGGTTTCAGCGATCATTCCTCTCACGTACGTGCAGGCTCTGGAATGAATTTCCTGCAGCGGTGTTTCCTGAGCGATATGACATCATCATTCCAA
Source organism: Laspeyria flexula (assembly GCA_905147015.1). Taxonomy (NCBI): domain Eukaryota; kingdom Metazoa; phylum Arthropoda; class Insecta; order Lepidoptera; family Erebidae; genus Laspeyria; species Laspeyria flexula. The sequence continues at coordinate 15,087,941 of LR989958.1, read as the reverse complement.
GAACTATCAGGTTGTGGAAGTATGGGGTTCTTTAAAAAAGGAGTGAATAGGTTTCTTAAGGGTCAGCAACGCGCTCGTGATGCCCCTGGTGTTGCAGGCGCCCATAGGCTACAGTAACCGCTTACCATCAGGCGCACCGGGAGTCTGCATGCCACCGTCGTGGTATAAAAAAAAAGTTCTTCTTCAAACGAGGTTTAAAAATAGCTGCTCGTAGTCCGGTCATTTTAGACAATTGAAATAAAGAAAATTCCGACAGAGCCAAATCTTCTTAGAGACCTTAGGTTTACCACAAGGAATAAAGTGTCAAAAGTCCCCATCAGTCCCATGTGAGCTTAGGGACTTATTCGGGGCCCAAGGTAAAAATTTTAGGTTTTTTGGATTTTTCTCGAAAACGGTAAGTTTTATCGAAAAAGTACCTCAGAGCAAAGTTGTAGATCTTAAAATTCTCTATAAAAATGGTCCCTATGATTTTTTCTCTAAGACCCACTATTTCCCAGATATTGCGCTTGTAAGAATCACGTTCTACATAGTATGCACACATATGCCACGTATATACATATTTAGGTACTCAAGCAAGCAAAAATGCCTACTCGTGTCTCTTTTATGTATACATTATACTATTCTAAGAAAATTTACTCTAAAATGACCGCCGGTCCCTTACCGAATCCCCTCTACTTGAATAACATCTGGCCTTGAAAAACATCTGCCTATTCTTTTGTCCATGTGGTGTCGTTCACGTATACCTGCTTCTTTTAGTGTTGAACGAGCAGTTCGAGTGACTATACGTATTTATTACAAGCGTCTACTATTGAAGTTAGTGCTGATTAATATTTAAAAAAAAATGTCACAATTTTGCTTTATTTGTAATAAACCTTTGACTGAAGATGAAACTGTTGTGGTCAGTCGTGGAATGCCAACTTTAATCGATGCAAGTGTCGCGAGAAGTGATGAGTTTGCTGATTATTTAAGAAGCCAAAAGTCCGTTACAATTCACGTGGATTGCAGAAAATCATACACCCGGAAAACTTCAATCTCTGCATCAAAAAAAAATGATTTGATTGACTGCGCAAAAGTATTTACAGAAATTAATTCTTCACCTCAAATACTAATTACTAAAGGAATTCGGTTTCTTCTTGCGGTTTATGGAGCTCCAAAAAAAATTGATTGCATAGATACGTACAGATATTTAACATTTGTAAAAAATACACGAAACAAAAAGCAAGTACAGCTATCTTGTCTTCCTCCAACATCGGCATCTGCTACTCAACATTTGTTTCGAGTATACTATCAAGTTCAGACATGGCAAGGCAATGAACTGAACCCTGAAGACTGGGGTTGGAAATTGATAAATAATACTTTGGAACCGATTCGAACTTTACTGCCCCCTGCTCCAGAAAAACTTCTTAACACTATTTTTTGCAATTGCAAGAAAGGTTGTAGTGCCAAATGTGGCTGTAAAAAAGTAGGGTTGCAGTGTTCTCCAGCGTGTACCAATTGCCAAGGTGTCTCTTGCTCAAATGTTCAATTAAATACAAGAGAGGAAAATTCATGTGATTTTGATGAAGAGACAACTGATTCATCTTCATTTGAACAATTTCTAAGCGTTCATCAACAGGAAGGAGAAGAAGAAGAACAAGAAGTAATTGAAGAAAACATGATTGTTGAAGTTGAATATGAAGAGTATGAGTCAGATTAAAGTAATAAAAAAAAGTTAGAACGACAGTTAAACTCAGTAACCCATATCAATATTCTTCATACTATTAAATAATTATTGTTCCTGAAAATAACGTCATAAAGGTTCGTGGAATAGGCCTACCGGGGATACCACGTTAAAAAAAACGCGCCGAGTACACTACCACAGGTGGTGTGGAAATGTGTGCATATTATGTAGAACGTGATTCTTACAAGCGTAATATCTGGGAAATAGTGGGTCTTAGAGAAAAAATTATGGGAACCATTTTTATAGAGAATTTTAAGATCTACAACTTTGCTCTGAGGTACTTTTTCGATAAAACTTACCGGTTTCGAGAAAAATCCAAAAAACCTAAAATTTTTACCTTGGGCCCCGAATAAGTCCCTAAGCTCACATGGGACTGATGGGGACTTTTGACACTTTATTCCTTGTGGTAAACCTAAGGTCTCTACGAAGATTTGGCTCTGTCGGAATTTTCTTTATTTGATCACTATTTTTATGTCTAAAATGACCGGATTATCGTCTGCCATATCAGGCAATTAAAAAAAATGTCGTTAATACTTTCTTCTCTTATTGCCATCGCTAAGTATTTGAAGGTAATTTCTAATTAGATTTAAATCCAAGTACTTATATAAACACTCAGCTATATTTTGACGGGTTAGATAGTAATTGATAAGAGTAATGTGATGCGAAGCTATCCATAATGGCAATGTGACAGGAACCTCTGATAACATCAATGAACAAGTCTGTCAAATTAAGTATTCTTCTAGAATATATAATAACATTTTTAAAGTACTTTAGCGACAGAGTACGCTTACAGAAGGAAAGACTTACAACAGTTATCTGTGGTCTGCACAAAAATACAGTGATGTAGTCCTATATAGGGATCGAATCAACTATTTACGGTTTGGTAGTTGCATAATTTGACCACTTCACCAACAATGCAGTCGAAAGATTGGCTAAAATATAATTTATAATACCAATCCGCATTAAGCGTGTGTGGATATGGCCTAAACCCTCTCATCTCTCTAGATAGAGAGGAGACCCAAGCCCAGCAATGCAACATTAATAAGTTGCTGATGATGTTGCTAATGAATTTATATTATGTAGCAACCTAAAAATAACAACCACGTAGACATGTTCTCATGATCACTGAGTGAGTTCACAAGGGCTACTTGTACTATATTGTGTACACAATCTTAGTTTTTAAATAATATTTATTACAAGTAGGATAAGTTCTTTTTTCATTGATTTTAAATTCTACACCATTGCATTAGGTTAAGTATGTGTAATGATGGTTGTATGTACGGAAATAAATAATAAAAAAAAGACCTACACTCCACAAAACCGGAATAACAAAAAGGGAGAAAAAACAACCAATATAATTCCAGTTTTACATAATTATGTCTGTATCGGTCTTGTTGACAATTCTCCAATTTCCGCTTTGATACTAATAAACATAGTCAGTCATCATACCGCATAAATTATAGGCAACGAAAGCTTGTAGCATTATGGTAATGAGATGGTCATTACAATTATCGAGGTTAAGCAGCCTTCGGCAAGTCAGTGCTTAATGGGTGACAGTTATTGGCATTTTAATTTTCAAGTGTTTGGGTGCTTAAGACCTTGTTTTCGGTTACTAGACATAAAGTCAAGTTGGAAGCCTTCTGGACGACTTATCCAACACTAGACTCTGCAAATAATAATCATCATCATCATATCAGCCCAATGACGTCCACTGCTGGACATAGGCCTCACCTAATTTAGCCACCGCGTGCGGTCCTTGCCGTCTGCAACCAACGGCCGCTCGCATCGGTCCATCTGGTGGGGGTCCATTCCACGCTGCGCCTTCCAATACGTGGCCGCCACTTGAAAACCTTTTTCCCCCATCGGCCAACAGTTCTACAAGCTATGTGCGCTGCCCACTGTAATTTTGGGGATGCCATTCGGTAAGCTAAGTCGACAGGGGGGTCAGTCACCTCAAGGGAAGTCAGTTGTCGCCACGCTGGGCTAAGTTGGCGATCAGTCAGATGTACCTAACCCGAAAGTGGGTGGTAAAGCCATTGAGAACAATTCAATTCAAGAGATGACAACTTTAGTTCTCCTGCGGATCTCCTCATTTCAGATTCTGCAAATAATATTAGGTAATAATTCGCTCATTGCCGAGGGGCGATAGCATGTTGAAATAATTAAGCTCATAATACTACTTTCAAATCTCTACCACATAGATATAAGTAGTTAGTGTAGGTATATACTGAACAGAACACGTGCCATATCTGTGTGTACAAACATTTGGACAGTTTGGGCTCACTCGCTCTGATCCATTTCACTAAGTTACACATTGTTTATAATAGTACCGAATTATTCATAAGTGAAGCTGTGATATTTTGTTTCAGAAGTGCTAAGTGAATACGGATTTTGGTTACGCTTTTGAAAGACTTTTTATTGTGACTTTAATTATAAAATAACTAAAGTTATGCAAGATATCAACTTGCTATTTAAAAGCCATGGAAGTGAAACAAGTGCAAACTGAATTTAAAAAGTATAAAAATAATTTTGGTTAAGTTTTACGTAAGCGATCTACGCAAATAAACGCTTGTGTTCAGTGAAGTTTATATTTTTATGGAATTTAAAAAGAGATATAATGATTAAATAAACTAATATACTTAGATGCTAAGGTACTCTAAGAATTGAGAAGTGCAGCAAGATAATATAAAATGTGGTTTAAAAGAAGCCATACTTATTATTATATTCAAAACACTGAATTAATTTAATGATAGGTATATAAATAAATGTAATTGTATAAACTGAAACTAAGAACAATGGGTGTGTACTAAACTTGTGTAGTGACAGGTGTTTCCCGCCAACGCCGCCATATTGCATTGTGTGTACGTTCGGAAACCGTCACAGTTCCACAGATAATGTACAACGAGGCGTTCGAATATGATCGTGAGTTAACATTATGTATCAGATACAAAACGTCAGGATATTATTATGCTTTATAATATTGCGTAGTAGATGCGAACACACCACTACACAACACCATCATTCTACAAAACAATACCAGTACCATTATTTTCTAGCAAGTCCCAAATACTAAATGTGTGAGCACGACATCAATATATTGGATATTGGCCACTTTAACATAAAATCCACCCATCCTCATCACCATTGCTTCATCAGCAACACATTAATGTCCCACTGCTGGGCTCGGGTTTCCTCTCCCCTATCTAGAGAACTGTGAGGGTATAGCTTTAGGCCATAATCCACACACGCTTGCCTAATGTGGTTTAGTGGATCAGATATACTCTTACAATTTCTTTTAGGGTATGTGGGTTTCTTCAAAATGTTTTTCGTTCACCGTCAACAGATGGTAAGTCACTTGAGTAGTACATATAAATTCCACAAAGTGTAATCCACATTGGTATTGCCTGTCAGAATTGAACTCGGACCGCATGATTTGCATGCCGGTCACTTATTCAGTCGGCCACCATCGCTATTATTCGTATAAACAGCTAGACAAAATATATAAAAATCTAAAAATATATTCTCTATTTAAAACATATTCGGGGATGCCTATCCTTAACTGATCAATTGATCAGTAAAAAATATCTTGACGTAGTTTCATGCTGTTATCTGTATTATAAAGGCGTATACTATAGTTGCTTATACGTAGTAGGTAGGCATATCTATGATACATTGTTATCTTAAGAAACATTTGCGCATTGCAGATTTTTATGTTAACATAGCTATTTATAAGTAGGTACTTTGAGGCGGAAATGTATTAACTACAGTACTTATTCGTATTTAAACAAATTGAATGACTAGAATACTGGAGGTTATATTTGCGTAAGCTTAAATTAAAGTCTTTGAGAGCTGTTGCAATTTAATTTAATTGAAGTTTGTATAAAGATTCTATTATTTTCTTACTATTTTTATAATTGTAACGGGTTACTACAGTATGAAGTTCTTCAAAAAAGGAGTGGATAAGTTTCTTTAAGGTCGTCAACACGCTCGTGATGCCCTCCTTTAGAACCGTATTCACACTTTCACAGAAATTTAATAACAAATATGAACGAATAAATAGCTACCTACTAGTGATATCATTCTAACGAGGTATCCTGTGTTTAATTTCTATTTGCAATTTTACTCTTCAAACTTTAACCTTTAGAAGGCTACAATCGTACTTATATTCTATAGCAGACAAACAAATAAATACCTATATAATAAGTGTACCACGCGCTGGATGCAGGCCGCATACAACTGGCCCTATTCGGAATCTCTTGAGGAGGCCTATGTCCAGCAGTGGATTTCCTGCGGCTTATATGATGATGATTCAAATTCAAATTCAAATCATTTATTTGTAAAAAATGTGGTATTACATCGGTGTTACATTGTTATAGTATGTCCAGCACATTTGCCATCTTCTCATTCATGGCATACAAATATTTCAATTTATTATTATATAAAGTACATTGTTTTAAACAGAATTATATTGAACACATTTATAAAAATAAATTAAATAATAATAGATATAAAATAAATAATATAAAATTCTAAGGCAATATTTAAAACCTGTAATTAAGGTATTCTTTTACTGAATAGAAACATTTTTCAGCAAGCCATTTATATAGTAATGATTTAAATTTATTGACGGGTAAGTCCCGAGAATCATGTGGAAGGTGGTTGAAAATACGAACTGCCATTGCGTAACTATTACGACTACATACATCTGTCCTTATTGGAGGCAATACATAGTTGTTCGGATATCGTGTATGGAACTGGAGCACATCTTTCTTACTACTAAACAATTTGCTATTATTCTTAACAAAAATACATATTTCGAAAATATAAAGACTTGGTAATGTTAATAAAGAAAGTCTTTGGAACAGAGGCTTACAGGATACCCAGGGGGCGACGTTGCAAATGGCTCTTATACACTGTTTTTGTGCTATGAATGCTCTATTTATATTTACGGCGTTTCCCCACAGCACAAGGCCGTATCTTAGTGACGATACCACAAATGCATGATAAGCCTGAAGGGCTGTCTCTTTGTTACATATTTTCGTTAATCGCCACAGTGCATAGACAAATCTATTAATTTTATTGCATGTCTTCTCTACTTGTCCTTTCCAATTACAATTGTGATCTAGTGTTATTCCGAGAAAAGACACTTCATTGACCTCCATCAAGGTTTGATCTTCGTATTTCAATTGTAAATCTAGCTTTTTACCTCCTCTATTATGAAATTGGATATAATTCGTTTTGTTAATATTTACAGTCAAATTGTTGTGGCTTAGCCATTGTATTATTTTATTTATAGTTTCATTTATCAAATCATTGTAATTACAATTAGAATTATTAGGTATTATTATTGAAATGTCATCTGCATATAAAATGCTTTGGTATTCTGATATAGATGGAAGGTCATTGATATATAAAAGAAAAAGAAGCGGACCAAGTATAGTTCCTTGGGGAACACCTACTCTATTTTGTCTCTTGTTCGATTTGAAAGTCACCTCTTCATTTTTGGAATTAATATTGGTGATTTCAACAAATTGTTCTCTATCAATAAGATAGCTTTTCAGCCAATCTTGTGCAGTACCGCGTATGCCATACAGATTACACTTATGCAGCAGTAGGTCATGTTTTACAAAATCGAATGCCCGACTCATGTCAAAAAAAATGGCTGTAACAGGGGTCTTTGCGTTTAGACACTTTACTATTTCGCTCATAAGCTTGAACGTTGCTAAGGTAGTAGATTTCCCCTTCAAGAATCCGTGTTGTTGCGGACAAATAATATTAAAATTATTCAAAAAAGATACCAGTCTATTATACATAATTTTTTCAAATATTTAGGCCAAAGTGGGAATTAAAGCAATCGGTCTATAGTTGCTTGTTATATGCTTATCACCTTTCTTGTGTAGCGGTTTTATCACGGTTACTTTTAATTTGTGAGGAAATTTACCTTGGGTAAGAGATAAATTGATTATATACGTTAGAATCGGAGCTATGAATTTACTACAAGTTTTTAATATCCGCGTTGGAAAATGATCATAATGATGAAGTGTCCCACTACTTTAATAATACGTCGCATTTTCGTTTGTCCTCTATGAATCGCCAATCGGTAATTATAAGTACAAAGGGTAAAAGACACTATAACAACAATACGTTTGTCCATCAGCTGAAGACGACACCTCGACATACGACGAGGAGGCGGCGGTGGAGGCAGCGGCGGCGTTCGCCCGCGCGTGCGCCCCCGACACGCAGCGCCTGCTCGCGCCTGCGCGCTCTCAGCACGCGCACCGGCCTCGCATCACAGACAACCACGACCAGTGAGTACCTACTACTAATACTTGTTCTACGTCTTTCTACATCGATTGGGCAATCGATATTTCGCCGAACGATGACGACCTGTCGGTCGGCAGGGCTCGATTTTGTCTAATTTCTTTTTCTAGAAAAGTTAATACTTAGTCAAATAAAAAGCTACTTTAGTCGGCGCTACACATTTTAAAAGCCTTAGCCTTAGAGCATTAGGTTCAACACATTTTTACCACATGGAAACAATACGTCACGAGGGCGTTAAAGTTCAAGAATTACATCCAATTTGTCCCGTATTAAAATCGAACCTACGACAGTTGGTTTGTGTAGGCAAAGCAACCCTTCTAAATTTTCTTACGTACTTTAACATCATATATCATCATATCGGCCCATTGACCAAGGACCACAGCGAGTGACTTTGTGCCGCCTGCATCCAACGACCACCCGTAATAAATGGTTGCGGTTGGCCGTTCCTAGCACCAAAAAAATAGAAAACAAGCAGCTGTCAAGTAAGGCTTATGACAGTCTTCATGCAGTACCGTCTTCGCAAGGTAAGTCTTTCATATAAGTACTTATTTATAACCAATCATTTGGTAATGTACCAAATCAAATCAAATGCACACGTCAAATATGATTATTTCAATAGTCTTTATCTAATCATTCATAGAAAAAAGTTACGTTACGAGTATTCTCCAATAACCTTATTTTAAAGAGCACTATGTACGTTCTGTAAAAAACCGTTCAGGCATCATATTAATTCGAACCAGTATAGTAGTTCAGATTCAGATTTTCGGATTCTTCCTGAGAACAAACTCTTTAGCTTTATAATATTTAAGTATTATAAACCCTCTCAGCTCTCTAGTTAGAGGAGAGGAGACCCGAGCCCAGCAGTGGGACTTAATGGGTTGCTGATGAACGATGAACAGCTAAGTATGAATTTGTAGTCGATAAATCGGGTTAGCAAGTTTCTGCCGTGAGAATGTCCAGTGATCAACAGAAGTATAAATATAATACTATAACAATTGAGATTTAACATTAGAATATTTTTGAATTTCAATAGCTTGTTTCCGTTAACCGATTACTAATTAGTAACAGAAGTCAAACTGTACTTTGTATTTGAAACGAATAGGCAATGCTTCTTAGAATTAGTTATTATATAGGAATGAAGTCAAAATAGAAAACTGGGTATTATATTATGATATTTTACGTGTTTCTTGAACAAAAGAGTTACTCACTAGTCTTGAAGTGGTGTTGAATATAGCAGAAGTTTACTTTAAACTATTTTAAAATAAATCCGTAATGTAGCTTCCTGATTCCAGTTTACTCATTGTAATATGTTCATAGAAATTGCTAATTTAGTGTAAAATACTTGAAGAATTACTGTAAATGATGTTTCTTTGAAGTGAGATTTTGGATAAGCCTGTTTTGTACGTAATTTCTGTCGACTAGTAGATCCTGTTGTAGTCATTTATTAAGTCTAATTATAACTATCTTATTAAGTAATACATTTTTAAATGCATAATAAAATGAATTAGAAAGCGTTCCGTACGCTAAATGGCACTTGACACTTCACAAGCTAACGTTCATCTAAGGTTTCTAGGAAAAGACAAGAAAAACAGATGGTGTCCCAAATGAATCAAGACTCCTATAGGTTTTGTTTCTTGTTAATCTCAAGAAGTGCTTACTAAATACTAGTTTGAATTGAAAATCCTAAAACACATATTTTTTAAATAACTATTTTATTTTAGTGCCGTTTCTACTCGTCAGATGGCATTGTGTAGATGATGTCAGTATATATTACAAAATACTCACCAATGTGAGCTTCGACTAACACAAAGATTTATTAGATCTAACCCACCCACACGGTTACATTACACAGATAAGCCAAGGGTCATATATATCAAGATCTAAAGCTGAATAACACCAACGCACTTACATAATAACATTATCTACTTATCCCTTGATACATAACAAAATTCCCGAAAGTTATTAATAATATTACAGTCATGTCTTCGTAAATATGTTTACTATTTTAGTGTGTACTCGTCGATTGACTTACTATCTACTAACGTGAAAGGAAAACATAATCCTAGAACTAGGAATTTTTTTAGGTCTATATTTGTATTATCTTAGGTCTATTGGTAGAGGACAGGAGATATGTTCAATATGTTGATATTATTATTTTGACATTAATAACGTACCTACTCGCAAAATATTTCACATTTTGAGTTTTAAATTCTGGCACCTACCGAATAAAAAGTTTAATTATCCATGCACAGCATTTTTATCTTAATAAAGCGATCCACCACGGGTGGAAGATCATAGTCTTTTGTAACCAATTGTACTTTAAGAAGGACTAGATACGGATAATCAGCTCATTTTACAGATGGTACTCAAAAATTACCTTCGCTGCATTAAAATTACTATTTACCAAAGATTTATCTATGTTTGTGTTTTTCATATCTCGTATACACTAGCGTTATGTTTTTTATACAATTTATCATTGTCCTACATAATTATTTTAAGGTGAATATGTAAAGGACAAACATGTCAAACGTTGTCACATGCAAACAATGCTATCTGAATGTTCGTGACGAGAATAGAGCGAGTGTGACGGCACCCTTATCAGACTTGACACCCTCGAATCATATGACAAACAGGACACTGTATAGGTATACAATGTTGGATGTCTCATGATATTTGTTGTTATAATTAGAGCACGATGAAAGGATTTACATAATTCATATTAATACGTTGGAAAGGATTCTCTGTACGTCTGTCACGTTTTCACAGCTTAACCACTTATCGGGTATTAATGAAATTTGACACTGAGAAAGGCTAAGATCGTAAAATATATGCTATGAGAGCAGAAATGCGGATAGTAGACATTCATATGTGCTTAAAAACTTGCGAGATAAATTCAAATTTATTTATGTTTAGTTTAGCACTTACCTACTTTGATTTTTTGTAAAAAAAACTTCAATTTTATGTATCATTATCGCCGCCTAACTATTATTAATAGATGTAGCTTATTACATTTTAGTCGCCTAACTAAAATGAGACTGGGCTGAACCCGTCTGTCGAATGCCTGATAAGCTGTGAGCCAAAATTACCGCCTTGTGGCGCCCTGCGAGGACTAATCGGCACCGCGGTAGACCTCAACAAAGATGGGGAGATCAATGTCATCGTATCATATCAGCCCAATTATGTCCACTGCTGGCTGCTAAGCTGATTCCGCCACAGCTAGCAATTTTGTGCCACCTTGGAAGCTGAATTATGCAAATTCTTTACACTGATTCGCATTGGTTGTAGACCGAAGAGTATTAAGTTATGGAGAAGGCGCTTTCGCCAGCATCAGCAGCAAGATGACGCGGGCTAGCTGTAACTGTATATTATTTCACTCGTATTATTAAATGTGACCAATCTAGACCACTCGAGCACGTATTCATAGACAGATAGAGTTTAATGCTGATTGCTGATTCAGATTTCGTTTCTTTTTTTAATATGGTTAAAGCATTTGATCTTTCGTGTTGCGTATCGTGTTTAATCATGGTATCTGCGGTTCTGATATCACTTGCAATCGTGACGCATCATTGCGGTACTCACGTAACAAAGAAATAATAATTGATCCTTTTATTTGGGTTTTACTACGCATAATTTTTCTTGCAATATATTTTTTTTTTTGCTTTATAAAGTAGACCATTTTTGCACAATAGCGTTTCCCTCATAATCGCCAATGCGTCTTGTGGTGCTACTTTAAAAAGCAGACTATAGACATCTCTTTTATTCGTTGTTTACGCCCATTGGACGGACAGCTATATCTGGTTATGTCAAAATTGTTGTTCAAAATAGGCCCTCTGTATTATAAGATTCATATTTTTTTTGTGTGCAGACTTTTAAATATTTTCATCAGTATTCTAAACTTACTGAAAACTTATAAAAACTCAAAGCAATTATGTTAAATGCGAATATAAAGTTGACTAAGTGTACGGTCGGCTTATTAGTTATAATAATAAGCACTGATGCATGATAAAAATATGCATCAGTTATTCTACAATATATTTAATACTGCGAATGGCGACGGCACGACCAGCTTGAATTAATATGCTTTAATTCTCATGAAAGTATTCAGGTTATTTTAAGATTTCAATCCACATTATAAAGCGATTACTCTTTGCGTTAGTCATTCTGGGTATCATTCTGCATACCATTACTTTGTAATCAAGGATTTCATTGAAATTTAATGATTCTTGCAAAAAAGAGGAAATTCAAAATAATATGCCAAACGATAAAATATTAATTCTTATCCCTCATTTGCCGAATGGATCTTGTTTCTAGACAGTCATTCAAAGTGGTAAGCGGACGATATTTTGGTACATCGATTTGTCGGCAATGGCACAAAAAATAAATCAATTTTATATTTATTACCTTCATATTTCGTATCAGCTATGTCAACTATGTTGTCACACACATAGTTCAAAGTTAGATTAGATTACCGATTATGTCATCTTGTCTGACATCATACTGAGCCAGGCACTTTCCTTAATGGACTAAAATAATTTATCTAGCTTTTATTATTATCTTGGTGTTATATAGGCACTTGGTCACAGTCGATAATATGTGGTCTTAACATTAATTGAAGGCAAATAAATATCTCTGTAAAAACCGAACTAATCTATCAGTCGATTTGCAAGTCTCGTCGCAAATCCCTTAATACCTTTGCAAGGAAATCCTCTATTAACAGCCAACAAAAAACCTTCCAGTTCTAAAATTAGTCCACAATTGTGTGCTCAAACAAAAACATGGTTCTTTTTAATTAGTCAGGTTCCTGTGCTCATAATTACAATGCTTTGAAGCGAGCTTGCTTCTATAATTCAATGGCACCGTTCTGTTCATAAAAGCCACGGAGTATCTTGCCGAGGGATGCGATTTTAATAGCGTAGATATAGCGAGAATCACGAACAAAAAACTCAGACATTTATTCGTTAAAACGAATCAAAGTAAAGAAGATGATAATAACATTTAAAATGTAATGGTGCATCGGTCTTTCAATAAAACATTTGTAAAATTCTGGTTTCTGACAGTAAAAAAAATAATCATAAATTGCACACATTTGGTAGCAGAACTTTCACGTGTTGTTTAAATTCCTAATAGTAACAAAAGAATACTCTGCTAGTGGTCAGGGCATATAACTCGTAGAACTGATGGTCGATGGGGGAAAAAGGTTCTCGAGTCGCGACCGTATTGGACGGGGCGCAGCGTACAGGATCGCTCGCTGTGGTGTAAATTATTGTGTTAGTCTAATATTCACCTAGTCTCTCGTGAGAACTTTTTGCATTCCAAGATTAACGAATAAGGGAATTTCCATTATATCTTCGTAACCGCTTTTCCAGAACATCCCTGTGAGCAACCTCATTTAAACTGGGTTGATGACGTAACAGGCTGCAACACATTGCACACAATGTACTTTGAGAAACAGGACAACTGACTGGCGGATATTAATTCTGCTTGTTTGCTTCTCATTCAAGTATTGTTGGTAACCTATTTAGCTGACACTTTTAAGTGTGTTTCAATTTGTATTTGTTTGTCGTGCCTTGCTTGGATAATTTTTATTTAAAATGTTTTTAATCCACATACTTTTGTGAGCTTGTAATTTATTTAGGCACTCTATTTACTCCCATAAGTCCCATAAGAAACAACCATACTTTAATTTACTTGATGGTTTTTAATTGAAGTATTTAAACTCTAGATACTCTAGTCACTCATTTTACGATTTATGACAATTCAGAAGGCTATAAAATGCAATATTTTGGTTACACCTTTGAGTGAAGATTATATCGGTCTACCGTGTCGTTAGAGGAAATCGTTTAGCAAAGTTTTGCTGTCAGATATTCAAACTGATGTTGTAAGTAAAGCAATTATGGCGGCTTTAGGAAGCTTGAAACATGAGTATTAACTACAAATTACCTACCTGCCCTGAAAAAACTTAACTTTATTTCGTAAACTTATTAGCTTGTATCACTCGTTTCATACCTAGGACTTCATAGTACTCTCTTATCGCGTCAACCGTAATTTGCAAAAGAATGCTCGAAGTTTATTTCAAATTCGGTTCATTCTTAAAAAATCTCATTACTCCCGATGTTCCTATCGATTTAAATTCCAGTTGACAAAACAATCAAAACAAAGTTACCTACGGCGCGTTTGAGTATCAATGACGTAGTTCGTGTTCCTGGTTGAGCGACTAGTCTCACGATCGATCAGTATACACCCGCCCATTGGCCGGATCGATCGGACGATTCCACCCCGTATGTAGGTGGAGGCAGGGTGGTGCGACCCCAGGGTGCCCACCTCACTGCCATTTCTATAATACGTTTATGTTGCCGCCGTTCTTTAGAACAGTCTACAAGAATAAGCATAAGCCAATCATTATAAACCTATCTACGCATATTCCTTCAGATACCTAATTTAAGATTTTAGAACACTTTAACGGATCGTTCGTTATGAATCGATTAATTACTGAAATGTTTACAACGCGGCGTTCAATAGTTTATAATAACTGACAAGCATAATTTTCCGTATAGAATATACATATTATGAATTACCCCAATTATCTGGTAATTTACCCCACGGGAGGCGTGAGTAGTGACGCGCATCTCGACGCCGGGCTACTGCGCTCTCAGTCTCGCCGCCACAGCCAACTGGATCGCACGTGTCTCTCTCTCGCGTTTGTATAAACAACGCACCGTTTTATATCCAACTACACAACAGTCAGTGAATGTGAAGTGTAATAAGTGTTCATTATTTTATATTCTAGAATTGTTTGTTATACACCACTGTGTCAAATCAGACGTCATCTCACGCTGGAATAAAGAAAATCTTTACTCATTTTCTGGTAGCTATAGAAAACATGAGCACAATATTTGACATTTAAATGGGTAATTTCTATACTTTATTTCTAAAACAGGGGAGAATAGAAACCTGTATTGGGTATTAAATGTCTTGTGTCACATTCAACCTGTATTTGGTACCATATCGCTTATAATATTGCCATACACGTGACTAAATAATGTTCAATTTCATGTAGGTAGACTCTGCAAATAATTACAAGCGATTAAGTTTGAAAATGAGCGAATTGTCGTTAAATTTTACCTCGTGTGTACATAAATTGTTTTTATTGCATGCACTGTACTTATAGTACGTAATACCGGCCGTGTTATTGTGAAACATCGTTCTGGTTATGGCTTATATGAAACACTTGGTTTACCTATTACTCAAACAACCAATAAAGGCAAATTTTAGTTAAACCTACTTACGTTGACTCTGATTCATTTAGAAAAATATATATACAACCATATTTAATGCTTTTACTAAACCATGAGATATAATAAGATACTAACATAATTTCTAGTACGTTATGGTAATCAAACTTCAACCATCTTCGTGGTTAATTGCAATACAAATCTAATCTACTTATATAGTCTAGCACTTGGCGTTTGAAACTAATTGTACTGTAATCAAAATATTTTGTGGTTATAATTCTATTTAATAAATCGTAACTGAAGCAATCAATCTGTAAGAAAAATACTAATAGCATGATGATTAAATCAACTGGAATAAACATCCAAACGAATAAAAAATATTCATCAATCATGAATTTTTTGCAAGTTTTTATTTGCCATCTAAAACCTGCAAATGACAGCGACGATGATTAAAAAGCAAAAAGTTAGAATCCATTTTAAAGATAACCAATTTCGTGAAAATTCAAGTTACTGAATATGACGCCGAAGATGTAGATAAAAGTTGAAGAAACTCGTAATTTTGAACTTAATAATAAAACGATCTGAAAAGGTTTAGATTTTTGGATGTAAGTAATATTTTACATATCCACATACTGATGATTTGGTAACTATACCAACTACATGTTGGTATAGTTACCAAATCCAACATCGAATAGCGGCTCTTAAGTGGGAAAAAACTAGAAAAAATTAAACTAAAACAGCACCATTGGTTATATTATTTTTTTATGTTACGAGAAATCTTAAATCCTACAAAGTTTACACGTTAATGTCTAAACTTCGTTCTTTGAGGATTGTTAGTAGCTTCCAAAACAAAAATAGCTCAGCGGTGACGATAAAAAATAATATTTCAGTAGCCGAATCACGTTTATTGAATTTTGTTCCTTGATAAATTAAGAGCGGATATTTCTAAAAAGGCATGTGAAATTTAGAATATTCACCGCAAAATTTGCTTAAACTTCACCCCACTATGAAAAAATATTTACCATCTGATATTCGTCATACCGATTTAAAACTCAAATATGAAAAATGTGCTCAATCCTTCCTATCTTATTATGTAGAATGAAGATATTGTCATTTTAATATGATATTTACACACAACTGTCACTCTATGTTATGATAATATAAGCTTCCAGATATTTTCGAACCTTGTTTCCTACTCGATGGAAATCTTCGAGAAAACACACTGAAGGTTATCTGCCACAGTTATTTAAACATCCGTCAGTTTAACTGAGTAAGTAGGACACAAACAAAACGTAAAATCTAAAGCTCTTACTGAAAGCATATTTCAATGAGAGATAAAAATATAATTCGTAGAACAAATACTTGTTTAACGTTTCATTCAGAAGTTGATTGATTTGTTATTTACGTCTTGTTAGTTCAAATGAAGCTGTTTTCACGCTCAAATTGAAAAACCTTTGACTGACGTTGTTTATAAATCACTTTGTTTCGATTCGGTTTAATTACTTTGAATAATGTGATTGTTTCTGTAGCAGTTACTTTTTACTAGATTTACAAAAAAGTGTATGAACAGTGTTGCTATATGGCTACCGGTCTTTTAAGTATATTTAGAACCCACAGAACAGAGATAGGTTTAGAACCGAAGTGAATCATGAGAATAAAGTATTTATCAGTTACTCGGTACTATAATTGTATCAATTTATCATGCATTTGTGGTTGTAACGGAGACCACTAAAACAAAAAAATATTCCAGTTTCATTTATTATAGTATAATTATCTTATAGCTGTAAATAAAATTATATTATCTTTACATATTGCAAAACTATCATGTACAAACCGGCACTTCTAGTGTATTTAGCATAATTGGCTTAATATCGTGACCGAAATTGACTTTTTGCGAAACAGCAGCTTTACTTTATGTATGTGGAATATAATAAAAGCGTAATCTTAAAGTCACGAATTTCCATAAACTATAAATCACTTCGTACATTTTTATTGTTAATGCATTGAAATTTTTACGTCAAGTTTTTAGTATCTGTTTCAAAATAAAGCGAATTTCTTCCACAACTGTCCATGAAAATATGTTTCTATTTCCTGCTGAGAACTGCGCTGCAACTTTTTTAATACGCGTCGTGCTGAGTGAGATATTGTGGCGACAATTTAAGTACCAACGTGTGAACCAACTTTCAAGTGATTAATAATTGTAACCAATTCATTGGTTTTCAGAGTTGTGACATTTAAAGACGTACGGCCATACTCTCTTTAAAATAACTAGAATAGAAGAGAAGCTAGAAGCTTTATAGCTTCATGTTGTTTCTTAAATCAGGTACAAAAAAGATACCCGTGCCGTTAAAAAAAATAAACTAATTGTGTTGTTGTGATAGTAAAAAATTTAGCTTTGCCATTTAAATGTGAAGTTCGTGATGCCTTTGGCGTGCAAATATTCTTAATAGAATAATATACCTACAATACAACAGTGATGGATTAAGAATACATAATGTCAGAACCCCATCTCAACCCGTGGGTGTCGTAAAAGGCGACTAGGGGAGTAACCTTATATGCACAGAAGAGCACTGCAAGAAAAGGAAAATTCGAAATAAACCCTATAGTAGGCTAAATTCTCTCCACATTCTTTGGAGGAGATCCGTGCCCTGCTGTGGGACTTTTATGGGTTGAAATGATGATGACAACATAAGTTGTTAAATTCAGAACAGTTATCTGAAACAAAAATGATAAAGTCGCACCATTTTTGTCCTAATTCATGCGTTAAGTTACAAGCAATTTCACAGGAGAGTTGTCGCGCAATGTTGCATATATTGCACCTAGTTAATTTCCCTCGTGCATGTGACGCTTCGTACATATTGTCTATAAATAGCAGGAACATTGCCCCTCGTTCCACCTTCAGTGAATGTGAAGGTTATGGTTTTGTAGGGTAACCAGGGAAGTTGTGAATCATACTGTCATCATCTAATTTTGCTCTTTCCCATATTTGTTAAGCAAAGGGAAGATTAATAATAATTAATTAACTATCTTACCTACCTATAAAAATATTTACCTACGCATTCGTTTGAAGCATTAATATATTTTATTAGGTAAATGCAAATTATAGAACTTTTTTCGTTAGGGTGCGTCATTCAAAGTTATCATTGGCTTTGTAAATTTATGTATCGCAAATTATATTTGTTCTCAGTCATATTGTTTAAGTATTATAATATATTCCAAGATTTGTCCAATGTCGATCAAACACACTGTATTTTCTCTTATTACTCATATCTACGAAACAGAAAAAACACGCTTAAATCGCTGAGGATATGTCCAACAAGTATACTAACTTTATATAGCCAAATAATGGTACTATTGTCGTGATTATTTTTATTTTAAAAAGTGACTTGCTTATAGTCTTCCATTTATTTCTAAATTCTTCATATCATCCACATAAGTGAAGTTTGCAGTAAATTTATATTTTTAATCCAGGGAATACTGGTATAGCCCTCGAGCATAATCTTTAAAAATCTTAAACAAGCCAATTACCCGAAGTCCCAATCGCTTTAATATTCATAACATCAAAAATACTACCATCAATCTTTGTACGTGACGCAAACAAGTTCAATATGGAAACACGAAACAAACAGTTACCCTCTGTCACGAGAACAAAAGTGATAAAGGTTGATTTAAGAATGCTAAAGCGATAAGGGTGCGTAGGAAACTCATGAATCGTGCCTACTGTCATCCCCCGATGGTTCGCTTAGTCGACCGCCTTTATTTAGAGACTTATTTGAAGAAAAACAGTTTTACGTAACCTGGTGACGTGGATTCCTAAGTTTATTATGTTTGTGACTAGGGATTTCTTTTGATAAAATGGAGAAAAATATTATAGTTAGGTACACTTTGTTATCAGAAAAGTAAATTTCTGAACATTCTTTCTGGGTTATGTTTGTCTGAACATGTCAGCAGAGTAGCAAATGATACCTCTAAGCTGCGATGATGAGGGTATTTTTTATTAATGCTCTTCTATAATAAACCCATCAACCCAATGTTTGCAATTCATTTGTCTTCAACCTGAGTCTCACAAATCTCAAGTCAATATTGAATGTTGAAAGACAAAGAATAAAGAAAGAAAAGCTTTTATTGTGCACGACGTACCTACAATACAAAATACAGCAAATAAAATGAACTAATTAAAACTTAGTTGCTAAAACCACAGATTAAATTAAAAACAAAGAAAAATTTTATCTGTGTTGTTGCAGTATCAAATATACATATAATCAGTATGTGTTTTACGTACATCGAATCATTTTATAAAGAACGTGATAAATACCACAACAGGTTTAAAGATATTTTATTCTCAATAAAAACAACACATTATTTGGAAACAATAACAAACAAAGTAAGTACAAGTTGATTGATAAATTCGTCATTATATCAATGGTTTTTGACTCGTCAAATTTTCATCATTATGGTCACTGTACATTTTCCATACCAACAATACAACACAGTGAATCATTGACCTAAAAGAATCAGACGTTATTTAACACTAAACCCGTTCTTACCATAAACCAGTTCTAATCCAAAGGGGTAATCTAACTCAATCTCCCCTACAATGTCAAACAACAAGTAATTCGATTGCCACTGAAGTCACAAGATTAACTAAAGGTTAAACAAACCAGGCCAACTTAATAGTCTTGGAGCCGACTGTCCTGTGGGACTGATGTTAACTAGATGCGGGCACGGATTGAGGACGGTACGATGCGACGTTCAGCTGCGTCATGGACTTTGTTAATGAGTCATTTAATTTGCAAGCTAAACGTTGTTTTATATTCAATCAGAAACATCTGTACATCTTTTGCCTTGACAATGTAGACAAAGGTGCAAAACCTTCTTGCTGTTATGCCTTTCTTGTAGAAAACGACATTATAGTTTTTTAGTCTATTCCCACTATACTTTTAGCGGAAAGGCCTAAAAATTTGGCTGTACATTAATGTCTAATGGTGCTCTAACATTATTGATCTCCATGCGCAGTGGTTATTACTTAACACCACGTGTACCCGCTTGTTTATCACTTTTTATATCTTAAATTTCTTCAATGGACTGTTTATCATCATCACCATCATATCAGCCCAATGACGTCCACTGCTGGTAGGTACGCCTCATCTGATTGTCGCCACATTATTTATATTAATACCAGGTCGACTAATGGACTGTTCAGTTACTTAAATTATATCCATTTTTTTATCTTCATGGTGCAATACCGTCATTACTACTTTTACTTTTATACTAGTAACATGTGTTTCATCGTTGCATCACTCGCTGCTCATGACTCATAACAACATTATTCATGTATTTACGTAGCAATACCTATGCACTGTACAACAATTATACAGCTTTATTACTCTAGTTTAACATAACCGCACTTTGTAATTAAAGTGTTTATATTATAACGAATCTTTACTGGTACTCCTCGTATTTTAATTTCTAATTTTCATGTGAAGAACTTGACTCTCATGAGTGTCTTTTTAAGAATTGGTAAGGATTTTGGTCCTTAAAGTGTTATTTTAATATTTTCTCCTAGTTTCGTTGATTAGCGATCTGCGATCTCTCATCCCATCAATTTTTCAAAAAGTTCTTTCATATATAAACCTTGTACTGTCAATTACAAGCAACAAGAAAATAATAAATATATACCCAATAAGTGAAGCCATTTTAAAAACGTGTGCTTATATACAACATACACTGTTATATACTTAATAAAACCATAAATAAAACCCACCACGTCTGTTTTTATAGAAATCAACATTTTATAAAAATGAAGTATTTGTTCAAGCCGTTTTTATTTCGATTGATTTTAGTATGTATTGTTTGTTAAGCACGATATTGTTTTGTGAAATTTAAATGTCTCTTTCATTTTTATGTATAAAAAAGTACGTATTTACGTACGTATAATCTATTTCCAAGAATCTTCCATACTTTTGATGATCGGTACGGACAGTTTTTATTTTAAAGTAATTCTCGTATAGGCACAGATATAAATCTAATTGAAACTTGTTATTGTTGCTATTTTTATAAGTCCTATTTCAAACTTGTTATTACTTTTTAGAACATTGAATAAATTATTTATTTATAATATTATTCGCATGCGTGTTATTCTGTGTATAAAAACTTTAGCCAACCTCTTTTTTGCCATTATCTAGTCTGGACTATGTCACAGCCAATTTTGCAAACATGCAATTAACGGACATAAATTAACAGATAAACCTCAACTGTTTGTCAGCTTGGTAGACACTGCAATCTTATATTCACCAGTAGCATACTAGACTACTAACTAACTAGAGAACACAAAATTTCTTGCACTTCATCAATGCAACATACCACAATGACATGTAATACACCAGGCTTAGTTGAATCTTATGAGCGACACAATCCTAGCAGCAATTAATAAACTTCTATTTCTTGTGTAACCCCCTAGTCGTTCTGCATGGCTCATTCGAACGAAGTCATATTGAACGATTCCTAGACCGATTTATTGGATTTAGTTCTATTCCTAGCTAGATACATCATTCAGAATATTTATGCCTTTTCTTCTTTCATTTAAAAGTTCAACTCTTGCCGGTTCTCTACTTTCTTTTTGCCCTCTGGATACAACTCAATCGTTTTTCTCGTTGACTGGCAAAATAAACAAACACTCAATTTAGACACGCAGGCTGCGATGATCCGTCAATATCAATTGTGAGCTATCGTCACAACAACATTAAATATCAGTGACGCATATCATGTCCAATGATAGTCAAGGTGATGATGTTTTTTTTACTCCCCACAATGATATCGGTGCAATCTCGCTATTATCTGCCTTCCGCGTTTTGTTTAGTTTTATAATGATGATGTTAGTATGATATGTTAGTACCTAATGTTATTGTGCAATTATAAAGTAGTGTCTTCGTTAATGAAATTAATGGACATTATATTCTTCTTCGTTGGTCAAGTGATCGCTGAATGTTGAATCGATCCTCGACTAGGACAAGTATTTGTACGGCTCACTAGCAGTTATATCGAGTCTGGATGTGTTCTTGTAAAATCCTCCATAAAACGGCAAAAGCCAGTTGTCGAAAATTCTCTTAGAAACATCAAGGCTCATAACCCTAAATTCTGATCAGTTTATTAATATTAAAACATAAAGCTTTGCATCTTCCAAAATTAGTAAAGTCACCTCATAATCATTTTACTTGCGATACTGAAACGTTTTTGTTTTGCGAGACTTCTTTGGACAGACACAGTGTAATTTTCCAAGATTTGTCATACTGATTGCATTTAACTTGCAATTCAAAGAGAGTGTCCGTATATAGCTAATCATTCTGAAATAACTTGTTGTTACCTTAATAATGATGAAATATATTAATTGCCCTAGAAGCGATTTTATAACGCAATAGGTATTGCTTTACAATCTCCGTGTGCTTTGACCCTAATAACAATTACTTTTGGTCAATCAGTCAGTTTTCTCAATCACATTTACTTTCGCCAATTACAAACGCATTTTGCGTCACTTTATTAATCCCTTTATACTAAAATGTATGTATATAATTGGTCCTTAGCCTGAAATATATCACAAGTAGACAAACTGCTGTACTCAGACACGTCAATTAGCAGTAATCTGTTATTAACACAATTTTTTCATTGAATAATCGTCTTTAGGCGTATAGACTTAAGTATTACTAAATAAATTTTAAAGTTAAGTAACGTTTCTGTGTGTGTACTTCTGTTTAGTACTGTTACATATTCTATGCTTCTGTTAAAGTATATAGGATTCTTAATAATGTTTGGATGTTTTTTGTTCTTCAACGCAAAAAGTACTGAAAGCATTTTACTGTAACTTTACGTTAATGTAGCTAGCTTATTGAACAGAATAAAACATAAGCTGGAAGCTAGAGGAGGCGGCTTAAAAAACCGGTCAAATGCGACTCTGATTTGCGCATCGAGTGTTCCGTATTATCAGTTATTATGACAAAATATTATAAAACAAATTAAAAAAATGTTTAGCAAACAAATGTAGTTATGCGGTCGGGCTTTATTGATTACAAAAAAGCGTGCTAGTTAGAAAAATATCGTTTTATTTTTCCTGTAATATTTACATAAACATGTATCAACCGGAATTATTTCACAGCCCTTTCATTTCATACTCGAGGTGTCTCAATTTAAAATTTCAACGGCCAATTTTGCAGAAAAAGTAAAAATATTTTCAATTTTTTTAAATCTTATGTAGGTTCAGTTTAAAGCTATTCTAAATTTTATGTCAATAGCATAAGTAGATTCCGAGATGTAACACTGTGACAGACGGACGGACAGAGCAAGACCATAAGGGTTCCTTTTGTACCTTTTTGGTACGGAACCCTAAACAACAACGTAATAAATTCTGGCTTAACTTTATGAGTGTAGTGTAGGAAGCGAAACACATAGGTACGTTTGATTCCCAATTATTTGCGCACTTTAATTAAATCTTTGCCTAACCCAATGGAAAACGCTTGTGATGAAAACCAATAAACAAAACCGACTTCCGAATACCGAAATTGAAACGTAGTTTCTTAAGAATATACAACTCGTGTTCTAAGAACATATTAGATGGTGTTATTTTATAACCGCGAATTATTATTCATAGCGTATACTATGCTCTAAAGTAAACACACCTTGTGCGCCTACTCAGGGCGCAGCGCTACTCATGCGGAAATTGCGCGCTTCGGATGTGCAGTAAACAAGCTTTTGTTTACGTTTTCAAGGTATTTTCGTAAACACTCTTACTTGCGTCGGAATTGCTATTTTTACGTCATCTATGAAGGTTAGGGCATAGTGAGGTTTACGCACAAAATTGAACTAAAATGGGTAATTACATACAATTAACAGAATCCGAAATTTGTCATCATTATCACCCATATTTTGGAGGGAATTTAGCCTACTATATCACACTGGCCAGACGGGTTGGTTTGCTATTGTCTGCATAAGGTTACTCCCTTTATCGCCTTTTATGAAAAACACGGGTTGAGATGTGAAAAAAAATATTATTGTCTGTACCTACTGCATAAAATAAGATTTATGTATTGTGCGCCGTGTTTATCGGACATAATAAAATATTTTTCTTTCTTTCTTTCTTTTTCTTCTTTCATGTGAATCCATCACTACACGGATAACTTTACAATATTTAGAAAATTTCATGCAAAGCGTAATTGTGCAAGGCAGCGCTACCAGGACGCTGCAGTTACAAACAAAGAGTTTCAAACTATTGATTTTAGTTTTACATCGCATGTTGCGAGTGGCTCCACTAAATATTTAAGGAACCGATCATTTTTAGAACTAAATAGAAAATATCACATTCAGCTTCCTGAATGTAATATTTTCTATTTAGGTCTAAAAATCATTGATTCCAAGTCTCTTTTGCATTTTAGAATTGTTGAGAACTTGGGTCTCACCTACCTAATTTATTTTACTCTGCAATGAATGTGCTTCTCAACAATCAATAGACTTATAATAATTACAATATAGTTTTTTGGTTGTTTTTAAAATTATGACACATTTCTTCTCTTCTAGTCTTCGCTTTCGTGAAGTCCAGGTCTTATACTCATTGTTACCGTAAACATATCTCTCAGCGTTGTAGCTAATACGAAATATTTCCATCTGACCAAAATCTGACGTATAACACACAATTCTGAATTTTTCATACCATTAGACTATCTACAAAAAAAAATAACAAGCACACGATAAGTGAGATAAAACAGTGACTTATGTTGATAATAAGGACATAACAGTAGCAAATATAAGTGCAATCATGGCTATGGACACTATGGCAGTTGAACTTCCTGATCTATCCACGCATACGCCTCAGCCGCCTGTAGAGGAGACCGCAGAAGAAAAGTGAGTACTTAGTATTAAAGATCTAGATAATAATTCTTAAAAGCTATAAGACTACAACAGTTATTTATAATTATAAAATTATAAGTAAATTTCAGTTTAAGAACTTTTTGTTTAATAATATAATTCATTCATAAAAGTTGTTTAATGTAATCACGGCATTTTCGGACATATCACAAAAAATCTTGGATCTAATTTTAATTACCTTTTCACTAAAAAAATACCTTAGAAAGACTTAAATTACACGGTCATGGAGCGAAAATTACAAAACAGCCAAATCATGAAACCTCTAGAAATCTCAACCTAACTCTCTAACCAAATCGACTTTTAAGCTGTTACTTCCAACTTATCTTCACAATGGTTTGAAACCTGTCTTTCTTTGAGACGTGTAACGACTACTGATTACTTGTTCATAAGATTCAGTATTATTTCTTTATGATCGTTCTCAAGTATTTTTTACAACTTGCCTATTCACTTAATTCCATCTCTTCCTATACCTAAAATAAATTAAACCTTTCCATTCACCTGTTTCTTTCAAATCTATTTCGTTGTCAATGTCAGTTACTGTTTATTATCAATTCGCTTACACAAACCGTTTGTTTACGTAAAAGTTAATTAAAACATCAGCCCTGGCTGAACCGTCGTCATTCTTCACTAATAGTGGTTTTATCATTAACATTAATTACGTAACATTGTCCTAATTGCGCGCTCGTGCTGTTGCCCGCGGCGACCCAACTAATTAATTAAATGTTGATTGTTCTTGTTGAAACTTTTGTGTTTTACACGTGTATTTTATTATTAAACTTGTAAATCCGTATTATAAAGCTAGCTTATTTATAAAATCAGATATATAATGTCTGCTTAGTGGTATCACGAATGCGTCGTTCCCGTCGATTACGAGGGCTTCGTCAGTTAAACCCTTAATTTTATTACAATAAGATTCAAATTGTTAAACAGATGTATATTTGAACCTTGATTAATTGAGAATACCTATTTCCTTTTTTAATTCAATGTTTAAACACGTGTACATTGTAAGCATGTAAAATATTCGCAAGATACCACAACGCACTTCCTTATTACTGTTAAATACCATTCTCACCTACTTAATCGTACATTGTGTTTATAATATAGTGTTTATTTTAATATCAGTATGTACCTACATAATATAAGTTTAGTATAGTAGTAATACATATTCTATCTAGTTTAGAGTATAGGTCAATGTTAATAGATAGATATAGTCTATTATAGTCATAAATAATGATTATGGATACTATAAGTCACCTGGCTATATGTATTTCTTAACTATATGTATATGTATGACTGGCCTGTTGGTTTAGTGGTTAGTGACCCTGACTGCTAAGCCGGTGGTCGTGGGTTCGATTCCCACCCAGGACAAATCTTTGTGTGATGAGCATGATTGTTTGTCCTGTGTCTGGGTGTAATTTATCTATAATATATATGTATTTACAAAAATGTATATAATATAAAAATGTATTTAATTAGTATATCAGTTGTTTGATCCGTGTAGTGACGGATTAAGAATAATGTCACTACCCCATCTCAATCCGTGGGTGTCGTAAAAGGCGACTAAGGGAGTAATCTGATGCAGACAAGAGCACTGCGAGAAAAGGAAAATTCAAAACAAACCCTATACCAACCCGTCTGGCCAGCGTGGTATAGTAGGCTAAATTCCCTCGACTATCTTTGGAGGAGACCCGAGCCCAGCAGTGGGACGTTAATGGTTTGAAATGATGATGATGATGATCAGTTGTTTAGTACCCATAACACAAGCAAATGTAATTGCTTACTTTGGGACTAGATGGCGCTGTGTGAATGTGGTAGAATATTATACTTTTAGCTTTAACGTACATACTTAAAAGTATTGGGCTTTTCTAACATGAAATTCCAGTATTGAGATTTTCCCGGAGTTTGGTAAACAAATGTTCCCAGTTGATGAAAATAGGCTCGCCCCCTATTTCATGGGACCAAACATAGCTGACGAAATGTGGGTGCGAAACATTTCTGCCTATCCCTTCGGGGAAAAAGGCGTGATGCTATGTTATGTTAGCTTTAAGTACATATTGACTTATTGACCAAATATTGTCAAAAAGTACAAAACATATAATTGTGTAATATCAAAAAATTAAATTAAAAATCGTTTTATAACTTCTTGCTTTTTATGTAGGTAATGTAGGTACCTGTTGGTGTCTTCTTGGAAAAACGCGAATGGTTAATTCAGTGCCGCTTCATTTTCAGCGTATTTGCATGAGTATTACGTCCTTATACTATTAACTACAGTATTTATTAAAACTTCCATAACCGCACGACCTCATGTGCATAGCTGTGGTTGCGTTGTTAACTAGGTATATTGATATAGTTATATTTCAATATAAAGTCACGTGCAGAGCCAATAAATATAAGATTTCTATAACATTAGTCATTATTTGAATTAGATACGAAAGTTATGCCGAACATAACATTCCGGTACCTGGGTCCATATTTCTCGTAGTTATCACTTTTAAGAAAGCTCCCAGTAATTTTTTTGAGATTATATGTTGACCATTTTCTAAATATCCGTGTTTCCGCAAAATCCCTCTGCGACATATTAAACATGCTATAAACACGCTACTTACACTTAAAAACTTGGTGTTAGGTTTTCTGTCTTCAAATTACTATAAGTCCGGTGTTGGAAAAGGCAATAAGCTCGCGTCCTATTACATGGGAACTATCATAGCTGGTGCAAATTTAGTGTGAGTGTACTGCACTTCTGTATACCCCTTCAGGAATAAATAATAATAATAATATTCTACCACATTCACACAGCGCCATCTAGTCCCAAATTAAGCAATTATATTTGCTTGTGTTATGGGTACTAAACAACTGATATACTACATAAATACATTTTTTTTTTGTAAATACATACATGTTATAGATAAATTACACCCAGACACAGAACAAACCTTTATGCTCATCACACAAAGATTTGTCCTGGGTGGGGATCGAACCCACGACCTCCGGCTTAGCAGTCAGGGTCACTAACCACTAGACCAACAGGCCAGTCGAATAAAAGACTTACCTAGGTTCAATATCAACTCTAAAATGAGTACTAGTTATAACCATCTGATTCTAAAGCAATTGCTTCCAAATAGCTAGTATTATAGAATATTTATGCCCGAATGTCCAATATAACGCTATTTGATACCGATGCGAGGCGGGGCAAGTCGTAATGTTTCTAAATGATACACGATCGTTGTCCCCATTTCGTGGAGCTGGGTCAAGTTGAACGTTATTAAGCATTTGGGACAACATAAATATTTTATAGGTGATACTAGGGACGATATGTCTGGGTATGATATCGAGTTTATGACACAGCTTTACGCAATTATACTATAGATAGTTAAAAAAGGGGATGATATGTTACAAATGCCAAGTGAAGACTTAAAACGCCCTTAAATTATACGTTTTTTAAAAGCGGTCGCGGGTACGTAATGAAATATTGCAAGTTAAATTTATTACTCCAAATAAAACATCCTCGATAAAGGGATGTTACTGCTTCACCCACACACACATATATTATTACCGATATGAAAAATATCCAAATATATGATAAAACTTGGCACAGACATCATGGTATATGTGTCAAATTTCATCAAAATTCGTACAGTGGTTTTAGGAGATAATATAAAATACGACTTGATAAATTCCAACACTAGGGTCTGCCTCCCATACGATAAGAAGAAGGAGATAAAGTAAACCTTACATCCAATCTAACGCAGTTTTGTGTTAATCACAGTATAGTTAAAGTAGTAGGACAATATTATAACTCCTACGAGTATAGCATAAAAATACCTATAGTCAGTAAGTGAACAACAAGTACACAACAGATGAAAGTCAATAATTTCTACACCAATATGGATGTGAAGATTAGCGAGTATTAAATCGATTATAAGGCGTCATTATCTACAGATATGCTTTATTTCAATACACACATTTACTTCTCTTACGTGAGGCTCGAGTTACTATCTTGAACATACTACTTGATATGTAATTTAAATTATTCCTGAATTTTTTGTTTCGTAATTGGGAACGGAAAATGAGTTGGCTATTTTGCGTAGTAATCTCGTCCGTTCAATATTAAATATGTACTATAATTTTGTATAAACCGCTTACCGTTCGTATTTTAGTGTTTAGAATTACTTACTTTTTATTACACCCATATTTCACCACCTATATAAGGTTTCATGTAATTAATAGGGAGCAACTCGATGCCATTATCCAGACACAACTCCTACAAAATGCAGACTCAATAAACATTGACTAAAGGTTTTACGTCGAAAGTTCTAGAGTAACCTCTTACAATTCGCAGGTCTCCTTGAAAATCTATAAAGACTAGACGTCCATAAAGTTTAATGTTTATGACGTCATCAATTCCCGTGGTCTCGCTACTAAACGCTGAAGGTGAACTTACATTCGCTTTTTTATATGCACTTACTTTCATATGGAAACTTTTAGTTGTTTATCGGCACTGGCCTTGAGATACTTCGTCTAGAAGATTGCTACGATCATTAAAACTGCAATTTTTTATTCGTGTTAATTTTAACACGTGATTATTGTTAATTAATATTCTTAACGCTTCATAAATTGGTCATACCTACTTATATTTTAAATGTAGTTCCATATCCATCCATTCATCCTAACTAAGAATAAGTTTTCCTATTTTTTTTTGTAAATTGAAGACACAAACAATAATTCACTTTACATCTTCACTATAAAATAAATATTACAAATATATACGTTTACATTGCTAACAATCAAAAACATAACACAAAAACAGCGAAATAATAACCTTAACAATAACACCTGTTTAATAAAACTATATACCTAAGTATTTATATCTCCGTAATTTGAACGTTATATTGGGACGTTTCATTCGAAGCACGTATAGAATTTCTGTGGCAACTTTAGTCCAATGTGCGACGCAGACGATAATTTGACAAGCACCTAGCTTTCTCAACGCGACGTAACTATGAGAAAATGTGAGTTTTCTTTTATAAATACGCGAAAAAATGGAGCTCTGCGTGTGGTGGTTAAATATAGCCGAGTGATATATTGTGGTATGGGAATTATGCAGCATGCTTTCCTAAACTACTGTGATTTGAAACTTTTAACTACCTATCTATAACGAGATTGAATGTCTGTAGCTATTGTTAAATTTAAAAGATTAGAATAAAATTTATTAGATTATGATTAGATATTGCTCATCGATACTGTATCATACAATGAGATACGTTAAGGCGTAACTAGTCGCCAATAACCTTGAGAGTATGGGCGGAGCTTAGCTTATTTCACTGCGCATCCTCGCTCCTTTACCAACTCGTGCACACTGTAATACAACGGTCACAGAATATGCGTAAACGCAGACATGCGCTTCTAGCTCGGCATTTTTACCTACGATTCCGGATTAACAGTTTTATGGCATGAGATTTTTTTAATTTCAATGTTTTGCATTCGGTATTTATGTAAGTACTTACATAGTTTTATTGGTACTTATTTATTATTAGTATTGAAGATAATTATTTTATCTTGTAAATTATAATTAAATAAATAACTATTTTAACTTTTGTATTAAAAAAATATTTACCTATTTTCATTGATGAATTTAATGTTTTGTTTACAACACTTACTTTGTAATTACTTTATAAACTACTATTATAAATTGAAAACAATTTTATTGGATCATTTCAAATATTTTGTTTGAGAAGTTACACACTGATTTCTCGTCCACAAAATCCCAGAGTTTGAAGACCAAAATCTTCAACCAATGTGTGTTGACTTATGGTACTGAGACGTGGCCGCTAATATGGGGCACATTAGAATCGCTCAGCGAGCCATGGAAAAGACTATTAAATTTGACGACATAACTCACCGAATTGCATCGCTGAAGTGGCAGTGGGCAGGCCACATAGCTCGGAGAACTGATGGCCGATGGGACAAAAAGGTTCTCGAGTGGCGGAAATTAGGCAAGTCCTATGTCCAGTAGTGGACATCATTGGGCTAATATGATGATGATGATGATTTGAAATATTGAATTTAAGTAACTCAATAAATTTATTTAATATACCTATATTTTATTAAAGGTGTATTTAATAAATTATTTTATATTATTTATTATTATACCTATTATTATTATATTATATACCTACCTATATTATAATATTGCTTTTTAAGTAATAAAATATGTAGTCGGTGCCCGCGCCCGCACAGAGCACCTCTGCCCGCGGATTCTGACTCGTCGGATTACTAATTCGATATATTTCGAATCTTAGTACGACATATTTTTACGGCTTTAATGTTCGAAAATAGTCTACCGTATAGAAAATTAAAAACTGATTAATATAAGATTTTTTTCTGCAATCATCTATATCTTTAACATTATGTTTTTTAATTTTAATTAAACTGACATTTCCGGTCGAAAATTTTCCGACAGCTCAGAATCAGGTGGCAGAACTTCTAACGTACAGAAATCGTAATATTGCCTATTTTCTTAACAAAATTTTTATCAACTTAATCATGCTATGTTGAGTTTATAGTAGCTCTGCTCTAACCACCTATCATCATCATCAGCAACCCATTAAGTCCCACTGCTGGGCTCGGGTCTCCTCTTCTCTAACTAGAGAGTTTTTTTAACAAATCTTTCGATCTAGCTAGAAACTACTCCTCCAAATTCAAAAAAAAAATTTAAAGTTCATAAATATTTGCACTAAAGGTCGGCACACAGCGAGAAAGACGTGACGACTCTGTGTGACACCTTCGATTTATTTACTCGTCCCGCCGCGCTCGCTGTTTGTGTGTATATTATACCCGTAGTCACTATATTCAATCGAAAGTAAAAATGGAGCAACGAGCGACACAGCCTTCCCGTCTGAAGGCTAACGCCTGTCTGCCGCCCGCGCCCGCGCAGAGCACCTCTGAATTTCTAACGTACAGAAATCGTATTATGGCCTATTTTCTTAAGAAAATATTGATCGATTTATATATGCTATGTTGAGATTAAAGTAAATTTAACCACCTATTTATCTGTGTAAAAATAATTTCAAACTATAAAGCCGTTTTAAAGTTTTAGGCATTTTAAGATAAAATATATCGCAATTTGAAATATTTATGGAGGCAAAAGTATTAGTCGTACGAAAATTTTATATGTTGAAAATGTAGTAGATAGATCAATTATCAAAATATAATCTTTTTCAAATTTTTCGAACAAGCCGTTTAGGAGGAGTAGGCTTCAGAAAATAGCCGTTTTCGGTGCAAAACCGAGGGAAGGCCCTTAAAGGTTTGCCACAATTACCTATTGAAATTTATTATTATTCGCACTCGTAGCATCGTGGTACTAAAATGTTCGTTACGATCATCGAGGTTAAGCAACACTCGGCAAGGTCAGTCCATGATGGGTGACCGTTTGTGGCAATTTCATTCACGAGCGTCTCCGTGTTTCGGAAGGCACATAAATGTGGTAGTCGTTAAGATGGAAGCCGTCTGGGCGACTTGATAAATTCCAACACCAGGGTCTGCCTCAAGCCCACACGATAAGAAGAAGAAGAAGAAGATTTAAATTTATGAGTTACAGAAATAATTATCTTGTATGGACTATGGAGTTTAGTATCTACTATTATTACCTATTCAGTGGTTTGAACTTGACAATACTTTCTATATACCATAGAAATATTTTTCGTTGGTAAATCTAAATAGGTATCACTACTAGAGTCTGGCTACCGGTTCTCTGCACTGGACTGTTTTTTAAAATCTATACATGGCAATATTTTTGAACTGTCATGTCACTGTCTTTTTAGTGTTTTTCAATCAATATTCTTTTGAAATTATTGAAAAATAATGCCGAAAGCTATCAAAGGCGTAGTTAGAAAGTTGATATTTACTTAAGTTGAGATAATAGTATCAAACGCATTTTTTCAGTCTATAGTCGGTGTTGTCACCCCTTGTTTTTTTGAATTTACCGCTCTTTTCTTGTGCAAAGAACGGATGGCCAGACTATAATACAAATATTTACGTTACAATAAGTGGTCTACGGATCACTATCGACGAATTTGAGAATGACAATATTTTCACAATACCACTTTTCACACCCGACGTCAAATAAACGAAGTCTTGATACTTTACAATTGCGTCTACGGGAGCGTGGCGAAGCTAGGCGGGTGACGTCACACGTCAATGGGCGGGCGGCACATTGGCGCGACGCCAGACAACCCCCTCCACTTGTACCTCCCTCCCTCCTCCACACGACAGTGGGAATATATCGCCATGTTGTACGCATTGATATTGTAGTAGTAGTTTGTTGACGCCATCGGTGAAGACTAAGGGGCTTGGTAAACAACTCTTGTATTTGAAGGAGAAATCTCATTGACGATGTACAAGAAGTTTTTCTATTTATTTTGTACGTCAATAGACCGACGGCTAGTATAAAGATTAGTAGTTCTAAAATTAGTTTTATTTAGAGTTCGTTCTACGAATTTAAATCTTTTGCACAATTAGGCTCATCAATTTCAATTTCAGATGCAACAGTCATTTCGTGTTTTAGGCATTTGTACACTAAACGTTGGTAACTTTTAATACCAGGACCATCACTTACAATCTTACTTGCGAAAACTACAAACATATTAGAGCCGACTATGCCTTGACTGTGTCTTTAACACTGACTTATTCCTACCTACAGTATTAACACCAAAAATTAAAAAAAAAAATTTAAAGAATTCCGCATCCAGTCAGATCCAACGACTTTTTTAGATCGTTGGAAAAAACTTTGTATACCCCCTGTTAAAGTAATGTGATGGATATCCTTGTGAAACAAAATAATCGGAGATTTTTTTTTAATTTACGATGACAACTTCTTTTCTCTATGGACAAATTAAAAGGCAACTGTCAAATCTTGACGTAAAGTTCATTGCCGTTGTGACAATAGTCATAATATGTCAGTGTCACCGCAGCCGAGCAATCACCGATCCCCAACTGTTTACGACTCGTGCCTTTTCAACCCCTATTGTTATGTGGTGCCTCCAATAATAAAATTATACTGAAATTGGCTGTGCCATAAATTTGATAAGGCATCTACTGAATTACTTATTGAAAGTAACTACGTAGAACTGGCGTAGGTATTTGGTGTTTGTTGATTGTAGAGGAAAATTGTACAAGAAGAACAAACAAACATTATACCCGCGTCATACAGTATTGCCCAGCTTCTATAGAGCACACACAGCATAATGTTTTATTGCACAAAGCTTTCCTATATAAACAGGCACTCTTGAGTAAAATGTTTTTTCTATATCGGGCTGTTAGTTCCTCAGATTAGCGCGTCCATACAAACAAACAAACCAGCTGCACATAAGCCCGGATACCCCAAAGTGGAGACAATATAAAAGAGAAATATAATAATATTTTCTTTACTGAAACATACTGAAAGGCTCACACTGTGCGGTCATGCTTACGTCATAATCTGTTTAGCATTGACACTGAAAAGCCAGTTGCGACCAGATATTATTACTGAACATCTTAATGTACTGTTTATTATATACCTATACTCTTAAGATCAATAGGTACTTTTATAATGCAATCGGTTTTAAAGGGGTGAATTAATTTCTTATTTTAATACTTGATTATAATATTATTCACAGTCCTCTTTGACTACTGGGTGACCAGTAGTGCACCTGTGTAAAAAGTAAAACTATACGAACTCATCTGATCTAAATCTAATAGATTTTGTGAGAAGAAACCCGTGCCTACTGCCTAGTAGTGAGACGTAAGTAGCTAATAGTAAACATCATTCGCATTCTACTATCATCCCTTTTTGTATGTATCCGTGTAGTGACGGATTAAGAATACATAATGTCACTACCCCATCTCAACCCGTGGGTGTCGTAAAAAGCGACTAAGGGTTACTCCCTTATGCAGACAAGAGCACTGCAAGAAAAGGAAAATTCGAATCAAACCCTACACAAACCCGTCTGGCCAGCGCGTGGTATAGTAGGCTAAATTCCCTCCACAATCTTTGGAGGAGACCTGTGCCCAGCAGTGGGACGTTAAACCATCCCTTTTTGTGTAAGAATGGGACGTAGTGGGTTGCTGCTTTGTCTATCTATTTGCTTAAAACACTAAGAAACAAATCGGTCAATGCCGAACTTATGTTTATAGCCAATAAAAATGCACGTAAAGCGATACCTAATGACGTTGGTGCTCGTAAGCCGATAACGAATCCTAGTGTTTAATAGTAGTAATGTTACAATCATATATTATGTTCCCAATATAAGTGGTGAATTTGTTTCAGTAATTGTTTGTTTATTCTACAAACTCGTTGGAGAACTTCACTGCTTGGAGAAATTAATTTCTTCTGAAAATAATAATAATAATAATAAAAAAATTATTATCACAACTAATTATAGTAGAAGTTACAGACATGTTATCGGTACATTAGATGTTACATTAGTTAAAAATGTCTCGAAAAATTATGATCCCTGTCTCTTATACTAGGCAAAGCCTGTATCATAAGAGGCAGTGTTCGACCAAGGTTATATTTTAAAGACATACCTAGGTTGCTATTAGTGGAAGTGAATATTACTTAGTTTTTTTCTAAATTATATAATAATATGTATATGTAGTAGGTAGCCTAATTATTTGTAGGTTACCTACAAATAATTAGTACACCTATGTAGGTAAGCCGAAGAGGGTATATAAATATAATCTACTATAAAGGAAGATGATGTATAGTTGGTTGGAGTTTCTAAGTGTAGCAGCCGTCCATAGACATCGGTAACCGCTTACGCTTCCCAACAGGCGCGCCGTACGCCTATTTATCACCTTGTAATAAAAAAAAATGTATTATTAAGCATGATTTAGGTACCTAATATCTAAGACGATAACAATATTTTAAGAATATTAATTAATATGTTTTGTGTGTGATTCTAGAAAATATTATATGTATATTATTACATATTTATCTTTTAGAATCTAGACCCTTTTAAAGCCTTTCCTCGCTGTCATAAATAACTACTGGATGTAAAAATAAATTATATCTCATCGATTGCAAATCGACTTGAAACACTTGTTTCATTACCTAAACGGTAAGTTTATATTATATTTATTAACTGTACCTATATGGGCTATATGTATACAAGTGTGTATTACCACGCAATTAATATACAAGCAAATTTAATATAGCTGGCATTTATGGCACGCTGACGTTTTGACAGGTTTCACTGGAAGAATTTTATTTATTTCTCGTGTTTTACGAGTAGAATATATTATTATGCGTCTTCAGTTAACATAACACAAGAAATAGTTTTAATTGCTTCGAATAGTTCGTAGAATTGTAATTGTATGGTATTGGCGAATTAAATAGTAAATATTTGAAAGTCCAACTCAAATAATGCTACCTAAGCATATTTCTAAATATTCTACTAAATATTCATCGTTTGAAAGATAACGGTCCTGAAAATCAAACTATGGATTAGTGATTTCTAACAAGCGTTGATTACAAGAAAAAAATACTAGAAAAATAAAGGTATTTTCTTCTTAAAGCTTAGGGGACCACGCACATTTTATCAATAAAAATAATAATATTTTTACCACATTTAACAGCGCCATCTAGTCCCAAATCAAGCAATTATATTCGGTTGTGTTATGGGTACTAAACAACTGATATACTTACTACTTAAATATTTATTTTTGTAAATACATTTTATAGGTAAATTACACCCAGACACGGAAACAATCATGCTCATCACACAAAGATTTGTCCTGGGTGGGAATCGAAACCACGACCTCCAGCTTAGCAGTCAAGGTCACTAACCACTAGACCAACAGGCCAGGCAGCTCTATCAAGAATCAATATTATGCCAACATCACGAAAATATCTCCAAACATCTAAGTAAAGAGCCTATATAGGTGTGACCAAACTACTCCAAAAAGCTACTTAACTTCAGACACGTCTCCACATGCTTTCAATCAACATTCTGACGTCAAACTTTATACTTTAATTCTCCTGCCCACGTGTGTGAGCATCTATAAATAACTGTATCACTTTGTACCAGCTCAACACAAACAAAGTATTGATGAATCAATTTGAAGCTTTATTGATGAATAAGAAGCTATTTTGGCTCAGGTTCTAAAGATAGTAAATGAAATGAAATCTCGTTTATTCATCTAGGTTTCAAAATAACTCTTAAGTTAAGAATGTAACATGTATAACTTGAAATAGCAAATAATTTCTACTCTACTGAATCACCCTAAGGTAGACTGGTAGAGAATACCTTTACTTTACAAACTTACAATTAACGCAACACAAAACACACCCAGACTCGAAACAAAACATCATAAAACTTCACACAAATATTTGTCTGGTGTGGGAATCGAAATTACGATTGACACCTAGCCAATGTTCACTAACGTGAGAGCGACCATCTTAACCACTACGCCATGGTGAGAGTTTTATGCCAAAGGCCACAGACGGTAAATAATAAATAAAATAACATAACAGTGTGCAGTATAGTTTATTCCTTATATATTAGTTAAAAAATCCTAATACTTCCTCCTGGTAATAAATAAATAAATAAAAAATAAAAATAATTTATTTTCAGACACATGGCCCATAGTTTGTTAGTTACATTTCTTAAAACTATGTTAGTACGTACCTAACCTAATACAAAACAAACAAAACCCTACCATAAGCAGCCTCACCAAACCCCCTGTAAGCCGTGGAGCTTGATGAACCTACCCATGGCAGGCCCATCCCACCTCTCTGCAAATACCCTCAAGATGCAGTTGGTGCTTCCCCTTACTCTGCGCATTATTGATGCTACTTTCTTACGCATGATAGTCATCAGTGTGCGCATCAGCAAACATGCCAGACGCACTGCAATAAAGTGGAAGTCCCAACAGCACCCTGAAGGCATTATTATATTGTATTCGCAGGGCATTTTGCGACTTTAGGATATGTAATACCATAATTTGTGACACAAAATTTACTGAAATTGAACATCAATGTTCATAATATCTTCGTGTTTATTTTGAACTAGAATCTTGTATAAACAATAATATTCCGCAGTGCGGTTTCGTTGTGTTCACGTGCTAGTAAAATATTTTAATTCTTACACAAATATTGGCATAGACATACGTAGTTTGCGTAACTGATTATTTGTTCTTTGTCACATTTTTAACGCATCACACTAAAGGGAACAGCTAATTCTCTCTATAATATCTTACACAACAAACTATCGCGCCTTTCTCCATCGAAGAGGTAGGCAGAGTACCACATCTACATTTTGTCAACTATGTTAGGTTTAACCCACACAAGTACTTATATATACTTCTGAAAACAAATACCGATTTATTTTCTTTTCACTTTGTACTGATTTCGATATACCTACTTACATATTTGTATTCAGTTCGTTGAGTTCAGCTCAGTTATTGAAGGACATTGACGCAGAAAGATAAAATTAGCAAGATATTCATCTTTCAATTTGTTTATTAGTATTGAGATATTTTCATTTAACAAAATATATGGGCAAAGTAAGCACAAGTTATTTATAACACCGAGACAATGTGACACCCTCTCTGTCTCATCCAGTTTAGTTTTAAAAATAATACTACATACTCCTATATAGCTGGCGAAATGTGGGTGTGAAACACCTCTGCCTACCCCTTCGGGGAAAAAGGCGTGATGCTATGTTATGTTACATACTCCTAAAAATATAATAATCATACAGAGCCAAATACACAAATGATAATCTAAAATTATTTTTCAATGAAAAGTTACTAGAGCGTAAAATTACGCAATGTCACTTGCATAGAAAGCATACTCACATTGAACGCGTGCCATTTTGTTACTTGGCATATTATTTATCACTTGGCATAATGGCAACCCGCCACTAATACACGTTGCAGTAATGCCAATGACTTTGTACACGAACACATTATACCGATTTATGGATTTTATTTTTATTTCGTTGAAAAGTCGTGTCGACAGTTTTATATCATTGTTTGTTAATGAATACATTGTTGGTTTATAGTATGCATCTAACTCAAAAACTGCAGGGCGTGAAAATAAATAAAAATTGGAATGTGGAACCAAAGCCCTTTCATTTATATAATAGTCTCAAAAAACCAGAGAAAATAATAAAAATTTTTCAGTTTTTTTACTAGTGGGATTAGCAGACAGATGGACAGGGCAAGACTATAAGAGTTCCTTTAGTACCTTTCTGGTACAGAACCCTAAAATGTAAATTATAATTACAGTAGATTATTAAAATGCTATTAGTTCGTTTACAACACATCTCCCCTTCTCTCGTCCCTTTTAGCAGTAGACTGTTCCCAAGTCTTGTAGTTCTCCATATTTTACTGGATTTTATACCAAACTAGGAGTATATTTACAAACAAAATTGTTTCCATACCTTTCCTTTATTAGCCTTACCTTCTAATAGCCGCTCTTACGTCAAACCGATGGATATAACACTCGAAATAGAACTGTTTGCTCATATGAATGTACTGTATACACTGACCAATCTATATTGACACCCGGATAACACTATTATATCATCTTAATTGGTTCACGGTTGGAGCTCCTACATTATTGGACACGCACAACGGGAGCATTTTAGGCCAAGGGTAGATGGAATAAATAGTTATGTTTATTGGTTTTACATTTAAGAATATTTTTATTCGGTGATAAAAGTAGAATGGCGGACGTTTTTACTCAAAATATAAAACGGGTTGATCTCAATCATCTGTCAATATTTTGTCGTTTATAATTCATCGGTCATTTTATGAGGTTTTAGTTTATCTGATATTTTTTTATAGCTTCCGACGAAAAGAAATATTTGTAACTTTATACGAAACCTTTTAGTTTTCAGTATTCGATATTAAAATATATTAATAAGAAGGTTTACGCACCAGCCGGTACTTTGTATCAATAAA
Source organism: Laspeyria flexula (assembly GCA_905147015.1). NCBI lineage: Eukaryota > Metazoa > Arthropoda > Insecta > Lepidoptera > Erebidae > Laspeyria > Laspeyria flexula. Next base: position 15,047,810 of record LR989958.1, on the reverse strand, counting down.
TATTATATAGATCTATCTCTTTCTGTCTGTATTAAATGAGACACTCTTTGTGTATCCGAGTCCGATTGTAATTAATTTTAATTTAAACTAATATTATAAAGATTGGTTGGTTGAAGGCTAGGATCTCAGGTCCGTTATAAAAATCCGTTATAAATTTATTTAAGTGGTAACACTAAAATAAATTTTCAATTTTCTCAATTTTTTTTTTTTTTATTGTTACATAGGTACCAACCAATAAAAAAAAAAGGCTATCCCTTTTATCGAGAAAGGTCATAGGCTATGCAAGTATTACATCATGCTACGGCCAATAATAGCTTAGCAGTGGTCGAACAAAGAACGATAGGAAATAATTCTGCCTTACTAATAAAGAACAATTCAACTGCACGCCTTAGTTTAGAGAAAAATGTGTCTGAAGACATGAGTCTTAGAAACCATTTTCCTGAGACTTGTGCAATGCAATTATTTTATTCTTGTTTAGCACGACAGAATTGTCATCGTCATCCATCCATTAAAGAGTACCCTGGCTAATTCCACTTCTCTCATTGTTCCAGATATGAGCGGCTCCTACGTCGCGCTCGCACTGAGGACCTGAGCGAGGTCTCTGGTATCGGCTGCCTGTACCAGAGTGGGGTTGACAGACTTGGCCGCCCCGTTGTCGTGTTTATTGGGAAATGGTTCCCCATTGGAGATATTGACTTGGATAAAGTGAGTCTTTTAATGTGCTATAGACGGAACAGTAAAGCCAGACTGATGGTACAGCTGTGCTCTTCGAATAACCAGCATTTAGTCATGATCATCTTCCTTAATGCCAACACAATTATTCTCTAAATCATAAGTTGAAGGAGCCAAACAAAAAAATTACATAAGATTGTATGCAATAATTTTATCTCAATAATGAAGTTTTGCTTGCAATCTTATGTAATTTTTTTGCTGAAAAGGGTGCTATAAGTGCATTATAGAAGCTTTAAAACTCTTGTAGAGTTTTATTTAGAGTTTATGTTAGATATAAAGAACGAGCATTTTCGTCAATGATACTACCTATACCAAGTCTATCACAATCTATTGCTAAACAAAGACGAGGCCTTCTCTTTAAATTCAGGTTTTGCAATAATTTGCATATAATATCCATGATCGTCTACCTGTCATGAACACAATTAAGTTCCAATTTGTACGTTTCAGGCTCTTCTATACCTGATCAAGTTGTTGGACCCGATCGTGCGCGGTGACTACGTGATCGCATACTTCCACACACTCGCCTCCTCCGCCAACCACCCGCCATTCTCCTGGCTCAAGGAGGTCTACACCGTGCTGCCTTACAAGTGAGTACCTTGTACAATCTACATCATGGTTGGCCAGCGTTAGGCCTGTGGATCTTGCTTTTATTGTGAATAAAAGTAAATTTATGTAGAACATAGAACCCTCTATTCTCGTCTGTCCTCAAGCGTGTGTCCCCAAATTGGGGTCAGATGGGAATTATTCTGTCTGGATCTGTCCCCGAATTCCAAATCAGGGACAGATGGGAATTGAATGTGCCCTGTCCCCGAGATTTAACTCACTTTTAGATTTTATTTACAATTATCCATCATTCGTCGTTATATAATATTTCATGCTATGATTATTATCGACATTTTTGTCGTGGTAATGCGGCCCGATGCAAAATTGCCTTTACAAATTTGGTCCCCGTGTAAAAAATTGGCCATTGCTGGTCTAATCAAACCCACGATAAATAAGTAGTCCACTAAACTGTTGTCAACAATCTTTATTGGTTCGTTCTCACTACTTACTACGACAATATTGGCTAGACGTGATATATAAAATGTTTTATTTATTTTTATTTTCAGATATAAGAAGAATTTGAAAGCATTCTACATTGTACATCCAACGTTTTGGACAAAGGTAAATAATTATTACTGTCATCAAAATATTTCTCCCACAACTCTTTAACAAACATTATTCCTCACAAACATTGCCTGCTGAGGCTTGAGTCCCGAGGATCTTTTATTGGTCACTTCTCAGCTCCTATTTATCGTAGCGTGAGCCTTATATAGCCTATAGCCTTCTTCGATAAATGGGCAATCCAACACTAAAAGAATTCTTCAATTCAAACCAAACTTACAAACTCTTCAGCTTTATAATATTATTATAAAAATGAAATGAAATGAAATCTCGTTTATACATCTAGGTTACAAGGTAACACTTATGAAAGTCACAAAATAAAAATGTAACAGGTTATTCGAAAAGTAGTGTCAGCAAATTTGCCTACGACCAGTTCGCTGACGGGGTGGATGCTAAGAGAAGAACTGGCAAGAAACTCACGCCAAACTATTTAAAAAAAAATGGATAGTTACAATCTATATCAAGTATAGATAGTAGGACTAACATTCTATGTTTTTTCGTCTCCAGATGATGACGTGGTGGTTCACGACGTTCATGGCGCCGGCCATCAAAGCCAAGGTCCACAACCTGCCCGGCGTCGAGTACCTCTACTCCGTCATGGCGAGAGATCAGCTCGAAGTGCCAGCCTTCGTCACCGAGTATGATATGACGGTAGGATTGTGTACTTACTACTTATTGTTAAAATATGGAAGCAAATTTATATATTATGGTATACTAACCATTATATTTATTAAAGTCACGATATCTCCTTATAAGAGTTAGACGGAATCTTTACTATGTTTGTATCCCTTTCTTTCACTTAAAGTCGTCATATACCACAGGGAGAACGAGTGCGGGAGGGAATCGACAATGAGCTCGGCTCTCACACTCTAGCTCGCTCTAGTAAATGGGGTGGTAAATGAGTAATGAGGGAGACAAGGATAGAGGCATTGGAAAGCGCGGTTCGGTGTGGTTACATATGTAGCAGCCCTAAGAAGATAATAATAATAATTCGTTATGTGCGAGGTAACTAACTGCGGCAGTATGATGCAAGTTTTGAGTTTTCTACGCTTTATTATTGTATATTTTCCTCTCATTATATCATCGGGATAAGAAAAAGTTTTCATTCTTACTCAGTAAAGGAATCAATTTATTTAATAATAAAATCTTCCACGACACAGGATTTGTGTTTTAATATAAATTATATTATCTATTTCAGATAAACGGTCTGCATTACTTCCAACCGGACATGAACAACACGTAATTTTTCCGGAGCACGGCGCATTGTTATGTATGTTTGATCGGCCATTAGCGAACATTTCTATGTGAAACTACCTCCCAATACGAGAACTTTAAAAGTACCTGTAATTACATGTTAGATGGTTGCTGGCTGAGGCTATATTCGGATTCAAAAATGATCGCCGCCTCAACATTATTTTGTAAGATCGATTCGATCCATCTATCGACAAAAAAGAAAATGTATGTATTTTTAATCACGGTTTCACAAAGAAATGCTGGCAATAAAGCTATTGGAATTCGTATGTGCGTTTTAAAATTGGAACTATGACATTTTGTATGACGTCATCTGCCAATTCTGAAAATATACAATTCGATTTTCAATATGGCCGCTGTTATAGAATTTTTGTGGAATTTTTATTCAATGTTTGATAAATAAACGAATTGGCGTAAACATTTTAAAAATACAATTCAGATTCCTATCAGTGACATATCAAAAAAAAACTGTTGGGTCCAGTAATTTGAATGATCGTAGTTAGATGTAGACTCATTTAAATATGGTACTTAATGTTACCTATTGTTAGCCAAAATTAAATAATAATAATTATGGAAATAAGTTATTTCTTACGTAGACTTTTAGAACACATGCACTTATCTACCTACATACAAAGGTTCTTACTGAGGTTTACTCAACACTTGCATTTGCATTGCATTTGCAAAGCTACGTAGATGCCACATGAGTACGAATAAACGTTTTCGTATAAAGTGAAATGAATGACCAAAGACAAATTAATTATAAAAATCGTGACATTGAAAGAAAATTCCACAGAAAAAGTTAAAATTGTTGAAAATCTATCTATTCTAGTATTAGCGGTGCATTTTTATATTATTTAATTGTAATAAATACTATAAGACAAATTATCGATCGTTAGATGTTCTTATTATGTCTGTAATTTTAAATCTTGCAACCCCGAGAAGTGCATATACCACATATAAAGTGGTTATTAGAAATTATATTTTTTTGTCCATGTATTATGTTAACCGCATAGGTGTGCTATTTTTTGTAATCGATATTCTCAAAAGAATAGACGCGTATACTTCGACATTTAAAAAAATTACAATATATAGATGCTTACTGCTCACGAGGACTGTAGGGTGAATAGATAAAAAGGCCAAAGTAACATTTGAAGAATTTTGAGTTTTGTTGTTAGTGATTTTAGCACCTCTATTCGTCCTGTGGTCATCACCGACCCTCTTCACGATAAACACCGTAAAAGAACAGTTGGTTCAATCCATAATACTGATTAAACTGTGTGATAACGTTTACTGTTCAACCTACGACAGGGTATTTGTTTAGCAAGTAGCAGAGTAAAGTTATTTTTAAAAATACAGATTCTCAATCTTAGAGTTGCTATAATTCAAAATTCTCTCGTAATTATACCGAAACCTTTTCAGTAAATTAGATATTTACGATTGATTTTTACATAAAGGTGCTTAATAATTTTTGCATTAGAGGATTTTAATTTTTTACATAAATAGATTTTAATTAGGCTTATTACATAATGTTAGAGTAATGTAAATATATATGCTGTTGAAGATTTTTGCAAGGTTTTGCGGCGGACGGACGCCATCATTCATCTCGCACGTTAATGTAGTTGTATACTGTTAACGCTCAAGGAGAAACAATTTAAAGTACGTACTGCCTGCTTACGAAGAAAATGATAACATACTTTAAAATATAATTTTTACAAATTACTTCCTGTCTTTATTAACGCGTATAAAATTACGTCAGGCTTGTTACTACGCCTAACGTTTATGGAAAGTAGCCAAGCCGCAGTTGTATGTAACTGTACCATAGATTACTAGTTATTTCTCCTAGAGTGTCATGAGAGTGGCGAAGTATCAGTGCATTGTGATTGCCTAGTGTTGTCAACTAATAAATACTGCCACGCGCCGATACCGAAAAATACGTGTCACTAACGTGCCATACACAGTGTACACTGTGCAGCCTTTCTCATTCAATTTACTCATTCATTAAATTTTAACGCCAATGTCTTGTTATCAAATTATAGTGTATTAGAAGTATTTTGACACTTCGCGCACATGTCAAATGACGTCACGACAGTTTATAAATGAGATTGAGTCTTTCAGATACGATACTCTAATCCTGTAAGCGTAACTTCATAGCTTACAGGATTAGAGTTAAAGTTTTATGAGAGTTAGTTGACGGTGGTGCTAGTGTCGAAGAATAAAATTACTTTATTTTAAACTCTGGCGCTACTTTAGAACGTTTGACATTGCAACTTAAGAAGGCTCTTTTCTGAATAATCACATCTTTATTTTGTGGTCCAAGTTATTTTGTCATTGGCTATGAGCATCAGGAGTTCATTATTTTCCTAACAAGTGTTCAGTAGTAAAAATTATACAAACGCTCGTTTCGTTAGCTACTATCTTGTGTAGTCCTGCAAGTGTCAAGTAGACACCGCTATCTTACTGTCTTTTAGTAATGTAGTTACTTGTAAGTTTACGGCTAGACTGTCGTGACGCGCGCCCTATAATATAATGTTCTTCAAAAGGTTTTAAATATATTTTAATAGATTTTCTACAGTAGTTCGTTCCACGAAACTGGTGTAGTTTTGTAATCTAAGATGTTTGAGAGTTTTTGAACAATATAGGTTTCAAGTTTGCCAATTACCTCATAAATATTAGTTGTTTCTATACTGTTAAACGCTGTTGTTGAAATAGATTATTGTTAAATAATGGTGTGAATACATTTTAGTGAATGAATCAGGTTTACTTAAAATGCCAAGAGTGGGGATTGTTTCGTGGAACTACTTTAGTAATAAATAAGCAAAAATGTATATTTTCTTGCTCTGAAACATTGTGCCACCGAAATCCACACTGCTAGATTATCGTTATACTAAGGTCTAAAATCTAAAATACAATCGATTAGTTATAATAGGTATCTAAGAGATGCACTCAATATTGTTGACCTTAGCAAACGACTGATGTTCGTTATGTATGATCGAGCAATATCGTTGTGTGAATGAAATGTTGCAATTTTTAATACAGTTGTATTTTTACCTGACTGCCAAGGAAGGGTATTGTTTTGTAAGAAATCTTTCTCGAGGAGTATGTTAAAGTCTTAAATATTAATCGATGATATAATAATATAAAGCAATGTAGCGATGTTTGAAGTGTATTGTGATGCTGTGCTGTTCATATTTAGATCGTATTCTAATATTGATACACTGTATTGTAGAGTAATTCTTTTAAATCTCGCTAGATGGTAGTAGTGGGACGTCAGTCATGGTAAGAATGTCGGGTTTTACGAATAAAGTGCTGCTGTATTGTTATTTATACAAATATTGAAATAATTACTCTTCAGTGCAGTTTAAAGATGATGCTCACTCTCACGCCACTTAATTCACGGAAAGTACCTTACTGGTTATATAGAGAGATTAGGGTAATGGAATATCATTAATACAAATGTCGTTTATCATGTTTATCATATGCACCACAAAACCTCAAAAAATAATAAACATCAATCAAGGCCTTAGATGTGTTAACTATTGTTAATTATTAAAAGTTATGTTTTAACTGCGTAACAAATTTAGTAAAATTGATGCCCAAAAAAATATATTAGCAACCCAATAAAAGGTAAATGTTTAACAAAATCTGTCACCCTATTTTATACTAAGGTTTTACCCATATAATTGTTTTGTTTGTCAAAGTATTATTATATGTACTTTAATAACAAAAAAAAACATTTCCAACCCAAAATTAGTAAATGTTCACCAAAATTAGTAAATGTTTACCAAAATTAGTACTTAATTTAGAAAATGGTGAAAGCGTTTAAAAAAATAACCACGAAAACTGAGGCATCTCAGCCTTCTAACCTAACTTATCCATGTCAGATCTGGCAAAAAGGAACCGAGAATAGGACGCCCACCTGCTAGGTGGACCCGTCGGTCTCGGACCTGAGGTCGCCGGGTCTGACTGGATGCGGAAGGCGGAGGACTGAGTGTTATGAGCGGCCTAAGTCCCGTAGTGGACTGCAATAGGCTGAGATGATGATGATGATAACCAAATTTGAGTCATATTAGTCACATTTATTTGGTAAACATTTACTTATTTTGTTGCATATTTACTATTGAAATTTTGTTCACGCATCACTTAATCAGATAGGTACCTACCTACACATACTTATTTATTTGATATGCGAATTTACTAATTAATTTACAGGTTTTTGGTACACGTTTCTTATTTTGGTATAGGTACTTTGTATTTTTTTGGGTACCTAACAATAGTTAATTAGTAGAAAAAAACTTATTTTGGTGAACAAAATACTTATCCCTTTCTTAAATTGTATCTTTGTGTTGCAAAGTTTATTGCTGTTGAACATTTAATGTGAAGTGACGTCACCGATTATATTTGTAATACGCTATTATAGGAGTTATTTAAACAAAATGTGATCAATCAAATATTGTTTAAGTTTCATATTTTATTAATAAATAGAGCATTAAATAGGCTATGTAAATATTTAACAAATACAAAATAAAATTATTAATTTACTAACTTATTGTTTTATTTATAACTCCACAATCCTATAGCAACATCAGAAAAACTAACATTTCGAATAAAAGAAAGAAAATTAATTAGTCGTAATTTGGGAACGTACCCGTTCAGACGGGAAGGGGGGTAGGGCAAAATACCACGCTTGGTCAGTCAACAAGATCCGGAATTGTAAAACACGGGTCAGGTAACATGAGTAGGTTCTGTAAAGATAGGGTTGCCATCCGTCCGGGTTTCCCCGGATTTAACCTAGTTTAGAGGGCGTCTGGGGAGCGTCCGGGCGGGGCTTCATTTGTAGTCCGAATTTAAAAATTTAAAGTCATAATTTTAAATATTTAAATCCGCTCCCCTCGCTCCCTTGTCGCGTACATACACGACAAGGGAACGAGGGAAATGCGTTCATTCAGGAAAACTGATTCTTTACGCCATCTAGGAAATTCTAGCAGAAGCAACCTTACTAGTTTTATCCCCGTGTAAGTAATAGAATAAGAAAATGCGGTGATCTCAAAAGTCGTCATTTTTGAGTTGATACAGTTTAAATCTAGGGATGCGATATTATCTTAACCGTGTGTGATGGTTCATAGAAAATGTATACCTAGTGAGTGATATTGTATCTTAAGATAAAATATTATAGCATCTTCACCGTGTGACGCCATTTAAACCTTCATTATTTATAATAAATTATAAAAAATCCTCACACGGGGATGTTTAGGCGCGTGAGTATCCCTTATTAGTCTGTGGGCGCGTGCGCTGGGCTCTCACTTCCGCTCGCTATTTTTGATGATTACTCGATATTTTTGTATGGCGAGAAAATTTTGGTAATTTTAGAAACTAGATAATACCTATTTGTCATATAATAGTTGCTATATATAAATGTAATTTACACAATTTTTTACTTTCAAAAAACTACCCGATGGCGGTCGCGTGATGACACGCCGCGAAATGACTGAATACTGACTAAATGATAATTATATTCAAAATGACTTGTATATCTTTAAAGTTCTTTAAATTACCTACCCTTCTTTTAGTACCAAACACAATATGTAAATTAATTAGAGTTTAGTGACTTGACAAAAACCTCATAAGATTTTCTATGGCGGCCGCTGTATGCTTTATGTTAAGTAAGTAAATTCACGTGTAATGTGTTATATTTTAATTAGTTAAACACGTAATAAACTAATTATAATAATATTTCTAATAAAAGAATCAAAATTAACAACTAAACTTACCAAAATATGACGCCGTAGTTTTATCGCCGTATTTTCAAAAACAGAACACACACTCATGGATTCATATCCATCGAACAGTTAATCATAACACTTAAGTCTTTTTCACTATTGCTGTCATAAAACCACTTTTAATTACAATAAAACACGAAAACAGTTCACAGAACATTCAAAGAATATTTTCAAATTTTGTTTTCACTTTCAACGACAATTCACAATATAGAATAATTATGATAATAAAGTCAGTGTTGTCAGTATCATGCCTTTATTTTTCCCATTATTTAAGGTTCATTACATTTCTACTGACGACGTTTAAAATACGTCGATAGGTTAAAAATGACTGAGAAACTTTAAAAAATGTTGAAAGTTCCTCTGGGAGGACGGCCGCGAATGTTAGGATTAAAAATTTGTATGTTGTTGTGTGTAAATTACACCCACACAAATCAAACAATCATGCTCATCACACAAAGATTTGACATGGGTGGAGATTGAACCCACGACCCCCGGCATAGCAGTCGTCACTAAGGGTATAAGCTCGTGCGCCAGGGGTGGACCAAGATAATGTTTTCGTATAGTGACGCTGTCCACCAGAGGTGGTTAAAGTAAATGTTTATAAAAAGTTGTTCCTATGTCCACCCCTGGTGGACATTGCCAGAACTTTTCAAAATATGTTGCTCTGTCCACTACTGGGGGACAGCGGAACATAATTTCATAATTTGTCTCTCTGTACACCAGTGGCGAACAAATTGGTGGTGGACATCGGGAATAATCTGTTTCCTCACTATGTTCTCCTTCACAATGTTTGCAATGTTACATAATAAAAATTCCACAAATCCACATAGGTACTGCTACTTAGAATCGTACTCGGACCGCATGATTTGCATGCTAGTCTCTTATCCATACGAATAACATCGTTTTGTACAGCCACAATCATTTTATGTAATTATAGAATGCCAAATGGTTAACTTATTATAATCAAAGACATAATGCATTTAATGGTATTTCTAGTATAAATAAGTAGGTATTAGTACCTACCACATCTGGGACTAGTTCAGTTAACAATGAAACACATTCATAAACTACATATATTTATTAGTAAATTAATAAAATTATTTGGACATTTGGAATCTATTTAAAACATAGACTAGGACATTTAATACTGGGTACTTCTGTGCACCAGACATGAGAGTGACCCTTAATACTGTTAGAACGTTTGACAAGAGGAAACCCCCGATGGCTCCAAGATAGCAAGGTATGGGCCACACTTGCCAGGGTCTCTTCCAGTCCAATGGTATCACCACAGCTCCCAACCACGCGCCACAAATCGTCAACAAAGCGTTGTTGACAAGCATCTCAATGATTGTATCTTTTCCATAACTTTTCACACCAAACAGAAGCTGCATTGCTGTTTCAACTCCAGTGTGTACCATCAACGGAAATACTGTCAGCAATGTGAGAAGTGTAGATAGCATCAAGGTCTCCTCGTGGCAGTCCAGTACAGGTGCTCCAAATAATATAATGCCGACGAAGAAGCAAAACTTAACACATAACAAAAAAATTGCAGATTTTATGATATCACCCACTTTATTTTTGCTCTTGCCGCTTTTCTTCGCTTGGATATCATTGCTAGAATTTAAATAAAATGATTTTAACAACTCCCCTACAAAGATAAGAGCCAAAATGTAGACAGATGAAGCATTTCCGACAGAGTAAAGTAATCCTTTATAGGAGACAACTGTGACAATGCTTGGTAAATAAATGCATGTTATCAAACTAGAAATTGTTATTCTTCTTAATTCCAATTGATTGTGTAACGAAAACATGTCCAGTTTAGTTAATTTTATCACAAAACATGAAGAAGAGATAGAAACAATGAGAAATGTGGCAGTCAATTAGTTGTACTTGACACTTGACAGCTTACAAAGCATTGCATTTTGTTTTGACAAGCCTTGTACAGTGTTGAAAAAAAATATAATTATGGTGTACATTATACCATGTAAACTTTTTAGTTATTACCATTTATTAAAATAATTAAAATTAAACATCTACTTACATATTAAAACTATATATACAATTAATTACAAACAAAAAAAAAGAAACTAAAACGAAAACTTAAACAATAAAAAAAAAACAAATAACCCAAAGAAAACTTGTTCAGGCATCGTAATATTCGTCAGCATCACTGTCAACCGGAAACGTACCCAAAAGGCTGGCGGCATTGCCACATTGAATTGCAATGCTAATTCTCTGAGCGAGAAACACACCAGCCCTCTGATCACGTGAAGCGTCGATAAGCCTTTTTGCCAGGTCTTTAAACAAAGACCTAGCACTCGGACCCCACGTACCTAAAGTCTCGAGCCCAAACGGCTCAAAAATATAATTACCAATTAAATTATGGTATTTTCGCCGTTTTAGGGTCTCTGCGGCTGCAGCAGCAGCGCCAGCACAACCCGCTGAGCTTAGAACATGGTCATCAGGTCTCTTCCCATCGTCACGTGCCAAGTCAATAGCTGGAACGCCAGCGGTGACAAGAGCTCGGCGGATAATGTTATTTAATTGGGCATGCCGTGGTATATGACATGCGCTCCTGCTGCAGGATAGCCCATGGTGACCGAGGCTATCGACGGCCTCCCCACAGTAACAATGATGCGGAGAAACACACGGTGCACCTAAACGAAGACAAGTGGCAAGACGAAATTTTAATGTTGTATCGTCCAACATTGTGCCTATGTTGGGCGACGGGAGTGCCTGAAGCTATTGACCAGATTCCCATTCGCCCACATATATATATATATATATATGTAGTACGTAGTACATAGTACGTAGTTTTTTTAATACGTCATAAATCGTAAACCGCAATTAACCTTTCATTCAATCAACAATTTATATACTGTCATTCATGCAGAACGCTGGCTACGGACGTTATTACCACCTTGTCCAACTACGCGAGGAGGCAAACAAATTTATAATATTTTTGGAAATATTTCTTGTCAAACTGGAATATATATATATAAATTGCTTGTTTAGCTATCACAAGCCTATATGGACTCGCATATAGTTAGATCTAAATCCCATCATTTAGGTACCTAATTATAATGTTTACTTATCAATACCTAACTTAATAAAAAAAAAAATGCACTATCATTAATACATCGATCAAAGTTACAACGAACTACAAGAACGTTTATATTATGTTACTTGCTGCTACGGAATCCTTCATGGGTGAGTCCGACTCGCACTTGGCCACCTTTTTTTAAAGTCTATTTTTCTTGGTGAACATTAATAGGTAATAACTATTGTATAATAATGTCATACATGATCCATAATTTTATTAAAAACTGAATGTTCTATTATTTAATTGTACCAAAACACTAAAAAAAATCTGATTCTAAAATATGTCTCTTACATAACATAGCATGCTAATAAAAAATATTAGTATTGAAAGAAATATAAAATTGGCCTTTATATTAAATATGTAAACATGCTCTTGCTGGAGAGCCCTGACCTCTATTATAATTTGTAATGGAGGTCAGTCCTGGAGAGTGAATAATAAGATTCTTTAGAATAGCAACTTTACGGCCATCGAGATTATTGAGTGACAGCAAAACGTCAAAAAATATTGTAGATTGGCAACAATTCCATTATGAAATCAAAATAAAATTGTATGTGAATGAAGTATATTCAACGAAATCGATATGACGACACCAACTTTATAAATGAAAGGTGCTGTTGCTCGTACCAACAGTTGACTAAAAACCGTGAGACGTTCGGCTACAGTGCGAGTCAACGCTCAAACACAAATCTCGAATATTACCATACTACTTCGTGTCACAAAGTGTTTCGTGTGTCATTGATTACATAAAAAGTAAAGATGCCCTGTCCGTTCATAGGATCCTTCAACCAGGCCTTCGTCAAGAATTATGGGCCGAACTTGATGAAACAATACAGCAAGTTCTGCCCTATGCTAACTAGAGGCTTCCGCTCGCTCGGCAACGATGAGACCAAGTGCCCCTTCATTCAGCAAAATTCGATAATCTCGGAGGCACCCAAGGAAATGACTGAAGACATTGTGGAGCCAATGAGGCCATATCAGTACGAAAACTTCTTTCACGAGCAGATCAGCGCCAAGAAGAAAGACTACTCTTACAGAATCTTCAGGAAAGTGTCACGGTTAGCTGCCGACGGTAGTTACCCGACGGCTTTGGAGGGCGCCGAGAACCGCCGCGTCACCGTCTGGTGCGCCAACGACTACCTCGGAGCGTCGCGCCACCCTGTAGTCCAAGATGCTGCTATAAATGCCATTAGATCGTATGGTACTGGAGCTGGAGGCACCAGGAACATTGCTGGCAACTCTCAAATGACAGAAAAACTTGAAGCTGAGATAGCCAAACTGCACAAGAAACCATCGGCTTTAATATTCAGTTCCTGTTTTGTTGCTAACGATGCCACTTTGTCTACATTAGCTAAACTATTGCCCGGCTGTTTAATATTTTCTGATGCTGGGAACCATGCTTCTATGATACAAGGCATACGTAATAGTCGAGCACCCAAGCAGATATTCAGGCACAATGACCCAAATCACCTTAGAGAACTATTAGCTAAGTCACCTGAAGGAGTACCAAAGCTAGTCGTGTTTGAGACTGTACACTCTATGAGTGGAGCAATATGTCCACTTGATGAAATGTGTAATATAGCCCATCAGTATGGGGCCCTGACCTTTGTGGACGAAGTCCATGCGGTGGGGTTGTATGGAAAGCATGGTGCTGGCATCGGTGAGGAGAGAGGTATACAGCACAAAATAGATATAGTATCAGGAACATTAGGAAAAGCATTTGGCAATGTTGGAGGCTACATCGCTGGGTCAACTTTATTGGTAGACACGGTGAGATCGTTGGCGCCCGGTTTTATATTCACGACGGCGCTACCTCCGCCGGTGCTGGCTGGCTCGTTGTCAGCCATTAGACTCCTCGCGAGTGAGGAGGGCAGAAGTCTGCGGGCGAAGCATCAGGCGATAGTTCGATACCTGAAACTGTCGCTGCTGGTTGCGGGGCTGCCGCAGCTGCCATCAGTAAGTCACATAGTACCTGTGCCTGTGACGGGCGCCGACAAGGTGGCGCAGGTCGCCGAGTCCTTGATGAAGCGCGGCCACTACGTCCAGGCTATCAACTACCCGACAGTGGCCCGAGGTACGGAGCGTTTGCGCTTCGCTCCCGGCCCTTACCACACGCCGGAGATGATCGACAGCCTCATCACTGCCCTAACTGAAGCATTCCATGAAAATAATATAACCTTCAACGAGTTTATGAAAAACGGCACCTGTCGCGAGTGCAGTATGGAGTACAAGGTGGACATCGCATACGAGGAGCCCTACAAATATCCCATGCAGGTCGCGTAATAATGAGTTGTAACAAAAAAATGTAAAATTAAGCAAAAGCTATAAAAGATATTATATTAAATGTTTTTATTGAGGTTTGTGGTTCATGATAGGTTGGTATTAAAACGTGGTTCATGGAAGTCAGTTCTTTTATTTTCAATCCCAATATTTGATAAGTCCGTCCCAGCCTGCCGTGAGGAGCTTGCTAGGCTCGTGTGGGTGCCACAGTGAGCTGATGCACACGCCGTCGTGCGCCTTCCACTTCTTGTAAAGTTTCGTCGTCTTCCAGTCCCAAATATAACACTTTCCGTCGGCGTCGCCGCTCACGAGGTAACTGTAACAAACAACCACATTATGTAACAACATTTATATGTCATGGCTATATCCGCAAGGCAAAGTTCACCTGCTATACTCTCAAAAATACATTATTATGATACCCAATTATTTTTAGACAATATGCGTAAGTAGAAGGTCAAGAGGGCAATTGCAATGACAGCCCTAAAAAAAATGAGTTATCTCTAGGTGTCATTTAAAGTTTGAGATATGTCCATCTTAGGAGAAAAACGCCTAATTACTCTAATGACTAGTATTTATAGTAGGAAACACTGTAGTACAACACAACAGGTATTGTATATTTCCTATTAATAATGACGTTTTCGCAACATTGGCTGACACTCCGTAATAAGTAAAAAACCTGCCAACCTGTTGGTATTACTAAACTAATCGTAATTGTTACGAATGTTGCACTTTGAAGCCGCAGGCGATGTTTACTGGTGATCTCAGTTACATTCTAATTGAATACTTCTTTAACTTTAATTATTTACAACATTTGGAATTAAATAGATCATGACATCATGATGACTAAATTAAACGAGCGTCTTGTACCTTTGACCTTGCGTATATTCAAAAATTTCTGATCGTCCAGTATCAGCCATCATGGAAGAGAGGCGATTATGTATGTATATGTATGCATTACTACCATTTAATACACTAAGTACTAAAAACTTGTACAAATAAATAATTCAATAACATGGTGGTTAAGGTCCCAGTTGGGCTACAACATAAGCGAGAAATACAAGTAGCTAAGACTATTTCGTATTTATCTGAAACATTATTTTGTAGTCAGGATAACAGTCAAAGCCATAGTGTAGTATCCCACCTTATTTCCCCCAAGTGGTAGACAGAGATACCACACCTATGGTTCCTCACTGTTGGTTATAGGTACTTCGTGGGACCCCACATAATGGTTGAATCACCATTTAAGTTACGTCCCATGTATTAGGTATTTAGTCTACCTACTATAGTTAGGCATATAATAAAAATATAACTACTTAATACATATTACCTAAGAAGTAATTGTTCATAAGTATTCTACATAATTAATTCTCGTGTACCTATACCTAACAGACTTTACGCCACGTTTCTATAAGTGTCATTCGCATTTATATTTTATTAAACGTATGTTACGAATTACGAGTTTTTTTTTCATTCACCGGTTTAGATTATTCAAAATCAAATCTATTTAGGTATCCAATGCTCCCATTTCATCCCAGTATAACATTGTTCCATTATATTCCTTGTTTAGGTAGATATTTCTGGTGTCGGTTGGGCAATGCCATGGAACTAGCTTGAGAATTGGCAACACATAATTTTTTGGAGGTTTACCGGAAAGTCCCTAATTTTATTATTATAATAAACATCTTGAGACAATTCATTGAAATAGTAAGTAAAAGATATTAATTCGAGGAAAACTTTAAGTCCCTCTTATAATGGTCCTTGTCAGGATTATTGTCCATAAGAGAACTACTTTAACTTAAATAATATAGGTAGCCATTAGCAACTAGGTAGGAATTTACTTTTCACCTTATGCCGACAAGAGCACTGCGAGAAAAGGAAAATTCGAAACAAACCAACCCGTCTGGCCAGCGTGGTATAGTAGGCTAAATATCCTCCACATTCTTTGGAGGAGACCCGTGCCCAGCAATGGGCCGTTTATAGGTTGAAATGAAAATTATTAAATCAGTTCGGAGTTGGCATACCTATAGTATGCCAACTCCGGACTGATAGTGAAAATTTAATAACAGAAAAACGCATTACCGTATTTACCCGACCTAAGAATCGAACCCGGTACCATCTTGCACAGCAGGCACTTACACTCCTGAGTCCTGCTACGTCACCGAAGCAGTTAAGTATACCAGATAAGCGATATGTCACAAAACCATTCTTCTTAATCTTTCGTAATAAGGAAAAAAAATAACGAGTTCTACACATTCCTAAACGAGTAGAATAGAAGGAGTCGCGACGAAATGTTCACCCTGACCTCCAGCGCCAAGGTTTTGTCTACTCAATTGCATAGTTTCAGTATTATGACGCATATTTGTCGCAAGTAATCAAGCAGAGAAAATATATTAAACATAATTATTGGATTGCTTGGAAATGTGTTTTAGGAGGCAATTTATTTTCCCTGAGCTATGAAAATATATAAGACAAGTGTTGTCCTTCGAATACTGCCTAAAGGTACCAATACTTTCAAACAATTATTATAAGTACGATTATGCAGATCCCGGTAATGATTTGGCCGAAAATGTGTACTTCGAAATTAAGTTCCTTTTCCATAATAATTTGAATAGGTAAGTGTTTTTTTCTGGAAAAATGTGATTTTGCGTATAAAATATTAGTACAAGGAGTGGAACTGTCTGACTGCTGTCCATTAGAGGTAAGTAAGTATACATTTATTGGATTATTTCTATAAACGGCTTTGTATTTCATTGTATTTCATGTGTGCAAGTAATATTTCCATACACAATACCGATAACGACTTAAGGCTAAAATCGCGTGCATCCGCCTCACATCCCACCACATACTTCCTAGTAACTATACAATCGGTCGTTAATATCTTTACTAGCCTTGCGTCTGACGTCAGATACAAGCGATTCTCGTCCTACAGGCTTCATATAATCTACAAATCAGATGGGATTTCTCTCAGATCTATTGGTCTGTCCCCTCTATGACGTTGTAACGATGTATATCCTACTCTTGTACCCTTTGTGTTTAGTGATAGCAGTAACACATACTGTTATGTAGAATGTATGGTTCTGTATAGCAGCAGAAAAATGTCACCTAAACGAATTCACTATCATAATCTTTTCAGCCGTAGGCTAACGACTGCTGGATATTAGCCTCTCCAAGAGATTTCGAATTGAATCGGTTGTTTTATCATGAACAAATTATTTATTGGGAGATAATAGGGTATCGTATGGAAAATTATAAACTGATTAATATTAGATTTTTTTCTATAACAGTCTATATTTTTTCCTCTACATTCTTTGGAGGAGACCCGTGCCCAGCTGGCAGTGGAACGTTTATGGGTTGTTATGATGATGATGATGCTGATCTATTTTTTAACATTCATCATCAGCAACCCATTAAGTCCTCTAACTAGAGAGCTGAGAGGGTTTAGGCCATAATCAACTCACGCTGGCCTAGTGCGGGTTGGTGGGTTTTTAACATTATTTATTTTTAACTTTAAATAAACTGACATTTCCGGCCGCAGACTTTCCGACAGCTCAGAATCAGGGCCCTGATCATCTGCTGCGCTACGTATTATGTAAGTATATAATACAATATTATGTTGCCTACATAACACACCGCCTTTCGTTTCGTTTCCGCTTTGGTAGTGTTCATGCCTAACTTAAAATACAGTAGCTAGACCCCATAAACATCTTTCAGCGGGACATAAATTTAAATTATAAAAGTGTGGTTAATGGCAACAGGCTCGTTGGTTCATTCCCTATAAGATATATGGGAACAAACATAGCCGGAAAAATATGAGTAAGACGCACCAAACATTCTTATAAAAATGTACAACTAAAATATTCACATATTATGGCGTAACATTGTACATACGTGGATTAATTTAACATTGAAATTATTTACATAATTTATACATTTGGCGTGGCAATCTTAGAAAAATAAATAATAGTACCTAATATGTTAATTCAAATCGACTTTAAAGTTAAAATAATACACAAATACATTGTTGAGTATTAAATTCTCTAACATTGTACTTTTTAAATAAACTATTGTTTTTCAGCACCAGCTTCTTGACCAATAAACTTGTATTTGTTGAATAAATAAAGCCAAGGTTTTGTAAACACAAAATTATGATTAATTAAAAATAATTGCGAAATTTACATGCATTGTATGCTATCATGCTAACAAAACAGCGTAAGTAAAGAAGCCAGGTTCCTAAAAAATGTCTCAAAAATGTTTTCTTCGTGGCCATAAAGTTTTTTTTGCAGGGTAGCATGTACGAGCAGAATTTATATTGGTGGATTTAAAGACGATCTATTTATCGGTTTAATATAACCACAATTTTAAAAACAGCCAGCTCTACATACACTGCAAATTCCAAATTTTCGCATGAAGTTAACTTAAAGTTAACATAAAGTAACACTTTAAATTCGAGATAATTTCTTTAGGAGATGATATTGTCGTTTGCATGAAAATAGCCCTTCTTGTCATAAACTTAAGCTATATTTAAACAACGATCATGTTTTGTGTCATAGATCATAAAGAAAGAGTGTTTTTAGCAATTAATAAAACTATTTTATTTAAAACTATAAAAACTATATTGCTATAATTACAGGCATAATTTAGTAATAAACCATCATAAAATTAAGTCCGATTAAAAACGTTTCGGAGAAATCCATAAACCTTAAAAAAACTATTGCCATTAATTAATTACCAACTATTATCTAATGTATAGGTACTTTTTTAATATGTAATAAAATTAGTTTAATTGTTGCTGTTAGCGTGTGTCATCCCACTGTTGGGTCATTACCCAACAAATTAAAAAGACCAAATTACGGGAAGAGGCCATTGCCTCTTCCCGTAATTTCTACAATCTTCGACCTCCTTTTTATTCATCCCCTATTAAATGGGCTTATTCCCACCCGCTCCACGATTTTATTCCCAAGGGCTCCATAACTAAAATTTAGGCTTTATTTATTATTTTAAAATAAAAATCCTTGGAGCTCCTGGGAATGAATGTATGGAGAAATGAGCTTTAGAGAACAATAGATGTATTATCAATTAATGTTCTAATCCTGACCTTTATAAAAGTACCATTAATAATTCTCTTACTGATTGACTGATTTTATTAACATTTCCCTCTCTATTATACTGGAAACTATATTGTTTGTAAAATGTTATATAGGTCCGTTTCCAAAACTAGCAGACGTTTGAAGCCCTGCTCAATATGCAAATAATTTATGTCAAATAAAATGTAAAACATCGCTTGTTCAAAAAGTATCTAAATTGGATTATCAAATTTTATGAAAGCCTTACATGTAAATAAACTGAAAATAATATTAAATAAATTGCTTATATACAAATGTTATTATAGATTAGATCAGTAGTTCCCAACCAGGAGGGCACGCCCCCCTTAGGGGGCGTAGAAAAATGTAAGAGGCGGCGTAATAGGTACGTTTACATTTCCGAAAACGTTATATTGCGTATCTGTAGGTATTGTACCTAATTGAAAATCAAATAAAAAATTTAGTTGATAAAAAAATATGTTTTTAAATTTTTTTGAAACTTAAGGGGGGCATGAAAATATTATTTTTGGTTCGGGGAGGCTCAGCGAAATAAAGGTTGGAAAACCCTGGATTAGAGGACTTTTAAAATGACAAACTGTAATAATTTTATGTAATCTCTGAATTACTAATATTAATTTGGCATAGGTATAAGATAGAAATGTACATTACTTTTTATATTGACATTTACAAACATAATATAATTATTGAGAATTGTAGTATTGATTAGATCCATGTTGCATAATGTATTTCAACTGTAATATTTGTAGTAAAAAACAATATTTAAAACCACAATTTTATTGTATTACCTATGTTTAACAAATAAACTATTCTATTCACTATTAAATATAAACATTATACAACAATAGGATCACGCTATGCCTAAGCAGCTTTTGTTATAATTATAATTGTCTTGTTAAGTGTCACTTGATTGTAAACCGGTTTCCTTTTCCCATTGGTCCAGTAAAATATGACCAACATAACTTAGTCCCAGCTGCATGTGTCGTGGCGTGGAAAAAGGCGATAAACCTGAATGGAGATTATAAATTTTTATGGCAGATCGATATGGTCGAGTTTTTTTCTCCTAAGTGGTAGGCAGAATTGTATAAGTGCATATTTCGCCAGCTATAAGTCGAATGTAATAAAATCTACTAAACTACTAACAACTAATTATTATGATAATATTTCCTAAGATCGCAGTCGTCTATAAATAAAAGAAATAATAATTCAATAGATATTTTGACTATCGCTGATCATATTTTTATAACTGACTTAACAATGATGTGGTAGAATACGTTCATCTCCTATTTTGTTTGAGGGAAATATTGACATCTTTCTTTGATCTATTTAATCTATAACTCATTTATTTAAAATGAGGTCACAAGTATAGCCATGAACTACAGGTTAAAAAGCGATTGTGGCTGAATAGGAAAAAGACTGAATTCTAAAACATGCGTCCGGAGCTCGACCAGCAGTACCAAAGTAAAAATGTGCTAGTCAAATGACTTGCCATCTCCTAACGGTGAAGAAAAACATAGGGAGGTAACCCTCAAACCCTAGAAAAAATTTCTAAGAGGATCTCAGATTTCCTAACCCGCATTGAGCCAGCGATGTTTCTTTTAAACAGCGTTATTCAAAATAGGTACGACAGGCTAGTAACGGCCGTGTTAATGCGTATATTATCACATAATAATATGTACTTATGTTATTTTACCTATCGTAACACCGGGTTCAAAGAGGTTGTTCATTAACTTTGTTTTTCATTTCTACAAAATGTAGAATTAATGAACAATATTATAAAATAAGATAAGGTCATCATGACGTGATTGACTCCTGTCTGTTATCTCATTATCAAATTAGGGGATGTTTCTAAGGTTGGACAATATTTATAATATGATATAATAATAATAATATAATGCATAGCGGTGGTCTATAGGGTCCTTAATTAATAACACGCATTTAAAACTTATATGTATGTAGACTTTACAATTTTTTTCATGGTTATTATAAGCGTCAAGAAGGATCGAATACAGTTTTCAGCGATCTTATATGTTTTCTCATTTAGGCGCTAAGATATTTTTTCAGCGCACATTTATTGTTAAATATAAGCTCTCTGCCCATGCACAAAAGTTCTCTCACCGAACATTCGTTTAGAATTTTCCTGCCGGAACAATGTCGCCCCAGCAGTAATAGTTTTTCTCGTTTTTTTTTCCAAAACGACGACACACACAATTTTTTTATTTGGCACACATTAACAGCAGATTACGCACTAATTATACATACAACTCATATCACTCTAGGAGACACTTTTCTGCTGAATAACGCACACAATAAAGTGTTAAAAGACTTAAAAATTCCTAACTACTATGAAAGAAAATCTGTGGTAATTTGTAACTATACTAGTAGATCAGTTGAATAGGTAGGTACTTTTAAGATTGTTTCTATTTAGGAGCACTCTGTATAATATAGCAGAATATCACGGCCTAAAGTAGTGTCAGTTTTAGTTTAATTAGGCACTCTCTCTTATCAAAATATATACTTACCTACTTATTAAAAAAAACAACTGATTGTTAGTATTTTGTATACAAAAATATATTTTCAAATTAGGTAGGTACCTAGCTAACAAAACAGTATGATTTGAAAATGCCTATTTTCTCCTTATCTTAGAAGTATTATGAAATATTGGGGTGATATTTTCAGATTATGTTTTTCTGAAGAAACAAAGCTATCTCACAATAAGCCAAACTTATCACCTAACTACATAGACACAATATTTAATTCCTTTTTATACACAAATAGTTAGGTTTTGTTTGTCAAATTTATACAAATCCTTTCAGCCGTTCTATAGTGATAGAATAAGAAACATCCATCTATACATCCATTTGCATTAAAAATATAAGAAGGATTTATCTCGTCTTTCTCCCATTGGGATGGAGACTGTCAAGTGCTTCGATTCAAACACAATAATTTCGCATTTTCTACATATTATATCAATATCTCCATACATGACTGGCAGTTTCGGGCAGATACTCTTAATTGTGGCACTTTTGCAAACAATGTATCAACTTCTAGACAAAACTAAGTATCGAAAATACCTTTACAATCTAATCTACTTCAACACAGTACCGTGGTAACCTAAGAGAAAGATATCAAGTTTATATCTGAAGTTTTCGCTAATCATACTCAGATAAAAAATATTCCGATATCTATGAGACATCTTGTTGATAAACAGCTGATTTTATATCCGGCAAGGTTATGAACTGTCAGGAACCACTTACTTCTAGTACTTATATTATATCGATCTCAAGAGAGTCGATTTTATTTCGGGAGCCAAGTGCGAGTTTTTGCAAATGGAAAAACGCATTAGATTGGGTCAATATTACGTTTTTAAACTGTATTTCAAAATATTTTTATTACAGGTCGTCATCAAATGGAACGATTGCCCACTCGCAAAAACTCGGAATCATCACTCTGCATTTGATGGTTCAAATCACAGCGAAAAATTAAGTAACATGTTGCTAAGTTTAAAGACACATTTCAAGTTGACAAATTTGCACAATGCAATTAAGAAATTGACAAAAAAATTCATCCATATCATAGACAAAAACCAATTACGGTCCAGAGCTATTCCCATACTGTTACATAAAAGAATGTCAGTGCTAAATTTATTAAAATAAGGTCGAAAATCAATTGTCTACGAGAAAAATTCCTTTGCACTGCCCTGAAATGCAATGACGGCAATGGGCTTATTCCCAGTTACCACAGAATAAATAATAGTATTTAGTATTACTCAGAAAACGAGATGATCGACTGGATTTTACATATACCTAAGTTTTGATTAGACTAAAGTTTTATAAAAAAACAAGCGTAGGTACCATCGAGTTTTATCAATGTACTACGAAGAGATAAAAGTTACGTAACCATATTATTTGATACAAACGTAGTGCTAATAATATACGTACATGTGACTGTGTTAACGTGTTAGCGTTGTGTGCTTGCCAAATACTATCAAAGCCCTATTTTACAGTACGATGAAAAAATAACCTTAAATCCTATGTGTTATGTATGAAATTTGAATAGACGGGGTAATAGTGCAGCGTTTTTTATTGACTAATTAGATTATGGGTAAACATAAAAAAAGAACGCAAACAAAAATAAATTCGTCAATATAAAATTATCGGCACTTGGCAGTTGCCAAATAAACCAGATGACCGACCTCCTTTTCATTAATTAGTGCAAAATTCTGATAAAACACACCAATTTCCGAAAATGATTACAAAATGGATATTTGCGATATTTCTGTAAAAAGTACCACAAAACTTAGGCTTGGTCTCCAACAAAGCGCAGAGAAAGCGAAAAGAAAGATGGATTTTAATGGACCAATATGTTTTGCATGCCATTATTTGTCTAACTATTGATATATAGTCTCTATCTTTTTATAGACTATCCAATAATACAGATCATGTAACAATTTCTATGGCATAATTAATTATTCAATCTTCTCTCATCTCGGGACGGTAACTGGACGACTTTTTTAACTAAAATTTATTTGAATAGAGTGGAATCGCTGTATTTTTTATTAACTGTGACTATCACTGAGAGTAACCGGTTTAAGCCGCTACTATTAACCACAGATAATAATAAACATTTAATACTAACACAATACATCGGAACAAAGTAGACTTGTTTTCGTTGATTATATTTTTTTTTCTTTGGTTATCTGTTTCCGTTATAATAATGGTTACTTAATAAATTATTACTTTATTAACATATAATACTTTGGTAGATATAATGTGTAATAGCTTCTCATCGTTAGGCCATGAACCATGATCCCACAGATTATAGAGTTTTGTATCCCTTTGTATCATTACTCTATTCTGTGATGATACGAAGGGATACACAAAACAAAATAAGCATTTGAGAGCCGCAATATTATTTACTTTTCAAATTTCTCGTTGCATTATGTGTCACCGGTCCGACCCAGTGTAACATTATGGCATATTCTGTATTTTGACATCGACTAAGTCGGAGTCGCTATAGCTTCTGTCAAATGGTTCAAAATGATAGTGACTATATTTGACAGCGATATCGACTCCGACTGATTCGATGTCGAAATGCCGCATTATATAATTCAAACTAGCTGTTGCCCGGGGCTTTGCTCCCGAGGATCTTTGTTTGGCCACTACTCAGCTTCTATTGATTGTAGCGTGATGTTTTATATCCTATAGCCTTCCTCGATAAATGGACTATCCAACACTAAGAATTTTTCAACTCGATTCAGAAGCTGAGATTAAACTAAATAAATAAACACTTCAGCTTTATAATATTAGTAGGTATAGATTTCACGAACAATAATTACATTATTGTCGTAGTCGAGTCGAACTCATTATTTCATGTTCAGTACTCGTTTACTATGATTACTAGACCAATGATAACGAGCGTCTATTATTGTGATTTAACGGGTACGTATGTATTGTCTACTATTTACGAAAGTTTGTCAAGTTATTCAATAATTACGTGAGTATGTCTACGGCATAACGGATACAGTGCATAATTTGTAAACATTACGTGTGTCTTGTCTTACACGTATTTAGTCAATATTGTTCGAAATAGGAATGTCTACGACGATCAGTAGGTACCAATAGCTTCTTCTTCTGTCCCTCCACTATTGGGGGTTGGCTTTCAGTTCAGCGACTTTCTCTTTGTTTTGTGTCAAGCGAAACATTTCTTGTATGGTTGGAATACCTACTGGTCCATTGTTGAATGTTTTACAATCAAGACTTTTCCTTGCGTTCAGCGTAACGCCTTTCTTCAATTTTATCCATTATTTTGAGTTGAAGAAGCTCGTATTTATAGTGATAATAGCTGGTGAATACTAATATTAATATAATCTGCGGGTTCACCGAACGCAGTAGTTCATATCTATTTAGCTGGAGGCGGACAAACTGCGGTTTTATAGAAGTACGAATCAGCAGATTTTTACAAATTTGTGATTTATCATTTGAAAAATAGTTAACTTTAGTTATAATATATCCTACAATTATTCTGCATCCATGAAGTGACATAGGCAGTGACGTGACGTTGACGTCCTTTTTTTTATAAAAAAAAACACAATGGTCGTGATTAATGATCATGCTAAATATTCAAAGTTATTTTAGTGAAAAAAATTAATCGCATGAATAAAACAAAACAACCATACAATAAAAACAATTATTGTCCTTCATTTTTATATCGTCAACTCACGTTCAAACAAATAGGTGTTTTTACTATAAGAAAATATTTGTGCAGCAAAACTGTTGATTCTGAGCCAAATGCGTTTAAAACGATGCCAGACCGTTGCCGAAGAGACAATATTTAAAAGGTCCATTTAAACCGGAACGAATTCTGCTTTCATTTTTCCTTAAGTGAAATAATATAATCAGTTATAATTATAGGTTGGGCATTGGACCAATGACCTAGGAGAGGCTAATTTACATTGACTTTCAATGTCAATATCCTATATTATGTTTTTATTGTGTAATTTTGCGAGCATGATCGTCAGTCATTCACGAGACATGATTGAGACATGAAGTGCGGTATGAATTTCGATAGTATATATAGGAATATTATGGAAATTCATACCACCATTCCATATAGGTACCTAACACCATATCATACTTTAACTTAAAGAACATAGCCTACTTTTTATGGACATACCATGCGAGTGCGGTCTTGCCGACGCCGTTTTCAAAAACGATATAAATAGGTGTTTCTTTTTTTTTTCTGACGGAAATTAGCTTTTAACGGAGACGAAGACCATAGGGAAGACCTTCGCCCAGTAATGGGACTATAGTGTATGTGTCAATTAATATTTGTTTTCATCGGTTACTCGGGCGGAGCTGCGAGCAGTAATTAGTACCTAACATATCTATGTGCATCGAAAAATAAGTGTTCTAAATTATGAATTGCCCACTGTTGGGTCTACATGTTTTTTACACTCGTCGGTCTACGGGGAATTCGGATCAGTATTAGTGAGTTTCCCCTACATACTACTCATTAATTGACCGCTTAGTGAGTCGTAAATGGTAGCTACAAACTGTCCACAAATCATTTGTATAGAGATATGCAAAATAATGAGTATGCCTCTGCTATAATTAGCTTCCTTCCGCCCGCATGACACACGGGGATATTGTCATTATAAATGATGGCTATACCTATTAATTTAGTTTATGTTGTTGTTCAAGTTTCCTCAAAATCCAGTCGTTTTTGCAAAGAATAACACCCATTCCTCCTCTCACACAATATCGCATGTGTTAGAAATAATATTAAAGCCTGTCATCAAATAGGTATCATATGATTTTTAATCACTCACAAATTTATTATCTGCCAAAACAAACAAACAATTTATGGCAGCCAATTGACAAAATATTCCATTCGCTATTTGCGCATAGCAACAAAAATAGGTTTAGGGCTTATACACATGTACATAGGTGTGACATCTATGAATCACTCAAATATTTTTCTCGTGTGGAAATCGAACCACATACTCGGCACGTCGATGTTAGTGACGCGACTACTTTAATAATAATAATTTATTTAAAAGCATCTGAGGCTCAATTACAGAAAAACGTACACACACATATAATACAAAATAAAATGTCATAATATAAATACATAAGATGTCATAAAATTTTCAAAAAATAATAATGATAGATAAGTACATTATATTATAATTCTAAATAAAAATAAAATAGTAAATGTCAATACGTGGATATAAACGCCAGTGACAGTAAAACATGCTGCTCTATAAACCTTGACATTGTTATGATATCGAAGCTAGGACGACGGGATCTTGACCCGCCAATTCTATGGGCTCTACCATTGCGCCATGAAGTGAGAAACTTTTTTTTAAATACATCTCTAATAGGGCCTATATTTAGTGAATATCACCAGATTCAGAATTTCTATTGACATTTACATCGAATGGGGATTGTTATCAATATACCTACCATCGACTTAATGGCGAGGTGACAACCTTAACCTTTACACCACATTTAAGATTAAAATATTCCACACGGTTGTTAGGCATAATTACTAATTAGTCATTTTCCTACGCTCAAACAATAATGATTTTGAAACGTACTTATCCGGTTTGGTGTCGTCAAGATGTTTAACTAAAATAAATTTTAAGACTAATTAGCTTCTAGCTGGGGTCTTTCTCGCGTATTCGTAGTAAGTCGAAAAAAATACCCGAAGTCCTGCTCCAGGTCCTAGTCTTATGTAAAACTAACTAAGATCACTGCAGTGACAAACAGTTATTTGTCTATATACCTACTAATCTATATACGAAATAAATATTTTAAGGAGGAAAGATTTGTATTTTTGTATGTAACGCATAAGCTTAAAAACTACTGGACCGATTTCAAAAATTCTTTTGTCGTTAGAAAGCTACATTATCAATGAGTAACATAGGATATAAAACACCACGCTACGGCCAATAGGAGTTGAGCAGTAACCAAATAAAGAACGTCAGGAGCGAAGCTCCACGCGACTTTATGTAATATTTATATATTAAGAGGGTTCATACATTTTCAAGTTGCTCGCAAATAGGTTTTTAAATTACGCACACAGAGCCGAAACATGCACACTTCTCTAATGCTGTGTGGTACAACAATATAGCGCGTACTAATGAGTTTGGTATTTTCTAACCTCGTATTTTGTTAAAGTTGGATAGGACAAAATTTCAAATTAAATTAATCAATAATTAATTGTTATTAATCGTATTGTATTCTATAAACAATTAAAATACAATTTTACTAGAAAGAAAGAAAAATACAATTAATTTTATATAAGACTAACAATTAATTTCTCAATAATAACTGCGGCTGATATGATGATGAATGTGACTATTTGAGGTCAAAGTGGTGAAAATGTCCGCCATCTTGAACTTAGTTGTTTTTGGGCTGATCGCCTCCAAAATCGATATCTGACAATCCCACTGATCACTGGGCATAGTTCTGAAATCAAAATTATAAAAATGCCCGCCATCTTGAACTTTGTTGTTTTTGGGCTGAGTGATACCAAAATTGATATCTGACGATCCCATTCGTCACTGGGCATAGTTCTGAAGTCAAAATTGTGAAAATGCCCACCATCTTGAACTTTGTTGTTTTTGGGCTGATTGATACCAAAATCGATATCTGATAATCCCATTGGTCACTGGGCATAGTTCTGAAGTCAAAATTGTAAAAATGCCCGCCATCTTGAACTTTGTTGTTTTTGGGCTGAATGATACCAAAATCGATATTTGACGATCCCATTGGTCACTGGGCATAGTTCTGAAGTCAAAATTGTAAAAATACCCGCCATCTTGAACTTTGTTGTTTTTGGCCTGATTGACATCAAAATCGATATCTGACTATCCCATTGGTCACTGGGCATAGTTCTAAAGTCAAAATTGTAAAAATGCCCGCCATCTTGAACTTTGTTGTTTTCGGGCCGAGTAATACCAAAATCGATATTTGACGATCCCATTGGTCACTGGGCATAGTTCTGAAGTCAAAATTGTAAAAATACCCGCCATCTTGAACTTTGTTGTTTTTGGCCTGACTGACATCAAAATCGATATCTGACTATCCCATTGGTCACTGGGCATAGTTCTAAAGTCAAAATTGTAAAAATGCCCGCCATCTTGAACTTTGTTGTTTTCGGGCTGAGTAATACCAAAATCGATATTTGACGATCCCATTGGTCACTGGGCATAGTTCTGAAGTCAAAATTGTAAAAACGCCCACCATCTTGAACTTTGTTGTTTTTGGGCTGAGTGATACCGAAATCGATATCTGACTATCCCATTTCTCATTGGGCATAGTTCTGAAGTCAAAATTGTAAAAATGCCCGCCATCTTGAACTTTGTTGTTTTCGGGCTGAGTAATACCAAAATCGATATTTGCCGATCCCATTGGTCACCGAGCATAGTTCTGAAGTCAAAATTCAAGTTCAAGATGACGGGCATTTTTACAAATTTTGACTACAGAACTATGCCCAGCAGATCAATGGGATAGTCAGATATCGATTTCGGTATCACTCAGCCCAAAAACAACAAAGTTCAAGACGGTGGGCATTTTTACTATTTTGACTTGAGAACTATGCCCGGTGACCAATGGGATCGTAAAATATCGATTTTGGTATCACTCAGCCCAAAAACAACAAAGTTCAAGATGGTGGGCATTTTTACAATTTTGGCTTCAGAATTATGCCCAGTGACCAATGGGATCGTCAGATATCGATTTTGGTATCACTCAGCCCAAAAACAACAAAGTTCAAGATGGCGGGCATTTTTACAATTTTGACTTCAGAACTATGCCCGGTGACCAATGGGATCGTCAAATATCGATTTTGGTATCACTCAGCCCAAAAACAACAAAGTTCAAGATGGCGGGCATTTTTACAATTTTGACTTCTTAACTATGCCCAGTGACCAATGGGATCGTCAAATATCGATTATGGTATCACTCAGCCCAAAAACAACAAAGTTCAAGATGGCAAGCATTTTTACAATTTTGACTTCAGAACTATGCCCAATGAGTAATGGGATAGTCAGATATCGATTTCGGTATCACTCAGCCCAAAAACAACAAAGTTCAAGATGGTGGGCGTTTTTACTATTTTGACTTCAGAACTATGCCCAGTGACCAATGGGATCGTCAAATATCGATTTTGGTATCACTCAGCCCAAAAACAACAAAGTTCAAGATGGAGGGCATTTTTACAATTTTGACTTCAGAACTATGCCCAATGAGCTATGGGATAGTCAGATATCGATTATGGTATCACTCAGCCCAAAAACAACAAAGTTCAATATGGCGGGCATTTTTACAATTTTGGCTTTAGAATTATGCCCAGTGACTAATGGGATCGTCAGATATCGATTTTGGTATCACTCAGCCCAAAAACAACAAAGTTCAAGATGGCGGGCATTTTTACAATTTTGACTTCAGAACTATGCCCGGTGACCAATGGGATCGTCAAATATCGATTTTGGTATCACTCAGCCCAAAAACAACAAAGTTCAAGATGGCGGGCATTTTTACAATTTTGACTTCTTAACTATGCCCAGTGACCAATGGGATCGTCAAATATCGATTATGTATCACTCAGCCCAAAAACAACAAAGTTCAAGATGGCGGTCATTTTTACAATTTTGACTTCAGAACTATGCCAAGTGACCAATGGGATCGTCAGATATCGATTTTAGAGTTCATCAGCCCAAAAACAGCAAAGTTAATAATTTGATCTTTAAAAAAATAAAAATTCCATAACAAAGTATCAACTGGTATTGAACTCTCTTGAAATATACAAATATTACGTAAACATCGGACCGGGAGCGCGGGAAGCAAAGCGTTACGTCCTCTCTCTAGAAGGCCTCAGCCGGTACTGATTTCTCACGGCCTGTGCGCCGAAATATAAGGCGTTTTTAGGCTCTTTTCAAAAATCATTTTAAAATATTTCTAAAGGGATTTCGAAAATATTATGGACATTTATAAATGACAACATCTTGCTTAATAATTAAATGTAAAAAAATCGACTTTTTAAACATATATAGTGTACCAAAATTCTAATCAAACTTGATCAAAGTTCAATGTTTTTAAAAATTTTAGTTCTTAAGTTTTAGTTATAAAAAAATGAATATTTCTAATATTTTTTCAATACACTAACTAAAGGACTATATGTAGACCTTAAAACAAGCTTTTTTTTCTATGCATTTCAATTACTTTAGTCCCTGGCGAATCTGAAAGTAGGCTGGTTTCGTAGAATTTCTTAAAACACTGTACGAAAGAACTGTTCTAACTAAAATACTAATAATAAATAGTCTGTTTTTCTTAATACACTTTTTAGACAAGAAAACTGTTGTCTATGTATGCCAAAAATTACTTCGCTACATATAAAGACATATTCTGTAGCGAACGTGGAAATCTCGTGATTTCATGGATTTCTGTATGAACCCTCTTTAACATATTATTTTTATATATTAAAAGATTCCGTTTAATTCTTATAATAGAATGAATCTTATTTAGGCTAAACTAATATAGTTTTTAAACGATATACTATTCACGTAAGCATTCACACGTGATCGCGTGGTCCTATGCCAAAAATAACGATACAGAAATACAATCGATGTACATACACAGATTATAACCTAAACAAAGGCTAAGGTTATTCGATCGTGGTTTACAAAATATAAGCCGAATGACCTATAGAATATCCCATTAGAAATATCTGAGGAACCGTCCCAATAATTGAAATTCAAAATAATGAATTAATTTAAAGTCTGCGTTAAGAAAATAGTAACTCAATAGAAACTCATCGTTGTCATTTCATTTATTAAAACACTCAGAAAATATGAGCAGAGGACATGCATTGCAGTTTCCTCTGACTCTTGGCAAAATCTGCAGATTTTGGACCGACTCAGACTAAGTTTAAACACAATTTATGGTTGTTTAGCTTGCAGTTGCCGGTGAGGATTCTAGGACTATTGTTTGACTACTCATCTATCATTTTCGCGCTTCGTTCGAAAGGCAAGACTACATTTTCATATTGTCGTATTAAAATCGTTGAACATTATTAGGACCTCTGTTTACCCTTCTCTTTTATGGAACACACTGAATAGGTAAGACGAAAACGATTTATCCTATCAATATATTTGTCTATCAAATGTAGAGAGATCCTGTGATTTACAGTGTACGTAATACATAGCACAACATATAACTGAGCTATGTGATAACAAATAGATAACTTAGTTGCGTATGTGATTCTGAAGTATGGCAGTTATTGTAAATCGATCAAATCTGATAACAGATATGAATGTACTTACACAGACACGTGATAATGTTTACTAGCATAGAGGTAATATTACGATAAAATTGGACTACTTACTCGAAAAATACGAGTAAAACATAAAAATACAAGTTGATTTAAGGAGCTCCACCGTTTTTTACTCGAATTAGAGTAATTAATAAAGTTGGTGACAGCAAAAATACGTAGAAAGACCACTCGATCCATGATTCCAAACTGTCTGTCTGGAATCATGGGTCGACTTGGTCGTTATTCGTATTAATTAGTCTTTTTTACAAACTTTTTATTAACTTGCAATGTTTGCATAACTTGATCGAGACGCCAATGACGTCTTATTGCGTCCATCAGACACTTATAGTGACGGATAAAAGTTGGCTAATGTTGGTTTTCAGAATCAGGAACATTTATAATTGTTCATATTATTTATTACTTGTTGTACTCGAACACAGTTAATCGTTATTAGCGCGGTGGTCAAAGGGTTAAAATTAGAAAGGCCATTTGTGATATATCACATACTTATTTAACTAGGTATCTTTTATTAATTGTTATTGTTTTTAATTATAAGTGCAAAACAATTACGTTATGAAAGAAAATGACTAAACACAATTACTTGACTGTTACAGTTCAATTCTTTTTCTGTATATATCAATAGAATGCGTAATGGAAGTTTTATCTATACTAATATTTTGAAGAGATAAGATTTGTATTTTTGTATGTTATGAATAAACTTAAAAACTACTGGACCGATTTCAAAAATTCTTTTGCCGTTAGAAAGCTAGATTATCACTGAGGAATATAGGCTATATAAAACCACGCTACGGCCAAAGGGAGCTGAGCAGTGGGCAAATAAAAAAGACGGGAGCGTAGCCCCAAGCGACTTCTAGTAAAACTATAAATAAGTAAAAACAAGATAAGTAACAGTTTGTAATGATGATAAAACTTTTTGTAAAACTGCAAGTCATAGATATAACCCTTGGACTTGGTAGTAAACAAAGTCTTCACAATGTTGTATCTTGAAATACATTTTGATGCTAGCTAGAAAAATTGAGTTAGTCCGCCTGTGCTCTAGTCTCGCTGTGCTAGACACATCTATTTTTTATTTTTATTTAGCCTGTGTCATCACACTGCTGGGCAAAGGCGTCCCCATGAACCTTCTACTGCTGTCTATCTCCAACCCTATTGCGCCATTCCCTGACAAAGGCATCCAAGACACCTATATCTAATACAAAGAATTGCTTGGTTGCCATCCGACTGGTTTGTATGAAATTTGGTTAACAACAGCCGGCTACACGGTGGGAATCCACCAAGGGCACCTCTGTGGGAGGCAAGTTTATAACCATGTAGCACGGCTTTAAGACTAACTAGTCGAGCATATCATTAGGGGACTAACCCGAATAATTTATGTTTCAAAAAAGTCGATGCCTTTTCTATTTATGAGTTGCATTGTGATTGCAGTGAAACTGGTCCTGCCCGCGACACAACATTCGCATTTATAATAATTGTAAGATTGCTAGCAGAAATATAGAATTAATGTCATAGGAATCAGCTGTATGACACAGCTTGTTCCTATGACATTAATTAGAAAAACAACGATAATGTTACAAATATACTATTATTGTCAAACAGATTATTTTATACCTACCTACTTAGACATGGCATGCGCGTTGGCATAGCATGGCAATAGGTTTGCCCCTTATTACATGGGAGCAACATAGCTGGTGAAATGTGGGTGATATTGTACCTCTGCCTACCCCCTCGGACAAACGACGCGATCATCATCATCATATCAGCCCAACGACGTCCACTGTTGAACGGTGTGATGCTATAATATTACGTGTTTTTATTACTTTTCTATCTGTAGTACCTATAGTCTATTTATGTAACTAAACGTAATTTGAACCGTATTGTTACTAATCTTATAATACTTTAAGCAGGTGTCCTGATGTCCTACTTTCAGTATCCAAATCCAATTAACCAGGTGTACAAACAGCGCCAGTCCGTCGCGTCGTGAAAATTCGATAGTCTGTGATTTGCATTCCTTCGATTGTTTCTAACTAAAGGGCAGGTTCCCAAGTCCTAAATTTAATACTGCTTCCTATAGCTATTTATATACCTACGCTACGTACCTTTAGGTCATCTCAAGAATATGATGCGTCATCATTAAACCTTTACGTTCTTAAGATGTTGCAAAGGTCCCCATAATTATTTTTAATGACGGTAAAGTATTGTCTCCTGAATTTTAAAAGAGATTTAAGATGCATTAGAGCTATAACACAATTAAGTATGATGCTAATTCGTTTGAATAGTCGTATGACAAACAAATACGACAGTAAAAAATGGCCAATAAGAAATAATGTTAACGAGAAAACCTGCCATTAAAAATTTCATCATCATCATCGTCATAATATCAGCCGCAGGAAGTCCACTGCTGGACATAGACCTCCTCGAGAGATTTCAATAGGGCTGGTTGTATTACAATTTTAATTTAATGTAATTTTTGGTGTTGGATTAATCATTTAGAGATTAGAATCTAAATAAACTATATTCGTTAAGACTTATTTACCTCATAAACAATGCTACAGACAAAACCTAAAAAAATTACAATGAGAAATCTAATTACACAATTACACAGACTAAAAACAATGAAAATGTGTCGAAATCGACCTATTAAAGTAAAAAAATGGTTTACCGTCACGTTTTTAATTACTATTTCTGGATAAACGACTGTGTCAATTAATTGTAAGTATATCGGAGAATGTGTAACTTTTTTTGGTAAACAAGTTGTGACTTATTTGTGTAAGAGATAGATAAGTCACGTGCGTTAAAACAACGACGCTCACGGTACTGCAGATATTTGTGGAAGATATACGAACTGCCTATCTTACTGCTGAATGGTAATGCATAACAATTCCTATATGCCGTAGCGTAATGTTATATATATAGCCTATAACCATAACTGCCTCGGTGGCGCAGCGGGATTGTATACGACTGCTGTGCAAGAGGTCCTGGGTTCATTCCCGGGTCGGGTAAAAATGGTATTGGGTTTTTCTATCATGAAATTCCAGTATTAAGATTTTCCCGGAGTTTGGTAAACAAATGCACCCGGTTGATGACAATAGGCTCGCCCCCTATTTCATGGGACCAAACATAGCTGGCGAAATGTGGGTGTGATACACCTCTACCTACCCCTTCGGGGAAAAAAAGGCGTGATGCTATGATGCTATAACCATCCTCAATAATGGGTTATCCAACAAAATTTTTTTTTTCAAATCAGACCAGTAATTCCTGATATCCTAGATTCCTAGCGTTCGAACAAACAAACTCTTCAGCTTTATAATATTAGTATAGAGTAACAAAATTCTGAATAAGAAACAAAATAAAATATTTTTTGTAATTTATTATTACTGACGTGAATTTAAATCGGTTTAGGTTAATTGATAAGCACTTATATGAAGTAACTAGAAGTCACGCTGGGCTTAGCTCCCGTCGTTCTTTGTTTGGCCACTGCTCAGTTCCTCTATAATCTTCCTAGACAAACGGGCTATCCAACGCTAAAACAATTTTTTCAAATCGGACCTGTAGTTCCTGAGATACTAGAGTTCAACCAAACAAAGTAACAAACACTTCATAATAATATCATCATCAGCAACCCATTAAGTCCCACTGCTGGGATCGGGTCTCCTCTCCTCTAACTAGAGAGCTGAGAGAGTTTAGGCCATAATCCACTCACGCTGGCCTAGTGCGGGTTGGTGGATCAGACATACTCATAGAATTACTTCTAGGGTATGTGGGTTTCCTCACGATGTTTTCCTTCACCGTTAGCAGATGGTAAGTCACTTGACTAGTATATATAAATTCCACAAAGTGGAATCCACGTTGGTACTGCCGGTGGGGATCGAACTCGGACCGCGTGATTTGCACGCCGGTCCCTTATCCATTCAGCCACCATCGCATTTTATATATAATAATATGCTTTATAATAATATAAGTATAGATATTAACGTAAAATTTCTTCTATAAAATTATTATATTGAATTCGTGACGCTTTACACGCGTTGCATATATAATGCAATATAAATTGCCATAACTACATGTTTAAAAGACATGGGTGTTTTGATAATAAAAACGATTACTGCATCACGATTACCCAAAATATTTTCATATTTTCTTTTTTAGTAAATGGTATGGTGGTGGCGCATGTAAGGTTAAGATGTGTTTTGTGTATACTTATAATACATATTAGTACCTATAGGGATGTTCTATAGGGAATCGGGGACACCTTCAGCGCCCCTAGCGGTGAGCAACCAGGACATGTTCCCATACTAATAGCTATGCGCAAACGCAACATTGTGCAACTAAGACGTTACGTTCATACAGTCCTTTAACAACTTAAAAAAATATTTTAGTCCATTCAATTCGGGTAATATTGGACCATGCTGGTAACATTGAACCACAATATATTAAGAGGAAATAATTTAATTTTTTTTTCCAATGATTGAGACCAAACGTATTCTGAAATTTTTCAAAAACAGAAGTGGTCTCAATGATTTGAAAAATAAAATAATTTGCTTATGTTGTCCAATGCTACCAATAAAATATTTCGGATTTATATACGGATTGGCGGTAAGTAAATGATCTGAATTCTGTTTTCTATTCCGAATTTCAAGATAATGTAAGAGTTTTATGAGTTAACTACTTCGGTAGCGCAGCAAGAGTAGCTATACCGCTGTTATGCAAGAGGTCGTGGCTTCGATTCCACGAAAAAAGATTTCAGTATTTTCCAGACATAAAATCGCCCGGTGTGGCGGATCATGTAAGGCCCATGTCCAGCAGTAGACGTCATTGGACTCATATAATGATGAGGATCAGCCCGGAGTTTAAAATGTACCCGATTAATGGCCTAAATATCACGGCTTTTAAATGGGAATCATTAGTATTATTATTTATTGTAAACTAGAACATCTAGATGAATAAATGAAATTTAAGATGGCTCACACGTAACAGACGCATCCCTCTAACGGTAGTACGATAAACGTAAAATCAGAACAGATAGGTACCTATCTTATCGTTTACATTAATTTTCCACGAATGTAAACCAAATTGATTTGTGTACATTATACGTTGGAGGTAGCGAATTATGCAAACTTGCGACGTCACAGTCGGGTTGTGAACTTACGGAGCGAGTCACGTGTTGACGTGGTGTCAGTTGCGATGACATGTAAACATGACTGTGTAAAATAAGGTTTGGACCATATCTAGCTCAAGGAATTGCACTTTCCTACGCTTCTATCCCTTTCTGTCACATAGAACCGTCATTTACTATAGAGAGAGAGATTGAGCGGGAGTGCGACCACACGCGGCGGAATCGACAATGCGCTCGGCTTTCTTTCTATCTAGCTCTAGTATGTGACGGTAAGTGTTTTTGTTATTATTTATTGTTTATGTTCAGCATAATATTGTCATTGAATCAATAGCTTTCTTCCTTTGTGATCATTAGGCACACACTACTTATAGTGATGAGCAAATTGTATACGTGACTAGTATAGTACTATATATATATAATATATACAGAAAAAATCAAATGATAATCTATTTAATTACAAACCTGAAATGTAAAACAAAAACCAGTATTTGAGGCTTGCAAACATAAGCAAGACCATGTGTTCGATAAACGTGATTGAAAAAAATATCAAGAACCGTTATCAATACGTCTAGATGTTTCAATTTTTGTTACTTTTTCACGCAATTGTTGAATTGATTTTGATGAAACTTGACACAGATTATGACGTCTACAACACTTGGCATGGTTCTTAACCAAAACGAAAAATTATTCAGATAGGCATTTGCCCTCACTTCCGGCACCGAGGGTCATAACTTCATCGCTGTTAATCCTAATGGCTTACAGGAGTTGTTGCAGTGGTAGGTGTGAGGGTGGGACTGTCTCTATTAGCATTCAGATGCTCTAAATATCTTCAAGTTTCCGGTTTTACTGTCCGCTGGGGCGTAATGTGGACATTTTGGATTTGCGGACCACCGGCTAAGAACCTCTGTCTAACGATACTTTTTGTCCCTATCATACGATCCCGTGATCGCAAAGGAACGCAATGCCATGTCATGGGCGCAAAGCCGGGGGAGAAGCCCGGTAATCTCAGAACTCCCAGTCCGAACTTGAAACATTTTAAACTAAATAGCCTGTTTAATTTTATAACCTATTACGCTGCGCCCCATATTCATAAATGAAACAGTAAAGTTTGACGCATATAAAACTGCGAGGCACAACTAGCTATCAATATTTGATAGCAATAAAAATATTTCGGCACACATTTGAATGGAATTCTTGCAATTATAAACCAGTTTTGATCAACTCAACTTTCATACAAATACTAAATCAAATTAAGGTTAATGATTTGTTTAATTAATTTGTTTTATTGCGTATTAAATATTGCATTTACCTATATGCATTTATTGGATAAATGCATTGGTCATTCAACTATAAAACAAGAATAACCTTGAATTTAATTTTTTTTTTTTTAATTAGAGTGGGATTAGTATTTTGCTGTCCCTCTCTACAATAAGCCAAGATAGTATTATGGAATCATCGATACAAAAGCGATCATTCGATCGTCACGGACTCCGGTTGTTTTCAGACCTCACATGCGTAAACACTGATGTACGTGTGTGTGTTCTTGTGCCTAAACTATATTCTTTATTTTATATTTTATTATGATATCTATCGGCCTCTAGAATATAATTAATAAATTTTAATACTGCAGACTCGTGCCCAGCAGTGGGACATTTATGGGTTGTAATGGTAAAACTGCAGATTTTTCATGTTTTTTTGTGAACTAATATTATATGTAGCAACTTCACAGTTCAGTTCCTGAACAGAGTAACGAGCTCTAGTACTGATTTCTAGTGTTTGTCGACATATTAAATTCGATAATACTCGTAGAGTAGATATAGGCTATACTTAGTAGGTACGTGTTGGCACACAAAACCTCAACACGTTTGGCACAAACCAGTATCTACAGTTCTAGTAAGTAAGACTAAGTAAATAATATGTTAAATTACGATTATGAATTTTTGTAAATTATGTTTAAACATTCTGCAAATTATAGGCAATTGTATATTTTAAAGTTTTTATATTTTGTACAACTGTACCAAGATTGAAGTAGAATTCATGTAAATGTGTAAGTATCATAAAAAATAGATTCGTACCCAAAATAGTAGATCTATTACCAAAATGATAGATCTGTCATCAAACAATGTTTTGGGTGGATCCGAAATGGATAAGTTAGGTTAGTGGTTATTTTTTTTAGCCTTAATATACCAAATCGGACATAGGTAGATTGATTTTGTTAGTAAGATAGAGTAAACACTCTTCACTCTGTTAAATGAATGGCCTAGCATCAGCTAGCCAGTTCAACATTGCATTTGATGATACCTACGGCTGAAGTTCATTTAGGCCGCTTAACATGAAGAATCAAACGTTTTTTTACATGTGATCCACTGCTATTAAAAAAAGTATACGTTTGCGCAACACCCTTTCTGTTTCTTAAATTACTACTACATGCACAAACATACTACTATGTACAACGATACATCGTCTGACAGGCCAAGTTATAACTCATTATGATTCGTCCCCCTCGAATTTATAATGCCGCTGAGGCCACAGCCTTCAATGTAAATATTGCATACAAACCGGTCGTCGATTAGATGTGTACAACTAAGTAATACAATTATGTATGTCTTGAACTATCGCACACTTAGATCTAGTAAGATAGTAAGTTATGTAGGTAAGATTAAGGTCGCTTATTCGCAGCTTTGAATATGTGATCAATGGGCATTATCCCGATTATATTCATGCACTATCTTCTCTTGTTCATATTACCATAATTACTCTGGGTTATTTTGATGTAGATGAAAACCCATTCGTTTGTGCGTGTAGAAGAAACAAACTTTTGTATTTATTAAGTCTTTGAACGCCATAGGGGTCACCGCGTTACCAGTGTCCCCAAAAAAATATGTTTTTCATTGTGTCTGAAAGCTTGGCGTTCAAAATGATAATAATAGTAGAAGTCATTGCAAGCTCTTTGTTTTTCTTTTTTGTTGCCTCATGGGAACACATCACACGGATGAAAAGTAAAATGTAAGCCCAAGACAATACACATACTTACTTAGTCTATTTGTGAGCCAAATTTTATCAAAATCCAGTCAAAAGTTTTTGCATAAAAAAGTAACGAACATCATCTATTTGCTCTAAAATCAAATAATATATAATATTATATAATATAATATACTTATCTAGTTTTTAAAATGTTAGTAGGCTTTCTCATAATTTTAATATACATCGCGTCCTCTACATTATATCTTATACTCTTTAAAAACATTGGTAACGAATGTTTTTAAATGTGCTGCCAACTTCATAAATATTTAATAAGAACTTTTATTGTAGATAACAGTATTAAAACAATTATCATCCCGCTTTGACCTCTACAAGAGGGAGGGATATGATAATAGTTTTTTTTTCGTAACTACTGAGTTACGAAAACAAAACAACTATTATCATATCCCTAATGAATAGAAGATGAGTCTCAATATTTATTATTCGATAACAGACAAAACCTACAACGGATACTGATTACAATAAAAAACCGTAGACAACATTTGGAATACTGAAAACTGTTTTTTTGTTTCAAATCTGCGATTTTTACGACTGTTAAAATTGTAACTTTGAAAATTTATAATAGATGGTCAGTTTTATTATAATATGACTGGAAAACTAGAATCATGGGTTCGATTCTTGAATGGAACTAAATACTGTTTGGTGGTTCTAACAAGAGTCAAGAAGTTTGATAGGTCCTACGAATCCATCAACCTACTCGGAATCTCGGCATTCGACCAAGTCGATTTTGATATCGTTGTCAAATATTTTAATTTAAACATGGTCGCTATCATTTTAATACATGACGATAACCCTAAGTTGAATGTAGACATTCTGATAGATAAATAAAATAGCATACACTTAATTGGACACCACAAATTTAACAAAAAGGTAGTTAAGGTGGTTAAGGGCAGTGACAAAGGCGGTCTTATCGCTGAGAGCGAACAAGACCGACTTCGAGGAGGCTTTTAGTTTACAAGTCGGAGAGTAAGATTTCTTGGCTTGAATTGCTGTTCCATCAAATTATAGAGTAAGAAGGGGTGAGTTAGCGCACCCATTTGTGCACTACAATACCTTACGCAAATACATTCAGATCAGTTACTATGTCCAATGA
The DNA here is from genome assembly GCA_905147015.1 of Laspeyria flexula. Classification (NCBI taxonomy): domain Eukaryota; kingdom Metazoa; phylum Arthropoda; class Insecta; order Lepidoptera; family Erebidae; genus Laspeyria; species Laspeyria flexula. Next base: position 15,006,316 of record LR989958.1, on the reverse strand, counting down.
TTCATTCATTCATTCGTTCAACGTTGAGATGGTAACGAGACACGTAGGTAGGTGTCATCTGCCATGGCATGACGCCAATAGTATATTATATAGTACTCCAATTTGCGTACTTATACGTATATTTTTTATATATGTATATTTTAAGTTTCTCATTACAAATCAGAAATCGGGAAAACAACTGAAGGATTTAGATATTCACAAATAGGTAACAAAAATAAAACCAGCTGATTTGGGAGTTCAATGTTCGGGTACTTTTACGCGTTACTTGCGTACCCTATTTTTATGTACACTTTAATGTTTAATTCTATTATATAACTACTTACTAATAAAGTATATGTTTACAGTCATAAAATATACTATCTATTATTATCTAGTAACCATATATAATCGTTCGAATAGATTTGGGTCACAAGTTCTTATCGTCCGTCGTGAGTAGACTCAAGGTGAAGGTTGTGTACACAGTCGTGAGAGAAATGTGAACTATATCACATCACTAGAGATATATGTAGGTATATCTAAGGCTGAAGACAAGAGTCTGTTTATGAACTATCAGTAAGATGTTAAGAAATGTTTTTATTTTAGATGAATATCGTGGAAGGTTCTATGCTATTAAAATCACGACCAGCACGAGGTAGAATAGTAAAGAACCCGAAATACAAAAAAAATGTAATATTTTTGTTAAACACGACGTCAGTCGAGATATTTCCTACAAAATTGATTGAGTACCGGATCAAACAAAGCTGCATATTATCAAATTATTAGAGAAACACGTAACATTGGACACAAAATTAATCGTTCAGAACTAGTCCAATAATCACGAAGAAAGAAAGAAAAAAACATTATTTTGTTCTCACTTATACATACATATGGGAAAGACAAAATTTACACTCATAAATTAAGCTATAACTAATACTAACTCGGAAGGTATGTACTTTAACTAAAAGAACATTTTATTGAAGATTAGACGAAAAACCAACGGTAGGTCGTGAGTTACTGACTCTTGACCGTTACCTGGATGTGGCCTACTTGAATAATAATGTCGATCAATCCAACTTGTATGTATAATATTTTGAATGTCATTGATTTTCAACTACGTGAGTACGTGACCTCTCCGGCTTGATCCAGCCTTGCAAAAATCAATTCTAACAGATTAACCGTGGGATGTTATGACCAACACCTATTACATTAACATATGGCAGTACTTATTAACTAGGTACTATATCTACACGCACAGTAAAAAAAAGGCAGTTTCGCATCGAACTGTGCCGAAGATAACAATAACAGACACGCATTGTTCGACAAACATCCGGCCTTTAAAAACGTATACACAAACAAGTAAACTACATAATTACGTAATTGTAATTAAGTAATATTCGTGGCGTGAGTTAGGCTGGCTCCAGACTTGCGCAACGTGTTATATCGAATTATTAAATGCATGGATGAATCGTTGTTCGAGGTTTTCTAACAACCGATCAAGGGCCTCTCGTTTTTAACAGACATTTAAAACAGTGTCCGAGAGAAACTATTCCATATGGCTGTGTAAACTGAGGGGCAAGGTCTCTGCAGGTAAAAGTTGCAGCAGATGGTACTGCACTTTCATGCACTCCTTGCCTGAACCAAGACTCGCCGTGAAATTAATAACCCTCCATTAAAGAATTAACCTGACTATCAATCTAGGTTATAACTCTTACGTAAGTTATAAAGTTAAGTATATAACAGGTCATCCGAAAAAATATGTTAGCTAATTTGCCTGCGTCTGACGGCAGAGAAGAGCCATCTTAATTATTCTGTCTACGCACAGCATTCTCACTTACTGACTCTTTTGTAATGTTTGTATTATTTAGCATGTTAAATCCATACCAATATTGTAATGAGAAAGTAGCTCAGTGTTACGCTTCCAACGCTAAACCTTTTTACAAATCTTTGTAAAACATTGACACCACAGTAAAAATATAGATGCTACTTTATATCATGCGCTGAAACTACGATATTTACAATTTCACATTACACACATATACGGACCAGCCTTTATAATAGAACCCATTCTATTCGTTTGAGCGAGGTCGTAACGTAGAGAAAGTTGAGGGAGTCAAATACGAGTACATCACGTATGTACGAAGTACTTATGAGATAAAGGGACGGGTATCAGTAACAGCGGGGAGTATGGACATTGTGTCAAGGATTACTGGGACGTTATGTGTATACACAGGTCCGGAGCCGGGTTTATAATGAGAGGCGGCGAGAGAAGCGTTTTTTTTCCAATGAGAGAGGTCGTAACGTACAGAAAGTTGAGGCACTCAACTACATCACGTAGGTATGTACGAAATACTTCTAATATAAAACGACAGGTGTCAGTAACAGCGGGGAGGAGAGGCGACTAAGGGAGAAACTGTGCTCTGCCAACCCCAATATGATAGCGATAGTCGAGATAATATATTATGTAGGGCTGTCTGCATAACTGTAACGGGAATCTGTTGCAACTAACTTCTGACCGCTGCTTCGTCCTCTTGCTATGACGATTAAAACTATGTCCTTCTCCAATTTAGCATAGAGACAGTCTAAGACAGACTGCGAAATTTCATGAAGATCAAAGTTTGAGCAATCAAAGTGTAAGAGCGTAACAAACAAACCCACGTTCGCATTCATAATATTAGGACATGAATTTGTGTACAGCACTTAAACACGCTTTATTCAATGTCAGACCAAGAATGAGTTCACGAGATAGTCAAAACATGATCGGGTGATCTCATACTGATCACATAATAATATTGTTACTGCAAAGCTTTCTTTTACATAATATTTGAGTTACAACACGCGGACAATGGGGTCTCGCCTCCTCGAGATCGTATGGCGTATGACGTCAGTGACACAGAGTTGTAAATAATGCAGAATTGATAGACCGTATAATTTTAAGGACTAAATTAAACGTGATGTCAACGTGTAAATAGGGCGCAAAATTACTGATTGTTATTGTAAGTATAATTCCTTCTTCACATTACCGTATAAAAATACTCGTAACACAGGTATGGTAATGTGTAACGCTTTTAGGAATTGTTATACAGGGTCCGTAATTAAAAAATGTAGGTAGTTCGCCACGTATGGATATTTTATGAATTACAAAACTTGGCTGCATCAGCTATGGATGCTACTACTCACCAGCAGAGACACAGCACGAATGTTATAATGGTTGGGACTGTAGGGCGCAGGTACTTTCTGAAGTGAGTGGCCTATTTTGAACGGGGACCAGCTGTCCTAGCCCTACCTCTCTTTTAACTCAAAATAAAACCTTGTTCAAACCAACGGGCATAGGTACCACATGGTAAAAGTAGGGTAACATTCTGATCTCTTAAGGACAGACTTATGGGTTATTTTGATAACGACAGTGATGATAAATAGAAATAGCTCTTTTAAAATAGGTCAATGTCCAGCAGTGAACTTCTGATAGTCGACAATTTATGCAAAAAGAGTACTTGTGGTAAACAATGTTAAAATGTACTTTAACATTTAATTTATAAGAGAGTGTCCCACAGCTTTGAAGGTCTCAATTAACAAGTAGAACAATGTATGGAGTTATGGAGGTCACTGTCTCTACTATTCTTTGACACGAATATCGATATGTTTTCATAAATCGCAATACGACGAATGCATCTGCGAATGGGTCGCGCTATTATTATCATCTTACATAATATTGTGACGGTTAAATGCGAAATTATTGTATTTTGTTTTTTAAACCGGTTTCCAGATTACAATTATATGTTTTTAATAACGCACTTACAACTATATCAAGCCATCGGGCTACGTCAGCGTACGGTATATGTAGTATAATAGTTTAACTGTGGTACGGTGTCAGCTGGTGTGTTTGACTCTAATGCTTTAAAGCTGTGCTACATGGTTATAAACTTACCTTCCTCAGAGATGCCCTTGGTAGATTCCAACCGTGTAGCCGGCTGTTGTAAGCCAAATTTCATACAAACTACGCGGATGGCAAATGGCAACCAACCTCCCACCAAGGTCACTCTGTTGGAACGCAAGTTTATAACCGTATTAAAGTTATTATTCCTAAATAATTGCTGTAGACTTAAACACTCTCAGCTCTCTAGTTGGAGGAGAGGAGATGGTAGATTAGGTTAGGTCTTTGAGCGAACTTTATTATATAAAACAGTCAGATATCAAAGTCGATAGGTACCCAACAATATATAATATGTATTTACCTACATCAGTGCGCCATCCAGTCAGTCCCAGCATTTATGAAAACGGCAATATACATAGGTATATTATTAATAATTCGGATAGATAATTTAAAACAATTCTGTTAAATAAGATTATAAGGTCATTCACTACTAGTAGTGACCAGATTTCGTATTCATTGGTACTATCTTTAAATCTTTATCGTAATATTATTTAATTAGGTTACATGCACGTAGTCAATTTACTATTATTTATATATTATTATATATATACTATATTAAGTCCAATAATTATATATATATTATATATTATAACCTTACATGTACCGGTTAAAGTGGTCGCCTCGCCAGCGCCACTAACATCGCCACGATGAGTGACGTGGGTTCGATTCCCACACGTGAAAAATATTTGTGTGATTAATAGATATTATTTGTTTCAGTTTGGGTGTAATTTGTATCCATTAATTGTATGTTTGTAAAGTCTTCTGCGAGACGGCTTGTTCCCTACTGCGGACGTTGTCAAGGAAAAAATATCCCTCGATCCTCGGGTCGGCCAAATATTTTCTGTCATAAAATTCTCAGCAGTAGCATTGAAGAGTTTGGAAATGTGTCCGGTTAATGGCAATATGCTTGATTCATATTTGAAATGGTTAGGTTATAGCCATTTCAAATTACACAAAGCAACATCCACATTGTCGATCGGAATCGAACTTGGACAGTTTGATTTGCATGTTTGCATGTTTCATTACACTTGTCACGAAGGCGCCTCGGTCTCCGTGGTTTTTTTTACATTTTCATTGTATAATTGTACGTGTATTCGCAAAATTGGAGTACTAGACTAGACAGTACATGCTATTGACGTTACTACGTGGCATAATGTGCATTAGAACAGTTGTTGACACATTGTCTACGACAGATGTCCTTAAACTAAAACAGGTGTGTATTAGACAATAGAGTCATTACAAAACAATATTCAAGTTCTAAAAGATTAATTATTATTGCGTAGACAAATAACTACTTCTATTAACTCTTTATAATGCTACACAATACTTAATAAATTAGATCGACATAAGGCAACAGGCTAGACCTGTGTAAACAATAATAATGTTTATCCCAGTGTGCAGTGAATGCGTAGGCAAGGTTATTGAGTCCGTTCGTCCTTTAGAGCAGTAAAGGGCAAGCGCAATAACCAATAGGAGATTTTTTGAGTCCGGTGGCCGTCCGGCGAACTAATAATTATAATAATTTTCTACCACATTCACACAGCGCCATCTAGTCCCAAAGTAAGCAATTATATTTGCTTGTGTTATGGGTAACATTTCTGTCCCGTCCCGTCTGGGCACGTTTACTAACGTACGACGCTCGTCTACACCACGGTTGTGCACGGACACAGCCCGGTCTAATATAAAACATACCTAACAGTTTGACTGGCCTGTTGGTCTAGTGGTTAGTGACCCTGACTGCTAAGCCGGAGGTCGTGGGTTCGATCCCCACCCAGGACAAATCTTTGTGTGATGAGCATAAAGGTTTGTTCTGTGTCTGGGTGTAATTTATCTATAATATGTATGTATTTACAAAAAAAAATGTATTTAAGTAGTATATCACTAGATGGCGCTGTGTGAATATGTTAGAATATTATTATTATTCCCCTTTATTAAAATAAATTCTCAAAAATTACATTTTTAAATATATATATAAAAAATACATTTAAAAATATAAACATTTGGAGACCCACCGGTATCGACACTCAATACGTGCCGTGTCCAGAAGTACCGCCTTCTGGATCTGGCCCACGACCCATCCACCTAACGCAAGCCTCTTCAGATGTCGATGGAGGCTCTTGGCAATCAGTCCATTGACTCAGACGACTATCGGAACAATGATCGCCGAATCCACATCCCACATGTCGACAATCTCGTGTGCAAGGTCCAAATATTTTGATTTATTATTATGTTTTTGGATTGTAGCATTTGTAGCCTAAATGTGGTGGGTATGTCTGTAACATGCCGTAAGACGTTGTCATAATAGAACGCGATGTTGCGTCGCGATTATCGTTCGCTCACGCGCGTGGGTAAGGGATGAGAATTTATTGTTTTTAATTGACACCCATACCACCAACCCGTCTGGCCAGCGTGGTGTAGTAGGCTAAATTCCCTCCACATTCTTTGGAGGTGACCCATGCCCAACAGTGTGACGTTTATGGGTTGAAATGATTGAATTGAATGAAGATTGAATACTTAATTTCAACCCATAAACGTCCCACTCCTGAGCACATGTCTCTTCCAAAGAGGAGGGAATTTAGCCTACTACACCACGCTGGCCAGATGGGTGGGTATAAAGTTTGTTTCGAATTTTCCTTTTCTCGCAGTGCTCTTGTCTGCATAAGGTTAATCTCTTAGTCACCTTTTACGACACCCATGGGTAGAAATGCGGTATTGACATTATTTATTCTTAACCCATCACTGCACAGACCGTGTATCAAAGTAATTAACTCAAATACTGAACACGTATCTATATAAAAATTGTAATGCATAAGAATTAATATTTTATGTAATTACGTAAAAAAGAAACACGTGTAAGTGTTAATAACCTGCCGTCAACAGCATTTTAATATATTATATAAAATTTTAATGTTTCACGGCTTTCCAATATCTATTATAAATTTTAGTAGCCATTATATTTTTATTTACACTTGGATAATAAAAAAATCTTTAACTTTCAATTTAACTATTACAAACTTTTTAACTAATTCTAAAAAGTGTTGCAAATAATAAAAATTTAAAACCACTAAATTTGACACTAAATTGCGAAGTTGCCATACGTTTGTAAATACGCTCTTAATGGCAGATAACTGATATCAGCATAAGAAAATATATTAAAAAACAAAACTTAAAATACAATTTGACAGCGTTTTGATAGTGATTTGTTTACAAACATTCTACATGCAATTTGGCCAAAGTATTTTTATTTCTTGGGATATAAATGAATAAATAAAATATCTTTAATTCAGACCTTTCAATCCATAAAACATAAATAGAAAACATAGAATAATTAATTGACAGTGGCAGCACTATAGGTATGTGTTCAATCATGTACACATACCTATAGATACCTCCACCCAGTGCCTTTGTATAGGACAGTCATATAAGTATAAAAATATTTAAATTTAGATATCCCAAAAAATGTATGGAGTAGTATAGTATATGTATTAGTTTGGTGACCGGTTTGCCTCCCTAGATAAGAGTGTGAGTAAGGATTAACTAACGGTATAGTATCATCATCATCATAAACATTTCAACCCATAAACATCTCACTACTGGGCACGGGTTTTGGTATAGTACATATTTGTATGTTCTATGCAGACAAGAGCACTGCAAGAAAAGGAAAATTCGAAACACACCCTAACAACAACCCAGCGCCAGTGGCCAGTGTGGTATAAAGGGTAAATTTCCCTCACATTCTTTGGAAGAGACCCATGCCCAGCAGTGGGACGTTTATGGGTTGAAATGATGATATATGATTGTAATAAAACAAAAATAAACCTACCTCATATCAGGCGAGAAGTCCACCGAACACGCGTACCCAGCGACCATATGTCCGCTGAAGGTCTTCTTCCTGTTCATCTTGAACCTGTTGAGTGCACTGAACACGATCACTTTGTTGTCCATGGACTGGCACGCGAGCCACTTGCCGTTCGGCGACACCGACACCGCCGGCAGAGAGTGCATTGTCGGATCCGCTATGTACTTCATGTCTACTGGTATGTCCCTGAAATAAATAAATAATATAATAATATTCTACCACATTCACACAGCGCCATCTAGTCCCAAAGTAAGCCATTTTGTTTCGTTCGTTTTCGTTTGTGTTATGGGTACTAAACAACTGATATATTATTAAATTAGTTTTTTTTGAAAATTACACCCTGACACAGAACAAATCTTTATGCTCATCACACAAAGATTTGTCCTGGGTGGGGATCGAACCCACGACCTCCGGCTTAGCAGATAGGTTCACTAACCACTAGACTAACAGGCCAGTCAAAAATAAGTTTTAAAGGTGGAAGTAGCAAGCGGACCAACTAATGGTATGTGGTAATGGCTGGATTATTCCACTTGGCCCCATCGAAAGGAGCCGTCAAAGGAGATTTAGTAGTTTTTTTTTCACAAATTCCCATTGACGGTGATTGCCCTTACCAAGCCTCTTTGCCCACAATAGTATCTAGTTAAATCTATTATAAATAGTTCGTAACATAAAAATTAATCGTGTGATCCGGTATTAAACCCAGAACTGAATGAAATGAAATGAAATCTCGTTTATTCATCTAGGTTACAAGGTAAGACTTATGAAAGTCACAAGATAAGAATGTAACAGGTTATCCGAAAAGTCAGTAAATTTGCCTACGACCATTTCGCTGACGGGGTGGAGCTATGAGAAGAATTGGCAAGAAACTCACGCCACTCTTTTATTTAAAAAAAAAGCTATAGAATACAGCTATGGCATGCACAATCGCAGCAAAACTATATTATAATAAAAATCAAGTTCTGTTATTGCCATACACACATGGCGACTCCTATCTCACAATATATACACAAACGAAGACGGGAACTAAATAACACAGATTCATCAACAGATAGAGCTTAAATTGAACTATCTTTTAAAAGTAGAACTTTGTACGAAATCTGTAAAGGAAATTTTTCCACCAAATCTGAATAGAATTATTTATATAGGTACTATGTATTCCACATTTAATTGCGCACAAACACAATATTTTACATGAATAAATAATTAATGAATGTATTGAATACAATAGCTAATGGTTAAGTAATAAAGTATGACAAACTCAGAATACTAAAACCTTGATGTCTGAACCAACAAAATAGCTAAATTTCCATACATATAAAACTTTTCCTCTATTTCCTATTGCAAATTACCGGGTCCAATTCAAGATTTCCGACTTTATCTATGTCTACCAATATTATAAAGCTGAATAGTTTATTTGTTTCTTTGCTGAACAAGCTAATCTCAGGCATTGCTGAAATTAATTAAAAAATCGTTTTTGTATTGGAGGAAGTTCCATTAGTTGAGGAAGATAGCCTTCCTCAATAAATGGGACTTCCTATATAACATCACGGTAAAAGCAATACCATCTGAGTAAGAGTGAAGAGGTATAAAAGAGTGAATAGATTTCTAAAGGTTCGTCAACACGCTCGTGAGGCCCTGTTGCAGGCTACGGTAACCGCTTACCATCAGGCCGTAAGTCTGTTTACCACCGTCAAGGTATAAAAAAAAGCTGATTAGTGGCTAAGCAAAGCTAAAAAAGAAGTAGACTCACCACTCCCAAACCCTGAGACTTTTATCATCGGAGGTTGTGACGAATCTTCTGTTCTCGTCCACAAACGTGATCGTGTTGACGGCGCCGAGGTGCCGGTCGTACTCCTGCACTATCTCACCGCTGCGGATGTCCCACTAGTGGGCAAAAGTTAATGTTAAGACAATATGTATATTGTATATCATATCATGCATTATTACAGATTTAAATATCTTGTATTCATCTTTCGAGCTTACGACGTTACAACGAAATTCAAATCAGTAATCAAATTTAAGAAAGAAATCAATTTCCAGACAATCTTTTTATATAAATCTCCCGAAAAGATTGGCACAGATGTATCACATCGCACTGACATTTCGTCAGCATTATTAGATGCACACAGAATTTCAGGTTTTGGACTTATACTGAGAAATTTAGGATAGAAAATCCTTTAGGACAGTTTAGGGCTCCACTAACTAGATCAAGTAAAAAACATTTCATTTGATTTTCAACTACTAGTACTAATTTTCAAACTCTGGACTAAACACTGGCACCTTATTGTGAGGTGGTTATTGCGCTGATATCTCTCGTTCAAGAATCAAGACAAGGGCGTCGCAAAGACTTACCCGGAGCTTCACAACAGGTATAAAGGTCTATTGTTCATGATGGAACTTACACAAATAATCTTCTTGTCCGATGTGCCGGCTACAAACAAGTTCTGTTTGTCTTCATCAGGGTTAAACTTAGCGCAGTAAGGCACCTTCCGGGATGTGAACCTGGATATGCACTCGCCCGTCTCTGTGTCCCATAGCTTTATGTAACGGTCGTATGCTGAGAATAACAAATATAATGATTATAAATCTATATAAAGATTGTCATGGACTTGAATAAAAAAATAAAAATAATAATAATACTTGAGTACCTTCTAATAAAAATAATTCAGACACATGTCATGGCCCATAGTTTATTAGTAATAATTCTCTAAATAATTCTTCAATTAAAAATAAAATCTATGTTAGTAAAATACATTAATACAACACACAACATATATATATTATATAATTCTTCTGTACATGTGTTGACAGTGAACAGTGAATTTGAATGAATTTTTGTGTATGTGTTCAAGTGGATTTCGAGGATGGTTCAGATTCACAAATAAAAAAAATACAATCGATTGGTATATCATGCAGGACGTCTGTCGTGTCCGCTAGTCTAATATATAATTAATACATAATCAATACATCATCATCATCATCATATCAGCCTATCGACGTCCACTGCTGAACATAGGCCTCACCTAATTTACGCCACTGCGAACGGTCCTGAGCCGCCCTCAGTCAACGGCCGCCCGCAACCCTGACCAGGTCGTCGGTCCATCTGGTGGGGGGCCAATACATAATCTAATATAATAATTATAATTATTGAGAATTGCAATATTGTTTAAACACATTTTAAAAACTGTACTCTTAAACTATAATATTTGTATGTCCTAGTGACAAAGCATAGTGTGTAAAAATATATTTAAGACCACAATTTTATTGTATGACCTATGTTGAACAAATAAACTATTCTTATTCTTAATCTTTTACTTTCATTTCACATACCGGTGAGAATGTATAAAAATATTGATGAATGTTGAATAAACCAAAGTTGTAAATCAGAATCATAGCAGGTGGAAGGAAATAGTCTCTGCCTACCCCTCTGTTGGTAAAGAGGCGTGATCTATATGTATGTATGTACATGACACTTATGAACGTCATATAAAGTCCAAAAAGTGTCAGTAAATTTTGCTAAAGCCAGTTCAGTCACGAGGTTAAGCCTTAAGGAGAAGAGGCAAGAAACTCAGGCTACTTTTTTTAATACCCCACATACATAACACTATACTATGACGCCTTTTTTCCCGATGGGGTAGGCAGAGGCGCATGGCTTTGTGAACTATTTTTAGCTCAATGAGCATTTTTGCTCTTTAAGCTTAACATGTATAGATATGTTTCGTTTATGGCGTAGTATTACTCACCAGCAGATAAGAACTGTTTGCCTGTGTTGTTGAAGTTGACGTCTCTGACTGCTTGTCTATGGCCGAAGTATGTTCTTATACAACGACGGTCGCCGTATACTTCCCATAACTGAAAAAAAAAAATATTTGTTACAAACTGAAAGGTAAAAAGAATTTTGCTCTTATTTGGAATTTATTATATTATTTGGACAATAGAGATTGTGGCTTAAATTAATATAATTAAATTAAAAAATAAAACCAGCAAAGTTTTAAAGACATCATTCAAATTCCTAGGCCTATGTTCAACAGTGGACGTCATTGGGCTGATATGATGATGATGATGATGATGATTCAAATTCCTTCCAGCTCTCTAGAAAGAGGAGAGGAGACCCAAGCTGAGCAGTAGGAATCCAATCTCAGGAACTACTGAACAGAATTTAAAAATTGATTTTTGTGTTGGATTGTCTATTTATCGTGGAAGGATAAGGCTGTACAACATCACGCTAAAACGAAAAGGAACTGAGTATTGCGAAGCGAAGCTCCAGGCAACAGCTAGCAGTTCATAATGATGTTTACGTACTTTGACCCTACAGTCCATGCCGGCGGAGAGCATGAGATGCGCGGTGTTGGGGAACCAGCGAACTGTCGCCACGCCCTTCGTGTGACCCTTCCACGTGAACACGTGCGCCTGAAACATGATTACATAATGTTATACATAGCTTACAATACTTTTAAAGAAGATAATAATAATTATTTTGGCCTACCTACAGAAATAACTTGCAACTGGAAAAGTAATCAATATTATAATTATATAATATTCCACGCGGACGAATTCGCGGGCACAGCTACTGCGTAATATTAAAGGATATACCTTTGGTAAGAAGCACTTGTCGGGCGGAGTGTCGCTCCTGAGTTGTGTCTCGCTTCTGGGCGGTTCTATCCACGACCTGCCTTGGTAGTCCGTCGGGTTGTCAACTGTAAACAAACAAAAAAATCTGTGATATCAGATGAATGTATTTAAAATAGCCTATGTGTTCCTCTGGAGCCTAAATTATCTTTAATTGACATTTAATGAAGATCAGTTGAGTGGTTAGGGAATGTACCCAAACTATTTGACTCATATATTATTCCCCTAGTAGAGGATATTGACTAAGTGACGAAAATCTAACCCCTCCTCCACTGGTATTTTGAAGATCCGCCTCCCGTCCCCCTGAACGGGTAACGTAGTATGGGTATGTTTCCTTAAGGCTTGTAAGAGTTAAAACCAAACAGTTACTACAGTTACATTTATAATATCAAATTAGTATGTAAAAATCAAATCCTTCTTGTTTTGAGACTTTTCATTCTAATTTTTGATGTTATTCTTATGTAAATACTATCCACAATTGCTGTAGAAGTATTGATAAAGTATGCTGAATGTATAATGGTCAGGAAAACAAATAATGAACAGTAACTCACTGTGGAATATAGATTTCTCCTCCAATGGTTTATCATCGTCCACTTTGCCTTTCTTCTGTCGCTTGGCCACGATTTCCGCCAGTTCCTTAGCTTCGTCACCTTCCGGCCTCATTACTCTGAAAAAAATCATTAGCATATAAATTTTTTTACAGAGAGATGAATATGTTAGCATTGACGCCCACTCCTTAAGGAGCCAGAGGTTCAGGTCCATAGAAATGGTCAGACCAGATCTCCAAACAGCTGGAGTTGCCGTAAACACCGGCTTCCACCAAGTGACAGACGGCACCGGGTAGAGAACGAAACTTATCACCTAATCGATTTATGGATTCACGATCCTCAACAATGAGGAAATGATTAAGAGAAAGATTACTTACACTTACTACACTTTACTATACCTTTGTTCACCCTCATATCCTCCCCAAGGTCCCAAGAATCCTGTGACATCTTCTGGGTTGTCATTTCTGTTTCTTTTCTTTTTGTCTAGAGGTCTTTTCTTTATAGTTTCAAACACAGACTTGCCTTCTGCTTCTTCTGGTGCTGCTACCATTGCTGATACTATAAGTAAAATAGGTTTATCAATTCTTTGTTTTAACAAATATCCAAATTATAATTGTCCTTGGTAAAAGACAAAAGTATACACCACCACTCGGAAAACATGAGAATCAGATATTAAACTTGGTAATAAAGTTAGAAAGCCTACAGCTTAGGTCAGGGATAGTAAACCTTTATTGATGAATGGCTACCACATGCTTTCAAAGATTTTTTGCTTAAATGGATAACACCCGAATCCTCTCTTGCACACACTACTAGTGCCACCCTCTAAAAAGAGGCTCAAGAGAGTCAATATGCTTCCTAATTTAGGAGACCTAAGGCTATAGGGCCCTATCCCCTAACTCACAACATCACCCAATGCATTTGCTCATAGTCTAGAGATCGCAAATAAAATATAATGAATAATAAAACTGTAAATACCAGTGCCAATTACATTTATTTTTTTTATTATTACACTTGTTAGTAAACTTATTGTTATGCCATATATTCTACAAGCCATTTCTGTAATATGTGCCAATGGTTGGCCCATGCCCAGCTTGGATTACTACTGGACTAATAAAACTCAAGCAATTACTTTGTCACCATTGCTGATATATGCATAATATTGATCAACTCACCTACAATAGCATCACCACTGCCTGTATCACCTTCTGTAGAAGGATCCACAGCATAACCGTAACTCGTAAAAGTTCTTCTTTGATTTTCAAACTGAAAGTCGCTAATATGTGCTTTTTCTACATAACCAGACAATGTGTTTCTACTGGCCTTCATCTGTTGTGTTTGGAATGGGTTTTCAGGTCCGTATGTGGGGGCGAATAGCTCCTCAAACTTAGGATTGTGCATTAGTTCTTGATTATTTGGTATTAGTACTCTTGTGTCATCATTATTCTGAAATTATAAAGATGTAACTATGTTCAAGAATCAACAGAGTTGATAATTTTGTAAGATTACTTAGTTAGATAGTTGATACATTTATTTTAAGAAATCATTATTAAATTAGTGTTACCTATTTATACCTATATAGGTATCTATAAGGTAAACTTCAAGTCTATCAGCATTGAAGGTAAATATTACTTATAAAATTATTAAGTTGATATATTTAATTTAGAGGTTGTACTAATTTTAACTATGCACTATACTCACCGTCGGCATGACGACTGGTGCTGCACATATTTGCAATGATTTAGCAACAGAAAAGTTTTGATCAACAGGCTTTAAATGCGTCAACAACTTTTCGTTGCTGTTTTCCTTTGCAATCTCTTTATCACTGGCTCCTTCATCTTCGGAACTACTACCATAGTTTTGTATATTTAACATTATATCTGGTATCTATCTACTTATAATTAATCAAGTTTGTTATATTAAAACTACAAAATTTCAAAACAGCAACCTTATTTTGTTTGATAGGTACGTCTCATTCATCACCTTCACTGTTCATCACGCTTTGGTTGACAACACAGAACACTTGACATTTAGCTTTGGTCTATCAAAAGTTAAAAGAGCGAGAAAGAGAGACAGGGTTGTTCGTTAGCAAGAAAGTGATACAATATTTTTAATGCAAAATATATTTCAAAAATAAAGGATAACGGTTCCTTCATTTGACAAAATTGTATTTCGTTTAGAAATTTCATTTATTTACGTCCGTCATTGAGAACTTGGGTTTGGTATTTTTGTCTTAAGGGCGTCACATACGGTGAAGATGCTATAATATTTCATCTTAAGATACCTTGATATAAAATATTATAGCATCTTAAGGTATCACACACGGTTAAGTTACTATAATATATATTTTCGAATCATTCTCTCTTGACTAGTACAGGAGTCACACGTACATTTCGTCACTCTAACTAATATACATGGTGATCCAAATTGAATACGGCACTATTAGGTATATTGGACAGCTCGTCGGATGACAATTCGGACTTTGAATTTGACTTGCAAATTTCTGCCGCACATTCTAAAAGCCAAAAAATTTGGATAGAAAACCATTTAAAGCTAAGGAAAGAGCGCGGTGAATTTAATCTTTACGAAGACCTTTCATCAAAACTGTTCCAAATTTATTTTAAAAAAACAAAAGAGATTTTTGTTAGTATTCACGATTTGATTAAAGACGACATCAAGAAAAACTTCCTTCATATTCATAGAGAGTCATTCTTCGCCATAGTGTTCAACCTTTGATTACCTACCTATATTGCTTACTCGATGGTTCTTCAGTTTTGTCACAAAACTACATCTTAGTGCACTTCAATGCGTTCAGAACTTTGGTAGGGAATTAAAAAACTTAGATTCAGTAAATATTCATTTAATTATAATAATCAAAATAATAAAAAAGAAGACACTTGCAAATAGAACGCTCACGAACGTAATTACTCTAAATAATTAATTCAATCACCAGTCAAATTCACCAGTCATGACCAGTCACGAAACACACGCCCTACACCCCAATTTCTGTGCACACCCTGTATAAGGAGCTTGCTATATATTATGGATCTTAAGATGCCATCTTAAGATGATATTCTCCATGTTAAGATATATTTCGTATCTTAACATGATATTTCGATATCGCTCGACATCTTAAGATGCCGTAATATGAAAATATATATTAACTTAACCGTGTGTGATGGTTCATAGAAAATGTATAGTGAGCGATATTGTATCTTAACATGAAATATTATAGCATCTTCACCGTATGTGACGCCCTTTATGCTTATTACTTTGTCTATGGAGTGTATGTTTTGACAGGGCTACCAACCACACTGTTAAAATCCATAAGTCAGGTGACGAGCCCGTGTGACGGCCTTATTGAAATTAACAAATAAAATACCCAAAATAAAATTTAAAATATGGCTTTGCACGCGGCTGTTAAGGGAAAACTGATCAGTGTCATCGGAGATGAGGTAAGTAACTAAATTCACCCTAAAATCTGTCATAAACTGTCATTAGAAATTGTGTCCGTTTTATGCCCTATTTCTAGCAAATAAATGCATAAATCTCTTTCAAAATGTTTCTACCTGATTCCAGGACACATGCGTTGGCTTCTTGCTGGGTGGTATTGGCGAAATCAACAAGAACAGGCACCCTAACTTCATGGTTGTTGACAAGAGTAAGTACATTATGTTTATCTTTGAATCCTCCGCTATGCACATAGAATCTCACAAAACTAATAAGATTCTTATATAATCGTAATTAAACTTAGAACTGAATACCAGATGTGCTCGCTAAAATCTATTTTCGGTCTCCAGTAGTCTAAACAATTTGAATAGACAGTAACCATGAGTATATGTTTTAAAATATGCCATATACAACCTTACCTACTTATATATTATGTACCTACTTAAATATTGGTGCTAATTAATGTATTTCATAGGTTGGCTTCTTAAGATAAATTTGTATATAGATGTTTATTATTCGAAGTATATACTTGAATCATACCTATTAGCGTTCTTCATAAAGTGTACAAAAAGATTAGAACTATTCTCATAAACCAAAAAAAAAACTTTAAAGGCATGATGTACCGTTAACAAAATAATACCCTCACTGTGAATAATAGTCATGAGATGAGAAACTGCATCTACATGCACTGATGAGATGGTGGCTGAATGGATAAGGGACCGGCGTGCAAATCACGCGCAAAATTTATATGTACTAGTCTAGTGACTTACCATCTGCTAACATTGAATGAAAACATCGTGAAGAAACCCACATACCCTAGAAGAAATTCTATGAGCCTGTCTGATCCACGAACCCGCACTAGGCCAGTGTGACTGGATTATGGCCTAAACCCTCTCAGCTCTTTAGTTAGAGGAGAGGAGACCAGAGCCCTGCAGTGGGACTGATTGGGTTGCTGATGATGTATGAGAAACTGCATCATTGGGTAATTTTGAAATGTTATAATAAATAATTCACACAGATATAAATTACCAGGCATACAAGTCTAAATACATACATATTGCTGCATTTGCTGCGCTAAAGCAGTTGAATTATTGTTATTTATGTATTAAATAAATCATATGTTGGTCAGAATAAGTTTATAATTTTTATAATCATTCATCTTAAATCTTATAAATCTATAAAAACAATATTCAGTCATAAATGTGACCCTTCTTTGTTTGAAATCCATGTGTAATCTGTTATTGTCACTTCCAAATTGATGATGTGACAATAATATTGAAGATAAAAGTATTACAAAGAATTATGCTATAAATATATAATCTATTCTTATATTTAACGCTGAAGAGTTTTTGTTTGTTTGGTTGAATAGGCTAATCTCAGGCATTACTTGCCAATTTAAAATATTTGTTTATGAAATGAAAGTGAATAAAGATCATCACAGAACTCCTATATTCTACACAAATTTAATTATTGCACATTTGTAAAAAAAAAAGCGATGGTGGCTGAATGGATAAGGGACCAGCGTGCAAATCACGGGGTCCGAGTTCGATCCTGACCAGCAGTACCAATGTGGATTTCACTTTGTGGAATTTATATGTACTAGACAAGTGACTTACCATCTGCTAAAGGTGAAGGAAAACATCATGAGGAAACCCACGTACCCTAGAAGAAATTCTATGAGTATGTCTGATCCACCAACCCGCACTAGGCCAGCGTGTGTGGATTATGGCCTAAACCCTCTCAACTCTCTAGTTAGAGGAGAGGAGACCCGAGCCCAGCACCCACTGCTGGGCTTAATGGGTTGCTGATGATGACATTTGTAAAAAGCGCATTTAATTACATGCAGTAGTTTTTGCATGCGCAGTGCAAACATCCAGACAGACAGACAAAAATTAAAAAAAAATTGTATTGGCTTCTGTAGCCCTTAAAAAAACCACATTATTTTTCTTCAATATCTTTTATCTACAGATATCGATTCATTACAATTTTATTATATTATGTATATTATATGAATGGTGTTGTAACTGTTTTTTTTTTTAAATAATCATATTGAATTCTTAGTTGTATAATATTCTACAGTGCTGAAGTTTCAGGTTATAAATTGATATTTATTTTATAAAATTATAATAATTCTAGACACAGCAGTGAGTGAGATCGAAGAGTGCTTCAAGCGTTTCGTGAAGCGTGACGACATCGACATCATCCTGATAAACCAGAACATTGCTGAGCTGATCCGCTACGTCATCGACGCTCACACCGCGCCCGTGCCCGCCGTGCTCGAGATACCCTCGAAAGATCACCCCTATGATGCTAGCAAGGACTCCATTCTGCGTCGCGCTAAGGTAGGCTAGGCTAACGTTTAAAAATTGGGTACGATGTGGCGAATGACATGAATATCCAGGTAATATGACGGGCGGCATTACTTATTTTACCTATTTTTACGGCACAAAGTCCTTAGCTGTGGCGGAGCTTAGGTGAGGCCTATGTCCAGTAGTGTATTGTATGTATGTAGTACATACAACAACTACTTGCTATCGGAATAATGATTATTAAATTTTATTTACCAGCATAAGAAACTCATTTCATAGCCATTTAGAATCTTGATGAAATGGATACCTAGCAACCTAATTACTTGGTCTAAATTGCCGTAGCAGCATAGTTTTTTTTTTTCAGTACGGGGAGTCGAATTCGTGTGATTAGGAAACTCATTTTTGTCAATAACTAATATAAAAATAAATCCTTAGGGTAGTTCTCTTTGTAATCTGTCTATACTTATAAAACTGACTGACTGACCTATATATCAACGCACAATCTAAACTGCTGATCATAAATAGAGACATGAAATTTGGAGGGTGTGTTCTTTGTGATGCGCAAGTATCCACTAATTCGGGTTGAATTTCGAATAACCCTTGTTTTTCGAAATTCAACTCCTAAAAGGCTGAAACGGTGTATTAAAGGTTGTATGAAGGAATTGTGTTCACAGATCTTTTTACTTCGAAACTTGGTAACACATGTTCCTTGCTTTTTGAAAATTCGACAAAGCACTGGAAAACTAAGTGGTATTTATTTTATATGTTTTTATGGACGGTTAATACGAAAATTATCTCACAAAAAGCAGTCCAATTCAAAAACAGGTATCTCGTGGTGTTTACGAAAATAATATCTATTTTGAAATACAAGACATTGGACAGCGGACATAAATAAGTAGTGCGGTAAACAACGTGACAAATATTGAAATTTGCGCGGACGAAGTCGCGACAAAGCTAGTGTTTGTTAAAATAGTAATAACTTGAGTACCATAGTATTTATTTTTACGCCCACAGTTTTGGAGTTAGGATTAAAAATATCAAAAAACGTAGAATATCAAATTTATTTGCTGACAATTATCAAGAAAATATCTTTAGACTTTAGTGAATGGCAACGAAAATAGATGGCGCTGTATAGAGTTACAGCAAATTAGCCCATGTCTATAAAGTATTTTTGGAATATAAAATACTAACGGTATTTCTTTTGTTTCAGGGCATGTTCAACCCTGAAGACTTGGTACGCTAATATAATTTAATAAGTATTATAAATATATATGCATGATATTGTTGTCTTGAAGACCGGCAAATGTAAATACAGCCATGTTGAAAGCCCGCTAATACTAATCGCGACTCACAAAACATTTTAGTGTGCAATTATACAATAAAACAGACTAATAATACATTCCACAACCCACAAAGATTTATTTTAACTGTTACATTGAATGAAAACCATATTTAAATGTGATAAATTATTGAAAATGTAAAGCTGGGATTACATTAGTGATGTGACATATTAATCAAAACCAATGAAGTTACGAAGTTATGACGTTAACAATGTATATAAAATGGCTAGTGTATTCTCAGCTTAAAATGATTATTAACTCTTATAGATTTGTTGAACTTGTATTATAGAATATAAAGTACCAGTTTGTTGTTTTATTTCTGATTTTGAGTGATTTTGCTTTACTAACAACTACATCTACATACATAAAAACCAATTGGTATTATAAAAAGCGTCTACACTACAAAAAAAAAGAATTGAAGGCCATAATTTATATTTCTTCATAATACATCTGATTTGTCTAAAAATTATTTGGATTTGAAGCAAACGTATTTCGTAATTTAAGGGTATTCTGTTAGTGAAACAAAGATGAGGGTTTCGTTAGCAATAAATGGCGCTGATTGGTGCAAGGGTATCAGATACCCCGAAAAATTTTGCTAAAGAAGTTATTTTACCATAAAATTGTTATAATCTGTCTAGGTATCTAATCTCAGTAGAACCGCATTATGAACTAAATCGACACAAGGTTTGTTTTTAGGGTTCCGTACCTCAAAAGGAACAAACGGAACCCTTATTGGTATAGGATGACTGTTGTCCATCTGTCAAGAATATCTTTCTCAAGAACGAATACTATAGAAAGAATACTCGGGCCCGTAGTAAGTAAACGCAATCAAAAGCGCTTGGCCGGTTTTTTAATAAAATTAACAGCAAAATTAATAATGCAACTAGGTACACTACACTTATCAGGCCTAAGGGGTACAAAATGACATTTACGTCATTTGGGAATTGGTTTACTTGCGTCATTCTAGGGAACAGGGTGTGACTGACACTGGCAATGTTTAAGGTGTAGTAGGTAGTAGGTACAAGAGCTAAAATTGCCATCTTGTTGTTGCTTCGACTAAGTACTTATACCTCAACAATAATTAAACTCATTAAGTATTATTATTTGTTGGGCTAGAAGCCGTTAGCGGCGGCCCCCTTGCTACCTCGACCAGAATTGATCTATTTTAGCGTCCCTTAGTACCTATAGCTCAATAATTGAACTCATTACTTATACCTATTATCTTCTAAACTAAGACACGACTTATAAATAAATAAGTGACTTGGCGACTAATTTCGACAAATGAGCGACTAAATTTGGAAGAAAAATTATACTTGCTAGGCCCTATTTTTTTATGTGGCCAGTAGGGAGTATCTCCCCGGATCGGCCACCTATAAAACCTTATAAATTTTGAACCAGATAACTAATAGTGACTAATAGGGCGTTGTTTTTAAAAAACAGAAAAAAAAAAACAATATGTTAAGCGACAAATTTTCACTAATAAGCAACAATTTTTTTGTGTTATTAAAATTTAAATCCCGGATGGTGGCCAAGTCAGTGTCAGTCACACGGAAACGGGCTGTTAAAATTGTTACAACCCTGCATTTGCAGACGAAATCTATTTTATTTTCTAAACGAGATACTAAAGTGTAAACACTGAACCTAACATTAGCATGTAATGTGTTAAAATGTGAACGAGTGTGTTTTAGACTATTATGGGTACCTAATTGACGTTGTCAGGCGTTGTGTCATGGCTTCCCATGAGCATTTGTAAAAAGCCATCAATCCATGGACTTTTGAAGCCCTTGCCATCCATAGAATAGTGTTGCTGTGTCCAAAATTGACAAAAGTGTTGTCACAAAGTCTTGTAAAGTGTTTGACTCTGTTGTTGCCCCTACTAATGTTGTGATTGATATTATTTCGAGTGGTTTGCTGTGACTGTGACATTTGTGCTTTAAATAAGTAAGTATGATATAAATAATATTGTTTTATTTTTTTCGAAAAGTATTTATTTTTGATTTTTTTCTTCTTTATTTTACAGTCCATGTTCGGCGCTGATAACTACGCTAATTAAAATTAAAATTGTAATTTTATTGTAATTAATTGGCATAGATAATAATTATGTATATTGGTATAATAAAACATATGAAATAATATTTTACATATTTATTTTTAGAATATTAACAAGCTTAAAATAAAGAACTCACACACGTACATTTATAATACAGCGCACACAAACATATTTATATAAAAAAGCTAACGTTTGTCAAATATTTGGTTTTAAAATTAGTCAGAAATACCCGTAATTAAATATCTGTTATTGATTAGTAGAGCCTGTTACTCAGAAAGAGTCATTTACTTTATTACTCGTCGAATTCAGCGACATCGTTTTCGGCCTTCTTGTGACCTACCCAATCCCATTTGGAGTAGTGGAGCTTGGTCTTTTTGAACTTCGGATTCTTAGACGTTATGCGTACGAATATACGGCGACCGAATAGTGGCTGCAGCTGTCTGAAGTTGTCTACAAGTGGAAGATTCAGGTTGGAGAGAAGACCACGGAAGTTATCCATCTGTAAAATGATATAACAGAATTAGCTAACGTCTTTCATTGACATACCATAAAAGGTTACAACGTATTGTGGGCCACTGAAACGCCTTTCCAGCAATCGTGTAGATATAAGACTTGCAGTAATTTTGATAAAAATTACAAATCATCACGCCTTATTTTTCCAAAAAGGTCAGCAGTAGTTTAACAACACTCCTACGTTTCGTCAGCTACGTTATGTCTTATATAGGGAGCCTACTGCTAATTACCATGCACATTGAAGATAAATATAGTTGAATGCTTACCTGGAAGACAGAAATTGGGAGGTAGTCAGAGAAGACGACCCATGTGACAGCTTCAGCGCAAGGGGGTGTGGTGAGGGAACCCTTGTAGGTGTAAAACCTTTCAGTATCGAGACCAGAGAGGATCGAGGAGAGTGAGAAAGTGTGGGGCAACTGCATACTCGTGTTGTAATTCTCAATGGCAGTCAAGTTCTTCACGATGGGCGTCAGGAGCTTGGCGTCGAATTCAACGACCTGTGAATGGAAAATTATGTTTTCGTTAGTCGATTTTGCAGCAAGTTTACCTACAAACTTCATGTACGATTCTTTATACTTGAACGCTTTGAAAGGAATTGGTCATTGGTACAGCTAAGAATGTTACGTAGAAGGGCTGTCCAGCTGAACCAACTAGGGGTCCTACATGACGTCTAATGATAACGATTTATATTTTTGATTATTAATTATACTTAATTGTAATTTTCACATGTCACTTAACAAAATAGAAGCACATTGTATAAAACCTAACGACGAATGCATTAACTCTATTTTATGTGAAATAAATCATTCATTCATTCATTCAAACGAAAGTGGGCTTTTGCCCCAAAGCTATTGCCCATGATGGAAAGTTTCCAGAACACATGGTACATGTCCTTTATTAAAAGACTATTGAAGAAAGCACTTTCATGAACGTAGCTATCTTTAGCTATGACTTTAATATGATCGATGTCTATTGATCTGCATTGTTTACCATCTATCAGGCTACTCTGACATAGGCAATGGTTTCTTGATGAAAGATACCGATAAAGTATGAGTATAAAATAATCTGTATAAAATGTTCACCTGGTAGAAGAACGCAAGCACGCAAAGACCATCAGGATGCTGTAAAGCCTCAGCAAGATTTCTGTATTTCTTGTTTCTATGGATGATGTGCATTTCAAGTGGCAGACGCATGTCGTTGAGTGTGTGTTCAGAACCACGGTTGTTCTTGTCTCCCCAGTGAAAGTGCAGACCTTCTATTTCATACTCATTGTCTAAGGGACCGCCAAATATGTACGGAAGCCGGAAACCTTTCTTCTCTTCTTCGGAACTGTATTTGGGAATGGTTAACGCCACTGTAATAAAGAGATGACATTGTAAGTATACATTTATGTATCAAATGGACATGATAGCCACAATTGCAAATGCTACGGACCTAGTGCATCCAAATGTACCAATCTATAGTTTTTAATTATATCTCTAGGCACGAAAAAAGTAATTTAAAGAAACGAATCTAAGAAAAATCTATCTTTATGTTTCATATACTTTTGTTCAAAGGGACTCTTCATATAAGTTGCAAAGCGTTCCGCGCAGGTTTATATCTTTCTTAAATTGAAAGATTACAATTGTGTTTTTGGAAAAATATCTGTATCAGCCCGGAGTGTGGAAATGTGCCCGGGTGATGACAATAGGCTTTTCTCTTTCTATTCATTAAAATCACCGATTAATCCTACATTTAATTTTGAAGTAATAGCTTTTTCTTCGTTTCTTACCTGAATGCCCATTATTGGTTATTGTAAGCGGTCCTGGCAACGGATTTTGATAACCAATGAGCTCCATGGCAGGGATTGATATAGGAATAGCTTGTCTAGCGGCGATAGCTATAGGAGACTGCTGACGACCACCGCATGCTGGATGAAGGACTGCCCAACGTCTCTGATCTGAAGCGCGGTAACCCCAGCCGAGTACTAAGGATACTGAAAATAATAAATACAACGTTTATTTCTCTCCATCCACGAGTGAGTATGGAACGAGTACTACCATTAACGAGTGGATTAAATTTTCGAAAAATGACAATTAATTACCGACCTTAGCAAAAAGCAAAAAGGTTCATAATACCTAATAAATAAGATGAACATTTTTATTCGCTCACTTACTCGCTATTGATCGTTACTACTCGTGAGCGATTCTGTTTAATTTGTATGTTTGAAAGACAGAAACAAACCAGGAATGAGGGTTTCATTGTTAAAATATAAGTACCTACCTCACTCTTTTGGCTTTCACGAGCCCCTCGAACGAGGTACAGTTAGTAACAAAAGTAACTGAACGTATCCATAATTTCAAAACGCACTTAAACGCATGGCATACATAAACTACTTAACAAGACTAGTGCCAGAATTTAATTATCATCTTAAATTCAATTCTGGCATTAGTCTGTTAAGTAATTTATGTACTTTGAAATTATTGTTTATGTTCAGCTACTTTTGTTGCTGACTGTACCTCGTGAGTGACAGACTCACCAATGCATCTCCATGCACTGAGCGCCAAGCCATAAAAGTCATTTTTTTATATTTAGTAATAAAACAGAAAATTTATGTTACACAGTTTGGTGGGTTTACAAAAATATTGTAATGATTAGTTCCGAATAAATGCTTTATTATTTATAGATGTATCACTTGTACATAAGTTACATTATAGTATGTATGTATATTTATAATTTATATATCTATATATTTAATTTATTTTAATATACCTATATCCTTTATTATATTATGTACCTACTTGTAAATGTTTATTGTTATTAGAATATTTATTATCATATTGATGTTATTAACTGAAAGCACCTACCTCAGTTTAGTCTCTACATCACCCTAAAGTTGGCTGGTAGATAATGCCTCAGGTATTAAGTCCGCTTTTGTACTGTTTTATGCAGAACGTTTAATAAATAAAATAAAAAAATGAATAAATATTTATTTAATGTCAATCTTTATCATTTATTTTTAACGACCAGACTAGAGTTATGTCGACTACAGCCGATATTGGCGCTCAGGGCACGCATGGCGCTAGTTGAGTGTATAACCAACATTGGCGTTCAAAACGGTAATAGAGTGTTTAGTATTTGGCGGCTGAAACGTGAAAAGTAAATAAATGTAAAATAGAATTTTTATTTTCTAATTAAAGTGAAACGTCTGTTACGTTTCATTTCAAATTATGTTGATCTATTTAGGGTGGCAAGATAGTCTTCTCCGTACCTAAAACGGGGATAGTGGGGGAATGTCAAGATCACCGACATCAACCCCCTGATTCTGAACTGTCGGAAAACATTCAGCCGGTAATGTCAGTTTATTTAAATTTAAAAAACAAAATGTTGAAAAAAATACATGGCTGTAGAAAAATATCTAAAATGAATCAGTTTTTAATTTTCAATACGATAAAGTATTTTCTAACATTAAATAACTTAAGTCGTAAAAATACGTCGTTCCAAGATTTCAAAAAAATTTACAATCCATAAGCAATCTGACGAGTCAGAATCAGGGCCCTCGAGTGCATACAGCTACAAACGCGGCAAGTTCGGATCAATAGCCTTCTAAATAACAAACCAGCCCCCTGATTCTGACTCGTCGGCTTGCTCCCAGATCGTAAACTTTTTCGAATCTATTATTATCTATTATTCTATCTTTTTCGACGTATTTTTACAGCTTAAGTTATTTAATATTACAAAATAGTCTACCGTATAGAAAATTAAAAACTGATTTAACTTACGATTTGTTCCTACAACCATCTATTTTTAACATTACGTTTTTTAACTTTAATTAAACTGACATTTCCGTCCGAAAATTTTCCGACAGCTTAGAATCAGGGGGCAGCTGCTTTTATTCAGATTTCTTAAAACTAATGTAGGTAATTATGAATAAATATTATTCTGTCATAATTTTCATTTTATATATCTAAACTAATATTGTAAAATTTGCATGCTATCGAACTTGCAAGAGCTAGGATGCAACATGAGCGTAAAAATCCACTTCCTGCACTCACATTTAGACCGATTTCTAGAAAATATAGGCGAGTTTTAGTGAGGAGCAAGGAGAAAGATTTCATCAGGATATTCGGACCATGAAAGAGCGTTATGAGGGAAGCTGGGACTCCCATATGATAGCAGACTACTGCTGGAGCTCGCAAAGAGACCTACGTCAAGTCGTACATGCAAGGAAATCTTACAAAAGATCATTTGATTGCGTAAATTAGAAATTTGGCTAACAATGTATTAATTTTCTTGTAGTTTTTAGACAAAATAGTAAAATTCTATAATTCAAAAAGTAAAGCTGCTAGCAATCTTCCACTAGTTTTTTCACAGTCAGAGTTATAGATGTATATTATATATTAACAGTAAAAAAAATCAAGGAAACAAAAATTGTGTTGACCAGTGTAATTTATTATGATTGTGTGCATGGCCCATTATTAAATTGAGAACAGAAGACGCAAAATGAATGGACACCTGATACGACACGATCCGCTTATAAAAAATATCATAGAAGGAAAGGTAGAAGGCAAGAGAGGAATAGGTAGACCAAGGAGGACTTTTATAAAACTATTATCAGGTGGTGAAAGAAATAGCAGAAAAAAGAGAGTATTGGAAATTACTCGAACGACAAAAGCGCAGGTCTTAAATGAAGAGAAAGGGAGAGAGAAATGCATAATGCAACCAAACAATCGAAGCACGGCCAAAAATTTGTAAGTCAGTAAGTATATCTGGTTGTCAGTGGTCAGTCAGCCCGTGACCGCGGTCGGCGCAATTCAATCGAAACATCGGGCAAATAAATAGAGTATTTAATATAAAATATAATAAGTAAAGTTGAAACAATTAAAAAAGTAGGTTTTACTCAACAAATATAGAGTACTGTATAGTAGTTCTAAAAGTCCTTACAAAGTATAAAATTGTTTTTTATACATTCAGTAAGGAGAAATGTTATTACATGACCACGGGAGTCAAATTCCACACGTGCTACAGTAATTTTCTCTATAATATGATAAGTAACGATGCTAATGTGGAATTACTCGAGCGTCGTGGAGACCATTGAATTTGAAAATGTAGTGATATGAAGAATAAAATGTTTACAATGTTTCTTCTTTAAGCGGTGGAGCGAGGAAGCGGCTACAGATTTTCAGAATCAGATCCTTCCTTCCTTCTTCAAACGAGGTTTAAAGAGAGCTATCCTCTCAAGGTAGGCAGCGGCCTGGCTGTGCCCCTAGCATTGCCAACGTCCATGAGCGGCGGTAACCACTTACCATCAGGTGGGCCGTCTGCTCGTCTGCCACTTTCGGCAATAAAAAAAAAAAAAAAAAAAAAAAAAGATCAGATCAGATTATTGTGATAGTTTAGGTGCTCCAATATGTCTTGACAACAGTGCTATATTTAGGTACCTGTGGTTTTGTTTGATAGGAATGGCCATAAAATAGTTCTCAACTCTATCATAGCGGCAGCGCCTACAGCCGTTATGACTGCAAATCGCTGACACATGTTTTACTTTATTAGCTAGGCGCACTCATTCTACTAATCGATTTTTGTTACTTTCATCATGCTCATCATTTCAGCCTATTGCAGTCCACTGCTGGACGTAGACCTCTCCTAACACGCGCCATAGCACTCAGACCTCCGCCTTCCTTCCTTCCTTTTTTGTTACTTTAGCTTGTGCAAATTATGCTTTTATCGTTATTTTTGCATTATTTTTTCTAAATAAAAATAAATCAATCGCCCTGATAAGGTCCAGGAAATGTTAGTTTTTTGCAAGTTTGTGACACTCTCATGTGTAAGATATGCTAAAATCGTCATATTATTGAAATGTACACTTTTCAACTAGTAATTAACCTAACCCACCTTACCATAATCTGTCGCGCTCGAGTAAATCATCGTTTAGCATCGTTGCCTCCCTAACTACTATGAAAGTACAATGGGTAATTGTCGAAGTAGATTCACAATACAATTGATTCAATATTATTTAAACAACCCAGCTCGTAATTGTTATTAAAAATTTCTTTAGATAATGTTTTGATTATAAGACTCGGACACCATCAAAGAGATGTGTTTAACAAACAATAGAATTTCACACACGCTGTTCATTGCACGTCTATTGATTGCTGAAACACAATGTCATTATTATT
Organism: Laspeyria flexula; assembly: GCA_905147015.1. NCBI lineage: Eukaryota > Metazoa > Arthropoda > Insecta > Lepidoptera > Erebidae > Laspeyria > Laspeyria flexula. Next base: position 14,977,553 of record LR989958.1, on the reverse strand, counting down.
TAGATGGTAACCGACACTTTATTTAAAACCCATTTTATACTATGTGCAGATTACACAGCCTGGTATTTTGCTGTATAGTCTATTAGATACGTGATATAATATTATTATCTAATATAAATCTAGATAGGCCTACCCCCAAAGCAAAAAGAGGGGTGTTATAAGTTTGTTTTTGTTGTGACTGTGCGTCTTTGTATGTGTGTCTATGGCATTATAGCTCTTAAACGAATGAGCCGATTTTTCTGAGGTTTTCTGTTTGAATGCTGGCGTAATTATTTTAATAACTGTTTTAAAGATTTAAAGTGAAACACAACAACACAAACGTGGATTAATAATTATTGTAAGATGGGCGTCTTTTCAGAATTTTAAATGACAATTAACATTAAAAAGGCATACCAAGATTGTTTATTAAATAACGTATAAACAGACTATATCACTTTTTACGACGAAACTCGAAGATCAAAACGGAATTTTCCCTGCAGAATACCATACACGTTCCTACTTCAAATGTCAACATTCTAATGCACGACAGTTCGTTTCACTGTCGCGCTCGACAATGAGGCGCAAACGCCGCGTTCCAGTCATCAACGCTGACACAAGTGGTGAGAGAGACGGGCCGAGGGGGGGATTGAGGGTTCAGACCCCCCCCCTCTAAATGTTTAAAGTATTACAAACAAGATCGAATAAATAATTTTGTAGATTTATTGAAGTAAAACCTGGCTTACAAACCCTACCTGGCTTTAAAAACTTGGCCTCCTCCTTCCCCCCCCCCTCCCCCGGAAACTACAAACTACGGAACTACTACGCCCCTGGCTGACATTACCTACTTGTTTCGAATTTGGGTATTTGTGACATTCATAACTTGTGACTTTTTAAATTGAGTAAACGAGATTTGATTTGATTTCATATCCTTTTGTCACCGCTTTAGTAGAACCTGAATTAAATTATGATACCAGGGTCCTGATTCTGAGCTGTCGGAAAGTTTTCGGCCGGAAATTTCAGTTAATTTAAAGTTAGAAATACGTAGTGTTAAAAAAGAGATAGCTGTAGAAAGGAAAGGAATATTAAGCAGTTTTTAATTATCTACTTACACGTAAACCTATTTTCTACCAATAAATAGGTAACTTATACTTACGGTAAATAAACTTCGTTTTAAAATTCGTAAAAGTTTACGATGATTCTCATTCCGAGGGCTCAGAATCAGGGGGCTGTTACACTGGCACAAATAAAATACGAATTATAAAATGTACCTAGGTAAGTGCTTATATACCTAATTATTTTTTCCAATAGTGCTGTCAAAACATGTGTAAACAATGTGTTATGCCTTAGAATAAAATGAAAACTATTGCATAAATATCGAATTTATATTCTGCTTTACATTAGCATGGAGAAATCTGAAGAAAAACAGGTGGTTTGTGAGTTTGAAGGTCATTGACCTTTAGGGGTTTGTGACCTTGACCTTTTGTTAAGAATCCCCAGTACCTTATCCTTTTATCCAGTTTATCCTAACACCCAGTATACATTTAAAACATTGATATGTACATACATATAAATTAGCTACATAATTAATTAATTATTATTACACTAAATTCGCCAGCACTAACAGATTTTGTTACAGAGACCGTTTCCCTTACACCTGAGTTAATTTATATTTTACTACTTATATTATAATTTTATTAATTTTATCTGTACTTCTATAATAATCTGACTGGCCTGTTGGTCTAGTGGTTAGTGACCCTGACTGCTAAGCCGGAGGTCGTGGGTTCATCCCCACCCAGGAAAAATCTTTGTATGATGAGCATAAAGGTTTGTTCTGTGTCTGGGTGTAATTTTTTATTATATTATATTATATTAGTATATCAGTTGTTTAGTACCCATAACACACGCAAATATAATTGCTTACTTTCTGACTAGATGGCGCTGTGTGAATGTGGTAGAACATTATATTATTATTATATATTATAAAGTTGTTTTGTTTGGTTAACCGCTACGATCTCAAGTACAAAGTCCAATTTAAAATTCTTTTAGTGTTTATCGAAGAATGTTATAGGCTGTATAACTTCAGTCTTCACGCTACGGCCAATAATAGGTGAGCAATGGTTAAATAAATAACGACGAGAGCGAAGCCTCGCGGGACATCTAGTTATTTGATATTATGATAATATTTACAGAATTTAACAATGGTCCATTGATGTTTGTTTAATATTTAATGTTCTTAGTTTTTTAATTGAAAGTAAATACAGACCCACGGTAATCCGCTTCTTGTCTAATCAGACGCCCCTAATCCGACATGTCACGCATCCTACAAGACAATACCTTAGGGTATTAATAATCTATAATAATATTATAAAGCTGAAGAGTTTGTTTGTTTGGTTGGTTCGATGCTAGGATCTCAGGAAGTACTGGATCGATTTGAATCTTTATTATTATTATAATGCTACAAAGTTAAAAAAAATTTATTGGATAGTATAGTCCATTTATCGAGGAAGGTTATAGGCTATATAACATTACGCTACGACTTATAGGAGCTGAGCAGTGACCAAATAAAGAATGAAGGGAGCAAAGCCCTGCGCGTGTTCAAGTTATTTAAAAATTAGATAATATTTACAGAATTTAAAAATGATTCATTGATATTTGTTTAATACTTAATATTCTTAGTTGTTTAATTCAAAGTATATACAGACCCACGTCCCACGGCAATCCGCTCCATGTCTAATGAGCCGCCCTTTGTATCCGACATGCCACGCATCCTACAAGACAATACCTTAGGGTACATACATCTATACAAATAAATAAAATTGGATTAAATAAAATAAATAAAATAAAATTGTCTGTTTGCAATATTAAAATAACCGCTTATTACTGCATGCATACAATATGTATATACATAATAATATACCGAAATAACATTTTTTTACAATTTTTTGTCTGTCTGTTTCTTTGTTCCGGTTAATCTCTGGAACGACCGGACCGATTTTGACTATACTCTCATGGCAAATAGCTGATGTAATAAGGGGTAACTTACGCTACTTTTATTATAAAAATATCTATAAATTCCACGCGGATGAAGTCCACAGGCACAGCTAGAAATAATTAATATACTAAGTATAATTTATACTAGGTATATACGTCTCGTCAAATCACTTATGATATGTAATTTGTCGGATCACAAGGTACTCTTCTACTCCCAAATATTCCGAAATACAAGTATCTTTCACTCAAATAAAAGAAAAAATTGCCGATCCGACAACATCATGCAAAACCATTTTCGGATTACCATTGGTTTACAGTACCTACCTACATAAATGCTTATATATTATGTAATCGCAGGCTAAGCCATTAATTAATATGTTCCAAAATTTCTTTGTAATCATTCTAGAGCGACATTAAATTAAGTATTTAACGTAAAGATACTTTATAAAGCATATAAATATAAAGATGTACGCATTGAGCATAGAAACTATTTCATTAAACATAAAAACTCGCTAATAAATTTTAAATCCAGTGTTAACATATTCATTATTCCAAATGCGATCGGGACACCACAGTAACAATCGAGAATTTTTTAAATAAAAGAATGTCAAATTATGCTAAACATTGTATATTATTGCGTATATAGATTTTTTGCTTGCTTATAGAGTGCCGGACATTTGTTTAAGATGTCAATCAACAACCGAATTTAAATATCCTGTAGATTTTATGGACGAAGTCGTCATATGAATGATAAATCGATGCTAATACCTTAAATACCTTTACTAAGTTTCAGCGCCAAAAATTAAGAAATGTTACTAGAGATAGGTAGATATCAGTTGTTTCGTAAAATATATTTTAGTTATTTTAAATCTAAATATTAACGCCAAGCTTTGCCGCACATGTCATTAAAGTTATCTTTTCAAATTTAATTCGCAGTATTGCCAAACAATAAAACAATTGCACAAATTATTTTATATAAATTAATTTATTTATTCTAATACGTACTAATTAAAGGACAGATCAGGAGTACTCTAAACCGGCAAGAACTACAAGATTAATGAATATTGAAGCAGCGAAAGATGTATGTAAGAATCGTAGCAGGTGGAAGGAATGCCTCTGTTGGTAAAGAGGCGTGATATAATACATACATATACATATGTATGTATGTATGTAAATTTAATTGAATAACCATAATTGACAGGTGTCAACAGCAGTGCAAATTTTAACGCAATTTTTTTCTCTTAAGATTACATACTAAGATTACTAAGTCTGTTATTTATTCAAATACTTAGTGATACAAAAAGTAACTGAACCTGTATTAAAAGATCACTTGCTTGTTGGTAATATTAATTTGTAACAAGTTCAATATTATTATCACTCGTAATGCATTTAGAAATTTGCAAATATATCTGACCTTAGGAATAAATATTTAAGCATTTAGGTCAAGTCTGACATTATCGGTATTGTGGTCAAAATAATGTGACAATTTGATAAAAATGTTACTTAGGTAAATAAAATAAATATCGTGTACTTTTCGTAAAGCAGTACCTAGTGGTTGTATTCGAATCGCAATGTTGTTTGTAAATACGCGCATAGCGAGCCTAAGTTGACATGGAATTAACTTTATTAAATGTACAATAAAGAGTTGATTTACTCGGTGCTTCCGCTTTGCTCCACCAAACAGCCCCACTTAGGACATAATACCCTTGGCTTCTAAAATTCTTGGCTCACTAGTTCCCACTAGAGTTGGTTCCTTTAAATTTCGTATGTTATTAAAATAAAAGAGGAAATTTATAAGGGTATGGTCTTTTCCATCAAAATAAATGAGTGTGGCAAATTGGATATAAATATTGTAAAATTCCACTTTGCTTGGTGGGGCAAAGCAAAAACACCCAATTTTATTTACATCAACAAAAATGTTTAGAGAATTTTGTATGCCTGGTATGCACTGGAGGGACCTTACCATTTCTTTTTTTATTGCCTGAGTAGCAGACAAGCAAGCAGCCTTTCTGATGCTGGGTTAGTGGTATTCGCATGTTAGGAGCTTAACCAAGTCGGTGCCTACCTAAAGAGGATAGCCCTCTGTAAACCTCGTTTAAAGAAAGACATGTCATAGCGCTCAAGAAATACTGCTGCAGAAAGTTTAACCCAGTTTACCTGCCTATCATGGACCACGAATAGCGTGTGACAGAAAGAACGAGTGCAAATTATGTACACAAGGCCTGTATTTTCCTGTGAAATAAATTCCGAAGCTACGCAGGTAAATACGGATAGTTTCTTAAGAAATAGGTATGTTTATAGGATGAACCGTTCAAAATGTTCATGCGTGCCATCGGATTAATGTTTTGTGACAGCTTACTGGTCTAATAACTTTCTTGACAGAGGAGAAAAGACCCTCGGACCGACAGTTCCTAGATCATTAATTATTAAAAAAATTATAATATTATATATCTATAAATAATGTGAAATTTTAATTTTAATGTTGTATGGTTTTAATCCATTTGGACTGGAACTAAACTCTACATGCGTTTTTAATTGAATTAACAATTATATGCCTCTGAAAATTCATATAAAATGTATTGAAAGAAACTTAATGTCAATATTTTTAGTCAGTGTTTGAGGTTTTATTTTATCAGATATAAAGTTACATACCGGTATATTCCTAAGGCATTATTTTTTTTTTATACATAATGTTATTCTTTCAAACGTAACTGGTTCACATACCTACCGTTTATTATAATGTATTTAATTTATAATACTTACTAGCTATACCCGCGACTTCGTTCGCGTGCGATTTCATAGTTTTTATATTTTTTCACGATACCTTGCTATATTTTCCAAAATCAAAATAGCCGAAGTTACGTCTTGTGACATTATCTATCCGCCTGTAAAAGTCCCGTCAAAATCGGTTCAGTATTTTCGGAGTTTACCTCAAACATACAAACAGACATACAATGATTTTACACAATGTGTTTTTGTATTATGCAATGTAACGTTACATTGTTATTTTGATATATTACAAAAAAAAATTTAGTTGTTCTACCCTAATCTACTTATTACCACCTATAAACACTTTATTCGGCTTAATGAGAAAACCTGAAAGTTTGGACACCGTTTGAAGTGTTTCAATGGCCGCGTAACGCCTTGTGCCGCACCGTCTACTGATTGACAGCATTATGCATAAAAAACGCTTATTACTTCTTGAGGTTTAACTCTTTTTACCCGACTGACAGGACGGGTTTTGTTTTTCGCGCGTATCTTGTATGTTTGTAAATTTCTTTATTCCCACGAATCTTCCAAACGGCTGGATGGATTTTGACAATAAGGGTATCGTTAGATTCGTCTAGAAAACCCAAGTGTCCTTAGATAGGTTTTAGGAATAAAAAGACTTAAACGGCGGGCTTTTGACGCCAAATTGTAAGAAGTAAAATTTTTTTTAACCAAACCTATCGAGTTGGGTATTGAATAAACAGAATCAAAAGGAGATTTCATATATTCAAAAAGAGATTATACATAATTGAATGGTTCCAAATTGTAAGTAGTTCTATTATTTTTTTTAACCAAACCTATCGAGTGGGGTATCAAAAAAAAGGGAATCAAATGGAGATTACAAATATTAGGATTAAATTTAAATACATAACATATGTATATGTTATGTATTTAAATTTAATCAGGTATAATAATATTACAATAATTTTATGGTCTTTTTAGTGCGTTGCTCTCTTTTTGATTTTTTGCAGTCGGGTTATTAATTTTTTTTAATTATATTTACTTGTTAAATTTAGATTTTTTATTCTTATTCTGCAAATGATAAGACGTTTGGGGTGTTTCAACTTTAGTATAAACAAAGAATAACGTTGCACTCATATTTTTATTGTATCTGAATCGACCTTTTTTCCAAATTTTCTTATGCCTTTAGCTATTTTATTATCACAAAATGATACTAAGTAACAGTCTACTAAATAATAGACGTAGCTTACATATTTTTCATTTCGCCCCGTCTTTTTGCCAAATTTCAGTAACCAATCGTGTAAACGAACGTTACAAAATTATTATTTACCTCATTTATGTATACTGTCATTGTCTGAGCATCGTCGGATGTTTTTACAATCCAACATTTCAAGAGGATACGTAACCGCATTTTTTGCACCTTTGCCTAACTACTTAACGATTAAATTCACGATATATTATGATGGGCTGTAATTAACAGACCTTAGTCTAGTTTACTTATAATTCAATGTTTAATTGAAACGTAGATATCGAAATGCAATTATGAAATAAGTTTTGTTGCGATTAATTTTATGATGTGTATATTTAATTTTGTTAAAATTTACATAGGTTGATTTAGAATTGATTAGAAATCTAATATTGTATAATTAAAGGTCTAGGTCATTGCATATTTTTATTGTAATTTTAATATAATTTTAATCACTTTTATAGCACTGATTTAAATTAAATTATCACTTTAAAAAATAAATTTGAACTCACCATTAGCCGCTAAAATTGCTATAACAGCTGTAACAACTGTAGTTTTCATGTTTCACAAATTTAAATTAATAAAAATATAAAAGAGATGACTATTGTCCGACACTGCGATGCTTCCTGCCTGTCAGCCCGCGGTTTTTATACTACACATCCACATCTTGAACATTGCGTTTTCAATGGTCTAGCGCGTCACCAACGTGAGAATTAACCCTCTGATGCATCGGCTGGTACATTGGACCGATTTTAAACGTAATCCCCTTGGGCCATCTGTTATAACAATAAAAAATATTAATTTAATAATAAATACTGAGTTTGTAATCGTTAAAAATATATAAATAAAAAATAAGGTAAAATAAGGAGCAATTAAAGTTTAATTAAAATAAAAAAAAATAAAAAATGCTTGTATGTACCTCTACCTACCTACTTCAATTGAAATAGAAAATTCAATATGAGCAAGTAACTTCACTGATAATAATTATTATCATCATCTAGGCTTTTTGCTGAGGACAACAGATTTCTAAGAAGAATTAATAAGATTAGGCACCTATTTTACGTGAATATTTTCGATTAGATAGTACCGTCCCAGATATTTTAGTTGCAATAATAATACCTAATTTAAACATTATCATGCATGATCGCGTGATATCCCGTTCTATATTTCAAATATCATGTAAAAGTAACTTTGATTTGGCCGCAATATTCGCAATTTCCACCACAGCCAGCGATTTTATTCCGTCTGCAACCAACCTATGTCCAGCAGTGTAGACATTTTTATTTTATTTAAAAAGACCACCCCTGCTCCTTGGAACAAGCCCTGTCGTGCAGAACTTTACAAACATACAATTTAAGAACACAAAGTACACCCAAACTCGAAACAATATTTATGAATCACACAAATTTGTCTCATGCGGGAATCGAACCCACGTCACTCGGCGAGGCGATCATCTTAACCATTTCGCTACGAAGACAGTCAAAAGGTGCTAGCCATTGGCCTCATATAATAATAACGTGATGAAAATGTATTTTTTATTATTTGGTAGTTTTAGAAACTAGATAAAATATGATTAACAAAAAAACAAATTCAGGATGAAACTGAATTTTGTATAAATTTCATTGATAATGTTTATACAATACGAGTATGGATCATTCTCAAAAAAGTGGCACTTTAAATCAATTTTAGTGAAAATTGATCGTTTTCTGTTATTAAATCTGTAGTACGTATTCCTCTTATCTAGAATTATTTAAAGGGAACGAGATTCATGCATTTGTTTGTGAAATACAGCCTTTTGTAAAAAGTAACACAGGTTAAAGAGACATACACAGGTTAAAGAAAATAATTGTGTTTATTGCTTCTATTTCGTAACTAATTCGTATAGTCTTATCACATCCGTTTTGTACTAAAGTTTCAGTTTATGAGTTCCATGACCAATAATGAAGCATTGTCATATCCCAAACCATAACAATATCCTTACAATTCCAAAATAAATATTCTGGATTCTGAAAATTAATAGGGTCGTTTGGTTCAATCATTTGATGTTTATCAATTAATCAATCAAACAATTCAGCCTATTGCAATCCACTCCTGGATATAGGGGTTTTCTAGCACGCATCATTGCCTTCAGTCCCACATCTGCCGCATTCAGTCCGATCCAGCGAACTTTTTTAGGTCATTAGTCCACCTAGCTGGAGGCCGTTCTACTCTACGCTTGCCGGATCGCGGTCTCCACTCCAACATGCATCGGTTCTTCTGCATATGTATCCAACTCACTTTAGCTTACTTATTCTACGAGTTGCTGTTCGTGGTAGAAGAATTCTGTCATTCAAAGAGAAGCCGAGTATAGCTCGTTTAGCGACATTAAGCTAGTGGGCTAGACCTAAGGTGAGTAACCACATCTCGGGGCTGTACCTATGTCTTAACAGGGAGGACGCATTGAATTCGTCAAAGACTGTGATATTCAGGCATTCTCTTCTCTCGATTTTTTTCCATTATTTGATCTTGTGATGTTGAACTGATGTGTATATATGTAACATTGTCTTCTTTTTACGTTTCGGGTACTTCTCTTAATCTTTTTCTATAGAGAAAATAGTAACATATCTCTTTAACCTGACCGGCATCTCTTTAACCTGCATTCTGAACGGGTTAATGAGAATATGGTAAAAGTTATTTAATAACAAAATAACTGTTGCAACTGTGAAGTTTATATCCATACTATAATAAAGACGTTATAATAAATATTTAAACATTACTATTACCCAAATATTTTCACTGCAAATCAAAATATTCTAAACAGAATAAAGAGAACATACCTGTTACAAACTCCGATCATTGCTTTTCGATGCTAATTTTGCATAATTGGCAAAAATTACAACACATATAGTCTTTTCGGTGGTTAGTTGTAGGTGAGTTTGCGCGGGGTATGGATGCTAAGTTGAGTTAAAAATGTGTGAGTGAGACTCGTTAATATAAACCACAGGTTATAGAGAAAATTACGTTGGACATTATATTATCTTGAATATTTCAAAAAGTTGTATTATTATGTACGAATAGATGGTAATAAAATACATTTCATTAATTTAATATTAAAGACAATATTACATAAAAATATCACTTATATCTTTATGTAAATATAATTTAATTTGCCTTAAAGTAGGACTACCTGCGTTTGGACATGACAGGTTACGGAGAAAAGCATAGTACAAATTATATTTCCACGAAATATATTGTCATAAAACTATGATATATCCAGGCCTCTGAGTAAAAAAATCTCTTTTAACAAAATAATTAGCAAACATACATAGACCTATACAAAAAAAACTTTTCAATCAAAAACTGCTCGGCAGGTTACAGTGCCACTTTTTTGAGAACGACCCATAAATATAATCCAATCCAAAAGGTTTCTGATTTTAAATAACATTAAAAAACGAAACTTTAAACCAGAACCATCCAAATCGGTGCTTTTCCTGAGGACTTCTTATGACTGCCTGTTTTACGTTTTACGTATTCATTGACGCAACTACAGCCTGTAGAATCCATATCTATTCTCTAAGTGACTAGTCTAGGATAAAAATCATGGATCATTCAGGCCATTCGTCCATTATTCAGCAGTTTCGTTTTTATTTTTTTTATATTCTTAGGGTTCCAGAACTACTAACCTCCCCCTCTTCCATATTATCCATTCATGCGTAGAATCACATGGATGATCGTAGCAAACAATCCCCCTTATTACAATATACCTATGGACTAAGTATTAAACCGGGTTTAAATTGACATAAGCCATTGTTTTAGTGTCAACATTGTCAATTTAAACCTGGTTTAATGCGTAGTCCGTCTTTTGTAATAAGATAATGCTGCAAACTTATTGATTAATTTATTATATTATTTAGTTTAGTCCACGACTTCGCATGCCTAATAGTTCGATATGAGTAGATTAAGCCCTGGGAGGCCCTACAATTTTTCAACTTCAAAATTATTCAGTGGTTTTTTTATCGTTTAGCGTAACAGACGATTACAATAAATATTATAATAAAGTCAGTATTTAACGAGAATCAAAGTAAGTACCTATATTTTTATATACATAAGTGCATAATTCAAAATCAGTATTCACAATATACTTAAGCCATTATTCAACGAAGTTTATCGAACTTGGATGTCACTGGAGTACCTAATCAGATTCCTGCTTAAAATAAACAGGTCTAACATATGCAGGACTTTTATTGAAACCTATATTTTATTGACTGTTATTTTAAGTCAAAATTTATTTGGCTTTACAGTCTACCTGCTCCGTTTTAATCCTTGATACAAAACAGGCATTTGTTTATTTTTTGTAGGCCGAGGTAAGGCCTTGATGGTCAATCAATGGTAACCACCATTTATTATGTGGATAATGTCAGAGACAAAATCAAAGCCACTGCCGTTCTTATAATAAATTTTGCCAACACTTCCATTTTTAGGGTTGCGTAACCAAAAATGGCAAAAAAGGAACCGTTATAGTTTTGCCATGTCCTTCCATCCATACATCCGTATGTCTCATACTTCAGAATTATATTGGGATTTTACAGGTAAAAAAAAATTGCATTGTTGAATAAAAATATCACGCTGCATTCAACAGGTTAAGTTTACGCGGCGCTATTGGACGAATCTCTCAGACAATTGAAATTAACCTAACACAATAAGATGATGTAAACTAAGAGGGCTAGTTGATAAAACATACCCTTCGATTACATGTAATAAAACCAAAACATTAAATACGATCGAAAGAAAATTGAAGCCTAAAGAACAGTGGTTTCGATTCGTAATTGTTTAATTTAGTTCCAGTCATGCTGTAAGATGTCATAATATTAATTACATCATAGATAATTAGACATCTCTTTATGAAAACATAGACGGCCAGTGCGTCATTAAATTGGGCAATATATATTTTTTTAAATTTGTCTGTGAATCCAGCCAGTAAATCAAGAAATCATAGTGTAAAAGTTATAATTTGAAAATCGTTTTGGATACTGTGATCTGAAGAACTTTTACAACTAATTTTCAAGATGTTACTTTGCCACATTTCAGTAAGTCTTTCCATTTGCAATTGTTCTTTAACCTAGATACCTACCTAGTAGTTGACAGCAGTGTTGAGCACATTTTATTTTCAATTAACAATTAATAATGAATTGCTTGTTAATTGCCACAAAATAACTAACAATAATTAATTAATATTAATAGTGTAAAATTTTTAAAATATTAGTGAAGGTAATTTTTCACAAATACATGGTTGACGGTCGCATCTATTCTCTCAGTTTTTTATTTAGATTAGAGCTTGATAAGCATTGAAGACATTTTTTAGTTAGATCCATATTGACTGTTTTTTTCTTTCTGTAAAATATTAAGCCTTTTAAACTTAAAAAAAAGATGGGCTAATGGGCCATTCTTGACATTTCTTATCTCTCCATGACATGAAATCGTAGTATCATCAACTTAAATAATTGTATCACTGCTTAACTAATAAGTTATCTACATAACCTCATGCCTTTTCCCGACAGAGTAGGCAGAGGTGCATTACAGCCACATTTTGGCAGCTATGATCATCATCATAATTTCAACGTAAACGTCCCACTGCTGGGCACGGGTCTCCTCAAAAGAATGTGGAGGGAATTTAGCCTACTGTACCACGCTGGCCAGACGGGTTGGTATAGGAATTGTTTCGAATTTTCCTTTTCTCGCAATGCTCCTGTCTGCCTCTAGTCGCATTTACGACACCCATAGGTTGAAATGGGGTAGTGACATTATGTATTCTTAATACGTCACTACATGGAGTCAGTTATGTTTGATTCCATGTAATTGGGGTCAAGCCTATAGCCATCAGGAGAATTTCATGATAGAAAAGCCCAATAATATTTAACCCGACCCGGGAACCGAACCCGAGATCTCTTACTCAGCAGTTGTATAGGTAACTTAGCCGCATACTTCCCTACTTCCATCGAGTTTTCTGAAAAGCTATGTTTTTAAAATCGATGTTAAAACATACCTTATTGAAATATACGTAATTATCTGTCAATCATATAATATTCATGTATAGTCACCGACCTCAATCAGTCTCCTAAATTAACCATCCAAATAATACCAATTGCTTTTAAAGGACTGATTTGTTTGATTGAGATCAAGTGTTGCAAAAATTACATGCCATGTCTCCATTTTCAGTTTATAGGTTGCCTACATTATAAATTGTTTGTAGAAATTAGGACTCGGCTTCATTAACAACCTATTTACATCTTACTGCAGGTCATGGATCTCTTATTTAGAACTCAATCCAGCATTTAAATTAAATTTTTCGTTATGATATCTGCCTGACTTAGGCCTGCCCGAAAGATTTTCAAGAAGACCGGTCATATACCGGCTGCATCCAGCGTCATCCCACGCAGAACTTGATGGCTGATGGTGCCGAAAAACGCAGAGTTAGACGTCGAATTTGTGGTTGATCTAAAACTTACTTCTTTTTTGTGATGAGTTTGCTAACTAACTTCGTATAATGAAGCCCTATTGTTTTACCAGCTGTAATCACCTCGGCACGGCGAATTCTTCTTCTTATCGTGTCGACAGCAAATCTTTTAAACTGTATCGGCCCAAAACTTAGCGAATAAAGCGAATTGATACATAGTTTTATTTTGAGTTTGCCTTCTCTTAATATGTTTGATGATTTACTCCCAACAAAGATAGGTTTTTTTTTACTCCCCTAGTCGCCATGAAAACGGGTAATCAGTTTTTAATTTTCTATACGGCAAACTATTTTCTAACATTATAACGTAAGCCGTAAAAATACGTCGTTCTAAGATTCGAAAAATTTTACGATCCAGGAGCGATCTGACGAGTCAAATTAGGGGGCAGGAGTCACATTATATTCTTATTCCGTCATCCCACGAAGATGTGCCGAATCTGTATAACTTTTTAAATCCTTGCTGATGTGACAATATTTCGAAGAAAGTCCTTTGCAAACCTAGAGCCTTATGTTTTAGGTTAGTAACTTAGCCGCAATCTTTATGAGTCAGTGCACACTATTAAGTAATAGGAAAACATTAAATTTTAATATATTATTATAATCCCACGATTATTGTGACGTAGCAGTTTTGACCACATGATTAACAGGAAAATTGTCTGCATAGTTCGGCCCTAATATAGTTATAATTTCTCATGTAACCATGTACACGTCACAGGTACATTGAAGCACATAAGTCATTTTGCCTAGTTTCAATATGGGTGTGTAAGAGTGTACACTATACGTAATGTGGGTAATAGGAAAACTTTAAATTTCAATTTTAACACGGACGGGACGTAGCAATTGTGACCACGTAATACCTATACCTATGACGTCTTTGTCTGCATAGATGGGCACTAAAACGAGTTACAATAACGTCGAAAGTATAATGAGGGGCAAAAGTCCTTTTCCCTTGTTCCAATTAATTACTCTTACACAATAGTGTGTGAATTGATGATGATTGAAACATTTGGGCAATTTTGCATAAGCTTTAACTTTGACGCCGGAAGAACAGCCATTTTTTTGCAAATTACTCAGGATTTTTTTTCCTAGGATTCATCGTATCCTAGAACCTGAAACCTCAGACCTCCGTGTGAGGTATCATTCATTTTGGTTGGGTATCCCAGTACTAAAGCATAGCTCAAACACACCCCAACGTTATACAAATTCCTTCATTCTCTTCACGTCCGTCGCTAATTCAATTTGTCGTTACAAGGAAAACTACTACAACCAACGAAATTGAAATGCATCATTAGGTAGGGAAAGTCCTGTACCTATAGAAAGAAGCTTAGCTAGCAACCAAGTTAGGTTCCTAACGTAGTCATTGTTTAAGCTCTGTACATTCCTTGATGTTCTGACGACACGTCTACGTAACACGTTATAACTGTAATGACGTCATTCAACGTCACTGTTACACTACAGTTAGTGGTTATATTACCTTGTATAGCAATCAGCAATATTTATCGGCGTTACTAGAAGAAGCAGAACTATCTTATTGATGGCAAACAAATTGCGTAATACCTGTTATACCTATTACAAGTTCTTTGCAAGAAATGAAACAATTGTTATAACTGAATCTGTTTAAAATGTTGGAAAAGCATTTGATATTTCCTATTAATAAAATATCTGTTTGATAATTATATTATCATCAGCTACATCTCTTGCTTGAGGCATGACGAGAGTGCGTCAGAATGTATGAAAATCGCAGCTAACCGTAATCCAGAAACGGGGTTCTAGAGGTAATTATAACTAATCTAAAGAGCGAAAAGCGCAAGGGCTATATATTTTGACTAAGGTGTAGAATTTGTGAAATTAGACCTTGTAGAGTTAGGGCGTGTAGAGTTAGAAGCTTGTCTCTACATGAGATCTGATAACTTTTTGACAGTGCGAGTCATATGGTCTCCTCTTGCCAACATTTTACATGAAATTTTTTTTGATGGTATAATAATATATGTTTTTTAAATACAACTGTTATTAGGGTAAGCCCGCACTGTGAAAGCTTTTCGTGCGATTTATTTATTTAATCGACACCGAATAAAATTCCTAGCAATTTTTTTTGGCACGAAAGGATGGCTGCTTCATCGTGTCACGTTTGTCACTAAGCTATTTTACATACAAAAATCCTGCGATACAAGTCTTAAAGCCGCCCGTAAAAGGGTGAATCTAGTGTAGGTGACATCTTTTGACACGTCTTTTACGCCGTAGCAACGGCCAAATAAAATTTTTGGTTCTGTTGTCCATGTTACGTCTCGGCCGAGAATTAAATAGATAATGAAAAATATCGCAAGGAATGTTATTCAACGTCGGCAGATAGATTTAGTATTGTCGAAAGTGCGGCGTTCTCACTTGCTCTAGTTCATCTAGACCTTAAAAAGTGAAGAAAAATCATTACATTTGGGAAAAGAAGACTTCACAGCTAGTTCATAACTGCTTATAGATACGTCGTTGTCTTTTGACGGCACGTGTAGTCTAACAGTTATAAGGTGTGTAAACACTACCAGATAATATGGGCTCAAACAATCCACACATGCAACAAATAATTCGTAATGACAGTGAGTATAATTTTATCTAAACGTGTTTTAAAGAACTGGAATTGGCTTTCAAACCAGTTTTCTAGGTCTGGCAAAGAAAATATAGTTGTTAATTTTTGTACTTCATAAAGACATTTATAGATCAATAAGAAATTATCAAAGAAAATAATAATAAATTAAAGAATGTTTGCAGACTATAAAAGAACTGGAATTGACTTTCAAGCCAGTTTTCTAGGTCTGGCGAAGAAAAAATAATTGTTAATTTTTATTCTTCATAAAGACATTTATTGATAAATAATAGAAAAAAAAAATAATAATAAAATAAAAAATGTTTGTTAAAGAGATTGTATGGAATAATATTTTTTTAATATTTTTTTTTCTTTCACAATGATTACATAATCTATGGAACAATCCCGAATCCCTGACTTTCTGAATTAAATTATTAATTCAAAGAGCCATTCCAGATGTGTGAGCTCAGTCTAACACTTTCTGCAAGATCCTGATATATCATCTATAGTAATATTATATTAAAGATTTGTATTTTTGTTTCTAACGTTAACTCAAAAACTAGTCGACGGATTTTCAAAGTTCTTTTACTAATAGAAAACGGCGGAGCCGAGAGCAACTGTTTGTTATGCATAATATTAAACTCAAGCCCAGTTACAGTAGCTCCAGACCAACAAAGTCGCACCATTGTATGACTTGTTATTACAGAAACAAACGATATTGAACTAACATTATAACTATGAATGACTTTCAATTTTATGAAAACTGTCGTAAAATAACAACGGCGAGGCGGCGTGACATTTTGTATTGTAATATGTAAACAAAAACAACAGATAATTTAAAATTTAATTTCTGTTGTAGCATTCATTCATAACTAAAGAAATTGAATATTACACTGTTTGTATGACAAGTTATTATTATTGAAAATACAGGATCAATCAATCAATGAATTGTATCGTAATTGGATCACAATAGCAGTTTTAAACATTTTTGGTATGAATGAATGAAAACTGCTATTGAGATTCAGTTGCGATTCAATTGATCCATTCGTAAATTAGCAGACTCGGGGCCCTGGTGTGATGGTGTGAGATTCGCTAACGCAAAACATCCTTACAACCAAGAAGAGTTCAACGTTCAGACATCTGTCTAATACCTCATCGGTATTTGGCTTCAGTTGCGCGATCGTAGCGCTGCAACGATGTAAACGGTGCGAGCGAGAAGTAATTGACAGATTCAAATGTATGGAGATCAGTAATCTCGCCAAAGCATCCTCGCCCTCGGCTACAACTTCGCCTTCACCTTCGATTTTAACTGTCAAATCGTAAAGCTATAAAATTGTAGATGTTCTTTAAATTGAACAGTGTTTTATTCAAAAAACTGGTACACTAGAGGTGCGACCACGGTTCAACCTTGACCATTTTTGTACCTATGCATTTCTGGATTTCTATCTGATTTATTTTCTTGTTTCGTTCTTTTTACATCCCTATTTTATGTAGTCGGGTTACAGTCTTTACACTTAATTTTTTTTATTGTGAAGCAACGAAAGTTGGAAGAAGATAATTACTTATATTATTGTGTCAGTAAACAAAAAGCCTACATGATGGTTCCAATTAGTGATCTTCAGACTGCCTCTCAAGAGGTACTCTTTAATGAACTACATGGTACAGCCACCCTAGTGAAAAGTCGTTTCTGGTGCTTCTTGGTTCTTAAAGTGCTTATTTTGCACAATGTATGTTAGCGTGCTGAACTACCGTCTGTAGAGAAACCTACCCTTTTTTTACCCCAAGGTCCAAAAGTTTCAACCCCAAAAGGCTGAAAGATGTAAGTCTCACCAAGACTTTCATATTTACGCCGCTTGAGGCACTCTGCAGAATATATATTATGGTTTATAGGTAATATTTTATTGGTTTGGTACCTGAAATAAAACATAAACAATAGTAATAATATATTTTAATACTACAATGTTAGGTTGAGATGTTACAAGTACGTATTTAGTTTAAAATATTTGCCAATCATTATTCAATCTAAAGCGTAGTTGCTTCTTCGATTCTCTGTTTTTGAAGACTATAGCCACTTTGGGCTGCGGTTACCATCTCTCTCGCGGCGCTGTGAATGTGGACGTGGAGGTCTTGACAAAAGTCGCCAGCGGCGACGTCGCTCTAAAAATCGGCGTTTTAAAGTTTTCTGAAGAGCACTAGCGACTGTCTCTGACTTTGTACGAGAGTACAAACACTTGTTTTTAGGGTTCCGTAGCCAGACAGGCAAAAACGGAACCCTTACACCCTTATTACAAAATACGGACTAAGCATTAAACCAAGTTTAAATTGACAACTTTGACACTAAAACAATGGCTTAGGTATGTCAATTTAAACCTGGTTTAATACTTAGTCCACATTTTGTAATAAGGGGATTATAGTTTCGTTTGTTCTTTGTAGTGCATTGCTATTTGCTTAACTGTTGATTTATTGCAGTCGGGTTTTTTAATTAAGTATTTATTTTATTTTAGATTTTTTAGTGTCCCGTCTTTTTTATATAGACAATAAATGAATATAAAATGCATATAATAAGATATCCAACACACACTTGACCGATTTAAAGCCAAAACACGACTATTTGAATTCATTGATTACAAATTCATTCGGATCATCATCATCGTATCAGCCCAACGACGTCCACTGCTGGACTTAGAATTATCAAACTCTGTCCCGTAACCTTGGGGGCTAGGTTACGGGAATCGCTTTAAAGATATTCCATTGTTATACAGAGTGATATGTATTATATAATTCTACATATTGCCTATTATATTATGTTATTGGCGATACGATTGAATGCATTATCACATTTCAATGTTATTGAAAACATTATTTAACAAAGCACGTGGTGACACCGACTGTAAATTGTCTTATTGTAATTGTCTTTGAAATAATATTTAAAACACTTTTTGTTAAACTTTCCGAATATAAAACAGTCATCTGTATAATTAAGGCAATTAATAAACATAATAAATGTATTTAAAAACTTCCGCTGCTTCGTTTCCGATCCTTCGATTATGCGGGGGCCAATTTCTACTATCGTGTCGGGTTGCCAACGTGCCGTCCCATAGAGGTCCTTAACTTTTTTGTATTGGTGACTGCATGCTGTTTGTAGGGTTCCGTACCAAAAAGGTACAAAAGGAACCCTTATGTCACTCTGTCCGTCCGTCACAGCATTTTATATCTCGGAATCTTCATATCGCACTGCAAATGTAAAACAGATATAACTTGAAATTTGTCAGTACACCAATTTCCAGCTTCCGTTTATAAGCTTAAGGTTTAAAATTGCAGTGGCGTTTCTCATCTTATAACCCTTTTCCACTATGAGTGCGATATGCTGTCGATATGAAATTTGCAATAGTTTTAAATTTAAATACTGCTGATCCAACATTAATAATAATAAAATAATATTTAAAATTTGAGAAAATATTTTTTCTTTTTTCTGCAAAAGCGGCCGAAATGAGGAGTTTAAATTGAGACTAATGTTGTATTTTAAAAAGTATGCCGACTACCTGCTTTTGAGAAAGATACTCATATTATGTATTCAAATTTTGTCCAGTTGTTAATAAACTTTTCCGGTGCCGAAAGGCAAATGCGAATTTCTGTTTGTTCAAATAATGTTAAAAATTATTACTAACACACTTGACAATTTGACATTACTATTGTTACTAACAAGAATTATGAGTACATAAGGTATCAAGCAAAATTGTATTAACTTGTGTAAATTAATGAGTTGTGTTTTACGGGATTTTTTTTAAATTTCGGTGGCAATTGAGAATTAATGTATGTAGTTATACAATATTGTTTTAATCAGATTGGAGGGGAAACAAGAACAGGGGAACAATGTTTTTTTAAAACCCTATACCACGGTCGATAATCTTATTCAGCGCCAGATTTAGAAGTGTGGAGGCCCTGAGGCAACAACGACAGAGTGGAGACCCCTAATTAATTTTCGAATAAAAACTGAAACTCAAAATCGTTAATTGATCCTATTGCATCATTATTCGTCACCTAAGCATGACCTTCAATTTTTTTTATTTCAGACCCGCGGTTGATACTCGTCATCAGCATCATCGGCAACCCATTAAGTCCCACTGCTGGGCTCGGGTCTCCTCTCCTCTAACTAGAGAACTGAGAGGGTTTAGGCCATAATCCACTCACGCTGGCCTAGTGCGGGTTGGTGGATCAGACATACCTACTCATAGAATTACTTCTAGGGTATGTGGGTTTCCTCACGATATTTTCCTTCACCGTTAGCAGATGGTAAGTCACTTGACTAGTACATATAAATTCCAGAAAGTGAAATCCACATTGGTACTGCCGGTCGGGATCGAACTCGGACCGCGTGATTTGCACGCCGGTCCCTTATCCATTCAGCCACCATCGCTAAGTACTTGGTTGATACTCGTAAAAGCGTTCAAAAGCACCACACCCGGCGCCCGGCGCCAATTCATTCTCATAGCCAATACGAGATAATTTAATAAGCTAGTTACTGTTCATAAAACATATATGTTAATGGGTTTTATGATACTTATAGTATGTTCGATAGCAACTTGTAAAATATTAATCACGTCATAATAGTAATTTAAGCTTGTTTTAAACAGTACGCGTCTAAATTTTCATACAATGATGACAATACGGGGGATCCTAATATAGAGGTGCAAGACAAAAGATAGGAGCGATTTGACTGAACTTTTTTTTGTTGCGTGCAGACGAGGTAAGAGATGAGTCACTTAATGGTGAGACATGGACATCAGCCATGGTAAAGACAAAACAAAGGCGCTACCTATCTTAATCAGTATTCTGACAGAAAAAGCAAAATAGTAAATCTCCACTTATAAAATTTGTTTGTCTAAACTTTGTTTGTACTTTTGTATTCGATGTTTTTTTATAAAATCAATTGTCGTACTTATACTGATATAATTTGTGTTTGTATTACTTTTTATCAAGTTGTGTTTGTTTGTTAGAACAAATTTTAAAAATATTCTTGAAAATTTTGAAATTATAGGAATATTTTTTAAAATCCCAAAACAGAATTCCTGCTGGTACTTTCAAATATTTATTTTTCTGTAACAGCATTTTATCCATCTGTATTACTCATTTACATGATACCAATGAATTAATTAATTAGATTGATATAAATTACCATACATTTTCCTCATGTCGTAGTTACTATGGTCGTCATTCGCTGAGTGTGCCGGGTGCCCTAACTCGTCACAGCACAGAGAGGCTTCCCCAAGTCTCTGTTCCCCTTGTCGTACGAGTAAATCAGGAAAATGATTCATTCAAATACGACCTTCATCCTAATAATTGGACTTTGACCAACCTCATCAGACTTCATCTGTAACGTCATAGTATTGATTGAAGGTAAGTTTGTTCACTCATTTGCAAGGAGGCGAAAATTCCTAAAACAAAAATTTGCTCGAGAATTTGTTGTTGCCCTCTAAGTACAAGATATTTTTATTGTACTTAAGTTTTAGTTCTCCCTAAAAACATAGTTACTATTATTTATGTACCTTATGGAGATAATATGTACAATGATACGATTATATTTTTATCGATTAATTCTTATAAGATGAAAATTACTTCTGTCGCCTTTTTCGCCGCTATAAATAGCACGCTGTAAGCACAATATCGCTCGCTGTGGCGGAAATTAGGTGAAGCCTATGTTCAGCAGTGGACGTCATTGGGCTGATATGATGATGATGAAGCACAATAAGGTTTAATCATTGTGTTATGTTTATAATAGTATGATTATTTACATCTAACTCATCAGTTTTTCATCATCATTTTCAGTTTCAGGCTGACGAAATCCTGACGAAAAATCGGCGGCCTACCCTACGCTTGCCAAGTTATAGTCTCCGCCTAAGAATTCTTTAAAATTACATATACAAGTTCACTGCCCACACGCTGCATGTCTAATCAAAAGCTTCATTCTATCCCTTACACCACGCACAACATCAAAATTCAACCAACGTAAACCTCTGAATCGGCGTCAATCACACCGGACGGGCGGAGTTAGCTGCCAATAAATCAAAGTGTCAGCTTAACTTAATTGTTAATGGCACTTAAAGACGTGTCTTGTATACATATACGGTGTATTTGCGGCCGATATGGTATGAAAATAATAAAGGCTTTATAGGAGGCGGAGCTTCATCAAAAATAATGATGATGTTATATCTATGAATCGTTGACTTGTTCACGTTAAGTAGCAACTAAACTGAGGTGAGATTGTACATGTGCATCTGACGGTAATAATCATAAGGTATAAAATTGCCTGCAATTTTGTTTTTATGTCTCTTCGTTTTATTGTACCTATCTAAAGAATGCCTTCGGAAAGGGACTTCTGCACTGCTTCTGGACCGCAAACCGAATACCGCAGTGACGCATTGTGCGTTGATATCTCAGACCGCTCATCTCTTTCGCTGTTTTTGTTTTTTTAGTCAAGGTAATGAAAATTACAAAGTAGCTTGTGATCATCGTCACTCTCTTTGAGGTAGTTAGATTATAATAGATTTTCTAATTAATATTTTTGTTTAGTATGACTAAATGCTCGATGTAATCTTTAACTGATTATTATGACCTAGAAAGAAGTTTGTAAGATGATTAAAAGGGCACGGGATATGGATAGACAAACATAAAATACACTTGAACTTGAAAAACAATCCAACAATATGAGTCAAGTTTGTCTACGTAAACACCATGGTGGTCAGGATGTCCACAATGACTACTAGAGTAGACAACAATGCTGTGTGACTACAAATATCTAGTTTAATGTATAATAATATCTAATCGATATTTTCATTGTTTTAAAACAAAATCCATTCAATTGAATGGTATTCAAACACTTTTTTGTTTAAGTTTTATTATAGATTTGTTTTAAAGTTTTATTATAACACAATTGTTTTAGACGTGTTTCTTTTATTACAATTTATAGTATTTTGTTTTATTCACACTAAAGAGAGGAGAGGAGCACACTGAAGTGACTACGACAATTACGGAGATATTCAATGAACGATTACCAAATTATAATCCGCCTCGAAACAGTTTGTCGAGCAGCCGTCGCATTCTTGGCCCTATAGGAAAATTAAAACCTCGTTTGAATATCCACTGTTGGCCAGAAAGTTTTCATAACAAGAATAAGTTTCTATGAATGATTCTATTAAATGACTGTATCATTTGGTGCGAAAAACGGGGGTTACCTGAAAAGCTTTCTGGCAGTTTTGAAAATTTGGTGATTAAAAAAAAATCGATGTCCTCTTTTTTCTTTGCCACTGTCATATCTCTAAATTTTCAAAATTTCATGACTGTACTATATAAATTGAAAGTAATAAATTCTTTACAGCAGTTACATTGACGGATCTAGCTGAAATTGTGAAACTGAACAGTGCAACTCCTGTAAGCAAGGATTATCAGCATCAACCTTTGAAACATCGCGTTCGTTGCGCCTTCCAAAACCTAACTTTCTTGGAACACAATTGGAGGAGTTGGAAACAAATTTTATATTTATCTATTTAATGTTTTTCTTAACAGTGAGAAATCTGAAGTAGAGTAATGACGTCACACCATGATAGCAAGCCTTCTAAGCGGTCTGCAGCCCAGGACTCTTGCAACACCTTGGGTATCACACGAAAATTGCCAACTGAGTAAAGCCTACTTTCTACCTCCTTATACATATAAGTAAATATATCATATACAAATATATTTATTCTGCATAGTTAAGGGTTAATAAATGTTATGTCATATAAGGTGTTTCTACTTTGGTCAACGGTCAAGCTATAGACACATACTTACTCAGTGATGTTCTTATATTAAAGGGCATTCCCAAAAATGTATTATCTTTAAGAAAAAGAAAGTTGGTACTTTCTAGACGAAGCAATTAACATAATGTAATAAACAATGACTACTCGAATAAATGTTATTGCTCCTTTGAACAATGCGAGTAGGTCCAGCTTAGAATAGGTTAATTCTGGCAGATATTTTGTCTAAGAAATAGAGAAGGTAATATATGTACGTAGATACCTATACCTACTTAACTTTAACCTACAGTCCTACACAGTTAAGCTTAAGTAGGCCATACACGTAAGGGATTTAACCCTTACGCGTAAAAACTGTTTGTAAGTATGTTTTATAAAGTTTAATAATTGTCAGTGATACAAAGCGCCTATTTCGTTAATTGTAAGGAAATAAGAGGTATTGTTTTGTTTTCATTATCATCAGCAACCCATTAATGTCCCACTAGTGTTCTCGGCTCTTCTCTCCTCTATGTATTCTCGCCTCTCTAGCGTATATAGTTTTGTTTTATTTACAGAGAAATAAAATATTTGTTAAAATACCTAACTATTTTGCTCAATAAAAATTTAATTAAAAACTTTCAAAAATTTTTTTCTTTCCTTTTACTAATAAATTACTGGCCTGAATCATTATTAGTTGCATCCTTTTTGTTTAACAATATTTAACCCCGAGAATCCCGAGATTTGTTAAATTATATCCTGAATATTTCGAGACCAATTTCCCCGAAATCCCATTACAACTAATCAAAACTTTTATAAATTTAGGTATCGCAACGCATGTACCTTAGGTACATGTCTTATTATCTTATGCCTGACTCGAGGTTATAATCTAACTTATATGTCAACCTTTACACACGTTTGAGACAATACCTATTTTCTGCTATAAATTATACGTTTCTTTGATACAGGTTAATGGAGAGTAGGTATAATACCTAGCCACCGGAGCAACATCTATGTATTATTTATTAATGCATAGTCTATTATGATAACAAGGATATTCGTATACCTATAGAAATTAATGTTATATCAACAATTACAATTAATCTTGATGGATTCCACTTTGTGGAATTTATATGTACTAGTCAAGTGACTTACCATCTGCTAAAGGTGAAGGAAAACATCGTGAGGAATCCCACACACCCTAGAAGAAATTCTATGAGTATGTCTGATCCACCAACCCGCACTAGGTCAGCGTGAGTGGATTATGGCCTAAACCCTCTCAGCTCTCTAGTTAGAGGAGAGGAGACCCGAGCCCAGCAGTGCGACTTAATGGGTTGCTGATAATGACAATTAATTAATCTGTTCGTGCTCTAAGAATATTGCTTATGATAGAAAACGTAGAGCTCTATATAGCTAGACTAAAAAAACGTTATCAAATGAAACCCCTTATTAATTATAATATAGGTAAAGGACTTTTTGTTGACAAAGAGTGAGTGCTATGGCCCCACAGAGAATAACTCCTCATGAATAAAAATTCAAACAATACTTTGTTTTATTTTACTCCCTGCACTTAACATAACAAACTGCACTGACTAAATGCAGTCTCAGGGCTAATACGTGCAGGTATCTATTTATTAAATCTGAACAATGTAGTACGTTGATTTTAAAATACGTAAAGAACTGCAAAACATTTGGAATGTAAGCCACGTTTCGGCGCCACATAACACAAGAACAAATAGTGTTCGCGCGACGCATCTTAAGTTTTAGTTAAGGCACATTAGATTGATATCTAATCGATTTTGATTTGATTTGAACCGATCGATTAGGTATGTGATGATATGGAAACATGCATTGTAGATGGCATATTATTCATTACCTTATGTAATTTTATTATATTAAGATGATCAACTTCTAGCTTCTCGAACATCTTATTGCTCGTAGCTACTACTCGTAGTAAAGAAGAGGAAGCGAACCAACTAATACTTAATAAGTGATTTGCAACACCACTGATTCGTTACCGACATTTTATTGAGAATGAGATGCTCGTTTATTTGAAGGTCCCCTATGTCGTATTTGTCTCCCCTATCGCTTTATTGAGCTGTTCCACAGAGCTGTTAATCGATGCAAGAAGTTCCGAGTCTGGCACTCTGTACGGTACTCATCTCTCTTATATTTCTTATATTTGACTGGCCTGTTGGTCTAGTGGTTAGTGACCCTGACTGCTAAGCCGGAGGTCGTGGGTTCGATCCCCACCCAGGACAAATATTTGTGTGATGAGCATAAAGGTTTGTTCTGTGTCTGGGTGTAATTTATCTATAATATGTATGTATTTACAAAAAAAAACATGTATTTAAGTAGTATATCAGTTGTTTAGTACCCATAACACAAGCAAATATAATTGCTTAATTTGGGACTAGGTGGCGCTGTGTAAATGTGGTAGAATATTATTATTATTATTATTATATTTATTGTACACAAATATTATAAGCATTATCACAACACAGGAGAAAAGACATGTACATTTTGTTTTTCTACCAGCAAACCCCAAAGTGAAGAGGAAAGAAAAATATAGTGATAGAGCAAAAGAAGTGTTCAACGAAGTAAAGGTGAAAGGAAAACAAGAATAGATTAGATTTGGTTCCTATAGCATAATGTATACCGTCGAAAAAAGTAGACACAGAATAAAAAAATATTGAATAGATTATATATCTATTCAATATTTTTTATTCTGTATCTATATAATAAATATAGAGAAATAAAAAATGTATTATTATTTTAGAGCCTTTTGGGATTGAAACTCTTGGACCTTGGGAGCCAAACGCTCACAAATTTTATCGTGAAATTTGTAAGCGTGTTTCTGAGATATCACATGATCCAAGGGCTGGCCTCTACCTGGGGCAACGCATTAGCCTTGCTATCCAACGCGGTAATGTGGCTAGCCTTTTGGGTACGTTTCCTCAGGAATCTGATCTTAATCAGAAATTCTATTATAGGAATTTCCTGTAGATAGAGTATCTGGTTCTTTTTTCTTTTAATAGGTTAGCTGTGTATGTTTTTAAGTTATGTGTAAATATTTTATTGAATAAATATTATTGTTAATATAGATATACATAATATGTATCATATGTACATACAACTGTATCCACATCTAGTAGTAGGTAAGTGCGTGAAAAACTATTTCTAAGGTACTTCTCAGACGCATACCTACAGAAGTCTATCTACTATTATTGTATTGTCACTACTCATATTGAATACAAAATGGTGGGACTATTACCAGTACAATGCCTAATTCGATAGGCGCCTACCTTATCAGTTTCGGCGATCTTTTCCAGACCACATAAGCTTCCTACGTTTAATACGTAGGTAATTTAACACGCCATCGCCATTAGAATACAATAAAGTTTTAGATTTTTTGTAATAAATACATAGAGATTATCTAATACACACATTTTCTGTTTTCGTATAACTCGATGGTGATCGCTGAAAAAATAGGCTTGCTTTGGATGTGTCTTGAGGGCCTACTCGCAATTTTAGATATCGTATTATAGATATTTAATAAATTTAGTTATCATAGTATGCCTCGGTGGCGTAACGGGAAATGTATACGACCGCTGTGCAAGTAGGTCCTAAGGAGGGTACGAATGTACGATTCCCGGGTCGGTTAAAATCTGTATTGAATTTTTCTATCAGGAAATTCCAGTAGGTATTTAGATTTTCCCGGAGTTTGGTAAACAAATGTTCCCGGTTGATGACAATAGGCTCGTCTCCTATTTCATGGGACCAAACATATAAACATAGATAAAACTATTCCAAATTTCATGTGGATAGCTTGTGTAGATTACAAGATTAGACTGTGACAGACGGATAGACAAACCATAAGGGTTCGTTTTGTACCTATTTGGTACCCTGGTAGGGAAACCTAAAACATTAACACTGCAGTCAATTAATGCTGTGCTAATATTTAGGTGGCTATATTCCATCAATAGTTATTATAATTGCGACTTGATATTTGGAGTATTTCATTTTATTTAGGAGCTGATCTAATTAGGTTTCTTTGTCTGCAGCGCAGGGTCCCTTCCAACACCCATTAAAGAAAATAACATTCAAACTTCAAACTTTAATTATTTGCTGCATTGAGTTTGATATTTTAGGTAGGCCACCAATGAATCCAGGACCCCACATATTTATTTCAAGTCCGCATTTGTTTTAACAAATGCGGACTTGATTGACTTGATTTTATCGTCGGTTAAAACCGACTAAAATCAAAAGAAGAAGGTTCACTATTGGATGTGGGCCTCTAAGAGAGATTTTCAATAGGGCTGATTGTGTGCGACTTACATCCAGCGCGATCCTGTTGTTCGGATCAAATCATCTGTCCACCTTGTGGGTGAACGTCCTGCGCTGCGCTTGCCAGTCCGCGGTCTCCATTGGAGAAGTTTTCGGAACCATCATTGGTCATCAGTTCTGCCACTTTAATTTTGATATTTTAATTCGATGGGCAATGTCGGTAACCTTGGTTCTTCTGCAGATCAATCAAGTCAACCCGTATATTTATATTTAAGTTATCAAATTAAAATATCAATTCTTAGTTCGAGGGAAAATTGTACGGGGATGGAAGATAAGGTCACGTCCGCTTTGGGGATGTACTGATATTATTTACTTCCTTAATTCGGAGCAAACAACATATATAAGTACCTAATGTTACTCTTAAAATCTTAATAAATATTTACATATTTTACAAAAATACCATTATTTAAAAAATTGTTCAGTCTGTTTCTTTAGCGGACCTAGCAAATTATATGGGCTACCATATAATTAGCTAGGTAACTTGACAACTTGACTAGCTATAGTATAATAATATGAGACTATACATCGCCTTAATATTTTATTATTTTTAGATGAAGCTATTGTCAAGTATTGAAGAGATCAAAGCTATAAATAAGGCTAACAATAAATCACTTTGACAAAATTTATAGTTGCCTTGCTGAGACAAATGATGTAATATTGTCAATTTATGTATTGGATAGAATATATTACAGGACCTATTCACTGTTTCTGGTCTAACAATTATAGATATTATGCTGTAGCAGTAAGGCTTATACCTATTGGTATGACCTTTATTAAATAGACTTAGGTACCAAATGAAACCCCTTCTATAAATCACAGTAGAGTACCTAGACACTAGCTACAAATATTCTTGTTCTACCCATTAAGTATCATACCAAAATTGTTACTGCAGTATGTATAGAGGTGTTCATTATAATGATAAGCAATGTTCGGAAAGGTCTGTTGTTAGATGGGCAACCGAATGTAGCATTTTCATTATTAGGTATGTCTCCAGTCTCCTACTTTGTGTTCAAGGCACGACTGACGCTTTAGTTTTAAAGCCAAGTTAAATAAACCTTCTGGATGGTTTGAATAATTCCAACCGCAGCACAGAAATACTTAAGTATCGGTATAGTAAGTAAAGTTATCGTCTAATTTATCAATTCGTCTTACATGCCTATGTCCCATTTAGGACGACTAACAGAAAATTAAAATAAATATGATTTTTATTCTGCAATCCTTGTATCTTTTACGTTCGTTCGTACGTTTCAGTTCGTTCCATACAAAATAAAAAAATATATAAAGAACAAACAACCTGAGCCAATAATTCTACATGGCTATCATAAATTTTCAAATTCAAATGATTTAAAGCTCACCATATGTTTTACATGTTGTTACTCGTACATAATAATAAAGACCAAATATGGGCCCTGTCGGGCACGACAAAAATGGAAAGTAGACAGGAGGAAGCCACTGATTTTAAATTTTATTAATCTAATATTACATAATTAACAACTAATACTCAATTTTATCTAAAATTGGCGAAATTAAATAATAATTATAATTTATAAAATTATTGTTGTGATTTTGGGGTTTCTTTTATCTATAAGCATATGTCTTAGTTCCCGAATTATGTTGGTTTGTTTCGTTTTTATGCAATCTGGTAGTTTATTATATATTTTTATGGAGATTACGAATGTGCTGGTGGAGTGCATGTTAAATCGTGAATTGGGTAGGTTTACTAGGTTTAATCTGTTTCTGTGTCTAAGTGTAATGTTTCTTTTTATATTGTCTTCTCTCGTGGTATAGAGTTCCGGATACTTTCGTACAAATTTAAAAATTTCAAAGATATATATACTGGGTAATGTAATGTATAATGGTTAGTATTTTTAATTCTTGAAAGTGTGGTTTACAACTGTCTGTTTCATCAATGTTAACTATTATTCTCATCAGTTTTTTTCTGTAACGTAAATAGTGTAGGTGCATCTGTACTGTTGCCCCATAAGATAACGCCCTAATTGAGGCAAACATGCTTAATATGTGGCTATTACAGTTTTTTGGTCTGTAGATTTTTTTATCTCTCGGAGAGCATACGAGGCTTTGGATAATTTAGCACTTATGCGTTTGATATGCGACTTCCATTATTGATGTGCGAGTCTATATCTAAGCCTAATAGAGTGAATTTATTAACTACTTCTATTTCTTGATTATTAAAAGTACCTATAGTTTATATTAATGGGTACCTACTTTTTGACGAGGGTGGAATGTTATTATTTTAGTTTTATTAAAGTTTAGCTCTAAGTTGTTTGCAGTCATCCAATCAGTTGTGGAGTTTAGTATTAAATTTAGTTTTTCGTTTAAGTTGGCGTTAGTTTCACAGGAGGTAAGTATAGATATGTCGTCTGCGAAGAGGACACATGATTCATTGATGTACATAGTTTGGAAGGTCATTTATATAGATTATAAAAAGGAGACATCCTATAACGCATCCCGGTGGAATTGAGACGTTGCCGCGTTGATTTGTTTTTTATCTGATCGGATTAGTTCGATGTTGTTTGTTTTGTGATTGTAAAATTCTATTTCTACCAATTGTTCTCTTTTTTGTAAATAAGATGATGATTTTGATAGGTTTGAGCTCAGCCCCTTGATTCTGAGCTGTCGGAATATATTCGGCCAGAACTGTCAGTTTATTTAAAGTTAAAAAACAAAATGTTAAAAAATTAGATGGATGTAGTAAAAAAACCTATATTAATCAGTTTTAATTTTTTATACAGTAAACTAACTTCTAACACTTAGGTAATAACTTAAGCTGTAAAAATACGTCGTTCTAAGATTCGAAAAAGTTTACGATCCGGGAGCAATCCGATGAGTCAGAATCAGGGCCCTGATATCGGATATCAGTGGAGGTAAGCCGATTGTCATTCACCGGGTACATTTCCAAACTTTAATCTGATACTTACCAAAAATGTATTGACAGAAAAACTCAATGCTGTTTATGCCCGACTCGGAAATAGAACCCTGGATTATTGCGCTACTAGCAAGGCTACCGATGTGCCACCACCGAGGCAGTTCTATCTGTTTACTGTACTTAAGTATGTACACTACCTACCTATATATAACAAAACAGACTTTTTAAAATTTTTGGCTGTCTGTCTGTTTGTTTGAGGTACACCGAACTACTAAACCGATTTCGATGATTTTTTTTAAGTCAAGACTTGGTAAAGTCTAGCCTAACGTCTTCCTACATTGGTGGAAGAGTTTGCTCAATTTTGTATTGTAGCGTGTCTGGATTATGGCCTAAACCCTCTCAGCTCTCTAGTCTAGAGAGGTCTAGGAGACCCGAGCCCAGCAATGGGACTTAATGGGTTGCTGATGAGTGATGAGTGTATTGTAGCAGCAGTCATGTACACACCCGGTGAGCCACCGAACTTCACCGAAGTTTTAATCTCTATAGTGATCATTGCCCTTATGTCAATGCGACCACTGCACTCGGAATTATAAACAAAAAATAAATAATTATAAGACGTTTGCGTCCAGCCAAGACTCAGGTAGGTACGTGTAAAGAATTAGCTACAAATTATAATAAATTTAATATGTTAAGCGACAAAGTGTATAAATGTGGCTATAGGTTCATTAAATATTTATGGCCATTGAATTAAAATTATGTCATGCTCGTATGTATAAAAAAATAATTTCTATTTCTTATATTCACATTATATGATAATAAAGATAAACATAGGTGAGTATACGGGTATTATAATCGTACGGTCAGCAACAAAAGTAGTAGGTACCTAGTGTACAAAAGCAAGTGCGAGAATTGACTTTACGATGATAATTCAATTATGGCACTAGTCTTGTTTAATTGTTTAATTATTAAGCGATGGTCGCTGAATGGATAAGGGACCGGGCGGCGTGCAAATCATGCGGTCCGAGTTCGATCCCGACCGGCAGTACCAATGTGGATTCCACTTTGCGGAATTTATATGTACCTACTAGTCAAGTGACTTACCATCTGCTAACGGTGAAAGAAAACATCGTGAGGAAACCCACATACCCTAGAAGAAATTCTATGAGTATGTCTGATCCATCAACTTGCACTAGGCCAGCGCAGCGTGAGTGGATTATGGCCAGAACTCTCTCAGCTCTCTAGTTAGAGGAGAGGAGACCCGAGCCCAGAATGGGTTGCTGATGATGACTAGTGTTGTTATGTGGTTTATGTTGTCACGCACAAACCGATTATCAGCAATTGCTCTTGAGGTTGTGGTAGACCACGGAGCATACGGGAGTAGCCAAAGGCTTGCATGAAAAATCCGAGACAAGTTGACGAGACGAGTTTTTCGTATCATACTTATTATAATAAAAAAAATCACCATCATCATCATATCAGCCTATCGATGTCCACTGCTGAACATAGGCCTCACCTAATTTACGCCACTGCGAACGGTCCTATGCCGCCCACAACCAACGGCCGCCCGCAACCCTGACCAGGTCGTCGGTCCATCTGGTGTGGGGCCGTCCAACGCTGCGGCTTCCAATACGTGGCCGTAAAAAAAATACTAAGTAGGTATTTGTTATTTTCTGTCTTCAACGCACGCTCTAGAAAACAACTTGTTATTACTTGTGTCGCTGGTGTCTTTACAAACAACAATCGGACACAAAGTACAGCCAGACTCGAAACAAATATCTATGAATCACACAAATATTTGTCCCGTTGTGTGTGTGGGAATCGAACCGACGACACTCGGCACGACCACAATGCCGGAAAGTCAGCAGGGCCCGTAGCAAATTCTATCAAGGGACCATTATATTTCTTTCAAGTTTTTAAGACTAACATGAAAAATAAAAGAAAACTGTAATGAACAAAGAAACTTTTCGGGATTAAATGTGCGCAAATGTAGTATAATTTCTACAAATGCTACTATGCAAGAACCTCCATTACGTAGCACTATTTCATTTTTTAAGAATTGCTAAAAATAAAATACACATTCGAACACCATGATGTTCGGAGATTTTTTAGTTACCTACTCGTTTTGCGCTTAGAGAAATATAAGTTCAATTTTTTTCATGCTCACTTGGGAGTTAGTTGCGCGGGGCCCGTAGCATTTACTACTCTTGCTATATGGTTAATCCGGCACTGCGTCTAGACAGCGTGGTAAGGTAACTGTAGTCTAATCTCTAGTGTTCTGATGTTAACTAAACATTAGTCTATAGAAAACCCCCTAATAGATACCATTACACCCAAGGAAACAAGGTACCTACCTATCTGATAATTTAACCTTATGACCGCTACGTCAAATCGGCATCTCCGTGCCCTGGATGCCAAGCCATAAAAATCGGTTTTAAGATTTGGTAACACAATACATAAAACTTATGATTTAGTATCTTTATCTTGTATTTTTATAGACCTGAGTTTTGTCATCTATAGACGACATCGGCGTTCAAAAGGTTAAAAAAATACCAACACCAGTCTATAATTATCTCATAAATTTATTAACACAAAAATATGGAAGTATGATAAAATCTACAAATTATTATCTATATTCTATGTAGTACCTACCTACACACATAAATTCTCAGACACATATTGTTTCTTACAATCGGTTACAATTGAATGTATTTTGTACTAATTTGTTACAATTTGCGAAGATAATAGTTCAATCTGCATATTTCGTAAAATATGTGCACGCATTATGCGGGTTGCTCTCCTTCCAATATATTTATCGTCAATATATAAAATCAGCGATATGTACGTCATAGGAATTGCCCCGAACTCTAATAACCACCGTCATCTGAACCCACGATTTTAGTGGCCACGGTGACAATCAAAAATTATATTAATACTTATTGTATGTCGTTATTTATTTGGCACAAGTCTTAATTTACCCATCTTTACAACTAATTAAGATTAGAATTAAGATACACAATTGTTTTAATTTCCAATTATCAGGTCCTCATATAACTAATCTCAAGCTTTAGTCTAAATCTAAACAGTCTCATAACTTAATAACAAAACAAATTATTAAGAAGAAACCTTGTCTTAAAAAATAAAAAGAAATAAACACAAAAATAGGAGTTCAGCCAAAAACGCAGGTGTCGCTAGTTTTGCATTTACTACTGATAATATAATTATTGTTATTACATTTTGAAGTAGTTGCCTTCCCATCCTAAAATTACGAACTCTCTACGTAAATAATATCATTAATAATAAATTCCAGTGTGGTTTTTTATTAGTAAAATTCCTTCCATCTTAAAAAAGCAACAGTAACGCCATCTATCGGTCTTTGTCAGAACTAGTAACATTATTTTACCGTTATTGATAACATCGGGTCTCCTCTCCTCTAACTAGAGAGCTGAGAGGGTTTAGGCCATAATCCACACACGCTGGCCTAGTGTGTGTTGGTGGATCAGACATACTCATAGAATTTCTTCTAGGGTATGTGGGTTTCCACACGATGTTTTCCTTCACCGTTAGCAGATGGTAAGTCACCTGACTAGTACATATAAATTCCACAAAGTGGAATCCACATTGGTACTGCCGGTCGGGAGCGAACTGGGACCGCGTGATTTGCACGCCGGTCCCTTATCCATTCAGCCACCAACGCTTTCTTTGTTGATAACAAATGTAGCAAATGAAGAATACTAAATTATTAAATTCTTTTAAAGTTATTACATTATGTATACCTCATACATTATACAGGGTAGCTACATTATTAAAATACTATGTAGGTACTATGTCAACCACTAAATCAACCTCGGTGAGATAAAAAAATAAAAACTAAAGTTGTTTATGCACAAAGCATACCTCTGACTATGGATTGTTTCTTTGTGTATTTTACGGTTACTATGACAAACTGTAAAATGCTAACTTGTTTTAACATTATCCAGGCCCGAAGGTGCACCCTTCAGGCCTTAAACCACCAACCTCTGGCATAATTATATCTGGAAACTCCAAAAAAAAAGAACTTCTAAGAAATCTTTGGGAGAGACACCGAAGTCATACACACTGTTTCAAATATTCTGAAATTTGATAATTAATTTAAATTACAAGATAATTAAAATATCCCTAAATCAGTGGTTCTTAACATTTTAGTAGTGAGGGACCATTTGACTAATAAACTATGTATATTGTCATGGACTACTAAAAAGTTAAAATCCCATCAGTCTAGTCTGTGCGTTCGCTTCGCTGACCCCTTTTGTTACCCTCAGGGACCACCAGTGCTTCGCAGACTATAGGTTAAGAACTGCTGCTCTTAATCAATGTCAACAGATGAAATAATATTATAAATAAAATTTTATCTTGTAACTTTTCTTGCTTTTAAGCCAATAAATGGTTCAGGCCAGATCTGAAATTAATCATAATAGACTTAGTATTATGGAATTTGATATTATGCTAGTCTGTGATAAGTTGTGTGGTGTGCTCACTAATATATCTATAAAGATAAATATAGAGTTTCTCATGATTCATAAACATTATAATATTACTTCTATATACCCTGTAGAGGTGCTATAGACTCATAGAGCAAATTCTGAATCCAGGAATTGCTTCTCCATCAACTTCTTCATCTTCTCTGGAATTGGGACTCCAGAATGTGCTGGTTTGGGGCGACGTTTCCAAGTAGAAGCTTTCTTGGCACTCTTAGTGACAGTTCCTGGGATTGGTACTGATTTATTCTCCTTTGGTTTTGGAGTAGCCACCCTCGGGACTGTACTGGTGCGTCTCCTGGTGATGCGAGTTTCAGTTGTTGTTTTGGTGACTGAAAACATTAAGTATGGATATCATCTACCACTTACAGTTAAAATAATGGTAGTTATTATTATAATATATAAAAAAATAAGGATTTATAGTAAATAAAGGAATCTTTGTTGAATTCAAAGTATTTAGTCTTTAGGTAGCTCAGTGATAATTTATTTTACTTCTGTATCACAGAAAGAAGAGATCTAGAAACTTTGACGACTAAAATAGCTGAATTAGACAAAACTTTCAAACTTTCTGTACTTCTTTTTAGGATAAAATGTCCAATATTTAGCTCTAAAAGAATTAGGATTGGTATTCGAATAGTACTTACTCTTTACAGGTGTTTTCTCCACAGTCTTTTTAACTAGAATGGTCTTTTTAATCGCCCCAATAGGTGATGCTCTACCTTTAGTAGGCATTTCCTTTACATTGCGTTGAACTTTAGTCGTCGGTTTGGGGGCTTCTCGTGGCGCCATTTTTCACGTATTAGTGTAATATTTACTGTATTATTTATGTATATATCAGCGTAATGTCAAAGACTTGTAAAGTTTTCTATCAATACAACTTTTCTACAACAGAAAAAATAGCACAACTATTTTAAAATAACTTGCGTTTAAGATATTGACGAAATGTCAAAAGTTCAAAACAAATTAGAGATGAAACGAATATATTCATATTAGGTATGCATATTATAATACGAGCGACCGTATTCATATTAGGATAAAGGAATGTCATATATTAGGTTACTCGATATTAGTCAAGTATTAGCCAGAAACAACGCGACGAGGCGAATACAATAGTATTAGGTAGGTACTTATCATTACGATACGAAGCGCGCCGTGCGTCGTTTCGTTAATCGTCGTCGGTCGCCGTATCGTCTTGCTCACTCTCTGTAATCGTCGATATGCGGGAGCGAGATCACTTTGCGCTCTCAAACACATTCATTGCTTGTCGCCACGTACCATCCAATTTGTTTATGTGTGCGTTTACTCTTACGATGGATGTATTTTATATACGTGGCGGGCTTTGTATGAAAGTTACATAAATGATTACTGAATAAAAGAGCAAT
Organism: Laspeyria flexula; assembly: GCA_905147015.1. Lineage (NCBI taxonomy): Eukaryota > Metazoa > Arthropoda > Insecta > Lepidoptera > Erebidae > Laspeyria > Laspeyria flexula. The sequence goes on along the minus strand of LR989958.1, from coordinate 14,940,649 downwards.
GGAGAACGAGCATATTTGTATTTACGAATATTGGCAATATTACTATTATTGAAACAGGTACATATTATATTATCATCGTAACTGCATAATAGGTTATAGGAATGTCATCTATTAGGTTACTCGATATTAGTCAAGTATTAGCCAGAGACTACGCGAACGAATACTAGATATAGAGCATAATACTAAAACGTTCACTCCTTACCCTATTATCTGACTAATATCGAGTAATAGGTATGGTATTAGAATATGACGAAACTAATATATCCTATATTAGGATTATGCGAAATTGACCCTAATATAACATCTCTAAAACAAATTAACCACAGCCACAGAGCACAGAGTACACTTACATCATCATCAACGCCTATAATAGAATAGAGATGGTTAATGTAAAATATATACTACAATAAATTTTATCGATTTCTTAATGAACTCGATAACTTATTGTAGATATATTTTCGATAATTCGATACACAACCTACATATTTCATGTAAATTATTTAAGTGCCATTGCTCATAGTCATGTTACCAAATTTAACAATTATAAAATTGTTACAGGTCTGTAAGTACCTACTGAAAATTTTCCAACAGCTCAGAATCAGGGCCCGGGTCTGATGAAAATGGTAAATTTGGGTTTTTCTATCATGAAATTGCAGTAATGAGATTTTCCTGGAGTTTGGAAATGAAATTCTCCCGGTTGATGACAATAGTGTCGCCCCCTATTTCATGGAATCCAATCCAAAAAGAAACGATTCCCAAGTACCGATAGCCTAAATACTATTATTAATTCAAAGTTTCTCTGTATCTGATTATGTGATCAAATAAAAGTCAATGTTTACCAAATGTTTTTGCGTATCTGCTTTTTTTGTTGGTCCGAGTTGAATATCGATTTATCTTATTAAAATTATAAGTAGGTACATGTCACGCGGGGCTTCGCTCCCGTGGCTCTTTGTTTGGCTACTACTGAGCTTCTATAGTGTACTAGTGATCGTAGCGTGATGTTATGTTGGTTATCCCATTTATTTAGGAAGGCAACAGCCTTCTGCCATAAATGAGCATCCAACCTTAAAAATTTTTTTCAAATCGGACCAGAAATGCTCCCACACACTTTGTATGTATTTTCTCGGCATCCTAGCACAGAGACATAATAATGATGCACTGCTAAATGTTTATTATTGTTATTTTTCTGTATTTGTGTCAAAAATAAAGCTTTTCTTTCTTTCTTTCCCAGGCAACAGCATTCCTCGATAAATGGGCTATCCAACATTAAAAGAATATTTCAAATCGGACAGGAGCCGCGTCGTAAATTTTCATAATTTTTTTTTTTTAATCTTAAAATAATATTTGTATGCCTATGGGTACAATGTGGGTACAATGTAGCGCTCACTGTTACGCATAGGGTTACCAGATGTAAAAATCAAAAGACCGGAGAAAAGGCCTGATTTCCATGGAAAAGTCCTGAGATTTTATACAGTTTGAGAATTTTCTCTCAAAAACGTATTATTTTAGTTGGTTTAACTTTTAATAAAAGAGATCTTTAAAATGTAACCTGTGCTTTATTGAAAATCCTGAGATATCACGAGATTTGCCTAAGAAAAGTCGAAAATTCCTGAAATCTCAGGACAAATCCTGAGATATGGTAACCCTAATAACGCAAGATTTGTAAATTTAATCTACCTACATTGACAAATAAAATATTTCTGTTTCTGTTTCTAAACTTTTTCAAATCATAGCTCGAAGTTTAATTACGTTTTATGTTGTTTAAAAAATAAGAGCGGAACTAAAGATTTTGCATTAACATTAGATAATAGTCTCCCTATAAAGTTCCTTGTAATATTATACATATACTAACATTAGATTTATACTTAATATAAGAAAGTTGTATTACACTAAGCATATGGATGTTGTCCGAAATAAATGAATATTATTATTATTATTATTATTAATGCAGAATTTTTTTACCCCCGTCAAAAAGTTTGTTTGAAGTACAGTAGTTTTATTTATCATAAATTATGGATTTTAATACTTTCATAACCACATCGGTCATTGACTTCGCCAAGCAATAGGTATTTTGCATTATCAGCAGCATCCATTACAGCGTTATTATAATTGCCAACAATAAAAAAACATAAAATCCAAATGAAGCATTGCTTGTTTTGATTAAAATTGTATGTAATAAGAAAAGTCAAACAAGTTTAACACAAAATATTATCAAATCGGTAGTTATAGTTATGTAAACTAAAGCAAATATGAGTACATAATTTATTTTGCTATTTTTTATTACCCTAATGACATGCAAAATAACGGCAACATCGCTATTTGGCGTCCATCTTTAATCTTTTGATGTGTTGTGTTATTTTAACAAAATTGTAATAAAATTGTTACTATAACTTCTGTAATAAAATTAATACACAGATTGTATTCAAGAGCTTTCTCTGAGAGTTATTTTGTTGAATATTAATTTGGTATGATGTGAGTTATTACATTTTTATCGAAAGTGTCACAGTATACATTATCGTTTGTTCTAAAAGTTTCACTGTTCTTTGCTATTGACCTAGGTGCTAATTAATTGACCAACCTTCAAATGTTTTCATCAGCTTTCTTATTATCGACAAAGTATATTCTCAGTGATTAGTACCACTATATCTAAATTATCTTTTTCCTGTTGTCGCAGCAGATGAAGTGTGCAAATGGATAGGCTGAGCCAGTTGAGGGGAGAGGCGGGTGGTTCGCAGGACTCCACACTGGACACCACGTCCCCGCCGAGCGAAGCCTTCATGACCGCCAACGAGAGTTCGTCTAAATTCTACTCTCTGTCAGAAGTTGACACTACGTTCAACATTTCGACCATAAAACATGATATTCCTATTTCTTCAATAAAAGATGTTTCTCTGGCGAGTACTACCGCGGAATCTGAAGGGACCATGAGCAATGCCGACGAGCTAATATCGAACTTATCGCCTATTGGAAAGAAAAGTGACATTTTAGATAGCTACAAAATAGATACTCAGATTGAAGCGGCAAACATACTATCTGGGGGTGTTGCCATCTTTGATGACAATGACAACTCGTATGATGGTCACGAGCTGGTGATAGATGACAATGTGGATGTTGAGGATAAGTCTAACTCTGAGCTAAAGCAACTGGAGAGCTTGCAGTTTAAAACTGATGAGAATATAATAGAGTCTAGTCTTATTAGCGAGGAAGCAGATATAGCAAGTAAAGATTCCGAAGTGGTGCTACAAATTGACGGTAAAAACGTTGATGCTATAGATATTGGTAACGGATTATATTTGTACCGGAAGGAAGGCCAAGAGGAACTTGCAGCTGTGCAGATTATTAATGATGATGAGCAACAGCCTAGCTTTAAGTTTCTCAAAGTGCGGTGAGTATTTTTTAAACTTAACCATAATCAATGTTTACACTACAGGCCAATGCTATTGTTTATCTTATTAGATTAATTTAGTCTTTATACAGTGGAATTAGGTCAGTAATCTGCCTAAACACTAATAAAAAAGGTCTATAAACACATTTTAAATATCAACATGTTTTACTTTCAATAATGTATCTCATAAAAAGTCTATTTATGTTGCAAATAACATTCCTTTTTTAATAGTATTAAAGGTAACATAGGATTGTTTCTGAGTTTCTTCTTGACTTATACTATTTAACAATTAAATATAAATGGCATTTAGCCTACTATACCACGCTGGCCGGACGGGTTGGTGTAGGGTTTTGTTTCGAATTTTCCTTTTCTCACAATGCTCTTGTCTGCTCAAGTTTGCTTCTTTAGTCCCCTTTAAGACACCCACGAGTTGAGATGGGGTAGTGACATTTTGTTTTCTTAATCTGTCACTATTATACCATACAGATTTTAATTACGCATTATGATTTTTTTTAGGTCTATTTTTTCTTCTGTGCATTACAAAAATACAACAATAACAATATTACTAATTATAAACTCATTATAACTCTGTTGTTAAATTAAGCGGTGTTATAGAATAATGAATGAAGCACAAATCTTAAGTGTGGGGAAATTCTCCAAATTTTGAGATGATTACTAAATACTAAAATTATTTTTGTTTTTGGACTAAAATAGTTTTAGTTGTTTTTAAAAACAATATACCCAGTGATATAAAATCTAAGTGAATTGATTCTTTATTTTTCTTTTGACCCTTGATTTGCTTTGCCATGAAGCCCAATTATTAAAATGAATATAAAACTCCCACTTATATGAGAAATCAGAAAATCTAAAAAATATAATTGAAAACATTCATAGAAATTAGTTTCAAATCTTGCTGTACTTTGTATCCATTAATTTAAAGTTTCTAAATTCCCTCGTAACACAGGGGAATATTCACTAGATGTTGTCCCTTTTTAAAAAAAGACAGTAAAATGTGAATTTTTACTAAAATAGAGGCTATAAAATATATAATATTGTTATAAAATCAAAGAAGCATATATGTCTTTGTATTTACATATTCATTCATGCATTCAACACATTAAGAGAGGTAAACAAGTAATTTTTTACTTATATTCAACTGCAAATGACAATAACCAAGACCTGCTTTTATTGTTTATATAAACAGGATATTTATGTATTTTGGAAATTCGGGAATTATGTGCAATTCCTTTAGGAAATGTATTATTTTGCACAACTCCTACCACTATTTTGTTTGGAAATGTATAGGTACATGAACTAGGAAATGTATACATATTTTCTGGTAATTATGTTTAGGAATTGTGTTCATGGTTTTTGTTTCTTCAATTGATCAAAAAATAGATAATTTTAAATATCTGAGGTATATTTTTTTGTGACAATAAAGAAAAATATCACTTATCCTTCTCTAGAAGTATTCAAAAGTTGAGGCAACAAATTGTGATTTATTTTTATTATTTTCAGTGAAAATGCTGAAGGTAATTTAGAAGTATATGAAGAAATACAAGTAGAAGTATCTAAAGAAGTGGTAAGATACCATGTTTGAAATTCTTTTATGAAAAATAATTTAATAAAATTATATTATATCATCATCAGCAACCCATTAATGTCCCACTGCTGGTCTCGGGTCTCCTCTCCTCTAACTAGAGAGCTGAGAGGGTATTATATATCAATAGTTTATTTGCAATTTATAGCAATTATTAATAATAATTGATGTTTTTTGGTAAAATTGTGATGACCGAAAATATGCCAAAGTAACTAATGACTTATTTTTAGCATATAATTAGCCTTGTTATTAATCAATTAACTTTATTTTTCAGCCTGCTAAAGAGGGAAAGTCGGCTGATAAAAATACACCATCTCATGTGCCTATAAAGGATATAAGTAAGGTTATTAGCGATTCAACTTGTAACAAAGTTACTGAACGAAAAGTTGATACACCAAAAAAAGAAACTACTTCTAAAATTACCGAAGAGGTTACTGAGAGCCAAGAAACTACACCAGATGGTAAATCTGAAGTCAATTTGAATGGAAAAATGATGAAGTTCAGTGAATTAAGAAAATCGCCAGTTATAGGCACTTTTACACCTATGACATATCATTCAACTCCTAACAAGGAAGGAATACCACTAACAAAAACGATGGTAGACCAACAACTACATCCGAATAGGCACTCTGACCTATCTAACGTTAAAAAAACCATTGAAGTACACACAGATAGTTGTAAGCAGAAATCTAATGAAGCTTCTACCAAAAACAAAGATATTGATGACAATAAATTAAGTGAAATTAGCAGTATGGACAAAGAAACTACTAATGATCTAAGTGAGAAAGATATTATTATGATAGAGGAGGCAAATCAAGAAAATAATGTAAAAGATACAAGTGAAATTCTTGCAGAAGCAGCAAAAACGGGTCTCAACAAAGCAGAGCACAAACATGCTGATAATAAAGATATCATGAAAGTTAGCCCAGACACAACCAAGGAACCAATGGAACTAGTAGACAATGTAATTGAGTCCACAGAAAAGATTACTGAAAAAGAGTGTGTGAAAGTTGATAATGGCACTAAAATTGAAGAGCCCAAGATAAATGAAGCTGAAAATAACAAGGAGGTTGAAAAGATAGAGGAAAATATTGAAATTATTCAAGTCGATAATGAAACTCCTGAAAGAAAAGAAGATCCAATGGAATTTGATGAAGAGAATGACTTAATGATTGTAGAAACTGTCTCTGCTGAAGAAGAAACTAAAGAAATTGTTGAGAATACTCCTCAAATTAAAAAGAATGAAATGCAACAACCAGAGATTATTAAAGATAGAATAGAAAAGATAGAAGAGAAAGAGGCGGCTAAAGGTGATGCTGATGAACTGATTGTTATTGAAGATGATGATGTTTGTGTTGTTGAAGAAGTTGTACAAAATAAGGAAGATAAAAGTCCTGATAATATCACTGAATCGGAAGAAAAAGTAGATCATGTAATTAATACAAAAGTACAAGAGGATATTTTAAATACAGAGATTGTACAATTAGATAAAGATATTGTAGATAAAGGATCGATGCAGGCAGGGTCAACGTCGTCTAGTATAACAACTCGGATAAAATCTACAAATGGCTCATCCTTTACAGTCGATGCAGCTTCCACAAAAGCTGAAAAAGATTCCATTATTAATCCAATTTTACATATTCCTCCTGAATCAATAAAAGATAAAGTTTCGGTTTCTACTGGCGACATCATTAATAAAGATATCGAACTGGACGCATTACATAAAGAGCCTAAATCAAATTTTACCAACCCATCTTCAAATGAGCCTAAGCCAGATGTACCATCTAAAGATAATGAAAAACAGATAGCTCAGCCATTAACATCTGAGAATAAACAAGAACAGGCGGTCGAACAACCTATATTGCCTATGAGTAAACAAAGACAACCGATAAAACCTATAGATAAACCTAAACAGACTGATCAGCCATCTATAGTGTTTGAAGCTAAACAAAAACAGGCAGGACAGCCTGAAAATACCCAAAAGCAAACGGTTCAAACACCTTCAGTGTTAACCACGCAAATGCAGTCTGTTAAATCCCCTGTACTGTCCGAAAATAAAGAAAAACCAGCTTTTAAGTCACTTGAAGTATCCAAAGAAAAACAAAAGCAGCAAATTAAATCTCCTGTGTTATCTGAAGAGAAACAAAAACAGCCAGTTAAGCCTCCTTTGCTCTATGAAGATAAACAAAAACAAGCAAGTCATTCTACACTACCTAAAGAACAACTCAAAGAAGTAGTTCAACCTCCTAAAACACTCTGTCCTAAACAAATACCCCCAACTCAGGCTTCAGTGTTTGCTGTTAGACCAGACCACACACCTCAACTTCCTATAGCTCCCGTGGATAAGCAAAATAAACCGATTCAATCTTTAGAATTGAGAGATGCATCTCGTAAAGATACAACAAAATATGTTGCTGCGGCTAACGTATCACCATTATTAGAACAAAAGCAACAATCATTGGCTACATCTACAATAGTAAATGAGAAATTAATAGCTCCAGCAAAAAATGTGATCAAAACAACTTCCACAAGTGCATATAGCATGAACACACCTACATATCAAAAAATAGAAAACAAATCTGAATTACCTTTAAAAAAAGAGCTTGCGAAAGAATCACTGGCTACCGCATTGCAAATACGAGTAACCAGCGATGTGCCTGCAACTGCACCGCATGGGTTAGGTATGGATAAACCTATATCTGTAATTCGCATTCCTGAGATTCAAAAAAATACTATTCAAAAGCCGATTCAAAATACTACTGATAAACTCTCAGATGCCAAATATCCGTTAACCAGCTACCGAGATGACAAGAAACACACAATATTACCTGTTAAAGAAGGTAGCAATCAAAAAGCAAAGGGTGTAATGAATATTGAAATTAGTAAAGTGCCAAAATTAGACCCTGCCAAAGTTAACATTGTGAGTAAACAAGACGTTAGCAGTACGTCGAATAAGGTCGCTAGTCATAATGTAAAGAAAAACGAACCAAAAGATACAAAAGAAATGCCTAAAGCTAGTGAACCAAACCCAATAAATAATAATCACTCCGCAGTGCCTTTCGGTAAATGGACGGAAGCCAATAGGCAAGAATTTTTGAACAAATTTAAAACTAAAACATGTGTCACGTCATCTAGTAGTAATCAATTGAAAAATTCGAATGACTTGAATAGAAGAGACGTTTTGAAGAAAATTGACAGCCAAAGGTCAAATAATGCCTTGTCAAAAACTCAAGAAGTGAACAAGCTAAATATAAAACCAGAAACTGCTGCGTTTTCGAATAAACCTAAAGAGATCGCTCCAGAGAGTAAAGTACAGAAGACTGAAACTATAGAAGTGAAATCGAAAACCGTCACTTCTAAAAATATTACAAATCTTGATGTAGTATCAAAAACTCAAAATGAACCAGCACAAAAAACCACTGGAACTTCTGCTGCCGTGACAAAGAAAGAAATTTGTCAGAGAACAGGCGTCGTCCAAAACCTGATTGACAAAACAATAGAGGGAATGATTCATAGAGCACTAGTTCCTAAAGCGCAAGATGAACCAAAACAGACCACAACTAAAGAGTCAAGCGCTTCAAAAGTCACTAAGCCTAAACAAACATATAAGCCGATTGAGCAAGCCACATTAGATGCAATAGAAATGAAAATGAATGAGTTACACGGAATACCATTCATAGAGAGGCCTCCACATGAGTTACCACAAGTGCCTCTGGCTGATCCTAAAACTTTCCCCAAGATTGATAATGAAAAACCACAAATTCCGATCAAATCTAAAGTACCGAATCTCTTACCCTTTCCGAATAAAAGCCAGCAAAAGGTTGGCAAAGACAGTGTGATCGAAGTTGATTCTGAAGATGAAATTATTGAACATGAGCCTATCACAGGCGACATTGATTTAACCAAGAAAAACCAAATAGTGAAACCAACAGCCAAGGAAAAGTTAACGTCTACAACTAACACACCACAAGTTCAACAAGATAAATTAACAGAAACCTCCAAGAAAGAACCCATAATCACAGAGAAGGATTTCGATAAATTCGCGAGACGAAATTCGATAACGTATGAAAATTGTCTTACAGTAAATTTTGAAAGCAAAGAACCCCATAATGTTATTCAGACTGTGGTTGAAAAAGACCCTAATCCTAAGAGTTACTCAAGAAATGATCCTAGCCGCGCTGATCCAAAATCAAAACCTCCGTACCAATATCAAAAAATGAGGCAGCCGAATACTCAACCAGCTAAGTCGCAGCCATCAATTAAGTATGGTGCTGCTAACGATGATGCGTCTAATAGAAATCAGTCCAAACTACAAAAAGCTTATCAGTCAGCATTGACAGCAAAACGAAAATTGGCTACAGAGCCTCCAATAACTATTATAGAAGATAAACCTGTAAAGGTTGTCTTTATGGAAAATGTCGATTATGGCCCGAGTCAATTAAACGTTCAGGGTCAGGACTTGTCACCGGCCAAAAAACCTTTACCAGAGTCAGATGTGACTATTAGCACGTGCGATTCACTAGATTCTGACATGATGGATTCTATTGAAGATTCTAAATCACAAGATGAAGTCAAAACTAAGACAAAACATCAAAGAAAACAAGTATTGACTCCTGTTGAAGAACCTGAGTTAGAGCTTATTGAACCTAGAGATTTAGGTTTAGAAGTATCCCCTAAAAAGAAAAGAAGGAATGAAGATGACAAAACTGAGAAGAATTTGAAGTATCCGATGCGTAAAAAGATGTATCTTCTCAGTTCTAATGCCGTTTCAGAAGAGAAAATAACTAATCCTGTTGAAATATTGAAAAATCCCCTAAAGGAGACCGTCAATCTTAATGATAATGGTGTAGCTCACAAGAATCCTGTCTCGGCGTTAGATAGTTTAGTAAAAGCAGCGGAGTTAATTGAAACTCAAACAGAGAATATTAACAATAGCTTAACGTCGTCGAATCCTGACAGTAACTCGAGTACTCCCGTGAAAAGGGGAAGAGGTCGTCCTAGAAAATATCCACTGACTCCTGATGGAACTGTAGATAAAAGTAAGGTATTATCTGCACCTAGTCCTCAGAAAAAGCCACGATTGATAGATGCCAAAGTTCCTAAACGTGACACATTTACCGACGATTCAGAAAGTGATGATGAAATTATCAAGGAAAACTGGACAATGGGCAAAATTAACGAGAATATAGTATGCCCCATTTGCAACAAGCTCTTTAGGACTGAGAATGTCGTTTTTAAGCATGTTAAACATTGTACTGGTCCATCACCCAGCAGATCTGATTCCGATAAGAGAAGCCCCAGGAGAATGAGACCATCTCAGGACTTCGATAGCAAGTCCGATGATATGGACATAGATGATGATAAACCATTAATCACCAGAAAAGAAACGCCGAAAAAGCGTAAGTCCAAAGACTCTACTAGAAAATCTAACGACAATGATGATATAATTGTCATTGAAGATACACCAATCAAAGAGATACCTGAAAAGGTAGATGAAAGAAAACATCATGAGTCTAGAAAATCAAGAGCTAAAATACCGCACAAGAATAATGATTTAGTTTGTGAATTCTGTGGTAAGACTTTTAGGCAGCTTTCGTATCTGGTTAGCCATAAACTACAGCATAAGAAAGCAGAGCCAAAGAAACCTGAAAAAGAAACTTCAGTTCCAACTAAATCAGTATACATCTGTGAAGTTTGCAAAAAGGAATTCAGAAAGTTACATCATTTAGTTCAACACAGGATTATACACAATCCTAGTTCGGCACCAGTTCGGCAGTCAAGGAAGAGCTCATCAGAACAATCCGAGAATAAAGTCGATAAGGAGCCGAGTACTTCGAAACAAAATGATGACCCTAGTGCTGGTTTTCGCTGTGAACCTTGTGATAAGTCATTTAGAAAGCTGCATCATTTAGTAGAGCACAGAGAAACCCATGACGGCATTAACAGGCAGAAAACTACGACGACACTCCCAACCAAAGAAGAGAAAGTCGTAGAAAAGCTTGTCACACTCCACCAGTGCGACGTTTGTAAGAAAACGTTCAGAAAACTACAACATTTGATTGAACACAAAGAACAACACGTAGAGACAAGCTCAGAGAAATCAGAGAAATCAGATGACAAGAGCGTTAAAAGTTCACTGTCAACTAGAGATATAATTCACGAATGTTCACTTTGTTACATGGTGTTCCCTAACGAACATTCATTAAACAAACACACCATCATTTGTCAGAGGAAGAAGAGGCAATCTAAACAACTTAAATCGGCAGATGAAACCGAAGGAGGCGACGAACTAACAGAAAGCCCGTCGCCCGATGAAAAAATTGGAAATGTAGACTCTCCAATAACTACACTTGAAGATTCTAAGCAAGAAGAGGAAAAGCAAGAACCGAATAAAATGGAATTACATAAAGAAACACCGGTCATCAAAATGGAAACAAAAATTGAAGTATCAAAACAAAAATCTGCTGATCCTATTGAAATCTCGGAGAAAGAAAAACTTCCTCAAAAGTCAGAACCATCATCGACCGAACAAGTAAATCCCGATAAGAGAGACTTTGTAGAAACTGTGAGTGCTAAATCAGAAGCCTTAGTAGTACCTGAAAAGATTAAAAAACTTGAAGAAAAGGTGTCTGCTAAGATCCATCAGACGCCGAAGAAAAAGACTCCTATTAAGGAGAAAACTGCGATTAAACGTCTTAAAACAACGCCTACTCCGACACCTGTCACAGAGGATGTGAAACCAGCGGTAGAATCGAGTGACGACGATGAAGTTCGTTACATGCTTAACCCGAACTTCCAAGCTGAGGAAGTGACCGCGGAGAAAGTGTTCTTGAAAGTCAGGGCCAAAAAGCGAAGTTCCTTACAAATAGAACGACCAAACTCTAAGGACTTAGTGAAAAGGAGAACATCGTTACAACATCCACCCAAAATACCGCGCCTGAAGCCTAAAGCTGTTGAAGTCACACCTGTGAAAAAAGAAATCAGAATTCCCAAAGTAGAGCAAGTGCCTTCCACAGATTCTGATGATAGCGAAACTACAAAATACTCTTTTCCATCAACCATTCCTGAAAAACCAACAAAGCCTGCACAAGACCGGACGCCTAAAGGATCCGAAAGAAAAACACAAAAAAAACCATTAGCTGATAAGAGGAAGTCGTTAAGTGGAATCGCCAAGAGGAAGTCTTTGGGAAAAGCCGTCACTGCCAGGCACAAAGTCTCACCTTTGAAACAAATTAAGAAAAGTAAGTAATATTTTCTAACTACTTGTTTGTATTCTGTTCTTTAAAATGGTAATTATGTCACTTACAAGTCGAGCCGACTTTCGTAATGTATGAGTGTGGAGGCAGCCAAGTTGTGCCGTTGTGCCTTATTCCATATTGAATATTGAAACCTGAACTGTGCATATTTTCAGGGACACTTGGTGTGGAACATCGCTGCGACTGTGGACAGTTGTTTAGCAGCGCTGCGCTATTGTCTCGACATACTACACTAGCGCACACACCTCCACGAATACGTCGCAGACGATCTCCTCCTCCTGAAGAGAAACCTGTCATCAAACCTGCGCCGCGCAAATCCAGCATTCCAGAGAAGCCTAAACAGACGCCAGCGTCCAGGAAATCGAGCGCTCGGAGCGATAGCAGCACCTCTACCAACACGAAATCTACTAAAAGCGAAGTTAAAGGAAAGAAGTCCATAGTCAAAGTCCCAGAGCCATCGAGCGACAAGAAAACCAAAAGTGAAAAGTCTGAGAGCAAGTCCAGTGTCAAAGCTCGGCGGACTCCCGCCGCGCACCGGGGCGTACCTGTTCCAGACAGGATGAGAAAACTCATGCAGAAAAATAAGTAATAATCTTCCACAATTTTTTCTTGAAGAGTTTTATATACAGATTGGTTCGTGTTACGAAATTGGACTGAATTATTCCCTTAATTTTGGGATATACCTAAGGGAATCGCTAGTTAGATAATTTCACGCATCACACGCTCACAATAACGTAACAGACGGACCATTGTTAAATAAAAATATTTCTACACGTTCGATGATACGATAATGCATCAACAAAATATTTTTATCGTGAGCCAGTTAGTTAGGCGTTGATCTTGTCTATATGTAAATGAGAACATAAAATAATAAGTATATTTTGTCAATTTGTTCTAGAGTTTAGATATTATGTATGTATAAGAGTAAATATTTATGTTTATTAGATTTAGGGATAACTTTGTCATTGGCATTATGTTCGCTAAGCATACCGTAGCATCAGTTTAACTGTAATGTGCGCCGGACCGTCGCCGTTCTGAGTTGTTTGTTTGAGCCTAAGTATTGTTGCGAGAAGTAGAATCTTGTGTTGTCAAAGTATATTAGAAAGGTAATAAGTTCTTAATGAAGTTTATGAATTGATGGGAATAAAGAGCTTATAAAATTGTTTTATATATTTTTGATTTGAGAGGAATTGTAAAATAAAATGCTAAATAAATTCATGAGCTTCCCCATCACGGAGTTTAGGTTATTTAGTGCTTCATAGTATGTTTTCATCATTATAATAAGGAATTAGAGGAATATCAGTGTCAGATTTTTCTGATAAATTGTTATAATACAGACCATAATTTTGATATTTATGTAGACATCGGGAGAGCACTACCGACTTGTCTTATGAATAAATATGTTATTTATAGTTCATTACCACATCATTACCAAACTGTTGTTAAGATTTATGCAGCAGTGCAGTTGTTTTACCATACCAACAATTAATTAAGCTTATGGTATAATAGTAATATGAATGTTTTGGCACTTATTCAAAATTGCTCAGCTGTTAATGTTGATTTATTAGTGAAATATTAACATGTTGTCCTCTGATCATCACAAGTGACAGGTTGAATTTGCTTGTATTATGTAGCCTCATGTTGTTTACAGAATCTATGTGAATGACACTGGCTTTGCCACCATCAGGGATAACACGAAATATGTTGGTCCCTGGTCCAAAAATTTTAGGGGGCAACCTGAAGTATACCCAGCTTGGCCATATTTGTGTCTCAAAAACTAGGGCACCTAGCGATGATCTTTCCCCCAAATTAGTTGCAATTTGTCACTTGTACACACACATAAAATCTTATAACTTGAATCAGGGAGCGCCAAATTCTGATATAGGCGACAAATCTCGTCAATTCTTTGTGTTATCATAATTACAATGCCTGATAGTGGCCAAGCCAGTGTCAGTAACATACAGAATCTTCATAAATATGTGGTATGGCGTGTTGATATAGTCTTGTGAGTATGCATACAATGGTACTCCCCAAATTTATAGTGAACTAGGACCAAAATATATCAATTTCTCTGTTTCTAATGGTAATAATATATTATGTTGTTTTTAATTTTAAATAATGTTTATTCTACTCTTGTGACTAACATTGTAAAATGTAATTAATTGGTAAAATATAAAAGAGTAGGCCGTATTGTGAGATTTATGTTTTAGAAGCATTTAACATAAAATTTTATATGTAGACGATATCATTATTTTTAATATGATGATGCAATTTTGATTAATGGGTTATAAATAAATTGTCTAAAATTTATATTTGTGTTTATTTAATATACAATAATCAATTTTATAGTTATATTGAAACAAATTAGTAGACATAGATATAGAATTGTTAACTACCCTCTTTCACAAATAATATCAACAATACTAGGTTCCATCAGTTGTGGATCGACACATCTCAGTTGTGCGGACGCCAGCGCATCTTCCAACAGTGCGTTCAACAACCTCTCGTCATTGCCCATACAAGACAGTCTCTGTTGCAAGAAATGCACATCTACTTGCAACTGTTGTAAGCCATGCTTGCCAAATGTGCGTAGTCTTACACACTCGACCAGTGATTTCAAGGCTACTTTCAACGCTCCATTAGACAAAGCAGCTCTGTCGGCTCCAGCAGGACTGAAAACCTCAATTCTTTCTGAAAATATTCTATTGAGAGGAGAGAAAGATGACGGGGCTCGAGACCAAATAGTTCGACGACTAGAGTCACTTGAAGGTTTGATGCTGGTCGGGAATAGCTGTGATGCAGCACTATCTGCACTCGCCAGTGTTTCAACTACTCTTCGGCATACGGCTCTTGGACCGCGTGGCTCTGGAGCGCGCAGCCAATCCCTGGCTAATACTGACACTCTCAACATCTGAGCGGCTGTCTGTCCTATAAAAACAACTTCAGAATCCAGAGCAGCCTGTGCTGCTGTTGATAGATGCACCATAATACTGTTACTGTCTCTACTTTCAATGGTGAGACCTGGGGCTGATTCTTCTAGAAGTTTCGATAAATGGGTGTGTAATGTTGTAACCCCACTTTCTTGCATCTCTAAACACAATTTAGCTAAAATTAAAAGTAGTTCGAATGGTATATTG
Source organism: Laspeyria flexula (assembly GCA_905147015.1). NCBI lineage: Eukaryota > Metazoa > Arthropoda > Insecta > Lepidoptera > Erebidae > Laspeyria > Laspeyria flexula. Next base: position 14,925,271 of record LR989958.1, on the reverse strand, counting down.
TTGTTTGATGTCTGTAAACAGGCCATCTTTTTGACCATGTCTGATAGATTGACCATGGTCTCTGTTATTACTTTCCAACATGTATCAGCTACTGCTTTAGCGCACCATGGTTTGAGGCCAAATGACAGATTGTTCTGTAGAAATGCCATGAGATCTAATAAAGATGCTTGGATTTTCTGCATCAAGTATACTTGCAAGGAGTTCAGTATGTCTTTCAAGTCTGTTGTGTCTGATCCTTTACTGGCTAAAGATTGTCTTACTTTAGTAAGACTGTCTTTGAATTGAGACTGAATAGACTGATATTGTATTATTGCTTTATGATTGATACATTGTATCACAACATCAATAGCTTTATTGGACATTGTATCACTTGAAGTGATCTCTGTCATAGCTTGTAATTTTCTGAAAAACTTATCAAGCCCTCTGATCAAAATTTCTGTCCCAATATTATCAGGTCTTTTAACAACTTCTTCAAACAAGTGGAACACTTGCAACATTATTTTATCAGCAAAATCTGGAATGTTTGTGCTTTCTTTATCTTGGAACATGTCATGATAGCATGATATAACTATACCTAAGTCAGCTAACAGAGTACTATTGCATTTTTCAACCCATTCTAAAATGTCAGTGCTTTCTACCATTGCACTTAGCCCTTGTAAATGCTGATCGAGTCTGCTTTCAGCACAGCTTAGGAATATATCCTGTAAAGATGAATCAGTTTCTTGTAACTGTCTAAGTAAACCTACACTTTGTGCTAGTTCAGAAGCTGAAGTATCGGGACTAAGCAATCTCTCTCTTAAAGTTTTCTTAAGACCATAAATAATTTCTGAGCACTCCGTCTGGATGCTTTGGAAAGAAGGCTGATTACCATACTTTTGGAGTACTCTTTGAGCATGAGTGTAATCATGGACAGCGTCAGCATACCTGCCTTCTAATATAGCCTTGTTGAGTTGTGAAGGCAGTAGGAATAAAAACTGAAGCTTGTCTAACAGTTGCCTTGTTCCACATAATCTGCTCACATTGTTACCACTTTCTCGTAAAGAATCAGATATCTGTGCACTGAATGAAGTGATTTTGTTCATATTTTCACTCAGTTTGTTCATTTCCTCTTGCATTATTTTGAAATCAGTTCTCATTTTGCGTACAGTTTCTGTTGCTGATATAAACTTATTGTAGTTCTCGTAGACTAATGTTTGCATCTCTGATTGTAGAAATTGACTTTGAGTTACAATTTCTGCTTCTTTATCCATTACTTGTTTTAACGTAGCGCATTTTAATAAGCAATCTATATACATATCTGGGTTGAAGTTACTGCCATCGATATCCAATGGATTTTCTTCCTTTTCTTTTGGTGCCGCCATAATTAACAAGCACAGAATATCTTAACCGTTTTTCTAGCGAAAATTAGTTACGAAAGCTTTCAGGAATTACAAGGAATTATGGTACATAATTGTATCGAATGGTATCGATTCGTTTGTTATTGAATTGACATTAGACATGTTTACTATGACATGGCAGATGACATTGAATATTGACAGTTGACAGTCACGTATCTATTCATGCCCGCATGTTTTGTTTAACAATGAAAACGATCTTTTTTTTGTAATATCAATAACAAAAAAGGGCTACCTCGGGGGGGCAGATAAAATCGTGTATAAATGCAACAAATGATTAATGTTTGGGAGCAGCTTTACTCCTCTAATGATCCTGACGTTTGTGTAGACTGCATCACGGAAACGGTGCTTCAGGGGATGGAATTATTCATCCCCAACGCCAAGTTGCCCGTTGGCGACCGTAGTTATCTCTGGTATAACAATATATATAATAATATATATATATATATATATATAGGTATATAGAATCTGTATAGAAAAGCTACGAACCTAAAGCAGTCCGCTTACTTGGCCTGGAACAGCGCCAGAATGTGTTGCGATCCAAATGACGAAAGTAGGTACGTAAAGAAGGTGTATTTTCATACGGCCTCCAGGTCAGCAAAAAGGCTATTGCCGAAGCCATGGCAGAGCATGTTGCCAGAATTAGCCTTCGATTTCCGGGCCATCTCACTGGGAGTCGAGCCTTTAAGTCGCTCGATAAGGCTGCTCAAGGCAACTTTTATCAGTCTCTCACCGTCTAGCCCTTAGTGCAAGAGAGAACGCTGATCTTCTGGCCGATCTCTTTACCTCGAGCTCGACTTTGGACGACGGAGGAGTCACACCACCCTCCATCACACCTGTGATTGATCTCTGCCTGGGATTCGTATAACACAGCTTAACTAGTCTAGGACAGATTCTTGGACTTAAAATTATTATATTAAGTTTCAGAGTATCCACCCTGGGGTGGCTGAGGTAGATTTAATATGGTGGCAAAATGGAAATAACACACTTAGCACGTTTAGCGGCTATCTCTAACGAAAATAAAATAATTTAACCGTCGTAAATATAATAAAAATACAAATTAGACGAAAAAATATATTTTATTTTATTCGATTTCTTTAAATTCCAATAGCACAATATATAATATTATATACGTATAATATCTTTGTTCTTTGGCTTAAATCTAAAAAGCAAATATACATGTAATCTTGCACTCAGTTCCATTGTACAAAAATCACTCAAATATAACAGCCAAAATTTATTCGAACATTACTTATAGGAATAAGATACTATCACAATACAAACGGGGCGTCCATTAATCACGTGATATTTTTAGCAAATTTAAAAACCCCTACTACCTACTGGTGATACGTGATGAGGTTTAATTAAGACCAACCCCCCTCTACGCAGTCACGTGTATTTTTTTTGGGTACAAAATATTTTTATTCTTTTCCGAATACCTTTAAATTCAGATAATAATTTAATACTGGAAATAAAAGCGCCGCCGTGAAAAAATGACCACACAGATGTTTTTCGGTTTAGAAAACGTTTGTTCAACTAAAAGTTATATTTTTATACGGTGGCAAACAGACTTGCCGCCCGCCTGATGGTAAGCGGTTACCATAGCTCATGGGCGCCTGCAACACCAGGATCATCATTCACTCTTGATATTCCACCTACACCTTTCCTCTTTCTCGTGTTTTTTTCTGGATTTCAAGCCTCATGTGATTAATGGACGCTCCCTAACCTATGCGGTTTACAGATTGAAGCAAACATTTGGACAAATGACTAAATGTTCGTCACAAAATCAGAATCGTTTAGAACCGAGTGAGTTTATTCTCGTTATCATTTCATCTATATAAATGGTCTTTCATTCCATTTAGCCGATTTTTGTGACAAAAATTTGCACTTATCGAATGTTTCACATTTTAAGCGCTTCAAAACTAGAATTCTAATTTCACGCACGAACTTGTTTTACTTTAAATATATACCTACGTTTCACATTATAAATACTTTAACAATATAACTTAGTCTACCCTTCCATTACAATTAACTAATGGATTTAACAATAAATGCGTTTGATCTGTTTGTATTTAAAAATTATATTCTTATTATATAATAATATATATAATAAGAAGTTATAAATAATAATTAAAAACAAATACTTCTATTTCCACTTGTCTGGAGCTGGTAATCAGTAGTCACTAGTCCTTAGAAAAATTGCTAGATTCCGCCCGCGAGATATATCGGTAAAAAGTATCTGTGGTATTCCAAGCTGTGATCTATCTGTGTACCAAATTTCATACAGATTCTTTCAGCCGTTCATCAATCATCCATCTATCCTAACTTTCGCATTTATGATATTAGTAAGATGGGAAAGTATACCTTGAATCAAACTTAATGTCGGCTCGGATATTAGCTGGTGTCGCGTGAATGTGCAGCTCGTCATGTCGTGCGCCTGTGTGTGTGTGTACACAAACGTAACTTGTACATAAGCACAGTGACGTGCGGCGGGGGGGCCCCCCCCCCCCCCCCGCGCCGCCATAGTCCCGATGATACCCAATTTTGTGTTCTGCGCATCGTCTCGCACGATTTTCAGAACCGCTATTAAGATTCGTCATTAATCGTCATTAATTGTCGCATAGTAATAGTCCAGCTACTTTTTATCAGACACCATGAGCTACTGTACTATAAATGTATCGGTTCTCGGTTTTAACGATTACTAGTTCTTGTCTCGCTAGATAGCGAGTAATACAGGTGGTTTATGATGTCGAACTTAGCTCTATGCACGCCTTTGGCACGTTAAACGTTGTCATCATCATCATCATCATATCAGCCGCAGGAAGTCCACTGCTGAACATAGGCCTCCTCAAGAGATTTCCAACAAACGTTGTGCAATAATGTAATTTTATTATAGCCGGAGTTGGGTAAATACTGATTAAAATTGTGAATGAGGATATTAAGATTAGGATACAGGAGCGAAACATAAAATATATTTAGATAGAGATAGTGAATTTACAATACTCCTGTGCAAGTGAAAGAGTACCTGTGAAAGAAAGAACTGATATTTTCCATATTATGTGATACATTCCCAAAAGTGGGACTCAATGAGTTGTTAAAAATAATTTAATTTAATCTACCGCTACATAGTTCCTTTGGAATGATTAAATTTCAACCCTTAAATTTTATAAAAATATTAAAATTAATTAAATTTTAACACATACAAAATCAGCTGGTTCGTTTACGATTTCCAATTGGACGGTGTTACACAAAAAGGATCCAACCCACAAAATGTGACTTTTGAGATATTGAGGTTTGAAGTTTAATTTGTATTTGCGCATTGATGTACTATTATACCGTCTTTGTTTCTTTGGGTAATATGTGTATATATTTATATTAATTTTATAGTCTGAAAAATTAATTAGTATAAGCTTATATTTTTTGAAATATTTCAATAAACAGAGGATTGGATCCTTTTTGCTAAATGTAATTTTTAATTAATGTATGTTCATTTTTTAATTTCACAAAAACGATCCAATATGGTATATTGATTTGAGATAATTGATTTAATTAATTATATATACATATATATAGCATAGGTGAGGCCTATGTTCAACAGTGGACGTCATAGGGCTCATATGATGATGATGATGATGATAATATATAGCATACAGCTGCGTTGGAAGATGTTTTTAAGATTCTTGCCTGGGACGGATTTGGCATCAACATAAATGCCGAGTACATCACCCATTTTCGGTATGCTGACGATATCGTGGTCATGGCAGAATCACTGGAGGACCTAAGCACAATATGCTCGATAGCCTCAATACAGTTTCTCAACGGGTGGGCCTTAAAAAATGAACATGGATAAGACGAAAGTTATGTCTAATCGCTATGTAGTGCATGTCCATATCGCATGCATAAATGGCTAGTACATCACCCACTTTCGGTATGCTGACGATATCGTGGTCATGACAGAATCACTGGAGGACCTAAGCATAATATGCTTGATAGCCTCAATAGAGCTTCTCAACGGGTGGGCCTTAAAATGACCATGGATAAGACGAAAGTTATGTCTAATCGTCGTGTAGTGCACGCCCATATCGCATTCATGCAGCAATATCTCAGCTTTAATCTCGAAGTTGTTGAGGAATAGGACCTAGGACAAACGGTCCGGTTAGGTAGGTCCAACTTCAAAAAAGAGATTAATCGCCGAATCCAAAACTCGGTTGGGCAGCGTTCAGTAAACTACGTACTGTATTCTCGTCCACAATACCCCAGTGTTTGAAGACGAACGTTTTCAACCAATGTGTGTTGCCAGTGATGACTTATGGCACTGAGACGTGGCCGCTAACTATGGGGCTCAAGAAAGCTCACTGTCACCCAGCGAGCCATGGAAAGAGTTGTGCTCGGAGTTTCCCTGTGGGATCGAATCCGAAATGAGGAGATCCGCAGGAGAACTAAAGTTGTCGACACGAATTGCATCGCTGAAGTGGCAGTGGGCAGGACATATAGCTCGAAGAACCGATGGCCGATGGGGGAAAAATGTTCATGAATGGCGGCCAATCGACCCCCCCCCCATAAGATGGACCGACGATCTGGTCAGAGTTGCGGGGGGTCGTTGGATGCAGGCGGCGCAAAGCCGCTCAATGTGGCGGAAGTTGGGTGAGGCATATGTCCAGCAGTGGACGTCGCAAGGCTGATAATATGATGATGATGACATATATATATATATATATATTTAATTAATAATATCAATATATAACTATATATATATAGAAATAAAAAAAAAGAATCCATTAAAACAATATTTTGGGTTACTTATAAAAAAAAGAATCTATTTTATTATTTTAATATGTTGACATAAAATAACTTCTAAAGTTATCAAAACCTACTCATGTGGTTAGGATTATTCTTGTTATTTTAATTAGAACCTTATCATAACAAAATCATTTAGCAAAAACGATCCAAACCGCTTGAACCCTTTTTATGATTTTGCAAATGCATTCTTTTTCATTTAAATATAATTTATCAAATACAATCCAAGTAAATTGGATCCTTATTCACATTTTCATTGTAGACTAGTTTCTTTATTTGATAATTTCACTTCAATGATCCAAGGAGGTTGAATCGTTTTTGTGAAAACAAAACCGAAACCCGTCATAGATGTGGGTTGGTACCCCATGTCGATAAAAACGTTAATATTCGTATTTTGATCTGGTTGTTTTTGCTATATGAAAATATAGACCATAAAGACCACTTTGGCGTACTTAACTCATTTTCGACCATCATGTGGGTTGGATCCTTTTTGTGTAACACCGTCCAATTATAAACACACCCTTGCCTTAGCTACCTTGTATTGAGTAACAACATGGTATGTCGTTCCAACCTCAAAATTCAAAAATAGAATACAATTTAAAATGAGCAAATAATATATTTCTAACAATTTTGTGACGAGACCAGCAGACATTTTATGTTACAATAGACGAAAATAATAGTTTAAGTCCCTATAAAGCACAAAGCTAATAATCTAGAATTACAGAATCGTTATATCTAAGATCGTCCATAGCACAGCAACATCCATAGACAAGTGCCAAACGTTTTTTTTCTATTCTATTTTCTACCGAATAATCGATTGATAAATACCGAAAAAAAAATCGAATCATATCAGTCAGCCTGTAACCACGATCGGTGCAACGCGATTATATGTCGAAACTTGTTTCTGTCATATGATCAAAATCGATTGATGAGAATGAGACTGATAGAAAGTTGAATAGAAACGGGAAATTTGGCATTGCCCTTCCGGCAAGTGGTTTGCCACTTTACTTTTCGATTATGTCACAAAACAGTAGCCACTTGACTGGCATACGTTAGGAACCATATTGTGTCGTCTTTACGTACCTATGCGACAAAAAAAAGTTTATATATATCATTTTCTACTTATATAATATATTATATAATATGTTTGATACAGAACCTTGTATACCACAAATAGGGTTGTAACTTGTTCTCCATTAACGTTAATACTATTTCAATGTTAGTAGTCAGTAGACAATTTGACATTACTTTTCCGTTACAGTATTGTCCTAATTATTAATAACGTTATGAATACCGTTACTTCCTTGATTGGAATTACAATATCTTAAATTAATGGTAACTGTATAACATAAGCTTAGTTCTGAGTCACTCTGTCCTTAGCCTAAGCGGGTCTAAGTAGGGTAGGTCGCTACCCACACACTCCGCTTGGTGGAACACTTTAAGTGGCACTTCTTTCACTTTGTTCACCGGTTTCATCACTTGTTTAAGTGCACCAGTATTTCGTTTGTTCATCATAGTTACGGGGACGAGTAACCGTTTACCGACCTTGTCTGTAGATTGGCCCTCGGCAGCTTCCAAGGCAGTTTCCACGTCGATTAACGCGTGGTTGCGGCATTGGAGGAGAGCGGCCAGCTATAGTTAAAACGGTATGCTTGAATATTATTAACAATATTGTAAGTTTAAATAAAACAGACTAGGTATGCGAGACATTTTTGTAAATAAGTCGGAAGGAACCACCATCGTGGTATAAAAAAATATCAGTAAGGAGTTATCCACATATTATGCAAGATAATTAATAAATAAAAGATGGTAAAATACAAGTAAATATTATCATGTAGAATTTTATGAATGTTACCTGCAGTATCTGTTGCAGCGGTTGCTGCACCTCGGGCGGTGGTCGCGGCAGCGCTTGAGCCAGCGCTGTAGCGGCGGCGGGCAGCTGCGCCCGCAGCAGCGCCAGCGCCGCTAACTCTCGCGCCACGTCCGCGCCCTCCGGCACTCCCTCCGACCCCGAATCGGCCTCCTGCAGGCTCGACTGACGACTTTCACTGCCCATCTGTTCTATGTTCCACTGCTGCGCTTTGTTCTCAATTGAGTTGCTAAAACTGACAGAAACATGTTTATTGTGAATAATACTTGCCTGAAACAGATAGGGCCTCAACCTATCTTAGGTATGGTAAACCAAACGACACACAGAATAAAATTCTTAGCATGTTAATACACTTAAGAAATTTACTTTTTGTATTTCATCGGAAGTTTTATTCTTGCCAACAACATCACTAGGCTAAACTTAACCAGTTTATATGAAAAAAAACGTTACGTTTTTATATAGCACGTTCAATTAAGGTTACCAATCCACATCCTATCTAGTTCACACAAGTATAGTTACGAGTACATACTTGTGCAGATGCGCGGCTCGGTCCTGCGCGTGGGGGGTGGGGGGGCGCGGATGCTGCAGCGGCGCGCGCAGATGCTGCGCAAGCGCACACACGTAGCCCACACACAGACACACCGGACGCATCAGCGCCGACAGGATCACGCCGGGGTCCGGGTCCAACACTGGGACAACCACAACCCATTATGGTACTTGCAACAGAACATCGAGCTTTCACCGTTTTTAACGAACGTCGAACTGAATATTTTTTACAATCTTTCCTCATTATATTAATGCTCATTACACGTGACTGATCAAGTTAATTAGCTCTCCTAACAAGAGTGGGATATGAACCTAGTGCCACGCAGACCAAACAGGTTCGCACACGTCATAGCGGTCCATTAATAACGTGACGCGATTTTATTCGATATTTCCTTATCAGATACGAAATAGTTTAAATTGAATATCCTAAGTAACCAAAATTATCTTATAAAATAAATACAAAAAGCCGTATATTTTTTTTTTCATCAAATTAAGTAAATTTTACTCGGAAGGCGATGGACAGGGTTTTATGGTGCGTGTTAGGAAAAGCCTATGTCCAGCAGTAGACAAAAAGATGATGATGCCTGATGGAAATCTTAATACAAAAAAAATAGTACTTACGTGTAGTTCTCATCGAGATCAACATAGCGACAATGACGTAATGCAGGTTGGGTAACATAGGTCCTTCCGCAAACAAGAAACCCCACAGGTTAGGGATCTCCGAGCGAGGGAATTCTCGCCCGAAAAGCAGTCGGAGCCATCGACTGTAATAAGACGTTAATTCAAATATGCTATGTGGCACAGTTGTACTAACTGGTTATCCAGATATATAATGTTTTAAATGTTTTTACTCTTTTTCCATCTTTTACATATTATATATTACATATTATTCAAAATATAAAGGAATCAATCACATAGAAAAGCAATTATTAACAGAATTTTAACAAATTTTATAAGAATTCTCTGTAGTCCCTTAGAAATTACTTAACTTACATTCCAAAGAGCTCCATAGATATATTGCAGTCAACTAAATGCGTGGCTAACTCGACATCCAGTGGTATTAGGAACTCCTCGCGCACGTTGTCCAAATATCTCACCACTTCGTTGGGATTCTACGACAAATTACATCGAGCATTATGATGCAGTACAATAGAGAATGACTAGTATCAATCTTGGGTTTCAATGACTGATAAAGGGGGCAAAAAAATATTCTATGACTAATGATTCAGCGAAAAATATAGGTTTAAGATGTGAAATGTTAATGAACTCAAGTTGATCGCCAACCAATACTGTTTGTGAAGCGGTCTTATAAAAATTAACGCAGTTACTAATTTTGGTGAAACAGTTTATCAAATAATTACTACCGGTAACATTTAACGTTACAATTAATGTTACTTACATGAGCTATCGTGCAAGTGGGAAGTCTACCACAGGACGTCGGCACGATGTCCCCAGTAGTGTAAAACTTTTCTAAACCCTTCATTATAGCACTGAACAGCATGCTATAAGCAACATAAGTAGATATTATATAGGTACAATTTAAATAACAAATGTTATTAAATTGAGTTAAACGTACTTACTAGCTGTCATGTTCTAGACTGTGTTCGTCTAAGATATATCTTAATTTGTCTCTGTAACAAGATATCACAAAATAAGTGAACATTTATTCAAATAATATAGAAAGAGGATTGATACCGGTATTGAAAACATCTTTACCTCCAAAATACAGATATTTATAATGTTATTTTTACCCGGTTATCAAAAGATAGTGGCCAAACAAAGATCCAATGTATATTGTAATAATAAAAGACATACTCTAGGGTGGTTGGCGCGAACGTTCTGTCCAGATAGAGCTCGAACAATAGCGGCGCGAGTATCTCGTGCATGCCTTGTCTGTACCCCACGTTGGAATGTGAGCGCGCCCAGAAGAATAATATACGCACCTAAAATAGAAATTGCGGGGGTGAATATGATGGTAATTATTTTTTGGATTTTAGCTGGTTCAATTCCCAGGTGTGGCAAACGAATTTCCGGAAATCTTTGAATGCAGCAATTGTTTCTTTTTAAAAATAAGGGAATTTTCCTTTGGGTAAAAAATCTATCATCAGTATTTAGAGTACTTTCCCTCCAGGTGGCATACAAAGATCCACCCTGTATATGTTTGAATACTTTAAAAAAACTCCTCTGTATTTATCTGGCGATTCAAAAGAGTGGCTAGTTTGTTGATTCTTCACGTTACTTTACTCTGTCAATAAATTAGATGATAACTCATATAAGATTGAACTCATGAAGATCATTGATGGATTTAGAATTAGAGTATGAGTCAATTTGGCAAACATTATTTTTTAGAATAAGAGGGCATCCATTAATTACGTGAGGCCAATGCCAAATTATGGCTTTCATACAAAATACTTTGTAACATAGTTAAACAAATACGTTTAATAAAACACTTGCCATAACATCTTGAACATCTTTATCTCTGAAGTACATCTCCTCAGGGAATGTTCTGACCACATCTTGCAGTATTAAGGTTTTTAATTCATTATCACAAAAATGCTGTTTCCATACACTCTGAAAAAATAAAAGTTTTCAGTACCTATGTGATCCACTAACTTGCATTAACTAGTGTGTGTGGGTTGAGATCTAACCCCTCTCTTCATAGAAGAATAACCATGCCCAGCAGTGGGACATTAGTGGGTGGACAGTTAAGATTTTTATATTACAAACATGTAGTTGTGAAAAAAAAAAGTGGCTTAATTATATTTTTACTCCATCACCAAAGGTATGGAAATTAATTAAGTTATTTTATTGTATTAACATGGTTTGCATCATACACATAAATATTACAATAGCATTCTTATTAAACATAAGGTCTCGTGTACTCGCCTATTACGAGCTAACACAGCATTAATGTATCATATTTTACAATTTGCACATTATGAAATAAATATGACTAATTAAAAACAAAAAGAGCAGGATAAAAGACCAACTATAAAACCCTATCGCTGTTGTTTATCTAACAATAATATAATAATAATATTCTACCACATTCACACCGCGCCATCTAGTCCCAAATTAAGCAATTATATTTGCTTGTGTTATGGGTACTAAACAACTGATATACTACTTAAATACATTTTTTTTTGTAAATACATACATATTATAGATAAATTACATCCAGACACAGAACAAACCTTCATGCTCATCACACAAAGATTTGTCCTGGGTGGGGATCGAACCCACGTCCTCCGGCTTAGCAGTCAGGGTCGCTAACCACTAGACCAACACGTCAGTCAGAATCTAAATTACCTCTTCGTTTTGTGAGAGTGGATCATCTCCAATGACTGCTCTAGGGTCCATTGATAGTTTCTCACTCAAGTCTATATAGAAATTTCGATGAGCCTTCAAACTGAAATACAACAAAAATAAATTATATAGTCTGGTGCAATTATGTTTATACCTCGGAACCTATTATATCTAATTATTTAATGGAGACTCTAGATTCTATAAGCAATAAGTACAATCCCATAGTGCCTGCAATATATTGTTACCAGAGGCGTAACTATACCATATGGGGCCCGTGGTAAATTATTTTGATGGGGCCCTATCAGTAAGAATCGTCATGTTTAATTTTAATAATCTACTTAATATATGTTAAAATCTTTAATAATTTAGTTGAATTTGTATTATGGTATCTAGTTGTCTCACTTTAATAGATTTTAAACAGATCCATAAAAAGGAAAAAAAAAATTTTTATATAACTCAGGTACATTGTTAAAAATTTACTTCTGAGCTCAGGGCTTCTTAGGCAGGGGCCCTCTAAGGTCGGGGGCCCGTGGCATTTTGCCAGCCCTGCCACCCTATAGTTACGACAATGTAGACTTGTAGAGCATTTATAACTAAACACTTGCAGACTAATTGCATTCAGAAAACCAATACAGTAGAATCTCTCGGGGATGTCCATTAATCAAGCATTTTTTTAAATAGCAGCTTTTAAATAAAATATACGCGATATCTGAGCTACACCTTTCCACTCCCTTATGATATTTTTCTAAATCCTTCCCCTATTTCGATCTTCACGTAATTAATGGATGCCTCCTAAGAATTCGAGAAGTGTACATTTCCAGAAAACAAAGATTACATTAGAATGTTAGAGCAGCTTTTAAAATAAAGTAATTACCTGGAAATAATATCCATATTAGGTGGCGGCAGAGCATTAAGCAAGATGCCCCATGCTAAGCTCCGTGGTCGAGGCAGCCGTTGTTGTATGGCAATAGCCCTCAGAGTGTCCACACTCCATGTTGGTAGCTCCAACCTGATGGATAAGTGTCTTTGTTTATAAAATATCAAATGCAATAAAGTTTAAAAAACTTATTTGTTACTTCTATTGAAAAACTTGTATTTTTTCAGATAAATGAATATAATAATTATGTGTGATGGATTATGGCCTAAAACCCTCTCAGCTCTCTAGATAGAGGAGAGGAGACCCGAGCCCAGCAGTGGGACTTAATGGGTTGCTGATGATGATGAATATAATAATATATTCTTTTGAGAAATAAATATCTTAGACCATGGACATACAAATATCTTATTTTATTAAAAAAGACAACTCACATGAAAAAAAATTTGCCATTCCACTATGAAAGTTTTTGCATGTTGTATTTGTATTGTACAATAAATTTTAAATACTGTTGTTAGGGTTCCGTAGTTCTCACTAGGTACCCTTATAGTTTCGTTATGTCCGTCTGTCTGTCTGTCTGTCGAGGTTTTGCTAAGAGACCGTTAGTACTAGAAAGCTGTAATTTTGTAGGAGTGTGTATATCAATTACGTCGACAAAGTGGTAAAATAAAATTTTGGAAAATATTTTTTTTAGGGTAGCTCCCATACATGTGAAGTGAGGATGAATTTTTTTTTGTCATCTACCCATCATTTGGGGTATCGTTGAATAGGTCTTCTAAAATGACTTGGGGGTTACTAACAATATTTTTAGATTTAATGGTCCATTTACGAAATATTAAACTTGAAAGAGCAAATTTTTGTTCCAGTAGGGCGTCCCCCCCCACCCTCTAAAAGCTAAACTGCTGGCTCGAAAAATCTGGAAAAATTCATGATGGTGCATTTCATGAACTTTAAATGAAAATTATAGCGGTTAAGATAACTTTATTAGTTTAGCAGTAATAGTCGTTGAACTTGGGTGTTGGATAATTTTGTACCAAATACAAAATCCATAGCATCCTTTATAGTGACTAAGATAAAGTATGTAGTTGCTCGTTTTGTTTTATATAAATACTGCGCTTCTCAACAAAAGGACATAAGCGGTGTGAAGATACGCTCTTTTGATGCGGAACCCTACATTGAGCATGGTCCGACATGCTCTTAACCGGTTTTAAAATTTTATATGTATGAATGTTTTTAAGACTTCATTCAATTTATTCTATTGTGTTTGGAATCTTTTTCAGACTTCATTTAATTTACTCTATTGTTAATTCCATGCATAAATTTTATTATTATTAGACAAGAGGTCTATGTCACATACTATAATTTAATCTCTATATAAATTTGTATAGGACATGTCCTATATCATGTCATAATGTAAGTATTTAAGTTTTCTGTAGTATTCTGTATAGCTAATAAATTGATCACACATGTAAAGCGGGAGGATTTTGCCAGCTTATAATTAGTTTAATCTCTTAGACAGCACAATAGCTCACATAAATTGATATTTAAAATGTACTTTTATTGCTGTAACATTAGAATTCATTCTCATTTGCAGAATAATATATTAGAACAAATTATTACTTCAAATTAGAATGTAAATTCCAATTATATTGCTTCGGCTTTGCAGTAATTAACTAATTTATTTCTCTTAAGTTGGGGATGGTACTTGTAGGTAGTAGTCGAGGATTTTATAATATGGGAATGTTTCCTTTTTGTCAGTAGCAGATAGAAGAACATAAAAGAAATATTAACTTCTATAATGATTATTTTGAAAACTTTTTGATGGCTCCTTTAGGTATACATATTAGATAATATCTAACACTTAAGAGGGTGCATACATAGGAATGACAATGTCGCAATTTAGTGTCATATTCCGTGGTCTTCGATTTTTATTACTTATTTAATTGGAGCTATATATTTTCAATACACTTTTTATAATTTGGTAAAAGGTGTTGTAAAAGGTATGACGATTATAAAAATCGAAAAACACTAAATTATGACACTAAATTGTGATATTGCCATTCCTCTTTATGAATCCTCTTAAAACTTAATTAGTTATTTTTTAGATAGCATTATTAATCAATATACAAAGGTTGTTTGAAGCCCATAAACATATATCTATCATCATTATTTTAAATTTTTAAAAGCAATCAGTTTAATCACCAACATTTTTTCAATTGTTAATTATATTATTATCAAAGGAAACAAGTTCATCATGTAATTAGGGTAAATAAATAATTAGCCTATCATAATAGCGATATCACTGTCTAATTTTAACATTTACTAATAAATAATACAAATAGTTTAGAGAATGAGCTCACATAAGAATGTGTGACCTTTTTGACTTTAGTAGCTATTTCTTTTTTATATAAAAAGGGTATATCTTGAATTAAAACTGGTTTCATGAAGGCATATTCATATAGCTGTCTTTCTAATCTTAGCGTTAAGTAAACATTATTAAGCACTACGAACAAAGGAAACATAAATTTTCAGGTTTTAAGTTTTAAGAAAAGAACTTACTGGTAGTCTGTTACTTCTTGGTGGCTCTTTGTTGGGGAATTAGGAGAGCTATCGCCACTGTTATATTCCTGTAAAGTAATTATATGTTATCGATTTATTATAATTCATAATGATTCATATTTCTTCAAAACCGTCTTTATACTAACCATTTTTATTTCAATCAATCACGTCAGTACATTTTCGCCAAGGCAAAATTCAAATAACATAGAAAATAGTAAATAACAATCAAAGAGCAAGACTGAAGCGGTTTTATTTGATGATGATGTTGATTAAAATATTTCTGTAATTTATCAAAATAATGTGTGGATAAATGTTTATCACAAATTTCACACAGAAACGTCAGAACTCAGAAGACAGAACGTGACGTCACGTCGTGATTGTAATTCTTGACACTAATGACTTTTTAAGTTTTTATTGACCTGCCCCCTGATTCTAAGCTGTCGGAATATTTTCGGCCAGAACTGTCAGTTTATTTAAAGTTTAATAAGTTTTTTAAGTTAAAAACAGAATGTTAAAAAAATAGATGGATGTAGAAAAAAATCCATAAAGATTCGAAAAAGTTTACGATCATGGCCCCTGATTCTGACTCATCGGATTGCTCCCGGATCGTAAACTCTTTAGAATCTTAGAACGACGTATTTTTACAGCTTAAGTTATTAAGTGTTAATAAAATTAGTTTACCGTATAGAAAATTAAAAACTGATTAATATAGGGTTTTTTTCTACATCCATCTATTTTTTTTAACATTCTGTTTTTTAACTTTAAATAAACTGACAGTTCTGGCCGAAAATATTCCGACAGCTCAGAATCAGCCCCCTTGACCAATTCGATGAGTCAGAATTAGCCCTCTGATTGACGTTACTCAATGTTTCCATGTTACAAATTCCTAATATGATTTTTGTAACAATTTCTATTTCTGTACAATTTTTACCTATGTATTGCATTCCTGTTTTCATATAGAACAATAAAAATCAAAGAGATTTCACATTTCATTTAAAAAATTTAATATTAACAAAAATAAATCTTAATTCTATTTTATTCATAAACTGAAAATAACATTCCGAATAATTATCGTTTATCAAAGCTAATATAACACTTTTATCTGTAAAATTTAATCTAAAATAAGAATACAATATCCATGCTAAAATACGTATTAATTTCCTACCGTGGATCGCGGTTTGTAAAAAGATAAAAAACATCCATGATAAAAAAAGACAAAATTCTGCTTTATGATTGGTGTATTCAAAACAGGGAATGAAATTTAAACCAATGAAAAAAAAAGGTTTTCTAAGCTTGTATCGTTTCGTTCACGTTTTGTGTTCGTTCAAGAAGTTTTTTTACATTTCTCGTAAATGGTGTGGTGACTGGTGCGCGCCTTGCGAAGCGTCGCGTCTCGCTCGCTTGACGCAGTTCGGTAGAGATAGCTGATAGACAGAAATACAGCGCAGCAGAGCGAGCGCGTTGAGCGGAGCGTAACAAAGATCTATGAAGTCTGTGGATCTATGGATCTTTCTCTTTTTAGTTAGAGAACGCTCTCGCTCAGTTCAATTTTGTGATTTTCGTTGCAAAAAAACTGTTTTGTGATGTTATTTAAAGTATTTCGACGTTCATGACAATCCTTCTGAGTGATAAATGTGGTTACGACTTCTAAAATGGCTTGCAGTATATTAACCGTTATTGTGAACCTGTGCGGGGCGACATCGCAAGCGCTGGCCTACCTCTGGTTTCGATGACCATTAGCAACAACGGGAGCCATGATCGCCAATCTGCCGCTTCTGTTTGCTAACGGCAACCCGACTGCGTTGTCAAAGATCACAGTAGTTGAACTGGAAAAGTTCATAACATTTATGGTGACATGTTCTTGGGGGCATGATACCGCGAAAGACATTCGCCAGCCACCGTGGTGGCCTAAAGACGTCGCGTTTTCACATCCGTTCGTCAGGCCCTACGAAATGCCTAAAGATTGGGAGATAAAGCTCAAGAACTTGATAAAGAAATGTTATGAGTACCACAAAAGTGCGTTCCTGTTGGTGTTCTCGGCACAGTTGGCGAGATATCCGCGGAACAGGCTGAGGTATGTCGATAACAGAGACCATACAACATCTCTCTACTACAGACCCAACGGGAGACTTTTAGTAACATTCAGAAATGAGAATTTATTCTATGACAAACTTAATCCTAAGAGCAATAGCATAGAGGAAGTCTCACTCAAGTCTACCGATATATATTTGTGTGATAACTGTGATAGCCACTTCGACAACTTGGACATATTGAAGGCACACGAGAGGCTATGCAACAGTGACATCCCAACAGGCACAAGTACTTGTAACGGTGGTTTGCCTGAGTTTCTGTCAGCGTTGAAGCTTCAACCGCTTGAACAGACATTAGATGATTCTTCCAATGTAAATACAGATAGTGAAATTAAACCTAAGACTATAAGAAACGCTGCCAACATTGACCGTGGGCCTCCATATCCTTTTTCTTCCCTGGCATACATGAAAAATGTAAAGGCTAATGTACAACGAGACACAACATATAACAGAGAAAGGATTGAGAGGTTTTGTGGCACTACTAACCTGGTTACTAAGCAATATAATGTTAAGGGTAAGAACCAGCAGTTTCCTGTGAGGTACAGAAGACCCATTGATTACTGGCACAGGAAACATATTTTCCCAAATCAGAGAAAAAAGAAAATACTCGATATAAAAGGACAGTTGCTTCTCTTGAAGTGTAAACCAATATCTGTCCACATTGAGCGGATGTCATTAAAAAAAATAGATGAATATATTGACAACCTGCGAAAAGAAGCAGAGAAGAAACGGAGTGCTGAGGAGAAGGATATAGTGTTTGTAGATGGGTTTGAGTGTGATCAACATATTGTAGATGCTGAGATGAAAATGTTAGATCCATTGAAACGAGTAGATAATGATTGTGAAGTGATAGACTTGTGTTCAGATGATGAGACATCTAGTGTAAATGAGAACTGTGACCCTCGTGCGGGAGTGACGTGCGTGATGCGTGGAGGCGCGGTGCTACGGCGTACGGCCGCCACCCCACAGGCGCTCCCCGCGGAGCCCTGTGGTGCGAGACAGCGCCCTCTGTCTGCTGCAATACTTCAACCACATCCTGTTATTCTCATTGCACATTCTCTGAACAACTTACAGACAATATCCATAGATTGAATTCTTATAATTAATTAATCATTAGTTCCATTGCTAATTTTATTTATTCCTTCATTATTAAAAAAAATTAATGCTGATATTAAGTTTCATTTTATGTTTATTGAGTGAGGTGATAGTGGAAGCCATTTTGTTTTACAAGCCTCATCTTACAAAATGGCGGCCGCAATGGCTTTATTTATATTTAAATATTTAAAAAAATATATATTTGAACGCGCGGCAGTAACTTACTACCAATTTTTATAAATTTTCCAGTGCGTTTGCGCATTTCGCAAGTAGGTACTAAACCAAATTTTCGCGTTACAAAATTCGTCTATCACGAAATTGTTGCCATCTCATGTGTCGCGTAATTGAATGTAGATCTCTGCTTTAAAATTTACTTGATAGTCCCATTTATGTACCTACTGTTATTTTTTGCGTAATAATATTGAATTTAGAGTAATATTAACAGAGGCCTCTAATAATTACTTTATTTCGTTTTATTGTGAGATGACAGCTGAGTGTTTCCTCATGCCCTAGAGTGTATATTTAGCTGGTGTGACTCATATTACGTCGGACCTGTATTTATAAAAAGCAATACAACAAATTTTCAAATTGTAAATTTAAAATTGTGTCATAAATTTAAAATATTTTCCTCTTGTGGAATTTCATTTGATGACTTTCCTTGGTATACAGTTATTATTATTTGTTGGGCAAGAAGCCGGCAGCGGCTTCTTTGTTAACTCGAGCTGAATTGATCTATTGTAGCGCCCTTTTTATTTATAGTTCTCGGCTTAGTCTTGTTGAATCTAGAAACTTCCAGATTTTCTGAGCAGGGAAATACTATCTCATCAGGTTGCACCTAGGGACCAAGTCTGCTAACACAATCGTAAGCCGATGGGCTCATTCGACAGCTGTCTGGCTGGCTTACTAAGTTAATCGCGCCATATTGCCGACCTGTGATTGGTCCATCGGTCTGCTATCGACGTGTGTAACTTAGCAAAATCGGCCACCTGGTTGGCACTGTCCTAAATGGATGCTTCTTTTATGCATGAGAGGCCCACATGAGCAGAGGACTCCTCTGACTCTTGGCAGAATCTGCACATTTTGGACCGGCTCTGGTTGAGTTTAAATATAATTATGGTAGTTTAGTTTGGTGGCCGGTGAGGATTCTTGTTCAACGCCTAGGTTTTGCACCTACTGGGTTGGATCAGCTCTTGGTTACGTTTACTGTCATGTCCTTTAATAAGCACTGAGGAGTGGCTCTGTCCTGGGCGGATTGCCACGCTCTTCTTTTATTCGGTTCTCTCTTTTTTTATTTGGCACAGATAGTTGAAGAGGGTGTGGTCCCTTAGTTTGGAAATTCTATGAAGAAGAATTTTCTAAGAATGATTCTAGCCGCCTTTTCTGGCCACTCGGAATCTTTTACTACTTTAAGAGTTGAATTCGAAAAAGTTTACAGCCAGTAGTGCTGGCTTAGCTGTCAGAGTTGATGTAGATTTTTTGGGATTTTTAGTCTTCTTTCTAGGGTTATTTCAACACAATTTGTTGTATAACCAAATATTTTGAAATACTCCTGAAAAATTAAGGCTTCTTTGCCCATGCTAACGCTGAGGTTGTGTTTGGGTCTAAGATAAAAACGCCACAACCTACATCAGGTCCTCTTTTGAAACCATCCGTAAACCAAATGTGACCCTTTTTATAGTCATGTTTAGCGTCTATGCGTGTGGTAATGCAGTTACGTTTGAAATTTGTTTTCCTTAATTTGCTAAATGCAGATATGCAAATATGGCTACGCAATTGATTGCAGTCTTGGTTATTAGTCAGTTTTATTTGCTACCGTTAGCATATTTTTCTTTAGGGCTCTTTCACATTAGCTTGTAAAAAGCTCGTACCTGTTTCCCAATGTTTTTTAGTCGGCAGCGCAGTTACAAGTTTATTATTTTGTCATGGCGCCACAACCTAGCTAACAAATTAAAATAACAAAATAAATATTTACTGTCAATACGTTTCTGTCTTACGGCGCGTCTTATTTTCTACGGCGCACCAGGGCGCCGCGCCGTGCGTGACGCACAGTTTGGGAACTTATTGCGTTATGAATGCTTCTATTTCACCGAATGTCCAACAAATTCAATATATGAGCATACAAAATAATAAACCATTCAGAGGCCTTAACATGAAATTTATATATAAGTGTTTGTTTTGAGGCCTGTCTGTATAGTTTTTTCTGTTGCATCACATGTTGCATGGTTGCTTGCTACGTTTTACAAATGAAATGTTTTTTGTTATCTTTCATTGTTAAGGAAAAGCTAATCAGCTACTATATTATGCTTGTTAAGTTTTTTATGAGAAATGGTTTGGCTTAGCTAATCGGTAAGTATTAATTTTAAATTATTCATTGTTAATAAAATCTTACACATCATCATCATCATCATCATCATCAGCCTGTACTAGTCCACTGTTGGACATAGGCCTCTCCAATTGCACGCCACTGAGTACGATTTGCAGCTACTCTCATCCAGCGTTTGCCAGCCACCCTGCGAAGATCTTACACATGTTTGCTGGTTATTGTTATAATAATTAAATAGTGATGTGTTTTAATAATATGGTATTCAGAGCTCCATAGACAGACAGAGAGAGATTTACTTGTTCTAGTATCAGGAAGATTGGCTCACAAGCTTTTCTAAAAACTTGGCTGCACATGTATTTGGGGCCTTCCATTTCTAGAAAAAATAATTTTGGAATATCGTAAGTAGTAATTTAATCTCTTAGCAGTGATGGACTATTTGACTAATAAACTGTCTTGTCATTGACCACTAAAAAGTTTAGTGGGTAATTTTCCAGCAAGTCTTCCAAGATCAATGCTCGCGAATATAAGCTATAGACAGTCGATGGTAGCCGAATGCTCATGTGACCGGCATGCATGCAATACCATTAAGTAATGGATTTTACTTTGTGGATTATACGTACTTACCATCATGAGGAAACCCACCCATATACCTACCCTAGAAGAAATTTTAAGTATTTAACTGATTTACCAACCCGCACTAGGACAGCGTGTGTAGATTATGGCATAACACAAACTTATTTTACAAAACGGATACTTTTTTGTGATTCACGGCAATTTTAAACGAGTAGAACCTTGTGGGGTCGATGACACCGTTGCAATTCGTTGATGTAGGCTTCGTGACGCGTTTTAAACAAATGCGCGAATAACTGTATACTATCGATCAAATTATTGTAATATCTAACATAGGGGCTTACTCAAGGTCTTTATTGTCCATATTTACCCATAAGAATATGAAGACGTGATTTGAATTATGAATTTAAGATAAAACTAGATTTTGATCAGCGCACCCTTGTTTCTTCTTACCCTTTACAGCGGTTTTAATTTTTTAAACAAATCCAATATTTTCAGGATATTGGCAATGTATTTCCATCTAATCATGGTACATGATAATTTGAAGTCATATTAAAACTAAAAACATTAAAAATATTCACAGGAAGTCTTTATGTAAGGATTCTACAGGGTCTCACATATAAACAGTTGCCGAAGTCCGAGTTGCATCTGGCGAACTGTTAATCTTTGGAGCTGAAAATGGAATTCGAATCAAAAACTTTATTAAATCAGATCAATTTAGGCTCACATGCATCCGATTATAGAACAGAATCGAGACTCATGTGGATTTTAAAACAAAAAACTACATTTAGCTAATTCTTTGCTGCCCATCTGGTCTCTAATATCAGGTAACGCCATATTAAAACATGTCAATCATGGAGCAAAATGATGAAAGAGTCTTAATATATCTTAGGATAGGTACAATTATAATGATTTTAAACTTTTAACTTTATGTCCTAACTATTATGGTTTGTATTTCAGTTTTGTAAGTTTTAATTGTCTCCTTTACTAGCCTGAGTTCAACGGTGCAGCTGCCTATAAAGAAGCCTTGAAAAAATCTGCATCTTTTCTTGGTGGCAGTATTTCCTTTTTGTGACATCAAGGATAGGTAGGTATAGCAACATAACACAAATAGTAGTTGATATAGGTTCAATTTTATTACCCGTGATTTGATAGGTACCTACTTATGCAAAGTGAAGTATTTGACCATTGTGTCAACATGTATGAGTCTTATGAGTGTAACCTTATAAGCAGATGTTCGCAGTTAAAACTTAGCATCCAGCAATGGGGTCAACGCTGCAACGATACTCCAGCAGGATTTTGAATATTTTCGCAACCATAGCAAATACCTACCTACTTACAAAATAAGTTAATTTTCGTTTAAGTATTTCTAATATATTTCTATTTAAGTAGATAATAATTTATTTCCAAATACCCAAAAGCGTCTGGCTGGGCCCCTGGGGTAACTGGAACTGTTTTTACCTATTAAGTAACTGAAAACTATCACATAATCAAATTTAAAGATTGGCATTTCAATTACAGATACCTACTGTATTTCTCATTAACTAGCTATCATACTACTTAAGTATTAGATTTTGATATTCGTCAATATCTCACTGAGGTAACGCACACTTAAAAGACGAGCTCCTGGGCATGTATAATTGATACTGCGGTAGCTACGTCGCTGTGCTTTATTAAATTGGGAAACACGCCGCTGTATTAACCTGGAGGGTAGTTTCATGTTCTGCCATGCGTACATAACTCCGTTATCTGTGTACCTAATGATATGATAGCAAAGAAAACAAACGTATCGGCTACTTATCTACAGCCATAATTCAGAAAAACCGATAAATTGAGGGCCGTCCTCATTATAATAGTCATAAATGGCATAGTTGAAAGTTTTTACGTCATCAAACTAATTACTTTAGTAATTAGAGATAACTATGTATTTCCTAAAACGGATTAGATTGTACCTACTTACATGTATTCCCGTTTACCTGCCTCTTATTTTCATAAATATTATTCTGAACTGACTTTCAGTTCGGCGCTGAATCTCGAGGATGACAAGCCAACTACGTAGGCGATATAAAAAGGCATGTAAGTTTGTTTATAAGCAAGAAGACGAAATGACCACAGTATAAATTTTAATGTGACATAACCATTCTTTTAAATATGTATTTACGGTTGCTTGAACATGCATAACTGAACAGTTTATTAATGTTTGGCTGCAAAATTGTTGTGTTTTCCAGTCTAGTCAAATTTAAACCTAAAAAATAAGCCATCTAAATAACCTGCTATTGGCCGAAGGAATGTTGTAACCCTTCATGGTCTCTACTACGGCCAACGGCGTAGAGCAGACGACACGGGGTGCCAGCAGCGGCGTGCGGCGCGGCATGGGCCGGTTTCTTTTCACCGCGAAATATAGAACAAAGGGAATCGCATTCTGCTAACGCACACGGTGGCAAATAGATTGCGCTGCCAGTGCCCGCCACAATTTGACTTCGGTCTTTATTGCTTCGTGGTCAAAACGACCGCGCAGCAACGTAGCGTCATCGTCTGCGCAGCCGTTAAATGGCGGGCGTTGGCTTAAAAAGCTACAAGCGTCTGTTCGTTTTTGCGGTAAGAAACTGACTGAGGTCGGATAGATGCAGCCGTTGCTAATTGCTATGTGAATGCAGTTATTTGTAAAGCTGCTTCGCTATATCGTAACCACCGTGGGCTGTCACCCTGCACTTATTGCGCATACATAATGTAATGCAGCCAAGTTCAAGTCCTTTGTTAGCGTTTATGGTATGTTTTGACGGTAGTAAGTAGATGTATAATGATCGGCAATTTTACTTGAATTTAAACTTTATAGCCTATATGTAGGTAACGTTATATTTAATTAATAAAATGTAGAATAGGTGCCGTAAACCCCCTCTACAACAATAAAATATGTGTATAAATCGGGAAAGTTTTTATGTAGGTGAATTTTTTAGAGAAATTTCTTAGTTACGTTTTACAGTTTTATTTTAGATAATCTTGAGTAAAGCTTGCCTTTCTAGGTAGATGAGTCAGGTAAATGCCCGGAATAATTTCAGAGTCAAGTTCGTGTTTTACATAATAGTGTAGCGTCACGACTTTTAGCAGCAGAGGTGAATTATGCCCAGATTTCGCTAGTTAAGTCCACATGTAATATTAGCCTTTCTTTTCTTTGTTATTTCTTTCTAATAGGTACCTACTGAGAATCTTATAACAAAAACAGCCGATGTATTTATTGTCTGACTAGCTCCCGCCCAAGGCTCAGTCTGCATGGTACGTCGATCAAAAATATATTACACACACAGCTTTCTGAGCAGTAATGACGTCCGACGTAAATGTCCTTCAAATGCTGTCAAAGATAACAAAACAATAGGACAACATTGAAGCCTTCGGCACACGGCACGGCGGGCCGGAGCGTGATGGGCCGGCTCGCCGTGTGTTAAAGGCTTTATTGCCAATCTGTTCAGTCTGTGCTGTTTCATACATAATCTGTGTATAAAAATGTCATCCAGATACTTTCAGCCGTCAATCACACAGTGTGAATCAAACCCAAAGTGTATTAGTAACACACCGTGCGATTGACTAACAAACATCATCCGTCCATCCTAACTTTCGTATAAAAATACATAATAATTATGTAGGTACCTACTAGGTTTAAATGTTAAACAAAATGAGATGTTCTCATAATTTTATAACAAGAAAAAATTACATTTATGGAAAATAGGTAAAGATAGTTGATTATTCATATATCTTCTTCAGTAATTCTGTGATGTGAGTTGAGTGGACGCCGACTCTCCTCGTCAGACCCGTAAATAACCTCTTCATCCGAATCGTTGATCATTGAGAACGCCGGGTTGTCTTTGGTTATCGCCGTTTCTGTAACAAAAATTGTCTGTGGTAAACATAACATAGCATTACGCCTTTTTCCCCTAAGGGGTAGGCAGAGGTGTTTCACACCCACATTTCGCTAGCTATGTTTGGTCCCATGAAATAGGGGGCGAGCCTATTGTCATCAACGATTTTGTGTTTCGTGTTTCATCAACAATTAGTTCGATTCCGACCACCAGTACCAATGTGTACCACTTTGAAATTTATATGTACCAGTCATGTGACTAACCATCTCCTAACTTTTGGTATGTCTTGGGGCCGCACAACTAGAACAGAAGTGACGCTGTTGAAACTCCACTAAGTACAACTACTTACTTGTGGCTTCATTTCATCTTGCTCCCGCAGACAAACATGCTATTAAATAAGGCTTTTAAACTTACCTGCAATCTAATGTGTGGAACACCACAACTCACAGACAAAATATAATTATGCAATGGAATGCCGCATACCTACGTTTCCTACGATTCGGAGTACACATCCGGGGCCTTAATACTCGTATGATTTACAAAACGCTTACAAAGTGCACGTGAAACACATTTATAATGCAACTCATTCCATATTTTTGCAAATCAGTCTAGCGTAGTCGTTAAAATTACTTAAATTTTATTATATAAATCAGAGGTCGACGTTTTGCGTAGCAACAAAATGATTTAAGCGAACGATAAGTTTAATTGTCTGTGGTTTTGTGGAATATGGACAACCATATTGCACAAAACCACAGACAATTAAACATATCGTGGAAAGGTTGGAAAAAGTACAAATATTTTTTAAGGGACAAATCAAATATAAAAGGCGTGTTCGAGATTGTTTTGGGGGTCATTATCCCTCTGGGCTGTTTCTACATAAACTCAAATATGTTGAACTAGTTCAGATATTAATAGACTAGTGTATTAGGAGGACGGACGATCAACGGGATCGAGACCTCTTTTAGGCTGGGCCTTTTAGTACTAAGTATCCGGGGAGATCCCAACACCTTTATTTCAAAGCAGTTGTTATATACACCCTGTATAAATATCCCAAAACGTAACGATAATTTGGTAATGAGGCAAAGGCCTACTTATGACGAAAGAAAAAGAATCAGCTCAGAATATCCTATAATACTCAAGTTATTACAATTTCCGGCAAACGAAGAAGATGTGGTCCTTTATTTAGAATAATAAAACATATTTTCGATGGATGGCTATTAACGTCCAGGTATTAGCCAAGGTAGCCAAGATAATAATGAATAATGAAAATTATTATACCGTGAATATTTCCAGCGCCCGGCGTAAACAAATAGGCCAGTATATACAGTTTAAAGTTGAACAGTCCGATCAAAGCCATGAAAGGTGCTGATGTGTCATAGTGAGTCTTCGGTTGGCTAGCCCAGTGGTCCTGTAGCGCTGCTGGCCCCCAGCCCTGTAGTGCCAGCACAGTCAATACGAAGCTCACAGTCGCCACCACTACTGATAAGCAACGGAGTCGAATGTCTGAAATATACGAAAACTTGGCTTACTTTTTGGTGCGTGTTTTTATTTAGGCATTTTTTTGAGAGGAGGTTCTTGTCTTTGTAGTTCTTGATTTGTTACGTATAGACGTCTCTGGTATGAAGAAACGTATAATAATCAAATAGAAGAAGGAACTTTGGAAAAAAGCAGATAGTGTCGATATTGCTCCGCATGAGAGTCGCACACGGTTTTAAACCACGATGGTGGCAAACAAGCTTACGGCTTTGAAAAAGCGGTTATTTATAGTATATGGACGATTACTTACGTGTTGTCACAGTATAAAACAATTCCATACGGTATTGTAACTTCATACAAACGGTTGGAACGCGAGTACGCCCCGTTAAGTTGATGTGATGCTACCGTCGCGTTGGTTACTTATTTAAGCGGATACTAAGTAATTAATTGAGAAACATCAGCAATAGGTAAATAGTCTTAAAAAATAATTAAACCACTATAGGTGCATACATTTCATAAGCATCGGCAATCCGCTCGTGATGCCCCTGGTATTGCAGGCGTCTATAGGTTACAATACCTAAGCGCTTAGGCTTAGGCGGTACGTAAATCTGTTTCACCACCATCTGTTTTGCTGCACTGTTTTGCCACCATCATGTATTATAGAAAATTAAAAGACAGTAAAGCTCACCAAAAAATGGCATATTCCTCAGATCGCTGTACGCCCTTATCATAAGAAAGAGTAAGTACAGGTAGTACAACGTGAGGGCGCAGAAGAAACTCGTCTTTACCATCTGGAAACAATAGAAATACCTTGTCAACGATGGTGACCGAAATGTTAAGGTACTTAAAGATTGCAAGTAGACGTCCAGCGGGCCGCATTTGGTCCGTGGGCTGCAATTTGGCCACCAATTTGACAGTTGAATCATGACCGTTTTTAACCCCCGATGCAAAAAAGGGTGTTTGAGGGACGTGTTTGAGAGTCTATCTGTCATAGCTCCTAAACGAATTGGCCGATTATGATGCAGTTTTTTTTTGTTTGAAAGTTGACATGATCATGATGGTGCTTAAACATTTTTTATCAAAATAGGTATAGCCGTTTTAAGGTCACCAGTTCTTGTTGCTTTTCATAGATATCAATCGGGCGTCTAGTTACAAAAATTCAAAAGCAGCATCCTGTTAATTATTTAATTAATTTCTTCGATTTCATATTATTATTCTTTACTATTCTTGAAAATATAAGCGATGGTAGCCGAATGGATAAGTGACCGGCATGTGAATCAAGCGGTCCGAGTTCGATTCCGACCGGCAGTACCTACCAATGTGGATTTCACTTTGTGGAATTTATATGTAGGTAAAAGCCAAGTGACTTACCATCTGCTGACGATTTAGGTCATTTTATTAGCTACAAACATTCAAAGGACCTCTAACATAAATGTGGCTGACGTACGACAAACCTAATCGATAGGTAGGTAGGTACCCCAAAGCTAACGTTATCGCAAACTATGTGTAGCGGTGTCTCTTTCTAACTCATTGTAATTTCATACAAACAATAACACTATCTCTTTCGTTGATAGACTACAGTTGCGTTTGGTCATGGGCTCATGGCACAACAGGACAAGATATTTTAGCCTTGAGTTATTTGAGACGGGATCTGAGGTTTGCTTTTAAATTCTTGTGTTATTTTAGTTTTGTTTTGAAGTAGATGTTTCTACATTTTTATTATTTTAAAATATTGAATCCAACTATTGTTATTTAGGATCTGTATTGATCTGCAATCTAACGTCGTTTTTAAATTTAGGTAATACAGCCTCTATTCTAATACAATACATCATCATTACTACCATCAGGATGTTTAAAAAAAATTTACTAACAATAACCTATAGGTACCTACCTCATAAACATCCCACTGCTGGGCGTGGGACTCCTCCAAAGAATGTGAAGGGATTTAGGCTAGTACACCACGCTCTGGCCAGACGGGTTGGTATAGGGTTTGTTTCGAACTTTCCTTTTCTCTCAGTGCTCTTGTTTGCATAAGGTTGAGATGAGGTAATGATATTAGCGCGCGAGCCTAATATTTATTTACTGTGGCAACCCCGAGTAGGATTTACCGCCCAATAGACAACGCGCATCGGCGCATCCCCTTCGGCCACTACTTTTTGTCGTCCATTTTTTTATGCATGCCGTTTGCCGGCTATAATCCGTGTGTTTAAAATATAGTGATCAATGCAACAAATATTCAGTGTTTCTCTTTACACCCCGTTCGCTGGCTATATATTCTTAATCCGTCACTACACGGAAATTTGTTTAAATAAATAAAAACTTACAGGGTATCCCGGGTTCATCCTGTAGTTGTAGGTAGGATCGTAGACGCTGACATACTTCTGCCAGTACGTCATGGTGAATGCGGGGCCTACCACCAGCCCCACTATGATCAGTTTCAGTAAGTAGAACGTTGTGTAGCTCCGGTCGTTCTGAAAAGTTACATTAGTTGCTATGTCAATACTGTCAGAGCATGATCTACAAACATCATCATCATCATATCATCCCAACAACGTCCACTACTGAACACAGGCTTCACCTAATTTACGCCATTGCGATCGATTTTGTGACGCCGTGACGCCTCCAACCAAAGTCGCTGTTGCAGAAATTAAGTGAGGCCTATGGACATCATTGGCACAGTAAAGAAACTATATCATTGGTATGATGCCGATATACTGACCTGCCGCAAGCCATGGTACTGTCCGAGCCACGAGATGAGCATCAGACACAGGAATATCAGCATCGAGGCATCTCCTAGGAAGGTGGCCAGCAAGTTCTCGGGAAAAAGTCTCAGTGGGTACATCGGATCTGAAAACGTTTGGTTAACTTTTATAAAATTTACAAGCATATAATATTAGTTAACATTGGGCTAGATGGTGCAGTGTAATAAAAAGAAATTAGTACTGAGCGCGTGATATTTTTTTTTAAAGCCCGAAGTTAGGCGTAGCAGACGAGCAGGCAGTGGCAGTGGCAGACGGATGGTAAGTGGTTACCGCCGCTCATGGACATTGGCAATGTTAGGGTAACAGCACTAGCAGCCAAGCCACTGGCTACATAGAGAGGATAATTATTTTTAAACCTCGTTTGAAGAAGGCCGTGTTAACCGTTATTGTCCAATTTTTTAAATGAAATTGCTGTTTTTTATAAAAGTGGCACAGTGGCGAACAGGCGTACTGCTCCCTGATGGTAAGCAGTTACCTTAGCCTTTGGACTCCTGCAACACCAGGGGTATCACGAGCGTTGCTGACCCTTCAAACCCCTCCCCAATAAGCTCTGGACACTACTACTCACTAGCAGACCAGATACCTACTCCTGTTTTTATGGCTATGGTTTTCTGTAGGGTACTATTGCCAGCAACACGAATTCTCCTTTCCCTGATTGAGCAGTGGAGTCCACTACACAGTCGGAGATCAAGATATTTTATTTTAAAGTGGCGTCCAGTGCTATTTTGAGAGATTTTGGTTCACTTCTTTTCTTGAGATTTCTTGTCATTGCTTCCACACAACTATCAGTATAAATAAGTATTCTATACTCACCGTTGGCCGTCACAAGCGCTGCTAGCAAAACACTGATCCACTTTTGCTCTATAGCCCAGTCTAGTACGTGGTATCTTCTTAGTGAGTAAAAAAACCAACACTGAAAGTAAAGTATAGCCTTTGTACCTAAAAAACTTATGTAGTAAATCGATGTTTCATATTCCAATCTAAAAGTAAAGTATGTCTCCTCCTTCTCTTTCTGGTTCTTCGCACCTACTTTCATTATATCTCTGCACCGCCGCAGGTTGACTGGTAGAGAATGCCTTTGACATTAAGTTCACCCTAATACACAAGTTTTGTGTATTTGAAGCAAATAAATAAATAAAATAAAGAGTGTTCTGAGTTTCATTGCAGTCATTTCCCCAAACCATTAAATTTGTCTGCCCAGTCAGATAACAAAATAGCTGATGCCACATTTATTGCAATCGGACCTTATATTATGACTAGTGATGTACCGCAAGCCTTTCTTTTAATTTATAATATGAATGGAATTAATCCGTAAAAGATCCGCCTCAAAAGTAACGGATACGGATTCGGATCCGGATCGTTCTTTTCCCTCGGATATCCGCGGATACGGATACGGATATCCGGCACATCACTAATTGTGACATACATAAGAATATTGTGGAGTACTCACAGTAACACAAAACGAGGTTAGAACGAATATAAATCTGAACCAGAGCTCCAGTTGTGTAAACGCCGGGTTGTACGTCTTGAACTGGAAAATATAACAGCCAATTTTAAATATTAAAGCGATGGCCCTCTGAGCTCTTTAGATAGAGAAGAGGAGACCCGAGCCCTGCAGTGGGACATTAATGGGTTGCTGATGATGATGAAGCGATGGTAGCCGAATGGATAAGTGACCGGCATGCCAATCGGCAGTACCAATGTGGATTTCACTTTGTGGACCTTATATGTACTAGTCTAGTGACTTAACATCTGCTAACGGTTAAGGAAAACATCGTGAGGAACCCACATTCCCTAGAAGAAATTCTAAGGGTAAGTATGTTTGATCCACTAACCCGCACTAGGCCAGCGTAGGTAGATTATGGCCTAAACCTATACCCTCTTAGTTTTCTAGATAAGGAGCAGCAGTGGGACAGTAATTTGGTTGCTGATAATTTTGAATATTATTAAACTCACATAGAACATAATCTCTCTGATATAATATCGTTTGTGAAACTCCTTGAGCCCGTAGAAGTTGACGTTGAGTACATAGTGAGTGTACTCAAGAACACCGATGTGTAGCACTTGTACCTCCTCGCATACACAACTCTTGCATCTTAAGTGCTGGGTTCTGTAATGTTTTGTATAGACAATCAATTTAAATCTACAAAAGAGGAACGATTTTAAATATTTTTTTTATGTAACGAATAAACTTATAAAACTGGACCAATTTTTTGCCGTTGGAAAGATAAATTATCACTGAGTAACATAGGCTATATAACACCACGCTACGGCTAATAGGAGCTGAGCAGTGGCCAAATTAAGAAGGCGGTAGCGTGGCCCGGCGCGACTTTTTTTCTTTCTTCTATACGCACGCTAACACTGCTACGACACAGTGACCTATTGAATTAATCCAAATTAAATATTGCGATTTTATAAAAAAATCTTTATCCTATCCACAGTGCCTATAAAGCTTTAGATCCACTATATGGGTGAGCAAACTTACCGGTTGGGAGCATCCCTTTCCGACACCAATTCCGTATTGCTATGGTCAGCCAACACTCCCTCTATTGAAATACTTATCTCGAAGCGTTTGTCGAATATCTCC
Organism: Laspeyria flexula; assembly: GCA_905147015.1. Taxonomy (NCBI): domain Eukaryota; kingdom Metazoa; phylum Arthropoda; class Insecta; order Lepidoptera; family Erebidae; genus Laspeyria; species Laspeyria flexula. Next base: position 14,893,168 of record LR989958.1, on the reverse strand, counting down.
TCTAAAAAAGATGCCAAAAATAATTATCAATATGCATCGTCATTGGGGCGCTTATTCATCATCATCATATCAGACAGGCAGGATACGTTCCGCAAGAGATTTAGGATTGGATTTGGGCCGTTTATTTGAATGTTTTATTTCCCTATCTAAGTTCCTCTTTTATCTATGTCGGGAGTCATTTTCAAGTTCAGGATACCTTTGCTGACCGTAGGTTTTGTCATCGTTATCATCATCATTTCAGCCACACCTAATTAACGGTTTTGTAATATTTTCTCTTTATTTTGATGAATTCTGTAAACAGTTAACTTTGGGAAATTAAACTTGATGCACACTTCGTCACGCGATTTTCCAATACCTTTCATAATCCAATAACAACTTTAATTTATAAGTGGATGTTAGACAATTACACTTTCGTTTCGACATTTTGTGCACTGTTATTCATTCGTTTCTCGTACAAACTCTTACATACATAGTAACTACCTATTATTTTATATTAAAAAAACATTCAGCGCGCCCTTTTCTAACCTTGTGCCCTTTTACACGTCGTGTGCGTGCCTAATACAGTGTTATATAACCAGCAATTTTAGGACGTGCCACGATTTATTTAAAAAAAAGATATTTATAAAACTTGTGCCGAGTACTGCCACTGAATACGTACCATCATCATTGTTAGTGAGTATTTCTGCGAATAGCCATAACTGTTGCGCTTGTGTGCCCAGCGCTGGGCTGTGGATGTGGAACGGTCCTTGATATATCGAGCTTGAGTTTGATAATACGTTGGACGCGCTGATCGATGTCGTCTTTGTAGGAGATGGACCTGCAATTAACAGTTCCAATCTTAATATTACCAAATCAGCAACTCATTAATATCCCACTACGACTAGGATCTCCTCTCCTGTATCTAGAGAGCTGAGAGGGTTTACGCCATAATCCACACGCGCTGTCCTGCGCAAGTGGGGTTGTGTTCAGACGTACACTTCCAATCACTTCTAGGGTAGGTTGTAGTGTGTGATGTGATGTGTATGTAGGTTTCCTCACGATATTTTCCTTCACCGTTAGCAGATGGTAAGTCAAATCAAAATATATATTTATTGGGAATATTCCGGTCTGTCCCACCGATCTGTCCCCCGGTGGGACAGATCGGAAAAAAAAGTTTGGTCTGTCCCACCGTTGCTCATGGTGGGACAGATCAAACTTTTGTAACTGCTAAAAAGTTCGATCTGTCCCACCGTTACTCACAGTGGGACAGATCAAACTTTTTTTTCTTGTTTGTCCCCCTATAGAATTTAATTTAATTCTTAAAGGTAAATCTACACATTATTTTTATGGATTCAGTAAATTACTACATTAAATAAAAGAAAATAATAAAAATAAATAAAACCCATTATATTAAAACATGATTACCTACATAATTAGCATGTTACTGAATACTCATATCTCATAATAATTATAATTTTTTTATCGTCAGCAAAAGCTAAGCCGTCAATTTGTAATGGCCGCCGATGGCAAACATGAAATCGACGAGTTAATAATAATACATATTCTTACCAGAATTTGAAGCGATTCACGACAATATGTTAAAATCTTTTATTATTATTAAATATTATCAGGCTGGCAGTTGCGTGCACGTGCAACTGATGATTCCTGTATCCTGCTTTCTCTTGTAGTTTTCCGTTGATTCTTAAGATATTCTTCTTAAGATCTGTTCTTAAATTGGTTATATTGTTCTAGGGGTTTTAATCATTTACATTTTTTGACTGGCCTGTTGGTCTAGTGGTTGGTGACCCTCACCGTTAAGCCGGAGGTCGTGCGTTCGATTCCCATGCAGGATAAATCTTTGTGTGATGAGCATGATTGTTTGTTCTGTGTCTGAGTGTAATTTATCTATAAGATGTATTATATTTAAAAAAAAATGTGTTTAAGTAGTTTATCATTTGTTTAGTACCTATAACACAAGCAATTATAATTCCTTAATTTGGGACTAGATGGCGTTGTGTGAATGTGGTAAAATAAATATAAAAAAAAAACATTAAGACTAGCTAACAATTTCAAACATCGCGGCGTTTGAAATTGTTAACTTTGTGTGTACCTTACACACAAAGTACATATAATATGAATTTACCCATCTGTGATTTCATCCCAGTTTATTGATAATTTTCAATAGGTAACTTTGAAACTTTTTATTTAGAACTATAACAACATTCAATTATCTAAATTATTACCACTAATTTAACGCTGACGTGATGACGCCTCACCTCTAAAGATTGTAAATTTGCACTATAATTTTAGTAATGAGGAATAAGTATTATTACTGCTGGTGCGGCTCATAACTCTGAGTTAGAAAGAGAGAACCGATATTTGTTTGCTTTTTTTTTAAATCTATTGTTTATTTGCACCAAGTGAATTCCTAAAAGCCGGCTTTTTGAAAACGAAAATTGTGTGTAAATTATTCTCAACCATAAAAGATTTTAACATTGTCGTGAATCGCTTCAAATTCTGGTAAGAATATGTATTATTATTAGCTTTCTCTTGTAGTTTTCCGTTGATTCTTAAGATATTTATCCAGTCTGTTCTTAAATTGGTATAATTATTATGAGATATGAATATTCAGTAACATGCTAATTAGGTAATCAATAATTACGATTCTTTTATGTAGGTACCTATGTAAATAATAATTGATAAATGTTTATTTATTGAATCACGTACATAATTTGTATACAATTAAATATAAGATAATTATCTTATATAAATTACTAGCTTCCACCCCCACTAGCTCCGCTGTATCTATGTTCGTCGGTGTGGTCAAATCGCCCTTTATATGTGCAAAGTTTCATATCAATTGGGCTAATGGTCTCGAGTTTTAGGTTTTATAAATAACATTGATTTTCATTTTTGTAGTTTATCATATTTTTAGATTTTAGATTTTCGGCAAAAGTACTAAGGTTAGTATTTGCCTAAAAATTATTCATGATGCTTTATTATAAAAATTTACTATGTATAATTAACTATATTTGATAAAAATGTACAGCTTGGCAAAAAAGAATAGAAAAATCTGATAATTTATATGGCAACTTGTGTAGTAGCACAGAATGAATAATAGAGACTAATATGTACAACATCAGTGTCAAGTGCAGTTTGTGCCTGGGGAAATTACTATCAGTCATTTATTAGATAAGTTACGATAGATATTAAATTTAATAAACTACTTTTATTTATTGGACTGTGGCTAATTTATACAGAAAAGAAAGAAATTCTCTTATTGTTAGTATTTTATTATTATCGCTAAGTTGAAGTAAGTTAAATCAGATGACTAATAAGTAGTTAAAGTAGTAACACCTACTGTGGTTTATTAAACTATGAAAAAGAAAAGAAATATTTATAATTTCTTGAAATAAAAATGATTATAAACCCATGCCACTAATCTTATAATTTAATATAGTCAATTATTTAATTCTTAAAAGAATTATATTAATTATATGAGGGGACAAACAGGAAAAAAAAAGTTTGATTTGTCCCACCGTTGCTCACGGTGGGACAAAACGAACTTTTTGTTACTGAAAAAAGTTCGATAGCAACGGTGGGACAGAACGAACTTTTTTTTCCGATCTGTCCCACCGGGGGACAGATCGGTGGGACAGACCGGAATATTCCATTTATTGCGAATACTGGTAACATGCTGTTTTAATTCAGGTTTTTCCAGTGGCGCCATATTCTGCCAATAAGCTTGCAATATTTTGTCAATTTGTACAATTAGTCACGTGACTAGTAGGTACAAATATTATAAATTCCACAGTGAAATCCACATTGGTACCAAAGTTATCTGTTGGTACGTTGTACGTACTACGTAGAAAAGAAAAGTTTTGGAAAACGATTCGAAAGTGCACTAAACATTCACACGTAAAATAGTTTTTGGGAGCCAATATAATCCGTTTCAATAGATATATTTACCTACTTCATGTATGTATTTACCATTATAACAAAGTACCTATCTATCCTCTCTCCTATCAAGGACGGACGGAGTATGATATCATCTTCATACATAACAACATGACCTAATAAATGTAGTGATGTAGGTACTTAAACCCTTCTACGTTTTATAAAATCGAATTAGATTTATACATTATCTACATCATTAAAAAATAAGAAAAGTTAGGTTGATATACCTACTTAAAAAAACTGGCGAACAGAGGTCCTAACTTACGCTAAAATTGTAATAAAATAATATTGACTCACCGGCAAGTCCTATAAATATTCCCAATCCGAATAAAGCCAAAAATGCAATAAAAACCATCACAAATTCCCCTTTGTGCATTGAATAAATCCTCATTGGAACGGATCTGTAAATAAAAATAATAAAAGAGAGGGTCTCAGCTGTGTCAAGGTCTTGTGGAAAATTCCAAAAAAAAGAAAATGATAAAATTAAATAGCGTTAATTACCTTTCACAGCGATCGTGATGATATGCGGGAGCGATATATTTATTAAATTCACTAAATAAATCACTAAATTGCGACAATGTGTTGCGAATTTTGTAATTCCAACCCCCAGAGGGCAAGTGGTAAGAATATCCCACATTTGCGGTATCCATTATTTTATTATTAACCCTAGAATTTGTTGTTACAACTACTAAAAAATAAATGAATCGGCCAGTATTAAATTATTACACAAAACAATAATAGTACATTATAAAAAATCTTTACAACAAGTATTGTTTGCCCTACATTTGGCTATGGCTTGTTTACAAGCGAATTATTGATTTTCCGTCTGGGCTGCCATTGCCAGCGATAGGGAGGCGCGCCCTCTGGCATGTGTAAAGGGTACACATAAAATAGTAGCATTACTTTCATTACATCGTAGTATATAGTATAATAAAATAAATGATAGATATTAAAATAGGAAACATTATTAGTAAATACTATTCTCTATCAACTTTAAATAAGTCGGTTTTGGTGCCAATTAAGCACCAAGTGCCGTAAGAATATGCACAGATAAAATAAAACGGATATACGACGTCGCGGTCGCTTTAAAAATAACTTTAATGTATTCGAAATCTAAGTTAATAAACAAAATACTTAACTAATTTACTGATATTTTATTAATTCTCTAAAAACTACTTTTTATTACACAACGCCATCTTGTCAACAACTTTGGGAACGCGCTTTCGTCCCCCTTAATAAGTTAGTTCGTTTTAGTAGAGCACATAAGATGCTCTACTAAAACGAACTACCATACAGTACATCTGACTCTTTTTACGCCAAGTATGATATAGAGGAGGGTCTCGGAGGATGGAAAACCATTTATTTTCAAAATGAATCAACTTTATAATCAAATGAAATAATAATATTTTTAATGTTCATAATGACATCATCTACTACTACGTAACGTAAGTATACATAATAATTATATAAATGGTTTTCCAAAAAATATTCACGTTTTATTTAGATTGTTCCTATTAGGGAGTCATAATTCTCCAAAATTAAGTTATTTATCAGCATGGCAGCTAATAAGCGATGCAACTGATTTTTTTACCATTCTGCGCTTTTACCATTTTGCTCTTTTACCATTTTACCAGTGCTTACCATTTTGCGCTTTGAACATTATGCGCCCAAAGGCTTTCAAAAGCCAAAAGGTTGTACTCACAAAATCCAGGGCCCCATCCTGCTAACACAATGGTAAGCCGATGGTTTCATTCGACAGCTGTGATTGGCTTACTAAGTCAATCTCGCCATATTGCCGGTCTGTGATTGGTCGATATTAGTCCATCGGTCTGCTAGCGACGCACGTGTGTAATTTAGCAGGATCGGGCCCCTGGTCATGCCCATTTTATCTTTATTCAATAAAAAAAAAGTATTCTTTAAATAATTTATTTAACATGAAGTTTTGACATGCAAACACTTATAATACGTTTACACAAATACATATAACAAATATGTTTATCTAAATTCAAATGGTTCTCAAACAATAAATAGGAACAATTTAATAATTATAGGAGTACAGTCAGCAACATAAATAAATAATTTTAGATATAGCACAACAAAGTCAATCGTTGGTTCTAAGTATTTTGAATAATGAGATCACTATTATATCCGACAATTGACGTAAAACTGTTAAAAACTTTAATTTACATACAATTGAATAATTAAGCAAAGAAAATAAAAGAAATCGTTCAAAACAAAACCTAAGAACTTTGATATTCCGTTGATGACTGTACTCAATACATACATTATAGGAATGTAAAGAATATATTTAATTATTTCTTTAATTCACTATTATTACATTCTGCCCCTAATTTCGACGTTCATTTTTATATAAAATTCCTTGACTATATTAATATAGTTGTAGAGGCACGGCCCGCGCGTCTCCATCAATATATCAATTAATTTCGATTAATATAACACAGTTCTTACAAGACACGATAATTGTCTATAGAGAAACATGTTGTTTAAGATTATGAAGTGATTATAAGCCGTGGTATAGCTCGCTCTAGATAAGACCTGTATCTAAATTCGCGAGCGAGCCTTCTGTAGGGAAATTTAGGAAAAACCCTCGCACACACACCTGTCGGGACCCTTGTAAATGGGGCCTTGTGATCATAATACGGCAGATACGGAGATCGTTTCGTCAACCCATATGCTTTTTCCAAGGCTTCACCGCAGAGGGGCCCTCCGAAGAATTTTGATACAGGGCCCATCAATGACAAGTTACTAGTTCTATTTTAATCCGCGGTTCATTAAATATCGTAAAATCATCGTGATCATGAATAGAACTATAATTTTCTCATAGGTATATTGTATTATGCTAGATATTTATTATTTATAATAATCACACTTATTTTGTGCGTACTTCGTATACAACTAAGATCTAAATACAGATCTAAAATTACATTTATGGCCACACTATTTAATAATTAACACAAATAAAATAAAACTTATTTAAAAATAGGTGAATATTTGAGCCTTGACCGTTAGATGGCGTAAAAGGACGAAAGGAGAAGGGAGAAAAGATTATTGGGTAACAATATAATGTGAAAATTTAAGATAAAGTAAGGTAAGTAAATTTACTTACAATTTTTCGGATTGCATGACATTTGAAATATATACGATAGGAATTCTTCGGGAACGAGAACTATTTGGCTGACTAAGTAAGCTTGTGACCACAGCCAGTGTGGTGTGTATCCTAGGGCCCCGTCCTGCTAAATTACACACGTCGATAGCAGACCGATGGACTAATATCAACCAATCACAGGCCGGCAATATGGCGCGATTGACTTAGTAAGCCAATCACAGCTGTCGAATGAGACCATCGGCTTACCATTGTGTTAGCAGGATCGGGCCCCTGGTCGAAACGTTATGCAAAATAAGTTAAATATGGAATACAATACATGATCACGTGAATTCCTGCCTTATATACTTAAATTTTAATACATTGAATACCTATAAATTTTACTTTGATATTAAGTTCCACGCATTTATTAGTCAAAGACGCACGTATTATGAGTATGTTCACGAGTCAAGTATTATTTACATACTTAGGTTTCCCTCAAGTCATACTGCCGCACTTAGAGACGTCAATTAGCAGTATACTGTCATTAACACAATTTTTTCATTGAATTATCGTCTTTAGGTGTATAGACTTTAGTATTACACGTTTTTACTAAATAAGCTTTAAAGTTAATTAACTTCTGTGAGTACGGCAGTTAGATTAGTCACGTCTACGTCGAAAAACGTCACAAATGTTGTGAATACAGGCGGTGCGGATCAACCCGTCGCTTCCTGGTGACTTATTAACGTTAACTCGTCAGTGACTAGCCGCCGAGGTGACTAACGTTAAGTAATAAACTTGACGTACACGGGATGGTTGACAAAAATATTCACCTTTAAAATGATTATATTAAAATAATAATTAACTAAAAATTAATAAGTACAATTGTTTGTGTGTTTCAATTTATAGTATATTTGTGGCATTTTTATTTAGCTTTGGCTCCATAAAATAATTTGGGAATTATTTAAAATACACTTAAAAGCTAGAAATGCTAATAAATACCTTAGTTTAGAGAAATACAGAGATTTATAGAAAAATTGCTATAGAAAACAGAATAAGACAATAAATTTGCACTATTTAAAAATCAATTACAATATTTCGATCATCAATGACAAATTTCTTTCATACTGTCATACGTAGAAAAGTTATACTTTGACAGTATGAGAATTTGACAATATGTAAAATGATAGATTAAGCAGAAATAGACACATATTTTATTAAAATTATAATTTCATAGTAAAATGTAACATTAATAAAAAATCGAGTAAAATAGTTTTTCCAAAAAATATTGTCGTTTTCGAGTAGACATATTGCCACGTTGGAAATGTTAAAGGTGGTGCTTTGGCGTATTGGTTCCAACATTTGTCTTATTGAGCCAAAAGAAATTCGACCTCAACACAATCACATTTTAACAAATAAGCTAACTAAACTATACAAATAGCCTCTTAGAGGCGGGCCAGTTGTATGACCTTTTTTTTTAAATAAAATCTAAGTGACAGTTCCACACATTTTTTTATTCCAATAATTTCAGTATCGCAACATTTTCTCCAGTTTGACAGTGGTCTGTCATCAAATTTGAGTGTAGCAACATTTTCATTGATTTGACAGTTGTTTAAAGTAGTACAACATATTTATGCGGGAGACGCGGGCGTGGTGGGGGGCGGCGCGGTGACGTCAGCGGGCGGGGCTGTGACGTCACTGCTGGTCACGTTACCTACCGAGCTCGTGCTGTTGTCAGCGGCCGGCGGACTACTGCTCACGTTCTCTGGAACTTTACCTAAACAATAGTTATAAATTATAATAAATTACTTGAAGATATCTCCTGAACTTGGCTGCTTTGTCATACCTAGTTATATTGAAACGAGATATCTGTCATACGTAGAGTATACGTTTATACGAATCAATTAAACAGTAAATATATTTTGTACGCCACATGTACTAGGGAACTAATACCGGTGCGGTACCATTGTGCGGGACATTACAAACGTATAATTGAGGTACACACAGAAAAGTAGCTAGCGACGTATCGATGATAAGCCCCCATACTACAAGGCCAAATGTTTATCTTACAAAAAGTACTACTTTTGTGCTTTTTTTTTATACCACGACGCGACGGTGGTAAACAGACGTGTACGGTCCGCCTGATGGTAAGCTTCGCCATAATCTTAGTTATAAACAAAGTCTTTGAATTGTGATAGAGAGCCCCGATATAGCCACTGGATTTACAAAATACTAGCCGTTGCCCGGGGTTTTGCTCCCGTGGATCTTATATTCACCTTTATAACGTTATAAAGCCTAAAGCCTTTCTCGATATATAGGCTCGTGAGATTAGCGCATTCCACCAAACAAATAAATTCTTCAGCTTTTCTTTTCTTAGCTTTAGCAGCTTTTCTTTATCTTTATGTATATAATTATTCTGTACGTATGTTGACAGTGAACTCCTCCTAAACGGCTGATCCGATTTGAATGAATTTTTGTATATGTGTTCAAGTGGATTCGAGGATGGTTTAGATTCGCATTTAAAAAAAATAATAAAAAAATGCAATCGATTGGTATATCATGCAGGACAACGTCCGCTAGTATTAGTATAGATTTGTGTGGATTAATTAATAACCACTATGAGTGTATAAACTGATAGGCTCATGTTTAGTAGCATGCTATGACGTATACCTGTGACGTAGTCTTTGAACCACTTGTTAATGCCAGCCGCGTGTTTCCTGATCCAGTCGATCCTGAACGTAGCTGTGTCCACCAACTTTTGTAACACTTGAGACATCGGGAGTAATTTCTTTTTGTGCTTCAGCGCGAATGATTTTAGCTAGAAGGGTAATTAATGATAAGTATTAAATAGACTTAAAAGAAGAAGAGTGGGGGGTAGCGATTTATTTATATATATTGTCAGTCGAGGTTTAAAACTGCTATTCGGGTAATTTTGTATTATTTGTAGTCAGTGGTGGATCCTAAAACTTATAGACGGTGATAATATAATATATATAATATAATATATATAATATAATATATATAATATAATTATATCAATAATTTGAATAAAAAAATGGAAATATGTAGTTGGTGTTAGGGGTCATCCTAAAACTATGGTTTAACCATGGAACCAACATATGGTTTAACTGGTGAGTAGTGGTATCCAGAGCTCGTTGGGGGGGCGCAACGAGCTCTGGATCTGGATCGTGGATACTCACCAGTTTATGGCTGTAGTATCCTGGGCGGTGGTGCTCAGATTAAGATCCAAAATGCCATATGACGTATTTAATGGATATCTCTTAAATATAAGATGTCAGTTACCCTATTAAGCTCCTCGTCTGTAGTAATAAACCCGAAGGCGCCGCTGACGACGGCGGGGAACATGAAGGCGTCCATGTCGTTGAACTTGGCGTACACTTGGTCGAAGTTGTTGATGAGGAAGTCCTGCGCCAGTCTCGTGCCCAGCGGCGGCTCCACCGTCCACGCCGCCACCGCGTACTGCTTCGGGATCTCCGATAGACTCTTCTCTAGGAGCCTGACAACATACTTGCACGTTTTATTTAGCTGTTTGGTCTTTGGGAACAGGTTGCCGAGGTTTAAAGTTTATCCAAATTTATATATTATGTAACTATATATAAATTCTACCTGTGTGTCAATTTTATAAAAATTGATACTTATTGTAGTTTTTGAATGAGACAGTTAAAAATATGTATCTTTTGTCAACCGTCTTTAACCAAGGTTCATTTTAAAATTTATATATAATACATTCCATAGATTATTATTTGTATATATACTTTTTTTGACATTAATTATTATTAGTGTTGATTAGTTTTATTTATGGTATTGGAACTTACAATACTGACTTATTAAATTGCTGAATTATATTTTAATTATCTTGCTTATGTTACTAAATCTAATAACTCTGTCACCTTTTATTAAATAATTAATTCACACACAAATTAAAAATTGTTTATTTTGAATAAATAAATGAAATGAAAGGTTACTTATTTTAATTGTCAAATAATAAAGTAGTATGTATGTAGGTACAGGCAAGACGAGCGTGTTGTACTTACATAGTAATAATGAACTCTTCCCTGACGCTGGGCAGGTTGTTGATGATGAGACTCTTGACGGTGGGGTCACTCGAACTGTTGAACACGCGCCACAAGAAGTCGAACTCGCGCCGCCCGCCGTGGCGCAGCGCCATGTTGTACACCAGCGAGCGGAGGTAGCTCGGGATACTGCACATATTTATATTGTTACAGTTCTACATATCTCTCACCGAGTAAAGATACCTCTAAGTACCAAAATTGGTGATAATGCTGTCTATATATGACAAAATACCTTTCAAAAATGGAATAAAACATTTAAATATATCTAGTAAGTGAGAAGAAAACCCCTCACACATCCTCAAACCTTCAACTCCAACTATCGCAATAGAAAAAGGTTGAACATCTCTCTTCTAATTGGAATAAGAGACCGAGCCCCATTGGGGATAGGATGGGATGATAACCTATTAGCAATATTCTGCTGAAATCAGTTGAAGCATATTATATGAACTTCGACACGTTTTTCGCCTCTACACGAAGCATCTTCGGACAGCACATCGATAAACAGGCCGAAGTTTTGAGATTAGGTATATATAAAACATCTGCTGACGTCATTGGGCTGACATAGTGATGATAATGTGGGTTTCCTCACGATGTTTTCTATCACCATTAGTAGATGGTAAGTCACTTCACTAGTACCTACATATAAATTCTACAAAGTGAAACCACATTGGTACTGGTCGTTCAGAATCGAACACGGACCGCATGATTTGCATGTCAGTTACTTATTCCTTCAGCCACCCTCGCTTCAAAGAAACAAGAACAAAGAACAACGGTTTGTCGTCTTATTACTAGATTAATATCTATAGAGGTGTTAAATGTTAATAAAATTATATAATGTGTTTCTTTCGCGTTTTCTGAAACTATTTTATTTTCAATTACTAATTAAGTTGATTTTGCTATTACTATTTTGGGTACCACCTACTTATGACTTTTTTGCTGCGAAGGTGCGAAATTGTTCCATTCAAAATAATGACCTTGAAAAGTCACCCTTTGCAGAACATCCAGTTTACTTACGGATTATTATTAACGTCTTCCTGCTTGGTCCAGTTGTCGAACTGTTCCCTGGCCCAGCGCAGACAGCGCGGCGACTCCACGTAGCACTCCCACATCACCAAGTTCTCGATCAGGAACGCGTCGTTATCATCCTTCGGCTTGTCTAGACCGTAGTTCACTACTTCTAGCTGCTTAGCTAAGATTATCTTCATGTAGTCCTACAAAGAAAAGTAATTTAGATATTGAAACTAGGAAGTCATCAAGATATATTCTTAATTTATTACATAAAACCTCCTGATTGGCGCGTCAGCTGCACGAATCTAGGATGGTATCACAAATAATAGTTTCAAAAAAAGTATTGTTACTAGCTCATAATATTATCTACTAACTACGTCCATTATAATGATATACATAAACAAATGTATATAAATGTAGACAACAGAATAAAACCCTTAATTCAAAAATTTATAAATATGATTTTTTATTCAAAATCTCTTCAAAAATTTTACAAAATCTAAATGGGCGTCTTATTTTTAACAGTAGCAAATTAGCAAGTATTTATTATTTTAAAACGTACCTGGAAATATCTATAACCCGACGTAGTTCTTAAATTATGTCTCAAAAACGCCATATTATTGAGCAGCTGATCCCAAACCATCTTGGAATTCTCTCCATTCTTCACACAAGTGGTCAAACCCAGCGCATAGCTATAGTTGAGTTGGGAAACTTTAGCTAAGTTGAATGCATCGTCGATTAATTGCGACTTAATTATCGGAGACTTAACTTGACTAGATTTTAAAGCTTCGCTCAATAATCGCCAGTTAGTCTGATCGTAGTTGACTCGATAGTAACCTGTAATTAAATATTCGTATATTGTAGTACATTAAGAGGGTAGAAATTATAATTTGGACTCTTGGTTTGTTCTCCAACTTAGTTCTGAATAAATTATTCTACTAGTAGTTTTCACAAAATGTTTTTACCGTTTTCAAATACATAGTTGGCACCAAGTGATGATCCCACATAGCATACTTCTTGACGAAAACAAATTAAAGTTTGATTGCTCATTATTATATATTAATTTTGTTGAATTTGATTTAGTATGGTGTTTTGGTTCTGTACCTTTCTGTGATATTTCAAACTATAACCAATTAAAATTGTAACAACTATGGCGATTAAAAAGAGTGGCCTGAGTTTCTTGCCAAGTTCTTCTCAGAGTTCAACCTTGTCAGTGAACTGGCCGTAGGCAAATTTACTGACACCTTTTTTGACTTTGTATGACGTTCATAAGTATCATTATGTGATCTAAATGAAATAAAATGATTTGACTTTTTTCACCACTAGCATCACTGTGGCGAGTGATGTAAATTTTTTGTGTCCGTTAATTGTATGTTTATTAAGCCTTGCAACACAGGGCTGGACACCTAGTGCGGGCGTTGTCTTAAAAATAAGAAATAGAAGACGTTTCCCCATATTATTATATACTATACATATAATGCAATTCTCTCACTCACCAATAGCACCAACATTAACATATAGTGCCTGAGTATTATTGAGCGGTATATCTATGACGGCCATCCTGCCTTTCAGCCAGGTCTGAGGTTTGGTGCTCCACTCAAGTACGGGCGCGTCTACCGCCGTGTAACTGATGGGGATATGCCATAGCTGGTCTATCATCTTCTGGTAAGGGTCTTTGGCTGAGGTGAATAGTCGCTGGAATTTAACATATTTATGTTAAATATTACAAAAATTATCTCATGTATAGTCGACCACATAGAGTCTGGCTACCGGTTCTCTGCACTGGACTGTTTTTTAAAATCTATACATGGCAATATTTTTGAACTGTCATGTCACTGTCTTTTTAGTGTTTTTCAATCAATATTCTTTTGAAATTATTGAAAAATAATGCCGAAAGCTATCAAAGGCGTAGTTAGAAAGTTGATATTTACTTAAGTTGAGATAATAGTATCAAACGCATTTTTTCAGTCTATAGTCGGTGTTGTCACCCCTTGTTTTTTTGAATTTACCGCTCTTTTCTTGTGCAAAGAACGGATGGCCAGACTATAATTGCTTTATCAATTTTAACAAAAAATTCCATCAAAATTAAAATTCAATAAGACTCGCATTGATGACAACTGTCACTACACTGATGTCACTTGCAAGCCAAAATAGACATTATTGTTTTGTGATATGCAAACGACATTTACTCTAAGGGTGGTAAAGCAGTTTTACTGTCGACTATACCTACAATTTATACAAAGAAATGACTATCTATCTATAGATGTTAGTTAAGATAAATTAGGTGAGGCCTATGTTCAACAGTGGACGTCATTGGGCTGATACGATGATGATGAGGATGATGTTGAAGATACTGAAGACATGATTAAAAAGATTGGTGTTGTTGTGTTGCCATATCTTTGCGACACAAAGGCTGCCTCCAGCTCTTTCCAGTCTGTCCTATTTTGAGTTATTCTGTGCCATAGAGTCCACTATACTGACTGGAAAGAGCTGGAGGCAGCCTTTGCGTCGCAAAGATATGGCAACACCCAATAACCTATGTACTCAAAGACTATTGTCTTTGAGTACATATAATAAAATAATATAGAGCGAGCATTCATACTGTTATAATCAATAATCCATCATCAATACAACTCATAAACGTCCCACTGCTAGGCACGGATCTTCTCCAAATATTTTTGAGGAATTTAGCCTACTATACCAAGCTGGCCAGATGTAATTAAAATATTGATAGTAAAATGTAAATTATTTCAACAATATTGAAAGAATTAAAATAACTTTTTTTAAGTTTTGTTATTTACCTGTTCAATTTCTACAGCAGTATTCTTATAGTTTCTATTCACGTTGACCACAGGGTACCCTGCCTGCTTAGTCCAAGTGTTCATGAAGTCCACCACGGACAGATCTTTGAGTGTAGAGTCTGATTGTGTCGCCTTCGACATCGACTGCCAGAGGTCCGTCTCTTCTGCGTTCGAGTATTTCCTGTAATGTAAGCAAAAATGGTGAAAAAGATCAAAAAATTACACCTAAACCGGTCTAAACTTTCTCAGCTCTTTAGATAGAGGAGAGGAGACCTGAGCCCAGCAGTAGGACTTAATGGGTTGCTGATGATGAAATATATTTATTACTAGCTAACCCGGCAGACTTCGTACTGCCTCAATTGATTTTCTTTTTTGCAATTTTTCTCACCTTTTAAACCTTCCCTAGGCCTCCACGAACATTTTAAGACCAAGATAAGATAAATCCGTTCAGCTGTTCTCGAGTTTTAGCGAGACTAACGAACAGCAATTGATTTTTATATATATAGATGTTACGCTTTATTTTACAATGTATAAAATTCAATTGATAGAAATGGTACTCCCTTAAGAGTCATAGCTAGACGGCCTTCCCGTCTAACTATAACTTGAAACGCTTCTCTAAATATTACATTAATATTTGTATGGGTCGAGAAAACGCTTGAAAAATTTTTAACCTGTTTTAAAAACCAACAATAACGTATAGAAAAATCGCCTTTGTTACTCCGTCGTTGTTTATTTCAAAACAGAATTTATATGTTATAGTCTAAGATCCCATTAAGAAATATATACCCTCATCATATTATCCGGGCGCGATTTAACTAGGCAACCTACTTGCAATGTGTTGTCAATGTGAATATTATCTATCATTTATTTCATATCACTAATAAATAACAGATGAGTGTATATATTTCTTAATGGGATCTTGTACTATTATCGCTAGTTGATACATCTCAATTAATAATATGTTGGTAAATTTATGACGACGTACCGTTCCATCCTCCATTGTGATATCGTATTTATCCATAAAAAAATAACACTCACCAATCATTCAAATAAATAACCAATCCTTTATGGAACATATCCCCAGAGATAGTGTGGTTCAACATCCTGATCAAATTAGCTCCCTTAGTGTAAGATATTTCATCAAACTTCTGCGATATCTCGGACGCGTCGATCACTTGCCTCGACACCGGCGACGTGTTCTTCAGAGCGTCGGAACGGAGTAAGTCCATTTTGTCTCGAGTGAAACTTTCGAACATATCCCATTCAGGTTCAATCTGAAAACAATAAATTAATATTATTTGACTGTCACCGTGGCGTAGCGGTTAAGGTGGTCGCCTTGCCTTTATCATCGCACTGTGTCACGTGGGTTCGACTCCCGTGACAAATATATAGGTATGTGATTTATAGATAATTGTTTGTAGTCGGGATGTACTTTGTGAAAAATAAAAAACTTTCATCTTACATTAGTTATTACATACTACATATTTTTATCAACAGCGCTATTTAGCCCAAAGTAAGTTAATATAATCTGGTGTTATTGGGCTCCTAGACAATTGATAAACATAAAGATACATAGAAGTACATGTAATACATCGAAAATACATGTTTACAAGTACAATAGAATTGCCACGAGTCTTTGATGTGACGCCTTTAAAAAATGAATTCAAATGAGCTGCATGTTTGAATAATTTAAAATTTCAATGGCGTCTAGTCAGCTAGAGGCCATGGTCGTTTTTTATTGTGATGCGCTGTCAAGGTGCAAAGGGGAACTTGTTTCTCTCAACCCATTATTATGATGTTAAACACTCTTTGAAGCGAAATCTGGTACGACTGATGGCGCCTGATAAAGTGTGCGGTCACCGACCGAGACGGTACGAACGTAGCTATATACATGCAGCCACACACTCAGTATAGGCCATTAATCCTTTAACTCACGTATCAGCTGAATTTGTTCACGTGTCCCAATTAAAAAGAAATCCTACTAGCCATACATTATAGAATTTATAATGGGTTTGTCAATCAATCTTACCTACATGCATAGCTGACATTCAAAAGCTAGCATGTTTACTACGGAAAAATAATAATTAGGAGTAATTTTTCTTACTTATATTACTGATATAAAACACTAGATTTCCCTATATTTATTTTAAATTTAAGAAATAGGTAATAAAAAGTAGAAGAAATAATAAAGTAGTTATTGCTAGTAAATTATTATTTTGATTAATGTATATGTTGAGTGTGAAATGTGTATTGCTGTAGGTATACCCTTAATAAATAAAAGCGGTGCTACATGGTTACAAACTTGCCTTCCACAGAGGTGCCCGTGGTAAATTCCAACCGTGTAGCCGGCTGTTGTAAACCAAATTTCATATAAACTACGCGGATGGCAACCAAGGTCACTCTGTTGGAACTAAAGTTTATAACCGTGTAGAACACCTATTAATAAACAATGCTTATTTATGGGTAAAAATTACGTGTCTCATTTGTAATTATCACTTTATAACTAACTGCCATACTGAGAGACGTTACTTAACGTTAAAGTTTATTTTGTAAAAACGTGTAATACTTAAGTCTATACACCTAAAGACGATTATTCAATGAAAAAATTATGTTATTGACAGATTACTGCTATTTGCCGTCTCTGAGTACGGCAGTAAGTGTAGGTAAGCCATAAGGTTAACTTACCTTATCAACTCCAACGTACTCGATGTAAGTAGCGAATCCTTCGTTGAGCCACAGGTCGGTCCACCAGCGCATGGTGACGAGGTTCCCGAACCACTGGTGAGCGAGCTCATGAGCTATGTCTATGGCCACGTTCTGTTTGTCGCGGGGCACGCTCTCTGCTTCGTCGAATAGTAGTGTTGTTTCTCTGAGGATTAAGAACAAATACATTAAAACATAATGTCACGTCTCTTTACTCAGTATATTGGCCTTATGCAGACAAGAGCACTGCAGAAAAGGAAAATTCGAAGCAAACCCTATACCAACCCGTCTCCCCAGTGTGGTACAGTAGGCTAAATTCCCTTCACATTCTTTGGAGGAGAGCTGTGCCCAGCAGTGGGACGTTTATGGGTCCAAGTGATGATTATACTGGCCTTAGGAACATCGTCCTACACATACCTAAGTTTATACTTAAACTATCGGAAGGTTTAATAGCTGAATATAAGTTTGTCCATTCTATAATAATCTATACTTGTACTGGTCCGATTTAAAAAATATTTTAGTGTTGGATAGCCCATTTATCGAGGAACGTTATAGTCTATTTTATAATAATAAATTGTTTATTTATATAAAAGTACAAATATGTCAACAAATTAATAAAACATAGAATAGTAATACAAAAATACATAATTGCCTGAACTAGGTATTGTAACATCACGCTACGGCCAATAGGAGCTTAAGTGGCCTAATAAAGAACGACGGGAGCGAAGCCCCACACGGCTTCTAGTCATCAAATGGCTAGTCATAAAGGAGTATTCATAGTTTCCGACGGTGGACTGTAGAAGGTCATATCGACGGCGTCTAATATTTTTATCACTCTTAACTGTACGTCGTTACGAGTAATTAACTAACACTTATTGGTTAACGGAACGAATGAGTCACCTTTCTTCACTAGACGTCATAAATAACTTAAGAACGTATTCACAAACAGAGTAACAACGTCAAAATTTAGTGTATAATAATAAAACTAAGTATAATATCATCATATATTTAAGTACCCAATCGTTCGTATCGTTGTAAATAATTAATGGAGATTATAAATATAAATTTTAAAAGCTTGAGGCACTGATATTACTTATATGCCATCTGTTATGTAGGTTTACTATCTCATATTTTACTGAATGTAAAAAGAAAAATCAACCTTATTTTAATAACCCGAAACTCTTTTTAAGTACCCAATTGTACTATATATATAACTTATAGCAAATTGAGAGTAATTGAGACTTAGGTGTGATATTTTTAACGTTACTTAAGAGCGTATTTACAAACAGAGTGGTAATGTCGAAATTTAGTGTTATATGCTAGCTGAATTTTAAAAATGTTTCCTACATTTTTTAGAATTACGTGAAATTGTATTAAAGAGTAAGTATCTGTAATGTTTACAGTTAGTTTACTATGAAAATAATGCCCTGGAAAATTTCCAATGTGTTATTTGCATGTGAATAGAAATGTAAACGTCTTTTATAAATTTTTTCACCTAATTCTAAAAAGTATAGCAAACATATTTAAAAAATATAGCTTCAATGAAATAATAAAAATTGAAAACAACGATATATCACACTTAATTGCGACGTTGCACTCTGTTTGTAAATACGCTCTTAAGTAACATTAAAAATATCACACCTCAGTCTCAAATTGCTAATAAGCTATAGTACAATTGGGTACTTAAATAAATGATAATATTATACATAGTTTATTGGTGATATAAAACATTATATATGGAGTTTTGTCGTATGAAACAATGCACGAATAAATTAATAAAAATATATTGTTGTTTAATAACATATTGTTCATATACGTGAATAAAATTAACAGATTTATACTTTGACATGTACTAAAGACTTCATTATAGTTTATCATACACGTGTTTTATCGCCAGATAAAAATGTAATCTATTATCAAAGAAATAAAAGTACATTTCTATTAGTCAGATTGTCGACTTAAAGTTTCACATTCAAAGGGTTCATCAATAAAGATTAGGAGAATTATCCTAATACCCATTCTATTATATCCAATAATTCACACATGAAAATATGCTTTATTCCTTGTCAATAGTATGCATTTTCATATAGCGGTTGTTAAATACTTCTTACCTAAATGTAACTAGTCCCCAATTCTCCATAGCACCACTTGAGAAGTCAGGTATAGCGATGAGATCCATCTTATCTAACGCATAAGGGACTCCGAACACATCTTCATAGTAAGTCAGCAACTTCGGTGTTATGTTCAATGCGTAGTTCGCTTTAGATATGAGCTCCGGTCTTGTCCATATTTTGATTGGTATCGTTACGTTGTCTTTGCTCGTGTAGTTGGTTTCTAGAAGAAGAGAAGAAGAAGAAGGTAAATATGGACATGGTGTCATCATACTGTCAGTCCTAGGACGTCCAATGTGAGAGAGATGAAAAGTTGGAATAATTTTTTTTTGGAAATCTATTGGGAGACCTAGGTGATTACAAGTACCTAATTAAGAGACAAAATGTCATTTTTAAAACCTCAGTTTTGCTTACTTTATAATTTATACCAAATGAGCGTATGAACTGTGTACAAAAAAATCTTTAGAGGAGCAGTCTCGAAATAAATACATAAGAGTGAGACACACAACGAAATTTTGACTTTATTATTATCGCCACAAAATATGAATTGCAAACAAATATGTTTTTACAGATACCTAGTACATAAACTTTGGTAATAATGCAAACATACCTAAGGCCTTGAAGTCTGAGATGACGTAGGCGACGAGGTAGGTAGACATGTAGACAGATCGATCGAAATGCGTCCATTGCCAGCCAGGACTCTCGGGGCTGTAGAATTAATGAGTTGAATGTTATTATACACATATAGCGCATAGTAGAAGTTTGAGAAGTTATTACATTCATGAATCGTCACATTAATTCTATAGGGGATTTGCATATCGGATAGAATTTTAAAATTTTCTATTACCAGCATTTCGAGACAGAAAAACTTAGTAATCGATCTGGGGATCAGACCGCAGACCTCTACTCATAACAATATGCATTAGGTAATATAATAATATATGTCTTTCTCTTCTTATACCATAGATGGTACCTACTTCTTGTCCACCAATCAAGCTGCTACCATAATCTAAGTATTGCCTACTGATACTCTAAAATAGCTAAGTGCACGTTAAAAGAATCGTAACTCTGCATTAATCTCGCACTTTTTTCCAGATCCACCCTTCAATAATACAAAACACTATTTACTAAAGCAGAAAATATATGAAGTGAGGGGCAAAACGATTATTACTTTTCAGTCGTTATGCATTCTCAAACCATTAGTGAGATGTCATGGTCCGAACGTAACAATAAACTATTGCGCATTGAGTGGATTTTATAGCCACACACTAAATGTTATTGCAAATTGAATTTTATAACTACAGTTATAGGTTTCAATTCATTTGGGTATTTTGGTAAAAAGCTGTTTGTGGTCTAATGGTAAGTAGTATGCCAAAGAAACAGCTAAGCCACAGAGGTATATTATCATACCCACAGAGCACTAGCAGTGTAAATAAAATCCTGTATAATATTATGTAGAAAGCAAGATTCTATAAAATCAGGCACACTGCCAGAGTTTGACTTGATGCTGAGAATATCGAAATATGTACAATAATATTTGACTAGCCTGTTGGCGTAGTGGTTAGTGACCCTCACTGCTAAACCGGAGGTCGTGGGTTCGATTTCCACCCAAGACAAATCTTAGCATGATTGTTTATTCTGTCTAGGTGTAATTTATATATAATATGTATGTATTTACAAAAAAAAATGTATTTCATTTATTGTTTAGTGCCCATAACACAAGCAAATATAATTGCTTAATTTGGGACTTGATGGCGCTGTCTGAATGTGAGATAATATTATTTAAAAAAAATCCAATTACTCTTTGCCTTGAAGCAGTCAAAATATGAACTGCCTAAAAAACATTTCAATAAAATATTTACAACATATCATTAAATAATTATATACAGCTTAACTATGTATTTAGAAAAGAAAACCTGATACTCAATTTCTAGGATTTTGCCTTTACTTACAATATCTGATTGAGGTCTGAATTCTGTGGCCACATTACATTGCTGGATGTCAAGTGTAATGCATTGCCCCAGGTAAAGACCAGCCTTAGCCAGCCTATTATGACATATTTGAGTGACCCGTTTACAAATTTCACGATACATTTTGACAGCACTTCATTACTTACATTGGTTCCTGTGCGACAACCTTCATATTGGAGAGAGCGGTGAGATTCTGTCGATGTGCGATGCTGATTTCAAACTTGGCCTTGAACGCGGGTTCGTCGAAGCAAGGAAACGCGGAACGCGCAGACGTTGGCTCGAACTGCGTGACCCCTAGTTTTCTGTAAGATAACTATATTTAGAAGTTCCTTGAGCCTCCTCCGTAGATCTATACTAATATTATTAAGCTGAAGGTTTTTGTTCCACCCTAATCTCAGGAATTGGGTACTGGTGCGATTTATTTCTGGAGAAAGGCTATATGCTCTATAACTTCACTCTACAACCATTATTAGCTGAGTAGTACGCAAACAAAGATCTATTACGGGAGTGAAGCTCCAGACAACAATCATAATGTATGAATTTAAAAAAAGGATTGTCGTGTGGCTGGTGTAAATTGGTTGAAATTTTCATATCTATATCATCATCATCATATCAGCCCAATGACGTCCACTGTTGAACATAAGCCTCACCTAATCATATCTATATATATTATTACTTCATCATTTTATTTATTATGTCTTTAATTAGTTACTTATAGGTCAAACTGATTGATTTGACCTCATAAAGTTCAATCACATACATATTACAGAGCCTAATCTAATATCAATTGATATTTGACTAGACTGTATAATAATAGGTCTTAAGGCAAATTTATATGATATTGACTCATAATATGAGATATACTTGGGCTATAACATAAAATTAAAGTTTACTTATAGACATTTGGGACAAAATAATAAAAACTTTACTTACTTTACTTCTCCTTGGCTATTTGTGTAAGTGCTTTTATAAAATCCTGTCAACGAGTTAGATATTACACCTTCAAATGAAAGCTGCAGTATATAGTCCACATTAATTTTCAATGGAGCTTCAAGGAGGATAATGATTCTATCACCAGAGCCTTCCATTATAGAGAGAATATGGATACTACGTACAGCACTGTGTGCTATTTCAGTATCTACAGGTTTGGCAGGTGGCTTCACCGTTGAAGTTGTTGTTGTTTGAGTTACATTAGCGTTTTCTGTACTATTACCAGTATTAGTAACTTCTGTTACGGTAGCACTTGTATCATTGGATGGTGTTGTTACTGGAGGATCCGTTGTAACATTTTGTGTAGCCGTTACATTGACATCACTTACATCTCGTTTCACTTTAGATGTGAGTGTTTCAACCTTTTCATATATTTGTTCGGTGAGCTTAGCGTTGCTATTAATACTGAGGTTTTTAGCATGTAATATTATGTCCCGGATACCCGCTCTGTTTGAGCGTAATGTAATAAATACATCGCCAGAGAATGTGGAGTTGTCCAAGTCTGTTTTGAGTTTCAGTCTGTAGAAACTTGGCACGATGTATGAGGGGAGTCTAAGATCTGCGGATGGAGAATCTGACTGTCCAAATGGCTCTGTTTCATCCCAGAAATCTACTGTTTTTTGTGACAGCTGAAACAATAAAATATAAATAATCAAAGTTTAATCTGGCAAGGTTGGGTGAAGATGTAAGATTGAAGATAATATATTTAGGATTTATTACTAGATTAAAGTTATTTAAAGCAATAAGGCATATAATAATACAGACATATAGGATTTGGAAAAAAAACATGGGTCTATTTAGCGAGAAAAACAAGGCATTTTAATTTAATGTAAACTATAAAATTTCAAAGTGTTGATGCTAAAACTATACACAATTAAATTTTAGTACCTCTATTATTACGTTTAATACTTACAGTTTCATCTCCATTAACGATTAGGCCATTAAATATAATTAAAACGAAAAATATTTTTACATACATTTTATGCGTAACTTAAAATATCACAGGTTATGAAATGCAATAATTAAAAGAAAATCTTTGGTTATAAATTAACTATACTAATTATTATTACTTTATCATTGTGAAATACATAGAAGTTTTCACAAGTATTTTAAATTAATACCAAATTTTCACACACTCGCTCACTTCAAAATCGATTGTCATTGTCATTTTGACATTTTAACTTTTTCTAATCAGGTAATGGCACGGTTGGCACCAGTCACGTTTACGCAGAAGAGTTTTGTTTCTGTTTTGTAATTCAACCGAAAACCGCTATCGATAGCGTGTAACTGCGGAATTAAGTTTGATAAAAACATACGAAAATCGGCAGCTTTTAATTGAATGCGATAACGTAAAACAAAACAAGATAATAATTGAACTTGAAATTGGACATCGTTCTATGGGCCATGGCCCATGAATAGATTAGATAACAAAATCATCAGTTTTGATTTCCTAGCTATTTAGTTTAATGTTTCTTTTTTGTTATATTAACTGTGAAATGATGTTTGGCTTACCTTGAAATAAGTGATAAAGTGCACAATGACGCCCACTATGACTGCTATAATTATTGCAAAGATTATGAACGTAGCGCAGATGCAGTTGGACACAAAAACACCTCCTTTTCGTCCATAATGTATATCGTCGGGCGTCTGGGATTCATATGCCAGAAATTGTTGACGACTTGTTGAAAGGGTCATGTTGTTAACTCATTCTGAAAACAAGACTAAATTTAATTAGGTACCGGTAGTTTTACCTACTGATAAAACTAGACAAGTGTGTTTCTAGGTTAAATAAACATACGGCTCTAAAATTAGTTATTGGCAAAATAACCACGGGCAAACATTTTAGACATTGTCATAGGTACGTATCTACGTAAAACTATACCTAGTAAGTACCTTTATCTGCCTATTAATTAAAAATACATTGTACCTACTTGCTGCCTACTGCTTATAAAAAGCCTTGAGGTGAAAAGTCTACACAAAAATAAATGTAGGCGGGTAAGTGTGTTGGTATTATAACCAATGATGATAATATTAGGTATAAAGCTAAAGAGTTTGTTTGTTTGGATGAACTCTAGGATCTCAGGAAATACTGATTCGATATAAAAAATATTTTAGTGTTGGATAGCCCATTTATCGAGGAAGGCTATAGGCTATACCTATAAAATTACGTTAAAGCCAAGAGCTGAGCAGTGGCCAAATAAAGAACAACGGGAGCGAAGCCCCGCGCAAGTTCTAGTGATACCTATATAATTTTTTTTAGAGTTATCTGTAGGTGGGAACGTCGGTACCTACCCGTATGTAAATATTACAACATTCTATTACCGTAATTTGTTAACAGTTTCTTCGTGGTAATAGTGAATCATCAATCTGTTCGCGACCCGCATTATCTTTGAGTTGTACTTATATTGTAGGTAGCACCAATAAACCACAGTATAGAGAGTAGGTAACTAGATATGTTTAAAACATACTCTTAGATATTAGGTAGGTATACATAGAGGTATACTTAACCTAAAATACGTAGGTAGATAGTAATTGTTTGTAATAAAATAATTACACGGTTGGAACTATTATATGTAAACTTTTAACAAATGTATTACTATGGTAAACTACCCACATTAACTATGTTAATTGTACATAATATGATGTAAGTTGTATGAGTGTATGAGGGTCATCTACTTAATGGTACAAATTACATGGCTTTATTATACTATATATATAGATATGTATTTAATACCTATAAACCTTCCTCTTGAATCACTCTATTTATTAAAAAAAACCGCATCAAAATCCGTTGCGTAGTTTTAAAGATTTAAGCATACATAGCTATAGGGATATGGGGACAGAGAAAGTGACTTTGTTTTATACTACCTATGTAGTGATCTCATATTTATTTTCTAACACATTGAAAATGTAAGTGTGTAAAAGATACGAAATAATTACGTTTAAAGTTCTATTTAATATGCAAATAACACATTGGAATTATTTGCAGGGCGTTATTTTCATAGTAAAATAACTGTACCTAATTACCTATTACGGATACTTCCTACACGTTCACGTACCTAATTCTAAAAAGTGTATTGAAAACATTTCAAAAAAATAGAAAATCGTAAAACACGAAATATGACACTAAATTAAACTAGGCGACACGTTGCCATTTCTACGTATGAACCCTCTGTTGTTATACAAAGATGTGATTAAATTTATTGCTGTGATGCACAATATAAAAATATAAGTAGGTACTCATAGTTAAATGAACCAATTGTATTAAAGCTTAAGCACTTAAGAATCTACGTAATTGCTCGTCGGCAGTCATACTAGAATGATGTAACAACTTATATAATAATATAAATAACAATAAATTTGCTTTAAATACAGCTTTGAGAAGATTTATAAACATAAATTGCGTTTATAATCTACGATAATTATACAGTTTAATGTACCTATGAGAATTGACAAGGAAACGAGTTATAACGTGTTTTAATTGGTTCATTTTTCGGAAATTGGTTGAAAATGCAATAATAATAAAATATTTAATAGTTCCTTTCTCCTTTAGTGGTCGGTTACGAAATTTAAACAATTTCCAGACTGCTTTACAATCTTTCTTGGCGATTAAGAAGAGTGGCCTCAGTTTCTTGTCTGCCAGCCTTTATTAGGGAACTTAATAATATCTTTCACTTCTTTGCCGACAATAGAAAAACAGATAGCACTATCATTATGGGGTTATATTATAACTGACTAGTTTAGCTGCATAGCTTGACAGCCCACCCTTGAAAAAGTCCCTCGCTGGGCTAATGGATGCGGGTCTAATCACCTCATGAACAGCATTAACTTCTATAGGTTACGGATATGAGTTAAGTATTTGTGGATGTTAGGTACCAATTTTGTCATATCGCTCATTTGGAGCGACAGTGACATAACTGCAATTTTTAAATTTTACACTAAGCTAGATTTATAAGATTTTTTGGTAACTATCGTGAAGATTCATAACATATTATTTCACCAACGTTTTCGTTCTCTAGCAGGCGTACTTTGAACTTATAAATGCCATATTTTCACTCCTAAAGTAGATTATTATCGAGATCATTTTGATGTAATTAGGTCAGCTTCGTATTTTTTTGCAGTTGTGACACTGTAGCTCCAAATGAGCGATATGTGGAATGTATGAGACCAACAAGGCAGTCATTCGGTTTAGTTATATGCAAGATTTGTACAGGGGTTTCAAAGTAATCAGAGCTTTTCGTTTGCTGCTGATATTTATGATTGTTGTTAAGACAAAATATATATAAATCCTTATCTGCCCATGTATGGCATATATATTTACGGCTGTTTATATGCCATACGCGGGGATTATATAGGGGGAGGATGAGGTTTGGAAGTCCCATCCCCTCGCCTTAGCATACGAAATATTAAAAATGTTAGATAATTATGTATATGACTTATATGTAATTTTCAACATGTTTCTTTTTGCGTAGAAACCGGACCAAGACTAATTAATTTATCTTTGTATTTTTTTTATGGATCCTCGGATACTCCCCATTTGAAAATGATTAAACGCCCTTCGTAGATAGAACTTTGCCACAGTGACTAAGGGCTAGTATAACCTAGACCTATTAAACACCATTAACTCATGGTGAAATATGTCATTAGGTTCAAATAGGCCACATGTAGGTAATTACATAATGTGTGTAGGTAATATGGCCTCAACTAGTTATCAATGTGCACAATTATTTTAAAATAAATGGTTATAGTCATGACATTAGTAGGTAGGTACGGGTATTTTATTGTTCGTGAGACGTTGTAGCTATAAAAATAATAGATATCTTTCTTTTCTGTATTAAGGTAAGAGATGTTTGCAACAGTTATTTATGAATAACATAACATATCATAGCATCACGCCTTTTTCCCCGAAGGGGTAGGCAAAGGTGTTTCACACCCACATTTCGCCTATGTTTAGTCCATGAAATAGCGGGCGAGCCTATTGTCATCAACCGGTAACATTTGTTTACCAAACTCCGGGAAATACTTTCACGATAAAAAAACCCAATACCATTTTCACCCGACCCGGGAATCGAACGCGGGACCTCTTGCACAGCAGTCGTATACACTTCCCGCTGCGCCACCGAGGCAGTTATTTATGAATGGTTTGAACAATACAATAACAGCTGTATCCGTAATAAAAATAAATGCAGTCGCAAAATACTTATTTTAATAAGAATTCAATTAGGTTATCTATCTAGGTAAGTACCTAAATGTTTATAGGGTGTTAAACTTAACATCTAGTAGATAATTTCGCAAATTAAATACCACTTATAAGATTGTCAATGAGGACACCGGTACCTACCTTGAATGTATATCACCTGTAATATTGTTGAAAAACATTTACCTACCTAACTTTGTCTTACTTTGTGTAAAACATGATCTGAGTCTGTGTCTATTTTGTGTGCGTAGGTACATAATGTTTCTTCAAAATTCCTATAGCGTTCTGCCCCTCTAGACAAGTGGCCATATCGCTTCAATCTCTCTATGCTAAACGACATGTGACATGTTACTTTAATACATTTGAACACGTCCTTGACATAAACTATTGATATGTCAAGTGATTAATGTACTAATTTGACATGTCGATAGAATAGACTGATCGAATCGATTGCCACATATCTAGAGGGGGAACAAGCATAATGTTTGATTTTTAATTTGTTGTATATTTTTTCTTGAAAATAAAACAACTAAAAAAGTATTTGGTTATTACAATTTCGAAACAACATACCATCGAAGTAATAAATTACCGAACTAATGAGCAATCGCTGTAACGTTTCTCGAACCAAGATTTTTCGCACAAACGTTACATCGCACTAACAAAACATCGGTGGAATAAAACACCGCACTATTGAATTATCGACTTACCGTGTTCGATATAATAAAAATCGAATCATCGACTTTCGAAATCAAATAGGGAACCCATCTAGAGGGGCAGAACGCTATGGAAATTCTGAAGAAACATACCTACGCACACAAAATAGACACAGACTCAGGACCATTTACCTAATAGACTCAAAACCTCTATTTCAACAGTTGCATAGGTACTATGACCACCAACCAACGAAATAGTCTTATACAACAATCTTATTCTGCAAGTCACAACTGTGAAACAAATCCGATCTTTTTTATTTAATTTTTGGATCTACTTAGTGTAAATCAATTACACAACACAGTCAGTGAAATGCAGTCATTTAAGTTTTCCTAACATTTTTGAACCCGTAACTTCGATATGATTCATAGTCAACATGGTAGGGTAACTTGACTGTTGAACTTCGTCAACAGCTGATTTTCACACAAATAAAGGTGCTAATTTATAATGAGAGATACAGTGGTGACTGTGCCAATGTCAATAGTCTGTTGGCTGCTAATTATTGGTTTGAAGAGGCATTATGTTCCAGACAGTTGTACATTTTTCTATTTAATTAATTCAATTAAATGAGTAATTATGTTATATTTTATTTTATCTTGAAAACTGCTCTAACGATTTTTATGAAATCATGTTTTATAATAAAAACGTCTCTTTTTAAGGTGATTTCCCTCTAATTTTCACAATAATAAAAATCCCTAAACATGACTGCTAACGCCATATTCTAGAATAAAAAGAAACAATACTGTCAAACAAACAAACGATGCAGAACATGGACCGCAACAAAAAAAGATTGAGCAGTTTTTAGCTATAAAGAGACATACGAACACACGTCAGTACATCTGTCTATCTGGTGATAATTAGTTCGACTTTTTGAACATTAACCAGCTTTAGTTTGAATGACAATAGAGTTTATCTGTGTAACGAGAGTCAGTGTTATTATTGAATTATCATTTCTGTTTTACACCGAAATGTTTTGTAGTACACGGGCTTAGTTGTAACTTGTCATAATGGTATATTGTGTATTATTTTATTTTCATTATTATTTACATACTGCTTTGAAATTATAACAGTAAATAGTCATTGCTTTATCGTGGACGTACTTATCTTTATAAGCTGCAGTCACTGCCCCGTGATTATGAAGCAGAAGGCAGTGAATACAATTTATTTATACCTTGAATAGGCGTACAACCAAACCCATCATCATAACATTACCTACCCGTAGAACGTAGTGGACGTTACGTACGTAATTACTTAATAATAGTTAATAATATTGGATATGGAGTTATTTGTTTATTTATTTAAAAAAGCTTACAGATTAATAACACAATACACATATAATAATAAAAATAGATTTGTAAAGGTTGCTATTAACAACCTTTATAAGTATTAAGTATTATAATAATTAAGTAATTATAATAAATTAACAATGAGGTAACCAGAGTCAACACATTTAACAATAATGTTTTTTAACTATAAAAGAAAGAAGAAATAAATTGGAGGGCTCGTGCAGGCAGACCATAGGTAATTATGTGTCCTCATCACGTATTGTCTGTCTATCTGTTCTTTTGTCAAATGTTGCACATAACAGCTTGCAAATGTACATAATATTCTTGAATAAACAATGCGCCGCTCTTTCAAAAAACAACTTCAATAATATAAACCCAAGGTTAATTTTGTTTTGTTTCAATAATGCTAATCGGACTCATTTGAAGTATACAATGTACGCTCGAGGCTCAAGCCTTTTTGTTAAAACCTGGCCTTTACGAATAACTTGTGGTTATTAGTTACGCATCGTGGGAGGTTACTGTTTTTTCTTATACCATCTGAACTGGCATTTAGCTGGTTTGTCAGAAATTCGGAGATTTAGTCAATAAGGAAACAAATCACCCACCTTTGTACTAGATTTTTTTTAAATAACGAGGTCGCTTCATCTTTTAAAAATATCAATGAAAAAAAAAAGTAAGACATAATATATACCTAATAGACATAGAGTAAACGTAAAAAAAAAATTAAGTAGTAAGTTTATCAATTGTTTAGTACCTACCCATTACACAAGCAAATATAAGTATTTAATTTGGGACTTGCATTGTGAGAATGTGTGAAAATATTATTATTATATTAATGTATAAAAGGAGTATTTTACAAAATATTCATAGTACATAATAATACGCAGGAGTCGGCCACTATGTCTAATGGTATCGGTGTATCGACGCCGTAACCAATGTACCGATAACGTTGCACCAACCAAACCGACTACACTCAATTTACTTATAAAAGAAATATGATCATGAATCATAGATGATGTTTGACTTAAAGAATGTTAGATATGAACTATTCTATAATGTTTTGAAATATAAGATATTTTGTTGTGGTATATTTTTCAATATTAAATAACTATGGGATCAAGTATTTAACTGTGTAGAGCACGTGTAAATCGATGATTTCATTGTTATTATCAGGTTATATTAAAGTATGAAAAGTACACACCAACTAGTTAAATAATAACAATAAAAAGGTTTTGCTGCTGGTTCGTATAGATTAAATAATGAGCTGCCCATTCTTTGTAAATAACAAAAAATAACCATAACCTCGAGTTCAAAGGACCAATTCTGAATCTTGAAATTCGACTCAGTCGATTTTAATAGGTATAGTTGTGAAATGTTCGAAAATTACAACGATTATAATTTAAATTTTCAAAACATTTGACAGCGATATCCAAATCTACCATAATAGACT
Source organism: Laspeyria flexula (assembly GCA_905147015.1). Taxonomy (NCBI): domain Eukaryota; kingdom Metazoa; phylum Arthropoda; class Insecta; order Lepidoptera; family Erebidae; genus Laspeyria; species Laspeyria flexula. The sequence goes on along the minus strand of LR989958.1, from coordinate 14,861,808 downwards.
ATTTTTCACTAAGTATAGGTAGGAGATCATTAGGTGTTAGAGGAAAATTCTTAAAAGTTGTAATTTTCCAAGAAAACTAATTTGATTACGAGCACATGGCTCCAATATCGTACAAATTAATCAAATGCAGCAACGCGTGATCGAGCCAAGTACCGTATCCATATACCGTGAACTCGTTGCACTAAGAATTACGATGTTTTCAAATAATTATTCACACTCTAACTACGTACATAATATTGAATTTAATAGAAATAATAGTAAGTGTTGCTGATATGAAGTCTTTTATACATGCTGCTAGACTATACTAAATCTAACTAAAATCGGGATCGAATGAAATTCTCTATTTTATCATTTTAACAGCTAGATCAGATACAGAGAAACACTTAAACACTTAAGTAGTTAAACAAAAAAAAGAAGATACATACAGGTCATGTTTTGCTAGATTTCCTATATACGTGCCGTGTAGTGACGGATTAAAAATTCACAATGTCACTACCCCATCTCAACCCGAGGGTGTTGTAAAAGGCAATTAAGAGAGTAACCTTATGCAGACAAGAGCACTGCAAGAAAAGGAAAATTCGAAACAAACCCTATACCAAATTACCAACTCGTCCGGCCAGCGTGGTATAGTAGGCTTAATTTCCTCCACATTCTTTGGAGGAGACCCGTGCCCAGCAGTGTCTCTTTTGTAGGTTGAAATGAAATTATGAATGATGGCGTATTCTCTGCACACGGAACCTAAACGTAGATATTTTAATTGTATTTCTTTGAATTTTACGACAGAGGCTTTTTTTACAGGCTTCGTTCAGGAAGCGGCGCGGCGTGGCGGTTCAATTAGTTATATAGGTCATAGTGTGCATGGGTAATAAGGAAGTATTCATCATGTTGCAGACTGCATCCCTCGTCTAATCAGTGCGCTAAGGATGTACATTATTGTTCAAGTAGATGATGTCATTTACTTCATTCGAAGATTCATGTAGCTTTTTGCTCGCAACGAAGTACTATTGTATGTGTGTGTTTGTATAGAGATGTGTGTGATACTTTTTTAGGGTTAAGCTAGTTTGCAAGGGTGGTTTTATTATATTACTTAGTATCAGTCGGGGATATATGCCTGGAAAATGGCAATAGGCATACGCAAGATATGGGTTCATACCCATCCACTTCTGCCTATCCCTTCAATAAAGCGTGAAGCTATATTATGAAAGATTTTCTAAAGGTAAAAGAGTAGTTTTAAAGCAGTAACAGATTGACAATGATAAATCTTCGCAATTTTTTAGTATATTTTTTATTACAGCTTTAATGATTAACTGATATTTTCATTAGACTTACGCATATACTTATATTAAAAATTGAGTTCTTAATTTAATATCTATCAATACAGGCAAGTTATTTTTTTACAAGCGACGGGAGGCTGTAATTTTGTTAGTTTATCAATGCATGCAACACAAATCGTTCCTTATGGCACGTGTCGGCACATACAACCTTCTTGCACGTGTCAATGTTGATACTTTCGACTTTTCCGTATGTGTGCTAGGAATCTTTAGTGATATGAACCTTGATTAGCGAGGCCGTGTTAACAATAGGTGACTTTGTCCCGATATGTCACAGGTATATCTTCATTTAATTTAGTAGATAATATAGTTTTAGAATCATTGAAAAAATCTTATTGAATTAGGCGGTTAACCCACCATAGCCGGAAAATAACGTACTATTTTCAAAACCAACAAGCTAATTTTATTTGTTCATTTCAAAAATTGAAGTGTGTATATTATATTTACGACAGAAGTCTATACGAATGCAGTAAGAGTTCGTGGTTGCCAATGCTTCAGCTAATACAGATTAGTGACTAGTATTTATAGGAGAATGTCCCGACTGCCAAAACGGAGGGTAATGTGTTTCGCGCGTATGTTTGTATGTATATAACTATGTATGTATGTGGGCATATCTGTTCCATTGTGACCTTCTGTAGCCTAAACGGCTTGGCTGATTTTAAAGTGTGAGGTGTCATTAGATTTGTATTTTTCCCCCGAGTGTCATAGGCTATGTGACTTCAACAAAAAAACAATATGGCGGACTTAAACTGTCAAAATAGACGCTATGCTATCGCAGTATGGTATCAGATGAAAGCTAATTAATAACATAAACATAACATAGCATCACGCCTTTCTCCCCGAAGGGGTAGGCAGAGGTGTTTCACACCCACATTTCGCCAGCTATGTTTGGTCCCATGAAATAGGGGGCGAGCCTATTGTCATCAACCGGGAATATTTGTTTACCAAACTCCGAGAAAATCTTAATACTGGAATTTCATGATAGAAAAACCTAATACCATTTTCACCCGACCCGGGAATCGAACCCGGGATATTAATAGCCTAATTAAATTATACTAACTATTGTCCGCAGCTCCACTTGTCTCAATCGACAACTTTAAGAATCAGCCTTCATAATGTGCAACTAGAAACATTTACGTACCTAAGCAATAAATAAATAGGTAAGTACGTATTGTTTATCTACACTAATATTATTAACAGGAAAGATTTGATTGTTTTTTTGTTTGTTTGCATTGAATAGGCTCCGAAATTACTTGACCGATTTGAAAAATTCTTTCACTGTTAGATAGCCCATTTATTGAGGAAGGTTATAGGCTATATAACATCACGCCACAGCCAATAGGAGCTGAGCAGTGGCCAAACAAAACCAACGGGAGCGAAGCCCCGCGCGACTTCTAGTTATTACATAAATGTTTTGTTAATTTAGTTGGGTTTTTTCTGGGATAACCAACACTATCATAATCCTTCTATTTGTATGTCATAATAGGCACGTCATTCACTCACATCCTTCGTTACAATTACGACAACAAAAACAACACATAACAACACATAAATTGTTTTAAACAATTTATGTGTAAAACAATTTATGTTATAAACCTTAATTTACTTACTGCCTTACTCAGAGACGTTACTTAACTTTAAAGTTTATTTAGTAAAAACGTGTAATACGTAAGTCTATACGTCTAAACACGATTATTCAATGAAAAAATTGTGTTAATGACAGATTACTGCTAATTGACGTCTCTGAGTGCGGCAGTTAATGGTTTATAACTTAAGGCGTAACTAGTCGCCAATGACCTTGAGAGTATGGGTGGAGCTTAGCTTATTTCACTGCATATCCCCGCTCCTTTGCCAACTCGCGCACACTATAATACAATGGTCACAGAATAAGCGTAAACGCAGACATGCGCTTCTAGCTCGGCATTTTTACCTACGATTCCGGAATAACAGTTTTAAAATTGGTATTTTATTTTGTATAGAGAGTTTAAAGGACTCGTGTACACAATTATTTGTTTGCCAATATTTTTATGTATTGAGATTTTTTTAATTTCAATGTTTTGCTTTCGGTATTTATGTAAGTACTTACATAGTTTTATTGGTACTTATTTATTATTAGTATCGAAGATAATTATTTTATCTTGTAAATTATAATTAAATAAATAACTATTTTAACTTACTTTTGTATTAAAATAAATATTTACCTATTTTCATTGATGAATTTAATGTTTTGTTTACAACACTTACTTTGTAATTACGTTATAAACTACTATTATAAATTGTAAACCATTTTATTGGATCATTTGAAATATTTTGTTTGAGAATATAGCTCGCAGAACTGATGGCCGATGGGGCAAAAAGATTACTCCTTCTAAACGGTTAGGAGGAGTAGTCGTCAGAAAATTCAAAAAAAAATATTAAAGTTCATAAATATTTGCACAAAAGGTTTCGGCACACAGCGAGAAAGACGTGGCGGCTCTGCGTGACACCTTAGATTTATTTACTCGTCCCGCCGCGCTCGCTGTTTGTGTGTATATTATACCTGTAAGCACTATATTCAGTCGATAGTAAAAATGGAGCAACGAGCGACACAGCCTTCCCGTCTGAAGGCTAACGCCTGTCTGCCGCCCGCGCCCGCGCAGAGCACCTTTGAATTTCTAACGTACAGAAATCGTATTATGGCCTATTTTCTTAAGAAAATATTGATCGATTTACATATGCTATGTTCAGATTAAAGTAAATTTTACCACCAATTTATCAGTGTAAAAATAATTTCAAACTATAAAGCCGTTTTAAAGTTTTAGGGATTTTAAGATAAAATATACCTCAACTTAAAATATTTTTTGAGGCAAAAGTATTAGTCGTACGAAAATTTCATATGTTGAAAATGTAGTAGATAGATCAATTATCAAAATATTTTTTTTTCAAATTTTTCGAACAAGTCGTTTAGGAGGAGTAGGCTTCAGAAAAAAGCCGTTTTTGGTGCAAAACCGAGGGAAGGCCCTTAAGTACCTACTTATTTTTGCCTCATATGGTAGAATTCCTCAAAAAATAATACATATACATACATATAGATCATGCCTCTTTCCCAACAGAGGGGTAGACAGAGACAATAAAAATAATAATAATATAAATTCACTTTTACACATATAAATTCATTCAAAATTCCACGGGCGAAAGTTAGCTAAATAATTGAGCCATCACAAGAAAGTTGCCTGTTTTCGGGTGTTTTTTCCTGTATTATTTCTGGAATGGATATCAATATATTCTGTTTTAGTTGCCGATATCGTTGCCTGCCATTTAATTTATTACTATGACAACAACTGTATAATAAATAATAATAACTACAAATATCATAATTGTTGTTACTAACCGTAGTTTATTAATATATTTGTGGATTTTCCTATAAGTATTAAATATATTATTATTGTTGTGGTCAAATATATGTAGGCTGTTAATAAATTAGTATTAACTTCTAATTTAAGAGGTTAACTACTGGGTAAATACGTTAATTTCTTCATCCTACAAGATACCAAAAGTCTCAATAGCAGGCATTTTTTTATTGCCTGAAGTGTGAGACGAGCTAGCGGCCCACCTGATGGTAAGTGGTTACCGCCGCTCATGGACGTTGGCAATGTTAGGGGCAAAGCCAAGCCGCTGCCTACCTTTGGAGAATAGCTCTCTTTAAACCTCGTTTGAAGAAGGACATGTCATAGCGCTCAGGAAACACCGCTGAAGGAAGTAGAGTTTACTTTTAATCAAAAGAAAGTAGTAAATAGTTTGAAGAATCTACCCACATTGCTACCAAAATCTATCAACGTATTTTTTTTTTCAAGATTAAAAAATCCAGATTTAATCTTCGTTCTATGATTAACGCTAATAGTAATGACGAAATTTATTGTTATTTTAGCTGCATCACATAAACTACCTTTACTTAGGTATTATTTTATTAGACTTTTATGACATACCGCGATAAGCCGATAATACGAAAATTAATATTTTTTACGATTTATCATAACTATCAAAAATACATTTAAGAATGGATAACTAACTAGGTACGTACCAATACTGCTTGTTTAGAAGTACAATTTTTTTCACATACGTAGGTAAGTTTTTATTCACTATTGGGAGGACTTTCGCCAAAATTTCTACATTTGTGACGGTAGTTTTGTAAATAAATCACACGAATGTTTATTAAACATACAATTTATATTACACTCTAGTCTTCAGCAAGTTGGCATCACTACTGAATATACAAACAATTTGTATTTCTTACTTATTTAGCTTTTTCATGCGTAACACACTTGTAAATAAACTAAAATAACATCAGTCGTGATCGAACAATGACTGATTCATTCAACAATGAGGATACTTATTTCATTAAACCAAAATCACTTATTTTACACATAGGAGTAATTATTATCACTATCTAGGTACCTGCTATTTCAAAGAAATTTTATAACGACAATCGATTTAAAAAATATTATTGTAATGTATAAAAATAAGAAAGAAAAAAGACATTACTTACCGCCAATATCCAATTTAAAAAGGATCCAAAAAACACTAGTCACTTAAAACCATAAATAAAAAGAAATACACTGAAAAAAGAAGCGATATAAAATCGAAATTCAAACAATCCGAACGGCTAGGAGTTGTGCGCGCGACTCCAATCTATGGCGATATGCATGTTTCTACCGCAAGCGCAATTTACGTACTCAAAGACCAGTTTAGCGGGACCTCTCATTCACCTGTGTTTCAATCCACAGCTGTGTCAATATAAAGTTTCTTATTTAACTGCGTGAGTTCTTTTTCGTTGGCCAATGAAAGCAAAGTAGCTACATGTGACCTTGTAACCACCGTAGTTTCGTCTGCCGAAGACTTTAATAATAAATCTACATAAATCATTGTAAAAACGCGTTTTTATAGTTATTTAAATATTTATAAAACTGTACACCTGGTATTTTTTTACAAAATGTTTTATTCACACTTGAAATAACAAATTATTTGTTTTATTACGTATTTTCCAACCAGTTAGATTTATTAACTATTATAATATTTAATAATAACAACAGCATGGTTCGCTTTCTGTACTTTAAGCCTAGAAAAAAACCAACAATTTGTTTAATAAACACACATAAATAAGGTATCTATGCTTATATCTTCTTTAGGTAACCTCTTTGATCTCCATGTTTTGAATCAGGTAAAAACCATTGGTATGTACGGTACATTTGAGTTAGTCTTTTATAGCCTCTGTTATTGTTCCGAGAAAGTAACGCTGACTCATCTTTTTCGGCAAACCCCATTAGTAAGTGGGCAGCAGCAGCACCAATTTTTTTTATCTCCTTGCACGAAATCTTATGAGTAATTTCCGGCTGTTCATTTGATTACCTTGGTCACCATTTATTTTATTACGAAAAGTAATGAGGTACAATTATCGCTAAATGAGTAAATGTGCTTCTTACCAATTTTTTTACGGTTTTAATCAACCTATGTACTTTAATTGCATAAATGTTTATTTTTAGACGACAGTCTATAAAATATTTTTACTACGTAAGTTGTGGGTATACTTTATTTACCTATAATATCCTTCTCATTGTATAGGTATTTTCACCTATTTATAACTATACTTACAAATAAGGAAGTCAATGACCTTATTTTGTTTGATACATATGTACATAAGCAGTGGGACGTTTATGGGATGAATAATGATGATACATAAGCAGTTGAGGAAAATATTAAATGCTTTTGAGGTTTAAGCTTGGCACAAATGGGCCACCGACCACAGCCACCGACCACAGCCACCGTTGGCAAGCGATATCCATTTCATACATTTTTTCATACACTTCGAATGGACTTGCTGCACACGTTTGGTCGATGGCCGCCAAGTGCTACAATTGCTTTCTCTTGAGATTGTAGACTATCTGTCTGCGAAATTTCATGAAGATTAGCTGCGGTAATTTGGAAACAACAAACAAACAGAGTTATTTTCGCATTTATACTATTAGTAAGGATTTTTGAAGGATCTTCCTCTTCGTATTCCTTAAGATTGGTATCTCTAAAACACAATTTAATTAATATTCCAAAAGTCGCATCTATTGCAACATATTTTTGTATTAGTACACTGTACATATAAGTATGTTCTATGTAAACAAGCCAGTCCTTCGTCCTGATTAACCGTTTCCTAATAAGTAAAACGATTACCGCGAACTGTAGACGTGTGTGTGTGTGTGCGTGGGTCCTTAGCCTAACGTTATCCTACGCATTGTCCTACTCGTCTTTTAGATTAGAAGAGGTTAGAATAGATGTTATTATATTGTCTAATAATACGCTAAATTTACTCGCGTTGTACATTAATAATAATAATATTCTACCACATTCACACAGCGCCATTAGTCCCAAAGTAAGCAATTATATTTGCTTGTGTTATGGGTACTAAACAACTGACATACTACTTAAATTTTTTTTTTTGTAAATACATACATATTATAGATAAATTACACCCAGACACAGAACAAACCTTCATGCTCATCACACAAAGATTTGTCGTGGGTGGGGATCGAACCCACGACCTCCGGCTTAGCAGTCAGGGTCACTAACCACTAGACCAACAGGCCAGTCAAATTACTTACATTGATCTTTATTTCTTATCGAATGGGTTTGGGACAGAACTTGACTTAAACCAGCAGCAACGAAACATGGAAACACTCGAGATGACTGATGAGTATGAAATTGCCACAAACCCATCATGGACTGACCTTACTGAACGTTGCTTAACTTCGATAATAGACTAGACTAGGATAGACTCGACGGTAGACTAGATGATAGGACTTTCGTATAAAATTTCGTTATTATGTTGTATCCATCTTTATTCACAGAAGATTACAGTATGTGGTTCTTCAAAAAAAGAGTCGATAGGTTTCTTACGATTTGGCAACGCGCTCGTGTTGTCTCTGCCCTGGTGTTGCAGGCGTCTTTTTAGGGTTCCGTATTTAGTATAATATATAATTAGTGCAGGAATGTTTAATTAATAATAATTAGTAGGCGTGGACAAGCTAATGAAGGTTAACGTTGAAAGATTAATGAATTCTATGAACAGTCATTAGTCGTGATTTGTAATAATGAGAGGGCTTTTATTGTTTCTGATTGAGCGCAATTGATGAAGAATCTAACAATCCCGTTATGGCATTTGATATTTTAATAAAACATAATATTATCTTACTGACAATGTAAAACAGATATAAGAAGGATTTGTCAGTGTGGAAATTTTGATCTTCTGCGTATTGTTATATGATTGAAATTGCCCAATGGGACGTTCCACATCGTATAACTCTTTTCTAATGTGAGTACGATAATTATGTGTGCAACTGTGCTTCGCTTATCGTCCTACGGTGGAGGTAAATACAGTTCTAATCAAGCTGCCTCGAAATTCTGGTCGTAGTCCAATTTGCTGACACTACTTTTCGGATAACCTGTTACATTCTTATTTTGTGACTTTCATAAGTGTTACCTTGTAACTTAGATGAAGAAACGAGATTTCATTTCATTCTATAAGGCACTTCCTACTGACGAATGGCCAAGTATATAATAATTAGGCGCTCTCCTCTACAACAATAATAACAATCTTAACCATTAAGAGGGTGTTCCTTCCTCACAAGTAATCAGTATGAAATTTCAGTTGAAAACAGTACTTAACAGATAATGTGAGAAAAATTGCATCTCTAGCCTTGGTATCAAGATAAGGTTTACATTAAGTGTTGTTCAAAGTAAACGCGAGAAGCCAGTAAAATATTATACCTACTCATTGACTCACACAACATTACACTCCCAAACTCACACAATACACTCTCTCACAATATAAACCCAGACGGATGTCTACTGTTCTGTTAAAACAATTAAGAAAAATTTTTGTTTTATAAATTAAAAAAGTAAATATACTTTTTTATTATTATATTTGGGTTGCCATGAGAGGCTTTTTTGCTACATCCGTCGACCAGATACTGATTTATTGTAACGCGCACACTTGAATTTCTTCTAGAGTATGTGTGCTTCCTCACAATGTCTTCCTTCGCCGTCAGTATTCACTTGCCTAGTTAATAAATATAAATTCCACAAAGTGAATTCCACATTGGTACTGATGCCGGTCGACATCAAACTAAAACCGCATGACATGCATGCCGGTCACTATACGGATATCCATTCAGCCACCATCTCTTTCAAAAATATCGGGTTGAAACTGAGAAATTCTTTCGCTACTCGTACATTCTTCCGTTTTGCCCGACAATAGAGACCTGGACCTTTCCCTGGGTAATAATATAAACTGCTGCTACACTACCCAGGTAGTAATATGTATGTATGTATAAGTAAGAATTATTTTAGTGTTACCTATCAAAAAAGTTTCCTCAATCACTCTTCTATTTATGCCTGCTTTATATACCTTTTTTGTAAGAAATAGAAAAAATTAAATTAAGTATATTAGGTATCGTATCGGAATACCAGCAATAACATGTGTTTGGCTGAGAGCCAGGCCTGACACGTGTTTCGAATATCCGCGTAATTTGAATGCACGAGTATTATCGAAACCACATGATTATGACGTACTGTATTCGATCGCTATCGATCCAACAGTAGGATTTTCAACTTGAACTGTGTTATGTTATGTGAATTATTCGGTTTATGGAAATATGCTGAGGCTAAGCTACGAATTATTTCGTTATGATTTTGTTAAATTAAATAGCAAACGACTCGATGAAAAATTGGCAACAAAATTTACTTCAGATAATAATTATCATAAGTATTGCAAACGATTAATTTTTCGCAAACTAAAACAAATTATTATTAAAAAACAAAACAAAAACAATTTTTTTTTTCTTGTCCTATATTAAAATCGCAAATGAAGCGAGTTTTCAATAGAGTAGTTTACGATTTTATTTCATACTTAAAAATCGTAATGAATAAATTCGTAGTGCGCGCTTAGCCTTACACTTTTTAACCGACTTCAAAGAGGAAGTTGCTAGAGTATATGCGACCGCTTATTTGATAGATTCGTAAGTATACTAGTTAGGTATATATATCGCATTTTCTCAATAACAACTTAAATTATTGTTTCTCTACCTATTATATAAACTGGGTAGTGACATGGATTATAAAACGAGTGACACACTTCTGTTACTGAAAAGAAGATACTAATATTAATTATACATAGAAGAAAGAAAAAGGTTCTTCCATCTGCTATAAACGCTGCTAATAGGATTATTTTTGTCGAGAATTGAACAGCTTTTTAGTTTAATATTACTATATGTATAAGTGTCTAAATACATAAACAATCGTACAAGGATTGTGCAAAGTTTCTGTTATTCACTTCTCAACGCTAAACAGAATCCTTGCAAACATTGACTATGTTTTTTTTTAAATCAATATTTAAAAGAAGTATTACGGAACAAACATGATCTCGCACAGATTTTATACACAATGTCTCGAATTCATCGAAACAAGAATATACCTACATATATATCTCAAACAATTAAAAATATTTATGGATCAAACAAATATTTGCCTTAACGATAAATTAGTACTGGGGTTGGGGGAGGGTTGAACCGTTATTTATTAGAGCGAGACAGAGAGTGACAGCCGAGCGCCTCGTTGACGATGCTGCCGCGTGCGGTAGCACTTCAAACATTTAGGAAAGTGCGATAGGATTTTTTGCACATTCAGGAGTACCAGGGAAAGCATAACTTACTGGTACTGTAGTGTAGGTCATACTGACAGTGGAAAAGAGTTATAAGATTAGAGATGTGGTTGGACAATTTTAATCCTTATTATCATCAAAATATCACCTAATTTCCGCTACAACGAACGGCTGACGAATGACTAGGTAGGTAAATAGAAATAGACAAATCTGTTAGTGCTATCTGTTTTACATTGTCAGTGCGATATTCTGGTTTTAAATTATGATAGACATTATTACTATAGGTCAGTACATCGTCAAACTATAAAAATAGATTAAAGAATCCATAATTCAAACAATTCTTCACAGCTCGCAGTAAACTGTGGGTTCAAGAGTAGTTTATGTGAACACGTAAATATTTGGACAATTCACGGCCATCTGGCGAATGTTTCGCCTCAGGTTTGGATGTACATTTCCTGTTATTATATAACTAGAAGCCGCAAGGGACTTCGCACCCGAGAATCTTTGTTTGGCCATTACTCAGCTGATGTTTGTCGTAGCGTGATGTTATATTATGTAGCCTATAGCCTGCCTCGATAAATGGGCAATTTAACAATAAAATATTTTTTCAATTTGGTTTCATTAGTTTCTGAGATAAACCATTGTTTGGTTATTACATATTCATCATTACATATATTACTATAGATCAGTTGTTCTTAAGCTATAGTCTGTAGACCACTGGTGGAACCTGACGGTAATAAAAGAGGTCCGCGAAGCGAACGCGCATTTGGAAGACTTTTGGAGCCAATCATCTGTCCTGTGTTAATACTGTTATCAACTTGGTCAATTATAAGTTACCAGAGTGTTACCCTGTTTATAGCATTGTTGTGATTAAAATGTTTTCGATGCACTATATTAATCACAGCAATCCACTTATGTAGTGAGAGTAATATAAAAAATTTGGTTGTCTAGAGTTTAATTCTAAAAGCCACTGAGGTTCTAATTATAAAACCACTTTCTGTACTTTCTTTCAACTCCTACTTTATGATTACGTTCAATGATTTTGGTTTTTAAAACGATTTTATTACCAGTTTACCTCAATAGAAAATTTTAACTCCAATTCCAACTGATAAGCCCTCATTAGTGCCTTGCATTTGTTTTTCGCAAGAGTACTTATAAGTACAAAAAAAAAACATCAGGATAAACTAGAATAAGCGTAGTGTTAGCAAGCAACCTAACAGTAGCAACCCTATCAGTCCCTCTTCTACGCTCATTATCATCATCACTCAGTCAAATCTAATTGGTGCTCTTTCACATAAATCATCTTCGTCAGCGAAATAAAAAAGCTTAACTAGGAACAGAAAACAAATCTGGGACAGACAAACATTATCATGTAATTAATATTAGACAGTGTTTATTACATTGTGACTTTGATATTAACAATGTTTTAAAAGTATTCCAGTACGTTAGTATCAAAACAGCTGCCTATAAACAAACCTCGAAAAATATACAATTATAAAAAATGAAGTTCGAAAATAAAGTGGTGTTGATCACTGGTTTAGGATCATGTATAGGAGAGGCTTACTATACTTTTTTCCAAAAATGGAGCAGACGTAGTCATACTTGATTGTAACGAAGAAGCAGCCAATGAGACTGCTGAAAAGTGCAAACAGTTTAACAAGAGAGTGTTGGTGATCAAAGCTGATATTTCAAAAGATGATGAAGCTAAGAATTCTATTGAATAAACTATACTTAATTTCGGGAAACTTGATGTTTTAATGAATAACGCAGGTACCCTCAGAAAAGATACGCTATTATCTGGAGATATAATGAAAACATATGATTTCGTAATGAACACAAATCTTCGTGATGCTGTTCACATGACGAGCTTGGCCAACCCTTATTTGATTAAGACTAAAGGATGTGATGATCGTTTTATATCAAACATACTGCTTCATATCATAAAATATAGAATCATATTTTTCGTCCCCGAAGGGGAAGGCAGAAGCGAATCACAGTCACATTTCATAGCTGGTTGTTCTATCTCATTAAATAGGGGGCGAGTCGTAGGCCATTAACCCAAAACATTTTACCATTGAACTTCTCTCACGGTCGCATAGACTTTTGCTGCGCCACTAAGACAGTGCTTTCTTATATAACTACATAACGATATAACTAATTACTTGCAAGTGCAAGTAAGTAGTTATATCGTTATGTATTACCAACCATATTTTTATCATAGTACGTCGTGCCGGTCCTCGTTTGTCTGCAATATCAAGCACCGCAAAAATCATCTTAGTAAGCTATAAGCCACAAACGTACTCCAAATGTATGTTCTTTAAGGCATAAAATTTACCACTAACAATACGCTTAGTCAGTACATTCATATAGCAATTTGTCAAGGCGTGGTGGACGATGCGACAAGGTCGTCAGTCCATGACACTGTCATCACAAATAAATGTATTGTTTTTTATTGTATGAATTCGTTAACTATACAAGCATATTGTTTTAGTTAAATTTTCCATAAATTACTTCTCACTATTCGCCAGATTGAATTTCACTAGATCACACTGAAACATTAATAAATGGTTTTGATTTTGAGCCTTTCAATATCCTTCCAACCGGAACATTATAAATGTATCTACATTGTACTGTCAAATTTGACAGCTAAATTATGAGTACCCTCTCCTAGTAGACTTTATTGAATGATGTATGGCGATGATTGCAATATATGCGTCACAAATTAAAACACGTCATTGCCATAACTATACCTGATTATTTTGGATGACGCCAACATTCACGACGTTGTAAAGATTGTTATCTGTAATGGCAATATCTAAATCGTATTCCAAACTTCATTTACAAAATATATTAGTGGAATTAATTCTTCTTCTAGTTTACTTTAAGATGATACAAATCGATATGAATCCGACAAAGAACCAAAGTTACCGACACAGCTCGTAGAATAAGTACGTTGAAGTGGCAGTGGACTGGTCATAATTATCTGCAGCAGGAACGATGCACGGTGGAGCAAGCGTGTCCTGGAGTGGAGACCGCGACTCGGCAAGTGTAGAGTAGGACGCCCTCCAGCTAGATGATCCGACGACCTAAAAAAGTTCGCTGGGTCTGACTGGATGTGGAAGGCGGAGGACAGAGTGTGTTGGCGCGTGTTAGGAGAGGCCTATGTCCAGCAGTGGACTGCAATAGGCTGAAATGATGAATGATGATGATGATTCAGAGACATGACAAAGTATTCGAACATTTGATGACGATATCGGATCCGGCTAAATCGAAATAGAGAGACTCTCGGGTTATTATGAGGTTTCTTTCTCTTCATGTCTGTGTTGCTACTATTTTCTGTAATCATCACTTACAACATTCTGGGAATAAAACGGAGCTGTGTCTTTGTATCATGGAAATATCGAGGTGATATTGACAATGGTACCTAAGTATTGTGAAATTTTGTGTACAATAAATGTTTAACAAAGAATCTGATGACTTTTTATACAAAAGTTGCAAACAAGTTTAGTATGTGGTTCTTTGATGGTAAGAATTAGTTATTACTGTCTATGGATCGCATCGGACCGTATCAATACCTAAGTTCTCCTATCTTTTAAATCACTGCTGTCTAGAAACTAGGTCATCATAACCAATAATTTATTGTAGTTACAATTCAATCGCTGTACTAATATTCTTTACCAATTCCTTTGAGATCCATAACTTACTACCGTGAATAGTGCGTGATAGGATCGTTGTGAATTGTCGGCACAATCTGACAAGTAAATAACATTAGCATATAACGATTTAAGAGGCTCACAACAGTCGCTCGTCATTGCAAATGAGCTATATCCTGGCAGCAATTGAGAGGGTCTGCTACCGACGGCACTTGTCCAGTGGTATTCTACACCTCGGCTTGGATCCATCCCGTAGGTAAGCAAAACAAGACTTTTTTGTTAAAATCTCTTTTTAAATTCGGCCATTTTAAAATTTTGACAGATTTTTGAAATTCAAAACTGTGTGGTACTTTTTTTTCTAATTACGTTGATTGGTCTAAATAGGTTATGCCCCAAAGAGTATGTTAATTATTCAATTTAAAATATTGTAACAGTACGTATACTTCGTTTCAATATGCTATAACTGCTAGTGATTGAGGGTTGACGTGCGTGAGAACTTATTAAAGTGATTACATAATGGATATTTAACAAATTAAAATCATTAATAAATAGAAGGATATTTTATAGACTTACAGAGTATAAGGATTTCTAAAATGATAAATCTATTTCAATAAAAAGGATTGATGTGACTACTTTCATTACCTTACCGACGTAATACAGTTGTGAAACCATGAAATTGATTTTATTCATTTATTTATTCACTCATGGTTTGGTCCTGCGTGACGTTGCCGTGATCCACGGCATTTGTCTACTACATGCCTACCTATTTAGGATGACTTGCAGAAAATCAAAGTATCAACTCGTCCCACTTTTTAATTTTGTATGGAACTTTATCTATATTTTGTATAGTCAGTTAAACAAGATTCGAAAATATTTATTTTCATTTCTACAAGTCCTCCTTAAGTAGGCATGAGTTGATGAATTACTCCTTATTAGCTAAGCTTTACTATAATATTATTTTATATGACCCAATTTATTTTTAGGTGTAAAATCCAAGCACAGCCACCACAATGTTCAGCCTTGTGATACTCATAGTGTGCCTTAGTCTACGGGTGGCGAACTCCTTGCCACCGGATAAGGTACGTGACGTCATGTCCTACTGACTCTTTGATTAGTAAGTTGTACTGGCATATTGACATCGTAGTTACAGTGTGAAGGACCTATACAGATGTATGGGTCCTGCATCATTAACATACGTCTGTATTACACTGTCTGATCATTTTAGATTAAGATTCTTTATTTGCCAAAGATATGGTAGTACAAAGTTATTAAAAATAATTGTTTGTGGTGCGTACATATCTACCCGTAGAGGGCATGCAAATATAAATAATGTTTTTGTAATAGTACATTAAAGCTATTAAATTTTTAACATCAATTATTAGTATTATTACTAATAATTAATTAATTTACGTTTGTATTAGGGCCGTTTAGGGCTGTCGGGTTCCAATTTGTATTTTTGATATCTACTGCGATTATGGTGGCACATAAACTTATGCCTCGCCTGATGGTAAGCGGTTACCGGGGCCTATAAACGCCTTCCACAGCGGACGCATCACAATTACATGCATGTTTTTTTTGCGTTTTAAGAAGCTTTTTTCTTGACGTGTTGATGCACTTAGAATATTATATAGGATGACATGTGGGTCATACCTGCATTTTTAAAATTTATAAACCAAAATTAAAAAATATAAATCGTTAAAAAGCTAAATAAGCTAAAATTGCAGTTAGAAGTTTGGGTAGTTGGGCACTTCTTGCTATAGGAACTTTTTTCACTCTTTAGATTTTTGTCCGAAATACTTACTAGTCACTTTTTTATCCGATCTAAAATCCAAATATGCTGCCGTTAATCGTACTAATGGGAATTATGGACAAAAATGGAATAAATCCTCATTGATCCACAATAGCAATTTGTGGAATAAACCCATGCAATCACTGGACCAACAAGGTAGTTATCGTATGAATGTATGCACGGTTCCAACTGCAGTTAAATCTATTGCGAGCAGTAATGGACTGGAAAATTGGGTTGTGAATGTAATAGTTCCAGACATGCTCTATTTGTTACTTGAGCAATATTGTGCAATCTTTACAGTCACTTCATTGTCTACTCTGCCTCTAATAAATATATAGCGATCTTATTTACATGCCTTTTAAATGGCTGCTACAAATTTGAAGACAGACCCAATCACGACTTTCTTTTTTGGTCGAATTTAATATCGTTGTAAAATGTTAGAAAATTTTAATGTGATCATTTGCAGGCTAGGGGTCATCCATTAAATACGTGAGGCTCGAAAGGAGGGTAGAGGGGGAGCGGGAAAAATCACCCAATATCACTAGGGTTGTAAGGTCACATGTATTTATTTTTTCTTTGAATGCCCGACTTCTAAACCCAACAACGTCTGTCTTGACATTTTTTCACGTTGCGTCTTTTTCCAGCATTTTATTATTATTACCTGTATTGAAAGGTAACTTTCTAAAAAATGTTAGCAAATTTTGTACAAAAAAATACACGTGATATTGCATAGGGGGGAAGGGAGTTGTTCTAAAATCTCATCAATTATCACCAGGGGGAGTGAAGAGTGTCAAAAGCTGCCAGTTAATTGACATCCCGCAACGATATCAAAATTGACCATTTCCAATCTGTGAAATTTCATTTCAGTATCAAAAAATTTGTTAGTAATATGTATTAAGTTAACCAATGTATGTTGATAATCTTAAAGAGAAAGTTTTAACTTATCAAATGATAGTTATTTCTAAAGTTAATTGGTTTTCTTATTATTAAAAAGATATCCTATAAATATATATAAAATAAACATTTAATTTTTTAACTTCATTAATTTAGACCATAAATTACAACCATTCATCTGTAATAAAACACAAAAATATTAATTTACTTTATTGTCTGGACACATAACATACAAAAATGCCACAATTTAAGTATACGTAAAATATATACAATGTCGTAAATATTTATTTCAAAATTTGCTATTCACTGATGCTATTTTGTTGAAATAAGTAATCCAGAATTGTGTCATAAATTCTTGAACAATGAAACAACTTCGTCATTTTTCCAGAGCGATGCATTCCTTGGTACACGTATGACGTCATTGGTCAGCCGTGGAGCAAATATTGGGCTATCGCTCATTAATTATGGCTGTGATTAGTAGTGTTAGTGTTGCTCCTATGTTTGCGTAATTAATTAGGTGTTTGTTATGATCTTGCTAAATTAGTACACAATTAACTGTTACTTGATGTTTCGTATGTAGGTGAAACCCTGATTACGATTTACTACAACTATTTTATCAATGTTTTCTTAGGATGCTGTGCTCTGGAAAAGAATGAGCGTCACAAATGATATTTCATGATGATGTTTTTCAATTTTTTTTTAAATTGTCATCAAAACAGACGTAGAAATTTATTTGTACCATCATTTAGGGCATCTATTTAAATAAGTATAATCATCATCATCGACATCATATCAGCCCAATAAAATTCCGAATGGATATGGCACATTTCATTTTCTAAGAGTTTATTAGTTTTCGGGATCTTGATGTGGCAAAAAATATTTTTGGCGTTTTCCCAGGTGGACTATAATAAAATTGTAGAACTCAATGTTTTATTCCATATTAAAAATTTGATGGGTTCTTTATTTTCTTTACGGTAAAATATTATAGCTTTGAAATGCTTTGATGCACTAGATATTTATTAATAAAGTCAAGTTCAAATATTATGTCTGGTTCTTAGAAGTTGAAATCGTTATGATAATACAAAACAGATTTGCAGTATTGGTTTGTCTGGCAATTTTTTCTTCACCATAAAAAAAACAGAATTAATGTTTATTTGCATCATGTTATTTTTTGCCGTCTTATGTAGTATGGAGCGAATTCACCTGATGGCTTAGTTTACCTTGACACTATGTATAAGGCTCAAGATTGGTCAGTTATATTTTCTTGCTAAGCGCATATTTCTGCTATCAAGTTTTACAACTCTTTTCAACAGTAAATACGATGTATTAATTTTATAGACTCATCATCATCATCATATCAGCCCATAGCTACCCCCTACTGGACACATGCCTAATATTTCGAACTATTTCAGGCTCCAATCCATATAATAAAAACTCGTAGCATAGACTTGAACAATGCTCACGGTCTTGCGATGGAGACTCGTCTAGATAAAGTAGTGGAACCAACGGGCTACAAGCTGGACCTCGAGCCTTACCTAGAAGACGCCATATTCAAAGGTCATGTAGCCATTAACGTCACATGGCTGAAAGACGGCAAAGAAATCAACGTGCATTGTGCACACGAAATTGAAATCTTGGAGTCTGAAGTTAGAGCACATTTTCCTGATGACACGTAAGTTTTACTTCTGTGTTTTATTACTTAGGTCTAGAATTGTCCCTTAAGAAATCACCTGACTGGTTTAATTCTTAAAAACGCTTTTATAAATCGTTGGATTTTTTTCTTTTATTTCAGCAAAGATTCCCGAAGAATAACTATTGAGAAACTATTAATGGATGCTAAAAAGCCTATTGCAACTCTGTACCTTGAGAGGAATGTTCCCAAAGGCTCAACTGGAGTTCTAACCTTTAGTTTCAAGGGTAATATGGAAACGGGAACTACTGAGGCTTTCTTTAAAACAACTTATATGACTGATCAGGAGGTAGAAAGGTTTGTAGAAGAACTTTTATGACTATAATAATATCGAAGTGAGTTCCATTTTCCCTAAGTCTTACTTGATTCTACTAAAAAGTGTTCATGTCAGCTTTACAATCTATGGATTAGAACTTACAATTTATCAATCGATGATTTATTCACTAAGCTATCAGTGCTTTCAACGTTAACGGAATAATAAAAGTACTTAGTTACAGATTATGAAAGAATTTTGAATTACACCGTTGATTCAAACACCGTTGCATGCAACAAGCCTACTGATAAGTAGCAACACAAGAGTCCAATAAACAGCCTCCAAGTAATTTAATGTTCTAAAGATACACAAAATCTCATGCATTAATGTTATGAATTGGTTTTCTGATACAGGATTGTAGCAGCAACACAGCTTCGTCCTAACAATGCACGTCGTATGTTCCCCTGTTTCGATGAACCAGGGTACAAGACTCCCTTCGAACTGAGCGTGGTCAGACCTAGACAAATGATTGCACTGAGTAATGTGCCAGTTGCTCGGTCTGAAAACATGTGAGTGGGACTGTTATTTGATAAAATTTTCAAACAGATTCAATCATTATTAAAATTTTCGATATGTTTAGAATTGATAGTATTTTTATGTCTAATTTTCTTATTGTGAATTATTTAATGGAAATAAAATCAAACCTACCATATATGATGGAAGATGTGACGCGTAATAATAACACCAGCATAAATAAAACATTCAACCGACGCGACGATGCGTTTGTACGTCGAGCATATTCTAGTAGTAGTATTTATTATTATTTTTGAGTTAGATACCATGAGACGTTTCTTTGCCACGTCCATCAGTTTACTACTGATATATTGTAGCGCCCACACATACACTTAGAATTTTATTACTTCTAGGGTTTCCTCACGATGATTTCCTTCACCATCAGCAGATGTTACGGTCATGTGACTAGTACATATAAATTCCACTTTATATTTTCTTTACTTAACTTTTACTTTCATATATCTAGCCCTGATGAACCGGACGCGGTCTGTGATCACTTCGAGAAGACCCCCCTGATGTCCACGTTTACCCTCGGTCTTGTCATCGCAGACTTGACGCAGCTCGGTGAATCTACTACGTACAAGGATGATTTGGGAAATGAGATCGGTATGTCTTTGCCTAAAGCTGAAGTTCAAATTATCATTGAAGAAATTCTTATTCATGTTTATAAAAGGTTTATAAGAGACGTAGAAGACCGAGCTTCACCCATCTGATAACCAATCAACATATCATCCCAATGACGTCCATTGTTGAACATAGGCCTCACCTAATCTTCGCCACAGCGAGCGATTTTGTGCCGCCCGCATCCAACGGCCACTTACTAGGTCGTCGGTCTATCCGGCGTATTTATAAATCTATGAAATTTTATTAAAAATATGTCTGATCTGGTTATCTGGATTGGTGAAGGTCCGTCTTCCACGTCTCCTCTGCAAGGAGACATTATATTGAACTATCAAGTACAGTTTATACTTGATAGTATTTTAGCTCGGATTCATCTATACAGAACTTAATCAAAGTGTCATCTAATTTTAGAACTTCGTGTATTTGGCCGTCCTGAATACTTGGAAGCTCTAGAAGGTGTAAATGAGAAGCTACTCCGTGTGTTCTCGGAGCTCGCTCAGTTCTGGCGAGTGCCTCTCCCTCTGCGACGGTTGGACGTGGTCGCCCTACCTAACTACCAAGGAGTTAAGCCTGCTGATAATTGGGGTCTTATTGTCTTCAGGTAAGTGGAATTGGTTTCAGTACTCAAGAAGAGATGACTGGGTACTTTGCACTAGTGGGGAACTCGACAATTAAGTATGGCCTTGGCATACTTAATTGTCGAGATTTCGGAATTGATTAAGCTACAACTTAAGTAAGTTTTGCTGTTTTAATTATGGCAGAATATTATGCTATCAACAGTAACATAACGTCCATAATAAAAAGGTAATAAAATTGTGAACTCTTGTCATTTTTAAATTAAATCCATCAACGCCATCTATCATGTGGTAGATCAACTAATACACCAAATAGGTCTTATCCCTACCCGACACTAGGTGTCGCTCTTTGTTAGATTCGAATTCATTGCAACATGAGTCTCCTTATTTTGTTTAGATTCTTTAATCTGTTTAAAAGTTAATTCGAAGCTAATAATAATGTATTTTGCAGAGAGAGTGACTTGAGTAGTCGTGGTTACCTCCAACTAGCTCAGGAGCTGTCATATCAGTGGCTCGGGGCCTTTACCACCCCTGCGTGGTGGTCTGATGCTCACTTGAACAAAGCTCTGGTTGGGTATATAGCTGCTGCTACTGCTTTTAAGGTAACCAACCATGTTTGTGTTTAATTAATATAAATTATGAGTATTAATAAATATGACTCTTGGTATTAACGTTTAATATTCTTCTCATTTGAATGTATGACAATAACATGCTATTTCTTTTTAGATAAACAACGGCTCTGAAATGGAAGGCAAGTGGCCACTAACAGTCCTATACTCATTATACTACGAGTTCAGCAAGCGTTACCCACACTCTCGCATCACGGGAATGAAGCAAGAGACAGCTTGTACCAAGATTGAGCTGCTGTTCCGCATGTTCAACTATACCCTTGGTGATGATACCTTTAAGAAAGGACTTAGAATGTTCTTAGAGTCGCGGTAAGTTGAAATTTTCTTGCGTTATGAGTTACGATAGATTTTTAGGAAGCTTTACGATTTAAATATAATTGACATGACGTGTGAAAGCGTCGTAATAATTGCCACCAGACACAAAGTGACACCAAAATTACAGTTTGGGTTCAATGCACAAAGGCTAAATATATATTTGCACACCAAGAGAAATTTAATAAGAAACTGTTCATACGGTACCCACATTAAACATACAATAATAATAAAGAGTCATTTTTTAAGATTAATTTATACTTCATTTTAAAACAGGACTCTTTTGTTCTATTTACGTATAGCAAATTCAAAACATTCTCTGGCGATGATATCTGGAGTGCTCTAAACACAGCTGCGTTAGAAGACGGCAGGATCCCGAAGGAAGTGGACATTAAGACTGTTGCCAAGAGTTGGATCGACAAGGATAGGCTACCTCTCATTCATGTGCAGAGACAGTATGAGAGCAAGACCGCTCTTCTTACACAAGTAACTGTCATTCTTATTTAATTAGCTACGGTATCATCTTTGTTTTTATTAAAATTTTGTGTATGTATTGATGAAATCTGTAGAACTGATGATTAATTTCATCAATATCATTTTGTGAAAGTTATTAAGGATAAAGAGTACTACTCCATGCATGTGGAATTCTTATTTTTAAAAAGGTAATGTGCTAATTTATAAGAATAAACTGCTCATGCCGATGATCATAATAGCGAAATTAATGTAAGATTTAATCATCAGAAAGTGTACCTACGTGAACGTCCTCACGATGTCCCTGAAGCAGCTAAAATGTCATGGATAGCTCCCATAGTCATTGCTACAGAAGACACTTTAGACATGAAGAACACCAAACCCGTTACCTGGATGAAAGATAAGAAGGAACTGAAGATATCCGATTTGCCAGAAAAGAATAAATTCATTATTGTGAACCCTGAAGAAATCGGTGAGTAGATTAAGCTTATTAATAAAATAGTTCATGTCTTGACAAAGAAAGAATATAAGCCCACCACTTCTTTGCATTCCCTTGATGTCGTTAATTCTGTTTAGGGGCTAAATTCAATACATCTCACCAGAATGGTCACAGTTGACTAACATTTTCAGAGAATTAAATTAAAGAAACTCTCAGACAATTGCTCGGTTATTTATTTCTATTTATATATTTGTCTTTATCTAAAGTAAGTATTGCGAGTCCGTTTATAATATTTTATCTAATTTTAATTGTAGTTAGTTTAAATGAGGCAAATAACTTTTTAAATTAAAGTTAGGTTTTTAATTTGAATATGACATATTGTGTTGTTTGTACAGCAAAAGTTGCAAAAAGTTTACGCGTATTAGACCGTCCCAATGGTCGACTCTACGATTTTAAAACTTTTAGCTGACAAAATTTTATAACTTCATATATTACGTAGTTAGAACATTGAATTTTGGAAACAGACCAAGTTTTATTTTTGGACTTAAAAAATAGATACAAACGTTGTTATGTCAATGGGCCTCATTATACTAGTTTTACCCAACTAACGTTCTACTTAATACCCGTACTTACATAGAGTGGTTTAAAAAAGTCATAGCAAATTTGGCGATAGAAACATTTTGCTTTAGTGTTATTAGTATTATTCTTACTTTGCCGACGGAGCTAAGATAATTAAAACTGCTTCTGTCAGTTAAACTTTCACTATCATCATCATCATCATCATATCAGCCCAACGACGTCCACTGCTGAACATAGGCCTCACCTAATTTACGCCACTGGAACTAAAGTTGTCGACATAGCTCACCGAATCGCATCGCTAAAATGGCAGTGGGCAGGGCACATAGCTCGTAGAACTGATGGCCGATGGGGGAAAAAGGTTCTCGAGTGGCGGCCACGTATTGGAAGGCGCAGCGTGGGACGGCCCCCCACCAGATGGACCGACGACCTGGTCAGGGTGGCGGGCGGCCGTTGGTTGCAGGCGGCACAGGACTTTCATTATATTATATTCTAAATAATGTTCTCCAATGAAACACTTTAAATCATTTCATCAAAAAGCAGTAGCTGAAAGGCACTCAGAAATCCATTTTGATGTATTTCAGTTTCTTTGTCTGTAAAAGACTGAGAAATGATACGGCTTATTATTTGCATATCTTTGTATTGTAATCTTGAATTATGATACGATCTTGAGTTAATTGCAGCTGCTCACTTCACTAGAGGTATTAAATATTCATCTTGAATTTTGTAGTATGACCTTTTGAGGACATTCTGGAATTGAAAACTTAATGAACTGTTCTGCTTTTCACAAAATATTCTCTTGTTCTTTGTTATATGATTTTGTGTGTCAAGTTGTCTCGTGATAAATAACTTAGCAGAAAAACCAACACAATGAAGTATTTAAGTGCTCTTTTGGGTAGATAGCGTTTATAAATTAAACATACATATTTGAATGTGTCGTATTTTTCATATTGAAACTAATTGGAGCTAAAATATACTTACTTATTACTATACTTTTGTCGCCATAATACGTAACTATTACTCTCTGCATTTGTGTGATAAATATGTTGATAAGAAATATCCGATTTCAACTTTGTCTATGCAGAAAATCACATTAGTCTGCGTTGTAACGTGAAAGAAGAGAACAAAAAAGAAAGAGAGATTGGAAAAAAAGAAGAAGAATAATACGAATACATTTTCACTTAAATACTTAAACTTGCTATGAGTTAAATATCAGTATTTAATCATCATCATATCAGCCCAATAACGTCCACGATTGGACATATGCCTTACCTAATTTCCACCACAGGGAGCGATTTTGTGCTTGATTTTGTGTTTATTGTATTTCACAGCAAATGGAAAACGAAGAGTCAATAAAAAAGATCAAAACAAGATCTATTTGATTATATTATTCATCGGATTCTTAATTACTATTTTATTCTTTTTAGCACCTTACCCTGTCAACTACGATCAAGAGAACTGGATCCTACTATCCAATTTTCTCCAGAGTGACAAGAGACTGCAGATGCCAGAACTGACTAGAGCCAAGCTGCTGCACGATGCTTGGAACTTGGCTTATGCTGGAGAGCTTTCATTCGCTACTGCGTTCAATATGACCTTGTTCTTGAAGAACGAGAGGCACCAACTTGTGTGGGATCCAGTGTTTACCATGATTGATCATCTTGGAAGACATATCTGCCAATGTATCCAAGGGAAGTTCCAGGTAAAAATCAATAATAATATTTTTGGAGTTATCAGACAGTTCTTTAAATACCCACCTCTGAGTTTTAGAATACTGGTGAATAAGCTTAGATATTTTGTTATATACCTAAAACAGCCTGATAGATAAAAGTTGACGTGATATTACTACATCCTCATCATCATCATCATCACACCTTTCTCTCAAAATACGAGGCTAAATAGCCTATTTATATTCAGCTCAGCCCATTCGTACTCGCAAATATATTTTGTACAACTTTTTTGTACACCGGGGTAAGAGAGTACAATTCTTGCTAAGTGCAAGAATTGTACTCTCTTACCCCGGTGTTTCTGTCAATATAATAACCAAAAACCCTACAATTAAAAATTAAAAGCTGACCGGATACAACCGTCCAATTATTATTCACAGGCCTACGTCAGAATCCTTCTGACTCCTTTATACGAAGAACTAGCCAGAGAGGAGAAGGAAGACGAAGAACCGTGGAAGAAAAACCTTCGTTCATATACTAAATCGTTCCTCTGCAAGGCAGGCTACAAACCCTGCATCAGAGAAGCTCAGGAGCAGTACGGCAAGTGGATGCAGGCCAAGAACCCTGATGAAGGGAACCCGTAAGTATTGACATTAACATAACATAATATAGCATCACAGCTTTTTCCCCGATTGGGTAAGACACCCACATTTTGATAGCTAAAGGTCCCATGAAATAGGGGGCGAACCTATTACCATCAGCCGGGCACATTTGTGCATCAATAGTGAAGAGAAATATCACTGTTGAAGACTTTGTATCTTGATTGTAATCAACCATGACCGTGATTGCTGTTATGTCGGTCATTGAGTCAATCATCGCCAATTCAGTAATTGTCCATTGTGGAGTAGTCATCATCATCATATCAGCCCAATGACGTCCACTGCTGAACATAGGCATCACCTAATTTCCGCCACAACAAGCGATTTTGTGCCGCCCGCATCCAACGGCCACCCGCAACCCTTACCAGGTCGTCCATCTGGTGAGGGGCCGCCCTACGCTGCGCTTTCCAATACGTGGCCGCCACTCGAGAACTTTTTTGCCCTATCGGCCATCAGTTCTGCGAGCTATGTGGCCTGCTCACTGCCACTTCAGCGATGTGATTCGGTGAGCTATGTCGGCAACTTTAGTTCTCCTGCGGATCTCCTCATTTCTGATTCCATTGTGGAGTAAGACCGCTAAAATGTACCACAATTACTCCAATATTCTCAAAGGGATTTTTTTGTTTTTGTTTTTTTTTTGTTGCGATTGAGGTTGTTTGATTGAGAGTCAATTTACCTTTTAAGGTTTGCGCTTGATAGATTCGGACATTTGGTGATGAGTCACGGTATAGCGTTCTTTACTTATAAATAAACCAAATCAAATACATAATGGTTCACAAAAAGAGATCTATTTCGGTTTATCGTTCCCTTTCACGAGATCAACCGAACGGATAAAGGGTCGTATTCAAAATTAATTGAGTTAGCTATTTGTATCTCTGAATATAAGTGGAACTGATTTTTATTTGGGACTTCTTGATATGGTTTACATAATTTAGGTAGCCTGTTGCCAGCATACAATGCACGGTTTTAGAATCTAGGTTAAGGGTGAATCAACTTTCGATCAGGTAAAATTTTGAAAGTACGGTCAGCTTCAAAAGTAGCTGGTCATGTCCAATTTTCAAAATTCATGCAGGTATACAGGTATACATAGATTGTTTAACAAGACTAGTGCCAGAATTGCATTAGTCTAATTAAGAGTGTATTTACATCCAAAGTGGCAACGTCGCTACTTAGAAAATTTTACTTAAAAAATTGAAAACCACGAAAGACGACATCTTTCGTGGTTTTCAATTTTTTGTTATTTAATTGGAACTATATTTGGAAGCTGAAATTACGTGAAAGTGTATTAAATTTATCGCAAATGGCTATGGTAAGCCTATACCGTTTTCCATCTATAGTGTCAGTACAATTCTGATCTTAAACTAAAATGAACTTTATTTATTGATTCACAGTCTATCAAACCAGTACATCTGCCCAGTATTCAGATGGGGCACTATGAAGGAATGGGAGTTCGGATTACAAAGAGTGATCAACTTCCCTCCCTCGAGGAAGCAGAGTGAGAGGACTTACCTTTTGAAGACACTCGCTGGGTGCCCGGACACTGAGATCAAAATCAACAAACTCCTGAACATCACGATGCTGGAGGGGAATGGAAACTTCTCGGAAACAGACATGTTCTTAATATTCAGCATGCTCACTGGTTCATCAGCGGGTTACACCACGCTGTTCCATTTCTTGAGTAATAATTGGGAAGTGTTGAAAGAAAAGTAAGACTTGATTTGAATACTCCATTTTTATATTCAAGTGGTCATTACAGCTGCTATAATTATCATCATCATCATTTCAACCCTTAAACGTCCCACTGCTGAGCCCTGGTCTCCTTCAAAGAATGTGGAGGGAATTTAGCCTTATAGTTTAGTAGTAGTAGTTTAGCCTAGTTTGTATAATTATGTTCACATAATTTTCCATGACAATTATGTCAAAATACAAGTGAAACAATTCGTTATTTGTACATAAAATCAGATATAAGACGATTTCCTCATCCTTAAATAAGTTTTCAGACTCAAAGTTATACAGGCTTAGTAGAAGGATATATGGTCGATTTTGCTCTGTATCTTTTTCCTAAATCTATAGGTATTAAGATCATCTGTTTCCTTTTAATACAACGTGACAGTAGACTTAATAAAATTGATTGTATATAAATAACTCTTGAATTACGAATATTGCTAATTTCTGGACAATGTGAAAACTGACCTCCACCTCTCTGTCCTTCAACATAATGCAAACGCTAAACAACGGGTACGCCAATATGATATTATATTGTCGTCATAAATGAGAGAAACATTGAACATCGCAATAATTCGAAGGAAACGTCTTGAAGTAGTCATTGACGGGCAGCCGAAGGTCAAAACACTCGTGTCTGTCCATTACGTCTGTCAGGTTGTTCGCTATTGAACTGTCCAGTTTTGACGTGAAGGAGCAATGCATTGGCATATTGACGAACAAGTTTTCAGACTGATGTTGAAAATTTTGAAGTTTTCAACGAAAATGTTCATTGTTTTTGATGGTTTCTTCGGTAATTGTCCTTTTGGGTATGAGTCTTACATAAAAAATCAAAGTCAATTATTGCCTTCCATTTTGTATACGGGAAAGTTTACATTTTGTAAGGTCATTCGAGACTACATCTATTTTTATTTGAAAATTGTTTTATCTAAATCAAATATTGTTTACTTAACATTGTTATTTCATCTAATCATTAGATTTTCATATATTATGGCCAATATATATACCTATAATATGATCTTTTAGTACCTAACCTAATCTATTTCAATATTACCTAGCTATCACACACTATTAGTGTCCAAATTAACTGTAATATCATCCTACAATTTTGGTAGACTGCCAATTCTGAGTGCCTCTTCTCAACCATCTTGAAACTTTGAGTGCTGGCTAGTGAGCTCACAATTTTCAATCAGACTGAACAAAAACTCTGTACGATATTTTTTTACGTATTTTAAATATTTAAGGCTACTTAAAGATCTAACGTATGCCTTTAGTCTACATTAGCAAACTTCAATATTTATCATCATCAGCCTACTACATTCCCAGACATAGATCTTTCCACCTATGAACATAGGCTTGAAATTAAAAATATAAATTTAATGTTAATTTTATAGGTATTCAAGCAGGACCAATATCTGGGACAACATGATAACATCAGCAACATCAGAATTCACGACTGACGAAGGTCTGGAATTGGTCGCACGCCTGTACATCACACATCAAGGAGAATTTGGTTCAGCAGAACACATAATTGAGAAGTCCATGAGAAACATCAGAGAGGAAGCGAAGTGGTCGGCAGAGAACCTGCCCGTTATCTCTGGGTGGATTGACAAGTATCTCGCCAACAGCAAAGTAAAAGATGACCAGTTCTACCAAAATTAATTTACTCTGATTAACCTATTGTTTAATATAAAATTTAAGTGTTGTTTTATTTCTGATTTTCTTTATATAAAGAAACTGAATATCTTGAGTTCTATTTGTACTAGCAGCAAATAATTTTATCGATAACTTATTATCTATTAGAAGTTTGATACACGACAGGCGGTCGGAGTCTTCTTGGTATCAAATTTCAAATTTAAAATCAGTTAACGGCTCTCTATTTACGAAAAACAATATTAATTTACGAATTGGGAAGTTTCGTTTCAAAGTATTCGGCGCCAGATCACTGTCATATTTACCGTTTTATAAATTAGCCTTTAAAATATATGGGCTGCTGCATTCCTCCTAGTATCATTTAAGTTAAAAATCTGTGAGATAAAATACCTGTGTATATTTTTGTATATTGTTTATCTGTTTATAATAATAATATATAAAAATCTGATCTTTAAAATATAAGGTAAGGTGACAATAAACAAACTAAAATGAAGCTGTGATGTTTGATTTTGTATATAACTAGTTGTTGTACGGAGTAAATAAATAATAACAATAAAATTGAACCAGTACTTCCTGAAATTAGCTCATTCAACCAACAAAACAAAGAATTTTCGTGTTTAGGCTATAATCCACACGCGTTGCCCTAATGTGGGTTGGTGAATTAGACATACACTTGGGATTCTTCTAGGATATATGGGTTTCCTCACGTTGTGTTCCTTCACCGTTAACGATAATTCACATGACTAGTACATTATATAAATTTCACGAAGTGACATCCACATTGATACTGCCGGTTGGAATGGAACTCGGACCACATGTTTACGTGACGCCGATAACTTATAAATTTGGTCACCATTGTTTTTTTACGTCTTCTAGTCTGCCATTTGTTAATCTGCCTTGCATATTTAGAAATACGTTTTTTTCTATGTTCAACCAAACACACAAACTCTTCAGGTTTATAATATTAGTATAGATTGAAAATTAATTTGACAAAGCAGTCACAAGAGGTGGCTGTTATACTAAAGTACCTACTGAATTTTAATGGGAAATGAGTGTAAGTGCTATCGCGAAATCAATTCCATTATTCTAATTAAATAGGCTTGGAAGATCATCTCTGAAAGATCTATTTAGGATTTGATAGCTTTTTGCATTGAAGGGGACAAACAATTTAGCTGAGCTTATTGTGTTATCTACAAAGTTCTAGACACTGCTCCTAATAACGTGTTTCGTGTAGTTTAAAGTATTATTAGTTTGTAAAAGACATTTCGAGAAGCTTCTGAAGTGTTTGAGACTCAAAATTCGACTTGTTGTTTGTTTCGTGACGTTGGAGCAAGTCATACGATCGTTTGTGCTACCTAGGAACAGTTGAAGGTTAACTAAGGTTAGATATTTGAGAGTATATTATTATACATTTTCTTTCATTTAACAACTCTTCTTTTTATGCACCTACTTTGACCCATCTCTGCATCACCCTATAGGTTGACTGGTTGCGAATGCCTCTGGCATTATTATTCTTATTTAGTTTAGCAGGTTTCTTAGAGAGTTTCGATCCTAATGATTGACCTTATCGATCGACGCTATAAAAGTACAAGGTGTTATTTTTTTGGATTTTAGCTGGTTCTTTTTCTGGGTGTAGCAAACGAATTTCCGAAAAAACTTAAATGTAGTTGTATTTATTTTTAAAAATAAAGGAATGTTTCCTTTGAGTTAAATTATCTCCAGTATTTAGGGTACTTTCCCTCCAGGTGGCATTAAAAAAGGTATAGTTCTGTATACCATAAAAAGTCCTAAAGTGTCTAGAGCTTTGTAATCATCATAATTTTAAATAAACGATTATGATTCAGAAGTAGTAGTTACATCTGTGTGGTAAAAATGTATGATTGTTAAAGTGTATCTGGAAATGTCAAATGTATAACAGTTCAAAGTGATACGAAGTGTGACGGAGAGGCAAAGAGAATAGAGAATATGTACTTATACTAGAAAGTAAGTCGTGCATGGCAGGAGACTATTATCATCATCATCATTTCAACCCTTAAACGTCCCACCGCTGGGCACGGGTCTCCTCCAAAGAATGTGGAGGGAATACAGGAGACTATACATACTCACAATTCAAGGAAACAAGGTAAACTTGAATCAGAATAACAACATTTATGTGGATTATACAAATAGGCCTATTTGGAGATGGAACCCACATGACACGGTACACTTCAGCAGGTTACTACGACCGTTGTGAAATCAATCATCGATGGCAGGGATTAACGATTATGATTCTCGATACTGAAGCCTGGAACAAGAATAATGTGAAAATACCAACAGCCATAATTATTTATTCAATACCACAGAGTAGTTTTGTTAAATCGTTGGGCTGCCTTATCAAAATAACTACACTACTGGTGCCATCTAGTTAGAAAGAATTAGATAAAAATGGAAACTGCAAATACATTTTCAATTTGTTTTGGCGATATTTTTATTATTATGAAACTTAATAAGTTGTGTCACAATGTATTACAAATTACGTTATTAGTATAATTACGTAATCTGTATAATTATCATTCATGTCTTTAAATAAAATAATGAATCGAGATTTTTTTTATTGCATTATATTTAAATCATTGACCTTTTCATTGATAACATACTAAGATATCACTTTAAGATTCTACGAAGTGATTTGTAATATTGTTATCAAAGGTTTTAATGATAACCTTTGTGACGTCATATATGATAATATCTGGAGAACCGAGCTACACTCGGCCAGGTAGGTAGTAGTAAGTAGATCAGCTCACATGACGCCAGAATAAAATAAAAATAAAAAAACAAAATTTTAAACTTTTAAATTGTGTAGGGCTTTGTAGACTTTATATTATTAGTATAGATATTTTTATCAACCAAAACTAACCTCCGTTACGTTTTAAGCTCAATTATATAATTAACGTCAAAAAAGAAACAAATACATTTTACAAATTTTGTTTATTAGAAAATGATTGTATTAATCTTATTTCTATGTCTGTTCTCTTTTTTCAGATACGATTTTTATAATTTACTGTTTTAAGAACATAGAATACTGTCTACTAGTATCTAGTTTAATACAATAATCCCAAGTATATAGGGATAATTATTTCTTTAATTAAAGATCTGATTAATAAATATAAATGTATACCTACCCCTAATCACAAATTATGGACTAAGTATTAAACCAGGTTTCATTTGACATAAGCCATTATTTTAGTGTCAAAGTTTTCAATTTAAACCTTAATACTGAGTCCGTATTTTGTAATCGAGGTTAAATTTTAAATAGTTATAAAATACTTCAACATATTATATACTTCGAAATGAAGTTCTTAAGTTGTTCTCAACTACGTTTTACGTTTCATATTTACAGGATTAAAACCGTCAAGATTATAAATATCTTTGAAAACGCAGCTTGAATACGCAAAGACTTAAGTTTAAATTAACGTCATCCATTCATTGTAAATAAAACTTTATATCCAAATGTTTAAGGTATAATGTAGTTCGAAGGCTGTATTCATATGCCTCGTGTGAATGTTAAATATTCGCGGACAGTTATCAAAGTTGGTATATTCGTTGGCACAAGTTTGGCTGTGTTTAGGTTTGTGATGTGCGGTCTAAGACGAACTAACTACTCACCTCGTAATTAGCTATGGATATATTATTTGAACAAACTTTGATATTGCTGCTCATGGGGTATGAGATATCATTATGAATATGAGTAAGTATTTGATGACCAATTTTTACGTTGTAAGTTCAACAAAGAATTTTAGATAATATAAAGGTTGGCCATTTTAACAACTTCAAACTAGTGGCGGTAATTCGACTTAACTGACTTGTGAAATGTTTGAAAATTTAAATTATGGTATTTAACAAAAAATAATCTCTCAGCTCTCTAGATATAGGAGAGGAGACCCGAGCCCAGCAGTAGGACATTAATAGGTTGCTGATGATGATAACCAAGTAACCGCATCAAAATCGGCCCATTCGCTTAGGAGCTACAATGCCACAGACAGACACACAGACACGTCAAACTTATTTTTTTATTATTTACACCCAAGTAGGTCCTCTGAACAAGTAGATATTTGAGGTGTGTGGTTTTTTTAAATCTGAAAAACAATAGTTTAATTTGGAAGCACAGTAAGTACTTTAGAATTTTAGTAGATGGCGCTAGTAGTATCTAATATTTTTTATTAAAGTATTTTGCAGGAAAAATTTAAATTTATTAACGTCACACTATTTGATCTAGTGAATTTACTATCTGAATGTTATGATAATAAAAAAATATTTGGGACATTTTTACACAGCGCCATCTAGCCCAAAATAATCTAATATATGCTTTAGTAATTGGGTATAAAAAAGAAATAAATAAAATAAACTGTAATACATAACTGTTATACATATATATTTTTACATACATATTTTTATAGAAAATCACCTAAACTCCGAAACAAACATTTGCAGATCAAACAAATATTTATCCCAAACTGGGGCGATTATAGACTATATAACATAACGCTATAGTCAAAAGGGAGCTGAGCGGTGGCCAAACAAAGAAAGACGGGCGCAGTCCCACGACACTTCTAGTTTTAAATAAATAACTATTGACCAACAATTACTATAAAACTAAAGTTTTCCTTAATATTTTCCTTCTCAATTAACGCGTATTCGATACCTTGTATAATTTCTGAGAACGTATATAAATATAATGATGTAATTATGAAATACAACAAGCGTGAAGTCAGCAGCTCGAAGTTATCACTGTGACATTAATGTTGAAACACACGGCCTTATAGTGCGTCGAACTTACATAATATTAATTGATTATTTTCTAAGATGCCTATTTATACTTGTTATGAACGGCAACGTCGCAATTTAAATAGTGTCATATTTCTTGGTTTTCAATTTTTATTATTTAAATATATTGAATATATTAAATTATTATATAACGGGTCTACGTCACGTATTATATTTAAGGAATATGAAAATACCTTATTTGTTTGCCCGACGTTTCGGTCGAATTACACCGACCGTGGTCACGGGCTGACTGGAGCGGCGCGGGCGGCCGAGCGTCGTTCTTGATGCTGATGAATTAAATATATTTAAAAAATATATTCATTTATATTATATATTTAAATTACATGAAAGTGTATTGAAAAGTAAATATCCGTAATGCTTACAGTTATTTTACTAAATAAAATAACGCCCACAAGTTCCAATGTGTTATTTGCATAAAAGCCGTGCAACATGGTTGTAAACTTGCCTTCCACAGAGGTGCCCTTGGTCGATTCTAACCGTGCGGCCGGCTGTTATAAACCAAATTTCATACAAACTACGCGGATGGCAACCAATCTCCCACCAAGGTCAGTCTGTTGAAACGCAAGCTTATAACCGTGTAGAACAGATACCTTTTACAGACTTTAACCTAATCCATTTAAACAAAATTATTTCATTGACTGTCACCGTGGCGCAGTGGTTAAGGTGGTCGCCTCGCCACTAGTGCCACTACATCGCCGTGCTGGGTGACGTGGGTTCGATTCCCACACGAGACAAATATTTGTGTGATTCATAGATATTTGTTTCTAGTCTGGGTGTACTTTGTGTCCGTTAGTTTCATGTTTGTAAAGCTCCGACACAGGGCTTGTTCCCAAGTGCGGGCGTTGTCTTAAAAAAAAAAAACAAAAAATATTAAATTTATTAATAATGTTGGGTTGTTTATTCACCCTGTCTGTATGTATGTGATTATTTGTGACAGTTCCGTCTCACGATTATTAGACTCAGCGAGGATTACAAAGTGCGTGTGTCACAAAATGCGACGTTGTGTGTTTTTAATTGGTGAGTTTATTGTGTTTTAATGACCCGTTTATAAGTTTGTGTTTTGGCTTGTGTTTAAATAAATGTAGGTACCTTGAAATTATGTGTTAGTAACCTGAAAAAGTGACTGAAATCTGTAAGGGAATTATTTAGGTTTAAAGATATTTATTATCAATATAAACAATGTATGTCATATAATAATATATCATGTAATCAAGAGCACTTCGAGAACTTTCGAAACAAAATACTTTACCAACCCATCTGGCCAGCGTGGTGTAGTAGGTTAAATACTCTCCACAATGTTTGGAGGAGACCCGTGCCCAACAGTGGGATGTTTATGGTTGTAATGATGATAATGATGATGATGATCTCATTTACTTGAGAACAATAACATACAAAGTACAAGAAGTTTGTCATTATATCGATGGTTTACCTACACATAATATTCATAAAATTTATGTATGCCATTTTAAAAAATCATTTATAATTCTAATTTAAAAGTTAATATTATAATTCTGATAATATCTTCATCCTCTCTCCTACGTTTGCCGTGCCTGACAGGGTCCATATTGAATTGTGCTTATAATAACATCTGTATTACTATATGGTGTGCAATAAACGTATTGAGTATATATTGAGTATTGGTTTTTGGCTCGTCCAACGCGTTAGGGTAATAAAATAAAAGCTAAATAAATTATTTTTTAACTTCAACGAGTTTACATTTCTTATAAGAGGGTAATCTATTATAAAGACGTGCTCCTTCAAAAGTTAACATAGATTTGCCATAATTGGTCCTAATTTTAAGGAGTACTAATAGGCTTGCTCGACGATTGCTACGGTTAGTCACCTCTTTTAGTTTAAAGACTGATATAATTTGTGGACATTTGCTTAAATTAAAAAAAAAAATACACTTAAACGTTGTGTTGGTAATAGCCGGGCGTATAAAAACGTTATGTTTTGTTTTAGATTTTTGTTTTGTTCTGGTAATGTTGTGTTCTTGCGAGCTAAAATAGTCGCAGGTATATTTTAGCTCGCGAGAACACAAAATTAGCAGAAAAAAAAAGGTTCTTTACATTCTGACAAATCGTACTTTTAAGTAGGTACCAAAATAATTAAAGTAACTTTGAAAAGTAACCAAACAAATTTGCAAATATAGATGTAGATTTAGCATCGTCACATAATAAAATATATGTATAATATCTTTTTCGTACGCCCAATACTCGTAGTTCGGCAGAAACGTGTCGATCCTAACAAATTGTGTTTGGGACGAGAGTCAACAAACCGTATATATGGCGGAGATCGAAAAATTTACCTCGTTATTGAATTGAATATAAGGAACTCTTGATAAAAATAGGTTAAGAAGAAAGCAGGTTATCACTTTTTTCGATTAAAAATAGCTGCCCAAAAGCAGCGCTATTATGGTTATACTTAATAAGATTTTTTGTTTTCAGAGCTTAATTATTAGCGAAAAAAGAGGATCTTTTTACATAATTGTTTATATTGTGTGACATTCTGTTAATACTAATATTATATAACTTGTTTGGTTGAATCAGCTAATCTCAGGAACTACCAGTCCGATTTAGTATCTGTGTAGTGACGGATTAAGAATACGTAATGTCACTACCCCATCTCAACCCGTGGGTGTCGTATAAGGCGACTAAGGGAGTTAAACTTATGCAGACAAGAGCACTGCGAAAAAGGAAAATTCGAAACAAACCCTATACCAACCCGTCTGGCCAGCGTGGTATAGTAGGCTAAATTCCACATTCTGGAGAGAGAGAGGAGATCCGTGCCCAGCAGTGGGATGTTTATGGGTTGTGATGATGACCAGTCCGATTTAAAAAATGTTGTATAGCCCATTAATCGAGGAATTTTTTTTTTCCCACTAAAATTAATTTTAATTATGTTATTGTTTAAGTTTTGTGGGGGATATAAATAAAGTATTTTCTTGCTTTCTTTCTATATATATAACATCACGCTACGAATAGCTGAATAGTGGCCAGACAAAGTTCCACGGAAGCTAAGTCCTGAGCAACAGCTAGTACCGCGAATCTATCTATAGATAGATGGATGGGTGTTTATTAGTCAATTACGCCACAACGGCTGAAGGGATCTGCATGAAATTTGGCACATACACATATTATTTTAGTGTGAAACCACAATGGTTACTATTTACTGAGGCACCATGCGGACGGAACCGCGGGCGAAACCACGGGCGGAAGCTAGATTTTTATATTATATCCTTTGTTCATTTTTAATATCTGGGCACCTGCTTTAGATTGAATTGATTCATTATTCCATTGAAAAAATCCCTGATTATTATGTTTCTAGGTCAACTGATCCAAAATGAAAGAAATGTCAATAAGAAGATAAAAGTAATATATAATAAGTCAAGATAAAGGCAGCTAATGTTGCAAAATTCGATGTTTTCGTCTCTAAGGCGATTGTTGAGTGTTGAATATCAATGAGCTTGTAAACAAACTTATTAATAATTTATATCTCGGATTTACATTCGCACAAACAATTTATTCGACCTAAAAGGCTATGAAATTCATGATTTCTGAGATTTTAGAACTGAAATCTTTTAATGGATTTTTAATATATCGAAGTTCTTTGTCACAAAAGAAGTGTAATCGGTTTTAGCGAATGGTGTCAGTCATTTACTAAAACTAAACAAAAATGTTTTATTAATCCTCTGTTATATAGTAGAAATATTATATAGATACTTTCTAATAAAAGAAAGCCGTATTGAAAAAAAAAATGGTTATCGTTTCTCTCGTCTTGTTAACTGATTGAAATGTTCCACAAATGTTGTTTAGATCTTTGTTAGCTAAATCTTACCAAAGCGTAATAATACTACTGCTGTGCACTGTACTAAAAATCCTCGGCCGAGCAAAAATATTGATTACGGCCCAGGGATCGAACCTTAGTCCTCAGAAACCTTAACTGTATATACTACCGTTGCAGCACCGAGGTAGTCAATATTTATACAAAGTTTTGTATAAAGGCGGTCTTGATGCCTCCTTAGTTGATGCAGAGACGAAATAATTACGTTATAATAATCATTTTATATAATTTCCAGTTGCAGCCTTCCTGGCTATGTCATATGGACAGACGCCTCGCAAGAGGGGCTCGTGTCCTCCTACCCTGCCAGTGGACATCTGCGAGCCAGCGTGTGGACCGGAGATATTCTGTGAAGGAGATAAGCTGTGCTGTCCAACTGCTTGCGGCGGCGCTATGTGTGTGGACCCGATGTCTGAGAGACATTTTGTTGATTATGGTTAGTATCACTATTAGAATAGAAGCATTTAAGAAATCAGAGACCCTACTATAATTTTTTTGCATCGATTATCGCTGTCAAATATTCAAAATGACAGCAACTCGATATCGACTCCGTAAGTCGAATCTTAACTTCAATACTTTAAGGTACAAGTATGTTTTAATAAACCAAAGAAATTAACGTTTCAGTGAAGCCCGGCAGCTGTCCAGAGTTCCCTCGAGGTCCATGGGTATGCACTCACACATGCACGAGCGACTCCGACTGTCCTCGCAGACTAAAGTGCTGTGCCAACCGCTGCGGCGCGCTCACTTGTCAGAAACCGGACAGTGTACCTGTCCCTGAACCGACGCTTTAATATTCTAATATTATATTGTATTATTAAGATTCATCATCATCATATCACGTCGACTGCTCGACATAGGCCATTAGATTATTGTCATTAAACAAATATTTACATAAACAAACTAAATATCTAATTCATTAGGTAGTTAGCACCTGAGAGCTGAAAAACTAAATGAAATAAACATGAATAGTTTTATTTTGTTTCAAATTTAAACATAGCATCATGTATGTCACATGTAATATGGGATGAGCCTATTGACATTAAACGGACTTATTGCCAGACGCTATCAGCCCAGAATCTGGCACCCAGCCCGCTTATTATAATATAAATAATAATAAAAATTTCAAACCACATAAAATAACACTAAATTGCGACGTAACTACTCTGTTTGTAAATACGCTCTTAACGTTCACAAAAAAAATTCATGGCTAAATCCGATTAAATTCTTATCCTGTACATGGCGGACTTGGTTCTCCGGCGATTTTTTTTGGCGTGTTTAAGAGCCGAAAACATTTCTAACACTAGAACTGACAGCTTAACTGAGCTAAACATCGACCAGCCTATATTATACAACTGTGTTACATCTATGAGTCACTCAACTTCGTAGTTAGGCTTATTAAATTCTTCACCCTTTGCATCAGTGCCTCGAGCTATTGAGTGCGAGTTATTTAATTGGCGTACGTATTCTTGCACCCGTTATACGTCACGCCACTCGACTATGTACTGCCATGTTAATTTTATGAGGAAAATTCGCTATTCGCGTACTATTGAGGAATATGGATCGTTGGCTCTTCTGGATTCAGTTTTATGGATGTTGACAAAATATTTATATAAACTCCTACTGAGTTCATAAAAAGTGCGACGGAATTTAAAAATGCATATGTTGTGGGAGTTGGTAGAATAGATTTTGTATTGGTTCGACTAAATCGAATGCTGTCTAAGAAGGGACAGATCAGGAGTACCCTCAACCGGCGAGAATGCATGAAAAGACTGATGAATGTTGAAGCCAAAGATGTATATCAGAATCGTAGCAAGTGGAAGGAAATAGTCTCTGCCTACCTTTCTGTTGGGAGAAAGGCGTGATTTATATGTATCTTATACGATACTAGTTGTCACCCGTGGCTACACATTCTATTTTCTGCCAGAAGTGATAAAGCATGATTCATCATGACATCTTTTTCACAGAAAACAAAATCTCTGCTCTGTGAGGATATTTTTGTGCGAAATTTCATACTAAGACAAGGCTCATTGGTTTTGGTTGTGCATTCTTAAGTTTTTAACGCACTATTTCTAAGGCAAAAGATTATACACTCGAAATACAATCATAATATTAATGTATTAATTATGGCATCTATCGTCTTCCTTTGAGATGTCATCACCTATGGAAGGAAACTACAGGATCGCCACGGATCTGTCTTATGCCCATTTTTGATCACAACTTCGACTTAGAAGTTATAACACGAGAAAATTGCTGCTGGTTTTAAATCTTCAAAAAAATGAGAACATGACTTCAATATTATAGTCTATAAAAATGTTAATCACAAACCTCATCACGATTATCCTCCGACAATCACATTCCACGGTTGAATATATTGGTAACAAAAATAACGAAATTCAAACAATAATATATTAAAATACAACTCAAAGGGAGACCTAATCCGTAATACGATTAGTGTCTCAAATTTCAAACAAATCCGGCTTAACTTTATAATTTAACTTGCCACCAATACAAATAATAATATTGTTTGTGTTTATGTAGGTACCTATTTGGAATAAAACAATTTTCATATTTCATAAGAAGGCATTAAGGGAGATTGAAAATGTACTGTACAAGAAAATAATGTTCAGATTAGCTCAGGGTCGCAGGTTTACTGCAGTTAAATAAGGCAAATAAATCGTATACCGGAATATGGCAAACAGTAGCTTTGAACTCGGAAATATTTATTTGACTGTAAGAATTTAACGACCTGATGGCTAAATTAGTGAATATTAACTCTGCATATTACCTGAGTTTTTTTGTTTAGAAAATAATACTAAATAAAATAAAACTCTGTGGCTTACCATTACCAAGTAAATCCTGTGGCTTCGTTGATACACCGTTTTTTTTTTCGTAAAAACCCTATATTGCGGGCGATTTTACAAACATCCAATTAACTGACACAAAGTACACCCAGACTAGAAACAAATATCACACAAATATTTGTCACGCGTGGCATTCGAAACTACGAGCTTGGCACGGAGATTTTACTGGTGAAGCGACCAACAATCATCCACATTCGAAATTTTATCGAATGTCAGTAGTAATATAAAATCTAATAATTCGCTTAGAATCTATACCGTAAAATTCCAAAACCCTTCCCGAGAAAAAAATGGATGGCCTGTCTCGTATATGTGAAGAAATTGAATCGAATAATTGCCATGTGAACGATATTCTGCCTCCCCTTACAGATAAGAAGGCTTGATGATATATTAAATTGTCTTCCCTTTTTTTTATAATTTAACGTTTTATAGTGTAAAATAGTCATTGAATATTTAATCAGTTGTAAAACTTATAACACTATAATTTAAGATCCCGGACGGCCCATTCCCTTTCTATTACACTAGGATATAGTGAAACTAATGTACCGTAAATAAACCTAACCGAGCAGTTTCACAAACAACTACAAGATTCAAGAACATTTTAGGCCCTATATTCCAAAGTTTATAAGCTAAAGATCAGACAACGCGTTAAATGATTTCTCTATTCCTAGTATCAAATGTTAGTTGGATAATAAATAACCTGAAACATTATTCCTGCCAAGAATGCCAAATGACTTAGGTAGCTAGCTAAAAAATATTATAATTTCTTTTTTGTTTGTTTTTAAAAAACAACGCCTGCACACATTTACAAACATACAATTAAAGGACACAAAGTATACCCACACCCGAAACAACTACCTATGCGTTTGAGTGTGTGTGTGATGCCATCAGATTTTAATGATAAAAAAACCATTTTTGACCTCTTGCTCAGCAGTTGTATATATTTCTGCTGCGTAATAATTAAATGCATAATATTTTAATTTAGAATGTTCAAATAGGCAAGTCTGTGCTCGACCAGTTTCCTTAATAGTAATCCTTGTAATCTTCTTGTTTTAGAACTGTACTGTATTATTTGGACTATTGAACGCTTTACTGTAGTGCGTGTTAAATGGACTTAAACTTTCATCATCTTGAACAAAAACATAAAAACATGTTTGGAAACTGGTCGAGCAAGAAGTTAATAATAGGTATAATATTCTACCACATTCACAAAGTGTCATCTAGTCCCAAATTAAGCAATTATATTTGCTTGTGTTATGGGTACTAAACAACTGATATACTACTTAAATACATTATTTTTTTATAAATACATACATATTATAGATAAATTACACCCAGACACAGAACAAACCTTTATGCTCATCACACAAAGATTTGTCCTGGGTGGGGATCGAACCCACAACCTCCGACTTAGCAGTCAGGGTCACTAACCACTAGACCAACAGGCCAGTCACTATGGTAAGTTTATAAACATTTTCTTAATGAAAATTTAAATATTCCTACGTACAATATCGATGAACTGTTGCGCAAAGAAACATGGATAAACAAATACACAATTCGCATAACATTACTATGTAAAAGACATTTTCCAATTTATTATTGCCCTCTGAAGTGCTACCTTTTCAAGTGACGCCTTTGAAAATTTCTCCTTATTTATGATTACGATATGTTTTTCACTAAGTGAGAATTCGACACGTGAGTTAATGGAAAACGCCAGTCACGTAATTCAATTACTCGTTACTACGTGTTGCTTTTTATACAGCCTGTACTTTAAAATAATGGAATTATTGAAAATATACTTTTATGAAAGTGATGATAATTACAATAATGAAAATAATTAAATTAAACATCTACTTACGTATTAAAACTATATATACAATTAATTACAAACAAAAAACAAAAGAAATTAAAACGTAAACTTAAACAATAAAAACAAAAACAAATACCCCAAGAAAAACTTGTTTAGGCATCGTAATATTCGTCAGCACCACTGTCAACCGGAAAAGTACCCAAAAGGCTGGCGGAATTGCCACGTTGAATGGTAATGCTAATTCTCTGAGCGAGAAAAACACCAGCCCTCTGATCACGTGAAGCGTCGATAAGCCTTTTTGCCAGGTCTTTAACCAAAGACCTAGCACTCGGACCCCACGTACCTAAAGTCTCGACCCCAAACGGATCAAAAATATAATTACCAATTAAATTATAGTAATTTCGCCGTTTGAGGGTCTCTGTGGCTGCAGCAGCAGCACCAGCACAAAATAAAATAGGTTTGTAGGAAATTAAATATTCTGGAGAACTTTCAAAATTTGTGTTCTGGAAATATTTTTCATCAGTGATTTTTTTGTACTCATTGACAACACCGGGGCTAATGGCCCGCAGAAACCTTAGGTCATGATGGTTTTGACCTAACAGGCAACAACCAAATTTCATTGTTCGTATAACTGACAAGTTTTACGGCACTCACGCTAGGTCTTGCATGACGGTTGTGGCTGTAAGGTCAAAACCGTCATGCATAACCTAACGTGTGTGCGGACCATAAGAAACAGCTGGGTATGACGGGTACTTATATTTCAAGAATAAAATGAATGGACAAAAAGCACATCCAGACTGTAAACAAGTAAATATACTTAATTAAAAAAATTTAATAACCCGACTGCTAAAAATCAACAGAGAACAACGCACTAAAAAGACCATAAAATTATTGTAATATTATTATACCTGATTCAATTTAAATACATAACATATGTATATATTTGTAATCTCCATTTGATTCTCTTTATTTTGATACTCTACTCGATAGGTTTGGTTAAAAAAAAAAATAGAACTTCTTACAATTTGGAACCATTCAATTATGTATAATCTCCTTCTGAATATATGTAATCTCCTTTTGTTTCTTTTTATTATGATACAAAACTCGATAGGTTTGGTTAAAAAAAAAAAAATTACCTTCTTACAATTTGGCGTCAAAAGCCCGCCGTTTAAGTCTTTTTATTCTTAAAACCTATCTAAGGACACTTGGGTTTTCGAGACGAATCTAACGATACCCTAATTGTCAAAATCCATCCAGCCGTTTGGAAGAGAAAGAAATTTACAAACATACAAGATACGCGCGAAAAACAATACCCGTCCTGACAGTCGGGTAAAAAGAGCTAGTAATTTTCCATGTACAAATAACACACCCTGTATCTTCATCTTATAAAAAAAGTTATAGTAAGTACGTGATTTTCACACTTCAAAAACAAAATATACATAAACATGAATATACTTATACCAATAAGATTCTAGCAGTACATTATAGAAAGTTGTAATAAATTATTTTATGATGAAAACGAGATCCTGAATAAGAAACCGAGGGAAGTTCTTATTCAGGAATGATTAATGAATACTTATAACATATAAATATTCA
Organism: Laspeyria flexula; assembly: GCA_905147015.1. Taxonomy (NCBI): domain Eukaryota; kingdom Metazoa; phylum Arthropoda; class Insecta; order Lepidoptera; family Erebidae; genus Laspeyria; species Laspeyria flexula. The sequence goes on along the minus strand of LR989958.1, from coordinate 14,817,691 downwards.
GAAAGACAACTTTATTAATCGGTTGGAACTGTATTGAAATATCGGCTTTTTCCATTAACTCGTACACTTCGTTTCGAACACCTGTGTTTAATTACAGCTCTTCGGAGGTTTAAATAAACCTATTGAATGCCGTTACTGTTTCAATTCATTTATTTTGCCAGTTATGTTCCAGTATCCACATCTCATAAATAATAAAAAAACTTTATAAATTCAAATATAGAAAAACTAGAAGCTCGCGTGGGGTTTCGATGCCGTCGTTTTTTATTTGGCCTTTGCTATAAACTAATAAACCGTAGTGTGGTGTTATATAGCATAATTATTTTACTAAGTGATAATGTAGCTTTCTAACAGGAAAAGAATTTTTGAAATCGGTCCAGTAGTTTTTAAGTTTATTCATTACATACAAAAATACAAATCTTTCCTATTTATAATATTAGTATATATATAGATAAGCCGGTAAAGTGATTTAATGCAAAGCCAAAATCTAAGGCCAACAGCATGAGCTGTGAGCATTTTGCATAAAGTTACCAGATTTGCTATAGTCACGGGAATACAATTTCAATTCGAGGCGCTCCGCTTATAGCATTGTGTTACTGAGACGTTCGTTACGATCATCGAGGTTAAGCAACACTCGGCAAGGTCAGTCCATGATGGGTGACCGTTTGTGGCAATTTTATTTTCGCGTGTCTCCGTGCTTCAGAAGGCACATAAAGCCGTTGGTCCCGGTTATCACTTAATGTGGTAGTTGTTAAGTCTACTTAGAAGCCTTATAGCGATAAATTCCAACACTAGCACCTGCCTTAAGTCAATATAATAAGAAGAAGAATTTCAGTTGTACTCACAGAATGAATTATAGTTACAAATGTATGTGTCCAACCCTGTTGCTCCTTCAATACACATTCCTTGCGAGCATTACCTTCCACTAATCATTGAATTCAGTCCGACCATACATCATGCCAGAGCAATAAATTATTTGTTACAATACATTAGTTCGTGGTATTCGTAACACCTAATGCTGGGTGTAATTGACCTTAAGTGATTTAGGGCTTGGCGTTTTTTGTGCTCCAAGAATTTTGTGCTCTTCATTTTTATAACGAAAGAAAATATTTTTAAGAAAATAACTTTATTCAAATCTTTGTTTGCTTACAAATTCAGCAACCCGACTATGTAAGCATTCCCATCTATGTAAATTGATGTGCAAGAATTGGTTTCTCAAAATTTAGAATTTTTTAATTAAAACTTATTGTTAAACTAACTTCAGCCTGCGCGCCCGTGTATTATGTATTTTATAAATTATGTACCTTAAAACCTTCCTCATAAATCATTCTGACTATTGGTAAAAATCTCATCAAAATCTATTGCGTAGTTAAGAAGATCAAAAGGTACAGAAAAGCGACTTTATTTTATAATATATAAGGAATCAACCCCAAATTAAGAACGTGAAGATGCAGATATTTTCAATAGACTAGAAAGTAATGAAGCATCGACAGCTGTTTTTATTACTGATGAGTATTTCTCACAATATAATAATTGCATTTGAGTATTTATAAAGAGTAAAACCTGGCACGTCTATTAAATAAACCAAATCATCTATAAATCCAGCCGTCAGCATTCTTAATCAATTCTTAATTGGTAGTTCGTCTCTCTGTGACACAGTGTAGATAGAACGGTGGGTTAACATACATTATGTGTGAAAACAAAGTTAAATTTTGGTGGATTTACTTTGTTTGGGCTAAAGTATATGAACTGTATGTATCCGTGTACTGACGGATTAAGAATACATAATATCACTTTCCCATTTTAACCCGTGGGTATCGCCACGGGTTAAAATGGAATAGTGACATTTACATGGTGACTAAGGAACAAAGAATTAAACTAACCTTAAGCAGTCAAGAGTACTGCGAGAAAAGGAAAATTCGATACAAATCCCTATACTAACCCTTCTGGCCTGCGTGGTTGGCTAAATTCCCTCCAAAATGTGATGTCTCCAAAATAGACCCGTGCCTAGCAGAGTTGTCAAAATAAATGTCTAAAAATGTATAACTAAATTAAAAATTTCCACAGAACAGAGATAGGTTTTTTTAAGTGTTATGTGAATTGTTGAAATATAATGACAGTGATATTGAAATATCCGGTGACGTCATTTATAGTTTTGTCGCTATTGCATATTTCACAGCAGCTATATTCTGGTGGTATTTTTATTTGCTTTAATATTTTGACTCACTGACTCTTAATACTCTGTGTCAGAAAATCGTATTCATTAATTTTAGATCCACCGTTGAAGCGAGTCGATGTAGGTCATACTTGACTCCGATTAGTTGAGCAAAAATAATAAAAACTCCCATTGTTATAGTGGAATTATGGCGTGACGGGAGATTAATTAGTTGAAAAAAGCTTTTATGGCGTACCTCACCAAAACTATATTTACACGTAGCTACCCCTAACATTGCCAAAGACCATGAGCGGCGGTAACCATCAGGTGGGCCGCCTGCTCGTCTGCCACTTCAGGAAATAAAAAAGACATAAGCACAAGCAATTTTTTTAGTTTGAGTTTTTAGTTAGAGCTCACTTTATCCAATACCTACATAGTTTTTTTTTTTTATTAATATTTTTATTAAACATACTAGTTATGAAGGTAATAAATCACTATATAATCTGTGCAGGAGAAGGAAATCTCATATTAAAACCCTGCAGAATTACATACGGTAAACGTGGTATGCCAGCAGAAACATACAACATCCTCTTTAGTCAGAAAAGACCTTCGTGCCCAGCAATTGGAGGTTATAGTTACCGGTAGCATTATTATTTTTTAAATATCTACAAATCTACTTCACACAGTGCCCTTATTTTTACGAACAATTTAATAAACCAAAATACACAGCAGTTCTCAGCATCATATTTTTCATTAAAACCGCAGCTATAAAGCGTCCCATTCAACAAGAGTCGGCCAGCCGACAATAATCGCTACAATAGTGTTGTATTGTGCTCAGTACTGAGTTTGTGACAATGCGAGTTTCGTTATGCGCTCATATTTTTTGCATCGGTTGAGTGATGCGATTGTTATGTACTTTAGTTATATACTGGTTTATGTTGATCCGTGATTTCTTAATGAATGTTGACCAGAAGATATTTAGGGAAATAAAACATAGCATCTTGTAGGTAGTGAATACAGTTGCGGTTTCTGAGGTCTCGGGTGAGATCGGAACAAATATTTGTAATATCTGCAAATGTTTGTATCAACTTAATATATGTATAGTCGACCACATAATTGCTTCACCACTTTTATCAAAAATTTCTATCAAAATTAAAATTCAATAAGACTCCTACCTGATGACAACTGTCACTGTACTGATGTCAGTTGCAAGCAAAAATAGACATTATTGTTTGGTGAAATGCAAACGACATTAACTCAATGGGTGGTAAAGCAATTTTATTGTCGACTATACATTATAATGAATCGAATACTATTTTTGTGTTCCTATAAATGTCATATGTATATAATAATAATAATAATAATATTCTACCACATTCACACAGCGCCATCTAGTCCCAAATTAAGCAATTATATTTGCTTGTGTTATGGGTACTAAACAACTGATATACTACTTAAATACATTTTTTTTGTAAATACATACATATTATAGATAAATTACACCCAGACACAGAACAAACCTTTATGCTCATCACACAAAGATTTGTCCTGGGTGGGGATATATATCATATGTATTTATAATTATGTCATATGTATTCTATTGATACTTAGATATTTAGTTATGTGTTCATGTGCATATGAAAAATCGAATTATAGTTTATTAGATTTTTTATATCTTTTAAATTTTGCTCGATGTAGGCATCAATTTCGGGACCGCACTGACTGATGCACTGTAGTCCTATACACTCCCTTCTATACTGATTTTATTTTAATGTAGGCGGGGCTTTGTTATATTCGGTATTGTCACAAGCAGAGTAATCATTTCAAATAAGTAAGATCATGCATGTAAGCGGTGTTTCCTGAGTGCTATGACATGCCCTTCTTCAAAAGAGCTTTAAAGAGAGCTATTCTCCGAAGTTAGGCAGCGGCTTGGCTTTGCCCCTAAAATTGCCAACGTCCATGAGCGGCGGTAACCACTTACCATCAGGTGGGCCGCTTGCTCGTCTGCCACCACAGGCAATAAAAAAAAAGTAAAATCATTAATTTCCGTAGTATTTCTACCACTTTTTTCCTGAATTTATACGACTTTTAACATTTTAAAACTCGTTTAAAAAGAAGTAACAAAAAAAAACTGTCCTTATTAACAGCCACGTCAGTCCCGAATACGTACAGAATGAAATAAAATTAAAAGATTCATCCAATTCGGTTTGAGTGTAAATCGTTGGACATCAGTCTGGATTAATGGGTACATTGAGTCTGTAATTGAGTGATATATCTGACGAATTGAATTGTCCACATTAATATAGATTTGGTTCTTTATTGGACGGCGCGGTGTAGTATAAAAAGAATTGTTGAATTTAGGCCTTTAGAATATTAAGGGACTGTTTCACCACTGGCAATTAATTGTCTAATAAAATACCGGAGACATTTTTGACAGATTTTATTTGAAAAATATGTCAAAAATCTGTCAACTAAGTTTCATCATATGAAGCAATAAACTATTTTCGGTGGTTCCATAAGCAAATGGGTCTACGGTTTAATGATTTTTTCCATCGTCCCATCAACGGGACATCCAATGGAACTGCGGAAAAAAAACTGATCATAAAATATTTAATTTTGAATTTTGTATGCCTATCGGCAGAACATGGTATGTACAACACTGCTCTGTAACAACATATGTGTTCACCTGTGTTCACAAAATGAAGAATTTTGAATTTGAATTTGAATCATATAGGCTATATAGCACTTTTTTGCCAGAGTTGAAACAGGCCCTCAGAGATTTTTATTTTACAATGCGCAAGTCAGTGAAACTGTTAGAAAAAAATTGCTAGATAACATTCTGAAATACAAATGTTTATGTATATAACTTTGTACCTACGTACAGTTACTTCCCGCTTCAAGAACAACCATTTTATTGGTAACGGAAGCACAAACGTCGTGCCGGCGGACTCCTTTATAAGAATTTTTCTCCGAAGTCCAGGCGAGTTTTATCATTCTTTTTTTATATTATGATCTCGTTATGAAGTATTTTGTTATCTTTTATTTGTAGCGACTGCTTCTGTTTTATGTGTAAGGTCTGGATTCAAAGAATGTAATAGGGGACCAGACTATTAATTTTCCGGTGGCGGCAAATATTTGCATGATCTGTAAATATTTGTTTCGGACTTTGGGTGTTTTCTATGTACAATATGTATGTATTTTAAATATAGATATGTGTGAGATTTCATAACACAAGCTTATGTTAGCTTACTTTGGACTAGATGGCGCTGTATATACACGCTGGTAGCAGCCCGGGGACGGAACTTCGAGGAGGCGGCGCGCCTGGCCACCACGGGGGTCTCCCAGGTGGTCGGGCGCATTGAGGCGCTGGGGCTTAGGGTGGCCCTTAATAAGACGGAGGCCCTGATGTTTCACGGGCCCCGTCGCGGTCCACCTGCCGGTGCCTCAATCAATGTTGGCTCGGTCCTCGTACCGGTGCAGGCCCAGATGAGGTATCTGGGCCTGATTCTAGACGGGCGGTGGCTCTTCGACGAGCACTTCCGACAGCTGGCGGCAAAATTGGAGGGTGCTGCGTCCGCCCTAGGGCGTTTACTGCCGAACCTGGGCGGACCCAGCTTGTCTTGTCGCCGGCTTTACACGGGGGTAGTCAGGTCCATGGCGCTGTACGGCGCACCGGTGTGGGCGGCGGCTCTGACCGCCCAAAATAGAGATCGTTTGAGGAGACCTCAACGAATGATGGCGGTCAGAGCCATACGCGGTTATCGCACCGTGTCGGCAGACGCGGCGTGCGCGTTGGCCGGGACTCCCCCGTGGGACTTGGAGGCGGAAGTGCTCGCCGAAGTGTATCGGCGGGTGGCGGCAGTTCGGGCGGACGGGCAGTCCCCTCTGCCCGAACAGGTGCGCGAGTGGCGCGAGGTCGCCCGCAGAGCCACCGTCGTGAAGTGGCAGGGTCGGCTGGGGGCTCCACGGGCCGGTTTCTGGACCGTGGAGGCGCTCCGGCCGATCCTACTGGAGTGGATGGGGCGGCAGCACGGGACCCTTTCCTTCCGACTGGTGCAGGTTTTGTCCGGGCATGGGTGCTTCGGGCATTACCTGTACAGGGTCGCTAGGAGGGAATCGAGTCCCGTCTGCCACCACTGCGACTGCGACGACGACACGGCGCGGCACACGCTGGAGTCTTGTCCGGCGTGGGAAGGGCTGCGCCGTGGCCTCGTCGCAGTCGTTGGAGAGGACCTCTCGCTGCCGGCCGTCATGAGCTCGATGGCTGGCAGCGACAGGAGTTGGGAAGCGGTCGCATCCTTCTGCGAGGAAGTCATCTCGCAGAAGGAGGCGGCGGAGCGGCTCCGGGAGGAATCTGCCCTTGCGGAGCCGATCCGCCGCCGGCGAACTGGGCGGCGTCAGCGAGCGCATATGCGCCTGATGCCGCCATAGTAAAGGCTGCGGGTGGGGGATCGGGGTTCACTTCCTCACCCGCTCCTTTCCGCGAAGGTCGACAGCGTCCCCGGTGCACCCGGACGCTGTCGTTCGGTGTTAGGGCCCGAAAGGGCCCGGTGTCGGTGCCCCGTAAGGGGCTGTCGCTGGGTGGGCTGCTGATGTTATAACAAGTTCCAGGGCCCACCCATTACGGCGAAGCGACGGTGCACAGAGGGGTTTTAGTGGGTATTCCGGTCCTTTTAAGACCGGCGAGTCCCACATAACCGTCCCGTGTCCCCGCACGGGGCGGTATGCGTAATGCATTTCCCCTCTTAAAAAAAAAAAAAAAAAAAAGATGGCGCTGTATAAGAATAAAAATAGAGAAAACTCGAAACTAAAAACCTAATCCCCCTTATTACAAAATATGGACTAAGTATTAAACCAGGTTTAAATTGACATAAGCCATTGTTTTAGTGTCAAAGTTGTCAATTTAAACTTGGTTTAATGCTTAGTCCGTATTTTATAATAAGGGGGAATGGTTACTATTAATCTATTTTACTATTTATGCCCGAGAGTAGAACCTGGGAACCCTTTTGAACAGCAACCATACGCAATTCCACAGATCCAGCGAGGAAATCCATTTTTTATGAAAGTAAAAAAAAATTACAATCAAATAATTTTTCTTACATTTTCCTATTGTGGTGATATTATTTATCTTTATTTATGGAATACAAGTTCTGAGGGTAAGCCAACATGTCTCAGGGTTGATGTGGGTTCCGCGGTAAAGAAAGTTTAGCCTTTAGAAAAGTTGTTTTTCTAATTAAAATAATACGCATTGAAATGATTTATCTTATTTTACTTGTTATTAAAACCTTGTTATAGAACACATATTTTATATTTAAAAAAAACATTTTTAGGTCTTTACAATATGAAATTGGCGTTTAGTCGAACTGGCCACTTTGAATATCTGTTTGGTTAGGAATTCCAATTTCAAATGTATTTAATTCAGGCTTGTTTATTTGTGTTTCGAATGTGTGTTATTCTTTTAAAACCCCCAGCGGGCATTCTCTTCAAAATTATCGATTTTATAATTTAAAAGTGCACCTGTTGTATAGTAACAAAACTATTTATACAGCGATTTAATAGCCTTGTCGTAGCTCGTAGCACGTAGCTCCGTAGTATCGTAGCACGGAACTGCTTTTAAAGCGGGTGCTACGCTGAACAATGTCATGGGCTCCATGCAGCTTAATCGATGTAGATGGGTCATCTACGGTACCGGCGCTCACTGGTTTTTGGTATGTGGTATAAGTTATAAAATTTAAGCGTTTTATTAAATTTTATTGATGTAGGTGGAAGATGAGATAAAAGTAATTAGAAAATATTATCGTTTACTGATATTGGTGTAGTCAGAGTCAGCGTATCGGGCAACATACTTATACCGTCATAATCTTATTTACATACAGTCGGACCACGGCCGCCCGGTGTCACTTGGTCGAAACGTCAAGCAAAATTACCTTAGTCGTAGCCGTTTTATAATTAAAATATAACATGCAACGCGAAAAAAAGTATACCGTATTTAATACGTCCGCTTATCGCTTATAACTTGTATTGTCAACGCTCGAGCGGAATGTAGGGCAGGTTCGCGTTATTTTGGTTCGTGTACACACGCTCGACGTTAAGGCAATTGCGCAAATGCGGATCGGCCTTACGCTACGATTGCTTTACAAAATGTGTGCATTTGAATTTTTATAGCAAGTCAACTTGCGAATTGTAAAAATGGCACAACTGAGTGTCATGAGTATGATTTCGACTAGGGACAGTTATTTGCTTGATTCATAGATATTTGTTTCCCCTCTGAATATAAATATTTAGTGTCTATTAACTATAAAGCTAAAAGACGGGTTGGTACAGGGTTTTTTCGAATTTCGCTGTGGTCGCGGACGAATGTTCCTGCGCTCCCGTGACCACAGCAGAGCGCGACGAGAAGAACACCTTGGGGTTTTAGTGGGTGCGAGCCCCACATAATCCCTCGGTACTTCCCCAAGACCAAGGGGTATGCGTCAGGCATTTCCCCAAGTAAAAAAAAAAAAAAAGGGTTTTTTCGAATTCTTTATGTGCTCTTTGTACATGACTGTCTTTTGAAAAAACAAAACAGCAGAATTCTCAAATAGCCAAACAACATACATCATAAATTAACACTTGTATTCCACGAAGGTGTTTTAAAACTGAGTTACGTTATAATCGAGGCTCAATTCTGTGTATTCAATTTCCTCTCGTGTTATTTGTTTTAGGAAATAAATATTGCGGTACAAGAGTGAGGAAATGAGGTAATGTGAAATCCTTTCCTAAATATTATTTTAACTTGTTATTGGAACATGTTATTTATATATCGAATTGTAACATCACAGGATTAGAAGTGTTTTATATAATGATATGGGTCACGCACGTAAGAAAGTCGGGACTGCCGAAGTGCCGACTAGGCGGCTTACATTCGATTAGTCGCTGTCAAATGTTTGAAAGTGACAGCGACCATATCTAAACTTCTTTACATTTGACAGCGACATCAAAACCAACCAATCGAATGTCGAAATTCAAAGTAAGACCCCAGGTTTCTGTTCCTTTAGTGACCCACCAATATCTTGAAATTTTGGTACCTAAACACAAAAAAAATTCATCATCAGCAACCCATTAAGTCCCACTGCTGGGCTCGGGTCTCCTCTTTTCTAACTAGAGAGCTGAGAGGGTTTAGGCCATAATCCACTCACGCTGGCCTAGTGCGGGTTGGTGGATCAGACATACTCATAGAATTTCTTCAAGAGTATGTGGGTTTCCTCACGATGTTTTCCTTCACCGTTAGCTGATGGTAAGTCACTTGACTAGTACATATAAATTCCACAAAGTGGCATCCACATAGGTACTGCTGGTCAGAATCGAACTCGGACCGCGTGATTTGCACGCCAGTCTCTTATCCATTCAGCCACCATCGCTAAACACAAAAAACATTGCATGTTCCTATTTTTAATTTAATAGAGATATAATATAATAATATGTATGTACAATTAGTAATAACAATATCAATGAGTTTCATATAATTCAAAATTTCAACCACGGGTCTACTCCAAAAAATGTGGAGGGAATTTAGCCTACGCTACACAAACTACGCCCGAGTTGGTATACGGTTTGTTGCGAATTTTCCTTTTCTCATAGTGCTCTTGTTTGCATAAGGTTAATCCTAAAGTCGTCTCTTACGACGCCCACGGGTTGAAATGGGGTTGTAACATTATGTATTCTTAATCGGTCACTATACACGGATATCCTCATAATAATACAATAATTATTATATATGAAAGATATGATTTTTCAAACTGTAACTAATTAAAATAATAACAACTATGGCGATTAAAAAGAGTGGCCTGAGTTTCTTGCCAAGTTCTTCTCAGAGCTCAACCTTGTCAGTGAACTGGCTGTAGGCAAATTTACTGACACCTTTCTTGGCTTTGTATGACGTTCATAAGACAAGTATCATGTATGTGATCCAAATGAATAAAAAGATTTGACTTTGACTTTGATAAAATTTGAAATAGGTTAACGTAAAGTTCAAAGTGTTGTCAATTCTTGCACGTCTATTTTTTGTTCCATTTCGTTTTTTTCCTACTACAAGCCAAAATACGAAATTTCAGTATTAATAATAATATACAAAAATATAAACGTTATTTCCCTTTAAAATGAATTACGAGATTTCATTTCCTTACTTCACGTCCTCATTTCGTGCTCGATTTGTATTAAATTCGATCTGTTGGTAGCATGAACCAAATTTGCCAGTTACGAGGGAATGTGTCAATTTAAAAGCAACATTTTTTACTTATGATAGAATGTACAGACTTTTCTTTTTTTATTTGAAGTTTCAGAATAAATAAATATTTGTGACACATCATTTTTTTTACAGCTCCATCTAGCTCAAAGTAAGCTAGTATGTACAAGCTTGTATTATGGGATTAAGACAACATAATATATTTCTAGATACGTTATATTATTACCGCTTACCATCAGGCGGACCGTACGTCTGTTTGCCACCGTCGTGGTATTATTAATTAATATATAGAAAAACACCCAAACTCTAAAACAAACATTTGCAGATTACACAAATATTTGTTTCGACCTGGTACTTGTACCAAAGACATTAGAAATCGCAACCGAATACACTACAGCTGCATCACCGACAAAATCAAATAGAAATAGAAAAAAAAATCACGAAGAAATTAATTGATTTGCATGCGGTTGAGGATATGGCCGTTGGTTGCAGGCGGCACAGGACCGCTCGCAGTGGCGTAAATTAGGTGAGGCCTATGTTCAGCAGTGGACGTCGTTGGGCTGATATGATGATGATGAGGATATGGAGAATTCATAGACTTCGATGATGCATGATGCATAGGCCATCTCCCTATGACATGGGCCTTATAACTGTCAAAATGTAGGTATGATGCGTTTCTGCCTACCCCTTTTGAGAAAAAAGCGAGAAGCTATAATATGTTATGTAACAAAATTTTGATGGATTTCATATTTTATTGTCACGAAATTGTGGGAATGAAATTCAATTCATTTTATAGACAAAAGCTTATACCGTTGAGCAAAATGAATGGAATGTAATTGATTGCATCAATTTTATTAGTAACTATGTGACGGGTTTGAGCAATTTGTCAACTGTATGTTTTCATCGTCATTTTATTAATATATTTTTGTTAATTGGCACACTTTTTAGGAGGAATTCCTTCTTCTTCTGTGAGCCTTCTATAGCAGGATTACAAGTCCTGCTAGAAGAGTCACCGAAGTATTCTATTTATGTATCCATGAAGTGCAAAAAAATCTGCAGACTGTTATTATTATTATGATAAAGTTATCTTATACGGTCTCTATTTTTAACCATCCGAAAAAAACCTCTATTGGTTATTAAGTATGTGTATAATAAATATCTTTTATTAAGCCTAACTGTTATGGCAAAAAATACTATGATTTTATGTAAAATTATTATTGGTTTGCCAAAGACTGCACGTTTTATAATCCTAATTTATTAATACTCATAAAATTAGTTTGTTTTCTTCACACTGTTTATTTGTTTTACTGTTTAGCAAGTACCTGGATAATTATTTATTTAGTGTTAAGTATTCTTAATTATAAATTAATTAGGCGTGTAGTAATGAAGTCAGGTAGACGGGAAATCAGGTGTTTTTGTTCATGTTGGCCTTCATTCGGTTATTCCATAGAGTTTGTAAGAATTATGGATATGCTATTTAGATAAAGACACCCGTTGAGATTTAAAAGTGATTCAGTACATCTTATTAGGTCAACTTATTATTGACTAGCTGTTGCCCGGCGCTTCGCTTGCCGTGGACTTCAAATTGGCCACTACTCAGCTCTTATTGGTCGTAGCGTGATGTTATATAGCCTAAGGTGTTTCTCGATAAATGAGCTATCCAAATCTTAAAGATTTCGATAAATTCGGACCAGTGTGTGGTTTCTGAGAAAAGCACGAAACAAACAAGCTCTTCAGTTATAATATACATAGATATATAGATAGATTTCTGTATGTACCTATATAGTACATTAGTAAGTAATGTAATATATTTGACAGAACAAAATATCCAACATTAGAAAAAAAAAAAACTTAATTATGTCAAAAATGTTATTTTAGTCTTGCATCATACCACCTTCAAACATTTCAAATTCAGTGTATTTAACATTAGGGTATATTACCCCTAACTACAAAAACTAACTAACTACAAAAGGTAATATGATTATAGCAGTTTTTAAAACAGTCAGGGTCAAAACGTGTTGTTTGAATTTGACGCCTGTCATTATGTTAATGTTGTTGCCAATGCGGTATTATGTTCTACTTGCTTGTTGCGACGTGCTTGTATGTACTGCATAATCGGTTTTAAAATATTAATTGGTAGGGACATACTTTCGTTGATGAAGTTTTGTAGTCATGTTCATGATAAATGTGATACCGTCTCTCTCTCTTTGAAATCTTTTTAACTATTGTCGATGGCGTAAACACTACTGTTCTCTGTCTCCTGCTTTCTTTTACCTCTTGATATCGTTTTGTCTCAGCTTTTACCTTTAACTTCTTATATGAAACTCCTTCTAGGACGTTCGCTTCCTATTTTTCCTTCAATTCTTTTTCTTTCGACAAAGGCGTACTTTTAAAATTTAATAAATTAAATTACTAGAAGAACAGAAACACGATTGCTTAATATACAGAGTGTATGTATGTGTGTGATACGACATTAAATGATAAGACAGCCAGTGTTAACCCTTATAAACATATTCTAATAAAAATTATTACAAAAAAAAGAAAGCTGCACATTATTTAAAGCCGAAAAATTTAAGAATATAAAATTAGACATTATTTATCTATCATGACGTTTTCGACATGACGACGACAAAAGTGCGGAACAGAGTAAGAGATAAGATAATATGAAAGAGTCAGAGATATTTAAATGAATTGAATGACGTAATAACAACATACGATCAACGTAAATACCTACAGGTTGTTTAAATCTGTGAAAAACTGTGACATAAAGAAAGTACATTTGCGTCTAAACTATTGCAAATTTCTATTTAATTTTTTTGGTAAAGCCTTCTAACATCACATGCTACACGTGGTATCATTTAATGTCGTATCGTCGTATATACCCTGTATACTTAAAAGTCAGCTTATGACCATGGTGTTTAAAAGTATATAAACGCATAATAATAGTATACTTATATACATACATTATTTGCAGTAGCTCTGTAGTACATATTTGATTGTATAGAAAATTTGTGTACCTTGCAATTTTACAGCTTGTCAGCGCTTAATTAAAGCGATGATCTAGTTTCGGCTCAGCGATTTTAGTCGCACCGGCGACGGGACGCAGCGACGACGACTAATGAGTCTCTCGGCTCACAAGCTGATGTACAAGAGTATTCATTTTTGGATTAAAATTTCAACGGCGATGGTGTCAACAGACTAATTACGCTGTGAGATGGCTTCTTTATGTATAATTTTATTTTTTTATCGTATTTTTACAGTATTTTAATTTAATAAGGAGATAGAACTTGAGGCACTAATGAGCAAACTGTTACAAAGTGGATGCATGATTATTTTAAGAATAATAATATTCTACCATAATAATAATAATAATAATATTCTACCACATTCACACAGCGTCATCTAGCCCCAAAGTAAGCAATTAGTTATATTTGCTTGTGTTATGGGTACTAAACAAATGATATACTACTTAAATACATTTTTTTTTTGTAAATACATACATATTATAAATAAATTACACCCAGACACAGAACAAACAATCATGCTCATCACACAAAGATTTGTCCTGGGTGGGGATCGAACCCACGACCTCCGGCTTAGCAGTCAGGGTCACTAACCACTAGACCAACAGGCCAGTCAAGTCAATAATGGAAGCTATAATTTGAAAGTCATGTTAATACATATAATCATCATATAACACTGGTGGTTAATCTTGTAGTTAGTAGTCTTGCGTGGCCTGGAGTGGAGACCGCGACTCGGCCAGCGTAGAGTAGGACGCCCTCCAGTTAGGTGGACCGACGACCTGAAAAAGGTTGTTGGGTCTGACTGGATGGGGAAGGCGTAGGACCAAGTGTTATTGTGCGTATTAGGAGAAGCCTATATCCAGCAGTGGACTGCAATAGACTGAAATGATGATAGTAACCTTTATATTTTATGAGACAACAGTATCCGCTTAGAGAATTTAATTGATTTTCTTTTGTTTCCAAGACCATACAGATAAATTCAGCGTGAGTATGCGCTGCGCATGAGATGGTCTTGAGTTGGCTACAAATGGTATTGGATTTTTCTGGTTTGAAATCCTTAGTATGAGCCCATAGTCTGGAAATGTCTCGGTTAATGACAAACAGAAACATAAATTTGGGTGTATGTAAATCTCTAACTATATTTATGTTTATATGTTACACCGTATTCAATAGTAATAAATGCGAAGAACCATTCTCACAAAAATACCTAATGATATTCATAGCTGCATGCTGGCCTATTAAAGGGTTAAGCGAGGTGATACTTTCTCCTCAATTAATTCAAGCAGGCTCATGTAATTCGCCCCTAATTTAAGGCCTAGTCAGACGTTGATTTATATGAGAATGTAAATTAAAAGGCACCCTCACCGTACGTATATTTAAACTGGCAAAATTTGTGACCTCTTAGCACTAATTGTGAATATTTTAGTAGAAATCTACATATTTTTTACATTTATTTGCAGGTTTTATGTAATTTTGATTACGCCTGTTGAATACGAGATGAATTAGCCTTCCTAGGCCGTTGAAACGTTAAGTACTTTTTGTGTTGTTTTATTGCTGAACGTTGACTTTTAAAGTGATAGCATCGGCCTTGGACAGCAAATCCATAAGCTACGGAACCCACTTACTATTAGGTGAGTCGAAAGTTTGTTTACCACCAACGTGGTATAAAAAAATCTCAGAGACACAGGCAAATTGAGCCTCTGGTTACCTAAACAGCAATCGCCCGATTGTCGTTCGCAAAGTAGTTTGAATTTTAAAATATACACAATTATTAATAGATAGATATAAATCGATATATCACTAACGAGCTTCTCTCTCAACCACTATTCAACAATACAAAATACACAGTAGGCTTTATAAATCCACAATGAAACCAACGGTAAACGTAATAAGGTTCAGTTTAATTGGCAAATAATTGCTTGGCAGCGGTCAGCCGGGACCGCCAATTTGACTGCAAGCAACATAGCCCTCGTTTGACGCACATTTGCATCACAAAGCCATGAAAATGAAGCAAGGGGTGACGTGACGATGTGACACCGAATGGCTAGCACGCTGTTTTTTTTATCCACATAGCTATTTTTTGCTTTTAACGGGCGTGTGTTGTACAACGGAAAATTTTTATGTTATTTATAGCTCTGAATTCAGAACGCTTATTTTTATTTATAGATTGTTTTGCCAAGTTATTATCAACCTAACTTTATTTCAAAAATCAGCTTTTGTAAGTATTGAGTAACACATGTTTACCTTTCTACAGGTAAAATTATCTTAAGGCATTGCGGGAACCAAACACAATCTCAATTTTAGACATTATACATTATGTGTGTATTATGTTCTCGAAGCTCTTGTCTAATTCAACAATAGACACCTGACAGCCTCTTAGAAACACAATACGTGCTACATTATTTAGTGACAATAACTCACTGGATTCGTAGAAACTGTGATCATTACTTTGTGCTTGTAACATTATTAGTACCTACCAAAGCTGAAAGACAATAAGAGAGGAATATGTCTAGATATATTGTAAGATATCAATGAAATTTCAGTACATCAGGTTGTAGTAGATTCTTCTCGGTGGCAATACCTGATACCATGCCATTAAAAAGCAATGGAAAGTGTTAATTATAAGACAAATTTCTTTGTTTTTTTTTTAGTATTTATCATTATTTTTAGATACTAGTGATGTATTGCAGCGCCCACACATACACTCAGAATTTCTTCTACTAGTATATGGGTTTTCTCACGATGTTTCCTTCCCCGTCAGGAGATGGTAAGTCACATGATTAGTACATATAAATTCCACAAAGTGAAATGCACATAGGTACTGCCGTACGGAATCGAACTCGGACCGCATGACTTGCACGCCGGTCACTTTCTTTGTTGCCATATCTAAGAAAAACTAATAAAACCTAAATTAATATCACATCTGAAACTAAACAACGTCCCCAATGAACGTCAATTTGCATAACAAGTGAGTCTGGGTACTGTTCATGCATATTTAAATTGAAAAAAATCCTGTCTTCACGTATTCTTGTGACGGTAACGATTAATTTCAATATTTACACTATATTTTGAGCTTACGGTATTTAGAGCAACAACCAAGAGTTTAATTTCCTCAAGAAATCGAATAAACAACTTGTAATTGAATATTAAGGGAATTATGTAGTACTTAGTATGCCAGGCACATAGAATTTGATGACAAATAGCTGTTCTTAGCCCTTGTCAAATGAGCTACGGTTCGCGAAACTCAATTTGTTATTTGAGACATACCGTGGTTATGTTTGGGAAACAAATTATTCATGGGTGATTAATTGAAATGTGTATGTGGTAGTGGGAAGACTTCACTAACGTTCAACAAAACACGGGAGATAGGGAGAATGGAACAACTGTCATATAAGAAGGGGCATTAAAACACGAGAGTCTGATTATGCGATAATAGGTTGACTCGAGTGTTTTAATACCTAAGTTAAATGCAGTTTCATACACTACTTTATCTTCACTCATAGGAAAAATTGAAATTAAACAAAGTAGGTAGAAGATAGGAGAGATGAGAGGGTAGGTTACAAGGAAGGTGCCATTTTTTTCACAGTTCGAACTGCGCATGCGTGTGCCTTTTTTTCATATTGAGCCTAAAACCTAGTTTAATGAATTAAAAAAAAAGAATAAGTTTCGGACCGAAGATACATTTAAAACCAACATTTAAATATAGGTTGTCATACTTGCCGCTGACCAAGCAATAAAATAATTTTTAAACTCATCTTTTGGCTTAGTATAATCTGAAATTAGATTTTTTGATTAAGTGTTTTCAAATTTTAAGGTAAAAAAAAGTTTAATCACGGCGAAAGTTGAGAAGTTAGCTTATGTGCATTGCTTTACTGGACGAAATATACTGCGCATGATTTCCTCAATAACGGTTAGTAGTTCATTGCATCATCTCTTCAGTGGTTTATCGAGGTGCGAACTGGCTGTCTTATGGCAGTGATGACCCAAAGGAGAAAAGTACTGGGTATTGTAACCTTTGTTCAATGATAAATAAACCTAATCAATCTGTGTGTGCAAGAATGCTTACAGCAACGTAGTATGCATCCATCATTTAATATCCTGCGAACCGGTGATTCATCACAGGTTCTATTTCAGGCACAAGATATTGAAGCTAGGTAACAAATATGTGAACAAGAATGTAGTCGACCTGAAAGGGATAAAATATATCCATTTCAGGTTGACTAAATTGTCGTTCATAATAATAAAATGTAAAGTTTGGAGTATAATTATAAATTCTGTATTTGTTTCACATTTTTTTATGGTATCATTAATTATATGGCTTCAATTTCTCGTCCATTCCTTAAGGCCTGATCAGAGCTCTAACTAACCAGAAAATGTACTATAAGAAATTTGATTGAAACTTTCTCGAAATTAACAAAAGTTTGACTTCAAAATAACCAACCTTACACTCCGCAAAGGATAAATGAATGATACCATTAACGATATTCTCATTTCAATAACTTTAAATATTATTCAGGAAAGTTGCTGAATTTATTTCTCCATGTGTACGGTACGGAGTGATTGTACAAAGCGTTTCAACGAAATGAGAGTTAGCTTCATTCAACATATTAAGTTTACCACTACCGCCGTGATGCGATTAGCCGCCAACGAAATTTAGTTTAAAATTACATTGATATTCGTGTTAGAGTGTTGCTTATTCAGTTATGTTGCCACGTGGAGGAGATAAACTAGGTCTGTAAGGGAATGCTCCAAGTTAAATTACACTATTATTATTATTTTTGATTTAAATGCCATGACAGGTTTCTTTGCTACGTTGAGTAGTTACTGATCTTTTGTAGCGCCTACACATATATTAAAATTAGTTCTAGGGTATGAGGGTTTCATGTCCACCGCCACGGTCAGAGAAAATTGGAATTCTTTGGAGGAGGCTTTTACCCTAAGGGGGTCCACATAACCTAAATTAAAATAATCAAAATACCTAATGATATACTGCATGAACGATTTAATTTATTTTATGTTTCTTATTATATTAATACCAGTTTTTAAAATTTATTAATTTAATTTATTATTCTAAACTATAGTTTTATACAAATACTATCCGATTGCAGTCTTTATCATTTTAAAGAAATGGAATGTAAATGAAATTATATTATATTATTAGAGTTTTTAATCAAATTTATTATTGTGGAATGAAATAAAGCTTTATTATTATTATTATTATTATTTATATTATTATGAGGGTTTCCTCACGATGTTTTTCTTTAACCAACCACAGACGGTACGTCATTTTGACTAGTACATATAACTTCCACAAACTGAAATCCACATTAGGACTGCCGGTCGAAATCGAACTCAGACCGCATGATTTGCATGCCGGCGCCGATCACTTATTCATTTGGACACCTCTCTAATATAATAAGCTAGGTTTCGCATCACTCATTGGGTCAGTCTCTCTCACGTTCATATCGTGACTTTTTAATAGTATTTATAAGAATGACAATAACAATCTTCGTGTCATTGTTCACATCTAATTTGAACAATAAAAAATAAAAAATTATCAACACTTTTCGAATTCATATTGGATACTTTTTATGCTTTAAAATGTATTTCATTATATATATCATATACACTACGTACTACAGTCAAACATATTGAAAAACAAAAGCTTCAAACACATGATGTAAAAAGAACTATACAAAGTTAAGGAAAAAAGAAAGTAAGTCCAGGGTCACTACTTCAATAGTTCCTTTCAACAAGTTTACAACAACTTTCCTATTCACTGAAGGTCTTTTAAAAGAATAACAAAACAAAGTTACCCTTATACTTGAAAGGTTAAGTTAATGGCACATTTACTTTCACACAGTGCGGCATAAACGAATACTTTAACAGTGGTGAAATAAAGAAAGCATTAGCTGAATTGCTCTATTACTTTGGTCGGTTAGAGTTGAGGTCCATTGAAAAGAATGAAAGATGCTATCTAACTCTCTTTCTTCTCTTTCTACAACTGTATGTGGCACATTATGACGTAGTGAACGTTTTGGCAGATTGTCTTATATCCTTTAGACAAG
This sequence comes from Laspeyria flexula, assembly GCA_905147015.1. NCBI lineage: Eukaryota > Metazoa > Arthropoda > Insecta > Lepidoptera > Erebidae > Laspeyria > Laspeyria flexula. The sequence goes on along the minus strand of LR989958.1, from coordinate 14,798,224 downwards.
TACATAAATATTTAAATATCACTTTAATACATTTGAAGACATCCCTGACATAAGCTATGCATAATAATCCACATGTCACGTGTTCAATGTACTAATCTGACATGTCATTAGAATAGATAGATACAATAGATTGCCGCTTGTCTAGCCTTATGAGCTTTTATTAAATTCGTTTTAATTGTGAAGAATTTATTATCATTTAATAATGATAATAAATTCTTCACAAATAATTTGTATAAAGAGAAATGTTGTAACTGGAACGTCATTCGCTATTGAGATATCTGTTACTGACTTACAGTGTGTTCAAACATTGATCAGAACGCTTACGGTGTAGACGGACCTTATGTAAAGCATTTAACTGGGCGCTACATTAGTGAGGTCTCCAAAACCAAAGAACGTCACTGATACTAAAAACGGTCCGAACAATTTAAATAGTAATTTTTTATGATAAATACTAAAAACTCCGTTATTTTTTAGCCTGGTATTAAATTGCGGGCAGGTGCAGGCCCTACCATTAGGCTGAGAGTCAATTAAGGCACTCGAAGCGCTTGAGTCTCGACTAGAATCTCATTACTGGCCAACTTACTGGAATTATTGGCACCAATTTGTTTGTATTCACATTTCTAAATGTTTGGTAGAATTCAATAAACTGGAATATTTTTTTGTTGGAAATTACGAATTTTTCAAACATTTTAGTATGAGTCGGGTTTTGTTATCCAAATATTGGCATGAGCTGATTGGACACTAAGTATGCATGGAAAACTAACTACTGAATGAAGACTGTTTCATTTTCAATAATGTAGTTTTAATTTTTATGGTTTTATATCATACAAAAAAAGCGAACATCGTGAAGAAATTCTAAGTATATGTCTGATCCACCAACCCGTATTAGGCCAGCATGTGTAGATTAAGGCCTAAACCCTCTCAGCTCTCTAGATAGAGGAGTGAAGACCTGAGTGGACAACAGTGGGACATTAATGGGTTGCTGATGATGATGTCATTCTCTTAGCTAGACAGCTATTATTTATTAAGGAAAAATACAGTTTCAATATTTCAGTTTTAGTCTGATGTTATCAGGCCACGTTTGCTACAAGTATTGAAATAATATACAAGCGGGTTCACTGAATTGGACAAACAAAATGTACTGCATTTCTTTGTAGTCAGCCTTCACATAATACCTTCTTTATTCCAACTGGTTGGTTCTGTTTAACAGAATATAGGACGAGCTGAAAATGGAATACACTTTTTTAATATTTCAGCATTCATTTGAAGAGCTTCAGTTGTTTATTTTTGATATTATCATTGATTTTACATACATCAACTTGTTTTATTTTGTTATAAATAGAGTTGATATGTGTAATATTATAATGATCAATCGAAGTTTTTTATAATGTTCAAATTGGAAAACCACCCAGAAGGTTTCTCACTTGGGTCATCGAAGGAACAAAGGATCAAAGGAGTTTGAAGTATTGGCAACGCATTCCTCAATGAGCTCAGGACACCACTACTCACCAGTAGGAATACAACAACAATAGATATTTGGGCGGGCGACTCAATTTGAGCGGGGATTATTAATTTTGCCCTAACTCTCTCCGATTGTGTTCGATTACCGACTCAATCGACTGTTTGCGTTGCGATTGGCGGACAAAGCCGAAATTCATCCAGAACAACATTAAACAATTCCATGATTTACAGTATTAGAGTAGAGTAGTCTTTGCATTGAGATTAAACACTCTAATCAAAACGTTTCTTTCTTAAACAATATTGCACAGTAAAGCACTTTTGTACTCCTGTGGGATCCCGGTGCAAACGCGATAAAAGTTTCTATTTCAGCCGGAGATGCGTAACGAGCCTCTTCTTAGCGACTGAATGAAGGGCCTCTTTTCGTATTCATATGATCTCACGTGCTTCTATGAAATGGGAAAGGAGGGAGGTCGAAGACAGAAACTGATAGCGAATTTTTTTTTAATCCCATGACGCTGGGAAACAGATGGTTATTGTGGCCTATGGCTAAACTGACCGAGGCTGTACCAATCAGAAATGGTCAAAATTATAAAATGACGTGACGTCATGTCTATGTTCAAAGTTAGGCTCATAAGAATAAAATATATGGCATGGAAGTCGACATGCTCTTGGTACTGACGTCTATAAGTTTTGGTAAAGATCTACCATAAGGCGGCCTGTTTGTGTATTTACCGTTAAAAATACTTCAAAATAAAATGATGTTTGCAACAAATATTCGATTATCGGTTATCGAGTTCCGTTTGAAGGAAATTGCTGATATCCGCCCGTAGCTTGCGTCCGCATCGTTCCTGCCTTTAGCCCACGACCTCGAGATGAACGGAGTATGAACAGAATGCAATCTACCTCGCCGCTGCTTCAAAGATAAAAAACATAGACATCACGGCACTTCTATGGCTAATATAACAAGGCCGGTTTTCGCTTGGCTGGGTTCACTACTTAGAAGTCACGTTTGAGGTTTTATAATTTGTTATGACTGTGGTTTTTAGGTTATGAATTGGGCAGTAGTTAAACTTGTACTTTCAAAATAGTTAATAGAGGATTTAGAGGTTTAATTAGACGGGAATAAAAAAGAAAACTAGTAGTATTTTTATTTGAGATATTTATATGAACATATTCTGCACACATTCTGCCTATTTCAGTCAAGGCAACCTCTTCAACTCCTTCGAAATTAGTTTTCGATTGCTCTTATGTAACTTGGGTAGTAAATCAATCTTGTTTATAAACATATACCTACACATTGAAAATAGTTGAGCACTTAATTATTTTAAAGGGATATTTACACGGTCCAAGTTTTGCATGACGCTTTTCGTGCTCGCTTTGTCTTTCTCATAGGAAATAAAAAAGAGATTTTATGAAAATTGCTTGACAAAACTTGCCTTAATAGTGTTAGATTTTAATGATTCCTCACATCACTTATCACAAATTTTGAAAATTTTATATAAGACCTTAAATCAATTTGCTGACAGGATATGTTCTTGGCGGAAATTAGGTGAGGCCTATATTCAAGAGTGGACGTCATTGGGTTGATAATATGATGATATGTTCTAACTTTGTTAATCCAAAGGTTTTCTATTCATCCATGTTAATCACAACTGACAAAGTGTGTGGCTATCAAAAATAGAGTTACTTCCTGCCAAGACCTACCAATACATGTAACTTTTTCAGCGAGATTTTCCGATGAAGCTCGCTCAACTAAATACAAAATATGAAATAAAATATGAGCTGATATTTATAAATTCTTCATATACATTACATGAGAACCCACTCTATATTCGCGGCGTGCATACAAGCTGCTCTAGGGTCGATTCATTCGTGTGCTTAAAATATAAAAGGGTGGAAGAGACAAGCCATACATTGTGTACGCAATGATTAGAGGCTTAAGGAGCAATGAAGATTTAGCGGCGATCGGAGAGCTTTTTGCATTCCGAGAGCGTTTTTTACTAAGAGGGGTCTAGGATTATTTGAAGGATGAACAGATGGGTTTGCTTAATGTTTTTTGTAATACATATTACAATGTATTATCATTATGCCTATCTTCTTTTGGGGTTGGTTGAAACTATAGTCATAACAATTAATTGCTTCACTAAGTTTTTGGTCTTAATCGAAGATTTTAAAAGAAATTAAATATCATCGTGAATTCACGTTTATCATACTAACATTAAAACTATACTCTAAGGTTAGATCCCGCGGGATAAATATTTATGGGACCTACAGAAACTTCTGCTGAATCTGGATGATTCGATCTCTTGAGCTGGCGTAGCGAAAATGTGTACGACTACTGTCCAACATTGTAGCGAGAGCGTGATACCTGGTTTGTGAAAAAGGTTATTAGGTTTCAGTCTTGAAATTCTCTGAATATGCACAGAATTTGGAAATATATATGACTGGATGGCAATAGGCTCGCTACCTATACATGGGATCAAAAATAGTTTGCAAAATATGGATATAATGCACATATAATAATAATAATATAATATTCTACCACATTTGCACAGCGCCATCTAGTCCCAAAGTAAGCAATTATATTTGCTTGTGTTATGGGTACTAAACAACTGATATACTACTTATATACATTTTTTTTTGTAAATACATACATATTATAGATAAATTACACCCAGACACAGAACAAACCTTTATGCTCATCACACAAAGATTTGTCCTGGGTGGGGATCGAACCCACGACCTCCGGCTTAGCAGTCAGGGTCACTAACCACTAGACCAACAGGCCAGTCAGTCAAGTATACCTATGCCTCCCTTATGTTATGCTTATTTTAAAAAGACAAGAGAAAATAAATAGCTTGTCCTGTTTTATTAAATCCATGTTTATGAATAAACAGAAATAAGCGTATTGGCTGCAAGATGCACTTCACAAAGCATGCATAGGTTAGTTGTAGCCTACTGGCTACGTAATAGCGGCGTATTTTATATTATATATTTGGTACTCCATATTTTATTATTCATATAAGCGATGGTGGCTGAATGGATAAGGATAACCGGCGTGCACGCAAAAAATCACGCGGTCCGTGTTCGATCCCGACTGGCAGCACCAATGTGGATTCCACCTTGTGGAATTTATATGTACTAGTTAAGTGACTTACCATCTCCTAACGGTGAAGGAAAACATTGTGAGGAAACCCACACCCTAGAAGAAATTCAGTGTATGTCTGATCCACCAACCCGCACTAGGCCAGCGTGAGTGTATTATGGTCTAAACCTTCTCAGCTTTCTAGTTAGAGGAGAGGAGTCCCGAGCCCAGCAGTGGGACTTAATGGGTAGCTGCTGCTGATGATGATGATGATGATGACTCCATAGTTTATATTAGTTTGGCTCCATTAAGGCCATTAATAGGCATTTTTTGTCGTATGTACATTTACATGTAAGAGTACATATTATATGTATGGTACAGATTGTATATTTGTAATGAGAATGGTTTTTACCTTCACCATAAACAACATTTATGGGTTTGGTGGATCAGACATATACTTAGAATTTCTTCTAGGGTATGTGGATTTCCTCACGATGCTTTCCTTTACCGTTACCGCCATAATAGATATGTAGTTTTGTATTCTAAGTAAATACATCGTCAAGTAAATAGTCTAGAAGATTCTCATTAGATACAGAAACGTGTTTATGAAACATAGCAACTAACTCGAAGTTGGCACTCAAGTTGTAATCAACAGGTTGATTGGCGCCTAGAGGTGAAGAGTTACTCGATAAGGACATAGCTTGTTTGTAGCAAACACCTCGGATATTACTCAGATTATTGCTTCGGTTCGGTTAGTTCGCGAGTAAATTGTGGGTAGATGATGAATGAAACTATATGTAATTCCAGAGAACAATATATCTGTGTGACAAATTAACATAAATCAGAATAAGCATTTATTTCAACGTCCGTGTAGTGACGGATTTAGAATACCCATTTCTGCCCGTGGGTGTCGTAAAAGGCGACTAAGGGACCTAACTTTAAGCAGACAAGAGCACTGCGAGAAAAGGCAAGCAAATTACCTCCAAAATTTTTGGAGGAGATCCGTGCCTAGTATTGGGACATTTATGGGTTGAAATGATGATGATGATTTAATTCAAATACATTACAATATTATGAGTCTCATTATAAGGTAGCCACAGGAGTTTATGAGAAATCAGTTCTTTAATCTAGCCAAACATTCCACTCTAAAGCGCTATTAAAGGACACGACAAAAAACGTACCCAACAGCTGTTACAACTCACTAGGTACAAAGTTTCGGCAGTGACAAGAATCTTCACTGGCCACTGCAAACTAAACTACCACATGATTAAACTTAGCCTGAGCCAGTCCAAAATGTGCAGATAAAAAAAATTTTTTTTAGAAAGATTTTATAAACTGCCATACATGTCCTCTGCTTATGTGGACCACTCATGCACAAAAGAAGTATCCATTTAGGAAAACACCAAGTGCAGCTTGATGAGATACAAAATCTCTCTGCTCAGAAACTATGGAGGTACCTAGCCTCTACAGGACTAAACAGATAACTATAAACAACAGGACTGATCTTTTGTAGTGCCCTACAAAAGATCAGTCCTGGTCGAGGTAGTAAAAGAGCTCCAGGCCCAATAAATAAAAATAATAATAGGCAAAAATTTAAATATTTTCAGACCTATTCTGCCATGGGGTGTTAAGCATTCTCTTCACGTGTCATGTCATATGTGCCTAACATTTTAACTCGTATAATACCATTCTACTGGACTTTATTATTATGTCTAGCTTATCCGTTACAAGTTCGAAGCTATCACCAAAATAAAACTGTCTACCACAACATTGTTCGGGGATATAAATTCTGCGACATTGTTTGGAGAGAACCCAAACAGTTTTCATCGCGTGACCACATTACAAGGTCATGTTCAGTTAGAATAGGGTTGTCTTTCGAATTAGGAATATGGAGTTAAAAAACGTTGGTGATTGAAATGAAATGAAATCTCGTTTATTCATCTAGGTTACAAGGTAACACTTATGAAAGTGACAAGATAAGAATGTAACAGGTTATCCGAAAAGTAGTGTCAGCAAATTTGCCTACGTCCAGTTCGCTAACGGGGTGGAGCTATGGGAAGAACAGGCAAGAAACTACGCTACTCTTTTTAAAAAAATGGATAGTTACATTATAATTATAGTATTTACGTAGTGCTTACAAGTTCTATGGAATTTTTCTGATAATATTCTTTTAAATGACTATTCAATATTGGTTTTAAGTTATACACACACGGTGTGATGAACATATTTCTTTTTTTTGAGCAGGTAATTGGAACACTACTTACAAAAAATTTGAACTATCTGACGATGAAAGAGAGTTACCAGAGTTAATTGCCAGTTCATCTCATTACTCTACCCTGTCAGCGAACTAGTCGTAGTCAAATCGGCTGACACTATTTTTTTAAATTACCTTGTAACTTAAATGAATAAATGAAATTTCATTTCATTTGAGTCAATATCGTTTCATTAATTTAAAATATTTTTTTAAACCACGACGCGGTGACTGTGGCAAATACACGTACGGCCCGCCTGATGGTAAGCGGTTACCGTAGTATGGACGCCTGCAGCACCAGGGGGCATCATGAGCGCGTTGCCGCCCCTAAAGAAACCAATTCACTCCTTCGATGTGAGAACATTTTAGGTTCTAAGGTGTGGGGATAAACTCTTTGACGATGATTTTTCGTTCATTAATCTAAAGATGGCTATTAGATAGATAAAGCACAGCCCTATTGTTGTTAGTAATCGAAGTCGTAAGCCCGTAAACCACAAATGCTATTCCGTAACCAGAACATAAATATTACGTTTATAATACTTGTTGAAAATTTAGCAACAATATTTTGTTTTAGTTCGTTCGTGATCATTATTTTTAAGTAAGTAGAACGGTTCTTTAACTTTTGTTATTGTTACGTATGTTTTATACTTTGTTATTTTATATTTATAGGGTTGACTAAATTCGATTTGTGTTCATGGCACTTATAATCGTGTTAATATATAGATATTTTTTAAATCTATTATTGAAAAAGATAGTCGTGGTATATAAATAATTATGCATCTTCTACATTTTCTATATGTACTTGATTTTAATAATGGTCTGATGAAATCGACTCTGTCAGATACGCAGAGCGTCTTGTGCAATGTTAACATTCGACTTAGTCGATAACGTAAAATGTTTGAAAATGACATCGACCATATTTAAAGCATAAAAACATTTGAAACAAATTGAATGTCGTGATTCCAAATAGGCCCTAAGAGTATGTCGAATTCAAATTGACATTGTGCACTGTGCATATCAAAATTGGTAAGTAGTAAGATCTTCAGTGCAGCATTATAGGCTTGACACTGTTTTAGTCTTCAGGTATGACTGCGACTTTCACTCTTATTTCCATCTACGGTCTTGCCTTTTTTCTTTAAACTCTTTTATGCTAATGGTCATTTTTATCCAATACAGGATAAAAGGCTGCCTTAAAAAGATTCATGAAAATATTTGCGCGCAACTTCAGAAGCTGTGGTCGGTGCGGCGTGTACCACAATAGTATTAAAGTTAAGCTGAATTTGGTCCAAATTATAAGACATCGTGGAATGATAAATATCGAAGTACGAGTTTTTGGATTTGAGTTAACGAAAGGTCCTGCATCTATCATCAATTGTCTAAATGGTTCCTTCATTTGTCATTAATACACTCCGATCATCTAAACAGAATTGATAACATTGGTCAGCTACGCCATTACAGCTAGACTAGAATAGGGTTTTATGACTGGATTAGAATCATGTGAATCTGCATACAGCGCTCAAGATAGTTTTATGGTAAGTATGCTACTATTAAACTAGATGTAGTTTAGAAGTTTAAAAAAAAAAAAAATAGGTGTTGTAACTCGAATAGAGAAAGGAATGTTAAGCTGGTTTGGACATGTAGAGAGAATGAATGAAGGAAGAGTGACAAAACAAATATATGAGGCGAATGTGAAAGGAAAAGTTGGAAGGGGAAGACCTAGAAGAACGTACCATGACCAAATAGGTGACGTTCTAAAGAAGGGACACATCAGGAGTACCCTCAACCGGCGAGAATGCATGAAAACACTGATGAATGTTGAAGAAGCCAAAGAGGTAATGTCAGAATCGTAGCAAGTGGAAGGAAATGGTCTCTGCCTACCCCTCTGTTGGGCAAGAGACGTGATCTATATGTATGTATGTATGTATGTATAGTTTAGAAGTTGTTTGCTCGAGTGTTAATTATATGGCTAACTTCATGCATCATTATTACAACCCATAAACGTCACTGCTGGGTCCGAGTCTCCTCCATACATTGTGAAGAGAATTTAGCCTGCTATACCACGCTGGCCAGACGGGTTGGTATAAGGTTTTGTATCGAATTTTCCTTTTCTTGCATAATGTTAGAAAATTATTAATTTAAAAAAATACTATTAATTGTTGCCCAATATTGTTGAACAAATACTTCATGTTTGCTATAAAAATCGCCATCACTTATAAATTAAAATTTGGCCTCTCAAAGTTTAACCGCAGGTATTATATAATATCAAGTAGATAGTGTTGCAGTTCTGTAGCAAATGGACGGCCGGCTTGCAAACTGCAAGTATCGCGAATATTGAAACGATCTGACGTCAGATAAGAAAATTGTTTTATTTATAATCCCTTTGAAATGTGTTTCAGATATATATCTACAGAAATAAATCTATAGAAAAGAGACATGAAGAAATTAATTTGCGATAGAGTATATCAAAACGAGTGAGTATGAGTATGTTCAACAGTGAACGTCATTGGGCTAATATGATGATGATGATGATATCAAAACTGTAGGCTAACTATGAAAATTAAAGAGTCGACCTACAGTTAAGGCCCTTTTACAGGCTTCAATGCGTCACTACACTAGAAGAACCATAGACCTAGGATCCGCGCGCTACCGCAGAAGACAAACATAGCGCGGAAACGAGAGGTCAAATTGATATGCACGCTGTAAAAGAGTGAAAGAGATGAAAGATAAAATGGGATGTGCCAATATTTTTTCAATTAGGGGGCCATAGCGGCTCGCGTGTTTTACTGTCAACTCTTATTTTGCTAAAATATTTATAAATCGTGCAATAAATTGCTTAAAAGGTGTGCCAGTATCATGGTGGTCTGTTCCGTAACCAATTGTGACGTGACAAGAAGGAATAACCCAGAGAAATTTCACGTTTCTTAGGTAAATACAAAAATCTAATGAATTTTTGCAAACCTTATTTTGTGAAATTGGTGCTTTTAACTGAGCAAAAACCTATTTTGTTGGACGTATTTAGGCTTTTTCTTCGTTATGTTGATAATATTTTATGTATATACGATATATTAAAGCTTTTTTCGTGTAAAATAGGAAAATGTTTGTTGACGATAGGGCTTGACGAAATGATGACGTCATGGGTATCGATAAAAGTCGATAGTATTTTTAAAACTGTAATTATTCCGTCAATTCTTTAAATCATCGTAATATGTGCGTTAACGCCTTAAGGTAACCACTATTGTAATTGAGTGAAGCACACTAACTTATTTACATCTCTCTATGTTTTTAATACCTAGTTTTAAAGTAGTTGTTTCTCACAAATTCAGTAGATAGTACTTAAAATATCAGCTTAGTGAGTCAGGTGAGCCATTAAGTTAGTGATATTTTTGTCTTTTATTTTAGGTTTCCAACGAAAACAGCGTCACGTGACAAATGGATACGTATTATAAATAGACCAGACTGGACCTCAAAAAAATATTCAACTACTTACATATATATAAAACATTAGTTAAAGCTTTCCTCGATAAATGGGCTAACCAACCCAAAGATTTGCTGTATTTTCACAATTATTTGTTATATAAATGTTTTCCGAATATAAAGATAAAAAAAAATATTATGTTATACAACGTGTTTAAATATCCTGTGATTGTAAACCATCCAATAAATTTTCTATCATTAAGTACAGCTATATAGAATATAATCGATCAGATATATTGTTTTAGTTCATCATGACATTGACCATAAAAAACTTAGGCAGTAAGGTTTATGGCCTGCTTTCTTACTCTTCAGCAGCCCATTAAGCCCCAATGCTGGGCTCGGGTCTCATCTCGAGAGCTGAGAGGGTTTAGGCCATAATCCACTTACGCTGGCCTAGTGCGGGTTGGTGGATCAGACATACACATAGAATTGCTTCTAGGGTAGATATGTGGGTTAATGGGTTTCCTCACGATGTTTCCCTTCACCGTCAGCAGATGGTAAGTCACTTGACTAGTACATATAAATTCCACAAAGTGGAATGCACATTGGTACTGCCGCCGCATTGGGTTCGAACTAGGACCGCGTAATTTGCACGCAGGTTCCTTATTCATTCAGCTACCTTCGTTTCTTTTTTGCGTTCTTACTATGGCTATATATATATGGTCTTAAAACTAAAAGATAGCGGTTTGGAAAAAAAAAATTGCCTAACAGCACAATTTTACCCGATAGCATGAAAAGTTAACTTGTTGTAAATGCTTCTTAAAACAAATTGTTGCGACATTATTCAAGAGTTCAAGACGCTCAATTACACACCGAATTCATAAGCTCGATAATCCCAAGTGCAGAATATCGATAGTGCACAACAGTCCGTTGCAATCACTATTTTTAACTCACACATTGACAATCACTCAATTGTGTTTTGGTCTCGCCTATAATCTGACATTGTTTATCTTGTACATACTAAATCTATGAGAAGAACACTAATTATTAGGTAAATTTTGATATCGCTGTCAACTATTTGAAAATTGAAATTTAGTCGCTCATTTTCAAACATTTGACAACGATATATACAATAGGCTGAAATGATGAAAATGATGATGATATGGTGGAAATTCCTATGACTTCTTCATTCTCTTGTAGACTCTCTGATCCTGCTATTTTTTTATTTTGAAACATTTCTTAGTAAGAAGCGCTTAAAATACGCAAACTTGTAATGTGCTTAAACTAAAAAGTTATACTAAATTAAGAGACAAGTCGCCAAATACTTGAGTTGTTGAATGTTCAGCAGAATACGAGAACTACAGCTTCGTATTCAATGCTAGTACTATGAGTCTACTTATAGTATCTCTCACTCAGTAGGTATAAATTATTTCGGAATAATCAACGAACGAATGTATTGTACTTTGTGTATGTTAATTGTATATTTGTAAAGTCTCTGGCGATACAGTGCTTGTTCTCGAATGGACATTGTCTTTTCATTAAAAAGAAAACAAATAAGAAGAAAAAACGAAGGACTAGAGGTCCATGCTCCACGTGATGGACAGATATTAGTTCGCACTGCACTTGAGTCTATAACATATAAAATTGAAGAGACCGAAGAAAAACTCATAAAAGCAGATCGTGACCCTCAAGAATGAAGAGAGAGTGCTTAAAGAACCTTAGGTTTTGTGAACAGAAAACTCAGACTACCATGATCATTTTGAAACTGGCCCGTCTGTCTGATAAATTCTGATTAAAAAAATATTTTTTTGGGTTTCATAGTTTATATAGCAAAAACGTAACCCTTACAGAATGGGAACCTTTTATTTCGTGTTTCTGTTAGGTAAAAAAAACAGGCAATATTCTTGCTGATTATATGCAGCAAAATTAGAACAAAAATACCAAACTATAGTGACACTATGGAGTCTACAACTCATGGTAAGGGTTGAATAAATTGTGATTCGTCGTTGGCGGGATTAATGCGACGGAAAGCTCTCAACCAGCCATGAAACCGCTCCGCCAGTACTTTTAGAGTTATTTAGATTATCTTTACACTTGATTATGATTCTTCAAAGGACATAAATGATGTAATTACTTTTAATTTCAGTCATATATTTGGAATTATGATCAGCCTGTTCCATTTTATAATAATGCTGTATTAAGGTCGGTTTAAAGCTAATATTTGATGGAAGCTGGTGTTTAATGAGTCAATTATTAATTACACCATTATTTTCTATTTTTATAGAAACGCTCCTTGGCACAGCGTGAGTATATACGACTATTGCGAAAGAGGTAATATAAAATAAATAAAATAAAATAAATTTATTTCAGACCATTCATAGCGTCCATAAGTTGTTGCTGTATTATGATGATGGAATCTCAGCAGCCAGTAGGACCTTTTGAATAAAATAGGTAAATATTAAGGTAGTAGATAGATATTAATTACGTCCTCATAATATTATTGAGAAACTAGGAATGTAAAAGTTAAGCAGAAGAAAGAAATTAAGCAGTAGAAAGAAGTAGAAACATGGTTTTGCTGGATTTACCTTAGCTGCATTAGAAGATGCTTTTAACTGCTCATGGATAAAGTCAATCAATCAATCAATCAATCATCTTTATTTGCGAATATGGGTACAATAGTGATCTTACAAATATATGGTTTCCTCCTTACTCCACCAAATAGGCATGCAAACATTTTTGGATACAATAATAATAGAATTAAAAAAAATTGAACGAAGTTGGGTATATTTATGGCCCGGTCTAGGGCCCTTCAGTTTTCTGAGGCAGTAATTATAGAATTGTCATCCAAATAGTCCTTTAATGAGTAATAGCACTTATTTATTAGAATTTTTAATAACTCCGTTTTGAAATTGTCCAGATTCAATGTTTTAATTGTCGGTAAAAAGTCGGTTCTTTAATATCAGTGCCTATTGTTATTACTTCTAGTTATATTCTTTTAAGCTACTTATGTAACTTTTCTTCAGTCCAATATAACTGTAGGTCAAAGAAGTGCTGGCCACACCTGTTACTAATGACTGAGTAATGATTAAGCCTTTATACAAGCGCCTGCCAATTCAATAACATCAAATAGTGTTTACACCACAATTAAAAATTAATCAGGCGTTAAAAGCCATATAGTTTCACTTATGGTTATACAAAGAAACAATTATATTCTAAGCCTCAGTAGTATCACAATATTATTTCCTTTATGTTTCGTAAAAGCTTATGAAACCCCAAACACCTTGTGTTACAAATGCCTTCAAGTAAAACATTTATATTCTAAGAGGAAATAACACAATTTACTAAACCTACAAGTGGACAATGAGTGGCAGATGTCAGCCACAACTTAGTGCTGATTCATACGCCACTCGTAAAACTATACCAAGTTTGTGGGTTTACGAGTTCTTGTCTCGGTAACGGCTTGTTGGACTACAAATATACGGTAAATAAGATCCAGTCCTTGGTGAAAATAAGTCTGAGAGGCTGTTCAAGTTTTTTGTAGCCGAAACTTAGGTTAGAATATTTAATAATTACGTAGTTTTTATCTTGCTGTCAAGCAACTATGTTGTTTTGATCATATTAATTTGCATCAAACAACTTTTACTCTATATCTATTGGGCGTAGTTAATACTACTAGTACAATTTGTTCTAAAACTTACAAATTTAATAAAATAATGTTTCCATACAATATTTGTTTGAATTATTAAGAGGGGACGCGGTCTGCGAGAAATTTGAAAAGTAGGTATTTGAAGTAGCTATTGCTGTTGCGTTGAGCCTGAGATTTAAATGTGTGAGTGGATGGTCCACATGCGTAGTAGCTCCCTCCCCCCCTCCTCCCCACTAGCATCTTTCCCGCGCCCGTGTACCGGCGAGTCGGCGAATCTACATTTTGCATTTATTTGGTTTTTGAAATTTGGACCGATTTAAGCAAAAGTGATCCAATCAACACAAACCTCATTTTGAGATATTTGACTTTAAAATTCATTGCAGTATTTCTCTGGCTGTCAAAATGAGGTTTATGTTGATTGGATCATTTTTGCTTAAATCGGTCTATTTGATGTCATCGTGTTACTTAGTTACCTACACGTTGTTATTATTGTTTTTACGTGTATGTAAATAATGGAAAAAATCGTAGTACTTACCTTATCTCTATTTAAGATTTATAAAATATTTTATCGCTAACTAAAATGTCCTGAGGGTTCTGTTCGAATTTTAATATAATTTTAGTTTTTATTAATATCATTGTAATGGTAATTAAGATCATTGTGGTATTCGTAAATCAAAGGCACTCCTAATACACCAAGAGAATAATTATGGTAAAAGAAGAGGTAGCATGAAAACAATTTTCAGAAGAAACTAGATTGTCCGTCAACTTGGTTATTCGTCAACAACAATAAAAGTTTATAAGCTGCAAGTCTTGATGAACTTGTAAAATATTATGGCTCAATAAATATACAAATAAAATATCGGTATAAAATTTCTGAAAAACTCCCGAAAATGGAATAGAAACTAAAAAAATATGTCTTATTTTGGCAAAATATCGAACCGAGACCAGCAGTGAGACTTAATGGGTTGCTGATGATGATCGAACTTATCTAAACTAGATATTTCTTTTCACGAATGGCCTTTGCTTGAAATAATTTACGGGATCACACAATTTACCCGTAAGCGAAAAGACGGAAATGACGATAGAATAAATGTCCTATTTATTGTTTTAAATTCTTTTTAGGGTTCTATAATCTATACTTCAAAAGGAAAAAAAACGAATCATTATAGGATCGCTCCGTTGTCCGTCTGTCTATCAAGAATATTTTTCTCAAGAATGCGTAAAGAAAGAAAGAAAGAAAAAATATTTATTTTTGTTCTCACAATACATAATGCCAAAAAATTAAATAAATAGCAATTGTATCTTAACGATTACTTATTATATATATATATATATATATTATTATATATTGCGAGTCAAAAAATGGTCTTAGCTCAGCATCATGGCTGTCTTGAAAAAGATCAAGACAGCGCTGGTATTCTGCTAAGACCAAATTAGTGAGACGGACGGACGTACACTGTCGACTATAAATGTACATAGAATACAATTATGCATATAATATATATATTCACAAAAACTTAATATGTATAAATAAAATAAAATAAAAAAACAATAAAACAAAATAAGAACAATAAATAAAAATTGTAACAGTTGAAGCGTGGAATAAGAATTGAAGTAGGTATGACATTTTTTTTTTTTTTTTTGATGACATTGACAGAACTTGTCAACTGCAAATCCGATGCAACACGAAATAACTAAACGTTTTAATAAAGTTATACAATGAAAAATTAAATCTAAACAAAATCAAAAATCTCTTTGCAACAAACAAGTGAAGTGTTCTGTGTAACTTAACTATTTTTTAAAAGATTATTGGCACATCAACGCCTACCGCCATTTTCATCCTACCGTTTCTGATGATTAAGTAAATGTAGTTTGAATTTTTTCCTACAAGTTTGGACAGATGTTAACTTGCGGAAAGGAGGCGGTAGGTCATTCCAGCAGCGAGTGGCGGCCAGCCTAAAACTCCCCCGGAAGGCAGCAGTGTTATGCCTGGGTGCAATCAGCAGGTACGCGACAGCCCGTGTTTTGTAATTGTTGACGTCACTCGACCAAGCAAGCTTTTTATACAAATACTCAGGCTTTCCAGTTCGTATGATACCGAAGAGTAATGTAGCCATGTGAAGCTTCCTTCGTGATGACATCTTCAGCATGTTCGAGTCGTTAAGATAAGGCGTAACATGGGAACGCGGCGGCACATAGAAACAAAACCGCGCGCATGCATTTTGCACTCTCTGAATGAGTCTTTCTGTTCTACCAAGCAAGCAGTTACCGTAGACTGTATCTGCGTAGTTTAGCTTCGACAGTATTAGAGACTCACACACTGTAATACGCATTTCTACACTAATATATGAACGGATTTGATATAATAGCTTTAGACGATAGAAACAATTGCGGATGCATTCCAGGATGTGCGTTTCAAATTGTAGTAAACTGTCAAACATTACCCCAAGATTGCGTGCCTCTGCTACTTGTTCTACTTGACAACCAGCAACTGTGATGACAGGATTGAAGCTTTGAATTTTTGTTTTTATGTTTTTAGAGCCCATAATTAAAAACTTAGACTTATTGGGATTAAGAACAAGTGAGTTTCTAGAGGCCCAATCTGAGATACTGTCCAAATCTGCATTAATTTTGTCAACAGCTTCCAAAGCAGGCACGAGCTCTGGTCGAAAGGAGATATAGAGCTGAAGGTCATCAGCATAGAGGTGGTAGTTGCAGTATCTCAGGGAATTGGTTATATCTGCTGTGTAAATGATAAATAATAATGGTCCGAGGATAGATCCCTGAGGAACTCCTCTGGACACTGGAGACAGTGATGATGTAATATCACCATCTTGTCCATTACTGGAGAGCTGGACAAATTGCTGCCGATTGCTTAAGTAGCTATCAAACCAACGAACTGATTTCTGGTCACAACCATAATAAGATAGTTTTGACAGCAGTAAGGAAATATTGATACATTCAAAAGCACGCGAAAAATCTAATAGTGTAAGAAGAGTCCCCATTCCCCGATCCCGGGCCGCAAGTATATTATCTGTTATATCGATCAAGGCTGTTGCAGTACTGTGACCACTGCGAAAACCGGATTGCTTCTCGGGTAATAACTTTGATTTCTCTACATAGACCTTTAGCTGATTACAAACTATTTTTTCCAAAATCTTAGACAAACATGGCAGTAAACTAATTGGTCTTAGATCTTTAGCAGACTCTGGATTAGTTATTTTTGGAATAGGTCTAACTCTAGCTATTTTCCACAGATTGGGGAATGTGGAGGAAAACATAGACCAATTTATAATGTGAGTGATGACAGATAAAGTGTGTGGCAAAGTCAAGATCAGCATATCTAGAGAGATTTCATCAACTCCTACCGCGTTTGACTTAATACTCTGAATAACTTTCAAAACTTCCGTATCACTTGTTGGCTGAAAATGAAAGTTCCCTGTGCCATATCTATGAAACTCAAAGTATGTGAGGTCAGACAAAGCAACATTTCCATTACCAGGTACATTCAAGAAGTGACTATTTAAAACCTCAGGGTCATTACAAGCAGTTGGCAGATCAGAACTTTTATGCTTATATGAAACAACTGATTTAATGTTGCTCCAAAGCTTTTTGGGATTGTTAATGTTTTTATTTATATAAGATTCAAAATAAGCATGTTTCTCACTATCAATTCCTGTCTTAACTATATTTTTAAGCTGTTTATATGTGTTATGGTGTGATGCAGACCTAGTTGACCTAAATTGTTGGTGATACTTGTTTCGCAGCGCAATCATATCCTTAATAGTGTCCGTAATCCAAGGGTATGATTTTTCTTTTATCAAAACTCTTCTCTGAGGGGCATGGAGGTCAAATAGAGTAAGCATATAGGAGTTAAAAGTGTTGATCATAATATCAATATCCTGCAGTCTTGTAATATAGTTCCAATCCATGTTGCAAAGATCTTTATAAAATATATCTAAAAGTATGTCTTTCATAGGCCTGTAACTCACCCATTTAGGTTTAGGCTTCACTGTCCTAAAATTTAACTCTACTGTTACCATAGCGTGTTGTCCCAACTCTGGAATGTGTGTGACTGTGGTCCCACAAACCCTAGCGTCTGTACACACTATATCAATAAGAGTTTCACTGTGGTCAGTGAAATGGGTAGGCTCAGTGATTATGTTGCCAAGATTAGTGCTCTGAAGGAAATTATTTAGTTGTTTAGTTTTATTATCATTAACGTCTAGAACATTGATGTTGAAGTCACCAAGCAGGAGTATTTTATCAACACGGACAAAAGAGGACAAGCTAGCTGTAATTGCATCGAAAAAAATGTTGACATCAAGCCATGGTGGTCTGTAGGCCGTACCAACTATGATACTTTGAGAGTTGACTGTTAGCCTAACCCACATTTGTTCAACTATTGAGCTAGGTGGGTGGGTTACAGTCCGGACGTTGAGACCTCGCCGCACATAGAACCCGACCCCGCCGCCACGACCTCCACGCACATGTCGTGGGCGCGGCGTATGTCTCAGTCGATAGTCAGGCACTGCGGGCGCACGACCATCCTGCCCCTCCCTAAGCCACGTCTCATTGATTGCCATGATGTCAACAGAAACATCATTCATAGCTATGATAAACTCTTCTTGTCGAGAGCCCAGAGAGCCAGCATTAAATAGACCTAAACGCAACTTTTTATCTTTTTTCATTTTAACTTAATATTATAAATACATAGGTAACATGAAAGTATAAAACTCAAATTATGTTTATATTGTAAATTATAAATACTATTGAATTTAGTATATTTTAATAGTTCCTCATATTCCATAAAATATTGGAATTTGTAAATATAATTGTTTACTACTTTGTAATTTACTATTTGAGAATGAAATAAACATTGAAATTGTTTGTTATAAGTTAAAATATAAATAGCATACAGTAATCCACATAAAAATTGTTTAAAAGGTAGAATTATGATCACAGTAGTGATACCAATACAGTTCACTTGTTTGTGCTTAATGAGAATGTAAATATATAGTTTATAAAATAATATTAATAATGTATAATGCCCCTTCAATAAGAATAGACCAAATATTGAGATGGAGATGATGCTATAGTCCATACATTTGGACAGAAAATATAGTATATGAGTTATAGATATGTACCGTTTGTGCCTTCCACAGTTAGTGGTATCTCTGGTTGGAGTTGAGAATATAAGCTCACATATATATACACACCCAACAGAAATATACTTATAAGTAAAACTTCTAATTAAATAACATGAATTATATACATTAATAATACCTATACGACAACAAAGGGTAATGAGGTACAACTTAATTATTGTCTTTAGTGTTGTTGTCAGTAGGAAAAACACGCTGGAGGTCTCCATCGGTACGTATACTGTAGGTACGCTTACCATCGCCCTGCTTCGTATATATCCTACCGCGTTTTGTCCAGGTATATCGCCAGCCGAGCTGTTCAGCACCTTGACGAGCGCGGTAAAAGAGCTGCTTATTGTATCGCGTGAGCCTTTCGTTGAGATAGAATCGGCGCGGCGGGGCTGTTAGACCGAGGTCAGCAGAGGTGGCTCCGCGGCGCGTGCGTGCGCTCTGCAGCAGTTCGTCGCGCAACGCGCGGCGCGCTAGACGCACCACGACGCGGCGCGGGCGCGCAGTCTCGCCGCCCGTTCTGCTGCGCTCGCCCTCCGTGCTGCTGCCGACGCTGCGCTCGCTCGCAGGAGCGATGGGGCCCACTCTTTCGGCGAATATGATGTCGCGAGCTTCAAGCGACACTCCTAATTTCCTGGCTACGAGCTCGACGGTGTGGACAACGTTCTCGCCACTGCCCTCCGGGAGGTTGGAGATTTCCAAGTCACTATGTAGTAACTCTTGCTCCCGATCGTTGAGTTCCATTTTAAGGTCCGCCACCGTCTGGTCAAATTTACTCTGTAAATCCTCAGAGGCGGCGCCACCCTGCCGGTTCTCCAGTGATACGATTCTGCTCTCCAGCCCATCGACTCGATTACTGCAGGTAGATACAGTCTCCCGGAGATCAGCTACCTCCTGTCGAAACTCCTGAAATTGTTTTTTCAGCTCTTCTCTCATCTGTTGGAGCTCCTTTCTAAATTCCCTCATCTCGTATACAAGGTCGGGCTTGTCTATATGGTCAATGGATTCCACATATGAACCCCCGCTGCTTGTGGAGTTAGGAGTATCCAGGTCGGTCTCCTTGACTATTTGTTTCGCTGATATTTTTTTCCTGCAGCATTGGCATCGCCATTCTTCCTTAGGCATTAACTTCAGCTGAGCACACGCAAGGTGGTAATTGTTGCTGCAAATACTACACACAGCGACATCTTTTGCAAATTTACCACAGGTCGCGCACTTCGCCATATCAACAAAGTAAGCTTAAAAAAATTAAATAATAAAATATAATATAATAAAATAAAAAAAAAAAAAAAAAAAAAGCAAAGTTAGCTAAGCGTAGAGGTATCAATCAATTTTGGGACGAAACCCTAAAAATACTCCGGTCTGCAATCCCTTGGAATATAATGAAAGATCAGAGTTCTAAGTAAATGCAAGATATGAAAAGATACAGCCGTTTATGCTCCATTTTTGCTGCATATCTTGACGATCAAAAAAGTCAAAACCTATAGGGTACTTCCCCTTGACCTAGAATCACGAAATTTGGCAAAAAGCAATATTAAGTTGCACAAGTAAAGCAAAAAGTCCGAAAACCGTAATCGTGTAGTTATATTATTATCACTGAATATATTAAAATTTTATTGGAACGGGTATAAGATGATACTCGTAAATAAATTGAATAAGAAAGAGAGTTTATTCCGGACTGATGTGAACTTTACGTGAATGTTTATTGTAACTTATAGCTATCCCGTTACCTTCTAATATCTTACAATTTAATCACAAATAATAATAAAAATGTATAATCGTACGGAACCCTCGGTGCGCGAATCCAACTCGCATTTTGCCAGCTATTTTAAATAAAATACCCACAACCTACACCTCTCTTGCATCCATTATAATGCGTGTATATAAATATACTTGATAAGACTAGTCTTACTTTTAGAGCAGCTAAATCAAATCGTTGCGACCTGATCTGATAATCTTATTAACTTAATAAAAAAGTCGGAAATTAACCTTACAGTTTCACAATTTAATAAATAAAAACAGTAAATCGTCAACATCGACATTGATGGACATCACTACAGTATCGATAAAAAAATATCGACAGATACCACTTCCCTAGTCATATACATGTAAGTAACCCCCCATACCTCAAGTCACCCCCGAAGAGTGCGATAAAGACAGCTACAGCTCAGACAGATTTTAAGACAAAAAATTTTACGAAATGGACGTTTCGTATTCCCCTATTTTCTCCTCGAAAACTGAGCGGATTCAATACTTTTTTACATGAAAAATTCCAGAAAGAGTATGACTAGGTTCCTATCATTTTTTTTTATGGAAATAACTAATAGAATTCCTCTGGTAGTCCTCTAATTACGACATTAAAAATACGGCAATTTTAGCAATATTTGGAGGCTCATATTTTCTTTATTAATAATTTTTGAAAAAAAGGAAATGATAGGGACATGCCTATAGCTGAACTTGAATTTTTGAGCTAAAAAAAATTGCCTTTTAGACATTATTCAGGGAGAAAACAGGGGAATACGTTTGTATGAAGAATCGTGCGCCGCGTTCCCTCTTAAGTACTTAAAATGAGAACATAGAAATGAAAAACAAAAACACAAAATTTAAGTGAACACAACGTCACTGTTTCGTCCGACCGGCTGTGGCTACCTATTGTGACGATTTCGAACAAACACCAGCTGCACAAGAAACCTCTTACCTCCCTAAAACTTTCTAAATGTAGAACTTTATAGATGATACTATACGAGCACCGAGGGATCAACTTTAGCTAGCTATGCACGTCCAACATACAACCTACAACGCAGACATGATCTGCCAAAGGAATTAAAACTTAACTGGAAAAGAACTAAGGTATAAATTATTTTTTCTTTGGGAGTATTTTTGCAATTTACCTCTTGGCATAACATTACTGAAGCCTTAATATTTTCGAAGGGTCATTATTGAAAAGACAAAATTCGGTATTTTGAAATTTTCTATATAATATTTGGAAGATTTTAATAATTTATGACCCTTAAAGCTTTTGATCGTTTCAAAAGAATTTCAATTGTTCGTGTTTTACTCGCCTTTGATTTCTAAATATATCTCCAATATTAAAAGATTGGCGGCATTCTAAATTACTTTTTGGCTTCATAAATCTGTAAATGGTTTTTTTAGACATTTTAAATATATATTAAGAGATAATAATCATAATTATATCTATTAGGGATGTTCAGTTGCTCTTAATGTTATTGTAATATCTTATTTGGTAATGACTGACAACAATGAGTTTTGAATTTCCAATGAAATTAGGTTTCGTTGTTAAATATGTGAGGATATTATGTCTGGTAGTAGGTTTCCTGCCTTTCCAATTTGAATTGGAGACCAGGCCAAGTACCAGAAAACTATTCCACAACAGTGATTGTACCTTTGTACAAGAGAAAAGGGTCATAACAATATTGTAAAAACTACCACGGAATTCCTTTTCGGAGTCGGCAAACCAAATTTAACTGTCGGTTGAAAAAGATATGATAAGATATGGGATTCGGAACCTGGATTTAGAATGGGACTTACAGACTAAGTCTTTTACTTACTCTGTTTAGCTGATAAGTATTTGGCACTTTCGTAAGTTTAAAGAACTGTGAGCTGCATGTCATAAACAATCAAATCATCTTTAAAGTAATTTCTATCATTTCAATATACTCTATATCCTTTACCTTCAGTTCACCAGACTGTTGCGTCGCTAATTTAATACTGTTAGTAACCTGATTATGGCCAGGCACGGCCAACTCCATACTAAATATCTCACCGAAATTAAACCTTATATACTGCAAAATACAGCACATTCACACTGCACGTTAAATACGTGTTTTTGTATGAAACATTTTGTGGTTATCGATAAGCGGTGTGCAGATATCGTGTCTCAATTCGATTGTTTGTGGTGAAGCGATGCTTGATGTGATGATTTTGAGCACTTACGGATAATAATTGGAAGAATTAAGATAATTAAATACTTAATTTAATATTCTTAACAAGCGTTTGTATTGTTATTGCATTTAATTTTATTATCGTGTTCAAGATTTGTTCAAAATACAGCAACCCGTTATTGGCTCACTGCTGGGCTCGTGTCTCCTCTTCTCTATCTAGAGAGCTAAGGTTTAGAACCCAATATTTATGAATCCAAATTATCCCAATTCAATCTCATTCTTCTAATAATATGTTTAGTTGGCTCATAGTATGTTTTTTCAAGCACAAGTGGTACCTAATCGATTTGATTTATCTATTCTGACTGACCTGATGACTGGCCTGTTGGTCTAGTGGTTAGTGACCCTGACTGCTAAGCCGGAGGTCGTGGGTTCGATCCCCACCCACCCATACTAATGTGAATGTGGTAGAATGTGGTAGAATATTATTATATTATATTATTCTATCGACAAGTCAAATTAGTACATTGATCACGTGATATATAGGTACATAGACATAGCTTACGGATGTGTTTAAATGTATTGAAGTGGCATTTAATTATTTCGGATAGAATCAGTGATTTCCCACTTGTCATGGGGGGCGTACGACTACCCACAGTTTGATTAAATTATTTCCAAATGTAAGCTTTTTGAATATCGTAATAAAATTGCTTCCATTCAGTACTTAAGCCGAAGAGTAAGTGATTCATCAATCTTTATCAAGGACTTACTCGATATAGGCCTGACGTTAAAATCTAAAGATAAAAAAGGTACTTTGAGAAATTCGTGACACACTGCCAAGTTAAATTTTAATTAAAATTAACTTAGTCTAACTTCACTTGACTTATAAGCTAATTAAAATAGTATGAAAAATATAAAGATTAAGGATGTAGTGATATGACGACTACCCTCGCGCAAAAGGTAACACAGTATAGCTCACTCTCACTCAACGTAGTAGAGTTCAAATTGGTTAAGCACAGTTGGTTAGTTTTCGATTAGAATTTCTTCATCAAAATGTGTTTTCTAGTCAAGTCTATTAAAGCAGAGTTGAGACAAAAAGGAAAGCGAACGTGTCATCATAATCGTTCATCCTATAGACTATTGCTGAACATATGCTTCATATAAAATTTTTCACGGAGTGCGGATCTGTGCCACTTCTAACACGGTTCCTCGCAACTTATACTAGGTCATTTGTCCATTTGTAGATATGTTATAAGCAACAAATATGATAAAATAAAAATAACCTTTAATTTCTAATCATCATCATCATAATCACCGGGGCACGGGTCTCCTCCGAAGAATATGGAGGGAATTTGGCCTACTACACCACGCTGGCCAGACGGGTTGGAATAGGATTTCTTTCGTTACATAAAGTGATTACAATTTTTGACTATCTACTCTGGATATCTATCATTATTATCATTCATAATATCGTCATATTGTCTTTCCTTTCCTGTAGACCAGGGCTAAGTGGTTTTAAATTCAATTATGATTTTACAACGAGCTTAAAAATATCTATAAGTTTATTGTATGAAACCAAAATTGCTCATAATATTTTATATAAAATATTCAATACAACGATATGCGGGTGACGTGTTTGTCAATTAAAAAAAGGGTTCGTGGCGAGCAAATATTTGTCGTGTTCGTGTGTTGACTCGCGTTTACTGTCGACCGACTAATGGCTGCGAGCTCTTTTTACATGTGGCTGTTGATCAATGGTAGCTCCTATACATTAGCATATCGCGCTGTCAATATAAAACAAGCATAAGATGAGATTTGTCTACCTCGAAATTTCGATCTACTACTTATTATTTTAAGGTTCAAATTTACCCTCCATTGATTTTTAACATAAAACTCTTTTTGATTGTTAGTGCGATATATTTTAGGCATGTTTTATATAAAGACAACATCAGTATTTAAGGGCGTAGCTATAGTTTTCACATTGACCTCCAAGGGTTAAAAAAACTTGATTTTGTCCGAATGCCACACTACAGAAGATTTAATAATGCACGAATATGATGTTTTTATGTGTTTATGCATCATTAAATTCTGTGGCAATTGTTGTGATTTTTATTTAATTCATATCCGAGAGGAGTTTATCCAGCAACGAAGAAGCGTAAGGTGTAAATTAATATACCCACTTGTTAAGATTTTTTTTAAATATTGGACTTTTGGATTTCTAGACTTCTAAGCTTGGTATTTATTTTTAGGTTTTAAAAGGCAAGTGGGTCCTATTGGTTAAAAAAAGTTGAAGATGTGGTCGATAAACTACTTAACCGTTTAGGTAAATAATGTGAAGTACTGAGAAATGTATGCTTATAGCA
The DNA here is from genome assembly GCA_905147015.1 of Laspeyria flexula. Classification (NCBI taxonomy): domain Eukaryota; kingdom Metazoa; phylum Arthropoda; class Insecta; order Lepidoptera; family Erebidae; genus Laspeyria; species Laspeyria flexula. The sequence goes on along the minus strand of LR989958.1, from coordinate 14,772,952 downwards.
TTATAAACTCCATAGTTATTTGTAGTATTGATCGTACTATTAAACCGTATCACCCACACATACAAACACAATATTCATAATATAAATTCGTGTTAAACTTCAAGCTCTAATTCCAAAGTGTTGAACGATTGTGGTGAACTCAACCATACACGCTAGTACACACCACAGTACTGTCGCGTTTCATTCAATGTATTTGTACTGCTGTAAAAAGCATTTATTACGAACTTTTGTTTGTAAAATTTTGTTTACTGTATTAATAAATCTTTTTAGGCTACTTGTACTATATTTTGAACACTATCTTAGTTTTTAAGTAATATTAATAAGTAGGATAAGTTCTTTCCCATTGTTTTTAAATTCGACACCATTGCATTATGTTAAATATCTGTAATGATGGATGTATGTACGGAAATAAATAAATAAAATATATTTTTTTTTATACCACGACGGACGGTGGCAAACAGACGTACGGTCCGCCTGATGGTAAGCGGTTACCGTAGCCTATGGGCGCCTACAACACCAGGGGCATCACGAGCACGTTGCCGACCCTTAAGAAATAATTACTGAATAAGAAGTAAAACCTAGACAAATACGGTCAGCAACAAAAAGTAAACATATCCAAAATTTCAAAACGCATGTATACTGTAGAATACATAAATAACTTATCAAGACTTGTGTCAGAATTAAATGTACGATGATAATTCAATTCTGGCACTAGTTTTGTTCAGTAGTTTAAATACGTATGCTACGGTATACATTTAAAATATGGGTATGTTTAGCTACTTTAGTTGCTGACTGTACATAGAAATTTTTGTTAACATGCCACGCGAGTAAAGATGAGGTGAAAAACTAGTTTATAATAAACAAATAAACCTCATATTTTCATCAGCAATCCATTAAGTCCCACTGCTTGGCTCGTCTCTCCTCTAACTAGAGAGCTGAGAGGGTTTAGGCCATAATACACTCACGCTGACCTAGTGCGGGTTGGTGGATCAGACATACTCATAGAATTTCTTCTAGGGTATGTGGGTTTCCTCACGATGTTTACCTTCACCGGTTGGCAGACGGTAAGTCACTTGACTAGTACATATAAATACCACAAAGTGGAATCCACATTGGTACTACCAGTCGGGAGCGAACTCGGACCGCGTGATTTGCACGCCGGTCCCTTATCCATTCAGCCACCATCGCTTCCTCAACCTCATATTTTGCGACCAATGTATTCAATGTAAGGTCGAATAATCGCATCGATAGTCATAATATATTATAGCTATCGTATAAATGATGAGAACCACTATCAATGTTCGTGACTTAGGTACCTTTTGTGCTATATATTTCTCGTTATTGATTATCGTGTGTCTCTCTATAAAGATTTGTTACTGTCTCGTAGAACAGCAAATAATTTGTTTTATTGCACGTTGCCATAATATATTATTATATTGGTTAAGTCTTATATTTGTCAAATCGGCAAGTAGTCAAATAGGTATGATATTGGTCATATCTGTAGTTCGTCAAATCGTTTTTTGTACAATTACAAAATTTGCCTAATACTTTATTCGTTAAGTCAATGGACAGTCGATGAAAAGATGCGTTTTGAATTAACAAATTACTTGTAGAAACTTAGAGAAAGAAAGCGGCCTGCAGTAGGTTCCTATATAAATACCTAGTATTTAGGATGAAAAATAGTACTACTTATAATAGTTAACTGTAACTAGAGAGCTGAGAGGGTTTAAGCCATAATCCACTCACGCTGGCCTAGTGCTGGTTGGTGGATCAGACACTCATAGAATTTCTTGTAGGTATGTGGGTTTCCTCACGATGTTTTCCTTCACCGTTAGCAGATGGTAAGTCACTTGACTAGTACATATAAATTCAACAAAGTGGAATCCACATTGGTACTGCCGGTCGGGATCAAACTCGGACTGCGTGATTTGCACGCCGTATATATATCACATGCTTCAAATATAATAGCCCATGCACAACTTCATATAGTCCCTATTATTACCAATTAGTCGTTCCATCAGCAAGCTAATCAAGTGCCAGGGATAATTGGTACGTCATCATTTCACACGTCTAGATAGCCTTGTTAGGGCATGCGCAGATGAGTGTGTTTTGTCCTTCGAAATTTTCAGTTGTAACTGCATAGCATTATGCTCATGAGACACTGTTGTCAGGACTACTAAAGTTAATGGTAAATGGGAAGAGAAGAAATATCTCGAAAATCACATATACATGCAGCGAGCAACGGGTACATTAATTATTATTATAAAATAAACAAAAATGCTATTGAATTTAATTTGTATTTAAAATATTTATTGTTTATTCATTTATGACAGGAAAAATGTCGCTGGATCTGTCTGGATACGGAAGGTGGAGGATCGAGTATTATGGAACGTGTTAGGAGAAGCCTATCAGGCAGGCTGTAGGGCAGCTGCTACTGCCTGTTTACCACAAAGAGATTTGTAAAAAACATATCTTAGAAACTGTCTCAAGTCTGTAGAGGCACTTATAACAGCAAGTTATAACCGATTCCATTGAATTTGCACGGCAAGATTGTATGTAGAACATTTGCCTCTCATGGGAATCAAACTTGGGAATAATGGTAGAACAATGTTTTAATAGGTTATGGAGTTAGTCGAGCTGAACGGACGGTTGGCAACAGTTTAAAAGTTATATTTAGAATTTAGGTTGAAGATATGGTAACTGTAATGGTAATATGACTACTTAATGGTACAGTGATCGTTTTATTCAACTACTAAATACGATGCTTCGAGTTTGATTTCTAAAATTTCAAATACTTAGGTACCTTTTTTTTTGTATAGTACACAATTATTTGTTATAGAGTCTTCATGGTTATTTCATTAACATCAGCGACCCATTAATGTCGAACTGCTGCGCTCGCGTCTCCTCTTCTCTATCTAGAGAGTTGAGGATTTAGGCCATAATCCACACACGCTAGCCAAATGTAGGTTGGTGGATCAGACATACACTTAAAATTACTTCTAAGATGTGGGTTTTTTCAGGATGTTTTTCCTTCACCTTTAGCAGATGGTATGGCTGTTTCACAAGACCTATGGTCTACGGCTCCAAACCAGAGATGATTTATCTATAAATCGCACCAATATTTGTCTCGTGTGGTAACCAACCATCTTAAAAACTACGAAATAGTGAAAAATCAATAAAGCACACGTCATTGACCATATGTCTATTTACTATATTATATTCTAGCCTCCAATTTAATGTAATACGGGTTAATACATTGACTCCCGCATCACCTAAGTGCCTCACCTCACCGCTCAGATATTTATATCATATTACATTGAACGTCTCGAACCTATACTAAAAGTTGGCCGCGATATCACTTCCCGCCGGTGCTATAAGAGGCCGAGGATTAAAAGAGCTTTAAGGGATTATGCTTTTCAGTGCAGCGTCACATATAGAATCGATATTATATTATATTTTGGAGAGGTCGTGTATTGAGGCATTATTCTTTTATTTTGAACCAAACGTTGTTTACTGAGAAATGTACAAAATGGTGTAACCTTTTTCTTTTAATGCATTTAATATTAAATATCTTTGCAGGCTTGTTGTTTAATAGATAGTCAATATTCAAAGTACACGAGCACAGGCATGTATTCGTTTAAAATATGACTTTATGAACTTAATCTTGTATGGTACTTTGTTATTGAAATACATTCCTATTAAAATAAAAAATAGTCGCATACCTAGCGAGACCCTAGAAACATACAAATACTAAAATTTAAAATTTAAATATTTATTTAACACAAATACTGTACAGGTTAAACTTAATGCTAAATAGCATTTTCTAACAGCCAACCTAGGGTGATGCAGAGATAAGCTATAGTAGGTGCATTCTGTGAAACAACGGAAACATTTTTAACTCATACATAAATAAAGACTAATTATACAAACATATTATTCATACATACTATATATTATAATATATATATAAATAATAATATATAATAATAATATACATAAATAAATATATATCTCGAATACATACAACTATAATATATACGAGGATAAAAACATACCTATAAGTACACTACTGGTATTTTGCGACTTTATCGAGTAAAATCTCATGAGTTTTTAGTTTAAAATTGAGTCAATTCGTAGACAGCCTGACTTCCAGAGAAAAATTACATTTATTCCAATAAAAAAAAAATTTAATGCCAAATTAAACACCTTTTTTGCGACTATAAATAAACCACACAGTTTCAAATACATTAACCCAAAATTAAAACAGCCGTTCAAATTAGTTGAATTGCTTTGGGGTAATCTCTATCAACCACACATACTCGCACATTTAAAGGTTGTCCTAAAATGAATATATTAAAAAGGGTTCTTTTAACGACCGTGTCGTTCACAGAAAAGATATGAGAACTGCCAGATTACTGCTACGTTGCCACGATAAAGAATAAAAATCTCACATAACAATTTCAACTTTATTCTTTTAAATTTAAGTTCAGTTTAGAGTGGGCTGTTTGCGGCGTTTGATTTAAAGTGTTGCAAGAATTTAATGTAAATGTTAAAGATTTTTTTGTTGTGGAAATGTTTCCGTTGGCTCAACGCGGTTTCTATAGAATTGGTTTGTAAAGGAAAATATGTACGAAAGTAGACGCTGTCAGCGGTGGAATTCACTTCCAAGAATCAAGGGCAAAATTAAATAAAACGGTGAGATAAAATATAATTTAACTGAGCTTTTGTAAGGTCGGTAGAGATATAGGTTGAAAAGTTCCCTGTTAAAAATTAAACAAATTTCTGTCAAGTATGTCTGTTACTCATGTAACAGACATACTTGACAGTAATTTTGACTGGCTTGTTGGCCTAGTCGTTTGTGACCCTGACTGCTAAGCCGGAGGACATGAGTCCGATTCCCAGCCAGGGCAAATCTTTATGTGATGCGTATGATTGTTTGTTCTGTGTCTGGGTATAATTTATCTATTATATGTATGCATTCACAAACAAAAATATATAAATGGTATATCAGTTGTTTAGTACCAATAACACAAGCAAATATAATTATAATTGCTTAATTTAGGACTAGATGGCGCTGTGTGAATGTGTGAAAATATTATTATTATAATTAAGTATGCTTTATCTTTCTTTCGTTTCATATTGTTAGTTAGAATCAAACAACAGTTAGAATTACTCCTAAGATTTTGTACAATAATATTTAGTAGTTGTATATGCCATTAAAAAGACTTTTTTGAGTGCAATACCTGAGTCGAACAAAAATATTATAGCCTTTTTCCATCACTAATCTTTTATGAGCTCAGGCTCCAGGCAGATACTAAAATCGTAGTAAAAAGCTCTTCTAGAACTGTGCGGGCTAGCCCTCAATATAGCCTGGAAAATGTCGGTCTATTACTTCTCTGTAGTTTTGTACAAGAAATGAACATTATGTAATATATTTGCCCTATTTGAAATAACCACAAAATATTACCACCGAAATCCACGTAGAGAGCAATCATTGCCAAAACAAATCAACATCTAACAGATTTGTTTTTCGAAATCGAATATGCCACATCAAATAATCGAGACATTCCATCTCTTTACAATCGAGTTGTCATCTCAACATGATGCGAAGCTAGAGTGACATTCAATCCGAGTTAATCCGGACACAATATTCGGCTATACTTTTATGCAAACGCAAGACAAGTTGGTGACAATGATTGATGGAACACTGTAAGCGGATCTGGGACATAAACAAAAGCTAAACAACCATGAATAAATGTTTACTTTATGAGTTTTCAATGAATAATTTTATCGAGATTTGTTCGGCTTCGCAAACGCACCAATCACAACCACCGGTGGTCAGGGACAGCCACTTCACAGGTTTTTTTCATACACTTTGAAAATGGATTCGTAGTAGGCACGTGGCCAGTCACCATCATAAACTACAGAGAATTTTAAAATGACGATGTTTGCAGGAACATCTTGATGCAATAAGACCTTTGCTTAGACCACGATGGTGGTGAAAAATGTTATAGACCGCCTGATCGTAAAGTAGGTTATCTTAGTTGACAGACGCCTGCAGCACCAAGAGCACGAGATTAGGTACATGCGTGTTCCGACCCTTTAAAACCCCTTCCTTCCCTAATGAGCTCTGGGGGCTTACTCTGAATTTCGACATTTAACTTAAGTCGGTTTTAATGTCGCTGTCAAATGTTTGAGAATGACAGCGACCATATCTAGATTTCGGTACATTTGACAGCGACATCAAAACCGACCAAGTCGAATGTCGAAATTCGGAGTAAGCCCCTGGATACCACTTCTTACATGCAGGCACACGACACTTTGTTATTATGGCTGTGATTTTTTGTCGGGTGGAGATACTATCCCAAGCGGGCAGCTCAGCTTGAAGCGGGTGTTATCATCTAGGGCCCCCTACCTCTCCTAGACGCAAAAATAATATAAAAAACTTTTGGCAAACTTTTAAGTTTCGCATAGATATTGAAAATATTATAACATGTGGAAACTCGTAGCCGAAGTTTTTTCTCGGACACTGTTTAATATTAAAATCACAATACATACTTATCTTACAAAATAAGTGGATAAAATTTATTAAAATAATGAAAATAATTAAATTAAACATCTACTTACATATTAAAACTATATATACAATTAATTACAAAAAAAAAAGACACTAAAACGTAAACTTAAACAATAAAAAAAAAACATATACCCCAAAGAAAACTTGTTTAGGCATCGTAATATCGGACACTATTAAATTTCTTTAAGATGATTTCGTTTTTTACCCGACTGACTCAGACCCGAGTGTTATGGGGCGTGTTAGGAGAGGCCTATGTCCAACAGTGGTCTGGAATAGGCTGAGATGATGATGATGATGATGATGACCTAGAAGGAGAGGAATGTTTTTTATAATAAATTATGAGGAACGTAAAAGATCAAAAAAGAAAGATATTTGTCACTTCACTTGGTTTAAACTTCATCCTACACTAGATGTCGCGCGGGGTTTCACTCCCGTTGTTCTTTATTTGGCCACTGCTCAGCTCCTATTGGCTGTAGCATGGTGTTATATAGCCTATATTACTCAGTGATGATATAGCTTTCTAACGGCAAAACCATTTTTGAAATCAGTCCAGAAGTTTTAAGTTCATTTGTTACATACAAAAATACAAATCTTTTCTCTTTATAATGGTATCATTGTACTAAGAAACAATGTTTACTCACACTTTCCCACACAAACGTAATAAGACGATTACCGTTAACAAACTTTATTGTATCACCACCGCGTGCATTATGCGAAGTACAAGTATTATTACTCGATTAGCTATGGTAATAACATAAAAGTTTATATATGTGTATGGTTATACGTACGGTGTAGAATTCAAAGTTTTACCATTACTCGAGACTTTGTGAGTGTATATTTAGGTATTATTACGTACGGTGGAATTGTGAGTTGTTGTATGATTTTGAATTTGATCTCTTAAGCATGATTTTCTTTAGACTGATTCCTAAAATTAGTTGGTTTATTTAGGCACAGGGATGAAAAAGGGATGAAAAATTTGTTGTCAAAAGAATCCAAAAGTCAGAAGAATCCAATAACTGTTCAGCCCCCCCTAGACAGTGTGAGAAATGCAAATCGCTGATTCTATTCAAAATATAAATGTCACTTCTATACATAAGAACACATCCCTGACATAATCTACTGACATGTCACGTGATCAGTGTACTAATTTGACATGTCGATAGAATAGACAGATAGATTCGATTGTCACTTGTTCTAGAGGGCAGATTTAGCGGAAAAGCTAAGAATTCAATGATTATATTTTTTTGTAAAAAAATAATATACGTCATCAACTAGATGATTAAGTTGTTATATGTTAATATTTTTATCTAGGTATGTAATAGGTATACTATTACGCATTGAAATAAAATATGAGATGGTAATTCCAGATTTGCTTGTACCCAAAGCCTTCAATTATTACTCTCCATCTCTTTCCAATGATAAAGCCTGATTGCCTTTTATAGTACAAAAGATACATAAAAAATGACACATCAAGTAGAACTTTAGACATAAAAACATAGAATCCGCACATTCTAAATACGTGCATGCGTTACTCAAAGCACGTCTCAGTACACGAGAGACAAACTTTTTTCCATAATCACGAATGTGGAGACGAGTTTCAGAGTTTTTATGTACTTACATACGTTGTTTAATGAGTATGTCTGTGGTTTTGTGTGTGTTGTGTCTTCAAATGCGGTGAGACTTGCTCAGAACTGTTGACTCAGAACACTTTGATCTTCTAATTTCTATCGGCAAATGAAGTAATTTTAGGCTTTGCTCCCGTCCTTCTTCTGTGGCCACTGCTCAGCTCATATTAGTATCGTAGCGTGATGTTATACTGAGTGCATAAAACGATACAACATTAGATAAGGCAGCCAATGTTAATTCTTATAAACATATTCTAATAATCATTAAATAGATTTGTCGAAAAATTTCAAAATATAAAACTACACATTATTTTTCTAGCATGACGTTAAAAGTGCGGAACAGAGTAAGAGATATTAATATGAAAGAGTCAGACATATTTAAATGAATTGAATGACGTAATGACAACATATGATCAACGTAGATTACCTACAGGTTGTTTAAAACTGTGAAAAACTGTGAAATAAAGAAAGTATAATTGCATCTAAACTATTGCAAATATCTATTTGATTTTTTTGTCAAAGCCTTCTAACATCACATGCTTCACGTGGTTTCATTTAATGTCGTATCGTCGTATACACGCTGTATATCCTATAACCTTCTTCGATAAATATCTCCTTCGATAGGCTACTCAAAACTAAAAGAATTTTTCAAATCAGACCATTAATTTCTGAAATTCTAGCGTTCGACCAAACAAAATAGCTCTTCAGCTTTATATTAGTACAGATTTAATTAGACATCCCGTTAGTACCTATAAAATATAATGAAAAATGTTAAAATACTTCCGTCCAACAACATCGTAACAAGCTTTAATTGGAAATTATCTTTTTAATATATTTTACATTCATAATTATTCAAACAGCCCTTTTTGTTTTAAGACAACAGTAAAAATATCGTAAAAAATAAGTAAAGTAGACAATCTCGTTTACTTTATAACTCATTTCTTTACTTCTAGTTTAAAAAATCTTTAGTGCTGAAGGGTTGTTTATGGTTCAGTTAGAGGTATTCGGTTTCCAGGACCATAAAAGATTAACCTCTGTTCATAATGTAGTTTAGTTTAGCTTTTCTAAGCATTTTCTATTTTATTTTGTAAACAATTTAAATACACAGACACTGTACAAAGGCTTCATGCCAGAGGCATTCTCTACCTTTATATAGGGTGAGGTAGAGATAACCAGAAGTAGGTGCATATTTCTTATTTCATTCTTTCTTCATAATAACGTATAACCTCGAATTACAAAGAATATTTAAAAAAGTCTGTATTTAACCTGAATTAATTTTGAAATAAAAATAAATTAATACGTACATTAATTTGTTAATTTCAAAGTCGCATTCTTTTAGTGTTGGATAGCCCATTTATCGAAGAAGGTTATAGGCTATATAACATTATGCTATGGCTAATAGGAGCTGAGCAGTGGCCAAATAAAGAACGACGGGAGTGAAGCCCAGCGCGACTTCTAGTCATTTATATACACAATATAAAGTCTTAGTTAATATGTAGGTAACTGTCTACTAACTTTCACAGAATATTCTAATACGTATATCAGATATAAAAGCTCCTAAACAAAACATTTTTATTCTTACAATATAACTACGTCGCTCCACCTCTATTTAAACGTTGGGATAATGTCATAGCTAGAAGATTTATTAACACCAGTTGCCTCACGAGATAATAAAGTGTCTGAATAAGTAATATACCAGACTTGCCCTAACTAAATGATATGACAAGGGAGTTATATTTTTCCTACTTCTGAACAGAATAGGGTGAAGAGCTTCGCTTGGTGGGGAAAACTGGTGGTACTATTTTATGAACTTATATATGTCGCAGCCAACTGGTTAAATCAACCATTCAATTAACTGCCTAGCCGTTTAATTAAACGGCCTAAATGAAATTCAGCCGGATGGTTAACTGCAACATTTAATGAACTGGCTGGCTAATGCTTAGGCCATTCATTTAACAGGGTGAAGAGTGTTTACCCTGGCCTTCCAACCTATCCAATCCATGTCCAATTTGGACTAAAAGGTATTTCAAGGCTAAAAAAAATGTTTGGTGATAGATCTATCATTTTGGTGATAAATCATTTACATTAATTTAATAACATTTTAATGAGTAGGCTAGGCAAGTGGTTGAGTGTTGTCGATTGAAGTCAGTTGCCTAGTCTTTTAATTGAATGGCGAATATCGCTCAGGCAGTTAGTTGAACGCCGCCATTTAATAAAACGGCAAGACAGTTAATTGAATGGCTGATTTAACCAGTTGGCGGCCACATATATACCATTTTATGACATTTAAAATTGTAACTATCTATGTTGGCTTCTAAAAAGAGTGGCCTGAGTTTCTAGCCAGTTTTTCTCAAGGTTAAACCTTATCAGCGAATGGGCCTTAGGAAAATTTACTGAAATCTTTTTTGGCTAAATGAAAATTACTATTATTTGTCTCTCTAGAGAGACGAATATATACTTAAACGTACTATTGTTTAAGTGTAGTCATGAGACACAAAGCTTTAGATACATTAAACAGAAAAGGCAAGTGATGGATAGTGGTAGAGGAACTCACTTAGTCATTTATATCAGCGCTGGTGTTCTTCGAACGGAGTTCTATTTAAACTTGAATGTTTAACTTAAAGTTGCGGTTACTGTTAAAGTTTGTGTGCCGACGTCATTATGTAGTCCTACCTCTGCGGTCAGGATATGATGTGGTACTTTTATAGAAATAGTTGTGGTCCACGGCTTTGCTCGTGAGAATATATCGAAATTAAATGAGAAAATGTAGAAAATATATAGAAACTATTTCTCTGTATATTAATGTTTTGATGTTTCCATTTTTTTTTACATATAAAGAAGATTCTTCTTCGAACTTCTTCATCATTACAACCCATAAACGTTCCACGGTTGGGCACGAGTCTCCTCCAAATAATGTGGAGGGAATTTAGCACCACGCTGGCCAGACGGGTTGGTTCGAATTTTCCTTCTCTCGTCTGCTTAAGGTTACTCCCATAGTCGCCTTGTACGACACCCACGGGTTGAAATTTGGTAGTGACATTATTATTCTTAATCCGTCACTACACGGACTGCAACGTATGTTAAAAACATAAAGAATTAGAGAAATTGTATGAATGTATTGTTTGACAATTTATTTCAAAATAAGAGGAATACGGTAAAGTATATTGTTTTTAAATGAAATGTCGGTAATATTTAATATGTTAGGAACAGTTTCGGATGAAACTAGTTTCATAACAGGCCTATAACGTAGAGATGCCTTAGCGTAAGTAACAAATGGTCTGCTTAAAACTTGACACTGAAACATGCTTTCTGTTAATTAGTGATTTAAATTACAATCATTCATCAAGTAAACGAAATACATACCTACCTATTCTTTTAAATAATTGTATACTATTGAAATTTTTGTCTGTATGTCTCATGTAAACTCCGAAGTGACTAAACTGATTTTGACGAGACTTTAGAGACTTTAGAGCTAATGTCACAAGGAGTAAGTTAGACCACTTTGATTTTGGAAAAAATATTTGGATTCCGTGAAAAACATATTAGGGTTTAGTATTAATAGTGTAATATGCGAGATTAGTTGTCCACGCGAACAAAGTCGCGGGCACAGCTAGTTAGATAGAAATAATAAAAAATATTAGTAACTAGAAGTCGCGCGGGACTTCGCTCCCGTTGTTTGTTATTTGGCCACTGCTCAGCTCCTATTGGCCATAGCGTGGTGTTGTATAGCCTATGTTACTCAGTTATAATCTAGCTTTCTAATGGCAAAATAATTTTTGAAATCGATCCAGCAGTTTTAAGTTTATTAGTTACATAAAAAAATACAAAATTATCATAAAAATGTGAATGAACCAGAATGTTTGTGTCTGCTGAAATAAAACGAAACGCTGTGGTTATGTTTCAGACTATACATTAGCATACAGCGTGTTTTAATTAGTTTACTTTTGTCGCAGTAGTGGCAGACTATATAAAACATCACAGCTTAACTGAGTTTTAAATTACGAGTACATGTTCCATAGTTTATTTGTTAATAGCGTTTTTGAGTTTATTACCTTTTTAATGTTATTCACATTATAAAAGCAAGTTAGGGTGGCTGGATGGATGTTATTTACTCAACCACGCCAGTCTTTAATATTCTCTATCTTGTATTGTTTGTAAAACTTTCTTACCCAAACCACTGAAGCACTGGATGGATATGAATTAATTTTCACAGGCGACATCTGAAAGAAAGAAAAAACATTTATTTTAAAATCAGCTACAGGATAACATGTACACAATAAGATTTATATATTTTTTTTTTTATAAAGAAACATACTGGAGATCACCCTCCTATAGAAGACCAAAAAAATAGTTCCTACATAGTACATCTAATAGTAACCCTACACTGTCAAAGCTACAAAGGCTTATAAAGTGAATCTTTGACAATATCATACTGTTGGTACGGTAACAGGTTTCTCAAATTGCTGTAATAATTCTTAATTATTATTATATTTTCAATTAAACGACAAAGCATATAGAAGCCACAAAAGTACCAACAGATAATTTGAACAGTCTGTGTATCATTAGCAAGAATAAACTTGGGCTTTCTCTAAATTAAATCAATAAAAAAGTATTTTGCAGTAAGTACCAGAACCCTCTCAGCTCTCTAGTTAGAGGAGAAGAGACCTGAGCCCAGCAGTTGGACTTAACGGGTTGCTGACGATGATGATGAAGTACCAGAAATTAAATATTAATAATGTAGTTTATAGAAATAGAGCAGAAAATAATTTAGTTTGTGGTTTTTGAGCTGCAAAAATGTTTAGGTACTTTAAAGTACTGAAATACTAAGTTTTTAGGCATCATACATATCTAGGAACTTATAGTACCTAGCTAATCAGTGTGCCTGTTTAATATTTCTTTTTAAATCTAGTTCTATTAAACTCCATTTAGGAATATAAGTCTTGAAGTGAAAAGGGAAAAAATGATAGATTACCTTCATCAAACTAAAGTGAGGTTTTCTTATCTAAAACGAAATAAAGTTTGCAAAGGTTTTGTAGCAATATCTTGTCCTTCCAATATTACATTTTTTGTTATAAAAATGGAACTATCGACGTCATTTTGTTGCACCAGCCGGCTAAATTCTGACAGTATGCTGGGCATACTTCTGATATGTGATGTGGAAAAATACTTTACTTTCCTCTCATTTAAAGTATTTTTTAATTATATCTGGTTTTAAGTTTTGCTATTTAATATTCTATGATGACTATGTATTTTATCTATGTATTAGCAATTATTAAGTGTATTTATAGCACACCAACAACTGTCGTTCTTCTAACATCTAAATCCATCCTAAGGTTGTCTGGAAGAGATCGCTATTAGTGATAAGACCGCCCATTGTACTAACTTATTATCTTTTTTTTTCTATTAAGTGTGTATATTGTTTTTATAACATTTTTATGGTGTGTACAATAAAGAATATTATAATTATTATGCTAATCTTTTTTCACTATGGGTGATTGTGATTATAAATTGACTGGCTTGTTAGCCTAGTGGTTAGTGACCCTGACTGCTAAGCTGGAGGTCGTGAGTTCGATTTCCATCTAGGACAAATCTTTGTGTGAAGAGCATGATTGTTTGTACTATGTCTGAGTGTAATTTATTTATAATATGTACATATTGTATTTACAAAGAAATGTATATATGTTAGTTGTTAAGTACGCATATAACAAGCAAATATAATTGATTAATTTGGGACTAGGTGGCGCTGTGTGAATGTGGTAAAATATTATAATTATTATAAAGTTAAAAAGGGTCGCTTACATAGTTCTAATGAAGGAATGACTATCAATATTAGAAATTTTGGTCCACGACCACTTTTATCTAAAAGCAACAGTGAAAGGAAGTTCTTGTGATAGGTATCTATCTATAACAAAAACTTCCTTTCAAATCAAACTTTTCAATACAGTTTAATGAATACCAAGAACGGTTCTATTTATAGAGAACAATTGCATTGGCCGCTGTAACCCTTACTCGACCTTGTGTTTACTTCCTCATCATGCTATACAAGTTTGCTCGATATTCGCTATCGATTCGCGTTTAGGAAGGCTGTATAATAGGTTACAATGGACTAACTGTTTTGTGAGAATCGTGGTTCCGACAAAGCAGTTAAACACAAATGAAATGAAATGAAATCTCGTTTATTCATCTAGGTTACAAGGTAACACTTATGAAAGTCACAAGAATGTAACAGGTTATCCGAAAAGTAGTGTCAGCAAATTTGCCTACGACCAGTTCGCTGACAGGGTGGAGCTATGAGAAGAACTGGCAAGAAACATTTTGATTGTGTTGAAACTCTCTTGCATCCTTATATTAAGATTACAACATCACCCCTTTTTTTCAGGATTGTATTGATCCCATTTAAATTCCTTATAGACTAACTTTCAAATTTTATAATACTTATTTTTTAGAAATACAATTTTTTCGGCGTCCTATTTCATCCATGAAAAAGTCTGTACAAAACATCTTTTGTGATCATAGCGAAGATCACAAGAAGACAAGATATACTAGAAGTTTTTGAGTTAAGCGCATCGATCCAAACAAACAAACTTTAGAATATTAGTGTCATCATCATCATCATCATCGTGAGCACGGATCTCCTCCAAAGAATGTAGAGGGTACTTGGCCTACTATATATACATTTTTATTAGTAAAGGGATAGATAAGAATTTATATTTCATTACAGAAAAAGCTATAACAAGTTCCTGTTACAGAATTACAGGACTATAACAGAGCACAAACAGTAGGTACTCGTATTTAAGTAAGTGCTAGACTGACAGATAAGTCGTTATCTTACTTCGCCGCCGTTCGGCAGAAGCTTCGTAGAGACGTTTGAAATAATAGCTCACTGTTATTTCCATCTACAGTTCATTTAGACTTTTGTTACGATTATAGATTTTGTTAGCGATATTTTGAAATATACAGATTGTAGTGTGGAATAGAGCATACACTGCATTTAATCAATATACAAGAGAAGCAAATTTTACTTATAGATAATCCGAAGGCTGGCATTTACTTGGAGCTATGCATACACAACTTTTAAAAGGAGTCAGATTTCTATCATGTTTTATTTATCTATACTAATATTAAAAAGAGGAAAAGTTTGTGTGATTATTGGTTAATTTAATGTTTTAATTTCGTTTCTTTTGTTTGTAATTAATTGTATATATAGTTTTAATGTGTAGTCATTTAATTTAATTAATTTTAATAACTATCATTTAAGAAGAACGTAGAAAAAAAAGTAAGGCAGATGCAATTGCAAAAAGATTGTATTATTTTAGTTTTATTAAGAGCTATCACAATGTTATTTATAACTAAATATACCTGCGTTATTCCCTCAGAAATCACCCCATCAATGTGCAAGACGCAACACACAAAACTTTGGAAACTTCTGCGAGAGTGACTTCGACATGGTAAGACAATTATTGTTCCATATCGGTATTAATGGTCTCCTCGCAAACTCGATATACGATAAATCGATTTCAATATCTTTGCCGAATATCCGTGTAGTGACGGATTAAGAATACATAATGTCACTACCCCATCTTAACCCGTGGGTGTCATAAAAAGTGACTAAGGGAGTAAGTAACCTTATGCAGACAAGAGCACTGGGAGAAAAGGAAAATTCGAAGCAAAACTTGCACCGACCCGTCTGGCCTGCGTGGTATAATAGGCTAAATTTTGTGGAAGGCCACATTCTTTGGAGGAGACCCGTCCCCAGCAGTGGGATGTTTATGGGTCATAATGATGATGATGGTTTCCGAAAACCGAGATTTCGAGTGTACTTTACCATACAAATATAGACCAATTACCTTCCACCCATGGCTCCGCCTATGTGGTATGTCGTTAAAAAGTTGTAATATTCCAGACTTCAATCTATTTGTGTGTGAAATTTCTTACGGATCCTTTCAGCCATTTTCGCGTGATTTCGCATATTATATTATTAATAATCACTCTACATTCGGCTCATTTTTTCACCACGTATACCTATCGTTTTATTTCTAACTAGAAGTCACGCGGGGCTTCACTCCCGTTGCTTTTGTTTGGCCACTGCTCAGTTCCTATTGGCCGTAGCGTGATATTATTTAGCCTGTAACCTTTCTCGATGTATGGGCTATCTGACACTAAAAATATTTTTCAAATTGGATCAGTAGTTCCTGAGATCCTAGCGTTCAAACAAACAAACTCTTTAGTTTTATAATATTAAGTATACATTTACCTATTTACAATACAAATGTAAATAAACCAATATGTTTTACAAATGCATTACTTTCCATTAGATGACCGTATGCGGTGTAATTGTACAGACCGTGCATTTCTAAAGAAACCGATCGATGACATTGAAGTGTTTTCTAAGAACCAATTGTATTGAATACGTGAATTGAATCAATTTTATTGTAGAATCAATGGCGTTCAAGTTCAACGATTATTACAGCAGGCTTACACTGACATTTGTATTGGCTGGCTTTTAAAAACAATCATTTTTTTATTAATTAATAATTGTTTACAATTTTAATATTAATTGTTTTACAATCATTTTTTTCGGAAAAACACAATGTTATATTGTTAACTTAATATGGTTTGTTATGAACAAGACAAATAAACAACATAGCATCACGCCTTTTTCCCGATGAGAAAGGCAGAGGTGTTTCACACCAACATTTCGCCAGCTATGTTTGGTCCCATGAAATAGGGGGCGAGCCTATTGTCATCAACCGGGAACATTTATTTTAATTTTATTTACCAAACTTTAGGAAAATCTCAATACTGGAATTTCGTGATAGAAGAGCCCAATACCATTTTTACCCGACCCGGGAATTGAATCCGGGACCTCTTACACAGCAGTCATATACACTTCCAGCTGCACCACCGAGGCAGTTATATAATCAAGATATCTTTTTTTTCAGGATCACTACTAATTGGCCTTACTATAATACTAATAACGTCTCCAAAAATACATTACGTAATGTGTAAATCTGTCGTTTTCTCGCAAATAACTTCAAATTTGATGACAATATAAAGATATACCTCCCGCACCAAATAACACGGTAATATACCCGTTCCGTAAAGTATTCGTGTTAATGTGCAATCAAAAATAGCGCTTACAATTTAGTACAAACTTGAAAATTCTCTTGGCTCCATAAAAATGTTCATAAAGTTCAAAATTAATTGTCTCGTTCATACGAACTTGACGTGCGACTTGTAGAATGTTGACAAAGAGTACTACAATATAATATACTAATATCTGCACATGGGTTTGCTTGTGTATCCTAAAGAATTATTAATTATTTTACTAACAAAATATATAATTCAATTAAATCAAATTCATATTTATAAATAAAGATTAGAATTATAAACGTTAGTTTACACATGTCGGTTATGAGCTTATTATAATGAAAACAGAGAATCCGTTATAAATCTCATCGAAATTTCGAGAAAAAACCGAATCTTTTTAAAAATAACCTAATTGGCTCGTATCCACCGTAGCATACAGCTACGGCGTAGCTGTAAACAGTCTACAGCGTAGCAACAAAAAAACAAAAAGAATATTCTATTTAGTTTATTTCCGTGCATTCCTCGAGTCCCTTTGAATTGTTTGTATTGTGTGAGCTTTAATTTGAAGTACCAATTAGATCTTTATTTCTGTAATTAGAAAAAAACATACCAATCCGTTTGGCCGGCGTGGTATAGTAGGCTAAATTCCCTCCATATTCTTTGGAGGAAACCCGTGCCTAGCTGTGCGACGTTTATAGGTTGAAATGATGACGATGATACAATAGAAACTATCTACCACCTACTATTGAACTCCATTTTGATTTCTTATAAACAGGGAATTTAGTTCTACCATTATTAGATTACTCCCAAAATACCAGAGCCTATGTACCTAATAGCACTAAACCTATATATACATATCTATACAGAAAATAACTCGAAGGATATACATTCCACTGAGCTTGCAGACTTATTGGTAGCCTAAATAAATAAAAAGTATTGACACTCCATATTGACCAACTCGTAAAACGACTTTTATAACCAAGTATCAAGATTGGTCAGGATTGGATCACAATTCATTTACGGCTAGTGATTTTGTTATTATGATTGGTCTTTAATTTGAATTTAGGCTTAGAGCTTCTAAAGGCTCAGATTTGACTGAAGCCGAAGCAAGAGGAAATGTGTTTAACAACAAATAGAATTTCTTTATATTCTAATTAAACGACGGTGGCAAAAAAAATTAAAGTAAACAGTACAGTAAACGACACTAGAGAAAGAATTGTTTAAAAAAGCGATAATAAACCTATCATCTTATATACGCACAAATACAAACCATAAACTCTTAATCCAACTCAAACGGTCCAATACTCAAATCAGTGATCCATAAACATTTTAGATACGTTCCATCAAAATCGGTTCAGTGGTTTCTGAGAATAAACACGCAAACGACGAAGTTTTACCGTGGCGTGCTGTTTAATCGAGTGTAGTTTAAAGCAATTAGGTTTAAAGTTGGGTTTAAACGCGGTTTTGTTGCGGAGTCTATACATAGACGAAGTTTGTGTATTGTGGCAACTACAGTTTTTAGCTCTACTGTAATTTGTGCTTCACAAATATTAAATATAAAAGAAAAATAAGGAAGAAAAAAATTTATTCTGCACAATATAAAACAACGTACAATATGAAAACAAAATAATAATAACCCATACAAATAAATAAAATTGGAGTGTCTGTTTGTAATATTAAAATAACGGCTTTTTACTACATGAATATGAATGTACTATGCGATTAGAATAAGTATGGGCCTGTCAAATCAAGACGCCATTTTGTTTTCCATTTGAAGACAACTTCATACCTTACAAGTAGGGTGTACAAAGAAAAAAGGAAAAAACGATACACATTGCAATTAGGTACATACATACTTTTTTGGTTGTGAGATCTTTATTATCTGAAAGAACATTTAGGTACATAGTTCACTAAACTCATTTTACATGAACATAGTAGGTAACTGGCAAAGCTAAATATACATGTTTTTATTAATAGTATTGAAATAAATTATGTGTGAGTATTGAATATGAAATTAGTGTTTGTTGGTTGTTGTGTATTTTTTATTTGGCTACTGCTCTGCTCCTATTGGCCGTAGCGTGATGTTATATAGCCTATAACACTAAAATATTTTTTTAAATTGAACAAGTACCTAGTTCCTGAGATCCTAGCATTCAACCAAACAAAAAACAAACTTCAATTTTATAACAAATAGGCAAACATAATGCAAATCTAGTCAGGTTCTAATTCTTCCAAGCTAATTCGTCAAACGTGCGAAGAAAATGTACATAATTAAAATAGAATAGAATAGAACATAAACTAATTAATTTACAAGTTATAATTTTGTTTCTGCTAGCTGTACAAAAATGTGCACATTCGACTGAAGTTAGCGGCAAATACTACCACGTGCAATCCCATACTTATTCTAATCGCATAATACATAATATATACGGCACATTATACCAAAATAACATTTTTTATAATTTTTGTCTGTCTGTCTGTTTGTTCCGGTTAATATAATACAATTAATAAGGTATACGAGGTATAGCCAGATTCAAAACAAATAGTTTTTAAATCACTCAAATATTTATCTCGTGTTGGAACTCATATAAATCGGCACGGTGGCGCGGCGTTGTTAGTGACGAGGCAACCATTTTAAGGTGGATACAGACTTTGCGAGGCATGCGTTGTGCTCAAGGAATACCTTTGCTTGAGATGCACGTGCGTATTACATGCCTCGTCACGAATATGAATGATCCAGACGCTTTTGAAATTGTAACTACTTTGGCGATTAAAAAGAGCCTAAGTTTCTTGCCAAACTCTTCTCAGAGCTTAACCTTGTCAGTGTACTGGCCGTAGACAAATTTGCTGACATCTTTTTTAGTTTTGTATGACGTTCATAATACATGTCTGTGATCTATATGAAATAAATGATTTGATAATTGACTGTTGACGGTGACAGTCAATAATAATAATTGTGCCAAAACTGAGGTATTGTTTCATATTATTCCACATAGAAATAGCAAATCACATAGGCCTAGAACAAAGGCCTAGAACTAATAATACGAAAGCGTAACACAAGTGAACCGTTACAGTCCACGAGTAGAATACAAATCTCACGATATTATGTTTCCTTAACAAAGGTTGTCTAACAATAGCAACAGTCCGACTCAATGTCTTGCCTACGAAATTATATATTCAAAGGTGTCACTGCCAAAACTATATTTGTTTTTCCTTTGTGTAAGGGCTTTTCAGATGAAATATATTTTTGCGATTGTAAGGGATTGTTTAGGAAGGCGGAGGACAGAGTGCTATGGTGTGTGTTAGCAGCGGCCTACGTCCAGCAGTGGACTGCAATGGGCTGAAATGATGATGAAGGGATTGTAAAAGGGTATTGTTTCCATAACCTAAGTAAAAGCTGTCACCTACTTAGGTGATGGACACAATTCCCTTTACAAGAAGAAGAAGAAAGGATCAGGAGGTTATTTGTAGGGCAAATGATAGCAGGCATATTAAAAAAATTCAAGCATTTATTTTTATTTAGTGCTTCATATTTGCAGAGGATACTTAAATATGTTGGACACGTTTCACGCAGAAACCGTGACCACGTTTAAAAGCTGACAGTCGTTAGCCAGGTCGCTGGCAGACCATGAGGTCGTTGACCTATCCGTTGGTCAGACCTTTTAAAAACGTTCACTGACCTGTCTGTACTTATACTTTACATTGCTATTAAAACCATTATTAGTAACAAACAGATGTTATATCCGAAAAAAAAACTTGACCAGCGAACTATGATTCAAATAAACAAAATTCAACGACACATCACAAGCTATTGCCCTAGCCAATCTAACCAGCCAGCAAAAGTCATTAGCTAAAATAAACACGAAATAGAATATATATACAGCGGTTATAATGAAAACCGAGTCGATGTACTAACCACAATATAACTCTGTGTACTATTGTATTTCTTATAACAAATCCAATATGGCGTACGCAAACACGTTCGAGGCTAGAACGTGTATTAGATATTATACTTAACTTATTACTGACTTTTTTGCGTCTATTGTATTATTTTGTTGGTCCCAATACTATTATAATGTAATTCAATGAAGTAAAGAGAAATTATATTTTTTCTTACAATACTGCGTAAGTAAGGTGGACTATTGACAAAAAATTGGTAAATTATGTGAGGCCTATGTTTAGCAGTGGACGTCGTTGGGCTGATATGATGATGATGATATGATGAAGGTGGACTAGAAAGAGGCGCTGTGAGAATCGTCGACGATCCTATACTTACAAGCGGTATTGAGCCATTCAGTGTGAGGAGAGACTTTGCCTCCCTATGTGTGTTCTACCACTTGTATAATGGGTTGTGCTCTGAAGAACTGTTTAAGATGATGCCCACGGTCACTTTCTATCATCGCACCGCTCGCCATCGGCAGGGAGTTCATCCCCACATTTTGGTACCAAAATGGTCTCGGTTTCAGAGGAATTTCCTCCCAAGAACTATATGGTTGTTGAATGAACTCCCTAACGAGGTTTTCCCAAGGGACTACAGTATGGGGTACTTCAAAAAAGGAATGAATATGTTTCTTGATTATGTGACTTTTAGATTCTGGTGTTGCAGGCGTCCATAGGCTATGGTAACCGCTTACCATCAGGCGGGTATGACTGTTTGCCACCATCGCTGCATCGTGGTAAAAAAAAAACATAATAATAATGTTTAGATAGACATACAGACGGAGTGACATACTTTGTTTTCTAACATGTAGTGATAGAGTGTGATATAGGCTACTGTTAATGTATATGTTACCGGAAATGTATGAAATCTAGGTATTGTATACAATTCCGAAGCTATTTAGGATATGTATAAAATATTGTTTTAAAGATATCCTGGGAAATGTGTACATTTCCTAGGAATTGTATAAAAATAATGCTTTCTGGAATAACCAGTCCGAGTCGGATTGCTCTGAATCGGGGGGTGTTAAGTTTAATACCCTCACCTCGTCCCGCTATCCCCGCGTATCCATTGATATCTGAAATATTTTACATTTCCGATCGCTATTTAGGAAATGTATAATTGATTTCACACAGTTCCGTACGATTTTAGGAATTACATACATTTCCTAGGAATTGTAAACAATGACGGATTACATACATTACCGTTAACATATATACATACTATGCGAGTGAATTCGTGGGCAGAAGTTAATAATTAACTATCTATGAGACTTATTAATATATCAGCTGTCGAGCGGGTCTTTGCTGCCATCGTTCTTTATTAGACCACTGCTCAGCTTCTTATTATCCAACACTAAAAGATTTTTTAAAGCGGTCCAGTATTTCCTGAGATTATTGCTCTCTACGAAATAAACTCTGCAGTTTTAATATATTAGTATCAACAGTATTACTTCAAACATAAAGGTACACTTTGCTATTAGATTAGTTATTTAGTTAGCAGCTTCTATGAATTTCGACATCAACTTAGCCGGATCGATATCACAGCCAGAGGTTTGAAAAATTAAATATAGCCTTCATTTACAATGATTTGACAGCAATATCGACTGCAACTAAATCGATTTCGAAATTCAAATTAGGGTCTCAGTAGAATATTTCAAGCTCGTTCCAATTTGCGTATCTAATTGAAACAGCTTCGTGCATATCAATCTGATTAGAAGGTAACCTGCCGCGCGTCCGTTGATTGGACAACTGCCAAAACCATTTTAGGTTATCATATCTTAACGTTTCGATTGTGTTTAAAGTTAGTTATATCAGGGGCAAATGTCTCGTCAATATTATTGCAATATTTTTCAATGAAAATAAAATAAAATAATAATTATAAACAATGATGTTTTATATATTATAAATTATATAATACTTAAAAGATATATGGAGTGTGGCGTAAGAGGTCCTGGCTGTATGGCTGGCATATGTTGTATTGGTCATTATAATATAATGTTTGTCTCTCACATTTGCACCATTACAAAGACCCTGCAAGTTTAAAGCAATGTGTTTTTGAACTATGATTAGGAAATTTTCTACGGTTGTGAAGTGCTGCGGTCGGATTTACGTTTTAGAATCTAAGAATGTACACACACATTGGTTATAAAATAATAGGTCGAGAGTCGATTAGCTTTTATATTCACAAAGGAATCACAATGGGAAGACCCAGAGGTCTGGTTAAAAACAGTGTATTTTTTTTTATGAACTACGCCCGCACTAATGAACACAGCTCTGGAGACTGGGACTGGGACTTTCATCATCTTCATTTCAGCCTATAGCAGTCCACTGTTAGAAATTGGCTCTCCTAACACTATAACACTCGGTCCTTTTGCATCCAGTCAGACCTAGCAACCATTTTAGGACTTTACGCACTACAAATTACCCAACATAAATATTACATCCAGACTTGTAAGATATAACTATCCTTATTTTAAAATGCTTTTAAAACACTACCAATTAATCATAATAACTCGAAAATACAATTTCTATACAAATCCGTTAACAATGCCTCACGTGAATCTCTCACCATGACATTTGCTAAGGTCACCAGTGCGCCATCGACTTTATGAACGAATAGCCTTGGAGGTGTCATTATTATAGCACTGAAAAGTAGCTATCAATGTTCGCTGTTGATTTGTATCACACAAAAGGTAGCCTAGGTGAACATTTTAAATTAAGGAATAGTAGAAATAATCGTATTAATCGTTATCGAGACCTACGTTTAATTTTTAATATAATATTAAACACTACTTCATCATAACAACCCTTAAACGTCCCACTGCTGGGCACGGGTCTCCTCCAATTGTAGAGGGAATTTAGCCTACTATACCGCGCTAGCCAGACGGAACTGACGGGTACAGGGTTTTGTTTCGAATTTTCCTTTCCTCGTAGTGCTCTTGTTTGCTTAAAGTTACTCCCTTAGTCGCCTTATACGATACCCACGGGTTGAAACGGGGTAGTGACATCATGTATTCTAAATCCGTCACTACACGGATTAAACACCACTTGGTCTATTTGATATATTAATATTTTAACTTAATATTAGATAGATTCAAAGATATGAGTCAGATATCCTTTCAATTGAGTCGTATATTTATAAAATAAATAAGCAGATAGACGCGTAGTTTTAAATCTTCAATAATAATAATAATATTCTACCACATATTTTCGTCAAACACGACGTCATTCAAGATTTTATTCAAAGACAAACGGGCAAACAAATCTGCGTAAGTACACTCAAATAATTTGACAAACACGTTAAATTTTACAACATATTGTTCACCGGGCGCTAAAAAAATGTAAAAAACAAATATAAATTTTTAGCCCCTGAAAGTGGAATACCGAAATTTCATCATTTTTTAATTTCTAGACAATGGTTACATGACATTAATCGTCGCTTTCTCTAAGCAAACACAGACATCTGCAACATATCTACACATAATATCTGGTATAAACTACAGCATTAAGTAATATCATTTGCTCCGGTTCATTGGTCCAGGTAATTAGTAGGTTATAGATCTACTGATTACACGCAACAATAATTTGTGCCATCAATTTCTTAGTTATGTAATCGCAGGGAATCGAGATTCTAGTTAAAGTAAAATATGACTAGTTTCTGCTCACGGCTTATCTAGAGTGATTTACCGCATGTATAATAATAATAATATTTCACCACATTCACACAGCGTTATCTAGTCCCAAATTAAGCAATTTTATTTGCTTGTGTTATGGGCACTAAACAACTGGTATACTACTTAAATATTTTTTTTTTTGTAAATAAATACATATTATAGATAAATTACACCCAGACACAGAACAAACCTACATGCTCATCACACTAAGATTGGTCCTGGGTGGGGATCGATCCCACGACCTCCGGCATTATGGATATATGTATAATGGAAGAACAAGCAACTTTTGGGGATTCGCAAAAGAAGATCTTGCTTTGAGGACTCATCCTACTTGTTGACGGATAAAATTAACACTGATAATTAATTAATCATGGATGCTTGTATTTTGAACGCCTGTCTATGTATGTAACTTAATTCTGAGCTATCTACTAATGAGTCAATTTTCCATTAAGCACGCGTTATGGGAAGGCATTACCGGGAGAAGTTATGGATACTTCGACAGAAGTGTCATGTGACCAACGCCAGCGGTCTGGCTTTTTATTGGCGCAAAGGACATTGCTATCCAATGTAGCAATGCTGCCAGTCTGCTGGACAGGTTTACGGCGGACAGCAGCAGTGTTGTAAAGGATTTTTTCAGAAAGGTAATTTCCCCTTCTCCACATTGTGCTTTGGAGATTACTACTTACTGGTAGAAACAGCACCATCGAAGTAGAGTTGTTATAATTATCTAAACTGTTCTATTGAATGAAGATACTTTATCTGTTTCAAAACGTTGATTATGAAAATAGTTCTACCTTTAGTTAAGGTGAACATGTTCTTAGAATACAGAAGCGGTGAAAACTTTGATTAGCTCGGAAATTACCAACCGATTCATTGACTTTGATAAACTTAAGTCTCTCGCTTCCAGTTAATAATATATTGGCTCAGTTTGTTTGTTATATTTGAAATAGGCATAATATTTGATATTTAGTTGAATCACGAACTCTTTATTTTTACAAGGTTAAACTAATAATAATAGTAAGTAGTCCAAAGTATGGAAAAGGACAAAGGCAACATTTTATTGAAGCAGACTCAGAAAAAATGCTCGATCCTTGGGGCTTACTCTGAATTTTGACATTCGAATGTTCGGTTTTGATGTCACTGTCAAATGTAAAGAAAAGATATGAACATTTGACAGCGACATTAAAAGTGAACATTCGAATGTCGAAATTCAGAGTTATTACGCTGGACCTAAAATAAATTTGGTGTGACGAACCTGTTCAAACATCAAAGCTTAAGTTCAATACCAAGTCTTGAATAGATATAGTATAGGTATAACGCAATATAATCATAATCATCATCATTTCAACCCATAAACGTCCCACTGCTGGGCACGGATCTCCTCCAAAGAATGTGGAGTTAATTTAGCCTACTACCTATACCATGCTGGCTAGACGGGTAGGTATAGGGTTTGTTTCGAATTTTCCTTTTCTCGCAGTGCTCTTGCCTGGATAAGTTTACTCCCTTAGTAGCCTTTTACGACACCCACGGGTTAAGATGCGGTAATGACATTATGTATTCTTAATTCGTCACTATACGAATTATAAAAAATGATTATAATGACGCAATATACCTAATAAATTGTAAAAATCTAAATAATTTTGTATTATCTCTTTATTTGGAAGCAAAAAATTATAATAACTTCATACGGTCACACATTAGATACAAGCAAAGAAAATCTTCCTAAAGATAACACATACTACGTAAGTATAAGTGTACATATCTTAATCACGTCTGAACAAAGTGGCGAGACGTCGCGGTGGATTATACTTCTAAGAGGCTTAACCACTATATCCCTCGGTGCTACTAGAGTAATCGTATTAGATGTAATTATACTAAGATTATATTTTGTCCAGGTTTTGTCAAACATTTATTTCCAGTAGTGAATGAACTTAGTTTTTGTGGTACTTATTCGATTATTGATGGAATTGGCAAATCAAGTCTGCAGTGAACTGCTTCTTGAATGCAATAGAATGACCGCCAGCAGAGAAGAGATGGTGTGAAAATGTGAGGCAAAACATATCAGTCAATTTGCCCCATTTGATACTACATCCTGTATAACACGATTACTCTGACAAAAGCGTAACGCCTAACGGCCGATTTCAATAATCTATCTATCTATAGATTTTTGACTTAACTTTAGTAGCCAAATCCATAGATAGATAGATTATTGAAATCGGCCATAAGAGGCCTAAAAAGGGTAATAAAATTCAGCTCCAAATGATTTCTAGTAGGCCCTCTGACTCCGAATGCGAATACGTATTTAGAATTTTAATCATCAACCTTTGGAGATTTATATGCTTCGTGTAAAGCTTTAAAGTGAAATTAATTTCGTTTGTCTAGCCAAAACTGTTCAAAGTGGCTACTAAAAAGTGCAAGTATTCTTAAGTTTCTTGTAAAAGATAAAACTTGGTACGAACAAACTTTCAAGACTTGGTATTGAACTTCAGCTTTGATGTTTGAACCCGTTCCTAAAAGTTTTATATTTCATTAGTTTTTGAGTGTTTTTGGAAATTAACTTTAAAAAATTAATAAGTGATCTTTGCTTTATGAGCTTTACTGATATCAATTGTAATTAAAACTTAAGATATTAATTGAGAGGTTTAGTAAATTTAAAAATCAAGTTATTTTTTTACTGTCAATATTAATTGAAGATGATATATTATTATAGGAGTGTCTAGATTTATGCAACTTCAGTAGTTACTCAACGTTGACATGACGTAGAGAACGAAGACGCAGTGACGATGCGTCGTAGATGCGATGACGTTGCGAAGAAGATGCGACGTAGGTGCGAAAAAGTTGAGACGTTTACTGGAAGTTGACGCGGTGTAAACCTAATATAATATCTAGAATTTCCGTAGCAGCAATGAATCGATGCATTGCTTGTAATGGTTGGATAAACTTCAGATGCCAGAGGGGTTGACTGAATTTGAGAGGTGAACGTTTCGAGAGGGAATCAGTAAATAGTTTGTATTTCATTGCTCATATTGCAACTATAACACAATATTGGCTAGCCAATATTGACTGCTAAGCCGGAGGTCGTGGGTTCGATCCCCACCCAGAACAAATCTTTGTGTGATGTGCATTAAAGTTTGTTCTGTGTCTGGGTGTAATTTATCTATAATATATATATACAAAAAAATGTATTTAAATAGTATATATCAGTTGTTTAGTACCCATAACACAAGCAAATATGATTGCTTACTTTGGGACTAGAAAAATAAATCATCATGCTTTATTAATCCAAAAGGGGAAGTAGAGGCACAACATGTCTATTTATCGCTATTTTTAGGCTTAATCTCTATTACATAGGACTTACGTATGGGGGCAAGTCTTGCGCAGCAATCGTAAACATTTCTGCTACGCTGAGTGTTATTACATAATACAAATCCATTTGAAACTGTATCGATGTCTTATTGTAAGACTTACACCTTTATAGTTATAGCTCGTCAAAGAAAGAGATTTTAAATAACAGTTACATAAATTATGTATAAAACTAGAAGAAGTGCAAGTACTCTGGCATTACCCGCAATTTTATTATATTCCGTATTGCTGTAAGAATTATTAGCCTGAATCCTTTTTTGAGAACTAATATCCTGATTAGCGGGAATTCACGCTATCTATATTTTGACCAGAGGGCTTACGCCACGCCGAGTCAATTTTAATATCGTTGTCAATATTTGAAAATCAAAGTAACCATAAATACTAAACAACGAGTCGACTTGAATGTCAAGATTCTGAGTAGGCTCTTAGGTTAAAACGGACGTTGTAACAAGTTGACTTGATGACTCTTGAATATATTTTTTTAAATAATAACAATATAAATGTAATAAAAAAAGAAACTCCCCAATATAGTAACAAAATGCCGTGACGAAATAGATCGCGTAGTTACTATCTAATTTTAGTTCCATTAGCTACCAGGCTCCCAGTAATGAGTGCAGGTGCGGGACTCAGACTCGCTAATGTGATTGTGAGCGCACTATGCCTGATAAGCTAAGCTTGATCGCTGTCTAACACACTTTGTTGCTAACTGTACAATGTACATGCTTAGCTTTTATGCTTCGGGTAATGGAAAAATAACGATATACTTTAGCTGACATTGTTATGTAATACATGAAATTTAAGTATGACTGCTGCTTATTTTGCTATGATTCTAGAAGTGTTATTTAAATAGTATAAACTACTAGAAGTCGAGATTGGCTTCGCTCCCATCGTTCTTTAATTGGCCACTGCTCAGCTCCTATTGAATGTAGCGTGATGTTATATACTCTCTAACCTTACTTGATAAATGGGCTATCCAACACTGAAATAATTTTTCAAATCGGTTCAGTAGTTCCCGAACAACGTCATAAACTCACAAACTGTACTTCTATTAAACCTTTAGATTTTTCCAGTTGATTAAAAATAAACTTTTCTTTTCAATAAAAAAGCAACCTTGTCTTTTCAATTACCTAAACAAAAAAAAGGAGTCGTGCCCAACTAATGTACTTACATAAATTCAGGATTTGATTTTTATTTATAAACATGTGAAAGTTTGTAAAAATGGTGATAATGAGATGAAAGATGATGCAAGATTCGGAATAAAACATCAGTTGTCTTCATGAGGATCTTTCTGTGGCAAGTGCGGGTGAAACCACAAATGGAAACCAGTAATCGTTTATTTATTCCAATTGTTTTCTTTAGCACCTCGAAAATAATTACTCCGTTATGAGTAAGGCATAGTTAGTTATTTAACTATGCCTTACTCACAACACAAATATGTATCTTATCAATAATATCGTTAAATATCCTATGCCTTTAAAAAAAATACCTATTTCACTGTCTCCAAAAATCAAACCGAGACAACAGCATTAACCATCATTAAACTTACGAAATAATCACGTTACATAATCAAAACATTATCTAGGTACAACAAAGAGTTTAACTTCAAAACAAATGAAAAATATTAAAACAGTCATTACATTAACTGGGTGCTAATAAAGTAAGGCTTCTGTTGTCAAAGGAGCTACTTTCTTTGTCGAGCTGTCGCCTGAGAGGGACTCATTGTTGAGAGCTATTACACACAGACTTTTATGCTGCATGTGCAAATAGCAAGGCTTTTCATACAGCTACAAGTACTCAACACGTCTAATAGTCGTTTTCATGTCTAGTTTTGTGAATAAGAGGGCCAAATTTAAGTCAAAATTTCGGAACCACGAAATACGGCCCGCCTGATATTAAGCGGTCAATAGTATCTAAATAATAGAGGTTAGTTTTCATGTATCTTTATTGAACGCAAAAGAAATTCTGAGCGCCGGTTACTACACTTTTCGACATTGAGTGATTTATATTCGGGGATCATAAATGATATCACATTGAAATCAAATACCCTGACCAGCTTTGCATTTTTGATTTTCTGCTGTCATCGATAATTTTTTTAATTTACGCTTTTCGGTTCTGCAATAATTATTGGGGGTGTCTATTTTATTGCTCTGCTATATTGTATATTTCATTGCAGGTGAATTGGAGGGACTGTTAGGGCTACGCATAAATATTCTATAAAACTTTGTCTTGTTAGTAAGTTGGTCGTAGGTTAATAGTTACCTAGACTCCCAATATACATTAGGAGTCTTATTTTTATAACAGCTATTAGGTTGATTTTCATTAAGCATTTTTTTTTCCATGTTTAACAGCATTCCATTTCGAAAAGGAATTTCACACAATCCAAAATCAGAAAATGAAACATTTACGTTAACATTATTTCAACGCAATCTAAAGCCCATTTTATGTTTTGAGTGCCCAAATCTCGCTAAAAATACTCGTGGGTAGTGTCCATAAGCTTTATAGCTAAGCCCAGATAAATGGGAAGGTTAAAAAAAAAGGATTATGTACGTAACCCGAACATTAACTTTGTAACACCAACGCGTGTACTATAAAAAGGGCAAATGATTCAATATTGTTCGAGAAACATACGACCTTTTGTTTCTGTAAAAATATTGGTAATAAAATTGTGGTTATCTTAAATATATAGCTATTGACAAATTTTCAATTAATTGGTTTTAAATCTGTACATAACTGTAGCTCACTAACTGTGATAGAAGTCAGATCTTTTATTTTTAGATAGACCTATAAATAGACTATCAATTTGCTTTGTTCATTGTAATTATTTTAAGACAAAGTTTCTTGAAGTCCTAAAATAGAAGATGAGAGTTTATTTTATTTAGGTTGTAAATAATTATCTTATTAAGTTTTAAATTTAATAATTAATTTAATTGAGGTAAATAATTGATGTAATAAATTATTATTCTACATTAAAAACTATATAAATTTAAATCAAATTAAATTGAAATATAAAAATTAGGCAAACTAGTAACAACACGTTACTAGTAAGTTTGCCTAATTTTTAACATTGTATTGTTTTCGGTGCCCACGTAATGATGATACGCTCATTATTGGATACTAGATATAAATATAAATTTAACAATCGAATGCGTCCTACGTTTAAATAAAAAGTCCAGTTTGAAATGAATTTCTGCACTTTACATTCTGTCCACACAAAAAAGTTTTAACCTAACCTAACTTCTATACACGTAACGTTCAAGAGCAAGACTGTCTAAAGACTCTTTTCATGCAAAAGCTCATTTAAAATGTCGACTGAATAGTCGAGACAGACTTCTAGCTTAGTTTTATCTCTTCTAAAATTCTCTGTATCTTGTGCAGTCCTTATGTGCAGGTATAAAGGACTTGCCACACAGAAAGCGTTCAACACCTCGTGGGTTGTCATCAGGTTCGCACCAAGTTAAATATTTATTGTTATGAAGCTTCTTCTAACACAATTGTTGCCATTTATTCTAAGAAAGAATGGTGCATTTCTCTTCTGCAAAAAATCACCATATATTTCGTACGTCTTTTGGAAAAACACATCAAGTTAAAATGAGTACTTTCAGCATTTTATATTTTGTATTAACATTAATAAGGTTGATTATTGTGAAGTGATTGTGTGATTATCTTATTTAGCTTATCCATTAAGGGTATGGCTATTCCTTTTTTAAACGATTAAATAAAAACGTTGGTGATGTTTATTTGGAAGTACATATCAAGAACACTTTTGGCCTGCTGGTTATAGGCATTGAAAGATTGTCATCATTAAATTTTATTTAAAAGATGTGCCCAAAAGCTACTAAATATTTTTTCCTGTAAAATTTCATTTTTGCCTTTAAGGTTTTATTCTCGGAGGACGATCGAAATAGGCTTACCGTAATTTAAGTATTTGAATCACTAAGGTTTGCAAACCCCGACACTAATGGACACAAATAGTCTACAATTAACACTACTAAGCAACAGAATATTGCTAAGTCCAACTCTAAATAGTTAGGTATTAGTACTCTGAAACGTAAAGAACCTTATAGCATATGCCTTTAGTAATATGAGTATGGAGAACAAAGATATCCACGCACATATTTTCATGAATAAATGTGTTCCCATACAAGACTCACCACACGCCGCAAAATGTGTGGACAAAATACCACCGTATTCTGTATACGGGTCGAATGAAGATTCCTTATCTATTCAAAAATAAATCTTATGTTATGAGCACTTAGGTCGGCTTTTGTTTGGTGTAACATTCAGTATTGTTCCTCGCAAATCGCAGTAACAGCTAACGTAGTAATTTTACTTCAAACTGTACGAATTATTCATGTTTATTTTCGTTCGAAAGAGTTCGTGTTAACAAAGTACTGGCTGTTACCAGGCCCAAATTATTGAAATTGCTTTGACTTTTCTTCAATTATAACTTCTTTTGTGAAAATGTGGTAACTGGCAGGTGCCAGTTTGAATAAATTAAATACCAGACTTGTGGGTTGACATTTTATTTATTAATTTACATTTGACTTGACAGATTCTAAATTTAAATTTGATGATGTGTGAAACCTTTTGAATAATCGACCTATTTTTTAAATTATTGTTACTTTCGTCTTTTATATAATGATGTTGTTTTGTTTTCTTTGCTTGCATCTTTATGAACTATTAATACGAGTATTATTGATAAATTGTATTCAATGATAATATAATTGACCCATTAATGGCCCACTGTTGAGCGAGAGTCTCCTCTAATATTGCATATGGTAGTTAATAGTTATGTAAAAATTAAAATTAAAGTAAAACGTACTTGCTTGAAAAAGAATACGACATCTACGCAATTCTAATTGTTTTTATAATTATTATATATCACCTCATAATATTATAAAATAATGCAATTCTGGTACTGCGGCAAAAAGCAGGTACTGTACATGAAGTCGTACCTATAGAATTGTGTCAAGAAACTGAGTAAGTTATAAGGTATTTTGTGAGCGTTGGGAGGCGGTACCTGAAGATAATATTATTTTATGTCTAGAAGTATAGTTTGCATCTTCTGTAGTACGTAGTTTATCATTTAAACAGCTTTGTAGACTAGGCTTGTGATAAATTTACATAAAGCCTACCTCTCTGAAATCTTTTTCTTTGCCGGTGAAGTTACCTAACATTTTGTTCAAGATTTATCTGTTGATTTATAAACTACTAAACTTGGTTTGTGCTCAAAATCTTTTTGCAGACCAAAAATGGAACATCCTGATCTAAATACTATTAATGAAAATGTACTTATATTTTTCCAGAATTTATTCAAAGAAGTCTCACTGAGATGGTACATTATATACATATTCACATATTATTATAGTTTGCATAATATTCAAGCTTTTAGGGTGAGTACTCACGACGACAGCGGTAACGGCCGGACGTGAATATTCTCATGTATCTATAGCCACGGTTTTATTATAGCATTTTTTGTGTACGCACACCTTATAAAATTTTATAGAGAAGAATCTGGGAAGTTTATATAGAGTGTGCCGAAATTTTGTAATATACTTAATTATATTAAGAATGTTATATAATAAAATTGTAACAATGTGTTTGGTAAAAAAATGTTTTATAATATTAAGAGGTGCTGAAGTACTTATAAAATGACATTAGGTACATGTCATTTTATAAGTATTTATTTTGGAGTTTGAGAATGACAATAAAAAATAATTTTCAAAGTACCCAACTCCTACGCTATCAACTTTATAACTGAGCCCATTTTTATAGGATAACAAATAACAACAACAAAACAAATATTTAAATTACACGGTGTAAATTAAATTTGTGAATGTAATCCAACATTCAGAAATTTCTTTTTACACCATGTAATGGAAAAAATGAAATGAAAATATACGTAATTTATTAAAATGCTTATATCTGTGTCCCTTAATTTATGAAGAATGGGAAAGTTTCCGGCAAAGTTCGATTTCAACCACTAATTTGGATTTTATTTTGAGAATTAAATATCTACTATATAGTTATATGACTTACGAAGGAAAACAAGAACTCTTAGGTTGTCTTCTAGGGCTTCTTTCTATGTCTGATCAACCAACCCACATAAGGCCAGCGTGTGTGGATTACGGCTTTAAACTTTCTAGTTCAGGAGAGAGAGAGAGAGAGAGAGAGAGAGAGAGAGAGAGATAGAGACAGAGAAAGAGAAAGACAGAAAGTATTAAGGATAACCATATTTTTGCACACACCCTGTAAAATGTTTATTTTTATATTTTTATAGAGATTCATTTTTATACTATGGACGTATTCATGTGTTTCTTTATAGGCTATGAATGTTCTGATTTGATACTTAAAGCGTGATGCTGCTGCCAAACAATTTATTTTTTAGAGCTTCCACGGTATCTTTAAAGGTTTTTTATAACAATGTTTTGTAGACTTAAATTATATTTTATATTTTTCTAATACAAGTCATTCTTCTAATATTATATATTTGAAATTGATGGATGTTTGTTACTCAATCACATCTATACGGCTAAAAGGATCTGTATGAAATTTGGTACACGGATAGATAATAGTCTAGAATAGTACATAAGTTTACTATAAGCCGATGTACCACGTGGGAGGAGATCTTTAATAATACTATCTTCGTGGTGCGTCAGTTAGCTGTATTGTACAATGTGTACGAGTTGATTGCCATTGTAGACATACACGTCTACGACTGCAATGCAAAAATCTCGGGTTCGGTGCACAGATCAACCAATAACGATATAACTTAGATTCGACTTTGCCTGCATGGACCATAGATATGCAATATGAAGATTAATTATAGTATTTTTTAAATTTTATTCCGCAGTTTTTTTGCCTGCTACGAATATCCAAACACTCATACATCCATCCATCACTGCTACTGCCGCCCTCTATTAAGAGACTCAAGAGAGCCAATGTGCTTCCTAATTAAGGGGACCTAGGGCAATGGCCCTATCTACCCAACTCTCAAATTCACCCAACGCATTTGCTCATAGTCTTAGAGACTGATCGCAAATAAATATTAATAAAAAAAAAACTTTACAAATGTATAGATTTATATATTATATATTTCGTGAATTCTTATTAATTTTGGCACACACGTGATCCGCTTCCACCATCTTGTTCTAATAAATTTTCTTTCTGTGCTTTGATATCAATCAGTTTGCACAACCGGCGCAGGCAACGACTCAGGAGCAAGAGAACGAATCTATTCGCTCTTGACAGATTAAAACCATATGACAGCAAACGTCACATACTGAAAGTGTAACAGCAAAGAGTGTAGCCGGGCTAGCCGGCTAAACGTGTTATTATTATTAATTAAAATACCAGATTCTCTTTAATTTTTATTTATATAGTAAAATACGAACAGGTAAGATTACGATCTATTATCACAAATATATTCAGTGTGACAGAATTTCACATACTTGTGTTCAGTGTTGTGTTGTGTGTGTGTATTCATTCAGTACATAATTATGTATATACAAAAGACAGTATTTACTATGTCTGTTCAGCTAAACGAAATTATGTTAAACAAGCATTCTCCGTGACTTCGCATTCTTGAGCGTAATTCAAGCTTCGCATGATTATAATCTTATATTCGCAAGAAAATCAGGTTAATATGGATAAAAATATTGTGACTTTTATGATAAATTACTTGTCATTGGTTAAATATATACTAAAGATCATATTTCATATTTCCTTTGTTATGAGTGCTTTGGTGGCAAATTTAAAATGTAGATAACTGTTATGCAAGAGGTTCTAGGTTAGACCCCTGTTGACTAAAGTCTCTAAAGTGTTGCTTAATTGTGGCCGATTGACGGTATATCCACGTGAAGTTGAAGCGGGTATAAATAGTAAAACACGCTTTTCTGGTTTTACGTAAATATTCACGAAAAATAAAATATGGCGGTATGAATTTCGCTGGGTCAGCTAGTAGGTAATTAAAAAATCGTTTGCTGTGGCGCACAGTTCGATGTATGTCCCTGTAATCGTTGGCCGTACACGATTATCTAAAGAAACCACACCTTAGGAAGAGATTCCTATGTAAGAACTTCAGGTT
Source organism: Laspeyria flexula (assembly GCA_905147015.1). Taxonomy (NCBI): domain Eukaryota; kingdom Metazoa; phylum Arthropoda; class Insecta; order Lepidoptera; family Erebidae; genus Laspeyria; species Laspeyria flexula. The sequence goes on along the minus strand of LR989958.1, from coordinate 14,736,598 downwards.
TATAATTCAGGGTAAATTCTTAGAACAATAAAAAGCCGACATTAATAAAGTCCAAGTTGAAGTTGAACATGAAAGGACTCCAACAAACATTTAAGTGCTGTCAAGCTATCTCATTTTAAATTAAGCCACCACTTATTTCTACAACTTTAGTTGTAACGAGTTTACTTGGCGACTCATGCTAAAAGTTCTGTATTATTCAGCGAAACAATTGTAGATGAAACTGTTGAATTGTATTGAAAAAATCTTATTGCCGAATAACACATTTTTTTCATAGAGTCATATTATATTTTTAGATTGTAGTTATAATTAATGTTAGAATTTTATAAATTAACTACATAAAAAAATATTTTTTATTTCTTTATTAAACTTTTCTTTCTGCACTGAGACTGGCCTGTTGGTCTAGTGGTTAGTGACCCTGACTGCTAAACCGGAGGTCGTGGGTTCGATCCCCACCCAGGACAAATCTTTGTGTGGTGAGCATAATTGTTTGTTCTGTGTCTGGGTGTAATTTATCTATAATATGTATGTATTTACAAAAAAAAATGTATTTAAGTAATATATCAGTTGTTTAGTACCCATAACACAAGCAAATATAATTGCTTAATTTGGGACTAGGTGGCGCTGTGTAAATGTAGTAGAATATTATTATTATATATTATGCACAAAACATGTACAAAAGCGGACTTAATGCCTGATATCTACCAGTCAACTTTACGGTGATGTAGAGACAAAACTGAGGTAGGTGCTTTCAGTTACAATATTAATAAGAGAATAAATACTTTATTAACAATTAATATTTACATATTATTAGAGATACATACATACATATAGATCACGCCTCTTTCCCAACAGAGGGGTAGGCAGAGACCATTTACTTCCACTTGCTATGAATCTAAGATACATCTTTGGCTTCTTCAACATTCATCAGTCTTTTCACGCATTCTCGTCGGTTGAGGGTACTCCTGATCTGTCCCTCAAGTAATAATAAAGTATATACATTAAAATAAATTAAATATTTATATAGAAATATGAATATATAAAATTAAATAATAAATATACATACATACTATAATAAATCTTAAGTGCAAAAATAGCTTTATTATAAGTTAAATTTTATATTCTATGAATGAATGATACAATTCGGCTGTCACGTACGGTGCTAAGTGACATTCAGTTCAGACATCATGATGATAATGGTAACATTAGATAGCACTTTATCTGTTACATTTTTTATAAGACCGTATGTCAAAACAATAATAAAAAAAAATTTGGATCATTTGCATCATAATGTTCAGTCATTTAAAATTGACCAAGTAAAATATAAATCTAAATAATGCTCAGTTAGAAGCTCGTCCGTGTAGTGACGGATTAAGAATATATAACTCACACAACCCATTTCAACCCATGGGTATCATACATGGCGACTAAGGAAGTAACATTAAGCAACAAAAGAATTGCGAGAAAAGTAAAATTCGAAACAAAATCAACCCGTCTGGCTAGCGTGGTATAGTAGACTAAATTCCCTCCAAAATACTTGGACGAAGAAAAGGTTCTAAAAAGATTTGAAAAACATTAGCAAAAAACTGGACACAAAAAAAAAACTTAATAGTAAAGAAGAAAATCACCAATAAAAGCATTAAGTAAAGATAGAAGCGAAACTTGTCTCGCTGGAAGGTCGATAAATACTCTAACCGATAATGAAGATTATTGCGAAACCTTTGCGTTGTAAGAAACAATCTGATACAAAAGGTTCAAGAATGTGGACCGAAAGAGAATGGCTTCTATCGTATGTTTTTATGTGGACTCCCACTTTGTGTATTATTTACACTGTCGTGTATTTATGATAAATGATAAAAGTTTATTTGCATAAAACATGGTATACAGAGATGTTATTAAAATAATATTTACAGTTCCGCATGTTTTGCCACAAGTAGCAAGCAAAAGTAATTGTAGTAGTTCAAATTAATTAATTATATTATGTTGTTTTTTTATTGCCATTGAAATCGGCATAAGAAAATATCAGCCCCATTTCAGCCTATTGCAGTCCACTGCTGGACATAGACCTCTCCTAACACGCGCCATAACACTCGGTCCTCCGCCTTCCGCATCCAATCAGACCCAGCGACCTTTTTTTGGTCGTCGGTCCATCTAGCTGGAGGGCGTCTTACTCTATGCTTGCCGAGTCACAAATAAATTAAATCTTAAAATACAATTTAATTAATAAAGTTATTAATTAAAAAAATATATAATATTATGTATATGTATTTCGGCCCAAGTATAGTTTCAGTTAGTTGCAGGCGACACAGAACCGCGCGCGGTGGCGTAAATTAAGTGAAGCCTATGTCCAGCAGTGGACGTCGTTGGGCTGATATGATGATAGTGATAAACATGTATGTGGGAGCTTAGATCCTTAACTTAATTCATCTTGCTGACTAAACTCATTCCGGTTTATAAAACAGCAGTAGTGACATAATTATATAAACAAAAAATCTACTAAAGTTGCGGGTAGTAGATGGCCTAAATCCTTTTAACTCTCTAGATAGAGGAGACCCGAGCCCAGCCGTTGGACTTAATGGGTTGCTGATGATGATACTGGACACTTATTCGCAATTAATAAAATAATACCTAGTAATTTAAAACATTACCTAGTATTACTTATAACCTGTTTTCTCGTCTCATTTTCGCTGTAGTAAAATTCGAGCCTGAACTTGGCTAACTTTCCTTACAGAAGTAATAGAATTTATTAGCAGTAAACAAAGGGTCGACAGTAAATGAAGAAAACGATCTTTTTTACACGATAGATAAAGATAAAAGAAGAAACAGTTCAGCGTTCACCGTTTGGAACGTGCTAATGTTTCGGTTCATGAAGTGAAGTCAACGGTTTTTAAATTTGTTTTTAGAATAAACATTGCACTTTACTGTTTGTCTTTAAAAGTAATAGCGGGTGCGAGCCAATGCATTTAAAACCGTTTGCACTTTTATACTGTCTTCTAGAAATAGCTGCAACAAAATAATACGAGAATTTTATTTTTTCGAATAAGAAAGTCATCTTAACTTGAGGTTAGTGTTCGGGAGATTAAATAAAATGCCGTCTCGAACACTTCATTAATATATTATTATTGTCCTATATTATTACAGTTTACTTATTTTTAATAATACTAGGAAAGCTATAAGCGCGAGATGAATGTATGACAGTATGGAAGTTACAGAATAGAAGTTGAAGAATGAAAGAACTAATAGTTGAAAAGTATAGAACTGAGACGTTATGAATTTACGTAAGCAACGGAGAAAAATGGTATCGAGCGGCAAGCGGTCGCGACGAGTGTTCTAAGTGGACTGTCCGACGGCCGGCGGCGACTGACTGGCTTCGAAGTGGGGAGCGCTGCGGTGCGGGGCCGGAGGTCCTCGCGAAGGCTGAGCGCACACGCATCAGGCTGAGTGTACACAATAAAATAAATTAATGGCGTTGTGGGATACCCCACAGGACTCCCCCACGAGCAACATGGCCGTCTTAAGGAGTAAAACGGTCAGGAAAACGCACTCGCCGTCCTGAACGAGTAATGTGCACCAACCGCGGCTCTTCCACCTCTGTAGGCGTGTCCTTATTCTCGTGGCAGGTGTGTGCAGGCTTGACCCGATCAATGGACACCTTTGTGATTTTGTTTCCTAATAAAATATCTACAGTCTTTGGGCTTCGTGCCACGATTTTATGTGGGCCCGAATAAGGTGGTACTAGCGAACCACGTAACAGATCCTGACGTAGAAAAATATGAGTAGCAGTGTCCAAGGCTTTGTGCAAAAATACCTTGTGTTTCGAATGATCAGAGGCTGGGCACGGTCGTAAATCAGACATGCTTTGGCGTAATTGACCGACAAAGTCTGGGTACTGTACCTCACTAGGAGGTGCAGTGAAAAACTCGCCTGGCACTCGTAACTGCTCTCCAAACACCAGCTCTGCAGGTGAACATTGAAGTTCTTCTTTGAAAGCTGTACGCAACCCTAAGAGAACTACTGGAAGAGTACTTGTCCAGTCTTTATGTCCATGTGCCATCAATGCTGCTTTAAGCGTGCGATGCAACCGCTCAACCATGCCGTTGCAGGCTGGATGGTAAGCGGTGGTTCTTGCCAATTTTATTCCATACATCTTGGCGAGGTTTTGGTATAAATGAGATTGAAATTGTCTACCTTGATCGGTGATAACCTTCTTGGGACAACCATACCGTGCGATCCATTCAGAAACGAACGCCTTTGTCACCGTTTCTGCCGTCATGTCAGGGAGAGGGATAATCTCAGGCCATCTGGTAAACCTGTCGATCAGAGTAAGACAGTATTTAAAATTGGAAGACACAGGAAGAGGTCCAATCAGATCCATATGAACTTCTGCAAATCGCGCGTCTGGTAATTGGTATTTTCCTAGAGGAGCAATGGTATGTCTTGTCACCTTAGACCTCTGGCAAGGAATACACTCTCTAACCCAAGCACGTACATCTTTCCTAAGGGAAGGCCACACAAAACGTTCACTAACCAATTTGATGGATGCTTTTGCCCCTGGATGGCTCAGACTGTGCAAGGTCTCAAACACACGGCGTCTATGGGCAGCTGTTACAAAAGGCCTAGGTTTAGACATAGAAACATCACAATATAATTGTATATTAGAATTGGGTACTTGAACTTTCTCCAGTTGTAAAGAAGTTTTACTCTTGATCAAGTGAAGGAGTTCCACATCCCCGCTCTGTGCTGTAGCGAGCTCCGTGAAGTCCACAGGCAGGGTGACTGCCTCTATACGTGACAAAGCATCTGCCACCTGGTTGTGACTGCCCGCAATATGCCGTATGTCCGTGCTGAACTGCGAAATAAAATACAGTTGATTAATTTGTCTCGGTGAACCTTTCTGTTCTTTTTGCTTAAAAGCAGAAATCAGCGGCTTATGATCGGTGTAGATTATGAAATTTTGAGCTTCAATCATATGCCGAAAATGTTTAACAGCCTCATATATTGCGAGAAGTTCACGATCATAAGCGCTGTATTTTTGTTGGGTAGGGCTCATTTTCCTTGAGAAGAAAGCCAAGGGTTGCCAGACCCCATTAACATTCTGTTGTAATACAGCTCCTATAGAAATATTAGACGCATCGACCACCAATGCTAATTGAGCTTCGGGGAGTGGGTGAACTAACAGTGCGGCATTTGAGAGACTATGCTTACATCGTTCAAAGCATTCTAGAAGTTCTGGGGTCCAAGGTACTGGCTTTGAACCTTTCATTTTTGGACCAGCTAATAAATTGTGAAGGGGTGCCTGTAACTCAGCTGCATTCTTCAAGAAACGACGGTAAAAATTGAGCATACCTAAAAATCTTCTCAACCCTTTTATTGTCTGAGGTGCTGGGAACTTCTGGATGACCAGCACCTTCTCTTCTAGAGGACGTACTCCCTTGGCAGAAACAGTATAACCGAGAAAAGTTACTTCGGGCTTACCGAAGTGGCATTTAGACACATTAATTACAACTCCATATTCTTGAAAACGTGCGAACAGTATTCGTAGATGCTCCTCATGCTCCTGGCTACTTCTAGAAGCAAGCAATACGTCATCTATATAGGCATAGCAGAAATCTAGGTCACGTATCAATCCATCGATAAAACGTTGGAACGTTTGTGCGGCATTCCTCAACCCAAACGACATAAACGGAAATTCAAATAGCCCGAAAGGTGTCGTAATGGCTGTCTTCTCTATATCTTCTGGATTTACAGGTATCTGCTGGTAGGCTTTAACAAGGTCAATTACAGAGAAGACAGTGCAACCATGTAACTGCTGAGAGAAATCTTCTATGTGCCGAACTGGGTACCTATCTGGCACTGTCCTAGCGTTAAGTGCACGATAATCTCCACAAGGACGCCAGGTCTGGTCATGCTTCGGCACCAGGTGTAAAGCAGATGCCCATGGACCACTAGAATAACGAGCGGTTCCTTCTTTAATCATATTCTGGAATTCAGCCTTGGCTAATCTACGTGGCCTGCAGTATACGGGTGGGCCGGGCGTGGTATTAATATAATGTACAGTTGAATGACGTACCTCTTTTGGTGTCCCAGAAGGACGTGAGATGTCTGGGAACTCTCGCAACAACTCATGGTACCGTGTTGTACCCGTGATGGCTTTGACACTGGCTATTTCAGTTTTCGCCCGTGCCCCACAGACAAACAGCTTTGTCACCCCATCAATCAACCTACAATTATGGCAATCAACCAATAAATTGTAATGGGAAAGAAAGTCATATCCAATAATCGGCTTTGATACGTCTGCGACGACAAAATTCCAGCTGAAGTCCCTCCGAAGTCCTAGATTAAGCTGCAAATGGATATACCCGTACGTGGATATAACGGAATTATTTGCTGCGCTTAGATCATAATTCACACGTATCCTCTTTTCGCTTAAATAATTGCGTGGGTAAACGCATAAATCTGAGCCTGTATCTACGAGAAATAATCTTTTAGAATTAACTTCTGATATAAATAGACGGCTGGAAATACTGCAGCAATCGCTCGCCGTCATTAGCGACTGGCTTGGGAGTTTTCCGAAGAATAGTCACAAGGTGGCGTGCATGAACGTGCTTTATCAGCATAATTGTAGTGGTACCAACATAAGCGACGGTTATCTACGATTTTAAATGGGCGGTTACGTGATTGGCTTCTCGAGCGTGAAAATCTATTGCTACGTCCCCTATTTGGCTTACCAGCGGTCCGGGATCGGCGCCCAACCGTATTCGACAACTCATCTAGCTTCCGCGTGAGACTGGCTATTTCAGTACGCATTACCTCTAGTATGCTCCCTGAAGAGGACGAAGTACTCGCGACCTGGGCTACCGGGTTCACCGGCACGATCTCCAACACCCGGTCAGCCAGCTCAGCAACAGCTTCCAAAGGAGTGTTCGACTGGGATGCCACGATCGCTTGGACACTAGTGGGTAGGCGGCTGGTCCATATAGTTCGCAAAAAGTCGTCAGGAATCCCACGGCCAGCTAAACTCCGCAAGTGCCTCAGGAATGCAGATGGCTTGCGGTCCCCCAGCTCCTCATGCACAAGTAATTGTCGCACTTTCTTTTCCTGAGAAACTGACAAACGCTTAATTAGCTCAGCTTTAAGTTTATCGTATTTATTAGAAATGGGAGGGTTCTCAACAATATCTTCCAACTGTGCTATAATGGAAGGTTCTAGGTTACCAACCACAGTAAAATATTTAGTAGAATCTGAGGTAATATTTGATAAAGCAAACTGTGCTTCCACCTGTGCGAACCAAACCGCTGGTTTTTCAGGCCAAAAAGGAGGTACTCGTACTCTAACCTTAGCAATCTCCGCCGCGCCCAACGCTGCCACCAACGAATCCGTCACATTTTCTGGTAACGTTGTCATCGTGGAAAGTTCCAGAAGTCTCGGACCACGCCGACACGATGTCCTTCACACACCTTTGACACGTGGAATTTATATGTTCTCGAACTGTCTCTGACGTCACGCGACGTAAGCTCCGCGCACGGTTCGACTTATCGGGGTCACCACTTGAGGTTAGTGTTCGGGAGATTAAATAAAATGCCGTCTCGAACACTTCATTAATATATTATTATTGTCCTATATTATTACAGTTTACTTATTTTTAATAATACTAGGAAAGCTATAAGCGCGAGATGAATGTATGACAGTATGGAAGTTACAGAATAGAAGTTGAAGAATGAAAGAACTAATAGTTGAAAAGTATAGAACTGAGACGTTATGAATTTACGTAAGCAACGGAGAAAAATGGTATCGAGCGGCAAGCGGTCGCGACGAGTGTTCTAAGTGGACTGTCCGACGGCCGGCGGCGACTGACTGGCTTCGAAGTGGGGAGCGCTGCGGTGCGGGGCCGGAGGTCCTCGCGAAGGCTGAGCGCACACGCATCAGGCTGAGTGTACACAATAAAATAAATTAATGGCGTTGTGGGATACCCCACAAACTTTTATAGGTAATCAAAAAGAGTGATGTGACTAAGAAAATACTGCATAGTTGTATCGTATAATGTTAATCTAGCTGAAAAGTTTATTTGTTTGGTTAAACGTGATAATCTCAGGAACTACTATTCCGATTTGAAAAATATTTTTGCGTTGGATAGTCCATTTAGAGCTGAGCAGTGGTCAAATAAAGAACGACGGGAGCGAAGCTACAAGCGACAGCTAGTGGTAAAATAAATATATATAATCTCATAAATTCAGTTTTCCTAAAGGAAAAAAAAGTTGCTCAAAAATGTTTTGCCAAATTTTCTTCGGGTTTATTTGGTCAACACTCTTTTTATAACGGATTTTTTAGTTTTTTACTAAAAAAATTTACGACTAACGTATTATTTTTGTAATACTCTAATTTATTAAAGGCTTTTTTGTCACCAAGGCAGCGGGTATTATATTACAGACCTACATTAACACAGCCATAACACAGTTCCTCTCAAATATATTATGCTACATTACTTCTGAAATTTCTCAACACGAAATAAGAGTGAAATCTGTTTCGCGTCGGTGTGATAGGCGGCTACCTAAACCTATTCCCATTAGTCAGTAGAGTCGATAACGTCGGCCACGTTTAATCCCTGCGAACAAGATTAATGTTTCTTACGATACATTGCTTATGACTTACACATCTGTTTTAATTTCAGTAATTGATTCTGGTTCATTTCTTTTTTTATCTTTATGTTTCGTTGTTTGTGTATTATTCAAATTGTTTTATGTATTAAAAGAATCAGTTTCATCCTGTAGATATCCATTGTCGAGCATGGCTTCTTCCAAGGAAGAAGGAGAGAAGATCCTTTGGCTTCTCCAAACAATCATCCTAAAAAAACTTATCTCGGTTCTATGCTATCATCCATAAACCGTAGACGATCCACTGTTGTATTTCAAAAAGTAAAACAAAATAGAAAGAACTTTTTGCCATATAAAATATTATATAGTGTGGAGGCTTGTAAATAGCAACCTGATTATAATTATTATGTATACTAATATTTATAAGACTGTACTTCTTTAATATTAAATAAATAAAATATTCCATAATTATGTGTTCTATGCAACAGAGAGCGACATTATAATCGTCTGGTTTTTATATTAATTGTTATAATTATGAGATAAATTTTGAATGTTCTTAAAAGCAAGCTTTGCTCTCATAGTACTTTAAAAAGTCACCTATGAAACTGTAAGGTTCTATAAAATTAATGGTCTGCAAACCACACATATTTTCACATTTATCGAGTGACCAGGAAGACGGGACACTTATTTGAATAAAACATCCGTTATATGTGAGTCATCATCAGCAACTCATTAAGTCCCACTGCTGGGCTCGGGTCTCCTCTCCTCTATCTAGAGAGCTAAGAGGGTTTAGGCCATAATCCACTCACGCTGGCCTAGTGCGGGTTGTTGGATCAGACATACTCAAAGAATTTCTTTTAGGGTATGTGGGTTTCCTCACGATGTTTTCCTTCACCGTTAGCAGATGGTAAGTCACTTGACTAGTACATATATATTCCACAAAGTGGAATCCACATTGGTACTGCCGGTCGGGATCGAACTCGGACCGCGTGATTTGCACGCCGGTCCCTTATCCATTCAGCCACCATCGTTTTTCTGTTTATATGTGAGTACCTACATTGTTATTTACAAATGAATATGGTCTCTATTTAACCCCCGACGCAAAAAGAGGGTTGTATAAGTTTGACGTGTCTATCTGTCGGTGCCATCATAGCTCCTAAACAAATGTTCCAATATTGATAATGTTTTTTTTTAAGCTGACGTGGTCATATTCGATCTTAAACATGACGTTTTTTTTTGGAGTTTTTACTCTTTATTTGTATTGACACATTGTATCTTTAGTCCTTTCTCACAAGAAGACCCTAAAAGCTAAAAAAATACTAAAAGCAGAACATTTAAACAAATCCTAAGGAACTCTATACGTAGTAACACGTCAGCTATTGATTATTCATTACTGCCTCACGCGAAGAGCTAAGATAAAGAATATTAGTACCGTGTACCTCGTATTTGTACTAATAAATGTTATAGATACCGCTTTTACGATACGGTGATTAATTTTATCTCGTGTATTAATGATATTTTATATTGTTGCGTGTAACTCAAACGAGAACTTTTACTCTAAATATACCTACCTTAATCTGTAGGTATAGTGACGGACTAAGAATACATAATGTCACTACCCCATCTCAACCCGTGGGTGACATAAAACGTGACTAAGGGAGTAACCTTATAGTAGTGCTCTCCACTGAGAGAAAAGGAAAATTCGAAACAAACCCTATACCAATCCGTCTTGCCAGTGTGGTATAGAAGGTGAAATTCTCTTCACATTCTTTGGAGGAAACCTGTGCCCACCAGTGGAGTAGTTACTTAGTAAGGTAATTAGACTCTGTATGTAATTATAATCGACTGGCCTGTTGGTCTAGTGGTTAGTGACCTTGACTGCTAAGCCGGAGGTCGTGGGTTCGATCCCCACCCAGGACAAATCTTTGTGTGATGAGCATAAAGGTTTGTTCTGTGTCTGGGTGTAATTTATCTATAATACATAATATAATAATAATATAATAATAGTATTTACAGAAAGAAAAATGTATTTAAGTAATATATCAGTTGTTTAGAACACATAACACAAGCAAATATAATTGCTTACTTTGGGACTAGATGGCGCTATGTGAATGTAGTAAAATATTATTATCATCATCATCATATCAGCCCAATGACGTCCACTGCTGAACATAGGCCTCACCTAATTTCCGCCACAGCGATAAAATAATAAATATAAATATTATTATATTATATTATAATTTTAATATAGACAGTTACAATATTAAAAATGGGGTTGTTTTTTTTAAATACTTTTTGATCTATAAAATTACACGTCTTGCGAGTGTTTAACACTTATTAAGCTCCCAAAGTTCACACGTGCGTGATATTTCTGAACAAAGAAAGGTAAATTTCACGTGCACATGAATGACTTTCATAAATACATAGGAGTATGTATCTTGAGTGAATCAAGATATTGAACACTGCTTGTTATATAAGTATAGACGAGCTTTTATAGTATGTCCATTCATAATATTCAATGAAATAAGTGACCTAAAATGAGATAAAATGAAATGAAATCTCGTTTATTCATCTAGGTATGTTACAAAATAACTCTTATGAAAGTCACAAGTTAAAAATGTAACAGGTTATCCGAAAAATAGTGTCAGCAAATTTGTCTACGATCAGTTCGTTGACAGAGTGGAGATAAGAAGAACTGGCAAGAGACTGAATAATAGACGTTTTTATCATAGGAAATGTTCCAATATTTTGCATGAAATTTTAGTGAAAATTGCTCATTTTTTTACTTGGCAGTTTAAATATACTTATTTACTTTCGGGAATCGGGAATTCACGCGATTATAATTTAGGTATTTACATACCTTATAGTGTAGTCAGCTTGTGACCACGGCCGGTGTAACCTGGTCGAAAATTCAAGCACCATCAGGTATGTAAATACCTAAATCATAATCGCGTGAATTCCCGTTTAAAATCAATAAGTTTAAACATGATGGATGATTTGCAAAGATATTAGTTTTAAGACCATTACACCATGAGCTAGCCATACCACCGTTTGTTTTTACGGTACCTTGCAGTGACATTCAAGCCAAACTCACCTTTCTAGACAAAGTATAAGTAGAGCGGTAAGTTAGTTAGCGATGCACAGCAAACAAAATTTGTTGGTTTCACATTGGTCGGTTAGCCCGTGCATGATTACATTAGCGTCGCTCTGCCACAGTAATGGATCTACGGAAGCGGCTAAACTATCGACCTCATAACAAATACTATTTGCAGTTTGTCGGCTTTCAGAAAAGCTTTTATGTTTAGTCTACTGGACTAACTTACTTTTGATTATGTTACTGATACCTCTGTTGTTAATTGCGTTTGGTGTATTACTTTATATTGAGTTGACGGAGATTTGCTATTCGAACGGCATAAATGTATCTTTTGTTTGCGTAATTGACTTGAACTTGATACTTCTACGCGTTCTTGAGAAAAATATTCTTGACAGACGGATATACAGATAGACGGAAAAAGGAGTGATCCTATAAGGGTTCAGTTTTTTCCTTTTGAAGTACGGAACCCTTAAAAGGAATACCTATATTGAAACACTTCAAGTGACCGTATGTCTGTTCTGTTCACCACTGAAACTGGATCGCATAAATATTTATGTGATGTACAGAAACTTCAACAGAGTCCAGATGATTTTGATCTCTCGAACTGTATATTTTGCAAATTGTTTCAAAAACACTGCCTAGATGGCACAATAGAACAGTTCATGATTACTGTCTATGCTCGGGTGCGATTCCGGGTATACAGATAAAAACGATACCAAGATTTGTTCTATCCAAAAAATAATAATTAAGTAAGGTTCAAGTGAAAATACTATCTAAATTTTTTTAATTTAATTTCCAGTACATATTACTTAAGATTTTATTGTATCACTAGTTGTTGCTTGGGGCGTCATTCTCATGGATCTTTATTTGACTACGACTCAGCTCAGTTCGTAGCGTGATATTAGTCGCCTTCCTCAATAAATGGACAATCCAACACTAAAATATTTTTTCAAATCCGACCAGTAGTTCCTGATATTAGCACGTTCAAACAAACAAACTCTTCAGCTTTAAAAGTGCACTATAGTAAGTTAAACTGTATCAATGCTCACAGCTTCGTTGTACACAGCCGTTGCGAGGCGCTCTGGATTAATGAGAGAACCTTCTAGTACACTCACTCACTACTACGTTTTAGTTAAACATTAATTAATTAATTCCTTGTCCGAAACTAAACGTGATTTAAACAGGACACGATTTATTACCAGCTTATTAAGTTTACTACCAATGAAGCTCTGACGATTAGTTACAAACATTGTTTGCTTGTTATATTGAGGATTATTAAACACTAGCATTTGCCTGCAGTTATACTATTAAATGAAATATTATATATATATAGTATATTTAATGAAATAATTGCAGATTTTAATATTGAAATAATTACATTTTCTTCTTATTGCTTCCTTTCTCGGACTTCAATGAGTGATAAAAAATTGTAGTTTATTGGAATGGATTATGATAATGATTTAATGAATTGAAGAAATAACATTCTTCGTTTTGGGTAATAAAAAACGTATCCATTTAAATCTCCAAACCACACTTTAACACACCCTGTTTACACAAACGCAAACTTTTTTGTCCACACAAAGCGGAGTTTAACAAATATACTACCTATTTAACACTGCTTATATTTTATAAACATAACGTAACATAAAAGATTTTAGTTCCAAATCCAAAAAAACTATGATTCAAATTGTAGGGAAATATGTGGCCCGTATATGTGGCTACGTACCGTGATAATTTGAAAGAATAAACAAACAGAACACTTTGTTCGTCGGTATATTTGCGCGCACTCGTAACGAGGTCGGCTTGTTGGTTGCCTCTACTACAAAACGTAACGCATACTCTTTGTGGTTCAACATTTTGAATTTTCAACAAGAATTCCAAAAAGTATTGTTGCTTTTAATTTGACATTTGTTTTTAATTTAGGTAATATAAAATGTATGTGTTCTTTAAATCTAAATTCAAAACGTCGGCCTGTTTGTTTCATATTTGTTCTAATAAATTCGACTTATTTGTTTTTAATTGGGAATTGATTTGTAAATGGAATCAATATGTATTTTTTCTAAAATTTATATTCAATGACAAAATTATGTACTGACCCATCAAAAAGGTTGCAGCTTCCTATTAACATCAACACAACTAACTGCGGCGGAATAATCCGTTATTCCGCCGGTACTCAAGTAGGTATTTATTAAGGACCTGCAAGAATACCAGCGTTGCGGTCTAGACCACAACATTAGAGCTGATGCAGGGACCTTTATTTGCTACCAGCTTATAAGTTTTGTATTAATGTATTATGTATTAGTTTTAAGCTATTTATGTAATAAAAAGTTTTTCTTTCTTTCTTTAACTGTTATTTGCGTGTGAATTAGCCGGTAGAGGCTTTGGTGTCGAGTGAGATTTCCTAAATGTCCTAAATGTTTTTCAAACACCAAGAAAATCTCAATATTGGAATTTCATAAAAGATAAACCCAATACCATTTTCACCTTACTCGGGAATCGATCCCCGCACTTCAGTCGTATACATATCTCGCTGCGTCACTGAGACAGCTAATAAATTAAATTTCTTTAAATAGGCTGAAACCGTTCAAAAGATATTAGCATAATCATTTCTTGATGGAGCAACTGATGGGAGGATTAAGTAGACTTAGTTAGTTAGCGGTGCTCGGCCCATCCATTAGAAAATAATATCTTCGGCACTTATAAATGTCTCTTGGTAGGCAGCGGTATTTAAATTTCCCTGAATTTTTAGTTATGGCATTAAAAATAATCGAAAACATTCAGGTTGGTTTTATTTTATAGACAGCACTCTCACTAGGTAGCAACCCTGTATCATGGGGGACTTTTGTAAAGTTACACAGCACAGCACAGGGATTAACACACACATACGATTAACAGCCACAAAATACACCCTGAGAGCCCGCTGTGTATCTCAATTTCGACTTTGTCGATTTTTTTTCTAATGTTCGAAAATTTTAATGTGGTCGTTGTCACTTTTAATCATCTGACAACGATAACGACTCCGATTAAGTTGATGTTGCAATTCGCAGTAGGGTCCCAGACTCGAACCAAATGTCTATGAATCACAAAAATATTTGTCTCGTGTGGGAATCAAACCCACGTCACTCTCAAGGGGATGAATGTGGTGAGGAGACCACCTTAACTACTATGCAACTGTGAAATTATTTGGTTTCATTTCAAGTTTTCGTTACTGTGATTTTACACCTAGTATTTTCACATGCCATTCTTTATTACTACATTACAACAGTATCAATTGATAAGTGGAGGGAATATTCAATGAAAAAGATTCCCAATATCTATATTTATTAAGAAACCGATGTGGTTATCAAAAGACCCCTATTTAAGTGTCATAATCCGATCTTCGTAGATTGTACGTCGTATAAACGTTGATGTTGTTTCAATACTAGAAGTGACAACTTTGACACTAAAACAATGGCTTATGTCAATTTAAACCTGGTTTAATACTTAGTCCATATTTTGTAATAATGGCGTAAAAGTTTGGAATTCCATGATATTTAACTAAATTTGCCAGAGGCGAGCCGAGAGCGAAATGAAATGAAATGTCGTTTATTCATCTAGGTTACAAAGTAACACATATGAAAGTCACAAGTTAAGAATGTAACAGGTTATCCGAAAAGTGACGGCTTTGTGTGACACCTTTGATATATTTCATACATTATAACTTGCTCACGTCGCGTCGCGCCGGCGTCACGTCACCGTCACGTCTCGTTTGCTGTGATCCAAAAGTTTAAGTCTGTAATTCAAATGGTATTTTTGTATGAAAATTTTAACAAAAGAAACTCATGTGACTTCGGTGCGAGTCACTTGGCATGTGTATGTGGTATAGTATGTGTAAACAAATGGCTAAGGTCAAATCAAGTCCTTCACAAGACTCAGCCACTTCCAGCCCAAAATAATTCATATATATAATATAAATATATACTATTGAATAAGGCTATATTAATCCGCACCGACCCGAGCGGATCCTTTGATCCTGGCCACAAAGGGCGAGCTGTTTACCTGAGCATATTCTACATAGCTGATATGGAATTAAACCTTAAGATGTGTGCCTGTCCTTCTGGTATGCAGCGTTAAGATATACGTTTGGTAATTTCAAGTATCGCCGTATAACCTTCAGGTATCGCCTTGAACTTAGTGACCTTAAAGTTTGAATTTTATTGTTAGTAACTTAGTCCTGCACCACCTGAAAACAACGGCACAGGACTCGACTCGACAGCTCGCAGTGGCGTAAATTAGGTGGGGCCTATGTTTAGCAGTGGACGTGGTTGGGCGGATATGATGATGATGATGATGAAAAACTTAGTGTTGATCGTGACTCAGCACAAGGAATTCGGGTTACCATGACCACAAAACTCTACCGTCTACATACGTTTTTAGTAAAATTTTTCTAACTTTTCTCTTCAAAAGAACCTTATCGAACTTAAAAATATTTAGTAAGAAAATAACCAAATTAACCCACCCTTTTCTAGTTAGCAACAATATTTATAGTTCATATTGAACAGGTTTTTTTTATGGTCGACAATGCGTTTGTGATGCTCATTGTCAGGCTACGTTAATAGCTTACCTTTAGGTACGCCTGTTTGCCATCATCGTGGTATATAAAAAATAGTTCACACAAGTAATTGTTGCAGGCGGCACAGGACCGTTCGCAGTGGCGTAAATTAGGTGAGGCCTATGTTCAGCAGTGGACGTCGTTGGGCTGATATGATGATGATGATGATGATGATGATGAAGTAATTATCTTTAGTCACTGTTTTAAGAACAGGTGAACAAACAAACTAAATGCAATATCTGCCATCGATCGGATCAAAAATAGACTTCTCTTAGACACGCAGGAAGCTTCAACACTTGATTTGATTTCTAGGTCGAGTCTATCTTGCGTTCGTTTGAAAATGCTGGCTTCGCTTTATTGTCTGACTCTGATTAATTTTCCCGGTACTAGTTTCTTTTTACCTTATTTTTATCAATGCAATCTGTTCGTCTCAAGGCTAAGGAGACTCACTTCACAATACTATCTAACTGATTTAATAATATCCATTTTTTTATAATTTACGAAAACTAGGCTACACCACTGTATTATTTACTTAATAAAGTAATTATGAAAGTAGTTTTATTTGTTACGTGTTGCACCAATTTTTCAAAGGTATATGGCATAATATCTCATACCTATCTTACTGTTACCATGCAGTAAGTATGGTTGTTCCTGGGTTTTATTTCAAGGTTTTCTTCTCCAACAAAAGAGTATTGGGTTTTTCTATCATGAAATTCCAGTACTAAGATTTTCCCGAAGTTTGGTAAAGAAATGTTCCCGGTTGCTGACAATAGGCTAGCCCCCTATTTCATGGGACTAAATATAGCTGGCGAAATGTGGGTGTGAAATACTTCTGCCTACCCGTTTGGGGAAAAAGGCGTGATGCTATGTTATGTTATGTTTTATGTTTCTTCTCCTGCATGTTGATTGCATGTTGCAAAAGAAAGTAGCGATACAGTTGTTTTAGTTTGTCACTAATTAAACAAATAAATACCTTCATAGATATAGCTTGGTTTAGGGTACTCCTGACTCCTGATCTGTCCTTTCTTTAGAACGTCTCCAGTTTTCATAAAAATAAATATAAATAAAATAGAAATAAAAAAGCCAAAGTATTGCCATCATCATCATTATATCAGCCGTAAGACGTCACTCTTGGACATAGGCTCCCTAAAAATTTTTCAGTAGGATCTATTGTAAAATTATAGTATAAAATGTTTTGAAATATAAAGCCCTCTATTGCTGACCAAGCTATAAAGAATTTCCTTCTAAAAATGCAAATTTAAACTACTTTCATTCGATGTCCATGCCAATTTTAGTTATCCGTACTAAACTGTGAAATCCCTGGAATATTTTCAACGGTGTCCATCCGTGTGTCAGTTTTCATTCGACACCGGCTTTTCTCTCGGGACGTTTTGCACTAAAGGATCCATTTGGGACTACCGTAACAGATTGATTCGGTTTGTGATAATAATTTATGTATGCCAAAATAACAGATCTATATAAAATACGGTGCAAATAAATTAGTTTAGTACGTTGTTATTGGCGATTTTTTTTGATGCTTTTTATGAGTTCAGTGAATTCAATAAATATTTTGAAAACGGTTATTTTTTGTTTTCAATAATAATCCTGATGAAAGCATGGTCGAAATTTGACCATTAAATGAACATGAGTACGTTTTATAACTTTTTACAGAATTTGCAAACCGTAAATCTGATAAGCATATACTTATAAATTCTTGCGTAAAATCCTCCTTTTTAAGGCACAGCTGGGATCTACAAAAGAGCAAATTTTCTGCGTCACTGGACGACATAGGGCTTACAGATCGGATCCTCAGATATTTTGCAAGACCAACATCTATTACACACTCCATTGACTGTCGGAAGATTAATAGTGTAAGCAGCATTATTAATGTGTTATAGCCTTCCTTAGTTCCAACGTAATAAGAGGGCTTAATCTGAATTTCGACATTCGATTAGTTGATGTCGCTGTCAAATATTTGAAAGTGACAACACCCATATTTAAATTTACTTACATTTGACAGCGAGATCAAAACCGACCAATCGAATGTTGAAATTCAGAGTAAGCCCCAACTAATCATAGATTTTGGTATCCCGAGTGGTTCTGCCTTCTGCCACAAGAGTGAGACCGATATATCTCATTTCGTGAATGTATAGTCTGGTACGGCTTTCTTTGCAGTAATGACGTCACAAGGAAGTGTTACTGTGCTTCAAATGCCACCAAATTTGACATTACGACAATGGGGCAGCATTTAGTATAACTGCACAGCTATTCGTGTCATGTCTCGAAATTGAGAACTTTTAAACATTGACAGTAATTTCGAAATCAACAGACTTAAAAATGTGACTTTATCGAGTTAAAATGTTCTCCTATGAATCTCATTTTGTCAATCAATCAGTTGAATGTTTAGATTCCGAGATTTTTATTAAACGACTTCAAAAAAGGAGGAGGTTATTATGTTCGACTGTATGTATTTTTTTTTTATGTATGTTCAACGATTACTCGGAGATGCCTGAACCGATTTAAAAAATCTTTTTTTGTTTGAAATTTATATTTATTTGTATACTTCCGAATTGGTCTCCTATTCATCACGTCAACTTCTGATGATGAAATCTCAGGGAAATCGAAGGCAACCCTCAAATTTTATAGGCACATGTTACGTGTTTCATATATTTTTTAAAGTTATTCAAGTATTTACGTCTGATAGTCAACATCTCATGTTGATGAACTGGTGATGGAAGGTATAACTCCTTAACTGTTAGGAGTTGGAGGATAATTCTTTCAATATTATAGGTACTTATAAACCTATAGTTGTATTCTTGTAGGTTATTCAGGTGAGCTGTCAGTGGAAGGTCTCCTTGACTCTTAGGAGTTGGAGGATAATTCTTTCGACATTATAGGTACTTATAAACCTATAGTTGTATTCTTGTAGGTTATTCAGGTGAGCTGTCACTGGAAGGTATAACTCCTTAACTTTTAGGAGTTGGAGGATAATTCTTTCAACATTATAGGTACTTATAAACCTATGGTTGTATTCTTGTAGGTTATTTAGGTGAGCTGTCACTGGAAGGGAAACTTCTTAATGTTTAGGAGTAAGAAGATGATTTCTTTAAATATCACATCCATGTATAAACCTTAAGTTGTATTATTTCAAGTGTCTGAGGTGAGAGCTCTTGATGGAAGATAAAGTTGTATAATTCAAAGAAATTCTTAGATGATATTTTAAGTTTTCGATATAGTATCTAACCTGCATTGTATACCTATACTTGTTACCTGTCGCATTTTATAGGAAAAAAGAAAGACATAAAAAGCTGAGAGTTTTGAGATTCCTCTATTCTACAATCAGGTTGTTTTGTTAGAATATTTAAATAGACGTTCCCTTCTATCGAAGATTCTTTATTTCGGTTTTCCGTCTTACCAGCCAGTATTATTAAATCTGCTAAATAAAAAGTACACTAAAAATGGAAAAATAAACTATTTTTAATAAAAAAATATTAAAACGACTTCAAATCAGTACTAAAAAGCGAAAAATAAACTGAATTAGATATTTAATTCCAAGCTAAAATTACCTACCTACCTGTTTAAAGTATAATATTACTAATCTGTTTGAAGTCGGTGCCAGCCTAATGAGGTTGTATCACTCAGTTTGAGCCGTCCACTAGGTACGATCACACGCAAGTGCTAGGTTGTGTGAAGTAGCGAGCGGTAACAGATGTACGTACTAAGTAGTACGTAGCTTAACAAACTCTTTAGGCTTGGCACCGACTTCAAACAGATTAGTAATAGGGTATTATACTTTAAACAGGTAGGTAGGTATTTTTTAGCTTGGAATTAAATATCAAATTCAGTTTATTTTTCGCTTTTTAGTACTGATTTGAAGTCGTTTTAATATTTTTTTGTTAAAAATAGTTTATTACCATAGGCCTTATGGTGACGACAATTTTAATGAAATTTAAAAAATAATGTAATATTTATTCAGTACAATAGTAAGTACAATAATAAAAATAATTAAATTAAACACCTACTGACGTATTAAAACTATATATACAATTAATTACAAACAAAAAAAAAAAGAAACTAAAACGTAAAACTAAACAATAAAAAAAAGTAAAAATAATAATAAAGTTCCTAAATTTTACAACACGATGAAGTTGAACTATTAAATATACAAAACGTAAATAGCATTACGTAAATTTCTTACAAAACACCTTCAAATAGGTACTTTCCGCATATCACGAAACTACTCAACAACGATTTGACCTTGCCAAGACACCACACATAAAATCGAATGCCAAGGCATCATTCTATTAACCATATCGCTCGCAAGCTCAATATTTGGTGGGGTAACATCCAAAATCACTTGGTACACTCTCTTATAAAATGTAATGCGCGACCTTGTGTCGTACACTGTCGTGGAACACGAGCTGATAATGATCTCGTGATAAGCGTAACGTCTAGTTTGCTGCTATACCTTACACGTAATCTTTGAGGGTTTCGTTGTATGACAGGTGGGGGAGAAAAGTAGCTTTGAAAAGTCTTCAGAATATTTTAAATTCAAGAATTTGATCAATTTTTCGAAACGGTCAGCGAACTTAGGCAAATTTGCTTTTTTTTTGCGTTGTGTGACTTTCATAAGTATCATGTAAATAGTCATAATCTTTATTTCATATAGATCAAATATTTATTTAAACACAAAACTATTATTACAGGTACAACCTAATGCAATAGCCTAATGTATAAAAATATTAAAAACGAAATTAAGTAATCGCACAATAACTTGACTTGTCATCATAATAAGGGCAATTATGATGACAAGGCTGATATTTCAAATTCTTTAAAAGCGTGGTCCTACTCTTTACATTTTACATTATTCTTATCAAGGAAAATATTGGAAAAATATTCACTGTGACTTTATCGTGTTAAAATGTTCTCGGATGAATCTCATTCTGTCGAACGCTTGTGCTGAGTTATTCGATTCGCGTTACGGTGACAAAGTCAATTTTAAGACGCTGCCGCTTCGTGATAGACACTGTATTGAGTTAGAAAGCATTCAGGCCTTGTGCCTGCATCGCGTGTTTACAAATGTTCTGATATTATTTTAGAAAATAAGCATCTTATTCGAAGCCTCATAAGGTTATTTATGTGAAGTGAATTAGCAATTTGTTGCCACTAGGATAAATTATTCTGTTTTTTTTAAACGTTTCATAAATACATTCTTCGAGAGATAGCAATATTGTTTCCTTATTTTAATTAGAACTTGGCTTGGGAATACACCTAGTTTTGATGACCAGATGACCATGGGAAATAGATATTTCGTACTTGGCCGACAAATTTTTTTTAATTTACTGTGTGAAAATGAAATTAAAAATAACCATACACAAATTACATTCATCCTCCCCATGTTTCTGCTGTTCCGTCTTCCTGCTCTAACCCCATGTTTGTTGGAAAAAATGCATAAATTCGTCATTTTGCAATCCAGTTTTCTGACACTAACACGTCTGATATTTCTTTTCCCCCTCATAATCTTCAACTAGTATTGTCAAACTAAAAACTAGCGTGACTAATCACTTATCGGGCCACTTGCCTTCAACAGAATAAAATCTATGACCTCCATAAATAGTTCATAATACTTCACCACGCTATTCAGTAAACATCGTTCTTAACATTGAATCAAATCACTTTAGTTCACGCTCGTCGACCAAACTCTAATTAAACCAAAACAGAGTGCCTTTTGATTAGTTCAATAATATTTTAGTTTTTTCTTGTATTGTGTTATTAAGGGTAAAGTTGGATGATGCGGTTCAATTTTGCTATTATGCACGGCCCAACTCCAGCTGATGTAAGCCACAGTATATTTATGTAATTGTTATGATCAAAAAATTGTTCTACTGTCAATAAATGTATATTTATTTTTGAAATGCGGTTTTTCTGAATACGGTACGAGTATCGTTGCGGCCAAAGTAATGTCCATTATAATTAACAAAAATCCAATATAAAGGTATTCGTACAATTTCCGAAACCATTTTGAAAATTTGCAAACCTATCTGTTCGTTGGTAACAATATCTTTATAAATAGCATAATTTTAAAGATGAATGAAATGAAATTTCGTTTAGTAATAATAATAATAATAATAATTCATTTATTTCAGAATATTTTTTTTTTTTACATTCCATAGTAATAAATACCTTATTCTAAACATACATACAATTATAAACACTTAATGACTAAGCACACGTTAATGTCGGCGTCGTGTTACGCTTCACTGTGTTAGATAATCTGCCGCGAAAACGACGATAAATAACACCTTTCGGCCAAAACTCTTCTTTGAGGAACGTTTCCAGATGATGAGTTGGGACCCGCACCACGAACGAATTAAAATTCGTGCTATGGCGTGCCTCCAACTTCTCGACCCTCAAAGTCCAGTTAGTCTTTATTCGGATGTACTCCACTATCTCCTTTACCGTCGTGGAGTGATGCAGTCGAGACACGTACAGCTGTGTTGAAGGTACTGCAGGCCGCAGAAGCATGTTTGTTCCTGCCAGCGCAGTACCGCATCGATTTTTACAAGTAGGCTTCTTTTTCTTCCCTTCAACCTTAGTGAAGCCGTCCTTGTCCGTGCCTTTCACTGGAACCTGTTGTTTTGGAGCATTTTGGTTGAATTCGCTGTGAGTCTGCTTACCCCCTGTCTCATGCCGGCGTTTGGGCTTGATGGTAGCAGCTATATCGGCGTAGGCACGTTTAGGGGTCGACGTACTCACAAGTTTCGCTGTCTCTACACTTTTCGAGGCAGGCACAGTGGCGGCACATGTTGTGTCGTTCGCATTATTGGCCGGTGACGCATCTGCACTGACCAACACAAAACTGCTGACGGAAGCATTTTGCGCCCCACGACGAGTGTTCACGTTTGCGGTATCGGGTGTCCTACTTACCGACACAGCATTACGTAACAATGCTATTTCCGTCCGTAGTTCACCTACCGTGTTTTCAGACACCTCCAACTTGGCTTTCACCTCGACCATGTTGGCTTTCAAGGCTGTGATATCCCTGAGTAGCCTGGTGACATCGACGTGGTCGAACATAACGGGGGGCAGCTTATGCAGCTCTTTCGCCACGAAAGCAGGAACGTCGTCTGGATCGGTCACCTTTAGTAAGGTGATGATGTCTTGAATGCTCTTCTCGGTGCCATCCCTTCGGCGCGCTGGCATCTCGTCGAGCTTACCCAGAGTCTGGTACAGCAGCTTCTTGCCACTGCTAACATCCTCTTCTTTAAAATTGGACTTGCAGATCTGCAAGATGCTGACCTCGTCCATGGTATCGATGGCATGTTGAATGAATGCCAATAGTTCGTTAGCTATGAGTTGTTGAGAACCCATAGCGATACCGCGCAGCGGCTACAGCCGCGCAACTCGTGAATTTAATGAAATTCGCACAGTGTTGACAAAGCACGTCCGTACAGTAGCGCGTACAGGCACTATGTCATAGTAATAATTCTAACCTATCAGTAGATAGGTTAGAATTATTACTAAACGAAATTTCATTTCATTTCAACTAAGCCTATCTAAAATAACAGTACCCGGTAGTGTGGGTGTGTCCCAGCTACAGTTAAAATGTTACTGAGTTTTTCGGGCTTAGAATACTCAGTATGAGCCCGTAGTCTAAAAATGTGCCTGGTTAATGGCAATAGTCTCACCCCATCACATGGGACTAAACACGGTGAAATCTGGATGTGATGCAACTCTGTCTACCCCATATGTTTATTATTGATAGCCAAAAGTCCGCAACAATAGTATCTTACGCAGAGTAGTTGATTCGCCTCCTGTGTACGTGCTCTAACGCGTTAGACACGCGAACTTATCCATCTGTAACAACACGCGAGCACCCTGTATAATCAATATCATCGACTTTTACGTTATATAGTCGTTTTACTTATCTATGAGTGTAATTGAGGTCTTTCTGATATTATATGGATATTTCTCAAGTTTTAATAAATAGTAGATACTAAAAAGTACGCCTGCATTCTCTTTTAGTTCATCGCATCTGCGATAAGATCTTTCTCTCTTTCTTTTTTTTTTTAAGTAAGTAGCAGTAAAAGTAGCACGAGTCTCAATTTTTAGCTGATTTTTGTAGAACTAATAGAACTAATGTATAAAATTCTTTTTGTGAAGAGTAACCTGGCTCGTTTCAATATCATATTTTTTTTCCATACTCCTGTCCACAAAAAAACAGCTGTAGTAATATAATAATCCACATCTCATATTCTCTAATCCGGACTAAATCGCATAATGACATAGCAGCATAATGCCTTCTATTTCAAAATGACTGTTGAAAAAAAAACCAATTGGGCATATAAAATTTATTCATTCTTAATTTAACCTGTAAAATAATAAAATTTTGACTGTCACCGTGGCGCAGTGGTTAAGGTGGTCGCCTCGCCACTACATCGCCGTGCTGGGTGACGTGGGTTCGATTCCCACACGAGACAAATATTTGTGTTATTCATAGATATTTGTTTCTAGTCTGGGTGTACTTTATGTCCGTTAGTTTCATGTTTGTAAAGCTCCCCGCGACACAGGGCTTGTTCCCTAGTGCGGGCGTTGTCTTTTTAAAAGAAGAAAGAAGAAAAAGAAGAACCTACAATGTGTCTAGCTCACATCCTTTCATCACAATTTCAGCCCATTGCAAACCATTGCTGGACATGAACCTCTCCCAACAGGCGCCATAACACTCGATCCATCTTCCACGTCCAGTCCCACCCAGCGACCTGTCCAGTTCATCGGTCCACCTAGGCGAGGCAGCTACACTAGGGCTATGCTATTAATTTACTTATGATGGTATTAACAAGAATATAAAATTGTCGAAAGATTATTTTTCCAAGAAAACGTAGTCTACGTCGTAGCTCGCCAAGACTCCATCGTAGCAATATAGCTACGCAGCTACGAACAATCAAATTCGCTTAAAAATCAAAACAGTAAAATATTTATAACGTTCAATAAAGTCAGTATAATATGAGGAAGTATACAATGTAGCATTTAATTATTGTTTGCGCCATTTTAAGCCTTATAATAAACGTAAAACGATATTATAACTTTATTATGTGCATGAAGCCGTTTAGTGCCTTATTAAAACGAGATTTAATTTTCGTCATTCAAATTTGACTGGCCTGTTGGTCTAGTGGTTAGTGACCCTGACTGCTAAACCGGAGGTCGTGGGTTCGATCCCCACCCAGGACAAATCTTTGTGTGATGAGCATAAAGGTTTGTTCTGTGTCTGGGTGTAATTTATCTATAATATGTATGTATTTACAAAAAAAAAATGTATATAAGTAGTATATCAGTAACAACTACTAGGGTACTAAACATAGTACCCATAACACAAGCAAATATAATTGCTTACTTTGGGACTAGATGGCGCTGTGTGTATGTGGTAGAATATATAAAAAAAAAAACACGTTGGTGTTAAATATTATACGAGAAATTTTTGGACATAATATTTTAAAATATTTGGATTAAAGATTTGGATGTATTTTTTTGTAACATTATAATTTGATGAAATGCTATTCCATACCTTAATGTCTTGTTCTTCCATAAGTTATCTGTGCTGAAAAGATAGAGATTTAAAAATTATTTCTCTAAACGATGTCAACACAATGGGATTGACTTCTAAAGCGAGAGCATCGACGTATCAGGTACGTCTATACATTCAAACACGTTCAAACAAACTCTTCAGCTTTATAATATTAAGTAAAGATATTAAAATTACACTCGTATACTCGTTTCTGAAGCAATATTTACTTTGTGGAGAAAGTTTTTATCGTAATCATTTGGAGGCGTATTTACTCGAGTAATATTATTTTAACAATATATATCAACATATCATACCAATCAAGTATTCAATATCAAAATGAAACTCAATGATGCTGTAATAACAATTACACAGTGAAACGTTATGAAACAAAAGTTTAAGCATTCCACTAATGACGCCATGAACGGCTTGGATGAATGATGCCTGACGAACAAAAGACTGTGATGAAATACTCAATGGTCCACGAGGGTCTGTACTAGTTTGATACATTGTGTGTTTGGGAAATTAAAGACACTATTTTATTAAATTTATTGTGTACTGAGACGATTTTTTTATGCCATTATTGATTATGTTTGCAATTATAACATGCTCGAGTTTTTATTTCTTTTTGCAATGTAATATTTTAATTAAAGACCCTTTAATTAAAATATTACATTGCAAATTTTGTACAGATTTTACATTTTAATGACTAGCTATACTTAGTTTAACATTAAATAGATTAACTTTAAAAATGTCAAATCATCTAATGGCTAAAAATTTTTAAATTTGGTTACAGGCACCACAAAAAAAAATTCAGAAAGTATTGCACCGCTGTTTTTCTGTTTAAATGGCAATATCACAGTTTTGCAATACTGTGTCATAAACTTCAGAGCACTTCAAGACAAAAGTACACAAGTGATAATCACTGTAACCAGATAGGAAAGAACCTTTTTGTAGAAAATATACTAGAAGCTTGTCCCGGTGGGCCTACTCTAGGAATCGTTGCATTGTTCACCATCAGAACACAGTACTTGAATAAATGATTTTGTGGACTGTGAGAAAGAAACTTTGACTTAAATACTCTTGGCATGTCAATGTTTTAATAGTCAATGTAACCATAAGTTTTAGTATATTTGAACGAGAAGTCTTCTTAATAGATTTTATTTTAATGTTATTTTGAAATATTATATCACAGATCCAATAAGATGTTGCAAATTTTAGCTATGAATTTACCTATGAAAGGAACAAAATAATGTCAAACTATAAGTAAATTCTTATAAAGGTTGTGCTTTTTGAACTTTTTATTTATAAGACTGATAGTTGTTTTGATTTGGACTGTCGACTGGCCTAGTGTTGGTCTAGTGGTTAGTGACCCTGACTGCTAAGCCGGAGGTCGTGCGTTCGATCCCCACCCAGGACAAATCTTTGTGTGATAAGCATAAAGGTTTGTTCTGTGTCTGGGTGTAATTTATCTATAATATGTATGCATTTACAAAAAAAAAATGTATATAAGTAGTATATCAGTTGTTTAGTACCCATAACACAAGCAAATAAAATTGCTTACTTTGGGATTAGATGGCGCTGTGTAAATGTGGTAGAATATTATTATTATTATTTAACGATTAGAAATATATGTTTCATTATTTTTGTGTTTGTTTTGTAAAGAATATTCAAAAAAAAATTCTGTCTGAAAAACTTCATGTTTAAAATCCAGACCTAAACTTTTTATTTACATTCTAACAAACAGAATGTCAGTTGCCTTATTCTTTTTTGCCCCAGCACGTTTCATTTCATACCAGCATTGTGGATTTAATTCATTTCTCGCCAACAACGGCCAGCATTGTTTCTCAACTATTGCTCTTTGTTGGTCTTGTTGCTTCTCTTGCAACAGTTGCATAAGTTGCTCGCTTGCATTTTTAATTTTACAGCAACAGTACTTAAGTAATTGTTGAATAAAATTTTATCTTCATCGTCTTAAGCAAGACTAAGTTTATTGTTCTGTTCATTTATCGTAATGGTTTAAATGTTGTTTTATTGCCAATGTCTCTCAAAAGGATTGATACTCGTATAGTTAAGTACTCGTATACTGGGCAGAAGGGGCCTGCTTTTGAATAGTAAAACTAAAAATGGTATAACTCTTAGTTAAAGTTTGTTCGGTTATATTTCGGAGTTCGCCGATTATTGATTTTGATTTAATAATAATAATAATTTATTTATTTCCACCATAACATAATGTTTCACACATGTTACCCAGTACAAATACAACTTATACACTAATACAAGTATAGAGACATTATGAAAACATTGTGATTAAACAGGTATAGCTATATTTGCAAGTTTATGGCTGCATATTCTTCAGCCAGGTTAATGGTTTTAGTGAAGTATGAGTAATTATATAGAGTAAACCTCTTAATGATTTTAAGACTAAAAAAACCGCGAAAACTGTAAAAAAGATGGCAGAGTATTACAAACCATATTAGGAGAGATTCATGACATTGAATAGACTACAACAGGTTGGAGTTTAAAGTTTGTTTCGATCGTCATCACCTTTTAAACAACCACATTATTGTCCTCAACCATATTTGAAAGGTAATGAAATAGATGAGAAAAAAGATGACTATTTTAAAATACCGTCATCATCATAAGATTATCAGCTCAATGACGTCTACTCCTGGACGTAGGCCCCACCCACACTTACGCCACAGCGAGCAATTTTGTACCGCCTGCAATACGCCACCCACAATCATCGCCGTCGGTCCATCTGGTGCAGGGCCATCCTCTGCGGTTTCCAATATATAAAATACATATGACAGAAATTCACACGATCATGCATAAGCTAAGAACTTATTTACCTTATTATGCTTGACATTTTAATCAGGTTACATTCACCGTTATAACAAGTTCACTAATACATAATCGTCGTATATTGCTAAAACTTAGACCATCTGTATAATTTATTTATATAGTGCGATTCTTCTTCAATTATCAAACCTTGATTAGTGAAACAAGATTGTCTGTCCATTTAAACTAGACTCCAATATTCACGGGAATAACAACATGGAGAGAATTGATTGACGTAATTTAAAACAGTTGCCTCGTTCTAATTGAAAGGTAACAATTATTCGACAAGCGAAATTTGAAGTTGAACACTATCTTTATTTATAAAATAGTTTACTTTAAATAAGACATTGAAGCATCGATTTTGAATGTCTATTTCCCAGTAGAAATCTAAGTATGAATTAAAATTGCTGAGGAAACTTACCTATTAACGTATTAAATATATTATTAGCATTCTAATAACTTCAATCGCTAATATAATTAACCCACTTACAGCAGCCGCCCCTTTCACCAAGGTAAAGTCCGCAAACAGTACGATTTCTTTTCTTTTTTTCTTAAGAACATAGCCTGGAAAAGTTCAATACATGCAATTTTATAGAACAACAGCAGATTTAGTTTTACATTCATAAGTTTTCTACTCTGTAGGTTCAAAGTTTGCTGAGATATAATTTTTATTTCGCCAGGGATTCGTTTCGAGGTATTTTTAGTCGGTGGTCGTGGACGAGATGTTTTCGAAATCAGACACTAATCTGGACTTTAATGAAAAGCTATTAGATTGTTATCAGTCCGTACCAAGTATTGTTTGTATCGGTATTATTTTTTTTAAAAAAAATCAAGGTTAGCTGTAGACAGTAAAAAAATATGATAATATCCAAATATTGCGAATCTGCCCTATTTTTACCCGACTGCCATTGCGCAGCCTTTAGGAACCCTCCATTCCCCTTTTAAAGTCCTTCTCCAGACTTCCAACATTTTTTTGTGAAAGTTACGAGTTGATTACTACGTAATACTCAAGAAATAAAAAATTGAGTTTGAGTTCGCATAGGAACAATAAGGACACATAAACACTTTTGCGTTTATAATATTCGTAAATGTATTTTTTGCGCGAATGCAAAAATATTCTTTGAGTTTGTCTTATATCAAACTTGAGATTAAAAACAAAGCCAATATCGGAGGGAGCCATAACTTTTAACTTGTTTTAGGGTTGTTACTGTTACATGAGTTTTAGGATTTAGTTTTGAAAGATCTCTTTTATATTTTATTTTTCTGGCTAGAGGTCTTTAGGAGCTTTACTTGTAGTAGAAGGCTATTCTAGCATCATCATACCATCATCTTTTGTTTGTTTCTTTATGTAAGCACAAAATGTAGTGTGCTACTAAAAAAATCATATAAATTAACTGTGGGAGGGGCTTGGAGACCTGTAATACAGATTGTGCATACCTTCATCAGACACCTGTCTCTCACAAAATTTTCTTTAGAATAATATCAGTCGTCATAGTTACTGTTACAATAAATTAGCTTAAGATAACTATTGTGATGAGAGAAATAAATTATTATCTTATCATATTAGCCCAATGGCATCCACTGCTGGACATAGGCCTCACTTAATTTCCACCAGTGGTTTTGTGCCACTTGCATCCAACGGCCATCTGCAACCTTTACTAGGTCGTCGGTCCATCTGGGGAGTGGCCGTCTCACGCTATGCTCTCCAATATGTGGACCGCAGGGTGATTCTGCTTTACCCCAAAATTCTACAAAAAGGTACAGAAAACATTTTCTTAAGAGAACAATACCTATGTATAATAATATAAACTTGGAAAACAAATACAAATATACTGACTGACTGTCACCGTGGCGCAGTGGTTAAAGTGGTCGCCTCGCCACTACATCGCCGTGTTGGGTGACGTGGGTTCGATTCCCACACGAGACAAATATTTGTGTGATTCATAGATATTTGTTTCTAGTCTGGGTGTACTTTGTGTCCGTTAGTTTCATGTTTGTAAAGCTCCCCGCGACACAGGGCTTGTTCCCTAGTGCGGGCGTTGTCTTTTTAAAAACAAAAAAAAAAAAAAAAAAAACATCTAAATAATTTATACTAGTTTAAAAATCTAACAAAAAACATTTGCCTCAAATTACAATTCCCAACTTAATATTGCGCAAATTATTAAATCTAGCTATCTTTACCACTCGTAACTGGCTAATAAATAAAACTCTTTTCAACCAACAGCAAAAAATCTACTATAATTTGCAGCAGCAAACTTCATCGTAAGCTCATCTGAATAGAAATCGCGATAAGCGCCATCTCATTCTATCTATAACTTTCAGCCCTATGTTCAAGTCAAAGTTATAAATCGGCCACGTAGGATATTTGCAATTTAATGGCGTTATTACCATAATCGACGTCCGGTTGCAGCGGTAAAGCTCCCGTATGTTCCAATATTAAAGCTCTTACTGTTTCTTCGTTAATTGATGCACATATTTTTTGGGCAAAATGTTTTTTTGAAAACTATTTTTTCTTGAATAATATTACTCTCGCATTCAATTTACTGAAACTCCATATATTCTCATAACTTCTGTGCATCATAGATTGTATGAATCTCTCGAAGTGTCCTCTCGCAACTCGCAATAACAGAATGGGGACAACGATGCGCTAATTGCAACGACGGCACATGATACCATACCAATAATATTAATAACTAAAAACTCATATTACAGGGTGTTAAAGTTGCAAATCCTGTGACTTAACTTCAAATATAACTTTGCTGACTTTTATCGGACAAACTTATTGAATAATGTTTTGCGGTTTTACAAGCCTTATGTGTCGAGTTCTAAGGTTGATTTTTAGAATGATAAGTGAAGGATGGTGGTTTTTATATCGAACGTGGCTCGATTACCGTGGTGCAGTCAAGTTGCTGGTATTAGTTGTATAAAAGGTATGAAATATATTATTACCTGTATTGTCTTACTATTGTCTGTCCTGTGTGTACTGTGTGTGTACTGTCCTCCTAAAGAGGACAGGTATCTTAAGGTTATTTGTTGGTTGTTATATCTATATAATCAGTATTTTGAAAAGAAAAACTCTTGTGGAAAAAAATGAAAAGATAACTCCACTTTGGAAATTATTTTTATTTTAAATGTCATTCTTCTTTCTGTATTTTTTTCAAATATCTCTAAATTAGAGATATCTTTACAGTTCGAGACTTACCCTCCTCTCCAGAAAGGCTTCTCTAGTCTAGAAATTCCATGTAGGTGGATGCCTATTTTTAATTTCGAAATCGACTTAGATGTATTCGACAACACCTTGTTGTTGAATATTTTTGAAAATGACAGCGACTATATTAAAATTTTCAATCACTTGACAATGGTATCGACAGAGTAGGTGATCTGATAACATGTGTCTATCCATACCGATCCTATCGAGATTCTATCCACGTGTATTACAATGTTTCAGTAAAACACGAACGAATAAACAATTTGTGTACTTTATTTACAATGACATAATATATGATGAAACAAATGAGTTTAGGTAATTAAGTTTCTAAACAAGAAAGCGTAACTTGAACAATGGTGGCGTACTTATGATCTTTTGTCACTTAGCAAATACAAATCAGAAGTTTAGTGTAAACTTTTGTGACGGAGCGACATTGTGTACCCCTGCTGTGCAAGAAGTCTTGAGTTCGGTTTCCAAGTCGATAAGCAAAAATGGTATTGAGTTTTTCTAACTTGAAATTATCAGTTTCAATCTGGAGTTTGGCAAAATTTGTCTGTTGCAATAGGAACGCTCCCATAGAAGTACAAAACCCATCAGAAATAGCGAAATGTTGGTGTCACCTCGGCGTATGTTGGGTAAAAGACGTCAAGCCATGTTATATTAGTGGTATAAGTATAGATTTAACTAAACAAAAGAATTCTTACAAAATCAATGCATTTCTTTCAAATTATCGTGGCTTTCCAGGTGCAAGTTGAACATATATTATAAAAACAGTTGCGTAGAAATGGATTATAGAGATAAAACTTTATTAGGCCGTTGTTGGAAGTTGCTGTAAAAAGAACAAACAAATTCAACAATTATACCTTTCGGAGATCACAGAAAAAGTAGAGATCCACAACTGTTTACTCTTTCAGAAGAAAAGGCATGACAATACGTTGACGTTAGGTTTTTATCTAAAATATTTCAATTTACTTCTGTTATTCGCCTCTATAGTAACAAAGTAACTAGGACGCTTTCATTCCGCTAACAAAAGACTGTCGTATAATTTTGTACAACAGAAGGACAGTCCCACAAAATTCCAACAATCGGTTACATCAAGACAGACCACTACCTTCTCATTGTGAGGAATTACCCCTAAATGTGTGCCGTAGAAGATAACGTACTGAAATAATGGCACTGCCAAGTTCATTCTGATTAAATAATGAAAGGATAGTAAAGGAGTCTTTTGTTCGGGTACTGAAAGGATGTATAACCAACCTCATTTGTTTTGTGTAAAGTTTTATTTACACAAAAACAAATGTTTTTATTTTATTTTAGTTTACCTCTGGCAACTTTATAAAGAATGATGTGTAAACCAAAGAAAAGATGTTTCTTATTTTAAATTATTCTGGAGATTTTTTTCAACATTTATATATATAAATTAAGGTCGCGGGTCTCCTCCAAACATTTTGGAGGGAATTAAGCATACTATACCATGTTGGTTAGACGGGTTCATATTAGGTTTTCTTTCGAATTTTCCTTTTCCTCGCAGTGCTCTAGTTGCTTAGTCGCATTGTACGACACCCACGGGGTGAAATGGGGTAGTTTATGTATTCTTAAACCGTCACTACACGGACTCTGGGGATTTTTTTCATGATAGTTTTAAAACCCGAAATTAGATTTTAATTGGTAATGCTATGCTGTTAACAGTAGCCTTTAAACTGGGTGTTATTTAGACTTTTAATATTCTTGCCAATGAAAGCACTTAAAGTCATATCTGCCGCCAATTACAGTGAAACTAAGTCAATTAAAATTTTTCACTGGATGGATATAATTCAACACCCATCACGAGAATTCTAGATAAAAAGGAATATACCTACGAAATTTTTATTTTAATATTTGAAAGAACTTTATCTATCTACATTTAATTTCGACTTTAGTATTTGCTTCATAACCTTTTTATCGTAAAAAATATGATGTACGATACCCACATTTTTATAAAACGTGTTTTTAACTAAGTTGTGATTTTTTTTTATATTTTTCGCCCATTCGCTGCGTAATAGGACCTCATTACGTTTTTCTTTCGTAATGTTTCTCACAAATTGTCCGCGTCAAAGAAGATTCAAATGAATAAAACCTCAACATGTGTCTGTGCTGTCATAATTAAATTAAGAGTCGGCTTGCGGCGTGTTGCCAACGTATAATACTCGTAGTATTTTACCTTTATTTTGTTATTTTTTAATCAATCAAACTGAGATATAATTTTTTATGAACTATATTATGCGTAGAAAAATATTTCTATTTTTTCTGTATCGTTACAAAACCTTTGTATAAAATTTCAAATTCTACACATTTTGAAAGAAAATTATTGTATTTTCAAAGAATTTTACTAAACACAAGAAAAATATATAGTAAAATGCTACGTTGCAAGCTCGTCACGTGTAAACATACCTACCTCATAAAAGAAATAATATTTTTTTTGTCAAAATTGTTGTGTATAGAGACGACCTTGAGTCGTCGACGATAGTTTAATGATAAAATAAGGTCTCACACTATTAGTTACATTGAGTTACATTACATAGCCTCACACTTTTCCTTCAGCGAGATGGAAAGTAATTTACCCATTGAGCTATCGCTATCGAAGTGATAACTTCTCAGCGAGGAGAGCTATCTACGAGTGACTTCAACTACGACCTGCGCTTTGGATTAAAGACTTCAATTCGACTCAGCGACAGTGATTTTGTGTTGTGATCAGTGACTAGTGTGCGTGTGCAGCGTAGTGTGTGTAGTGTATTGTGACCTGAAGATGAGGAACCAAAACCTGACCCAATAAATTATTTAAAACCTCATTGGTGTTTTTCTCCGAATCAAACCCTCATAATTGCACGTAACAATTGGTTTTTTATTGGCAATGAGTGTACCATGACTATTTTCCATTTTTATCCCATACCTAAGATCATTATTTAAGGCACGTGTCGATCAATAATAGTGGTAACCAAGCTATTGAAATAGCGTCAGGTATCATCAATATACGGCACACATTAGTGACCACACTTCTTTCAATTCTAAATAAAAGTTGTGGTTTTTGTTTTAAAAAAATAAGACTTAACCGTAATAGACATCAACTGTCCCGGCAATCAAACCTTGAACCTTAGTTTATATTTCTACAAATATAATATTTACCTAACCTAGTAGATATAGAAATAGTACAACAGCAGAACAATTGGAACGAGCTGCTCGTTTATAATACCTTCTCCTTCTATGTGTTGTTTGAGTTGACAACATGCACTGTGCAAATGTTAAGAGGTAGCGAGTTTGAACACTAGAAAAGAATAGCAATGCAAAAGCGTTTCCACGGTTCTACGCTTGTATTAGTTTTGCTGATATTTTTTTGCTTTGTATGACGTTCAGAAGTATCACCTAGATGATCTAAGTGAAATAAAGTATTTGAGAGTATAAACATGTCAGTTAAAACACTGTAAAACAACGACAAATATCATGTCTTCAATAGTTTGCGAGAACACACTCAAAATATTGAACAAATTTAAAGTAAATAATCAATTTATCATGTTAATACAATCATTTTGGGAAAAAGGAGGGATTTGTGCTCTGTGTTACGGTATATGCCGATAAAAGTAAATAAAATCATAACTCATAATATTAAAAATATATTAGTAACATACCTCATTTTGTCGATAACAAAATCTAATACTCGCTAACATTTTTTACTTACACCATACCGGTAACTGCCAACACTATTGTCGCCCCGTTATGACGACTATCTCGGCCTGTTTTATATGGGGTTCTAAACGATTTGTACTGTCACTACGTGTGCGCACTGGAGTGAATATAGAACCACATTTTCATAGGTCGTCAAATATACATAGACGAAAATAGAATGCAAGTATATTTCTGTTGTTTGTTTGTCCTACTGAGGCTAAAAATTCTAAATGTGGGATTAGTTTTAAATACTGCTTATTTTTTATTTACAAGACCAAAATATTGATCATTTCATATCGACGTTTTGTACAAGCGGATAAGAGTTATTCTTACTAAAAGTATAAGTATACGGAAATAACTCTGTTTGCTTCTTATAATGACTTAACCATTCTAAATATTGAACAGGACATAATTTGTTAATTTTTACCGACATATCATGCGGACGGAAGCATAATATATAAATAAGAATTTTTACATTAACGATACACTAACTAAAGTGATATAAAAAGTACTAATCTTCGAAACTTAAATTAAACAAATATTTTTCTAACGTCGTCAAAATGAATGTGACCTTAGACAGGGCCTTCGTTTATTTTTGTCTGATGCATAATAGTGTTCGTCACGATACTGTCACTTCATGAGACAAATTACACAGAATTTAATACAAGTTTCTTTTACATTTGTTGCCACTGATTACTTAGTTTGCTTTGTTATTGGCTCATAGTTACTGATAATCTGTTTCATCTTTAAACGATGTTTTTCTTCAGCTATTTTTGGATTTTGAAATGTTTTTACTAACGTTGTTTCTGGAAAATTAGTAGATTCTTCGAATTTATTTATTACATTTTGTAGTTTTTAATGTTTCGTATATTTCTTTAGCTGCAAAATCTAATTTAAGATAGCATCTAATTTTTGTTACTAATACTAAAATCAATTTCGCCAAAAATATACTTATCACAACTGACATTATACAATGCAGAAATTTGTTCCTATAAATATCCATTTTTTATACAGCTGAAACTCATAACGTCGAAATGAAGATGCGTTTTCACAATTACGTTGGTGGTTTTTAGCGATTTGCTAAATATCAGAGGACCATTAGCAAATTGGGACCTCTCAGTTTGTTCAAAAAATAATATTTTATGTCGAATGAATATTTTATGACTTTTCCTGAAACAGAAACGACTTCTTCTTGTAAAAAAATATTAAATGTTAAAAATTAAAAATGTTCTTCACGCGGTTTTCGTGTTTTCAAGTTTCTGGTCATAAATTCCAGCCCTTTAGCCACCTGAGCTGTGATCTTGCTCGGAAAATTGAATTTCTTTATTACTTGTTTACATAATGGATTGAATTACAAAGAGTTCAGGCTCAAGTTCTAGTCCAGAATTAAATTAAAGGCAAAGCATAAGCAATTGCTAAGCATTTAGTGTTCCTTTTTGCAGGTGAATTTAAAAATAAAATCAATACCATTTAAAGAGCAGAACAATTTCGATTGCAAATTGAAACGCTGTACGTATTCAATGGTAAAAGCGGCTTAACGATAGTGCTTTCGATCCATTTTAATATGTGCTGCAATGATCTTGAATAGCAACGTTAGTTGGTGCGCAATGTTATCGATATCGTGTATCCACATCTAGATATGTATATTTTTTTAGCTTTAATTGTACGTGTCGAGAAATTATAAAGGTGGACAGCATTTTCTGATCTTCAAATATATAATAATAATAATAATAATAATATATAATATTCACACAACGCCATCTAGTCCCAAAGTAAGCAATTATATTTGCTTGTGTTATGGGTACTAAACAAATGATATACTACTTAAATACGTTTTTTTTTGTAAATATATACATATTATAGATAAATTACACCCAGACACAGAACAAACCTTTATGCTCATCACACAAAGATTTATCCTGGGTGGGGATCGAACCCACGACCTCCGGCTTAGTAGTCAGGATCACTAACCACTAGACCAACAGGTCAAGCTAATAAAAATATAAAAAAATATTTTTCGTCTATTGCTTTCTTATTTTATTTCAAATATGTGGTTATTATATATGAATTGAGTGTGAGGAAAGAAAGCGGCCAACGTAAGAATATAAAGTACAACAGTACCCAGATTGTGCTCCTTGTATAACTCCATGCCGTGGATATTACTGCGAACTGGATTAAGATGAGTTAGGCTGTTTAATTTACAAAACAAAATTTGTTTTTCTATTTAGGCAGGAAATGAAAACAAACTGTTATTCCTAAAAAAAGGAATTTGCAATCGTTTGTGGTATCTATTGATTTATTTAGCGCTGCGAATTTATGGGCTGATATGAAGGTAATAAAAGTCAGCAAGCGATCCAAATTGCCTTTAACGACTTGTGTGTGAAGAGTTGTTTTTCATGTTTTTCTACGTACCATCACAAGGTACACTCACAAAGTCACTGTTTTGATAACCAATCACAGTTATCTATCTATTTTGACTTATATATTTTTGACACCATATAAAATGAGAAACATATAAAAGTTTAATATTTATAAATTAAAAACATTATCGCAATACTTAGCCTTAATACAATTCTTAAAGCTTATCTTCTACCTTTATTTCTATTATAACCCTTATTTTTATGGTCAATTAAACCCTTTTGATAATGGAACCTCTTGTAACTTCACAGTAATAGATGTTACCAAATATAAACACGAAAAACTTTGCACAAATTTCAATTAAGTCTCTGCAAATATTACATTGAATGAGTATATTTGTGTCATACCTACTCTCTTTGTTCAAAACATAACCATTGTACCAGTTCAATGATTTAGAGCTTATATTGCAGTCTAACTGAAATTGACAGCATATATAGGTACGATACAGTTAGCGTATTTTTTTTTTCAGAGCCTATAATTCCACTAACCTTCAACACGACGTAAATCAGCTGTTTCTGAGAATCTACCATAATCTCGATATCGATTAGGTAGCATCGATATAAATGTCAAATTACTTGTAACTAAATTCTCACGCAATACTGCGGTCAATGAGGACTTATGGTGATAAGAGGAGATGTGTTTCAATGAAAAATAGGCGTACAGTGAGCGGCGTGCGTATTAATTTAATTTATTTATGTTGTTACAATATAATAATCTCTTTCGCTTCTGGTGTTAGAGACACGTTTCACTTTAGTTTTTTGACTGCAAGTAAGTAACTAAAGGTAAATTAGTACTTCTTCTTCTCAAAAATTATCATTAGTACAAAATAAAACAACTTTATGAAATTACTATTTTATATTCACTTAAAATTTTCTTTCTCGACATAAAATGAACAGACAGTATACAAAGCCTATTTACATTTTATATAGTAGTTATTGACACTGTACTAAGGCGAGAATACTAATTTATTATTATTTTTATAAATAATAATAATATCCAAGATCTATTGTAATAATTTTACATATTTATTTACAAAAATGAGTATCAGAATGGTAATAATTCATTATAACAGGAGTATTATTAAAGCCAATTATTTTACATGATAAAATAATCATAAATAATAAAATTTTAGATACTAAAGATATTTAACGATATTTTGGTGTTGGAATTTGAAATGTTTAATTTAATATCATTTCCAATATTAAAGTCGTATTTTATAATACAAAAAAAAGTGTTTATTATACCATGGAAGGACATTTTTGAAGGAAAAATAGTGAAATTATTTTTTTTAGTTTAAAATACAAGTTTATTACTTGCTATGTTTATTATCATCAGGTCATTACATACGTTAACTTTTTTAAAATTTCTATAATGTTCATCAAAACAAATTGAATTACCATAATACTATTTGTTTATAGTTCTTAACTAATTTCATTTCACTTTTGTCTTTCATTTTGCAATAGTTATTAAGTAATAATCATAAAAGATGCAATAAATTACAATTTGTTTAAAGCGTCTACATACATTGTGAGTGTATCTATATTTATTCCAAAATATTTCAGACTTTGTTAGACTAAATATTTTATAGTGTAATGATATGTACATTTTAATAAACAAGAAAAAGTTGATTATTTTTAAATAATAAATTAATTACTAAGTCTGAAACATTTTTGAACACAATTTATGGACTATTAGTTTTAACGAAAGACTACTAGTATCCCGTATACAGAAAATCTACTATGCATACTTAAAAACTATTAATTCTAAAACGGTTTAGGCCCGCATTGTTAGTGATACTATACGAATATTATTTGTAATTGACTATTTTCAACGCTTGAAAACTTTAGCGGGGCTCGAGGCTGAAAGCTTTGAAGCGTATGTTGGAGTATGTGACCATGAGAAGGTTTCCAAAATAATGTATTTTTCATTTTCTAGCTAATTTTTAGTAAAAAATATTTTAAATAACATTTAAAAGTAATAAAATACAGCTGTACCAACTCATTGTCACACACAATACTATCATAGTTTACATTAAACTTACGATTAAACAATACAAATCTACTAACATTTAATATACCACAATGTCTTCGACATAATTGAAGCAAATACTATTAAATCTAATTATTATTAATATTTAATATTATTTATAACTATGAAGAGACTTTAATTAAACATTATATACATGATCTAACATTTTATTGTCAGTTCTGAACATTTGAATAAATTATAATTTAACTATTAAAACTATTTACATAATATCATTGATTTGCTTTTAAAAAGCCGAAATCGCTATACATTTAATACAAATAATCTACACAATGCCATTTCTATACATTGAAAGCATTTAAAGAAGTCATTATAAATTGATATTGTCTTATCGTGTGAAGAACTTCACCACGAAAATTGTGCGCGTAACATTCACCATGGGATTCTCAATAGAGTCCTTTGTTTACGCATTTCGGTGACCAATATACATGGACTAGGTGATGTGAAAATCGCCCCGGAGAAGTCTCGTGAAAGTCTTCTTGAATTGCTGATTTGCCAGCGCATAGCAAAAAGGATTAATAGGACTGTTTGCATAACATAGGAAGTATGAAAACATGTATAGGTGTTTATTAATGCACGGCGGGTCTGTACAAAAACCTTCGACCAAAGCAAGTATGTGGTACGGAGTCCAACAAACAACGAACGCGCCCAATATGAACGATATAGTTCTAAAAGCTTTTCTAGCTCTGTTTTCTGATTTCGATTTCTGCCGACCGATACTCGGGAACAAGCCATCTCGCTTTGAACGCTTAACTTTTAATTTTTTTCCTATGTTTTTTACAAATTCTTTCTTAGAACCGCCGCGGCCTGACCCAGTTACTACGGTACTTGATACTTCGCTGTTCTCAACCGCTGGACTTATTGCGGGGTTTAATTTTAATGGAGACATTTTTGTTTCAGTCGGCTTTGATGATTGATTCTCATTGTTATTGGAAGACGATGATACCAGAGTAATAACAGGCTTGGAGCGTTCACCTGTAGCTAAACTTACCTCAGTGTTCACTTTAACTGGAGGAGGCGAAGAGAAATTAGCTTTTGGCTGTGTAACTTTAGCTTCAGTTGTCGCTCTTATTAAAGCTGCCTGAAGTAATGATGTATTTGTAAGGTTACCAGAATTTAATGTAGGTGGAGATGACGGCTCAGTTGCAGTCGTTGGAAAAGTGACGGAAGAAGGCGGACTTTCATATGTAGGGGAGGCCAAAATTACCGAGCTCTCATCCATATATCGCAGATCTGCTCCATCCATTCCTACGAGAACATCATACGAAGTACCATCACCCTTTACAAGCCTAACAGTTCTAGTTCGAGATGACTCTGAATGTGACGGAGGGCTTTCAGATACAGTTGGACTACAGCGAAATTCTGAAGGAGGTGGAATGATCCTTTGAGCAATAGTTGTAGATACTTCTCTTTGTTCGGATGGTGTGGCTATACCAGACGATACAGGAGACATAAAACTAGCTGAAGATAGTGGCATTGTAGGCGCAGGAGTATTGTCGTTACTTTGTGAATCAGGATTGTCAGTATCTAATAAACTCTTCTCCGATATCTGCGATAAAGACGTTTTTGGCTTCTCATTCTCATGTTTCATAGTTGGTGATTGTTTTGTCATGTCTGTTTTGATTAACATACCTCCGTTTAGGCGCATGTTATTTAATAACTGCATTGCTCCAGTTTGCATTACCAAATTTGCC
Organism: Laspeyria flexula; assembly: GCA_905147015.1. NCBI lineage: Eukaryota > Metazoa > Arthropoda > Insecta > Lepidoptera > Erebidae > Laspeyria > Laspeyria flexula. The sequence continues at coordinate 14,694,860 of LR989958.1, read as the reverse complement.
ACTGATGGCCGCTTCTTGACGTTTGTCTGTGTTGTACTTTCCTCATCAGAGTCAAACGCTGGGCTGCTTGACCTCTCAGCTTCGACCTGATCTTCTTTCTTATCTCCATCAGATTCATTTGTAGTAGACGTTCCTGTTACAGTGGCACTACTCTTATGTGCTGATGATTTTTGGCTAGAATTTGAATCAGTTGAACCTCCTAGATTTAATAACGGTGCAGCTAAAGACCCTTTTGAAGTAGAATCTTTTCGAACAGCCTCTGAAACTTTCATTTGGTCTTCACTGGAAATCGTTGCTTTTGACAAGTTTGCCATCCCTGCAGCTCGACCAGCCATCCCCTGCATAACTCCCGCACTAAGAGCAACCATTGATTGCATTTTTCTTTGTTTAGCTTCACTCTTTTTCTGCATATCATACGCCGTTTTGAAAATACCCGCATACAATACAATCAAAACGAACAAAGTAGTCCAGTAGTAACCTATAATTAAAGCTGTATTGAAAACTGGATCTTTCAAAAACTGGACCGCACATTCTCCCTCTTGTAAATCTCTGTACCCAACAAAGTGTTCCCAGCCAAATATAGTTGTGAAGAATAGTAAAGCTGGTATGATCCATGTCACAGTTACCATCCATATAACTCGATTTTTAGTTCGCCAAGCTCTATACCGCGCCGCAATCTTAACGCTACAGAATCTGTCTACAGTTATAAGGAGGACAGTATATTGTGAAACAAGACATACAGTATAATCGACGGATAGCCAAAGGTCACAAAGCACAGGTCCTAAATGCCAGTACCCCTTCAAAACGTAGTCAGTGTAGAATGGCATTGATAAAGTACCTGTAGACAATATAAATAAAAGCTATTACTTTAGTCGTAGTAAATTTTTGAAATGTCAAAGGATGTTCTCGAGTCTGAAGAGAGATTTTACTTTATGTAGATAGTGATAATTAATGTGATTTAAAACAACTGCTTAATTATTGGAAAGACGTTATTCTTTATTTATATTAAAGATGTAGACTCGAAAATAGCATACTCCAAATTTTCATACAAAACAATAATAATAATGTAGTTTGATTAATTAGAAAAAAAAAGAATATTATGTACTTGTTTGAAACATAATTTTATTTTAAAAACAAGTTTCTGTCCATTGATATTTTTGTTTTGGACACTTTTCCAGTCAATTTCCAATTATTATTCTCCCGATAAATATTCTGACCATACTAGAATATCGAAACACTGTGGAAATAACTTACTAGTTTTTTTTTATTGCTTTACTGATAGTTTGTATTCGGAACACAGATGAATATACAAATATAGGCTCTATTTTCGCTAATGTTTACTGTGTTTTCAATATCAATAATATTATACTATTATAAAAAATATACACTGGATTCTTCTGTGAATAATATTCACTATAAACAATCCAGTGCATAAAGAATATGTTAAGTAATTGCTAATAGCGTTGATAAAATATTATATAATGAAAACTATTTAGCACAGTATGAAGATTGCGGTTTTATTTTTTAGGAGCAACAATTTTGTTTTTATGCAACAATTTCAAAGAAATCAAAATTTTAACATCCTTTCTTAACAATACAAGTTAGTAGTAAATTAACTTCGTTCCTAATATAAACAGTACCCAATGCCTTTGTCTTTAAATTTCAAAATTATTTCATCCTGATATTCTACATATATCTCGACTACTAAAAATATATAATTGATCGTTTAGGTTTAGTTTACATAGAGCGACAAGCATATCTAAGCAATTCAAGACTTTTAAGATCTTGTAGTATTGTTTCTTATTAAAAAAAAACAACCTTACCAATCAACAGATCCGTGGCAGCAAGTGAGGCGATGAAGTAGTTGCTTGGCTGTCTGATGGTCCGGTCCACCAAGAACGCTAAGAGCACAAGGACGTTGCCGCTGACAGTCAGGAGAATAACGAGGACGAGACAAGTTGCGAATATAGCTGCCAGCCACAGAGGGAATGGTGGCAGAACTGGTTGCTGCAACAAGAATACTAAATTAGAAAAAAATAATAATAATAATAATATAATAATAATATTCTACCACACTCACACAGCGCCATCTAGTCCCAAATTAAGCAATTATATTTGCTTGTGTTATGGGTACTAAACAACTGATATACTAATTATATACATTTTTTTTCGTAAATACATACATATTATAGATAAATTACACCCAGACACAGAACAAACCTTCATGCTAATCACACAAAGATTTGTCCTGGGTGGGGATTGAACCCACGACCTCTGGCTTAGCAGTCAGGGTCACTAACCACTAGACCAACAGGCCAGTCGTGATAAAATTATTAGATGCAAGTTCGAAATACGAAATTAGTACGCTATAACCTAACGTTTTCTGAAGATTTATGTATTATAAATATTGTTTAAGTATTTTATAATTTTTTGTATTTTAATTACATGACTAAAGTATTGAGTTGAAAAAAATTAACTGTGCCTTCTTGTAGATTCAAAAACATGTAATACCTATACGAGTATATTAGTATATATAAGAGTAGGTATTTACCTCCCAAGATATACGTGTATATTAACAATAGTATATTATTAATATATAATTGGTACTTAACATTGTAGAATACTAATAATATAATTGTCATGAACATGAATAAACATCTAACATGTATTTAAATTAATTTATCTTTATAAATTTTATAAACCTGTAGTGTTTGTTTGCTTGGTTGAACGATAGGATCTCAGGAACTGGTCCGATTTGAAAAATTCTTTTATTGTGAGTGAAGTCCGGAGTGACTTCTAGTTTCATAATAATTGTGTCACTTAAGAGATTCATCATCATCATCATCATATCAGCTCCAGGACGTCAAGAGATTTCACATAAGTGATTAGTATAAAAATATAATTTGCAACAAATAACATCAGGTTATTGCTCGAGTTAATAATATATTAGCCATCAAAAGCCTCTCAATTTAACTTGCTACTTCCAAATTGGCCTCATTACCTTACACACGTCGTTGGGGGTAAATATACCTTTAGGCGACCGTGACATAGTCGTCGATAATGGCGATCGATTAGCTGTCTGCATTGTATACAAAGTGAGGCATTCAAGATGGTACTGTTTTGTCTGAAAATTCTTACAGATGAATTCAATGGAAACATTGTTATACATTATACGTGGTGCATCCGAAAACCGTGAATTTATAGTTCATTATCATTATAATATATCAAGACGTCCACTGCTGGACATAGGCCTCACCTAATTTAGATGCTATTACATCACTGGAATATTTAAATGGCTATCTCACGATTTGCAAAGTCTCGTAGTAGGAGTTTATGGGCTAACGTCAATGAAATTGTATGTACAATATCATTGTCTAGCGTTAAATAAAGATTTACTTACTTAAATAGCTTGACATTAGATTTTGTCTAACCTTATTTGTTTTGTGCCTCTAAAATCACTTTTAAAAGAAAAGACAAAAATATATTTTCTGGTACACTTCCCATAAACACAATTATATAGTAATTGTTTTGGATTTTTTAGTCGCCAAATATTGTGGCAAAAATACACAAGAAGATAGTATCGATATCCAAAGAGCAGAAATACTCATTTATTTGTCAAAATGGAATAGAATAGCGCTTCATTTCCCGAGGACGATATAAGAACCACAAGACGCTACGTAGAAGCACTTACACCGGTAAAAATTGAATGCTACCTTTGCCTCAAAAGCTCTATTCTAGACGTATAGTCAGTGAGTAGATTACTCTTTTGAAAAGGAATTCAATAAGATTTCTCAGTCCTGTCTGCTGCTCGGTTCTCGGTGGCGCAGCAAGTACCTAGTTGACTCTGTGCAAAAGGTCTCGAGTTTGAAATTGGGTATTTCTATCATAAAATTGCAGTGATATTCTCCCGGAGTTTGCAAAACAAATGTTCTCGAGTGATCACAATAGGTTCGCCCCCTATTTTATGGAACCAAACATAGCATATTATATTAATTGAATACCACACTATCTGTGGTATTAACATGTAATAAATATTATGAAAAATAATGTAAACAGAGAGCAAACACTTCATAATGCTGAAAAGGTTTTGATATCGCCTGCATCTTTGAAGGATCCATTGTCAATAAAAGACAATAAGAAAGTTAGCTATTCATTATCTCTGTGGACCTTATCGGGAAAAGTCTCGCCATTCGATATTAGTGCAATTAAACTTAATGAATAGGGACCTAAATGAAGACGGGCTAATCCTTTTTTATCTCACGAACTTGAGATTTATGAAAGAATAATTAAGCTTATAAAATCAGTTCGGTTACTTAATACTCCGAAGTTTGAATTAATTTTAGAATAAATTAAATCAAATTAAAAAAAGGCAATTAAGAAATTTTTGATGATGAAAGTAAACTGAAGTGTTTTTTAATATTTGTTTTTGAAAATACGATCATTTTATAAATTTGTTTTATTTTAGAACTTAATTATTTAATAACTTGATACTAAGTTTCGGCTACATGACCTATAGAATCATCATCATCATCATATCAGCCCAACGACGTCCACTGCTGAACATAGGCCTCACCTAATTTACACCACTGCGAACGGTCCTGTGCCGCCTGCTCAAACGGCCGCCCGCCACCCTGAACAGGTCGTCGGTCCATCTGGTGGGGGGCCGTCCCACGCTGCGCCTTCCAATACGTGGCCGCCACCCGAGAACCTTTTTCCCCCATCGGCTATCAGTTCTACGAGCTATGTGCCCTACCCACTGCCACTTTAGCGATGCGATTCGGTGAGCTATGTCGACAACTTTAGTTCTCCTGCGGATCTCCTCATTTCTGATTCGATCACGCAGGGAAACTGCGAGCATAGCTCTTTCCATGGCTCGCTGGGCGGCAGTAAGCTTTCTGATAAGGCCAATAGTTAGCGGCCACGTCTCAGTTCCGTAAGTCATCACTGGCAACACACATTGGTTGAAGAAAGTAAGGTTGTGAAGGTATTGTGGACGAGAATATACCTATAGAACCTATAGAATGAGAAGTATTAATTTTTATCAATATTCTCTTAAACATAAGAATTTGTCTGCCTCAGTGGCGCAGCGGAAAGTATATATGACTGCTGTGCAAGAGGTCCCGGGTTCGATTCTAGGGTCGGATTCCAGTATTGACATTTCCCCGGAGTTTGGTAAAAAAAAAATGTTCCCGGTTGATGACAATAGGCTCGCCCCCTATTTCATGGGACCAAACATAGCTGGCGAAATGTGGGTGTGAAACACCTCTGCCTACCCCTTCGGGGAAAAAGGTGTAATGCTATGTATGTATGTATGTATGTGTATTGTGTATGTATGTAGATTTTCTCTTATACTCTCTCTTCTTATTTTCGTGCAATAGATGTATTAATTACGTTTTTAAAGTTATTTGAAAAAAAAAAATCCTTGATAAAATATGTCATATTATATTCGAGATAATCTCTTTAGAAATGAAATATTTACTGCAAGAGAATAACCCTTCTGGTGTTCAATTTGTTAATGATAGCAGCGTTAATGTTAATACATTAGCAAATATGAATTATTTAGCAATAGTGCTACTCAAAAGTATAGTATAAATAGTGTTACTCATAATACGTGAAAACATCCATTTGTCCAAACTTTCCTTTGAATAATAAGTAAGTAAGTAGGAATAGTTTCTATCCTTAGCACAAATGTAGGACGGGCATGACGTCACGTAGAATGTATTCCTAGTTTATTGCAGCAGTGAGAACCGCAAGAATCAACTACACTTTGCTAGTGCATGTTGTGGTTTGTTAAATATATAATAGCTGGGGTCTAGAACAAGAATTACGCTAGTACTAACATTCAATTTGTTAGTTTAGAAGTCTTAAATTTTAAGAAATAGATTTTATTTTCTTTGAGTACGTGACTTACAAAATGGAATTAAATTCATGTTGGCACGAAAATAATATTATTATTATGTTCAATCACATTAATAAATATCCTCAAAGTCTTTTTTGTTTTCCATCTATTGAGATATTATGTACCTATGTAACATTAATAATGATTCTATTATTAAGGTAAACTATTCAAAATCATATTTAAACAGTTGACGAATATAGTTACCGTGGCTGATTTAAATTGTCGATTTATTAGTTAGTTAGTTAGAAGTCACGCGGGGATTCGCTCCCGTCGTTCTTTATCGTCGACTGGCCTGTTGGTCTAGTGGTTAGTGACCCTGACTACTAAGCCGGAGGTCGTGGGTTCGATCCCAACCCAGGACAAATCTTTGTGTGATGAGCATAAAGGTTTGTTCTGTGTCTGGGTGTAATTTATCTATAATATGTATGTATTTACAAAAAAAAAATGTATTTAAGTAGTATATCAGTTGTTTAGTACCCATAATACAAGCAAATATAATTGCTTACTTTGGAACTAGATGGCGCTGTGTGAATGTGGTAGAATATTATTATTATTATTATCTGGCCACTGCTCAGTTCCTATTGGTCGTAACGTGGTGTTATGTAGCCTATGTTACTCGGTGTTAATGTAGCTATCTAACGGAAAAAGATTTTATTTAAATAAGTCCAGCAGTTTTTGAGTTATCTTTTCTCTTTATAATAGTTATAAAAAAGGTGTATTATGTTAGTTACTTCAGAATATGCATGACCACAACAAAAAGAAGGAAAATACTAATGATGAATGTCGTTATTTTAAAACAAAACTAATTTCCCAGAATAATCAATAATACAAAGAAAATTTGCATGTGAACAAATTATATACACAGGTCTTTAATCAACTATAGTTAATGTCATTCACACGAACGAAGGACGAGACATAATGACTATCATTGAAGTTGCAGAGGCAGCCAATGACGGTTCTAATTAAAGGTTACCATGACCTACATCACTGAAAATAGTATAAATAATTGTGATAGAATAGATCACAGATGTGATAGAACTACTTAAAGAAGACTACGACGATGGAAAAGGTCTACTATGTCAGCAAACTGACAAATTAGGAGATACTGTATTTGGATTATCTAATTGCGCATGGCTTCACTCCCGTCGTTCTTTATTTGGCCGCTGCTCAGCTCCTATTGAGCGTAGCGTGAAGTTATATAGCGTATGTTATTCAGTGATAATGTATCTTTCTAACAGCAAAAGATTTTTTGAAATCGGTCCAGTAGCTTTTAAGTTTATTCGTTACATAATCTTACCTCTTTATAATAATAGAATATATAGTGTCGATGTCGATAAATAAGCTTCAAGTTTTAATTTACTTGTAGCAACTGAGATATTCGTTGCAATCATCGAGGTTAAGCAACGTTCCGCAAGGTTAGTCTTTAGAAGGGTGACAGTTTGTGGCACTGTCATTTTCAAGCGTCTTCGTGCTTCGGAAGACACGTAAAGCCGTTGGTCCCGGTTACCAATTAATGTGGTAGCCGTCAATAATAATATAATATAATAATATTCTACCACATTCACACAGCGCCATCTAGTCCCAAAGTAAGCAATTATATTTGCTTGTGTTATGGGTACTAAACAACTGATATACTACTTAAATACATTTCTTTTTTTGTAAATACAAACATCTTATAGATAAATTACACCCAGACACAGAACAAACCTTTATGCTCATCACACAAAGATTTGTCCTGGGTGGGGATCGAACCCACGACCTCCGGCTTAGCAGTCAGGGTCACTAACCACTAGACCAACAGGCCAGTCAAAACTCAAGTCAAGTTGGAAGCCTTTGGGACTTGATAAATTTCAATACCTAGGTCTTCCTAAAGCCCAATTGATAAGAAGAAGAAGGATTTGAAACTAAACTTGAAACCATAACTTACCAACTCCCCATTCGCAGTGAGAACATTCTGGAAGGTGTTGTTTAAGAAATACAAGTCAGTAATGTTGGTGCCGTTTGTAATCATGAACTCGCCATGGCATTCCTGGATACCACCCGCCGTCGTAAGGCACGTACGTTGTCTCATCTTCTGCATTTTCCTATGGACAAAGGATACCTTTTATTTTGATATTTTGCTTTAATTAGGTGGACCGACGAACTGAAAAAGGTCGCTGGGTCTGACTGGATGTGGAAGGCGGAGGACCGAGTGTTATGACGCGTGTTGGGAGTGCCCTATGTTTTCCGGAGTTTGGAAAACAAATGTTCCCGGTCGATGACAATAACCTCGCCTCTATTTCATACGACGAAACATAGCTGGTGAAATGAAGGTGTGATATACCTATGCCTAACTTTTCGGGAAAAAAGGCCTGATCTCATGTTATTATGTTATGTATGTGCTTAGATACTATTGCTACCAAGACGAAAATTCACCTTTTTGACAATATCATTATCTGGAAGCTTTGCTATAATTTAAATAAAAAATATCTACTTCGACAAAAAATTAATTATTATGACAAAATTAAAAGACTTTAATTAGCTTTCAAAGTTGCTGTCATCAATTATGATATTGCTTCATTAAATTTCTCATTATCTCAAGGCGCTATTTTCAAAATAATATTATTTTCAGTTCTTAGGTAACAGAAAAAAAAACTTCTCTTATGTATAAAACTCTCAAAGGTAATAAATGGAGTCATAGTAATCAAGAAACCGCAATCTCGACAAATAAAGTGATATTGTCACCGAAATTGCTTACGTCTTATAAAATGAACTCATCAGGACCAACCACGGTCTGCAGCGATAAAGCTGAGAGATCCCTTACAACAGACTGTAATATGCCCACAGGACAATTGGAATAAACCCTAGCTATATACTTTGTGATTGCCACAGAAATGAAGACAAGTTTGAAAGTAATCATGATATTGTGGAATTGGAATAAAAGATTTTATGAGTTGTGATAATTTAGATGAATTTCTATACTCGTTGTGTATTGAGATTTTTTATATTGGGAATATAAAGCCCTTTGTTGCGACGGACATTAAAGACATTCAATTAACAGACTGTGTAGTGACGGATTTAGAATACATAATGTCACTACCCCATATTAACCCGTGGGTGCCGTAAAAGGCAACTAAGGCAGTAACCTTATGCAGAGAGGAGCATTGCAAGAAAAGAAAAATTCGAAACAAAGTCTGTACCAACCCGTCTGGCCCGTGTGGCATAGTAAGGCTAAATTCTCTCCACATTCTTTGGAAGAGACCCGTGTCCAGCAGTGAGACGTTTATGGGTTGAAATTATAAATTAAGAGACACGAAGTAATCAGGACAGCTCAGCTCAGCAGCAGAAATATTTGCCTTATTGGTTCGTATCCACAGTGTGTATCGCAGTCAAACTTGAACCACAAGAGTTACTTGTAACGAGAAAATTTGATATTGGATTAGTCAACTGAAGGTATTGGTTGAATGGATTTAAACTATCGAATATAGATTTTTCTTACTCTGCCTTCTTGCCTGTGTGATATTTTATTTAAAAAACTTTATTGCACAAAATACAAAGTAAATGTACAAAAGGAGGGCTTAATGCTAAAAGCATTCTCTACCAGCCAACCTTTGGGTGATGCAGAGATGAGAACAGGTAGGTGCAAATTTAGAAGAGATGTAAGAATGAAAATAACAAATAGAACTTTAATAATCTTAATATTATTACATAAACAAATACATACATATACCAAGGATACTAACAAAATGTTACTAATAAATATTATGAATATATATTTAAATAATATTATTACATATATCTATATATATATAAATACATACTAGAAGTGTTGAGAGGCTTCTGTCAACAATCTATCTTTATTCTTAATATACATTTTTGTTTTATATAATCCTTTCAGACTATTTGATAAACTGATTTTTATTATATCCAAACAGAATTTATTCTAAAATCATCCACCTTTTTCAGCACTTTTCTTCATAAATATAGTATGTCATGTAGTTTCTGTACTGTTTCTTTCGTTGCGACCCATTGTAACTATGTATTTTCTTCTCTATAATTCATATGAAGTTGAATTTAGTGCAGTGCCCACAAACATGGAGGATCGTAAAATAAACAATTCAGGACATCTAATGGCACATGGGAGAACCATTTGCATTTTTATTAGGATTATGTTGCTGTACTTTTATTTACGACCTCTTTAGAGTAAACTATGGCTTGAATAAGCCTGAACCTATATGTGTGGTTACGCCTTTTATCTGTATATGTAAAATATGTGGTTGTTTAATAGACACTACAAAGACATTTTTCAGAAGAAAATATTGAAATACGTCTGTTAATAATGATAGCAAAAAATTGAGGTGAAGAAGAGTATTTGTCATTAAAAAAATAATATAATGCCTATTTATTTTAATTTGATAAAAAAAACAATTTTGAATGAAGAAAATCAACAAAGTAGTGGTCCTCTTTTGTTTGCCAAGTAAATTTATAGGCTGTTCCAGAGTTGCCTTTGCTTTAAAATTCTACGAGACTACGCGACTATATTTTTTTGTAAAAGTTTTCATGAAAACGTGAACAGCAACATTTTATCAAATAAAAAAAACATCCAAATTGATAGACCCATTGCCGAAGATTCAGTGTAAAAATTTAGCTATATTATAGGAATTTACAAACAAAAAAGCCTAGTATAATAACTTAAGATATTAAAGAAAAGCATAGAACTTTGTGTATTCATTTTATTCAATTTTCATATTTTAACTGCATTTTTGTTCTTTTTATTTCTGCTCGTAGTAGTTGCTCAGTTCATATTGCGGCAATTAGCATTTTTATGAACAACGTATTGCTCTTACATATGGAATGTAAGATAAAATAATAATATGATAGCTCTCTTTGTGAATTTAATTGTTTATTTGGTTTTTTACAATGGTAATTTAAAGAGGTGCCTGAGGTTATGATTTTAGGCTTAACAATCTATCTATTAGGTACATAATATGTATTTCAAGGTTTTTTAAATACAAGGAGAAAAAACTCAATATACATTTTGATGATGTTGAGTTTTCAAATTTTAATCGCGTTCTGAACTATAGTTTTAGTTAGGCAGATTGTCGTATTATAGATAATATTATGTTTTTTATTTAGAAAAATACCTAATAAAAAAATTTGAGACGAGTTTTCATTATTTCCAATTTTTTTTACTTTTTGCACAATACCTGATACGTTTTTAATTAACCTCTCTTTTGTTGTTTTTAAAGACAAATTCCGTTGTTAGCAGCATGTTGTGGTAGATTATACAAACATCCAGTTAGCGATCAGAAAGTACACCCAAATTCGAAATAAATATCTAATTATAATGAACTCCCTGACGAGGTTTTCCCAAGGGACTACAGTATGGGGTTCTTCAAAAAGGGTGTGAATAGGTTTCTTAAGGGTCGGCAACGCGCTCGTGATGCCCCTGGTGTTGCAGGCGCCCATAGGCTACGGTAACCGCTTACCATCAGGCGGACCGTACGTCTGTTTGCCACCGTCGCGGTATAAAAAAAAAAAAAAAAAATTGGTCTCGTTGTGGGAAACGAACCCATAATTACTTGGCACCACAATGCTCGATGTTAGTAACAAGGTTTTACGCCACGGTGACTATCTTGTCAACCCATAAACGAATTACTGCTGTGCATGAGTCTCCTCCAAGCATTATGGAGGGAATTTATCCTAATATACCGGTTGGTGTAGGGTTTTGTTTAATTTTCTTTTTCTCACAGTGTTCTTGTTTTCTTATGTTTACTCCTTTAGTTGCTTTTTATGACACCCACGGGTTGAAATGGGGTAGTGACGTTAAGATATTATTATACTCACCACTGAGTAATAAAGCTGGTACCGATGGTATATATCGGCGTGGAGCGGTTGACATCAAGGCTGGTCTCTGTGGAGTTCATGGTGAAGTCTTGTTCTGTTCTGTTAAACTATTATTGTCCTGGTTGAGTCTCTACCGCACCGAGCCTCAGATCTGCATCTGAAACAGAACTGAATTTAAAACATTTCTCGACGATATATATTGTGTCCTATACTTAAAAGTTCTTTATTAGCGAGAAATTTGTTTCATTTTTTTTAAGCAAAAAAAAATAAGACAATACATAAACGTTGGAAATAAATTACTTATAATCTAGGTCATAAGTTTGTTTGAAATAAAACCTACAGTAGTATACAATACTTTCTTATTGAAATGTAATAAAATTATTATATATACTCGACGCTGTTATTGTTTGATTTCTATGTAGAAATTTTAAAGTACTTATTGATCCACTTTTATAGCGGTATTTACAAGTAAATTGGAAGATTCCTCTGTTTTGAAGTATTTAGTGCTTTGGCTTGAGACGCTGGGAAGATAGTTCACTTACATAAATAATTCCCATACAAACATACCTCTGATTCCTGAATAGTTGGGCAAAGGCGTAAATGTACCTATGGCGATGCTACACCAAGCCTAGATAAAATTACTGTATTACATCTAACTATTAAATGTACCATAACAACACCAACATAGACTTTAAATAGATTCTCTTACTATTACCCACTTCTAACAAACTTATGGCCTGTATACCTACTGTCTCAAAGAAATATATTTTATTTGTTATTAAAATTTTAAGTAGAATAAACATATATTTTTGTCGTGAATAGCTAAATGATATACGGAACAAAACACACAGCAAATTTTAAACATTAGCGCCCTCATCACCTGCCTGTAACGGCCTTAGATAATGCAACCTACTTAGAACACATAAACACTGCATTGAATAGCTATTATGTACCCGACTCACTGTCGTTCTATTCAAATCTCACCGTGGTAGATAAGGCGGGAGGCAAACGGGCGCCCGTCCGCCGGCGGCCCGGAACACCGGAGTCGTCCATGCGATCACAGCCTTATTTCATCTGCAAAGGAAGCGCTCGGTTTGATCGTTGGAGTGTACTACACTTATTTTTATTTGGTTTTAATGAATTCGTTACAAAATGTTATGAAAATTTATCTTATATTTTGCGTTCATTAATATTATATTGTTATATAAAACACAGACAATGCCTAAAGTATGGAACAATAATATTATAGAAATTTACAAACAAAAATAGCTAGTTTAATAACTTAAGATATTTAAGAATATATTTCTTTAAACATGAAGTATAGAACTTTGTATATTCAATTTTCATATTTTAACTGCATTTGTGTTCTTTTTATTTCTGCTTCTAGTTTCTCAGTTCATATTGCAGCAATTTGCATTTTTATGAACAACGTATTGCTCTTATATATGGAATGTAAGATATAATATGATAGCTCTTTATATTTGATAGAAAATTTATCTTATATTTTGCGTTCGTTAATATTATTTTGATAAATAAAACAAAGACAACGCCTACACTATGAAACAAGCCTTGCGACTTTAAAATTTACACAAACTAGGAAAAACTATTATGGACTGCAAAACACACTTTAATCATTAGAAGTAGTGGTTCTAATTAGTCCGTCGGTTTTTGATTGAGGAATCTAATTAAGATAAGATTGTTTTTTTTTTAAGAGTGAACTATTTTCTTCTTATAATTTTTAACAATTCAAAACTCCACAGACTTCACGCATTAACATCAACTCATCATAATTATAGTTATTGACAGTTACTTTTCTCAAAATTTACCTACTGGAATATTACTGTACTGAAAATAAATAGTCTATGTAGCGTATGTAAGCGCGTGTGATCATTGGTTCAGTGGCTGGCCTACTCGACTGGAAGGGGACTATCTCAAGGGCTGAGCCAAGATAGAAACTAGGTATACTTGAGTATATATAAATATATCGGATTTAGATTCTGGTTCATTTTATTATAAGGTCATTTATATATTTTTTCCTTTCAAGGGTAAAACCGCCCTGAGAGGGAGTTTATTGCGATTTAATACGCTACTATTCTGCTATTAGATACAGAGTTCTAGGATGAGTACAGGTAATATATTAACTAAATATTTTAATGATTAATGATAAACAAGAAGTGTTCTTAAGGTAATATAATAATGTTATTAAAATTTATCAATATTATTAGTGTGTTTGAGTGTATGTCTGTGATTGTGGTCTGCATGTGGCTAGGTGTTATTAAACTTTTTACGTGTGTACGTATGTCAAATATTATTGAAAAAAAAAAATAGTACTGTCTTTGAAATAGATAAAGTCAATGAATCAGTAATTCCGTGGGAATGTGGTTAGTTACTGTATAAGAGATGTAATCCCCGGGTCGGTGTAACAACAGTATTGAGTTTTCTGTCTTCATTCTCATTGGGCTTTGGGAATTTAACAGCTGTGTTTCCTAGTCAAAATCTATTAAGATCCCATATACTAACAGTTCTAACTGACCGGACGCTATTCTGTATATTGTGTGTGGAATGTAGCCTTATGGTAAATTCGCATCAGTCAGCCGAAGCGACTGAAGCAACTTGATCACATTGGTCGGCGACTACATTTCCAGCAAACCATAAAATGAATGTGTATGTGAACGAATTCAAGGCCAAAGTGTATTAGGTTCACCTATTGGATCAGGTGAAGCCTCTATATTGGAAGCTACATAATTGTAAAACAGTAGTGTGAACTGAGCTCAGCGTGCGCATGCTGGTAAAACGCTAATCTCACGCCGCGTTGTCGCAGCTGGCACGCGGCGCGGCGTTCACGTCGTTCACACGCACAAGGATGCACGCCCAATATGGGGTCAGTCTTACATAGTGCCAAGAATATCTGACGAAATGTGTTTTAAATGCACCTTTGCATACTACTTCAGGGGAAAATATGTGATTCAATTTTATGTTAATGATTTAAAGAATTATCATCATCATTTTAGCCCATAAACGTCCCATTGCTGCGCACGAGTTTCTACAAAGAATGTGGAGCGAATTTACCCTACCACGCTGGCCAGATAGGTTGGTATAGGTTTTGTTTCGAATTTTCCTTTTCTCGCAGTGCATGTGACTGCATAAGGTCTTCAAACTCCCTTAGTCGCTTCATACGATACCCTCGGGTTGAGATGGGGTAGTGACATTATGTATTCTTAATGCGCCACTACACGGAAAAAATATAGGTTTCCTTTATACTGAACGGTGTTCAGTTATTTATCATCTAATATCAACCTTGCGAAAGTAATTTTCTATAAGACAGTAAATACCGCGAAGAAGAAAGAAGTTAAGGAAATAAATATGCAAATAGCAACTTTTCTATACTATGTAAAGTGTTACTTTCTTAAGCCGGTTTCGTTAATTACAGTTCTAAACTAAGTTTATGACTCTTAAACTTTTATATTAACCAGTGCTTTTAACTTTCAAAAGTTAAGCGCTTCGTGACTGAATGCTTAAAGGTTCTCAATGATGGAGGCGAATAGGAATGAGTTCATGATTCATGGAAGGTCTTATTAAAATTTCTTATTAAACTGCCTCGGTGGCTCAGCGGGAAGTGTATACGACTGCTGTGCAAGAGGTCCCGGGTTCGATTCCCGGGTCGGGTGAAAATGGTATTGGGCTCTATCATGAAATTCTAGTATTGAGATTTTCCCGGAGTTTGGTAAACAAATGTTCCCGGTTGATGACAATAGGCTCACCCCCTATTTTATGGGACCAAACATAGCTGGCGAAATGTGGTTGTGAAAAACCTCTGTCTTCCCCTTGAAATGAAATGAAATCTCGTTCATTCATTTAGGTTACAAGGTAACACTTATGAAAGTCACAAGAATGTAACAGGTTATCCGAAAAGTAGTGTCAGCAAATTTGCCTACGACCAGTTCGCTGACGGGGTGGAGCTATGAGAAGAACTGGCAAGAAACTCAAGCCACTCTTTTAAAAAAAAATGGATAGTTACAATCTTTTGTAATTTACAATTTGGGTAGCGTGTAAAGTGATGCAGCAGAGCAGCACACCGTTAGATTAACGAGTTAAAATGAATGTTTACAAAATAAATAATAAACAAAAAATAAAAAGTTAGGCTATGCGGTTGCATCACTTTACACATTGCTATGCAGCCGTTAGGGCAGTCTGTGAATAAAAATATAGTTTTAATTTTGTAAAAACATAATAAAAAATAAAAAAATCTGTTTTAAAAAAAAAATAAAGGAAATGCACGAGAAAACTGATATAAATATTCACAACGTGCCCCCACGTCACAAGTGTCATTCTACACAAAGAAGATATATCAAACCAATAATAACATTATTCCCTTGGGGGAAAAAGGCGTGATGCTATGTATGTTGTATGTATGATGCTTATTAAAATTCTTGTAAATTTAGTACAAAAAAAAAATAATTAATGTTAGTTATGGTTGATCATCAGTCAAATAAACTTGAACTAAATAATGTAAAGGAATATTTATTATGGTTAGGGACGTAATTAACATCCATGGATGTTAGTACAAAGAAAGAAACTTATGAAAATTATATCAGTACCTACTTAGTACTATTTGACCGTCGATCGAATGCATAACTGTAACTTTTTTTGGCAGTAACTTTAAAAATAAATCTACATAATTTTGACACAAACATCAGCAAGATTAAAATATCTAAAGCTAAAGGTGAAATAAATCTAATTTCTAACGCTAAGTAACACATTAATTGACTTGGACAATAAAGAATTCTCAAAGATAAAGAAAACAATCATTTACGTTACTATAAACGACAGGCTAATAAATAAAAAAGGGATAATTTAATAAACACACACATTATTTACCAAAGAAAAAACACACCCTCATATTTTAACCCCGCAAACAAAAGAGCCTGGTGTAAAGGTGTACGACAGAAACCAATCTATCGAATCACATATAATATTGTTGTTAGTTTATGCATTGCCATCGCTTTGACCTTCAGAACCCTTTTATTTTGACCCACCACGGTTGAACACACCTTTACGCTGAGTGAGGAATAACAAGAATATATAAATAACCTTCATATGCCCTTTCATTTTGCGTATATCAGTTTGGGTTTTGTATACTACTTTTTTTTTACTTTTTTTGACTTTTAGTACTTCAAAGTCTGACTGTCACCGTGGCGCAGTGGTTAAGGTGGTCGCCTCGCCACTACATCGCCGTGCTGGGTGACGTGGGTTCGATTCCCACACGAGACAAATATTTGTGTGATTCATAGATATTTGTTTCTAGTCTGGGTGTACTTTGTGTCCGTTAGTTTCATGTTTGTAAAGCTCCCCGCGACACAGGGCTTGTTCCCTAGTGACGGGATTAAGAATACATAATGCCACTACCCCTTCTCAACTCGTGGGTGTCGTAAAAGGCAATTAAGGGAATAACCTTATGCAAACAAGAGAAAAGGAAAACTCGAAACAAACTCTTTACCAACCCGTCTGGCCAGCATGATATAGTAGGCTAAATTCCCTCCACATTCTTTGGAGGAGGCCCGTGCCCAGCAGTGGGACGTTTATGGGTTGAAATGATGATTATCAGCGACCAATTAATGTCCCACTTCTGGCTTCCGGTCTTCTCTCCTCTATCTAGAGAGCTGAGAGGGTTTAGGCCATAATCCACACACGCTGGCCTAATGCGGGTTGGTGGATAAGACGTACACTTAGAATTTCTTCTAGGATATGTGGGTTTCCTCACGACGTTTTTCTTCGCCGTCAGCAGATGGTAAGTCAGATGACTAGTACATATAAATTCCACAAAGTGAAATTCACAGTACTGCTGGTCGGAATCGAACTCGGACCGCGTGTTTAACACGCCGGTCACTTATCCTTTAAGCCACCATCGCTTGAAAATGATGATGAAATGACTTTATATTTAATATTTATAATCTCTTATATTGATGGATTGACGATTTATTTGTAAGACCCTCGTTATAGGCAAAGCGAAAGCCTAAATGGGCGTACTACGAGCTCATAGGTTTAGTAAAACTTTTATACCAATAATGCGTCGGGTTGAGCGCTCGTAAAAATAAATAGTGTTTTGCCTATATGCTCCAAAAATATCGCTTTTAGTAGAAGAAAATTGCCATTTTATCGTAATATAATTTATATTTGGCTATCTCATAGATATTCTTTTAGATTATATTTTTGTATGGACATCAACATGTGCGATAAAGAACTCTCACACTTTTGCCTGCAAGGATAAGCAGAGGTGCGTCACACCACAATCCGGCTATTATTGTTATAATTTATTGGGCTAATTCACTCACAGCTTATAAATGATAATAATAATAGCGAAATCTTAAGATTACTCCATTAATCGCCTTTTACGTCTCCCACGGGTTTAAACTAATTAATTATATTATTATTATTAATTTAATTATGAATTCATGACAGAAAAACCTAATAGATACCTATCATTTTTGCACGACCCAAGAATCGAACCTGACACCTCTTGCACAGCAGTCATACACATTCTCCGAGGCAGTCCATGTATCGCATTTAGTAAAACGTTTATCGATTTCAAGCGATTATTATTCCAACACGCACGTAGCTCACATAAATATTTTATTGATAAACAACCCATTTTTCAAAATTGTTTAGCTGTCGTGCTGCCTACACCTTTTATCTTGATTTATAACTAAAATGTTTTCCTACTATTTCTTTAGAAACATTCTCTTGTCACTTTATTTCCAATAATAGCTATTCCACGGGGCTTCGCTACCGTTGTTTTTTTTTATCACTGCTCAGCTCTTATTGTCCGTAGCATGATGTTATATAGCCTTCCTCGATAAATGGGCTATCCAAAACTAAAAGAATTTTTCAAATCGGACCAGTAGTTCCTCAGATTATGTGGAGATCGTATTATCCAGTATTATGGATAATACGGTTAATAATGCAATCACAACTATGTTTGATCAATCAATCAAACTAAATTGCTAGATTATTTCTCACACAAAACATCAGAAGGTCTCGAATCTTGGAATCTCGACATTGGTTACAATTAATCGCGAAAATATATTATAATGCTAGTTGTGAATAACAATTCTTTCATTATCCTCATGTAACACTAACGGTTTAGGTAGAGGAAGCAGAAATTTTAATAGCTATAAGATGGCAGATTTTTTTCCGACTTACTTTACATTTATTTGTTGTTATGGTTTAGCCAATTTACATGATATCTGTATAAAATAATAATAATATTCATTTATTTCGGATAACATCCATATAGTGTTAAACAATTTTCTTATATCTAATGTTAGTACTTATATATTATTACATAATATAGCCTATATGTTATTGTGATGTATAAGGTACATTACTGCAAAGTTTCATTATAATCTATTCAGTGTTTTTTTTCGTTTACTTGTAACAACAAACTTTCGCATTTATAATATTAGTAGGAAGTGCCTAAACTGAGTTTTTGATTCATAAACTAAATTCTTTTAATTTCGTACCCATTAATGTACCGTGACACTAGAAAAATTCTTACAATAGAACATCAAACTATTCAACTATGTGTACAGATTTCACCTTCCTTTACAAAAAGTTTTTTTCACTTCACTATCAGGCCCTCATTAGCTATAATTAATCATTAAAAAATCCCCAGTATTATCATAAAGCGCTTTATTTAAATTTAATGAGTCAACTGTTGGGAGCTTCGGTGCTTCGGTGAAAAATCTCTGCAGTGACAATGATTGTGAAACATTAATTATACCTTTTGTAGTCTTGATTTATTGGCAGTGACTTACAATTGGGTTAATGTTTAAGTTGCAATTTGATTCCGACGAGCAGTACCAATGTGGATTTCACTTTGTGGAATTTATATGTACTAGTCATGTGACTTACCATCTGCTAACGGTGAAGGAAAACATCATCGTGAGGAAACCCCCATACCCTAGAAGAAATTCTAAGGGTATGTCTGATTCACCAACCCGCATTAGGCCAGCGTGTCTGGATTATAGCCTAAACTCTCTCAGCTCTCTAGATAGAGGAAAGGAGACCCGAGCCCAGCAGTGGGACATTAATGGGTTAGGTACTGATGAAGACAAGGAATAGATTATAATGTATCTGTGTGCTAAAATTCTTACAGATCCTTTCAGCCGTTTTGGCGTGAATGAGTAACAAACAACCATACATCCAGAAATCATCCGTCCTAACTTTCACATCTATAATATAACTAAGATAGTTTATAATTTTACTACGACGTTGCGTACTCTCACAACAGGCTAGACTTTTGACATCTGTTTGAATTTTAAAATATTACAAAACCCGAAAAATCGCCAGCACACAGATTAAAGTTCGCCGATCAAGAAAAAAGTATCGGAACTTTTTATGGATATTCGAATATTAGGAGACAGGTGCGACCTCAATGTTTAAGCATAGTCATTGAAAACTCAATTTAGTACAACTGGAGCAACAAAGTTTCCGAATTAAGCCAACAATTTTAAATTATGTAATTTGTTCCGTAATTACTTTTGTTGACACAGGACTTTTAGATACTTACAGGATTTTAGTCTATCTGAATTTAGTTTTAAATATCGTACGTATAAACTCATTAATTTCAAATTGAGGCGCTCGTAGCATTGTGGGACTAAGAGTTCGTTACGATCATCGAGGTTATGCAATACGCAACAAGGTCAGTCTGTGATGGGTGACCGTTTGTGGCAATTTCACAGTCGAGCGTCTCCGTGTTGCGGAAGGCGCGTAAAGCCGTTCGTTCTATCATATCTTTCATTTCATTATATTTTTATTTTCGATTTTGTATCATTGTTATTATGTATAAAAAAACAGCAACTATACTAATAGTTCGTTTGGCAAATTGGTCGCGGCAGTCAGTATGATAAAATTCCAAAAATGTTGACAGTAATTGTAATCGACTTTAAGTCGAATTTATAGTTTCCAAGTAGACTTCTAACCTTTTTAGAATAAAAGGCAAAATTAACATCATTTTTCCAGTTCATCTGTTACTTCAATTAAAAAGTTTGCTTGATAAATGAACGAGTATCGAGTTTCATAACACTACAGCTACTAACAAAACAAACTCTCAACAAAACAAATTAGTAACTCGATTACCATATAAATTGTATACGGTATCAAAATTAATAGAAACAGATAATAACCACTGATATCCCTGTTTAATATTCCGTGCTCAGCAATATTGCACCTAACATCGTTGCTGTCCGTGTTCAATATTGTTTTTATTTTATTTTAATAATAACTTTACATTGGTTGACAATTATAATAATATTTCATCATATTCACACAGCGCCATCTAGTCCCAAATTAAGCAATTATATTTGCTTGTGTTATGGGTACTAAACAACTGATATACTGCTTATACTTTTTTTTTGTACACACATAATAGATAAATTACACCCAGACACAGAACAAACAATCATGCTCATCACACAAAGATCTGTCCTACTAGTCAGGGTCGCTAACCACTAGACCAACAGGCCAGTCAACATTTTTTTTTGTTCCAATCTGAAAGTTTATATTTTATTATTATCCGTGTAGTGACGGATTAAGAATACATAATGTCACTATCCCATCATCACTCGTGGGGGTCGTAAAAGGCGACTAAGGGAGTAACCTTATGCAGACAAGCACACTGCGAGAAAAAGAAAATTCCAAACAAACCCACCTGTCTGGCCAGCGTGGTATAGTAGGCTAAATTCCCTCCACATTCTTTGGAGGAGACTCGTGCCCAGCAGTGAGAGGTTTATAGTTTGTATGATGATGAATCTGACACTTGTAATGCTAGATTTGCTCAGAAAACCTTTCTTTTACTAAATACTCAGGGAAAAACATGATAGTATGTTATTTTCTATAATCTATAAGATGACAGTATCACTACCTGAAATCTCTAGACATTGGTAGCAGCCACAGAACAGAGATAAGTTTGTTCTGTGGTAGCAGCAATCGGGCAGAGATTCGTAAGCTTGACTTCAGTTGTATAAATTGTATCACAAAACAAATACAGTCTTCAAATATCTACGACAACCTCTACAAGCTTATTGAACTACGCAAATTAGTCATACAAAATTAGTCTCACATCTTTATTCAATACTAGAAGTCGCGTGGGGCTTCGCTCCCGTCGTTGTTTGTTTGACCACTGCTCAGCTCCTATTGGCCCTAGCGGTTGGTTATAAAGTCTATGTTACTCGGTGATAATGTAGCTATCTTTTGACTGGCCTGTTGGTCTTGTGGTTAGTGACCCTGACTGCTAAGCTGGAGGTCGTGGGTTCGATCCCCACCCGGGACAAATCTTTGTGTGATGAGCATAAAGGTTTGTTCTGTACCTTGGTGTAATTTATCTATAATATGTATGCATTTACAAAAAAAAAATGTATTTAAGTATATCAGTTGTTTAGTACCCATAACACAAGCAAATATAATTGCTTACTTTGGGACTAGATGGCGCCGTGTGAATGTGGTAGAATATTATTATTATTATATCTAACGACGATTTTTGAAATCGGTCCAGTAGTTTTTAAGTTTATTCGTTACATACAAAAATACAAATCTTTACTCTTTATCATATTAGTGTAGATGTAGAAAAGCATAAATTCAAATATTAAAGTATCAATGGAATCTGTTAAATTGTGTTTCATAATTTAACAATGTTCTAAAGGAACAGTCACCTACGGTTGTGTATACATGCAACAAGCCGTGGTGGACCGAATGATGTGCTTCTTTGAGCATGTAAGGGTCTCCACCGATATGTGAACGGCGGTCAACCGCTGCGTAGGTCGATCGATATGTAACGACAATATTCATGCAAATTTGAAAAGGTTTACATAGCCTTTAAGAGGAGATTAGGCTTCTTATAGCTTGAGCTGTTGGTGTCGGGTGGTAAAATGGCACCCTATGTTAGGTTTAGTACTTTTTAACAAATATTTTATTTTAACAGCCACTGAATAATTCGTCGTTTACCGCAGACATACGACAGAGCTTGAAATGATTGTTGCTATCCTATATACTTATACAGTTAAGCCCGTATCGTCCCATTGCAGGGCAAAGGCTCTCCCTATGATTTCTCTATTGTTCGATCCGTAGCTATCATCGACCAGTCTTTGCAGTATTGCTCCAACTCATTTCGGCATTTTATCTCTTATCCCAAATATAAAATGAAATAGTTAACGTAACTGCCTAACAAAAGAATTTCTTTACGAATTTTAGAGAAAACTTCTCACCAAAGAGTCCCTTGAGAAAAGACATATTGACTTGACAACCTTTATCAAAGTGGAAATCGAATGTCAAAGGTGCGAGTAACATCCCTGGTCGTTAAAAGTTTGCAACGCAATTAATCTCTAATGAAATAAAGCTGAAGAGTGTTTATTTCTTTGAAAGCTTTAATTTCTCTAATTAGAATTTAATGTCGTGCATGTTTGTTAGGAAATAAATACTTTCTGTTATAAAACATTGTATGGTTTATCGTAAAAATGTAGCCTATATATATAATATATATTTAATATCATCATCATCATCATCATCATCTCAGCCTATTGCAGTCCAAAAATTGTCTTGTATATTTAATATATATATTATTATTTTTGCCATATAGACTTCTTTCCTACGTTGAGCTGTTATTACTGATCTATTGTAGCGCCCACACATACACTTAGGATTACTTGTACTAGTATGTGGGTTTCCTCACGATGTTTTCCGTCACCATTAGCAGATGGTAAGTCTAAGTCTCTAGGAACTAGTACATATAAATTACACAAAGTGCAATTTATATATATAATTTTTTTTTTAAAGAAAACGCCCGCACTAGGGAACAAGCCCTGTGTCGCGGGGAGCTTTACAAACATGAAACTAACGGACACAAAGTACACCCAGACTAGAAACAAATATCTATGAATCACACAAATATTTGTCTCGTGTGGGAATCGAACCCACGTCACCCAGCACGGCGATGTAGTGGCGAGGCGACCACCTTAACCACTGCGCCACGGTGACAGTCCATTTGTATTGGTACTGCCGGTCGGAATCGAACTTGATCCGCATGATTTGCATGCAGGTCACTTATCCGTTTGTCCACCGTCGCTTGTCTAAAAAAAGTAGCCTATGTGCTATTCCAGACTATAATTTATTTGTGTGTCAAATTGTATATAGATCCTTGCAGCCGTTTGGGCGAGATTGAGTAAACATCCACCCATCCATTCATACAACTTTTGCATTTATTTTATAATATTATAAGCTTATATTGATACTGCCTCGGTGGAGTAGCGGGAAGTGTATACGACTGCTGTGCAAGAAATCCCGGGTTCGATTCCCGGGTCGGGTGAAAATTGTATTGGAGTTTTCTTTCATGATATTCCAGTATTGAGATTTTCCCGGAGTTTGGTAAACAAATGTTCCCGGTTGATGACAATAGGCTCGCCCCCTATTTCATGGGACCATATATAGCTGGCGAAATGTGGGTGCTATATGTATATTGATAAACTAGACGCGTGTGAATCTACAACACACTGTTAGTACCTGTCATCTTAAGCACTCACCTGACGAAATTCTCTGTCCCGCCAATATTTGCCGGCAACACGATACGTGTTTGCAATACGGTGGGGTACGTGTCGCAGACATAATTTTCAACAAGAACAATAAGATATTATTTTACACCTTTTTCAACAAAGAGTAACACAACACATACATTTCGCCAGTTCTAATGATGATAAGTCCCATGTGATGAGTTTCCAACATCTCCAACCTCCGAGCTGATAAAGAGATTTTCGTGACAGAAACACCTAATTTTCGTTTAATTACGTTTCGCACGACCTGGAAATCGAACTAAGGACCTCTGGTTTGTGTGTGTGAGATATATATTCTAAATAATAATATTCTACCATATTTACACAGCGCCATCTAGTCCCAAATTAAGCAATTATATTTGCTTGTGTTATGGGTACTAAACAACTGATATACTACTTAAATACATTTTATTTGCAAATACATACATATTATAGATAAATGACACCCAGACACAGAACAAACCTTTATCCTCATCGCACAAAGATTTGTCCTGTGTGGGGATCGAACCCACGACCTTCAGTTTAGTAGTCAGGGTCACTAACCACTAGACCAAAAGGCCAGTCAGATGATTAGAGACTTTTGGCGTAGTTATCATATACACGACCAAGTCAGCTTTTCACACATTTTTAGGGTTTCGTACTTTAAAAGGAAACGGAACCCTCGAAGGATCACTCTGTTGTTCGTCTGTAAAAATATTTTTCTCAAGAACGAGAAGAGTGTGCAATCCCTTGTAGAAAAAAAAACGGTTCTAAGTAAAAGCAATCAAAATATACAGCCGTTAATGCTCGGTCTGCGAGGACTTGTCATTGTCTTTGGTGTGTACATCCCTTCACATAACGCTCATATTACATCAGCTGCATATTATATAGAGATACACACATAGACAGTAGCCGGTATCCGGTGAGGTATAAAGCGATCTTATCGCTTCCCTCGGGCACACCAAGATGCGCCGAGCCATTAGAGAAATAGGTTGCAGCATCTAATGTGTGTGCACTGCTAATATCATTGTATCGATTTTATTAACTTTATTGTTCAAATTATTTGAAGATAGAATGGCTTTCCAGACACACGTGGACATTTGTTTTGTATCTTAAGCTAATTTTTACAAAGCTGAAATTGCCAAATTTAACAACAATTCTCACTTAATAAATTGTCATCAAATTTGTGCCATATCTGACTGATAAGGATAACAAGTCGACTAATGTGATCATTATGGGGAGATGTCTTTGTTCAATAAAAACTCTTAAAAGAACTCTTTGAAACTCTTCGACGATCAGTTTTAAGTAGAAGCACAGCTTTAACCAGTTTGTATTATCTTCATGTTCGATCCATAAGAGTGATTTATTTATTCAGTTCCATCATCATCATCCGAATTATGTAGTTGATAAGGGACTTAAAACTTCTTAGTAGAAACGTTCAAAATCTACGTCCTTTTAAAAACTACTACTACTATATACATACTATATATTCTTTGTGTTGCTTTGACCCGTATTTACACATAGTGATTGGAATTGATTAGAACATAGATAGGAATATCGGTAACAGATCTGAATCAATTTAGCTAGTGGCTATCAAAACCGATCTTGGAATAGTCAAAGCCTCAAAGGTATGCTTAATGGCGTCGCCGCTAACATTCGAAATCTTCATCGAGAATGTAAGGAATGCGGAACTCTTGTTAGCGTTTATTCTGTAAAATGAGCGGAGGCTTTGACTGCCGGTCAAAGGGTCAATTTTGAGTGCTTGGTCGCTCTATTTTGAAAACTAGCAACAAGAAATTTTCACATTAATTTTGTACGGTAATTTGGCTTTTCGAAAAGCATTTGAAGTTTTAACCACACATTTCAATCTGAGTAAAAATCGTCACTAATATGAATTAATGTAGCTTTTACTTTATATGCCTTAGACTTCTTCTTCTAAAGCAAAAAAATATACTTATAGGCATATAAATTTAGCTTTAATTGTTTATAAGCTATAGTAATTCTTGCTATAACGTTTGCTATGTTTTTATTTTTCTACATAGGTATTTTAAAATTCAATAAAGTTCAAACGACAGACTTCAACTTTTATTCCACGTGATTTGAATAAAATCAAAGATAAAAAAAGCACGATTCCAAACTTAATCTAAAACTTATCTCGGTCCCAACACTTAAAATGTCCACAAAACTGTTTAACGCCAAAGATCACCGACTTTTACACTTCAAATAAAACACCTATTGCGTACTCTAAAAACAAGAAGTTGTATAAGATGTTCAATTTATAGTCGAGCATAAAATCCAAAGTTGTGTGTGACAGCTGCTGGGTACAGATGAAATGTTATCGAGCTGTGTACTGTCTGCGCAGACACGAGGGACATTCTTTTATTTATAGAGATAAATGAGTTTGAGGTATTGGTAACAGGAAATTTAAAACAACTAGCTTCGATTGTCATTCGTGGTCACCTCGTGTTGAATATTGTGATTAATTCCTACAAACGAGAAATTTGTGTGATTAATAAATATTTGTTTCGACTCTGGGTGCACTTTTTATTCCTGAATTTAAATCTATACTAATTTCAAGATAAATATTTTTTTTTTTCTTTTTTAAAAGACAACGCCCGCACTAGGGAACAAGCCCTGTGTCGCGGGGAGCTTTACAAACATGAAACTAACGGACACAAAGTACACCCAGACTAGAAACAAATATCTATGAATCACACAAATATTTGTCTCGTGTGGGAATCGAACCCACGTCACCCAGCACGGCGATGTAGTGGCGAGGCGACCACCTTAACCACTGCGCCACGGTGACAGTCATACTAATATTATAAAGAGAAATGATTTGGATAGTTATGGAATACACCACTGGACCGATTTCAAAAATTATTTTGCTGTTAGTAAGCTACATTATCACTGAGTAACATAGGCTATATAACACCACGCTACGGCCAAAAGGAGCTGAGCAGTGACCAAATAAAGAACGACGGGGGCCAAGCCCCGCGCAACTTCTAGTTATGTAAATGTTTTTAGAATCCACTGCGACACGGCTTATTTCATAATACGGCTTGTCTTCTTAGCTAAAAAATGGTGTTATGGTATTGTTTTGTGTGTTATCAGTTCAAAGATAACGAGTACCGAGAAGATGTATAAAGTTTGCGTTATAGGTAAATTTTCTAACTTACAGATTAAAGGGAAACTTGAGACGCTGAAGTTAGTAACATGAGATTTGGTTCTAAGTATGTTATGGTAGAACTCAACTCGATAATTATTGAAGTTAAAATTAGACAAAGTCTAGATAATGTTACAAGAGTAGAGTTCAATAAACTATAACCAATTGAAATTGTATTTCTTGCCAAGTTCTTCTCAGAGCTCAACCTGATCAATATTTTGCTATAATTGGACACACTAGGAGGTCAGTTGTGTATGATTAAACGGACAATTTAACTATTTCAATAGTTATAATTACGTGGCCCTATCAAAAGCCCGGGCAATAATTATAAAAAAAAATTCATAAAATAAATATTTAAGTAGTATATCAGTTGTTTAGTACCCATTACATAAGCAAATATAATTGCTTAATTTGGGACTAGATGGGGCTGTGTGAATGTGGTAGAACATTATTATTATTATGTCTCTTTTTTCACGACTATATTTCATTATTATTATTTACTGTTTTTGTTATTATTACTATAATTATCATCCGGGCTTTATGTGTAAAGTCTAATTAGTCACTTCGTCCATAACATATATGTATATACATAGTTACAAGATCACATCAAGTGATTTACGGCTATACCCAACCTGAACTACGCGGCATGTAATTTCATACCTAAATTGGCACTAAATCACGGGTTTTCCACTTGACTCGACACAATATAGAATTGACTACATAATTAATTCCCGCAGCTTAATTTTCGATTGTCCCTACAATCTGTTGAACTCAGCCATTTAATTTACAATTAAGTAACTAAGTAGTTAATTGTATTGACTTCAAATTTTATTGAAGCAACTTTTATGAAATTTGATGTTTAAAACGGTTCAAAGTTGCCGATAATATGTTCTTCGTAATTAAAGGAACGATTGCTGTATATTAAAAGCTAACTGGCTATTGAAAGTGGCCATACTAGTATCATTATATTTATAAGCCGTTTCGCGTTTCGACCAAGTCATACCGGCCGTGGTCATAACCTGACACAGCTAGCCTTTAAATACTAACACGAATGTTAAAGTGTTGTGTTGTAATCCCCTATATCGTAAAAAAACTACAACTGTAGATTAAATAATATACATTCTTTCTTTCCAATATTTATTTAATAAAACTACTCGCATTAGTGACGTCAGACTCACCAAGATTGCGTGTTTTTTAACATAATGTTTCATTGAACGGAGAATCTTGCTCACGATGCAACTTAGTCTTGTTGTTGCAAACTTAACGCAACTTTTTGTTGTGAATCTCTTTGCTGATATCCTGGTAGTTACTTTTAAAGTTAGAACATATTGTTTTACATAAGTGAAACTACACACTTTTTACACACATTTTTTTTAAAATGATTAACATCATCATCATTTTAAACTTAACCGTCGTCGTCCACTGCTGGATACAGGCCCTATCTAACTTTATGCTTTCCAATAACGGCTTTCCGCGATTTTCACCAGGCCAGTCTGGCTGATCCGAAACTAAATATATTACTGCAGACATTTGTGATTGTGAATCTATATATAATTTGTTATTGATTATATTTGCCCACCGACATAAGATTTGGTCCTGTGACTTCAGGGACTTTGACTTATTAAAAAAAAATACGTTATTTAACATTTGATGTCTCTAGACACAGCGATTTTGATTGCACGTTGATCAATTTTTCAATCAGTTTCTATTTTCATACTTTAATATAGCATTGAAAGAATGACTTGGGTTTGAACTCCAATTTGATATTAAATCAATAATTATTTATTTATTTTTATTTATTTATTAAAAAGACAACGCCCGCACTAGGGAACAAGCCCTGTGTCGCGGGGAGGTTTACAAACATGAAACTAACGGACACAAAGTACACCCAGACTAGAAACAAATATCTATGAATCACACAAATATTTGTCTCGTGTGGGAATCGAACCCACGTCACCCAACACGGCGATGTAGTGGCGAGGCGACCACTTTAACCACTGCGCCACGGTGACAGTCGAATTCGAATTATGTTATATGTCTATACCGTAGAAAATGTTGACGCATTCAACACTACTTCGTTACCAAAACTCGTTGAGCTAATGATGTTCTTGGATAAACCGAAATTGATACATACAAAGACGTACCGGGAATATTACTCTCTCCATTCAGATAATCTTCACTACACATACAAAAGATCCGAGTTATCAGAAAACCTCGTTACTCGACCTCTGAAGGAAATATTTCGCCTGTTGTATGATTGAATTCGGATGAAAGTTACATAAAGGCCTTAGGGTAGAAAACAAAATTCATACTGTTTTATCCCTAGACGTATATACTCAAAAAACTTGCTTAAACTAGAAGAAACTTATCAAATCTTGAACAGCGGTCGATAAAAAAAGATGATTGGTTTTGCCTTAGGAAAAACTGCCTAAGAAACAAACACGGCAATTTTTATGTACATGTTACGGAAGAAATGCTATTATAGTGTATCACTTAAGCGTAATTTCTCCACGAACTAAACCTTCAGTTTCATCATTATTTAATACCAAAGTAAAATGCAGCGATGGTGGCTGAATGGATAAGGGACCGGCGTGCAAATCACGCGGTCCAAGTTCGATCCCAACCAGCAGTACCAATGTAGATTCCACTTTGTGGAATTTATAATTATGTACAAGTCAAGTGACTTACAATCTGCTAACGGTGAAGGAAAACATTGTGTGGAAACCCACATACCCTAGAAGAAATTCTATGAGTATATCTGATTCACCAACCCGCACTAGGCCAGCGTGAGTGGATTATGGCCTAAACCCTCTCAGCTCTCTAGTTAGAGGAGAGGAGACCCGAGCTCAGCAGTGGGACTTAATGGGTTGCTGATGATGAAAGTAAATTAGCAGGGATATCCTCACAATCTTTCAATGCTTTCTTTAGTATCTTTTGCTTTAGTTTCAATAAATATATTTAGTACCATAAATACAAAAAAGGTTGTATGTTTGTCCATTAGCCACGTCGCAAAGTGCAAGTGATCAAGGTAATTTTTATGTTAACAACTAGCTATTGCCCGCGGCTCTATCGTGTATCTAGTTGTTAAGGTAATCGCTAGAATCGAATTCCAGTTCAACGCTGGTATTAGATTCTCATGACCAAATGTATCTTTTTTGTTTAGTGGTTTAAATCCATCTTCGTATGATTATGTTACCTTTTTTATAAAACCAGTTTGGACTACATCGGTTAGACGGTTTCAAAGTGTTACGGACATAAATAGATAAATTTTTTGTGTATATAATTTATTATATTATTATACTTATACATAGATAGTTCGAGAGCCTAAAAGGTTCGATCACATGCAATAGCCGAACAGAAACAATCTACAAATAGATTCTAAAATAGATTTTTATTCAGTATCGCCGTGGCTTGTATTGACATAAAACTGTTCATTTTAATCCGGATTAAGGGTAGTGAACGAGAATCAATTCATGAAATGTATTCACTGGATAACATGTTTGAGCAGATTTATTAAAAAAGTTTTAGAATAACTTTTTGTTTTTCTAAAAGTAAATCCAGCAATCCATTGATGGCCAGTTCAATAATTAAAAAATCTAACTAATACTAACCCATGGCTAGTAAAAACAGGATTAAAAAGCTTACCATTAAAAAAAATTCAAAGTTGCCAATTAAATAAAATTTAAATAAGTTAGATCAGTGTTTGTGGCACTTTTCTTGAGTGGGTAGTTTACACTACCAATCAATTGACTATTTGTATAGGAACTGTCGAGATTCAATTTTTTCTGTCGAGTTTTTAAAATTCAAATCAAAACTCAGTTTTGATAATAACTAAATCTACTAAAATCGGTTGTTATGCCACCGACTACCAAAATACTTGAGTTGGCATATTTCACGAATATGATGATGGATGGTTGAGCAATTTTGGCATTCGGTATTTTAAGATGTAAATTAAATGAATGCAATTACGTTTTGTGGTAACATTAAACCTTACTACATCATATCAGATATATTATATAATATTGTACCACATTCACACAGCGCCATCTAGTCCCAAATTAACCAATTATATTTGCTTGTGTTATGTATAGGTACTAAATAATTCATATACTACTTAAATACATTTTTTTTTAAATAAATATATAATATTATAGATAAATTACACCCAGACACAAAACAAACAATCATGCTTATCACACAAAGATTTGTCCTCAGTGGAAATCGAACCAACGTCCTCCAGCTTAGCAGCCAGGGTCACTAACCACTAGGCGAACAGGCCAGTCAATCAGTTAAATATATTATGAATTTCATTCGAAACTTCATCACTTGATTTGTGGTACAGGTATTTTTCTTGACAGTTCTCAGTACACCGTTTAAAACAAAGAAATCACACTTTACCATTCCCAGCCGTTGACCCATATAAATATAATTTCCATCATATTAACGACGGAGCAAGAATTCGTCAAACAAAAACAAAATTCATAAGAAGAAACTTATGACAACTTTAGAACAATTTGCAGGCTTTGTGTCGTAGATAAGTCATGCAAACGACATCTATCGGACAGTACTTGACTTAAACGTAAATTATAATAGGTTAGGCATAATAATAATTTCTATGAAAAACCTAAATCTACTTTTGGCATCCTTCTCAACTGTCTAGATAGTGGAGAAAACTCTTGTCCAGCAGTGGGACTTTAATGTGTTGCTATTATTATTATTTTTATGTTATACTTCGGTGACACAGCGAACTTTTTCGCTTTAAATGAGGTACCGTTCCTTATATCAAAATAGATTGCAAATCATTACTTAGAACCTTATAATATCAAACATGATGAATCTTGTAGATTTTCGGAAGCATAGCTTTCAAACTCAAAGTTGTTTAGTTTAAAAGATGCTTTTAACTTTGTAAGATATGAATATTACCATCAAAATGACGTTTTTATCATTCCCCTATTGTGTAAAAAAATATGGGAAATACAGTGCTTTGCTTGTGAAAATCATATATTTTTTCATGTTATTAAACATTTTTTGTTAAAATTATTTGCATTGAAATGTAGGAATAACATTTTGTAGATATATAACCCTATACCAACCCGTCTGGCAAGCAATATTTCCTCCACATTTTTGGAGGAGACCCGTGCCCAGCAGTGGGACATTTTATGAATTGACATGATGATGATGATGAGATATAAAAAAAAGTATTTAAGTAGTATATCAGTTGTTTAGTACCCATAACACAAGCAAATAGAATTGCTTAATTTGGGACTAGATGGCGCTGTGTGAATGTAATGAAATATTATTAAAAAAAAAGATATACTCATAAAAATTTAAAACTACTTATGCAACTTTAAAATTATTTTAAAGTCAAATTTATTCTCGTTTCGGCTTGCAAACGATTTTATAAAATATTTTGGTTCAATATTTTCCTTTGAAGTTAGATGAGAATCCAATGCACGGGTCGTTTTGTGGTTGTGGTTACTTTGTAACTCACACAACTCCATTTTTTTTTCAATATTTTATTCCAAATACATAAATAATTTATACGAGGCTTTACAATATTCTGTAACAAATAGAATCACATATTTTTTCGGAGTTTTGGTATATTTTACAAAATAATTTGCTAAAAAAACTGCTTCGGTAGCATAGCGGTAGTGCAAAGATTCTAGATTTGATCCTCGAGAATTATTTACTTGTGGACTGGTTTCTTACTTTGAATTTTTAAGGCGGGTGGTTTTTTGTTCTTTTTAATACATTAGAAGTTTTGGTAGTGCTTTCCTTAGTATCTTTTGCTTTAGTTTCAATAAAAATATTTAGTTCTTACTTAATACAAAAAGCGATGGTGGCTGAATGGATAAGGAACCGGCGTGCAAATCACGCAGTCCGAGTTCGATCCTGACGTGCAGTCCAATGTGGATTCCACTTTGTGGAATTTAATGTACTAGTCAAGTGGCTTACCATCTGCTAACGGTGAAGGAAAACATAGTGAGGAAACCCTAGAAGAAATTCTATGAGTATGTCTGATCCACCAACCCGCACTCGGCCAGCGTGAGTGGATTATGGCCTAAACCCTCTCAGCTCTCTAGTTAGAGTAGAGGAGACCCGAGTCCAGCAGTGGGACTTAATGGGTTGCTGATGAAGTTTATACATTCCCTGTTTAATACATAATGTAGATTCCAGTTTAATATCATCCAATTCCTCCTGAATGAGTCCTTCAATAACGCATTTAATTATATGTGAGCACAGTATAACTTCGCAAGCGTTCAGGTAACATTGTAACTGTATCAGCAGTAGGAGTTAATAGAATAAGTTTAGCTAGCTTCGCGTTATATGTAGCTATGTAAATGCTTTATTCGTGTTGTGCACGAACTTCATTTGAGTCTAAATATCGTTATTATCTAGTTTAATTATAGTCTAGGATAAAATGTACATTCGAAACTTCTAGCAGGTACATTCAAAATATTTGGGACATTTTTTTCACAGCACCATCTAGCCTATATAAACTCATCATCATCATTACAACTCATAAACGTCCCACTGCTGGGCAAGAGTCTCCTCCAATGATTGTCGAGGGTTTAAGCATACTTCATATACCACGCTAGTCAGACGGGTTGGTATAGGATTTTGTTTCAAAGATTCCTTTTCTTTTTTTTTGTTTATTTATTTCACAAACAATGTTACACTGTGTCGGAATAAAATAACTTAAATTAGACAGGCAAATAAGAGTTAAGAAAATAGCAATGTCAAAGAGAACCAATTTGAATAATAATAAAATGTCATATAAAGATTAAAATGTCAAAATTATATTAATTTGTCAAAATAAAATTAATATTATTATTATTATAATAACATTACAAAATGCTAGAAAAAAAAAGCGAATAATAATAATTTAATTTTTTTCTTGCAGGGCTTTTGTCTGTTTAAGTAAGCTCAAATAAGCTTGTAAATATATATTTCTAAATAAATACATGTTATATATTATCATACAACCATCAAACCTGGCAAACAAAAATAATATGTATAACAAAGTATTTTATAGGTATATAAATAGGTTCATGTTAAAAAAGAAGGTCGAATAAAAAAAATTTAGAAAAAGGAAGCCGATTAATCAGTAGCACAATCCATCGTCGATGATTTATAGAAGGTAGACAAAGGACACAGCTACTAAATCTAGAATATATCCCTGTATATCACGTTTGGGTCTTATACTAATATTTTATAAACTATCCGTGTTATTCGACTCACATTGATGTTATAAATTTTGTAGTCTCTGCTTCACTACAAACAATATTTTACAAATACGTTTAGGTTGGTTTTTATTATTTAAATTTGTTTTGAAAATGTTACATAGGTATAATTTTGCTCTAATAGCTTTTGAAAGTAAATGAAATAATAATTTTGAATATATATATGTTAGCCATTGCCTATCTATTATTTAAAATTCACAGCCAATCTCTATACG
Organism: Laspeyria flexula; assembly: GCA_905147015.1. NCBI lineage: Eukaryota > Metazoa > Arthropoda > Insecta > Lepidoptera > Erebidae > Laspeyria > Laspeyria flexula. The sequence goes on along the minus strand of LR989958.1, from coordinate 14,659,932 downwards.
CTACTGGGTACTACAGAATGTACACTACAAAATTCAGTTATGCAATAGTAAAGACCTGCTAATATCATCATCATCTTCATATCAGCCCATCGACGCCCATTGCTGAACATAGGCCTCACCTAATTTACGCCACTGCAAACGGTCCTGCTTATACTCGAGAATAATAAATAAAAAAAAACGACGAAGCGCTTCGAGAAAAGGTAGGTTGCGGTTTTAGCTTGGCTCGTTGTCAGGCCACTACAGCTGTGCCTAATCAAAATATTGTAGAATCAAAATAAGACACAAAAATCAATAAAAATTAGATTTATGTGTAGTAACTTCAGTTCATCATTTCAACCCATAAACGTCCCACTGCTGGGCATGGGTCTCCTCCAAAGAAAGTGGAGGAAATTTAGCCTACTATACCACGCTGGCCAGACGGGTTGGTATAGGGTTTGTTTCGAATTTTCCTTTTCTTGTATTGTTCTTGTCTGCATATTTTTAGGTCCCTTAGTCGCCTTTTACCACACCCACGGGTAGAAATAGTAGTGACATTATGTATTCTTAATCTGGCACTACACGGCCAACGTCATTTATAAGTAAATACAATATTGTACAGACGAATGATATACGAGCAACAGACTAAGTACTAAAAATCCAAGTGACCTATAAAGGTAATTGTCAGAATATTTCAGGCCTCTGAATACGCACTCGTCATATGGGCGTAGTGTTCACTTAATAACTGTCTTATACTACAGCAAAAAAGAAAAAGATTTCTTGTATATTCGTGTTCAGAAACAAGTATTGTTATAACGACTAACGTCATCATATCAAAATATTACATTTATATTATTATTATCGTACCAAGCCATGAGGGGCTTCTTAGCTGCTTCAACATTGTTATTTATATAGTTCTCTGCTTACTCCTGTAGAAACTAGGAACTTCCAGATTTTCTGCACAGAGAAATTCTGTATTTCATCAGGTACTCATTTATTCATAGTGAGAGATATTTAACATAGTGAAGTTGCTTCCAAAAATTATGGAGGGAATTTAGCCCACTACCAAGTAACCTTTTTTATTATATTGTTTTATAAAAAAAAAATATTTATCTGTTGGCCTGGTATATAAATAAAGAAGATACGTAATGTAAACGAATTACACTCGCCATTTTTGAGTGTGTAATTACGTTCTTCCAAAGTTTGTTGCTTGTCGTGAACGATAATGTCAAATTTGAAATTTGATTTTAACTTATGAAACATTCACATAATTATACAATTTGCAAACATTGAATTACACTCACAGGTCAAAAATAAAACCGTCAACAAAGGAAAGGTTTTCAACCTTTAAGCCATTAACGTCATCGTAACTCACAATTAGTATTTTTAATATAACCCGAATTAATTTAAAAATGTCGCCTTAATTTTGTACTTTAATGATCGTTTGAACAGCTATATTAGATGCGAAACACGTGCCCTGTTACGTTTTAATTAATTCTCAATTTTCTGTATAAATGCAATTTATTGGATACTCGGAAAATACATCTTCGATAAAGCCTCTTTATTGCAATAATGAAAATAATTAAATTAAACATCTACTTACATAAAACTATATATACAATTAAATACAAACAAAAAAAGGAAACTAAAACGAAAACTTAAACAATAAAAAAAAAAAAAAAATCAAATAACTCAAAGAAAACTTGTTTAGGCATCGTAATATTCGTCAGCATCACTGTCAACCGGAAACGTACCCAAAAGGCTGGCGGCATTGCCACGTTGAATGGCAATGCTAATTCTCTGAGCGAGAAACACACCAGCCCTCTGATCACGTGAAGCGTCGATAAGCCTTTTTGCCAGATCTTTAAACAAAGACCTAGCACTCGGACCCCACGTACCTAAAGTCTCGACCCCAAACGGCTCAAAAATATAATTACCAATTAAATTATGGTATTTTCGCCGTTTGAGGGTCTCTGCGGCTGCAGCAGCAGCGCCAGCACAACCCGCTGAGCTTGAAACATGGGATGGCGCAAGGGTGTCGACACATGTTGCGTCCCACACCAAAGGCCTACCCATCTTCCAGGGTAATAATGTCAAACCATCAGGTCTCTTCCCATCGTCACGTGCCAAGCCATTCGGTTCAAGAATAGCTGGAACGCCAGCGGTGACAAGAGCTCGGCGGATAATGTCATTTAAATGGGCATGCCGTGGTATACGACCTGCGCTCCTGCTACAGGATAGGCCATGGTGACCGAGGCTATCGACGGCCTCCCCACAGTGACAATGATGCGGAGAAACACACGGTGCACCTAAACGAAGACAAGTGGCAAGACGAAATGTTGTATCGTCCAACATTGTGCCTATGTTGGGCGACGGGAGTGCTTGAAGCCATTGACCAGATTCCCATTCGCCCACAGCAAGCAAACGCGCACGTTCAGCAGCAGTAGAAGCTGAAGAAATAAGATTTTTTCTTCTCATACTGCTGAGTGGCCCGTCCCACAGCTTCTGGGAGAATAGGTTGGTCGGCAAATCAGTACCTGGACAAGCCATTTTCCAAGCGTTCACAGCCTCGGTATTACACAGCACTTCAGAGTTAAACAGTGTAGGTTCTAAAATTTTCCTGACTAACTCATCGGTGCTGTGGACAGAAGACAGAAACGCTGGTAGACTTACATCTGAAATTTTGCGAACGCCGAGCCCCCCAAAACGAATTGGGAGAGACGCCTGGAGCCAGACTCGGTCGTTCAAAGCCACATTTAAAACTTTGCTCAGAGTAAATTGGATAATTTTGTCCATTTTGTCTAATAGAGGTGTGTTTTGCCAAAACTGTGTTGATCTTAGGGCGTGAGTAAATTTTGGTACAAAAAGACAGTATCTAATAATGGTATAAGCCGAATGTGTGTTAATATTTAAAAGACGTTCAGAAACTTCATTAAAATTTTGAATTTTTTCTTCAACAAAAGAATTGTACGATTGTTCAAAAACGGGGGACCCAAGGAGGCGGAAATTACTTTTTTCAATAATTTTGATGCCAGGTGCCAAACAATCAAATTTAGAAATTACCGAAAGTCTATCATTAACATTTTCATTTAAAAAAAATTTCACACTTGTTTGTGTTTTTTTTCGATAAAGTGCTTCTTTGTTGAAGTTTATTTTTGATTTTAGAACTTTTTTTCTATTAGAAATTTATATAGAATTTTTTTCTCTTTATATTCTTTATATTTATATCAAGTTACATTCTGTGTTTATCGAAGGAAGGGGCAAGAGGGAAAATGCAAATTTATAATAAATTACAAATTTGCATTGTCCGTCATAAAATGGAATCCACAAACACATTGATGGTTAAGCAGTCGTATAGTTCGACTGCTATTTAAGCAATTTAATTCATTTGAGAAACAGTTGTAACAATATTCGAGTTAGTTATATTAGACACTATTTTAATATCTTTCAAATATAGTATCAAAAAAGATTGTCATCAATCCATGTATAGAATATTGGGAATAAATGATAAACTCAACAGAAATGCCGTCACGTCGCAGTTTGCAAGTGAAACGTTAGCCAGAGGCGCATGATCCAATATCCGTCGCTCATCTCATCTTGATAGCATCTATGCGACCGTCAGACGCAGTCACTGCCGCTGGGCAACTTACCGATGTAGCTACCGCGTATTAGCTGTGGCGATGTCAAACAGATACTGTATCTTATATCCATCTATACTAAATCATACATATTATTAAGTAGTCAGATACATACATAAATGCTCCTGGATGTAGGAGCACACAAATAGTTTAAGTATAATTTTGCCAGCTTCCTAGCTGGCAAAATTATATTTAAACAATATGTGATACTGTGTGTATACTTAAATAATATGTGAAGATGGATATTATTTCTTTGTTTTTTTTTTATTAAATGTTTAATAAAAAATTGAACATAATATATGATTTTTAAAATTAATCCGTGTAGTGACAGATTTAAAATACACAATGTCACTACCCCATTTCAACTTGTAGGAGTCGTAAAAGGCGAATAAGGGACTTAACCTTAAGCGAATAAGGGAGCATAAGATGAGAGCACTGCGAGAAAAGGCAAAATTTTAATCAAAACCCTATACCACCCTGTCCATCCGACCAGCGTGGTCCAGCGTCAAGTAAGCTAAATTCAATTTTAAAAATGAAAAAATAGTTATTTATAATTATTATAAGTTCATCAATTTGATAGGACAGCCTTTCACAAAAAATCTACAAAAATATAAATGCTGTTTACTAGTAAAACTAAGAATATAAATTTATCTATCACAGTTTGTAAATTCTCAAATTGGAAAATATTTTGGGTTCAGTATTAATAAATATTAATAAATCCAAATCTCTGGTGCACGGAGACTTCTCCCAATTTAAACTACACAGTACACGTCTATCCCAGTCTATCTTTTTCAGGTCGTCAGTCCACCTAGTTGGGACGTGCTCCACTTAACAGAAATAAAATAAAATTTGAATAAAGCAGTATAATTTTAAACACATTAAAAATTTCAGTGTATATTGGCCTTAATTCACATTTATGAGGTAATACCACGAATATATACCAAAGAAATTGTACTACAATTTGCTTAGTTTTAGTGACAAAATAAAAATACAGTGTCCTTTTTATTTCCAAGATGAGGTCCAAGCTGATTGACATGTGCAGGAAAAGGCAAACTCGTAATAAAACTCTCTCTTTTAAAGTTCATTACATGCCCTTTTAATTACATCTAACGCTGCTCTGCACAAGCTTATTGTGTTATTAGATAACATGAACAATTATGCATCATCATCATCATCATCATCTCAATCCATAAAATTAAATATCCCATGTCATAGCGCTCAGGAAACACCGCTGTAGGAAGTTCACCCCAGAGCCTGCACGTACGTGGGAGGAATGATCGCTGGAACCTTACCGTTTTTGACGTTATGGGCTCCAGGTATGTGCGGGTGAAGCCTACAGCGGCGTCGAGTGGTGCGGTGATAGAAAGGCGACGATGGCACCAAATCTAGAAGTTCATCGGAGCACTCCCCATGGAATAATCGATAGAGCACGCAGAGTGACCCAAAGTCTCTCCGTTGCTCTAACGATTCCAAGTTGTCCGTCAAATTGGGATCACCGACGATTCGAACAGCCCGCCTTTGGAGGGAGTTAAGTGGGTTGAGCTGGTATTTGGGAGCTCCTGCCCAGAGGTGAGAACAGTACTCCAGATGCGGCCGAACCTGTGCTTTATACAGCACAAGCCGCTGCTTAGGTTTGAAGTACTGCTTCGCCCTGTTCAGGACACCCAGTTTTTTGCTCGCCAATTGGCTTTTTTTTAATTAGAATTTTAAATGAGTTCTCATCTTCGTTTTTACTTTTTGCTCTTTTGATAGAAAGCAAAACCATGCTAAATTGCTAAATTGCAAAGAAACCACAAAGTACAAAAGTAATCAACTAAAGGATGCAGAGTGCTGACTCAGCCGAATATCATTCATCAAATGAATGCATTTCGTGTATCTTCAAACAGCTGCGCATCAAAGCTGCAGTTAAATTACTCTCGTATATAACTGTAATGAATAGGAAAACACGAAATTGTTTTGTTAGCTCCAGACTGTACCAATGCCAAATAGTTTGACGCTTTTCTCCTCGAAGAGGAAGGCAGGTTAATATATCATGTTATTGCGAAATAATAGCCTGTTGCATTAATATAATTAACCCATGACTTTAAATATCAGGCATCTCGGATAATACGTCATTTATCACTTCCACTCCGTTAGAAAAATCAACTTTAAACTTTAATTAACTTTTTAACGATAATTAGATTTTAGAGAATCTTTTGTCATAACTGCTAGACTACTTTTTTGGTCGACTGTACGTCATACCCATAATTGCCAGCTATTTTTATTTCTATATTATACAATCAGACTTTGCACTGATATGACTGACATACTCGTATTCATGTCCTATTCAACACTAATACCTTACTATTGTTTCTAAAACGTCTACGTCTAATTTGTCAGGCAATAAAACGAACCAGCGAAGATTTAGATGGCCCCAAGGAGATGCCCTGAGGGATGCCTATTTGTCACCATGGCAGGTAAGACAAAAACTTTAGACAAATTTGACAATATATTTTATCTACGGAACACTTTCTTCTATTCAAAACAATTTAAAAAACCTGGCTAATGTTTTCAACTGTGCAAATATTCAATGCAATGTAATAGAAGCAACTTAACTTGAGTGAATAAGGTTATGCTGAATTTAAATACTAGTGATTGTCATTTTTTTTTATAACTTTCCTATAGAGCCTTTGTATAATATTGTAGACTTATGTATAAATAAAATACCTACCAATACCAGGTACAGTAACGTTCCTGGACTTCTCCAGGTAACGTGGGGGTAGCTCACCAGCCTAGTGAGCAATAGTTTCAATTACCACTTTAAAACAAGTCTTCGTTTTGTTTATATATTTCTTTATTCGTTTTTATATTTTATATAGAGTACCATAAGAGTTACCTTGTAACCTAGATGAATAAATGAGATTTCATTTCATTTGGTGGTTTATTTGAAGTCTGGGATCTGGTGAGCATTATGGCATCTTAACGCATTTAACCTTGTGTAGATTTTCAGCATCTCTATTCAAATTGTTTGAAGCTATCTTTATTTTAAAAGGACTGAAGCTGTCAATGTTCAATATGTCGGCTCTGGGAATTGAGAACACTTAGTTACTTTGCGAATTTAAATTTCAATCTAACTTTTAATGAAAATTCATTCTAGATTTATCACTGTATTTGTAAGTGAGTTCACACTATTGTTTTATATAGGTACGCATATATTTGTTGAGCAATGTTCTTCTAAAATAAAATATGTCACCATTCATTTAAATCAAGACATACATATAAGTTTTATATACCTATATGTATTACCTAGCCTGAATAATATACATCAAACGCACACATATACACACAGATAACACACACTATAATTTTCTTTTATTTTTGTTACTATATTTTCTGCTTAATTTTTACCCTGTTTTAGTACAAATTTTATTGTAATTATTATCTACGGATCAGTTTTTGTTTATATACCGTCTGTGGGCGAGAGCCTGGAGATCAGTCATACAGGTCGACACTTGTATTATAACAATTAACCTGTTACAAATTCCTCATAAAACCTTCAATCTAATTGTATTAGAATGGGTACACAATAATATTTGGAGGTATTATAATTAATATTTCGATAGGCTTTCACTTCAATCGCGACCTTTCAATTAAGGGACACCATACCTTAATACCGGCTATCATATCGATGGCTTTATCGTATTTACTAATATAATTGGTACATATATCGATAAAGGTACAAATTGTTTGTATGTGTAATATGTGTTTAATTGAATATATTAATCTGAGATGTTAAACACAATTTGATTGCGTAACGGGATTGTTCGAAGGAGTATGAACGGCAGCCAATACTTTTTGTGCAGCACAAAAGTAAAAGCACACAAAAGTATTAGCTTGAATCCCTGAAGTGGGTAAAGTTTTAGATTTTTCTATTGAAATTGTTTATCAGTTGTCTAGATTCCATAACTTAAGCTTATATTAGCTTACTTTGGGTTTGATTGGTTGAACGCGCTATTCTCAGGCACTACTGAACTGAAATGAAAAATCCTTTAGTTTTTGATAGCCCATTTATCAAGAAAGTCTATCACGCTATGACTGATAGAAGCTGAGTAGGGGCCAAACAAAGATCTATGGGAGCGGAGCCCCGCACAAATATATTAAACGTATTTTCTTAATACGCCTTTGAGCATTAGGTTTATTAATTAAACCTTGAAATGATAAATGTATATTACTTCACACAATAGCACAGACAAAGAAATGAATTTCTCTGTGGTCGTAAAACATAGAACCTTTTCTTAGTGAGTGAGCCTTTGATCTAAATGTTTTTGCAGTAAATGCTTCTAATGAATATTCAAACAGTGTTCTTCAATAATTAATTAAATTTAGAATACTGTAATATTTTTGTATTGTATTTAATGTACTGTTTACAAATTTATATTATTGGGATGTCAATATTGAGTTTTTATTAAATAGTTTAATAATATATTTAAAAATAAGAACATTATAGTTAAATGGAAATAATTATTACGATACATAGGATTAAATAAATTGTTTAATTTTATTTTTTCATTGAAATGTTTAATTTATAATTTTCTTGATATTCATTTCAAAGCGATTGGTGTATAACATTAAATTTTCATCAATATTTTTAAATTTAATTGAATATTATCATTTATTTTTTAATAATTATAATTGTACATAATAATAATGTATTATTTCAGATGGATCGACGACCTAGTAAAGGTTGCGGGTGGCCGTTGGTTGCAGGATGTACAAAATCGCTCACTTTGGCAGAGATGAGGTGAGGCTTGTGTCCAGCAGTGGACGTTATTAGGCTGATTTGATGATGATCTGATAAATATACTACATTGGTTAAGGTTTCAAGAGCAATTTAGTTACTATTGAATATACATGGCGCTGTAACAGTAAGTATTTACGTAACCTAAAATTGAACTTTTTGTAACCTGTATTGTCCCACTGCTGTACAAAGGTCTCCCCAAGATCTCATATTATACTTTACTATTAGTTGTTTTATTCTAAAAAGATATAAATTAAAAAAAAAATATAATAATAAGCGCCGATTTATCTCATGTTTTTTTTAATTTCTGCTTTTTTTATTCACGCTTGATATTCTTGAAATACAATTTTTAAATATCTTTAAAGACCTTCACTCAATCATAATTATCAAGCACGTACAATTGCTATAGATACTAGTAAATATAACGCAATTAAGTAAATCTACATACCTACTTAAATTTTAAAATTAATAAGCTTAACTTGCAACAATTTTTATTACTAAATAAACTTCTTTTTTCATTTGATTAATATGTATTCAAAAACATCATAAATCTGAAGTTGAAGTTATCAATCAATTAACCATAATCTACTTTTAATTATTTTTATATTAAACTTACCAATATCAAATAGTTCCAAAACATTCATAATTTGACACTGGCCACTAAATAAATAAATAAAAATCGTTTATCCATTTGAAAAAAGAATGCGTTCGAATAATGTTTCAAATATTTCACTTTGAACTGACGAATAGAAAGTGGGTTAGTTGAGTGAACGTCGCGCGATACGCGGGCGGAAAGGTTCAGACGCGGTGGATAACTGGCTACGAAGCGTAGAGGCTCTACGGCGCTACAGTGCTACGACGCAACAGGCACCGTTGCCGCTGAACGGCAGCAAATTTTAACGGATAAAATAGATGTAGCGCATATTAATTTGATAATGTGTGCAATTTTATTATAATTTTATTTAATTTGACTGGCCTGTTGGTCTAGTGGTTAGTGACCCTGACTGCTAAGCCGGAGGTCGTGGGTTCGATCCCCACCCAGGACAAATCTTTGTGTGATGAGCATAAAGGTTTGTTCTGTGTCTGGGTGTAATTTATCTATAATATGTATGTATTTACAAAAAAAAAATGTATTTAAGTAGTATATCAGTTGTTTAGTACCCATAACACAAGCAAATATAATTGCTTACTTTGGGACTAGATGGCGCTGTGTGAATGTGGTAGAATATTATTATTATTATTATTATAACTCGTTATTTTTTTCTTTTTAACCATTATCAATAACACCAGCCATTTTGGTCATTATTAATATTTCATTGTGTTACTATAATATATTTCTGTATAGCAAAAAAAAATGCTTTTTTGTATCTCTATACCTTTTTTGGGGTTCCGTAGTTTTGACTAGGAACCATTATAGTTTCGTTATGTCCGTCTGTCTGTCTGTCTTTCTGTCCAAGGTTTTGCTAAGAGACCGTTAGTACTAGAAAGCTGTAATTTTGTAGGACTGTGTCAATAAATTACGTCGACAAAGTGGTAAAATAAAATTTTGGAATATATTTTTTTTAGTGTAGCACCCATACATGTGAAGTGGGGATGAATATTTTTTTTGTCTTCTACTCCATCCAGTGTGGGGTTGAATATGTCTTCTAAAATGACTTGGGGGTTACTAACATTATTTTTCGATTTAATGGTCCTTTACGAAATATTAAACTTTAGAGAGCAAATTTTTGTTCCAGTAGGGCGTCCCCCCCTAAAAGTTAAACTGCTGGATTGAAAAATCTGGAAAAATTCATGGTGATAGTGCATTTCATGAACTTTAAATGAAAAGTATAGCGGTTAAGATAACTTTATTAGTTTAGCAGTAATAACTTTGGTGTTGAACTTGGGTGTTGGATAATTTTGTACCAAATACAAAATCCTTAGCATTAATCCTTTATAGTGACTAAGATAAAGTAGTTGCTGGTTTTCTATAAATGTTGCGCTTCTCAACAAAAGGACATAAGCGGTGTGAAGATACGCTCTTTTGATGCGGAACACTACATTGAACATGGTCCGACATGCTCTTAACCGGTTTTTTTTTGTGAAATTTAAAGTATATTTATTTTCTATTGTAAGAATTAATTACCTTATTTTAGATAATTTTATTTTTAGGTTATTTTGAGATGTAAAGCATCTTATGCAAGACAAAGTTATTCCAAATGACGCATACATTTAAACATAACATGACGCCTTTTGTCTTCAAAGGAGGGTAGACAGATACATCACACCCACACTTCGCCAGCTATGGTTGGTTCCTTGTAATAGGGGGAGAGATTGTAATAGTATTACCACTAACCGGGTAGATTTTTAGACTTCAGGGGTAGTTTGTCCGACCCGGAGATCGAAGCTACGATCTTATGCGCAACAGTAATAAAAAATCTCGCTGCGTCATTCAGTTTAATTATACATTTTTTGATCCTTCTGTCAAATTGTGGTCTTAAAATATTACTCTCCACAGGGGGTGCCTTAAAATAAATAAATTTCCTTATCTTAGCTTAACTAATATATAAAGGTACCCTAATAATTTGAAATTGCCTGCACCTTAATAAAGTTCACTTATCGCGATGGGTAATTTGTCCGATAAATAAGAGGCCGCGAAATAGGCAATAATTAATGGCTTATTTGGTTAATAATAATATTTTTACTTCTAATTAATGGAAATAAGCTCGCTTTTTTACAACGTTAAATACCTACTATTTAGCATTTAAATCTAAAGAAAAAATTCGAAACAAACCCTATACCAACCCGTTAGGCCAGCGTGGTATAGTATGCTGAATTCCTTCCACATTCTTTGTAGGAGACCCATGCCCAACAGCGGGAAGTTTATTGTTGATATAATGATGATACATATCTAATAGGCTTATCTGATACTTTTGTTTCAAGTGACTTATTATCTGCTGACGGTGAAGGAAAACATTGTGAGGAAACCTATATTATTATCATCATCGAACGGTCCTGTGCCGCCTGCAACCAACGGCCGCCCGCCACCCTGACCAGGTCGTCGGTCCATCTGGTGGGGGGCAGTCCCACGCTGCGCCTTCCAATACGTGGCCACCACTCGAGAACCTTTTTGCCCCATCGGCTCACCGAATCGTGTCGCTAAAGTGGCAGTGGACAGGGCACATAGCTCGTAGAACTGAAACCTATATACTGTAGAATAAATTCTAAATGTATGTGAGGGCGTTACAATAGATCAGTAACTGGTAGACGTAATAAATAATATAATATTCTACTACATTCGAACAGCGCCATCTAGTCCCAAAGTAAGCAATTATATTTGCTTGTGTTATGGGTACTAAACAACTCATATACTACTTAAATTTTTTTTTTTTTGTAAATACATACATATTATAGATAAATTACACCCAGACACAGAACAAACCCTTATGCTCATCACACAAAGATTTGTCCTGGGTGGGGATCGAACCCACGACCTCCAGCTTAGCAGTCAGGGTCACTAACCACTAGACCAACAGGCCAGTATAAAGAAGCCACACATTGTATTTTACTCAAAAATATAAATAAAAAATAATAGTTACGTAGGTGATCACTATCCCTAGATTTAAAAAAAAAATTGCTCAAGCTTTTGAAAACTAGAATGTTACATCTTAAAAATAAATATTCAAAAAGCTTTGCGACAGTTATAACATTAAAATTCATAAATCCAATTGTAAAAGATTTTATGTATAATGTTATGATTTCCCCAGAGAATCAAAAGTCATGAATTGGAATGTTGAAAGTATAAACAGGAATGAACTCCAAGTGCCAATAACCCGAGAAATGAGAGTGCTATCTTTATAATGGCTGTGCTTAGGGGACCATTCACGAAAACAGAAGTTTTTCCTTCAAAAAATGGCGATCAACTCGTTCTGACATGTAGTTTATATGTTTTATCAATAATTACAAATATTTTGGGCACTCCCATCAAACCATAATTAGGTAAAATATTAATTAACTTCTCTTAAAATTGCACTGATGGTCACAAGCAGTCAAGCATAGATACACAATACATTATGACATTCTGATAAATGACATGAATCTAAAGGAGTGTGAAAATATACTTCTGTTTAAAACCAAGCTTAAAGACTACGTAAATCAACTCATAATGTAACAAACAAAAAAATGTACCGTTCAGAGGCTAAATAATATTCTACCACATTTACACAGCGCCATCTAGTCCCAAAATAAGCAATTATATTTGCTTGTGTTATGGGTACTAAACAACTGATATACTACTTAAATACATTTTTTTTTGTGAATACATACATATTATAGATAAATTACAACCATACACAGAACAAACCTTTATGCTCATCACACAAAGATTTGTCCTGGGTGGGGATCGAACCCACGACCTCCGGTTTAGCAGTCAGGGTCACTAACCACTAGACCAACAGGCCAGTCATAAATAAATATTTACTAATAAAAAACATTTATTTTGTCTCTCATTATAAATGGAGTGTAAGTTCTAAGATAAAATTCAACCTAAATGGTGACTAAATAGCAAATTTTGTTTTTATTTGACTAAAGTCAAACAAAAATATAGTATCTTTGTCCCGCAGTTTCACCATTATCCATCACTGCTTCACACTACTGTTAGCTTGTATTTATTGTATAATTGTATAGCTTTGAAAAAAACATCTTTATTTACGAAACAATAACTTAGCGTTAAGCCTACCCAAAAGGGTAGGTAGGGGTTCACTACACCCACACTTTGCCAGCTCTGTTAGATTCCATGCTATATGGAGGAGAGTCTATTGCAATTAACCGGCCACATTTCTAATTTCCAAATGATGCTGAAAATTTCATCACAAAATAACCTGAAACCGTTTTTGCCATTGCGCTATCAAGGCAATTTTTTTTATATATATAATCTATGTCGTTACGCACTGCTGACTAACTTTCACTGCTGCTGTCACCTTGTTCACTTTATTTACAACCACGTCATAAAAATAAAAGTAGTTATAAAAGGACTCATCAAAAGCCTAGTGTTACACTACTTTAGATCGACAGTAAAACCCATTACGAACAAAGCCTTTTTCAATGGTCCTTACGACATCAAAGTGAAAAACTAAGTACTTGCACAGCCATATTCTTTTGTAGGCTCTGTGCATAATATCACTATTACTTTGTGACCCACATAAACGATGTTTTTTTATAAGGCTGGTCGTTCATTGGTTTGGTCTGAGACTCTTGTCAGTTCAGCTTTACAGAACAGCTGAATTATTGAATTAGTTGTAAGCAGATTAACTCTTAAATTCCTAATTTATGGGTATCATATGAGTTACTTTGTAACCTAACTTTAGATGAATAAATGAGACTTCAGTCCCTTCTTAAAAACTGTTTATGAGTTAGTTAACTAAGAAAACAACTAGACTGGATTTTATATTAAAGGTACTCACTCAGAGTATCTTTAATATAAAATTCATAAATTATATCATCTTTGTTAATATTTTTACTGAGAACTTTATGTCACTAAAACTCTATACCTCTAACGTAGTACTCGAACATACTACCGCAGCACCATCCAAAACAGTTTAAATAATGAAGACAGAACAGGATGAACGTCTTTCTAAGTCTTGATAGCCAGTGAGCGGCTACTCTAAGCCTCGTTGTAAAGCTAGCGATTTTTATATTAACAGTGAAAAGAGCCTTTTTGCATACATTTTATTTGGTGAATATCTTGGTTATAAAGAGGTTATTTTTTTTGCTAACCTATTTTTCTTTGACTTATGTAAATAAATCGAATATAATAATATAAAGAAAAAAAGATATGTCATATACAATATATACAATCAAGAGACTATTGTATCTATTGAAATATTATTCATTGGTTATTACTTCTGTAGTTATAAGTGCTGCTTAGATATAAGATAACTATACTGTCACATTAGCTTATAACTTGTAAAGATAGTATATATTGTGAAATAAATAAATAAAATAAAAAAGATTGATGGAATTCAGATTGCGAGATACTGTTATGCACCCGTAAGAAAATGAGAATTTAGTTCTAAGAGTGTTCAGTCTTTCTTCATCAAAATTACTGGTTACTCACGTAAATGATAGTATGTCTACAGAAACTGATCCAAAAACTGTGACAAATCGAATTAGTCATTTATAGACTTATCAAAAGATTAGATATATATTTGATTTTAAATTAAATTTAGATATTTGTGTGACAGGCATATTCCATAGTGACACATAATGCCGATGTATCATCATAATTAACGTCATTTTTATACGCGACGCCGATTCTTTAGAACTCCTTCTAAGCCCAATGAATTGTGGATACTACTATTAACCAACAGGATTGAACCGAAGCAATGTTATAACGGCTGTAGTCTTCTGTACCCCATACAGGTAGCTCAGTTTAAATGGAATTTACCCGCTGTACCCTTAAAACTGTACTTTTAAAAATAATGGTCTTTATTGGCTCTGGAATAAAGAACAAGGAGCATCAATTGGAGGTGGGAAGGTCAATCCCTAGCAGTGTAAAGAAGCAAGGAAACAGCGTATTTTTTTCGAACATTTGAATCCCAAGATTGCAGAACCTCTGTACTCATCCATACATAATATTATAAAAGGCTGACTGACTGACTGACTGACAACGCACAGCCTAAACCACTGGTCGACGGTCGTAGCGACTTGAAATTTTGAGTGTGTGTTGTCCTAATGTCTAGAGGTGTACTAAGAAAGAGTTTTTTAAAATTCAACCCCTAAGGGGGTGAAAAGGGATAAAAACGATTGTATGAAACTTCTTTGTTTTTTAACTTATAGATTTAAAAAATACCTTCATCAATATTTTTGACAAGGGTAGCTTTGGAAGGGTGAAATTGGGGATGAAACGTTGTATGAAAAGATCTTTGTTTTAAAGTTAACGTTTTGCAAATTAGTATTGGGATAGGAACTTAAAATGTTGTTTTTAATATTTTTACATAGATCTGCCCTGCCAATAGCGTCTAACGAAGCGAAGCCGCGGGCAAAAGCCAGTCCTAAATATTATTACTATTGGCAGTAACGTGATTTTATTAGTGTATAACCTACTTCGATAAATCGGTTACCCAACACCAAAAGCATTTTTCAAATCATACCAGTTCCTGAGATCCTAGCGTTGAACCAAACAAAAAAACTCTTCAGCTTTATAATATTAGTATAGATTTGACATTTTTAAACTTGCAAATGTGCTTTTATGCATTTGCTTTTGCAGGGGGTAAAGATTGTAATTTCATTGTGTGTAATTTAATTTATTTAATATAATAATAATAATATTCTACCACATTTACACAGCGCCATCTAGTCCCAAATTAAGCAATTATATTTGCTTGTGTTATGGGCACTAAACAACGGATATACTCCTTAAATACATTTTTTTTTGTAAATAAATACATATTATAGATAAATGACACCCAGACACAGAACAAACCTAAGCTAAGAAACTAAGCGAGACAAGCTTAAGGCCCGACCACCTGCGGCCATCCATTACAACTACGTCGGAGGGGTGCTGACCTGTAGCGAGTGTGGTCGTACATGCGCTACAAAAATTGGATACGTCAGTCACCTGAGAGCACACAGACGTCGCTCTCCATAGTAAATCTCCCAAGTCGCTGAGGCCGAATACGGCTAGGAGGATATATATATAAAAAAATATATATATTAAAAAAAATAAAAAAAAATTGTTTTTTACCCGACTGCCAAAAAGGAGGGTAATATATAATAATAATAATATTCTACCACGTTCACACAGCGCCATCTAGTT
This sequence comes from Laspeyria flexula, assembly GCA_905147015.1. Classification (NCBI taxonomy): domain Eukaryota; kingdom Metazoa; phylum Arthropoda; class Insecta; order Lepidoptera; family Erebidae; genus Laspeyria; species Laspeyria flexula. Next base: position 14,643,746 of record LR989958.1, on the reverse strand, counting down.
CCAAAGTAAGCAATTATTTGCTTGTGTTATGGGTACTAAACAACTGATATACTACTTCAATACATTTTTTTTTTGTAAATACATACATATTATACATAAATTACACCTAGACACAGAACAAACCTTTATGCTCATCACACAAAGATTTGTCCCGGGTGGGGATCGAACCCACGACCTCCGACTTAGCAGTCAGGGTCACTAACCACTACACCAACAGGCCAGTCAAGTTTTTTGTTCAGGTGAAAGTTGCAGATCAGGCTTGAAACGTCGACCCTCATCGAACTCAAGTGAAAACGTGACTGTGGATTGAATACCTAAACATACCAATAATGTTTGGAAGACTAGAAATAGCTGCCAACAGGGGATTGAGGACTGCTTCCTTGATCTATGTACCGAATATCAAGGTGATTTAGCATTGTGTACAATAAACAGTCTTGCATGAAACCAGTACAACTTGGCGCTACCATTCTGTATACAATTTTTGGATATACCTAATTTTTAACCCCAACCAATATCCCTTTAAAAATGCTTCATAAAATGTACCTAGTTTAAATTTTCATCCCGTTATGTGAGATACCGTCCGTTTAACATTAATAATAATATATAAAACATAGCCGTAGTATTACACAAAAGTCTGGTAGCGCCATCTCGTAGAATTTAGTTGTAGTTTTATCAGCAACTAGCAAAAAACAGAAAAATAAGGAATAATCTCTTTCTAACTACTCTATTACTTTTGATTAATTTAAAATCCTTGCGGTTTCCAAGACAGTAGTTAGGCATTCCCTGGGAGTTCCGGGTATCTCTTGCAAACACCGAAGTCCCAGGAATTATTATAAAGTAAGTATTATAGAATTTCCGTGTGTCACAATATAACTCAAACTGAAAAAATCTATGAACACAAATATTTGACCGGCCTATTGGCGTAGTGGTTAATAACCCTGACTGCTAAACTGGAGGTCGTGGGTTCGATTTCCGCCCAGGACAAATCTGTGATGAGCATGAATATTTGTTCTTTGTCTAGGTGTATATTATGTGTATTTACAAAAAAAAAGTATTTACGTAGTATATCAATTGTAATCAATATATCAATCAAATCAAATAAATATAATTTTGTTGTTGACAAATTGTCCCTTCATGCATGCAAACGATTTGGTGACATCACTGTAAGTTTGCATTGCTTAATAAGAATAAATAAATAAATAATTGCTTAATTTACTTAATATATATTAAAAATTTAAATAATTTACTTAATATATATTAATTTATAAATATTTGCTTAACGTATTTTTCAGTTTTGGTATCATAATCAGGTAAATAATGTGAGATGGGCCGGTGAGCTTTCTGTTTCTTTTGGACTGAATTGTGGAGTCAGGCAAGGGGGTATAACATCTCCTAAGCTCTTCAATGTTTACATTAATGACTTGATTGTTGAGCTCAGTAACAAAAAAATAGGCTGTCGTATTGACGATATAAGCGTTAATAATATCAGTTATGCTGATGATATGGCGTTGCTGAGCCCAACAATCAAGGCTCTCAGGGAGCTACTGGGAACTTGTGAACATTACGCTGCTAATCATGGGTTAACATATAATGTTAAAAAAAGTGAGTACGTTGTATTTAAGGCCGGGGGTGGGAAATGCCCAGAATCAATACCTCCTATAACACTTAATAACTGTGAACTCAAACGAGTGTATCAATTTAAATACCTAGGGCATTATGTTACCGATGACCTTAAAGACCAAGCTGATATCGAGAGGGAGCGTAGAGCGTTGGCGGTGCGATGCAACATGGTGGCCCGCAGGTTTGCACGTTGTAGTGAGCCAGTCAAAATTACTTTGTTTAAAGCCTACTGCCAAGTATTTTACACGTGCAGCCTGTGGACCAACTATACGCAGCGTGCCGTCGGCGCTTTACGTGTCCTATATAATAATGGCTATAGAATACTGATGGGGCTGTCCCGCTTCTGCAGTGCATCAGGTATGTTCGCAGAAAGCCATACAAACGATTTCTTTGCGATATGGCGCAAAAAAACCGCCTCCTTGCTCTGCAGGGTTCGGACTAGCTCCAACAGCATTCTAAGAATGATTGCCGCGAGGTATGACTCGCCTATTTTGGGCCATTGTATACGTAGATGCATGTCTACCGTACAATTGGTCACAAAATAACTGTTGTTTTTAAATATAATTTATCTGTTTACTAACATAGTCCTAAGTATATTGTTACTAAAATGATATGAATCCTGTGTTCGAAATAAAAATTATTATTATTATTATGTCTCTTTTCTCACGGCTATACTTTTCTCTAAGGTGAGAAGTATACCGGTCCTTTTGGAAGGCTTACGCGGGGACACAGATCCAACACGCAGAGGCCCTTAAAGAATTTTAATTTAGAATGGGATGAGACGCTTACCGTTGCAATATCACAGCTGCACTATTGTAGTACAGCTATGATTTGTCACTGGTAAGTGTAAAGCTATTGTATGATATTATGGAGTCAAAGAAAATTGGGCTATGGGTTTGGGTGTTCGGTGGAATGGTGATATATGGCATACGGGAACAACGTCGCCTGCTTGCCTCCTCCAGCGGTGAATATATGATGTTAAATGAGGATTGGGGCAGACGGTGACTCGCCTTACACTAGATGGGCCCCTTCCACAACCGACATGGGCCGAAGTCCACGGGTCTCAGGGCAACACCATAGTGTGCGGCTAGGGGTGTCGAGCGGTGCGGCGCCGATTTCGCCATCGCGGGTCCCAAGCGGAGACCCGGAGCGGGTTTCCTCGTAATTATGCCATTGAAAAATGACACTTCCACCCCTGAGCATATAGCTCTGGCGACCCCTCTCTGGTCAGCTGGTTAAGGCAAGCCAGAGTTGAGAGTCCTGTGGTCGCTCTTGGAGATTCACTCCAGTCAGCCAACAAAGACCTGCTGGAGACGAGGCCTAGACCGACTCTCAGGGGCATTCAGGACCGCAGTGTCGCCACTGACATTCAGCTCGCCACTAGCTGCCCTGCGGTTTGTGGGCTCTTCATTTAAACTTGCAGTAAATTTTTTTGTTTATATGGCAAGTGTTTGAAAAGCCACACTAATCTGCCCTCCAAGTTTGCGTTAATCTTATAAGAAGATAACGACTGCCCCATTATTATTATTATTAATTTGAGACTAGATGGCGCTATGTGAAAATATTCTTATTACGTGTAATATATGGGAATGAATTCGAGATCCTTGGCATGGCAATGGCGTCCGTTTTAACCAATATGCCACACTGATAGCTTTTATGACTGTGTGGGCATATATACATAATAATGCATTTATGACACTATACTGTCAGTCTCATTAGTCGTTCTATCGCTACTAGGTATTATTAGATAGGTTAATCTCTTATCTATCCTATAATTTGCAATATCCATTATGAGCTCGATAAACGAAATAAACAGTTAGATTGACAAATGTTTATAATAGCCGCCAAATAATGAAGTTCAGTATATATAAAGGTCTTATTGTGTCTCGACTTCGATACTGTGGTCAGTGTATTTTTTTATATTTGTTGAAAAATTAAGAGTGTATTTACAGAGTGGCAAAGTCGTAATTTAGTTTAATATGTCGTGGATTTAAATTTTTAATTTAATCGGATATATATTTTACAGTTATTTTACTATGAAAATAACGCCCTACAAGTTTCCAATGTGTTATTTAATTATACAATTAATAGATAGAACTGTAAACGCAATAATTTCTTAACATTTACACATATTTCACCCACTTCTAAAAAGAGTAGCAAATATATTACTATTTAAGAGTAGCAAATATATTTTTATATCGACTGGCCTGTTGGTCTAGTGGTTAGTGACCCTGACTGCTAAACCGGAGGTCGTGGGTTCGATCCCCACCCAGGACAAATCTTTGTGTGATGAGCATAAAGGTTTGTTCTGTGTCTGGGTGTAATTTATCTATAATATGTATGTATTTACAAAAAAAAAATGTATTTAAGTAGTATATCAGTTGTTTAGTACCCATAACACAAGCAAATAAAATTGCTTAATTTGGGACTAGATGGCGCTGTGTAAATGTGGTAGAATATTATTATATTCTTATTATTATTATATTTATTATATAGCTCCGGTTAAATAATAGAAATTGAAAACCACAACATATGACACTAAATTGCGACGTTGTCACTCTGTTCGTAAATACGCTCTTAGAAATAAGGTATACGTTCAATGAATATTGCTATTCCAAAACTCCATACCGTGGTTTTTACTAAAATTGTTTTCGAAATGTTGATCTAGTACAGTAGGTTTACCAAATCGTGGAAGTCGAAGTCGATATAATATTCAAAACTTCCAAAATAGTTTCTTGGTTAATCAGATCGCAAAAATCGAGATTTCTTAGATTCATAGAAATTCCAGATCGCTATGCGGCCATGCGGGTTAAAAATGCATGTAATCATTGCTTAAAAATTAGGGCAGTCAAATTAATTACATACTTTGCATAAACGAATAAATTATTAACAAAATATCTATAATGATAATAATCAATTCGTGTGCAGATTGTATAGTACCTGTAGTGAATTATTATAATCTAACAAATGAATTGATAACATTAATGGAAGCATTTAATTAATCCGCGCAATATTGGTAACAAGATGCGCACAACATCTCTAACCATGTGTATTCGTCATTATTAGAAATATCTTTAATACCAAAGCGTACCTTCATGCCTGTAATCTCCGAAGGCGAAGGCAGAAGTGTTGTATGAGAGAGAGAAAGAGAGCTATGCATCTTTTGTAATCATCATCATCATTATATCAGCCCAACGACGTCCACTGCTGAACATAGGCCTAATTTCACCTAATTTCCGCCACAGCGAGCGATTTTGTTCCGCCAGCATCCAAAAAACAAAAAAAAATCGAATAGGACCAGTTATATGCGGCTTGAATCCGATCGATTGCGCGATCTCACAGAACAACACAAACAAAACAATAATTATTACAATATAAATTATTATTTTGAAATTAATCCGAACGATACAGGTACATCATAATCGAACTGATTATGTAAATTTTTATCATTATTAAATATTAATCGATTATTAAGTTACAGATATAGATTATGGTGGCATGTATAAAATGATAAATGAATTAATTTAGTTCGATAAAAGTAGTGCCCTTGTAAATACATTCGGTAAGTATTTAAATGTATTATTTCTAAAAGCATTTTGCCGTTTAAACTCTCTTTTAAACTTTTGAATCCCATGCCGTAATGGTCAGTCAAATTCAGTCTTTTTTGATTTAATATCTTTATCTTGTATTAGAATGGACCTATGTTTTGTCGGCTACAGCCGTCGTCAGTGCATAGAGCACGTTTGCTTTTGAGGAGTATAACAGAGGTTGGCGTTTCCAAGGCTTTACATTGCAAGGGTTGCTTAGATTAGTACCTTTCTAGAATCAAATATTTTGGTGACAAGTATAGTTGAAACAGTTTCAATTTCTTTTAGGATAGCGTTCGATATTAGCTATTCCTAAAGCTAAATGGCTGAAAAAAATTGACAATAGATGTTTTTCATACTATAAGATCTAATGTGACCCTGATCACATTATTATGAACCAAGATTTGTTTTTATGAACTAAGCCAAAACATAGCAGTTACAAATGTAATTATACTGCTAAACGTATCGTATGTCAGACTAGTGAGGCATTGGAGGTCAATATCATATCGTAAATTCTATGTTTGAGTAGTACTCTCTACGTGATCAAATCAGGAATGAGGTGATCCGCAGAAGAATGATCATGATTAAATTCTATGATTCATGAACGTATCAGTATGTTTGGGTTAGTTACGGCGACGATACTTCAATTTAAATATTGCATAATGATTTGCATCTAATATATTGGTGTTGCAAAACCCATTAGATTACGAAACACGTGAAAGTGAAAACCAAAACGTGACCTCTTTCAAAATCTTTTTAATAGACTAATATTTGGACAAAATCTAAAGCGATTGGGTAACGTCTTTTCAGTTCAAGTGGATTACCAATATTTTATCTATAGATAGTTCGAGTTATCAATATAGGTATCGAAATTCTATATGTTATCGCTATCTTAGATATGTTTGACAATACTAAGACGAACGGCTTTTAGCTACAAAGTTTTAAAAATAATACTTTACGTTGCTTATTTTATTAAAATGTTGATCTAGATTTCTCTTATGACGTGTCGCTTGTTACTCTTTTGCAATTTTAAGATTTGACATACGTACATTTCGTCTGTCTGCCCAGAATAATTTTCTCAATAACGCGTAGAGGTATCAAGTTAAAATTAATATTAAATACTTGGGTCTGCAATCCCAAGATAAATTTTGCCAATATTATGCTTGAACCAAGGCCGGTAGAAACCAGACATCATCAATTTGAACTTGATCACAATAATACTGGCGTAAGCATAATTTTTTTGAAAACATTCTAGCATACTGAAAACATAAATATGAATTGAAAATAATACAATAAAATATTCTACCACATTCACACAGCGCCATCTAGTCCCAAATTAAGCAATTATTTTGCTTGTGTTAGGGGTACTAGACAACTGATATATAAATACATTTTTTTTTTGTAAATTCATACATATTATTGATTATTACACCCAGACACAGAACAAACCTGTATGCTCATCTAACAAAGATTTGTCCTGGGTGGGGATCGAACTCACGACCTCCGGTTTAGCAGTCAGGGCCACTAACCACTAGACCAACAGGCCAGTCAAATAATAATTAAATTTTGAGTTCCATTCAATCTTTTGTAGTACAAGCATGATTAGGCATAATTTTATCAAGATCTGTGGACGTCATTGGCCTGAAATGATGGTCATGATGATGATGATGTGAAATGAAAACTTCTATACGATTAGTGCTCAGCTCATTTCTTGATTGAAATCACTACAACGTCATCATTGTCATGATTGGTTTGATATCAAGATGCTCAGATCGTTATTCATGCTGTAAATTTAAATTGCCTTGAAAAATATATTTTTTTTTAAAGTTAGGTATGGTAACTCCTTATTGTTTAAAACTATCAATAGTACGCTAAATTTCAATGTAATAATATATAATATAATATAATATTCTACCACATTCACACAGCGCCATCTAGTCCCAAAGTAAGCAATTATATTTGCTTGTGTTATGGGTACTAAACAACTGATACACTACTTAAATACATTTTTTTTTCCACGACCTCCGGCTTAGCAGTCAGGGTCACTAACCACTAGACCAACAGGCCAGTCATGTAAGGATAATATATCTGAAGTCTTACTACTTCTTGAAGTAATAACATTCTTTAAATTAGATTTCTTAAGAGCATCACCTTATTTTACTATTATTAATATTATTTTATGATGTGTCGCTTGTTACTCTTTAGCAATTATCAGAATTGATATACGTATATTTCGTCTGTCTGTCTTGTCTTCAGACAAGAGCACTGCGAGAAAAGGAAAATTCGAAACAAACCCTATACCAACCTGTTTAGCCAGCGTGGTATAGTAGGCTAAATTCCCTCCATATTTTTTGGAGGAGACTCGTGCCCAGCAGTGGGATGTTTGTGGGTTGACATGATGATATTATTTTTCATATCTTTGTCTCATATTAATTGAGATCCCCTTACATTATTTTCTGCTAGTTGTCATGTCATCTATTTTTTTTATCATATATTACATATTTATCCATCTTACCCTATGCCTCATTTCCTCATTACCTTTTACTTTACATATATCTTTTTCATTTCAGATATGTATTTACTAGCACTACTCACTCTTTTCGGGTCCGCATTCAGCGGTCCTTTATCTACAGAGTTTGAGGCTCGTGATAACCGCACCGAACGATATGTATTACCCGGTACCACTATACCTACTTTCTACGATGTCACACTTTTCATCGACCCTGGCAAGCCGACCAATTTTACTGGCCAAGTGTCCATCAGAATCATTCCTTTAAACGCTACATATGAAATAGTCTTACATGCAATGGCAATGTATATACATGAAATTCAAGTCTTCAGCGAAAGAAACACTACCCTAGACTTGGTAGAAGGTTTCTCACTGTCGAATGATGACACTCAATTTCTAAGGATCTATTTGAGTAGAGAATTGGTTGTGTTACAACCAGCCAATATTCATATCAAATATACTGCTGATTATGCGGAAAATATGTTTGGTGTTTATGTGTCAACTTATGAAGAGAATGATGATACACAGTAAGTATTATTAATAATAATAATATTCTACCACATTCACATATCGCCATCTAGTCCCAAAGTAAGCAATTATATTTGCTTGTGTTATGGGTACTAAACAACTGATATACTACTTAAATACATTTTTTTTTGTAAATACACACATATTATAGATAAATTACACCCAGACACAGAACAAACCTTTATGCTCATCACACAAAGATTTGTCCTGGGTGGGGATCGAACCCACGACCTCCGGCTTGGCAGTCAGGGTCACTAACCACTAGACCAACAGGCCAGTCAAAAGTTTACTCTAAAAAGCGAATCCTTTAATTCTGATAAAATTTAATGAGCTTTCAACACTGATATGGCTTTAGTGTTTTATCAAACGAATTTAAATAATTATTATTCGTTACCTGCCTCGGCGGCGCAGCGAGAAGTGTATACGACTGCTGTGCAAGAGGTACTGGGTTTTTCTATCAGAAAATTCCGGTATTAAGTTTTTCCGAAATTTGGTAAGCAAATGTTCTGGTTGATGATAATAGGCTCGGCCCCTATTTCATGGGACCAAACTTAGCTGGCGAAATGTGGGTGCGATACACCTCTGCCTAAACGTTACAACCGTGTGGCAGCAAGCCGTGCCGGCTTTAATGCTAACTTTGTCTTTCTAGATTTTTCTATTTGCAATAGTATTAATTATTTAATTCTGTAACAGGAGCTTGGTGACATCTCAACTACAGCCTACGTTTGCTCGCCGTGCCTTCCCTTGCTACGATGAACCGAATCACAAGGCTATTTTTAGAACCACAATTTACGCACCACCAGAGTACAAGTCTGTGGCAAGTAACATGCCTCTCAGAGCAAGCGATGATTTGCTGAAGTAAGTAATCCAAATAAGTACATTACAATTCCATACTGTCGTGTCTGATATTTGTTTAGAGTTTGGCTCAAAGAACACCCAGACTCTTAAGAAATATAATATATGTCTTTCCGTTAATTGTATGTTTGTAAAGTTTCCCACAACACACGGCTTGTTATGTAAGGCATTATTATCTTTTTAAAAATAAAAAAATAACTGAAAACACCTCTGTATTTCCTTTTTAGGGACATTCGATTTGTCGGTTTTGACGTCACTATAAAATGTTTGAAAGTGACAGCAACCATATCTAAATTCCTTTTATGAAGATTGAAAAAAAAATACATTATTTTTATTATTTTCTCAGGGAACCAGTAGAGGGTTATGACAAACATGAGTTCCAAGACACTTACATCATGTCAACCTACCTCAATGCCTACCTCGTGTCAAACCTTGATTACATTGAAGATAACACGTATGACCTATATGAGGTTCCCTTCAGGATCTATTCCAGACCGGGAACTAATGAAACCGCTGCTTTCGCTCTTACTTTCGGCCAACTAAACATGAAAGAGTTAGAAAATTATACTCAATTTAAGTATGTGTTACCTAAAATGGATAAGGCTGCCGTTCCTGATTTTGCTGCTGGCGCTATGGAGAACTGGGGCTTAGTCATTTACAGGTATGTCTGATTATATTTTATATTCATCATCATCATCATCATCAGTATCTTAACATGGTCTGCTGGACTCACTCCTACGACATTCAATATGCATGGCACTTGACTCCATTTAGTCTAGCTTTATTAGATTTAATTGGTATCTTATTCAATAAATTAACTTTTTTATACCACGACGGTGGCAAACAGACGTACGGTCCGCCTGATGGTAAGCGGTTACCGTAGCCTATGGGCGCCTGCAACACCATTAACTTACAATATTATTTTATTAATTTATTTATCTTTCAACTCACAGTCTATACATTAAGTAGTGTGCAAAGGCTGTACCACGAAGACCTAGCAGGGTCTATATATATATATATATATACACCTACTCACATATACCTACGGTTGATATAGGACTTGTTTTGAATTTTCCTTTTCTTGCAGTGCTGTTGTCTACTTAAGGTTACTACCTAAGTCGCCTTTTACGACACCTACGGGTTGAGATAGGGGTAGTAATGTATTCTTAATTTCGATTCGTCAATAATTATAATAAATGTTTAAATTTTCTTTGACAGAGAAGTAGCCCTACTAGTAACAGAAGGAGTGACAACTACAGCTACAAAACAAAATGTGGGCAGAATTATTTGCCACGAGAACGTGCACCAATGGTTCGGTAACGAAGTCAGTCCGCTCTCTTGGACTTACACTTGGTTGAACGAAGGTTTCGCCAACTTCTTCGAGCACTTTGCTACTGATTTTGTAAGTTTTATTTGAGACTAGCTATGCCCGCGACTGTGTTTAGGTGGACAACTTGTCTCGCATTTTATTACCACTGACCCCTAATTCTTAAATCCAAGTTGCTAGGTTATTCCTTGTGACATTAGCTACCCGCCAGTAAAATTTCCTGTCAGGTTCAGTCGTTTCGGAACTTATCTCAAACAAACAGACATACATTTTGAAAAGCGTATTTTTGTTACAAGTAACGAACACACTTTACATCTGCTTTCCAGAGAAGGAGGTACCTTCTAAAAAGCTGTTATTTTGGTATTATTAATAGAAACAGAACAGAATTTATTTATTTGTATAGATGTCTCATTTAGTGTTCACTTTTAAAGTTTCTTATTTAGAATTTTCTGATATTGAACCTTCCACAATCTAGGTAAATTGTTGCATATACTACACTCCCTTGCTTTAAACTATTTATTTGCAACAAATCAGGCTCCGTTGCAACGAGAAACAATCAATGAAAGCAAATAAAAAATTGAACACACGCATTTGAATGAACGACTAAGCCTTTTTCAATATCCAACATCAATAAAAAATTGACTAGTTGCTCTATTATTTATTAAACATTTTAATATTGTCAGAATTTATCTCTTAACTATTTTTAACAGGTATTACCAGAATGGCGTATGATGGACCAATTTGTCGTTGCGCTTCAAAATGTTTTCCAATCTGATGCCGTCCTCAGCGTCAATCCTATGACACACCCTGTCTACACACCTTCAGAGGTCTTGGGAACCTTCAACGCTGTGGCTTATCAGAAATGTAAGAAATTCGCTTTTATTAAAATATTATGGTATTTACTTTAAACGGTTAGCTTAACGTAGTGGATTTAATGACCACTTCATCAATTAAATCATGCCAAAAGGTAATTTCTGACAATATCTGGCTTTGATCTGTTTTCACAAACATATTTCTGACTCTGAATATAATTTTTGCTTGTTGTGCAGTGCCCCATATTAGTAATTGTTTCCCAAGAAAAGAGTTAAATTTACTGGAAAATTTATCATCACCAGAGTTCGACGTGTTGTAAAAATTACTGTTCATTTTTGTAAATACATAATTATATCAAGTTCGAGTTTGGTAATACAAAACAGACTTTGTGTAAGAGTAAAATTGGATGGTCAGCATGGAACAATTCACTTCCTGATGACGTCAGAGCAACAAAAGATCACCTTTATTATGTTAGTCTTACTCTAACAATAGCATTATTTATCTGCTTCGAGTTTTATGCCACGAGATAAATCATGTGTTGAAACTCAAGTGACAAAGAATTTCATGTCAATTCATATTGGACGTGGCAACTAAAAAGGCGATTATTACGAGCATAACATTAATCAAACTGTTTACAAAAAATAAAAAAGTTACATGCATACATATAGATCACGACACTTTCCCAACAGAGGGGTAGGTAGAAACCATTTTCTTTCACTTGCTACGATTCTGACATACATATTTGGCTTCTTCAACATTCATCAAAAAGTTATATATGCTGATTTAAACTTTGGTGATTCATTTTGCATATTACTTACATAAAATGAACTCTGAACTAATACAACCCAAAAAAAGTTTGTGAATGAAAATAATAAATTTTACTTATTTGCCACGTCGTTATAAATATAATTTAATAGCATTAAATAAACAATGTATGTAAGTACATGATGTATTCTTAAAATGAACTAACACGAACGTTGGTATAACTATGAAATATTATAGTTACGAAGGATTTGAACCTTAGGTTTTTTAATTGAATTTCAGCTCTTGTATTAAACTATTGAATTTGTTAAATGTTTGCAATTGGGTTTTTGTAATGTTGAAAAGTAAAAATATGTTTCAGAATTTTGCTGTAAGCAACACCAACGCTTCAATTAAGACAACTATGTACTATGTTTTAAATATTACACCACCTTGTAATTGAGAAAAGTACTTATTTATATTCTGACTAGAAGTCGCCCGAAGCCTCGCTCCCATTGTACTTTATTTGGCCACTGCTCAGCTCTTATTGGCCGTAGCGTGATGCTATTTAGTCTATAACCTTCCTCGATAAATGGGCTATCCAACACTAAAAGATTTTTTCGAATCAGACCAGTTCCTGAGATCCCAGCGCTCAACCAAACAAACAAACTCTTCAGCTTTATAATATTATAAGTACCTAAAGATAAACGCCACCTCTATGGCCCTAAATCGTTTTTTTCGCAAAATGAACACGCCTTTTATCTCAATTGTGAAATTTCTTGATAGAACACTTATCAGAACTCAGTTTATCTACGAGTGGCATGTGAATCAACTCTTGTAACTGCGGATATTGAGTATTTGGTCTTATCTTACGTCATTTTATCATGTGGTCGATTTTTTCCTTATGCAAGTTTATATTCTATATTATGTTCAATCAGCCAACTTTCTGCTCGACCAGTTTTCAAACAATTGCTGTGAATTACTGGACTGCTGCATCTTCTTGTTATTTGGACTATTGGACGTTTTGCTGTCGACTTGTGCATGTTTGACTTGAACTTTCATCATCATGAAAAAAACCATAGGCAACGTTTTGGAGACTGGTCGAGCAGGAAATTGGCTGACTGTACAAAGAGGTTACTAATTTGAAAAAAAAGGATGATAGGGACACGTCTACAGCTGACCTTGATTTTTCGAAGTAAAAAAATTGCTTTATTGGCATAGTCAGGGAGACAACATGGGAATACATTTGTATGAAGAATCGCATGTCGTTTTCCCTCTTAAGATGGTTGCCTAGTCATTATAAGACATACTTTCCGGACTCGTGGAGCTTACTCTGAATTTCGATATTTGAATGTTCATTTTTACCCGACTGTCAGGACGGGTATTGTTTTCGCGCGTATCTTGTATGTTTGTAAATTTCTTTATTCCCACGAATCTTCCAAACGGCTGGATGGATTTTGACAATTATGGTATCGTTAGATTCGTCTAGAAAACCCAAGTGTCCTTACATAGGTTTTAAGAATAAAAATACTTAAACGGCGGGCTTTTGACGCCAAATTGTAAGGAGTTCAATTTTTTTTTTAACCAAACCTATAGATTTGGGTATCAAAATAAAGAGAATCAAAAGGAGATTACATTTATTCAAAAAGAGATTATACGTAATTGAATGGTTCCAAATTGTAAGTAGTTCTATTATTTTTTTTAACCAAACCTATCGAGTAGAGTATCAAAATAAAGGGAATCAAATGGAGATTACAAATATATAAACATTTAAGGTACTTGGTATTTAATTCCTCTATCTAGTGTTCTGTGTTCCTATAAATTGGACATTTCATTGTGAAACGTATGTTAAGATCCTGGTAAAATTATTACCCTCATTAACAATTCACCGGAGGTGGGTAAAAATATAATATAATTATTTAGAAGTTCTATAAGATTTATTATATTAATTTTCGTTATTTCTTGTTATAGCTGGCTCCGTGATTCGTATGATGCAGCACTTCCTCACACCAGAAGTTTTCCAAAATGGACTCATCTACTATCTCCAAACAAAGTAAATCCTATATTTTTTTCACCCACTTTACTTTATAATTATTATTAACGGTTATTATGGCTCATACAAAAAAAAATCAGTTCTAATAGAATAATGAATGTCAGTAACATCTTGGAACAAAGTCAAATAGTTTATTATGCACCAAAAACATTTGTAAAAGCTTTTTACTTGAACCTGATTTAATTCTGATTTAAACGTCTCACAAAGTGATGGTTCTATGTCTAATGTCTCTTGTCATCTATGTTTAAATAAATAGTGTCCAACCGAAGCTTCGGTTTTAGCCAAAATCAAGGTACCTATATGGTGTAAATTTTGACTGAACAAGCTAAAGCCATTTTTTTTGTTAATGACATATAAATAAACGATAAGGACGATTAAAATAATATTTTTCTATTAAACATTGAACCTTGATGTTCAAAGTTTTAAAATCGTTTAAATGATTGATAGTAACTTATAGTCAAATTTCTGAAATTTATAAACCTTCAACTTTTGCCGTTGGCTTCAGCTCCAGCTAAAAATCAATCTTTCGTCAGGCAATAAGAATAAAACCATACGAATGTGAGGATTTTTCAAGAATTTTGATTTAAATATTGTTTTTTAGGTCCCGTACCGCAACTACTCCTCAAGATCTATACGCATCGCTTGAAAGAGCATTGTCAGAATCGAACCATTCAATTCCATTTGCCTTAGCTACGGTTATGAATGGTTGGGTAAACCAGGGAGGCTTCCCCGTACTCACTGTTACTAGAAGTTCGAGTTCCGGACAGTCCATTGTTATTGCTCAGGTAAGCTTCTTCATCATTAAAGCTAATAAACTACTTATCAGGAGTAACTAGTGCCAGATTTCTCTTCGGGGCTTCGCTTCGGTTTTTGAATGCGATCAGTAGTTCCTGAGATTCTAGCGTTCAAATAAACAAACTCTTTATAATATTAGCAGCTCCAGCAGCTCCGGCTTAGTAGTCAGAGTCACTAACCACTAGACCAACAGGCCCGTCAATAATAATATTTGAGCTGTTCTTTTGTTACAAACAGGAACGCTTCCTAACAGATAGAACATTACGTTCTAATAACCGTTGGCACGTGCCCGTCAACTGGGCACTGTCAACAGACCCTGATTTCGAAGACACCAGACCTGAAAACTGGGTACCTCCAAGTTTCCCGGCTCGTTCATTCGATATTCCTGGCCTTTCGGATGCTGATTGGTATATTGTCAACAAACAACAGACTGGTGAGTTTAAAATACTTATTTTCTAATATTTATTTTTAATGTAAGCAAATAATCTAATGACCTATTTTATAGTGAAAAGAGGTCGTTCATTAACATCGGCAATGGAGTAACTAGTAAACTTGCGTTTGTTTTGTAATGCAAACTTATTGTGCTGGTCTAAGAAATCTATAATGGTTTTTAGGGTGATCGTCTCGCCACTAATATTTATTCTCACACGAGATAAATTTAATATATCTGTGATTCAGATACCTATTTATATTGAGTATAAATGGACTTGGTGTCCGTTAATTTTTGTATGTTTGTAAAGTCCTATTGCCTACAAATAAAATTGCCATATCAGCGGCAAAACTGCAATATTTTTTAATTTGTTAGGACACAATCTGCAAATTGAAGCTTGTCCTCTTTTTATTAGCAAAAATATTTCTGATATCCAAAGGTTAATACAGATTTCAGATTCAGATTCCATCATTATCTTATATTTGGATGATTTAGTAAATTATACCCTTGTTTTAGGTTACTACCGTGTCAACTACGATGTAGATAATTGGATAGCTCTAGCCAAGGCTTTGTCTGAGAATCACGAAGGAATTCATGTTCTCAACCGTGGTCAACTTGTTGACGACGCCTTCAATTTGGCAAGGAACGCGCGTTTGGTAAGTTGCTCAAATATGTTTATTATAAATCCTCATTTAACATCATATATTCACTGCAGGAGGAGGCAAGCAGACGACATGGTTCCCGTATGCCAGATATCACCATTTCACCGAACACCGAAACCCATAGCCCAATTTTATTTGACTCCATAATATCATACAATAGCTTTACACTTACCAGTGACAAATCATAGTTGTACTACAATAGTGCAGCTGTGATATGGCAGCGGTAAGCGTCTCATTCCATTCTAAATTAAAATTCTTTAAGGGCCTCTGCGTGTTGGACCTGTGTCCCCGCGTAAGCCTTCCAAAAGGACCGGGTATACTTCTCACCTTAGCAGAGAGAAGTATAGCCGTGAAAAAAGAGACATAATAATAATATTCTACCACATTCACAAAACGCCATCTAGTCCCAAATTAAGCCATCATATTTGCCTGTGTTATAGGTTCTAAACAACTGATATACTACTTAACTACATTTTTTGTTTTGTAAATACATACATATTATAGATAAATTACACCCAGAAACAAAACAAACCTTTATATGCTCATCACACAAAGATTTGTCCTGGGTCGGGATCGAACCCACGACCTCCGGCTTAGCAGTCAGGGTCACTAACCACTAGACCAACAGGCCAGTCAATCATGGACTACCCAGTGGATGCATTGTTGTCATCTTTTATTGTTATAATAAAAGCATTATATTGTTGCTCTTCTATACTCTTACTTTATAATAAGCATGCTAGACTTAGTAATGCTCGCACATTTTGATTGTCACCGTGGCATGGCAGTTAAGGTGAAGGCCTTGCAACTAACTCGCCGTACTGAGAGACGTGGGTAATTCCCGCATGAGACAAATAAATATGTGTTATTCATAGATATATTTGTTTCAAGTCTGGGTGGTCCCCCTTCACACAAGGCTTGTTCCCTAGCCTTATCTCAAGCATTGTCTTAATTAAGAAATTTTAATAATAAATTATGTGGATGATAAAAATGAGAATTCATTGCAATAAAATTCCGAGCAATAAATAACCACAAAACACTTTTTTTGTATCAGAACACTTTTTAACCAAGTAACTCTTATTGCACAATATGCCTAACAACCAAAAAGGATATTTAATTCGTAGCGATAATTGGAGTGGAATATAACAGGATTGGACCTGGTAAGGGTTGTGGGTGGCCGTTGGATGCGGGCGGCACAAAATCGCTCGTTGTGGCGGAAATTAGGTGAGGCCTATGTTCAGCAGTGGAGGTCGTTGGGCTGATATGATGATGATGATGATGATGATAACAGGATTGTGGTTTGTGATTCAACTGCATACTAATGAGATTCAGTAGCATTAAGTTTTGCATTCTTTGTTAAATAAGTATAAAAAGTACGGAAGTTTTAACGATGTTAATGTGATCTAGCCGCAAACAATAAAAACTAATTTAGTTTAATAATTACCTATTTTATTAATGCTTTCATGGATTCTTTTCAAGTAAGTTACAATTATAAAATTATAAATATATATTATTGTAATATATTAAATATCAAAAGAAACTGACTGAATGATATACCGCACAATCCAGACTGTTGGGTCTAGAAACTGATTTGACTTTGCGGAATTTATATGTACTAGTCAAGTGACTTACCATCTGCTAATGGTAAAAGAAAACATCGTGAGGAAACTCACATACCCCAAAAGTAATTCTTAGTGTACCTCTGCTATAGCCAGCGTGAGTGGATTATGGCTTAAAACCCTATTGGCTCTTTAAATAGAGGAGAATAGCCCCGAGCCCAGCAGGGGGACATTAATGAGTTGCTGATGATGATGAATAAAATATTTGTATGTGCTGCAGAATGACATCAATAAATAAATTTATTTGATATCCAAAATACGCCTACAATTCAATTTAAGCACACGGAAAGCGAAGATATATTTCTGCAATTTTCGTTTCATATTCCCTACGGACACAAGCATTTTTATATTAACCGATATTTGCGGCGACGCGACGCCGTAATCTTAGTGAGCTGGTGCCAGAACGAAAAATATTAAAAACTAGCTGTAGGTGGCAGTTCTGCTCGCGTGTGCTTTAATTCCAGCAACCACAAAAATTTTCTCCTGTAGTTGTTGCTTTTCCAAATTTTTCTCCTCTTGAGAATCTTCAAAGGCCTTGTATGAATATTTAAAAAAAAAATTTGCTGATATGGTATAGCTGTTATCGAGGTTTTCACTTAGCAACACATTCTTATATTTTAAAAAAAGTATTTAGAGGATTCAATTTTTGACCATAGTTAATAAGTATTGAGTACTTATCGGTTTTCTTTATAGTCATGAATATCATTGCTTATATAGATTAAGATAACATAAGATAATGTCACTATGGAAAACAACGTTACAATTCAAGATACCACCAAAGAATTTAATAAAAGAATTCGATTCAAAATAACTTGTGATATCGAAAAGTGTAAACTATATTTTTACATACTGAATGAGTGAGCCAATTAAATTCATGCACATTCCCGATAGAGCCTGCAATGCAAATACTATTACTATGTCCTGCCGTGTTCGATATCGCTCCTCATGAATAATACGTTAGGTATATTTTCGTAAATCATACCTTTTTTATTTTTATTGTACTACGAAAATTAAATTAATACGTAGCTAAAACGATGAATTCAAAGCTGTTTTTAATTTATACTTTTTTCATACAAAGAAAAGAAAACAGATTCATATAAACAATCTATACACAATCTATACATGCATGGACAAAGGCGAGCTTAACTCATAATTGTGTTCTCTGACAGATAAACTTAGAGAAGTAGAGGAATAAGGTAAAAATTTTGATTGTATATAAGAAGTGTACATCTAAACATCTGCAGAAAAATTTGCAAAAGTAGAATAGAGAAATGGGTAGGAAGAAAATATATGTAAATCAATATATAACACTATTGAATAGTATAACGTAACACAGCCTAAATATACTTAAATACTACACTATACTTAATATATGTATATCATAACATACGTAATTAATTATAAATACTTAAATGTATATACTACTTTATTTGTATACTTTAGAAAGATAATGTCCCCTAATTCTTCTCTTGAAGACATCTAGAGCGGAACTGCCTTGTATGGTGTGACGGAGAGCGTTCCATAGCCTTACTGCTTTTATTTTAAAAAACCCACCATAACAGCTAGAAGTGTGAAGAAGAGTTTTAAGAAGAAGAGAAGTGGAAGAACAACAGGGTTAACCTTGAGGAACGAGGAACTCAAAGCGTTCACGCAAATAGAGAGGAGAATCAGGGTTGTTCAAAATAGAAAAAAGAAATTTTAAAATCATTAAAAAGGCTTAACAATTCAAAAGAAGCCTAAAATTAGTTTTATGACCTTACTAATATTTACCACATTTAACCATCATTAACTCAATTTATTTTCTTACAGAACTATCAACACGCATTCAACCTCTCTCATTACCTGGAGAAAGAATCTGATTACATCCCATGGGCTTCTGCAAACCCTGCGTTCACGTACCTAGGAGTGGTGCTTAGCGAATCAGAAGTGAATGACTTGTACGGGGTAAGATTATCATTTTGTTTTGTTTTTATTAAAGCTTTAAACTTATTCTCTCGCACTCTTCATCACTGAAGGAGTCCATTGTGTAAGTCATCGCTATATAAATTAGTATATAAATACTTTTCCACTTACTTCGGCATTGAGCGCAAACCATTAAGACCCGCCTTCGCTCAATACCGTCCGTTGCATCACACGGCATGGTAAAGGACTTTTTTCGTGGACAAATATTTTTGACCTTATTTTAATTAGTTGTTGTCCTGTATGTTCCTTTACATTCGTCACTTTAAAACGCAACAAGAACTGATATTCACTTAATATACACAACTATTTTTTTCTTCGAAATACTACTAATATAACCAATATCAATAAAAGGGAAGGGGCCTTTATTTAAAATGCGTATTAATTATATCACATCACCATAGTCCACAAATTCATCAACGATTCAATGATTTTTAATGTATTCTTTTATTTGTTATTTGTAGTACTATCTTCTTAACATCACTGCACCTCTCTACACTCAACTTGGCTTTAACAAGGATGCCCAAGAAGAACACGTGACTGCGTATCACAGAAATATCATCCTAGACCTTAACTGTCGCTATGGCAACCCTAACTGCATTAGTACTGCTCAAACTCTGCTGGAAAATTTCAGAAATAATCCTAGTAAGTTTATTTTTTTATATTCTCTACTGTGCCGACAATTATGTGATAGATTCACGTGAGAACTACTCGACCTATTTGGCTAATTCTTTTTGTTCATTTATCCCAGGCCTATGACAAGCAGTGGATTGCAATAGGCTTAACTGATTACCTGACTCTAGGTTGATACTGAGAGTTTTTGGACAGAAAAACCCAATACTGGCTATTTGAGTTGGTCCCTGATTAGTATAAGTTAACAACTGGATCTAGTATACTGACACTTCATTGAATTTCTAGGACAAGCCAGAACATTTTCTACTGGATCAGATCACATTTTATATAACCTAGATAGAAAACAATTATTTCCCACAGCCCAACGTTTGGACCCTGACATCCAGACATTGGTCTACTGTTCCGGTCTTCGCGGAGGCGACGCTGACAACTTCAATTTCCTATGGAACATGTACCTCAACACTGCTGACTCCAGTGAACAATCGATCCTACTTAATGCTTTGGGATGTTCTTCCAATGAAGAGCTTCGTACTTTGTAAGTATGGCAAATCCATTTGATACTAAAACTTATACTCGTAATAATCTTTTCAGTGATATGAAATTTGTTTTTATATTGTGACATGACATGAACCACAAGTGATAAACGGTTCTTGAATAATTTTGTTAGAATCTGATTGATATTTTTCTTTTCTAAAGTATTGTATAGGCAATTTTTTTTTCATGGATAATAAGAATAAATAACATTATTTAACCCATTCTGATGACTGTAGTAACTCTAGGGTTATATTCTTCTTTTGTGAAGAAAAATTAGCGCCTAGCTTGTCCGGCGTTGGTTATGAATATGATTAGGTATGTTTAAATATAATTAAGAAGAATATAACAACGGAGCAAAAAAAAAACTTATTATGAGCCCGATGCCATCTAAATTGAAAACTTATACATAAGTAATAATTTTTAAATTTGTCTAACAGCTATCTGAACCAAGTGATTGCCGATGACTCCCAAGTAAGAGATCAGGATAGACACACAATTATAGTGTCAGTCATCAATGCTAGTCCGGAAAATATGAATGTGGCTCTTGACTTCGTGATTGAAAACTTCCATCTCATTCAATCTAGGTAAGATTTTTTTCACACTGTTGAAGTTTTATGGGTTTTTTTTTTTACCTTATATATAATGATGCAATCATAAGTTTATTTTTGGATAAATCTGCAGCTACCATAATTATTTAATATCATCAAAGTTCAATCCAAAGTTTATTTTATTATGTTATAATGATATATTTAGGAAAATTAATCTGCATTAATTTTTATCTGCTTAAATCTTTTTATCAAAATATGTTTGTCTTACAGGGTACAAGGTCTTAGTGGCACCACTAATATTCTCAATGCTTTCGCTAGAAGACTTAACTCTGAAGACCATTCTGACAAGGTGCGGCAATTTCTTTATCTATTCTATATTTATATATCTATTTCATGATAAGTTGTAAGTTAACCATACTAAGTACGTCCTAAAACCCTGAGTCTTTCGAAACAGAAATGAAAAAATAATGTTTTCACATCCAATAGAATTTTAATATTTTTGCGTGTGCACGTGTCTTAACGCACATCTATTGATAGATTAAACACGTGTCTCCTCTCGTCTCCGTTTTGTTTTCTTTAAGTAACAAATCAAGTTGAGCAGAATTTGCAACCAGTTTTGCAATTTTTTGAGATTTTTCATCAATTTGTGGTAGGTAGGTAGTAAATAGGTAGTTAATAATTTCATGTTGTTTATGATGAATTCTATTCCAACGTAATAAAATGAAGATGTTTTGACAATTACTTAAAATTTTTCTAGGTGGATGAGTTATACAACCGTCATCAGACGATATTCACCGCGGGTGAGTTGGCATCTATTGCTGGTATCAGGGAGAATATTGCTGCATCTATCACATGGACTAAAGATAACTTAGAAGCTGTAGAAGGTTGGCTTACGGATCATTATGGATACAATAGTGCAGTGACTATTACTTCAAGTTTGTTCATTTATTTATTCATTGTAACTCTTTTAAACTATTAAGCGTAATTTAATAATGTAAGTAAAGGTAAATGTCTTGCTATTTTTGACTAAAAATGGCGTAATATTTTTGTTAAGATTAGATAGAGATTTCACTGTACTTATTTTATAAATCAAGATTGTAAAAATTTAGATTAAGCTCGGAAATAATTGTTTATTTTTTTATAAGTTATTGTAATTTTTTTTACTGAAACTATTACATATTTCGAGTACAAACACGAAGGCTTTTTTTTAACTGTATCAAAATGAAATCACAAATTTTAAGGCTCATTTTTATAAAGCAATATTTAATAACCGAGATCGAAAAAAAAACCGTCGTTAATGAATATTAAAAATGTTTTTTTTTTTATCTCTCAATTTACTAAAACTCTACCTATGCAGTACGTTGGAGCTTTTTGCAAAAAAAAAGATACAATAACAGAGACAACGTTTATTAATCATAGTTTCAGAGCTATACTAATTGTTGAAAATAATCTGAATTAAATATTTAATAGTTTAAATAGGTTGTTATTTATTGTTACCTTAAATATATGTGCCATTACACTTTAAGGAAAATAACGATATTTTTGTATTGTTTATGTACATAAATATTAAGAATTAAATGATATTTCTTAAATGTATTTTTTATTTATTATTATCAGTTTCAAATTGATAACTGGCTACGCTATACTATTGTGCTATGATGACGAAGCAGTCATCTGCGCAGGAATATTTTTAAAGCATAAGCGGGTGCGCAACCGCAGGTACCCTCCCTCTCGTCCTTACCCTTCGTTACCCAATGGAACCCGCTAAAACTGGCGGAGAGTTCAGATACAATTTCTGGTCAGCAGTCACTTTTATCTTCATCAAGTCTACTATTACTATGCTGGCCAGACGGGTCGGTACCAGGTTTTGTTTCGAGTTTTCCTTCTCTAGCACAGTTGTTGTGGTGCAACTTTCTCCTATGCTATATTATTATATTACAGCAAGTAAGAACATCATGCATCATATATCATGATAGCATGCTATGTATATACATTGCATGGCGTTCACATAATGCGATATTTTTCGTTTTAAGATACGCAACCCTAAAAAAAGTTATTGATAGCCCAGGTCAATATTAGGCAAATTTAGTACATAAATTAGGCATTAAAATAATGTGTGGCATTGATAAGTTAATTATCTAATTGTTGTAAAAGCTTTTTAGACGTCATAGCGTCATAAATAGCATCACGCTTTTTTCCACAAAGGCATAGGCAGAGTTACAAGTTTGGTAGATACAATAAAATTTGACCTTATGAACGATATTCGTATCTTTGTAGATCATAGTATAGCTGAGTTGTGGGCGACAATGTACTTATCACAGATATAAAAGTACTTTTAAAATTCTTATCAACGTACAGACTATTTCATGATAACGTCGCTCAAAATATAGGTGGCGAGGATATGTTATAAAACTCCTTGTATTAATACCAAAACTTCAGCAATGATTAATTTTTATAATATTAATTTTAGTTTATTTCAAAGCCCATACAATGGTTGGTACACGAAATATTAACAAAATAAAATAGAATAGAATACGTACGTTCAATTTTGGAGGAGACCCGTGCCCAGCAGTGGGACGTTTATGGTTTTAAATGATGATGATGATGACGTACACACTTTTGTTTTGGAGTTGGAGAGAAGTTAGGAGTTAATAAGATATTTTTTAAAGTCGGGGGGATTGCGTTGACAGATTCACGACGTATTTTTCAGAAACATCGATGTCATTTTTTACTTTGATTGTTTTTGCTCTTTGACATTTATCAAGCGCTTTAGTTTCTTTACATTTGTGTTTATTTTCTACTTTACTTGACAATATGTGTCAATTAAAGTAGAAATTAAACACAAAATATGAATGTACCTGTTATACATACGTCATTGATATTTTTTATCTAATTACTCCTTACTTAATTAGAATCGTAAGCTTTTACGCTAAAATCAAATAGTTACATAATAATATAATAATGGTGAGGCTAGATTAGGTTAGAACTGTGACCATTAAAAGAATCTTAAAATCCATAAATTCCTCAAACAGCACCTAGTCGAATAGCACCTACGCGAATAGCACCTAACATATTCCTCAAATAGCACCTATCAATAATTTTGCTAGGGTATTCGTAAAAAATACACCTAGTAAAACTATTGATAGGTGCTATTCGAGGAAAATGTTAGGTGCTATTCGACTGGGTGCTGTGTGGCCTCCAAGCATGGATACCGTTTATTGTTGGTTATTAATCAAAATAAAAAGGTCTGAGAAATTGGTAATCTTGATACATCTTTTAATACGTGACACGATAGTCTTTGAAAGTATATTGTATCTTCACTTTATCTCCTTAAACCTAGTAAACAAGTGTGACGTTATCGATACAAGAATCTACTCATATCTCCTATGATCATTATGATTAACAATATTGAGCTCTGCCTCACCCATTTCTCCTTTGAGAGTAGTGCTGGCTTACATATGGTGCGGTAGTGCGCGGGGTGACCGGCCAATAAAAATTCAACCAAAATGGGCCGGAGTAGATTCAAGTGGAAGTGCATTTTTATATCATATTTAGTTTTTCTAAACGTGTTTTCTAAATCTTTACCTATTTATGAAACAAAATCATCATCAATCTCAACTACTGACACGGTTTTCAAAAATGTTGAAGTGCCGCTTGTAACTGATGCAGTAGAAGATTCAGTTACGATACGCAATGCTGATAATATTGAAGCTGAAAGTGATACAGAAGTGAACCTAGCAGTAAATTTAACCAGCAATTTACTGCGTCAAAATGTAAGACCAGGTCAACGAGTAACTTATTACACAGTCACAATAACTAATGAAGGGAATTCATTCAGCGGTCGAGTTATTATTGATATAATCAGAGCTCTAGAAACGAGAGATGATCCATTTGTTCTGCATGCGGAAGGAATTGTAATTGAAAATGTGCTGGCTGGTACATTCACTCCGGGAAATGCTGTTCCAGCAGATTTTTTCCAAGATGGCCCCACGGTAGAAATCAGTCCAGCGTCAAATTCATTAGAAATTATACTTGTTATAGAATATACAGGACAGTACTCAAATAATGGACGAGGTCTCCATCGAGGAGAATTCAATGAAGGCGAAGGGTAATTAACATTATACTAGTAAATTAATGAGGCGCTTGTAGCATTGTGGTACTGAGATGTTCGATACGATCATCGAAGTTAAGCAACACTCAGCAAGGTCAGTCCATGATGGGTGACCGTTTATGGCAATTTCATTCTCGAGCGTCTCCGTGCTTCGGAAGGCATGTAAACCCGTTGTCCCGGTTACCACTTAATGTGGAGGTCGTTAAGTCAAGTTGGAAGCCTTTTGGAAGACTTGATAAATTCCAACATCAGGGTTCTGCCTCAAGCCCACACGATAAGAAGAAGACGTAAATTAATTATTATTTATCTTAATATATTCAGTTGCTTAAACAAGCAAATTTTGCACACAAATTTTAACATAACTCTGTATATATAAATTTATCAACAAACAATGTATATTATTTTTTAAATTATTGATTTTATTTCGAAAATCATTTTTAAGTATATTTGTGTGCAACATTATTTTTTCGTACAAATACTTAAAAAATATGATATATTTATGATATAATGCTTTTCTCGAATTTTCATAACGAATATGGTGAAATAAACATTCCGACAAACATTCAAAACAAAATTCCGATGTATTCTAAACCCGGAAATTAATATTAATTTTTATGGATTTGTTATAATATAGCCGTAGAAAGATTATCTTAGAATCGTAACCCTATACGCTGAAATTGAATAAGTAGTTACATAAAAGCGACGAGTTATGGTGAGCAGACCATTGAAAGATCACCAGATCCCCTTTATTATTAATGAAAATAAATCAAATTATTATATATTTATTAATTTATGTATTACAGAAAATATTTCCGAACTATAATAATAAGATATTAGACTCCATAATTGTATCATACAATAGCTCTACACTAATTGCCGTTGGTAGATCATAACTGCACTACAATAGTACAGTTATGATAATATATTATTCTTGCGGCGGCAAGTGTCACAAGTCTTCCATAAGGATCGGATATATTTCTCAACATAAAGAGAAGTATAGTCAGACAAGAGAGATGAATGATAAATAACACATGTAATATTAGGACTTTTTTACAATAATTATAGTTTTAAATGAGAACACAATGCAAACAATATATTGCATTATAGTTTTTTGTGCTATTCAGTATTATTATTACACGGCGTTATATTTTAGGCATTCTAATTATTTTAATTATTTTTGATGATTAAGATTATCAATAAGTCGGAGTTTATGTTATTCGATTTATTGAAATTTGGCATTTTGAGAATAGTAATTATAAACGTTCGAAATATTAAAATTTCAGAATTATAAAAACGCATACACTATCTCCGTGCCGTCTTTCTAAAAATAGGATGAATGAAAAATAGGAGTTGCTAAATTCTGAATTTTGAACCATTTGGAATTGAAAATCAGGCTTTTGAAATTCGTTGTTACTTTCCTAATAAAGTTTATTGTAATTATGTATTGTTCCCATTTAAACCATTGAATTTCTACGCCTAGTAAAATGGAATAGCTCAATAGATCAAATTAAATGAGGACGCGGTAGTACTTCAGTCAGGACATAGAGCATTAAACCAGTCAAGATGAACAAAAAAGAAGGCGGAGCACTACCTAACTTTTCTTGAACCGTTTCGTCTCATTTTCAAATATCCATAGCTTACTCCCAGATAACACCTGAGAACCCAAATTTACAGGATAAGATGTATTCTTTGTGATAAGATAAGACCAAGTACATAGATCTATTGTAACGAGGTCGCATAGACTGTCGAATTCTATAGAAAACACATTAATTTATCCACACATCTCGCGAGATTATTAAACAACTAGATGACGCGCGGGGCTTCGCAACTGTTGTTCTTTGTTTTACCACTGCTCAGCTCATATTGGCCGTAGCGTGATGATATATAGTCTACAACCTTCCTCAATAAATGGGCTATCCAACACTAAAATAATTTTTCAAATCGGACCAATACTTCCTGAGATCCTAGCGTTTAACCAAACAAATAAACTCGTCAGCTTTATAATATTAGTATAGAAGTATATATATATTATATTAGAAGTATATATATAAATATTATTTTGTCAAACGTGTGAACGTTTCCTCAGAAGCCAGACCATATTTTATTTATATATCGGAACATTCTTTAATAACTATTTTTCAAAAGAATAAAATTATTTAATATTTGTGGGACTATACAATGTGTTTAAATTTATTTGCGAAAACAAAACAATTTTAGTTGCATACTAAAAAAAAATGAATTAAGTTACATTATAATATCGAGCTATGTTTTATCAATATTTATTTTCAGAACGTACGTGTCGATGAACCTACACCCAACGTACGCAAGACATGTATTTCCCTGCATGGACGAGCCTACTGAAGGTGCAATGATAAAATTTACCTTTAACAATTTCGACGAATTTACTCATTTACATACAAATTCTGCACCGGACGCAGAAGAGTAAGTTGAATTGATTATTATAATGTATGTATAGTAAACCACATAATTACTTTACCACGTATAACAAAAATTTCCATCAAATTTAAAATTCAATAACTACCGCACTTAGAGACGTCAATCAACAGTAATTTTTCATTGAATAATCGTCTTTAGGCGTATCGACTTAAGTATAACACGTTATTACTATATAAACTTAAGAAACGTCTGTCTGAGTACGGCAGTACGACTCCCACTGATGATAACACTGTCATTGTACGGATGTCACTTGCAAGCAAAAATAGACATAATGTTTTGTGATTTACAAACGACATTTACTCTAAGCGTGGTAAAGCAATTTTATTGTCGACTATACATACCTACTTACGTCTTTACATTTTGCATTTGATTATATAAGTAGTACATTTTTACCAAGACCTTGGCCAAAGGCGTACATCCCGCTTAATCGTAAGCGGTTATCGTAGCTTATGTACGTTTCCAACTCCAGGGGCACCTCCAATTTTGCTTTGATCTTATTTGCAGACAGCGGCTGCCCCAGAGGGAGCAAAAATTATATGAATAATAATCATCTGACTGGCCTGTTGGTCTAGTGGTTAGTGACCCTGACTGCTAAACCGAAGGTCGTGGGTTCGATCCCCACCCAGGACAAATCTTTGTGTGATGCACGCTGCGCCTTCCAATACGTGGCTGCCACTCGAGAACATTTTTGCCCCATCGGCCATCAGTTCTACGAGCTATGTGCCCTATGTGTATGTGTGTAGTGACATTATGTATTCTTAATCCGTCACAACACATAATATTATATGAATAATAATACTTGTAAAAAAATATTACAGAAATGAATACCATGCGCTCGAAGGGCCACCTCATGTCTGGGGCATGGTTGCCCATAATTTTGTCACGATGAACCTACCTACTGCTTCAGTACTACTTTATGGTAGAAGTGTATCCAACCAACACGATCAAGCGTCTATAGCCATTAACTCTTATTTCAATAATTTGAACGAATGGACCAGCAAGCCATTTTTTGACATCAATGTCAACCAAGACGGTAGCTTGCATATCGTGGCGTTGCCTGATGTATCTGAGGAATGGCATTCTCTTTCTACAATTGGAATTTGGTATGTCTTTTTGACTTGTTTGTACTTATATTAATTTTTTATTTTATTTTATTTCCTCAGTAAAAAACTTACAAAATATAAGGTATAAGTCTGCCAAACTGCTTAGCAGTTTGTCGGCAGCAGTTCTCTAACACATCATTTATGATTATTACTGCGGCCTTTTTAAATAGGTTTAAACTTAAAATATCGTTAATATTCTATGTGTTATATAATCTATGTATATCTAAAGTATAACAAATACCATTTTGATGATATGTATAGGTATTAGATCGGCTTTAATTAGTTAGTTTATGTTTTCAACAATAAACATTCAATAATAATTTCAGTAACAGCCCATCACATTCCACGTTAGGGACTGCTACTTACTACTTGCGACTACTTTTAGTTAATAAATTATAATAAATGCACTATGTTTATCGTTTATAAGATTAGTCTATAATTTGTTTAAGTAATTGAGATTGATATTCATTAGGTCTCTTTGTTCTTGTTAAAAATTGGTCTACTCTTCTCTTGTCGTGGCTCTATTATTTATTTTGTATTTAATTAGTATATATAATAATTAAAACTATTACTAAATTAATATATATAATTATCATAACTACTAAATTATGGGTAATAATGCTTACTTTCAGGGAGCCATACATTTTCATGGAAAATCAACACTCAATTGCTCAAAGAAAGACTGCTTTTTTTGAAATAGCTAAAGCTATTTCAAAACCATGGTTTGGAGCTGTTATATACCCTGAAAACTGGCGCAATGAATGGATAATTAATGGTTTCGCAACATATTCAGCCTATGAGATGATGAGAATGGTATGATTTCCATTTTATTCAATTTCAAAGACACATCGTCCAAAGTAACTACATACTAATTTTGAACAAAATATCATAGATTGGTCTAACATACTGGTCTAACATAATATATACATTTTATATAATATACACAGTGGAATTTTGTAATGCCACCTGGAGGGAAAGTACTTTAAATATTGAAGATAGATCATTTTATTCAAAAGAAACATTCCTTTATGTAAAAATAAAAACAGTATATTGCATATAACGATTTCCGGAAATTTGCTTATATGACGTCAAAGATAATTATTAATTACGAACATAGTTAAGTAAAAATTACGGACCATTGAGTAAAAGTGCTTTATCTAGTCTCATTGAATTTATAAGTTAAGATTTTATGGTTACGTTTTTATATTTTAATTTACCACGTTTGTTAGTAAGCTTTGATCTTTATGGTTGACCCTATCGATTAATGCCATAAACTGCAGGATGTTATTTTTTTGGATTTTAGCGGGTTCAATTCCTGGGCGTGGCACGTGAATTTCTGCAAAATTTTGAAAGCAGTTTTGTTTCCTTTTAAAAATAAAATAATGTTGTTGTGAAGAATGTAAAATTGTCTATCTCTATTATTAAGAGTACTTTTCCTCCAGGTGGAATTACAAAA
Source organism: Laspeyria flexula (assembly GCA_905147015.1). NCBI lineage: Eukaryota > Metazoa > Arthropoda > Insecta > Lepidoptera > Erebidae > Laspeyria > Laspeyria flexula. The sequence goes on along the minus strand of LR989958.1, from coordinate 14,613,409 downwards.
TTCCATCCTGTATATAAAAATAAACAAGTATTCAAAATAAAATTATTATCTAAATAAATATTATTCACGTGATAAACAACAACAGGCCGCAAACAACCGGCCCTATTGGAAATCTCTTTTGGAGGCCTATGTTCAGCAGTGGACTTCCTGCGGCTGATATGATGATGATGATGATAAACAATAAGTATAATGTTCAGAGATTTCTTTGTAATCTAACTTAGATAATAACAATTGTATCCTTTTTACAGTTCCAAGCTGATTTCGAAACTGATGTGACTCTTCTAGATGTAAATACATTATTCGTGGCTGATGTTATTCAAGAAAGTTTGCTTCGTGATGCTTATATAAATTCACAAGTTCTACAGCCGGAAGAACCCCTGTTCGAAGATGCTGAGATTCGAGACCATATTTACGGCCTTCTTAAGTATAAGGCCCCAGCTCTTATGAGAATGATGAGGATAGTGCTTGGTGATCCAGAGCAGGACTTTATACAATCTGCTGCTCAAGCATTGTTGGGAAGGTATGTTAATAATATTTATTATCATGAGCATAATATCATAAAATATCACATATGACTGGCCTGTTGGTCTAGTGGTTAGTGACCCTGACTGAAGCCGAAGTCGTGGATTCCATCCAGGACAAATCTTTGTGTGATGAGCATAAAGGTTTGTTCTGTGTCTGGGTGTAATTTATCTATAATATGAATATATTTACAAAGAATAATCTATTTAAGTAGTATATCAGTTGTTTACCCATAACATAAGCAAATATAATTGCTTAATTTGGGACTAGATGGCGCTGCATGAATTATTATTATTATCATAGTATCTTTGATCAAAATGTAATACGTACACATAATTTAGGCCCTTATTATTAAACTAAACTTGAAATGAAATGAAATGAAATCTCGTTTATTCATCTAGGTTACAAGGTAACACTTATGAAAGTCACAAACATATGAAAGTCACAAACTTATGAAATTGACGACTTGGTTATCTAAATCGCTTTTCTTAACTTATAAACATACATCAATATTTCAAAAAAACAGTCTAAATGTCTCCACTGATGATTTGAAACTATTATAAGCTATTGGTTCGTTTAATCGATGAGTACTTAAATTTTAACAGAACTTCCAGGCCTTTACAAACAGTGAACTCCTTCAATTTTGAAGATGCTGTTAAAAGCAGTTGGGAGGCAGACGGCAATCATATGATTGGTGACTTTGGTGAATATTTAGAACCGTGGATACAAACAACAGGGTACCCAGTCTTACATGTCACCTCAAGGCAAGGAGGAGTAATGATTATGCAGGTATATAATTATTTCTGATTTAGTTCTTTAATCTGTAATTTAAAAACTGCTAATAAATAATAGATATCTATTTGAGTAATTTAGAAATACACTTGATATCCATCAAAGACTCAGCTGCAATGATTACGGAATATTCATTATGAATCTCATAATATTTTATAAGTTCTGCGAGCTATGTGACCTGCCCCCTTTAGTTCTTCTGCGAATCATTTCTGATTTGATCACGCAGGGAAACTCCAATTAAGTATAACTCTTTCCAAGGCTCACTGACCATGCAGACGACAGTGAGCCCCATTGCTAGTGGCCACGTCTTAGTACCCTATGTTATCACTAGCGACATTCATCGATTGAAAACTTTTGTATTCAAACACTGGGGTATTGTTGACGAAAAAACAATGCGTAAATTAGTGAGGCCTATGTCCAGCAGTAGACGTCATTGGGTTCATATTATTATGATAATTCTTCTTCTTATCGTGTGGGCTTGAGGCAAGTGTTGGAATTTATCAAGTTGCTCAGAAGGCTTCCAACTTGACTCAACGACTACCACATTAAGTGGTAACCGAGACCAACCGCTTTACGTGCCTTGCACGGAGACGCTTGAGAATGAAATTGCCACAAACGGTCACCCATCATGGACTGACCTTGCCGAGTATTGCTTAACCTCGATGATCGGAACGAACATCTCAGTACCACTAATGTAATGATCATGATGATATTTTAAACAATTTTAAACCCGTTTAGTTCATTCCTTACCATTAACTAAATCATAATATTTTAATATGTGTTTCAGGAGCGGTTCAGTTTCGTAACAGTGGATCATCAGGCTTACTTGATACCAATTACGTATACAACAAGCCTTAACCCGGACTTTGACAATTTCCAGCCAGTGTTAATGTCTGAAAGTAGTTCCTCACTCAATTTTGCTTTGGGTGATGACGATTGGGTAGTTTTCAACATTCAAGGACAAGGTTAGTTGCAGAAATAATAAAATTGAGATATTTTTATATATTATACATTTTTAATTTTGGTTTCTGTAAAATTTAACGATTAATACTGTTCCTTACATCAGTGGAAATTTTAAAAAGTTTGCATTAGCAAACTTCTTAAAAATTCCTTTTAGGCAACTCATAGGAAATTATTGTTTGCCTATTATTTTTGACTTAAATTTTAAAATAACAATATTTTGTACCGCCTTAGGTTACTATCGGGTTAATTATGAGCCTGATCTTTGGGAGAAAATACTTGACGCCCTTAATGATCCGGAAAGAAGAGAAGAAATTCATCCCCTTAACCGCGCTACTGTGAGTATTTTATTCTTCGAATAATGACCTTCTAGATGCATTATCTCTTAGATTAACCACAAAGATAAACTATTTAGACTTAAAACTCGTTAGTTTTTTTATATCAATTTGCATTCTGGATGTCTCTGGGTACTCGTCATCGGCGTCCTCATCATCGCTTGGGATCACGATCGATCGCCGTCCTGAACTGTTACTCTGGCAATCACTGCAGGTCCACTCTAAGTTCTCTGTTGCTCGTAAAGCGGTGATCTGTTTTTTGGTGAGACCGGTGCATAAGATGTTCAGATGCACTGTTTTCTCACACCTATGACATTCCAAGCCCGGTTTTGTTTTGGTTATTACTTTACCACAATTATCACATTTAGTCGACATTGTCAACTTTATGTACGATATTACTTACACACTGTGATACACACGTCAATCTTTGTTGAGCGCATAATGACGAATGAAAATCTGGTTTACAATAATCACTTTAAGAGGGACATAATATTTTATTTTTATATTTCTGTGTAAAAGCGGTTTTGTACTGCATTCGTTTCAAACGAAATAAAATTGTAAATCCAACTCACAAATATTTAAAATCAGTTCATAATATCTTTATTTAATTTTTTATACTTTCACAGCTTGTAGACGATGCTCTAAACTTAGCAAGAACAGGAAGATTGGTCTATGATATTGCGTTCAGAGTTGTTCTTTCAATGGAACACGAAACTGAGTACGCCGTGTGGAAGGCTTTTGTGAGAAATATGGACTTTTTGAAGAGACGTCTTGAAGCCCTCGTAGCCGACGATGAAGATCTAGATCCTGACATTTATTTGGTAAGAGTTTAAAAAATTTCTCCAAAATTTCTCATACATTTTTTATTACAAAAACACATAATGACTGGCCAGTTGGTCTAGTGGTTAGTGACCCTGACTGCTAAACCAGAGGTCGTGGGTTCAATCCCCACCCAGGACAAGTCTTTGTGTGATGAGCATAAAGGTTTGTTCTGTGTCTGGGTGTAATTTATCTATAATATGTATGTATTTACAAAAAAAAAATGTATTTAAGTAGTATATCAGTTGTTTAGTACCCATAACACAAGCAAATATATTTGCTTACTTTGGGACTAGATGGCGCTATGTGAATGTGGTAGAATATTATTATAAGTATAATCTCAGATTTACGTCAGAGTTTCCTGGTGTCACTGTGTCGCGACCTGTGCCTAATTGTCAGGATTGATATATAACAAACATTATACTGTCCACTCTTATTTAGATTTAACCAAATTACGGCCCACGTTTATACATAATAAATTACGTATCTAACTTACCTTTTTATCCATACACGTAATTAGTTACAATTTTATTAGCCTTATTATTCAATTTTGTTTTTTTAGAGAATGGTGCGAAGAACAATAATTACTGTTGAAGATGAGCTAGGATTCTACCCTGACATCAGTTTCAGTGAGCCAGCTATGGCTACGTTAACTAGGGGACTAGTAATGGATCATGCTTGTAGGGCTGGCTACGACCCTTGTATTGCTGCAGCCGTCGATTGGTTCTATGATCCTGATGCTGATGAACCCACTGTGTAAGCATTGTGAATTCCTATTACACAACACAAAATTGAATCTAAAATCGACTACCAGTTTATTACGCAATACACGTTATTATTAATCATATATTGAAATTAAAGTTACATTCGTTAATTTTAGCAATCCTGCAATTCCTCACGATATAAGACCAGCTGTGTACTGCACAATGGCAAGAGAAGGTGACGAAGAAGTTATTGCAGCTCTTTATGCAAGACTTGAAATAGAACCTACCATGTATGAAAGAGTGGTGATTTTGGAGTCTTTAGCCTGTTCCCGTGATGAAGGTTTTATAAGAAGGTAAGTGTCAAAGGAAATTTAAAACCAAGTATTCTTTTAAAACTTATACTACAAATTATTATTATTAAAGCTATCATAGTTAAGTCTTAAGTGGATATACTTATTATCACATTGTTGGTTATTATGTTTATTATAAAGAAAAATAAATAGCTAATGTGTTTCAGTGTACAATAATAATGAAAATATTAACATAAATAAGTTTAATTTATTTTCATAATATTCGTACGCTTCTGTATCAAAACTAAGGTGTTGAAATTTTAAAGCGACTATAAAAATATATTGCATATCTATATTAACAAAGTTTTCTATAACGAATAATTAGATATTATGTTAGGTGCTTATTTTTCAATTTCTGTTGTAACATTATCTTCATTCACAGGTTCTTGGATGAAACTATTATAGCACAAAACAATCCGTACAGCGTTGAAGAGCGCAGTAAGATCCTTGCTGCGGTAGCTCGGGCTAGTAATGACAATGCCTTCCTTGCTATTGACTTCATGTCTAGGCGCACCTCAGAAATCAGGGACCAGTAAGTATTGATTTTATATTATTAGTATTATTGTTCCTAAACTTATCCATAACCATAACTTTGAAGCTCATCAATTAGTGCTTATCAACTGTCTTGAAAGTATGAGGTAAGGGTTTTCTAAGTACTTTTTTCTTTGACTACAGTTATGGTGGACCGGAAAAATTGGAAGAACTATTTCACATTGTAGCTGACTATATGGCTGACGATTTCTTGTCTAGTGAGGTAAGTGTTTATTTTAAAATATTATGTGCAATATCTCATATAATTAAATATATACTTAGAAAACTTTCTGTTTGTTAAGCTTGTTCATCACAATGACGCGACATTCACGTCATTAACTATTATACTCATTTAACATTTCCCAACTATTATTAAACTTCATACAAAGCCATTTTAGACAGCTTTTCATGATAAATTTAATCATATGATATATGGTTCTGCTACACTTGTATTTGAAGACGTCAATATTATAACTCTGAGGAATAAAACGTTATCAAAACTGTAAATAGCCAAAATCTGATAAGATTAGAATGATATCATTAACTCCGCATACTTTACCATGTATTGGAATTTATGTGAATCTAACATTGATTGATGTCCCAAAAAACTACTTTGGTGTATAAATTTACGACAGTATTAGTACCTCTAGACACAGTAAATGCAACTTTTGTTGAAACACAAATTACCACCGCCTTAGGCCGCACACAAGACCAAAATAAAAAAAAAAAAGTGAATATAAGAGAAAATAATAATAAAATAAATCTTAAAATTCAATTTGACGTGTATGTCACTGTCAAAACTAAATATAAGCAGAACAGTCAATCAATCTATTACACTTTACTCTTGGACAAAGGCGCAATTCTAACACATATCTCCGTTTTCTACTTTTTTGCAACCAGTTTATTACGGACAGTTTTTTTAAATGGTCTGTTGATCCTTTCACCTGAGCTCTTACCTTGGTGGTCCCTACTCTAGAAATCATTTGCGGCAATAATTATCGATCCTTCAACATAAATACATACCTATTTCTCATTAAAACATACTTGTTTTGTTTGCTGGATCGCTACAGTTCAAAGTTAATCTTTTCAAGAGAAGTACGAGGTATTTTTGTTACCTTTAAATTAAATTTAGAACTGTAACTAATTGATATTTTAATTATCTGAATCTGATGATATCGAAAATAAAGGTCTGACTTACTTACTTTACCAGTTCTTTTTAAAAATTCTGTAATTTTGTTAGTGAGTTCGCTTATAGGAAAATTTGTTAAAACCTTTTTAGGCTTTGTATGATGTTCATAATTACTCAGATGATATGAACGAGTTATTAGATAACTGAGTTTGACTATCAACATGTTGGGGTTTGGGTTATCCCCATTGAAGCGTTTCGCAGGCAATTCATTAGTAAACACCTATTTTTACAGTTCAGAATCTGGGTGAACTCTCAAACGAACAACTTGGATGACTCACAAGATTCGGCTATACGTGCGTTGGCACATGTGAACCATAACTTAGAATGGGATGCTGCCCATTTAATGGACGTCTACGAATGGATAGATGAGAATGATGCCTCGACAATGGTATTATCACTCGTGGCGTTGTTTACTTCTGTTATGGTAGCGTTATTAAATCATTGAAGAAGTCTATTGATATGAAAGGAATGTGATTCTGTATTTTAAAATGTTTTAATGACATAAAATATTAGCACCTACCGAACATATTTAAAAGTGGTCGTTTAAAGAAGGAAAATATAAAAGTCAAAGGCATATGGATACTGGTTCGTGATGTTATTAAGATAGTAAAACTACATAATATTGATTTACCTTCTCACTTTTAATAATAATAAAAAAAGAAAAATACTTCTGTATTTAATGAATTAAAAGTAATTTCATTAAAAAAAATATCGGGCATTTATGACAATATCTAAAAATAAAATACAGAGTTGCAATCTTTATTACAATAAATTATAATTTATTATTATAATAAAAATTATAATTTTATTATAATAAAATTATATTATAATAAAAAACATAATTTTTAAAATAACTTAAACTTGTATACCTCTTAATATAGATTTAAGGTGGCAATACTGTCGAAAATTAAATTAGTTTAGTAGTTAAATATTAAAATAATTGAACTCTACAATACAAGCTAAATATTATATTAATTTTAAGAAATGTATCATACAGAATAAGATTTTTTATTATAAGTTGTGAGGAAGAAGTGTTTGTTGAAAAAACTCAATGTTATCATTATTGATAATATATGTAGTTTTAAAAAGCTTACATTTGAATATGTACAAATACTTTATTCAATTGTGTATTGTTTTGAGATATAAACTCATAAAGCAGAAACGGCACAGTAAGCCAAAATTATGCAAAGCCACTTTTGCAGAGAAAGTAATTATACAATTATGTTTGCAATAAATATTATTGCGAAACCAATTTTATGTTACATAAATCTGATTTAAAAAATGTGGTTCGTGTCAATGACTTTTCTGTCACTTGCATTTTTTGGTGATATAATTGTGTTTTGTTCTGTTATTCAAATGTAAGTGAATTTGAATGCCAAGTCTTGCTACATGTTTTGTAATGAGAATGCTTGACGAATTATTTATTTATTATGCTTGAATTTTATTTTTATTCTAATAATATAATTAGACTAGTTGTATCAAAATTGCACAAAGTGAGTATATTGTAATTAGATTTTCTAATTTTATGTCATTTATTTAAGTCAAGTATAGGTATATCAGAATACGCAAAGAATATTAATAATTTTAGTACTTCAATTTATTAAAAAATATTATTATTATAGATGTTTAAAATCGAAATTAAGTTTAAATTTTTTACTACATTTTCACTCAATTTATATAAGGTTATTTACGACATTTTAGATTTAGAATCTAAATTTGAGGCAAACGCGTCCTCTTGCCTCTTTTTTAGAATAGATTAATTATGCATAATTAAATAAAACCAAATTTAATATTAAACACGTAATTATTATAACTATATTATTATTATTATTTTATTAGAAGATTTAGAATTAAGGCACATTATTATTTGTGTATTAATTAATTCTTATAATTAAATGTAATATGTACATATTTCATTATTAAATTGGTTAAGAACAAATAAACTATTTTATTTTTTCACCCTAAATATGTCTGACTAGAATTAAATATTAAATTTACATTTTTTTACAGTATAAATTAATATAGCAATGTGAAATTTGGTAATCTTGGGAATAAACAATATGTTCACAAATCTTATTGAAATTTATGATCTCAATGTTAAAAGAGACATAATTTTAAAAAAATAAATCAGATTAGGTAATGATTTCAATGGGCACTATTGAGAGACCGTCTCAAAAAGGTTACATTATTAAACCAAATCATATAAAAAATCGAAAATATATAATAATAAAATCAAAATAAAAAGAAACAATAGACTTTTAAATATTTTTATACCTAAATTAAATCAATTAACAATAAATGTAGTTATCTTGCAATGGCGACAAACATGGTTGCAAGCGGCAGTACCCATGAAGCGATGAAATCAAATGATTTGCCATTACTAGGTATTCTCATCGTGACTTGGGTGCGCGGCTGCAAATAGAAAAAGAATATTATTGGTACTATAAACAAATAACTCATCAGCAACCCATTAATGTCCCACTGCTGGGCTCGGGTCTCCTCTCCTCTATCTAGAGAGCTGAGAGGGTTTAGGCCATAATCCACACACGCTGGCCTAGTGCGGGTTGGTGGATCAGACATACTCATAGAATTTCTTCTAGAGTATGTGGGTTTCCTCACGATGTTTTCCTTCACCGTTAGCAGATGGTAAGTCACATGACTAGTACATATAAATTCCACAAAGTGAAATCCACATTGGTACTGCTGGTCGGAATCGAACTCGGACCGCGTGTTTAACACGCCGGTTTTTTATCCATTCAGCCACCATCGCTTAAACAAATAACTGATGATAAAAAATTAAGTGAATCGTTTGTCGTGCTAGTGTGACTGCTTTCTACAGACAAGTGCCTCAGGGATCGGGCCATTATGTTCTGAGGAACCCGATTCCTTTTTTTCGGACAGGACGAGGTAGGGTAGCAAAATGCAACAAAATTAGGCCCCCCAGTGTGTGGCCGAAAATTAACAGTTTTTGAGATATTGTTTGTATTTTAAGTTTGTATGGAGAAATTGTATTGAAGTTACTTCGAAACTTTGTACATTGATAGAGAATGTTTATTTAAACAAGTTATTTATGTATCTTTTTAAGACGACGCTCGCTTTCAGGAAACCCTGTGTCGTGGGGAGTTCACAAATAAAATTAATGGGCACAAACATCTATGAGTCACACAAATATATTTTGTTTCGTGTGAGAATCGACCTCGTAACTAAAGGCATGGCAATGTTAAGTGACCACTTTAACCGATATACCATTAAAACAAAGTGGTCGTTACTTTATAAGTTTTCATGGACATTTATACGAAAATGATCACGCGCATTGAATAAAGTTCTTGGTGTTTGAAAAGCTAGCCATTAGAGATGCAAAACTCCAGTAGTGGAGAATACCTGGAATTTGACAGTACTTATAAAGCAACATAGCAACACGCTTTTTTCCCCGAAGGGGTAGGCAGAGGTGTTTCACACCCACATTTCGCCAGCTATGTTTGGTCCTATGAAATAGGGGGTGAGCCTATTGTCATCAACTGGGAACATTTGTTTACCAAACTCCGGGAAAATCTTAATACAGGAATTTCATGATAGAAAAACTCAATACCATTTTAACCCGACCCGGGAATCGAACCCGGGACCACTTGAACAGCAGTCGTATACACTTACCGCTGCGCCACCGAGGCAGTTACTAGTATAGAGTACTTATAAAGATCTATGTTAATATCGAAATCTACGCGAACGAAGCCGCGGGCAAAAGCTAGTTATAGAGACCATTAAACTTAAAATTGAAAATCTACAATGTGTAACAGGAAAGCTAATAAAAATTTACAGGATGAAATATATACAAAATACATCCTCAATCTAAATATACTTTCTTTTTAGCAATTAGCGGTAAAAGTCGATTCTACTTACACATTCAAGAAGTTGCTATATACAAATTATATACCATACCATATCATTAGGGACAGTACTGAAATTCTGTTTTGCTATTTTGTTTGATTTTTGTTAACAAAATGATTGGTTGTAGAGCTCCTATGTTTTTATTTTAGTTGTATCCTTATTATTTTGGGATCATAAAACTAGAAAACAATCGATTACTAATTTTTACATTTCGTAAAAGTAAGTCATATAAATAGGTATGTTAAGAAAATATCAATATTTAGTGATTTCTTGTATGTGTCTCGGGGTATGATCTCAATACACGCTTTTGAATTTTTTGGACATTAAATTTTTGATTCCATTTCTGATAAGTCTCAATCATTTACAAGTGTTCACTTCCTTCGCAATCGTCCTTTTTGTGCATTTCCAATATCATGAAAAAATACACTAAAATTATGAACTTACAGTAAGGTATTTTTTTTGGTTGTTCCTTTGGTGTTATCGTTTGTGTTGTAATAAAATTGTAACGCGACGATGTCTATACATTATAGAAAGAGATTGATGAAAAAATAATTTATAATTATTATGTTTAGGATCTTGCTTAGATCCAAAGTCTGTCTGTATGTTCGTACGAGCATCACGCAAAAACTACTGCTTATGCATTTGACCAATGTCTCGCTAGAGTTTTAACTTAAAATAAAGGTTGCATTTTCTGTACAAAGTAGCCCTTATTTTAAATTAAAATAAACTAACTTCCACAGACCTGTCACGCATGTGAAGCCGCGGGTGGAAGGTAGTTTATTAAATATTCAATACTATGTGAACATTATATATGTTAAACTATTATTTCTATATAAGCACCTACAATATCTCGAAATCACTCAAAGGCAAACTGGTAGATAATGCCTTAAGCATGAAGTCTATTCATCATTATGACGTGTTTGAAGTATAAATAAATAAATCCAACTATACAGTGTCAGGAGGCCTATCTACAAAAATTGTCGCTTAGAAAGTGATGAAGATAGAGGAAATTAAAGCATTGCTGCATTCAATAAACAGTTAACTTATAGAGATAATTAAGGGCGTCTCATAGCCCTCATCTCTCGGCTAACAATATTTCGACTGGAAAGACAGTTGTGAAAAGGGTATTTATTGGAAAGTAAGTGCATCGTTGCTAACAAGCTCTGCGAATGTACCAACGTTATCTAAAAGGGATACCTGAAAAAGGTCACGTCTCTCATACAAGTGGAGACGTACCACAGTGTTTGATATGACCCAAAAAATTTCCCTCTGCTGTTTATGGTATTAATCGATCAAGGGATGCATTTAAAATGCACGAGTAAAACACCGACGTGTCTAATTCAAATAACTTTTTTTATAAAAAATAATGAACTTTCCGTGACCTTGACGTAAAAAAACATAAAATAAACTCTGACAACGTGTTTTTTTATACGGAAAGTATATTATTTTTTATAAAAAAAGTTATTTGAATTAGACACGTCGGTGTTTTACTCGTGCATTTTAATTGCATCCCTTGATCGATTAATACCATAAACAGTAGAGGGAAATTTTTTGGGTCATATCAAACACTGTGCTTAGGTACAGAAAGGATGAGAGTACAAATAATAAAGTGCCAATCAAAAAGTTTATATTGCACGAAACTATTAAAGATGCTCCATAATCACTTACTCCTTCTGATACTTTAACACAACAATCTGCTTGTACCCATGGATACCGGAAAATTCCATATAACTGAAATAATTGTAATAACAATTGACATGTAGTTAATGCAGGAAATTTTGTATAAAACTTCTTGATTAAATGTAATAAGTAAAGAAATGTGCAGATCGCATAAGCTCTTTTAGAATTGAGATAGTTATCAATTAAATCATAGCAACCCGTTAATGTCCCACCGCTGGGTAAGGATCAGGGTTGAGAGGATTTAGGCCTTATGTGCTGGCCTAATGCGGATTGATAGACCAGAAATACCCTTACAGTTTATATACATATATTGATATACCCTATAGGGTATATCAATGTTTTCCTTCACCTAAGCATATTATGCAGTCGAAGCAAATCTAAGCATGGTAACTAGTACTAAGCAGGTACATAATTAAAATTCCATAAAGTGAAATCCATAAAGATACTGTCGTTTCGAACGCAGACCGCATGTTTATGTCAGTCTCTTTCCATTCGGTCCCCTTACTTTTTTTCATTGCACTTTACTGTTACACATTGTACATTAGAATTTATGCTCTTACAGTTAGTATAAAACTCAGTTTTTTTAATTCTATTTATTTTATACAAGGGATATTCACAAATTTAAAATTCACTAAATTAAATTACTAATAAAATTAAGTACCTAGATACAATTAATTACAAAGTAAAAAAAACGAAACAGATTAGATCAAAAAATTAAAATAAAAATAAAAATTAACTAATAAACCCGCAAAAAGAACTATACTCAGTTAGCTAGAATTGTTATTCCAAACTTTATTTAGATATTTTTGTTAACTTATTATACGACAATAAAATCAAATCAGTTCAGGAACCTGTAAATCGTATAAATTTGAGAGAAGACAAGTAAAGGATCGCAGTGGCAGGCGATGACATTAATGAGATCAAATGAACGTGTATAATGTATTAAAATATTATAAATAGAAGCGTAGAAATATACATAAAAATGGCAAATAAACACATGCTACTTTTAGCATCGATGCTGCATCGCGTTTCAGAGACTGTCTTCCGTTACAGTGTTAAAATCGGATGTTTTAGATATTTTGTTGCTGCATTTAGCTTCTAAAAGCGAGAAGTCGATCGAAGATGCTAAAAGCAGCTAGTCTTTTTAGGGACCTTTAAATAATTAGATATTAATGCATGAATATTTTCATCATCATCATCATATTTATCAGCCCAATGACGTCCACTGTTGAACATAGGCCTCACCTAATTTCCACCACAGCGAGGCCATATGAATATTTTACAAGGTAAAAAATAGTTAATTTTTTTTAAATGCATAATTATATCTAGGTATAACATTAATGCTGTATATTGGATATTTCTTATGTAACGTATAAGTTAACGCATTGAAAGGAGTTATAATAGTGCTTACCCTCTCAGTCATATATGCAACTTTTGTATTTCCCATTGGTATTCTCAACAAAAATCTGTTTCTCTCTCGTCTAGAACAAAATAAAATAAAATAAAATAAGAAAAACAAATAAAATTCACTTTCAATATTAGATGATGGCTATGATGGCAAATTTAGTAAAATATATACCCATAAAAATACATAATTATGCAGCGTATTTTACACAAAGACAAAAAATCGAGAATTTATTCAGACTAAGCCCAAGTAGAAGGAATAGAACTTAATTTGTTGCACTTATTTACTAGGTACTCATTAATTTACTTAATTTGGTGCACATTTACTAAATTTGGTTAACGCATCACTTTGTTTTTTATGTTTTGGTACACGTTTCATAATTTGGTATAGGTACGTATAATTTTTGGGATAAGTAACATTAATTGGTAGAAAAAAACTGATTTTGGTAAACAAAGTATTTTTTCCCTTTAATGAATTATAATTTTGTTTCTTATATGGTTTTTTTTATTGATTTAATTTTTATGCGCCCAGACGTAGATAAATATCGTGTCATATGAAATAGAATCGTAAGTAACAATAAATTTTAATGCATTAAAAAAAATCAGGGGAAGACGAAGAAAACAGTTTTTTTATAAATAGAAAAAAATTGAGTTGAGCTAAGCTATTGATGGAGAAATAATACATAATACCGCACTTTTCATCACTGTTTATAGCACGAGTTTTTAACGAACTCTTCGACAAAAGAGACATTATGGAGGTTCAGGCAATTTTTATTATCTTTAGCAGACTTGCCAATTTTATTTTAAAGACTTTTTACACTTATCAAATCATCTAAATGTGTTACCATAACATCCATTTCTAAAATGAGAAAAGTAAATTCTTTAGCCGTCTAATTTTGATCGATTATAATGCCGTCAAGTTGTCAAATACTTACGTTTTATGATCCGCAATATATTTGTCGTCTTGCTCAATCGCGTTGAATCTTCTCGTGTAAGAGTTACTGAATGTATCATTTGCTATTATTGAGAAGTATGATATACGACAGTCGGGGAAGAAACTGGAAATTCAAAATAAATTAAATGACTATTTGCCAACTCCATTCTAGAAACCTGGGCCCTGAATCTGAGCCTTCAGGTAGCTCCAGCATGGTTAACTTTTTGGAATCATAGATTTCTTTTTACCATATTCACACAGCGCCACCTAGTCCCAAATTAAGCAATTATAATTGCTGTGTTATGGGTACTAAACAACTGATAGGTATACTACATATTATATACATTTTTTTTTGTAAATACTTACTTAATTTACGTACTTACATAAATCACAAAACACCCAGACACAAAACAAACAATCATGCTCATCACACAAAGATTAGTCCTGGTTGGGAATTGAACCCCCGACCTCCGGCTTAGCACCACTAAACCAACAGGCCAGTCTGATCGAAGTTTATTTACGGTTTAAGTTATTTATTGGTAGAAAATAGTTAATCATATAGAAAATTAAAAACTAATTAATATTAGATTTTTTATAAGACAATTTAACTGGAAATAAACTCATAACTTTCTTGCAGTGCTCTTGTCTGCATAAGGTTACTCCCTTAGTCGCTTTTGACGACACCCACGGGTTGAGATGGGGTAGTGATATTATGTATTCTTAATCTGTCACTACACGGACGAGTATTTGATATTAATTTCAGCTTGATACCTTTACGCGTTCTTGAGAAAAATAATCTTGACAGACGGACAACGGAGTGATCCTATAAGGGTTCTGTTTTTTTCCTATTGAGGTACGGAACCCTAAGAAAGAATTGCACACTACTTGCCGCCTACATTATTACATCATAAAAAGTTCCTGATACTAACTTGTGTTTTCCTCGTCTTTCCTCCACATACATTCTTTTAACATGTGAGTGACACGGCTCGTAGTTTAGTAAACAAGCCAAGTCGACCACGTGGGTCCTGAACATTCTTGTCAAAGGCTGCTGGTCTTTGCTCTTCACTAGCTGACCATATATCTTCGATACTTTCGAGATTAAGAATTTCTAGAAAGTTATAAAAAAGAGCAAAGTATATTTGCTGAATTTAAGTAAAATTTTATTCTGCAAATAATCTATACAACCTAATAGAATGTAAGTTTGTTCACTTAGCATACATTTATTCATATTAAAATACGTTTTAAAGTGTAAAATATATTAAAGTTACATGATTCAAACGTTACAAATTATCAAGGAAATAAATAAGGTGTTAACGACAACAATTTCATTGTTAAGTAATAAAAGTAAATTAACGTAATAGGTACTACATAAGAGTGACATCTAGCAGAGAACGCTGTCATTAAGCTAGTCAAGCTATTGCCCGCTAGATGGCACTACTACCACTTCTATTTGAGTATTTATTATTTTTCAGTTATGAAAATAACCATTTTAATCCACAATTTAGAGAATTATTTTTCTGCCAAAAATTTGCCAAACAAACATATACTCAAAATAAACACCCATAATTCGTCTTTTAAAGCTCTACAATCTAAAACTATATCAAAAATATCTTACCTCCCATTCCCATATTGAAGCTCTGGTCATATTACTCAACGCATTTTCAGTAGTGAACATTTCGTAACCAACCAATACTGATTGCCACACAACAGGACTACGTTCTTGATCTAGATAAGATAAAATGTTCATTGCAAGATGAGAATTAATATCTCCGGCCACGTACAGAGCAAGGACATCGTTAACAAGCTGTGGATGAGAAAAAAATATTAAAATTCGTATATTATGCAGCCCTGTAAGAAAAAGTCATTAAGTAACTGAATCCATTCAGAAATTGGAATCTTGTATTAATAGCATCTTGGTTGATAATTGTGTAGTGGAATATTATCATAAAACGGTTTTGTCTAAAGATGCGATATCGCCAGAAGTGACAAATGAGCTCCACCAACTAAAAAGTATCCACTAATAAAGTATGGGATTAAACAGTGGATAAAAGGTTTATTTAACAGCTCTTAGATATACCCTTACGGACAGAAATGTAGGCATATTATGTGCGGCGTTAGAACATCGTTTCACAGCGACGGGTATTGGTTCGTACAAGACCCGCTCTAGGGAAAACCCCTAACATCGTAACCTTCGTTTCAGAGCACACTACCTGCGAGAGTACCCATGCGGGCAGTCGCATCAGATATTAACATACCTGATGCGACTGCCGGCACAGGCATTTTCCCGGACAGCTGTGAAACCAGCCTGAGTGGTCGGAGTGAAATGCTATCATTTCCCTTCGCCACAGTAAAAATACCGAATATTATCATTCCTTTTTTATCCAACTCCACAAAAACACTCAATACAAAGGAAAGTTCAAAATAAAGCCGATTCCGAGAATTTAGGAGTGGTCAACTCGTTGGATTTTGATATCGTATACTGCAATTTGTATTAAGTACGAGTATTAATGACGCCTTATTAGTTCCAACATACAATTTGTCCATATAAAAAATCGTGACGTTGCCGCGTTTTTGCAATCAAACGCTTTTGATTGATCACAAAAACAAAAAAGACTAGGCGTCACTCTATCGAACCCACTTCATCAGCGTAGTTATTGTACCTTTTTTCACGACCTTTTCCAATACACTAGTAACCAAAGCAACCCCTGCAAATAAAATCACGATTACTTATTAATATTAAAATGTACCTGAGCTCTATTCAGTTCATCTATCGCCTGCATATTTTCTTTTAAAGTAATTGCAATAAGTTTCCAAGTATCAGGGTCATAATTAACTCGATAATAACCTGAAAACAGAAGCAATTTTGTATGCTTATGGTCATAAAATGATGCAATTTTACAATTAGAGCCTGTTTGATAACAGCTTGGGCACTCTTGTTATTATTATTTCTTATTAATTTAATTCGTTTCATATCTAGTTATTATTGCCTAAAGTTGTATTATTCTCTCATCATCATCATATCAGCCCAATGACGTCCACTGATGAACATAGGTTTCACCTAATTTCCACATAGCAAGCAATTTTGCGCCGCCTGCAAAGTATTTCTCTAATTATATTAATAAATAAATTAATTTTGTTATAATTATTTTTAAACCCTATGCCTACTTTATGGGTTTAATGTATAAAAATAAAAATAACAAAATTAAATGAAAGCAGCATGTTAATCCACATTAATAAAATATACAATAATATTCTATTATTGATTTCTATAAAAATATTTTAAAATATATATTGAAACTTACATTCTAAATCAATGACTTAATCTTCAATCAAAATCTTCTTTTTTTTTTTTTGTTAGGTTTTAAATATTGTTTATTTTTCTTTTTAACTTAATACATACATACATATAGATCACGCCTCTTTCCCAACAGAGGGGTAGGCAGAGACCATTTCCTTCCACTTGCTACGATTTTAGTTTTAATAGAATTTAAGTTAGTTGATAATAATCAATGACTTAATAAAGAAGAATTTTCCATAACCTTGATTCGGGTGCAATAATATGGCAATAAATATAAAACTAATTAAAGTAGCTATTTCTGCGAATGCAGTGTGTCGTAATGAATCATTGTTAGTTTACGATGGCTCAACAGAAATAGATTCATTGCAAAGCCAAGGACTTTGACAAGTTCAGTACAATTTTATTATTAGTAGTTGTTATTAAGACTTTATTATGAGTTACGGTTGTGGTAACGATTTGAGTCTTTAGAACTTCAATGTGCTATTATTAATTTATACCATCTATAAAAAAGTATGTACTTTTAATATAAAAAAAGGTAACAAAAAAAATGATTAAATTAAAAAAAACGTCTTAAACAGATGTAAAAAAACCGGTTAAGAGCATGTCGGATCATGCTCAATGTAGGGTTCCGCAGCAAAAGAGCTACGATGTTCATCATATATACACTAGTATTTGAAAATAATCCAACCGATTTTAATGAAATTTCATGAGTCTGTTAAATTTTTTCAGCTTGAAAGATTGGATCATTTCGAGAGAGATAGGTGGCGCTGTTGGTAGGATAACGACCACATACAGAGTGGAATTTTGGTTTTATTCTTATTTATTTTAACACATTTGTTAGATAATTCAATACTTATGGTTGAACCTATAGATCTATGCCAAAAAAGTACAGGGTGTTATTTTTTTAAAATTTTAGATAAGTAAGTTTTTCAATTGCTATCAATTTTCAATCACTAGCTTTTGCCCGTGACTTCGTCCGCGTAGATTTCGATATTACATAGATCTTTGTTTTAAGTGCAATTCATGAATTCTACAACACCCCACTACAGGAGTTGAATTTCATTTAACGTCAATATAGATAACATTTTCGTAATCAGCGTCCCTGAAAACCTTGAAAACGACATCCATATCAATTTCTAATAATTTTCTAGGGTAAGTTTTTCAAACACCAAAAACAACCCATTAACTCACATCTTAACTGAAGTTCTAATTGCGTATTACCAAAAATATAACTTGAAAAACAAAGAACTGTCTATTTAATATTTAATATTAAAAACAACATTTTAAGTTCCTATCCCAATACTAATTTGCAAAACGTTAACTTCAAAAACAAAGATCTTTTCATACAACGTTTCATCCCCAATTTCACCCTTCCAAAGCCACCCTTGTCAAAAATATTGATGAGGGTATTTTTTATTTTGATAGTAGTACCCCATAACAAATTTTCAAATCTTTAAGTTAACAAAAAACAAAGAAGTTTCATACAATCGTTTTTATCCCTTTTCACCCCCTTAGGGGTTGAATTTTAAAAAACCCTTTCTTAGCACACCTCTAGACATTAGTACAAATACACCCTCCAAATTTCAAGTCACTACGACCAGCTATTTAGGCTGTGCGTTGTCTGTCAGTCAGTCAGGCAAAACAAAGCCTTTTATAATATGTATGGATGTATTATTTACTTGATATTTTGTTTTTAAATGCAAGTCTTTACCCGTTATAAACAAGCAACTACTTTATCTTAGTCACTATAAAGGATTAATGCTAAGGATTTTGTATTTGGTACAAAATTATCCAACACCCAAGTTCAACGACTATTACTGCTAAACTAATAAAGTTATCTTAACCGCTATAGTTTTCACTTAAAGTTCATAAAATGCACTATCATCATGAATTTTTCCAGATTTTTCAAGCCAACAGTTTAGCTTTTAGAGGGGGGGGGGACGCCCTACTGGAACAAAAATTTGCTCTTTTAAGTTTAATATTTCGTAAATGGACCATTAAATCGAAAAATAATGTTAGTAACCCTCAAGTCATTTTAGAAGACCTATTCAACGATACCCCACACAATGGGGTAGACAACAAAAAAATATTCATCGCCACTTCACATGTATGGGAGCTACCCTAAACAAAAATATTTTCCAAAATTTTATTTTACCACTTTGTCGACGTAATTGATATACACACTCCTACAAAATTACAGATTTCTAGTACTAACGGTCTCTTAGCAAAACCTCGGACAGACAGACAGACAGACGGACATAACGAAACTATAAGGGTTCCTAGTCAGAACTACGGAACCCTAAAAATTAGCAACGTAGTTTTTGAAGCATTGATTCTTGATAATGCTAAGTAATAGAACAAAAGTTATCATATATAATTTATTTTCTATCTGTTCTTACCTGATGCATTCCTGTTCAGTAAAATCCAACCGTCATTTAAATTTTCCCTGAAGGTATATGAAGAAGTCCCAATCGTGAATCTTGGATGGAAACAGTTATAACAGTTTTTATGGTTCTGTACGAAATATGAAATTGGGATCAGGAATCTGCTGGCATCGCGGTTTTCTCGAGTATAACTAAACTGTCTCTGGAAGAATTGTAAAATATGTTATTCATTTTCATTATTAATGAACGTATGCTGCATTTATATCTATAGACACGCACTGTTTCAGACGAGTACCGTATCAGATAAGAAAAATCTATCATTCAGTTTGCATTAGTTTATGTTGTTTATGTTTATATCTATCATAACGTGGCCGCACAGACACGGATCGATAAAAGCTGTCAAATTTTATGGAAAAAATGTTAGTAATCTGAAACTTTTTATTTTACTTATTTGTAGATACAAACGCAGATTCCTCTTGAAAGCAATTGTTAGTTGTAGGTATATTTTATCCACCAACCTAATAGGCTAAGAAATATTATCAGTTCTTTAGATCTACAGAAAACCTTTGCCCAGTAGTGGGACATTTATGAGTTTATATTTTGTTTTAACCATTCTCCACCAAGTCAAATTCAAAAGCCCTCTGGCGCATTCTAATCTAATTGAATGCAGAGAGCCTACTATGAATCTCGATATCAATTTAGTCGGATTCGGTATGCGTTTAGTATTATTTGCTGGCACTGGGCTGGCGCTGGCACTTTTAAGCATTTGACAGCGCTATTTATGGTAGGCTCTTAGAATACAATGTATACAATAAGTTATTTCTAAAAGTTCTATTTATACAATCATATTTAATTTTACTTTACTTTACTTTTATACTAAGAATTATATCCATGTTTCATGTTACCAAAATCACCTCAAGAGAAAGAACATAATTACAATCTCTTAACATAGACTTGTTTGTAGCGGCTCTCGCTGGAGAACTTTGCTTGACCAACATTCACAACATGTCTGCTAATATTAGAACTACTGATTGCAGATTAACATAGAAAAAAAAGTTACTGACTCATTTTTTTTTTTTTTTTTTATAATAATAATTTTATTGTCAGGATAACAATTTCCCATAGATAAATACCTTACAAACTAACATACATAAACATATACATATATAACATTTACATTGTGCTTATATTCGGTTTTGTTAAATTAATAAGTTTACTAACCTGCTTCAAAAGAATAGTATTAGGTGTTCTATCTCTCAGTACTTGGACATTAATAACGGGGTATCCAGAACGTTCAAACCAAGATGTAAGAATTCGAGATGCCGTGGAGCCATTGAAGAATTGATGCAGACAATCTATGTTTTCGCGGTCTATTGTCGCTATGAAATCTTGAAGCGATATGTACTTGCCCTTCCTGGAATTATAAGTAGCATTGCAATTAATAACCACACACACACACATACAAACACGCACACCCACACACAAACACAGACACTTAAACCTGCACTGTCTCAATTCTTTACTCTCTGTTTTTTGTTATGAATTTTGTATAAACAACACTTAATTTTTTGAGTCCTGGAGACACTAACAAAAAAAATTGATCAATAGAGTCTGTGTAATCATATCTTGTTGTTTTGAGAATTTTAAGTCTGAACACTGTCTCCAAATACAGGTTACCTACCCTAGTTTGAGAGGCAGGGTTATTTTTATTGTAAAGATTCATAGGTTTATTACTGAACGGCGGTTAGTCAAAGACAATTAAGAGATTTTCTGGAAATATATAAGGGACATTGGGTAGGTTTTATAGTTGTACTAATGATGCAAATTTAAAGCGTAGGCAGAAGCGAAGTCTATGAAGAAACTTAACAATAACAGTCCCTAGGCATTATTTATAACTTGTTAAGATAGTATGTTCCCGTAGGTAAGAGGACCAAGCTGAAGGTAGAACCTATTTTCATAGAGAGTACATAATACATACATCATTATACACAATAAACAAAGACACCCGTAATAGGTATTGTGTGACACAATGGTGATGCATCACAATACTGATGTAATAATAATATCAAGTATGTTTGTAAACTTTCTTTTGAAATCTGTTTAGAAACATAAAACCAACAAGCCGAGCAAATACCCATATAGGTCTTGACCAAATCAAACCTTCCTTCTCTGTTACTTTGAACTGTCAATCAATTCCGCAATGTCGTCAATTCCGCCGCCAGCTGTCGCATTCCCACTCTCGAACTCGCTCTAACAAATGACGGTACCAGGAGACAGAATGGGATAGAAACATAGCAACGAAATGAAATGAAATGAAATCTCGTTTATTCATCTAGGTTACAAGGTAACACTTATGAAAGTCACAAGTTAAGAATGTAACAGGTTATCCGAAAAGTGGTGTCAGCAAATTTGCCTACGACCAGTTCGCTGAGGGGGTGGAGCTATGAGAAGAACTAACAAGAAACTCACGCCACTCTTTTTAAAAAAATGGATAATAATATTTTTTTTTGTAATTTACAATTTGGGTAGCGTATAAAGTGATGCAGCAGAGCACCACACCGTTAGATTAAACATAACATAACATAGCATCACGCCTTTTTCCCCGAAGGGGTAGGCAGAGGTGTTTCACACCCACATTTCGCCAGCTATGTTTGTTTTACCGTTAGATTAATGAGTTATAATACAACGTGTTCCTTGAGGCAAGGTGTGGTTCAAAGCTGGTCACATTTTTAGACTCAGAGACGTTTATCTAGTAAAAAAGTGTAATACTTAAGTCGAAACGCCTAAAGACGACTATTCAATGAAAAAAAATTGTTAATTTTGACAATATAACTTTTGCACGACCCGGGGATCGAAACCAGGTCCTCGTGCGCAAACGCCACTCTCGCTGCACCATCGTGTACTTAAAAATATTTCTCATATTTATTATATTTTTATTTTACTTTTTACCCTGGATGGCGAAGCGATGTTGGCGGAATGGATATGTGAACGGCATGCAAATCAAGCGGTTCGGATTTGATTCCGACCGTACCAATGTGGATTTCACTTTGTGGAATTTATATGTACCAGTCAAGTGACTTACCATCTGCTGACGGTGAAAGAAAACATCGTGAGGAAACCCACATACCCTAGAAGATTTTCTAAGTGTATGTCTGATCCAACAACCCGGATTAGGCCAGCATTTGTGGATTGGTACTGCCGCTTGGAATCCAACACAGACCGCATGATTTATATGCCGGTCATTTATCCATTCGACCACCATCGCTTCGCTTATAATATTATATAACTATGCTTACATTTTGGTAATATATTTCACAAGCGTCTGATGAAATTCTTCATATCCAATCCAGTTCTCCAGCATCCATAATATAGAAGCTGTCCTCATTTGTACTAGCTCTTTATGTCTTTGTGGAATCTCTATTGCTAAGGTACTATTGAATGACAGCAATGACGGAGTGTTTCGTTGCCAGTCCACTGCCATAGCTTTTTGTTTCATTTGGAGACCATAAACGCCTAATGGACGATGAGGCTCACGTATAATTCCATGATTGTACTGTAATTGAGTTAAATTAAATGTATTAGTTAGGCTAAATAGTTTAATTTGCTTATCCCAGGGACTCTCATTCCAATCTAAAAACAATTGATTAGAACGTCTCCTCGCCTAAACTCATAGGACTATCTAGTCTATCTAGATAAGATAAGATAATCGTTTATTTTTATTTTCCAATTACATGGGTACCTTAATGAAATAAATTTACAAATAATTTTAACAAAAGTTACAGAAGGTCCAGATACCTTAACATTTCTGGTAGCCCCTACACTGGGGCGAGCCTGTACTGTAGGGACTGATATGCGATTACATGGTATAAATGATTCGTGAGCGTTACAGTGGTGTCGGTTATGTGTGAAATATAACTTGCACTTGTAGAATAGAATATAGAGTATTGATAAATAATTAATTCATGAACAATAGTAGAGAACCTGCCCCTCTAGAAAAATTGGTGTGGCAATCGATTCGATCTATCTATTCTATCGACATGTCAAATTAGTACATTGATCACGTGACATGTCGATAGCTTATGTCAAGTATGTGTTCAAATATGTTGAAGTGATATGTCGTTTAGAATAGATTGAAGGAAGCGATTGCGACTTGTGTACGGGGGCTGCTCGGTAGGTCACTATTTGACTTAATCAATTTTATCGAAATGCATTGTCCATTTTATTTTTAATTTTGAAATGTCTGTTTTCAAACATTTGACAACAATATCAAAATCTACTAAATCAAATGTCGAGTTGCCAAGTAGGTCCTCTGGGCAGAAACCATTATAATTGTCATTGGTAAAACCAAGCAGATAAGTAGTTGTTAATTAACATTCTCCGTTCATTATTACGACGAGCCCATTCGACCCTAAAGATTTGACCTTACATTAAAAGTTGTAGATTTGAGCCGTTTATAAGAATAATAAATCTTTATTGTAACAAAAATGTGCCTACAGTCATGTTTTAGCCCTGATTCTCAAACTAGCGCGAGTTGTCAGTTAAAATACCACAAATTATAAATGCCAAAAGAAAAAAAAGTAATGTTTTTGGAAAAAAAAGTAAAGGATTTTACAAATTATTTATTTCAAGTACTACATCCACAATAGAGATCGTAGGGTAAGTTATAACCAGATAATTTAACCCATTTATAGACTTTGAATAGTCTTCACACGACCTAGTGTTGGAATTTATCAAGTCACCCAGAAGGGAAGAACTGCCTCGGTGGCGCAGCGGGAAGTGTATACGACTGCTGTGCAAGAGGTTCCGGGTTCGATTCCCGGGTCGGGTGAAAATGGTATTGGGCTTTTCTAACATGAAATTCCAGTATTGAGATTTTCCCAGAGTTTGGTAAAAAAAAAATATGTTCCCGGTTGATGACAATAGGCTCGCCCCCTATTTCATGGGACCAAACATAGCTGGCGAAATGTGGGTGTTACACACGTCTGCCTACCCCTTCGGGGAAAAAGGCGTGATGCTATGATGGTACCTAAAAGGTCCAGCTTAACGACTACGTGCTTATATATGCCTTCCAAAGCACGGAGACGCTCAAGAAAAAGATTACCACAAACTGGCACCCATCTACGGACTCGTCTTGCCGAACGTTGCTTAACCTCGATAATCGTAATGAACATCTCAGTACCAAGTGCTACGTGCTATAAAACAATTTCATTATCATCATCATCATCATATCAGCCCATTGACGTCCACTGTTTAACATAGGCCTAATTTCCGCCACAACGAGCGATTTTGTGCCGCCGGCATCCAACGGCCACCCGCAATGTTTACCAGATCGTCGATCCATCTGGCCGAGGGCCGCCCCACGCTGCGCCTTCCAATACGTGGCTGCCACTCGAGAACTTTTTTGCCCCATCGGCCATGAGTTCTGCGAGCTATGTGGCCTGCTCACTGCCACTTCAGCGATGCGATTCGGTGAGCTATGTCGGTAACTTTAGTTCTCCTGCGGATCTCCTCATTTCTGATTCCATCACGCAGGGAAACTCCAAGCATAGCCCTTTCCATGGCTCGCTGAGCGACAGTGAGCTTTCTAATGAGCCCCATAGTTAGCGGCAGTAAAGCAATTTAAGGAGATCAAACTAACAACGTTTTCGATAACAATTTAGAATGTTCTCTTAACCTCTAGACAATATAATGACATCTTTTGATCAACTTCAGAGACAAGATGAATATTCCTGACTACGAGTAGAAGTCGCGCGGGAGTTCGCTCCCGTCGTTCTTTATTTGGCTACTACTCAGCTCCTATTGGAATACTGTGATGTTATATAGCCTATGTTACTCACTGAAAATGTAGCTTTCTAACGGCAAAATAATTTTTGAAATCGGTTCAGTAGTTTTTAAGTTTACTGGTTACATACAAAAATACAAATCTTTCCTCACTATAATATTAGTATAGACTAACTGTGCCGGGACTTCGTTCGCGTGGACAACTTATCCCGCATTCATGGAGTTTTAATTTTTTTTACGGAACCCTGATATTTTTTCAAAACCAAAGTAGCCTAAGTTATTCCTTGTGACATTAGCTATCCGCCAGTGAAAGTCCCATCGAAATTGGTCCAGCCGTTCCAAAGATTAGCTGGAACAAACAGACAGACAGAAAGACAAAAATTGAAAATAATGTTATTTTGGTATAATATATGTACCGTATACACATTCAAATGCATGTAATAAAAACTTTTTTTTTTGTTATTTATTTAGTATTACAAACAGACACACCAATTTTATTTATTTGTATAGATTAGTATAGCTAACGTCTGTTCACCAGGTTGACCTAGAATAGTTATTACCATCACGTGCCACCAATGAGTTTGTATGTAGGTGTTTCTTCCGAATTCAACAATGTACCTGACAGTCTAGTTATATAGTCAGTTGCTGACATCGGAAGTACCCAATGATATCTCCATGTATCACACTTGCTTTTGTCTAACGTTGGAAGGATGTGTCAGGTAACTATTAGAACAGTTTCAGATGCATTTTTACGCCGTATAACGTATTTTTTTTAAGTTTGTTGAAAATAAGAATTGTTAATTTTTATATTACTGGCTGACTGGCCTGTTGGTCTAGTGGTTAGTGACCCTGACTGCTGAGCCGGAGGTCGTGGGTTCGATCCCCACCCAGGACGAGTCTTTGTGTGATGAGCATAAGGGTTTGTTCTGTGTCTGGGTGTGATTTATCTATAATATGTATGTATTTACAAAAAAAAAAATGTATTTAAGTAGTATATCAGTTGTTTAGTACCCATAACACAAGCAAATGTAGTTGCTTACTTTGGGACTAGATGGCGCTGTGTGAATGTGGGAGAATATTATTATTATTATATTATATTATACTTACACTTTTAAATATCTTTACCTTTTTTACACTGTTTATTCATGATAACTGTCATGTTACGAGTACTATATTATCTATACAATACAAATAAATAAAATTGGTGTGTCTGTTTGTAATAATAAAATAACCGCTTTTTACTACATGCATTTGAATGTGTATACGGTACATATACCAATATAACATGTTTTTTCAATTATTGTCTGTCTGCCTTTCTGTCTGTCTGTTTGTTCCAGCTAATCTTTGGAACGACAAGATCGATTTCGACGGGACTTTCACCTGTCACAAGGAGTAACTTAGGCTACTTTGGTTTTGAAAAAATATGGTTCCGTAAAAAGAAATTAAAACTCCATGAATGCGGGATAAGTTGTCCACGCGAACGAAGTCACGGGCATAGCTAGTTATCAATATAATATTATACCTGTATTGTATGACTTACATAGTTATGAAAGAAAGTTTTATTTTATTTTATTTTCTTCGAGATAACAAACAATTGCGTAATGTGCTTAATTCTAATACAGTGATACTTAGAGTAAGACTTAAAGGTAATCACGCAACCAGCACCGTAATCTACAACATAAATGTAAGAACTAAACTAGTAGCAAGCAACTATGAAAATTAAATGGTAACGTACAGCAAGAAGTATTATGTACTAATTATATTTTTATGTTAATAATTTTTAATTTTTGACATATTTGCTGCTTAACTGTTTTTTAAGTTGAAATATAGACAGAGCAAATAAAGTTGTAGACACATTATATTAAATAATACGTAGGTAGGTATTAATTTTATTTTTTTTATAATCGTCCAACTGCTGGGCACGGGTCTACTTCAAAGATTCTGGAGGGAATTTAGCCTGGGTTGAAAAAAAAAAGTAATATTACCGTCACGTTGAAAAATCTACAAATACCTAGTTACTTTTTCTATAGTATGTCTTAATTAATACTTATTCTGAAATTCGTGTAATTTCGTAAGATGTGTTATAATATATTAGTAGTTACTTACTTTACTTACGGTAGCGCAGCGGGAAGACTGCTGTGCAAGAGGTCCCAGGTTCGATTTCCGGGTGGGTTAAAAATAGTATTGGGCTTTTCTATCAAGAAATTCTAGTATTGAGATTTTCCCGGACTTTGGTAAATAAATGTTCCCGGTTGATGACAACAGGCTCGCTCCCTATTTCATGGGACCAAGCATAGCTGGCGAAATGTGGGTGTGAAACATCTCTGCCTGCCCCTTCGGGGAAAAAGGCGTGAATGCTATGTATAATATTTACCTATTATATTTTACATACCTGTGTCAAAAAATAATATCCAAAATAAGTGGCGAGGCCTTCCTTCAACCATCCCTCTCTCCACCTCGTCTTATCAAATTCTCCAGGATTACCTAACCAGATTCTGGACAGATGTTGAGCCAGTTCAAACGACATCGTTTCTATTTGTCTGATACTTGTGAACTGATCTATTGTAACTATACGATGAGCACTGTAAATAAATTTAAAATTTATTAATATTACATCAAAACTGCTGCGATTCCGTCGAAAAATGTACTACTTTTTTACATATTTTGACTGAACTATCATTGACACTAAAAAAATGACTCTTTTATAGTTCAGTAAAATAAGTTCAGATTTTTAATAAATTCAAATTATTAATAGTCTTGAATAAAATAAACCATGTGTCGTAAGGTCCCTCACAATCATTCAAAATCAAAACGGGTTCTCTCTCTGAAAGTCAGGATGCCTACAAATCGGTATACTTTAAAAATGAAAGCACGAGACATTGTCCTCGATAGGCTGGTAGTATCAGTATATTAGTGACTATTATTTATATATTTTATACCTATTTACTATTGTGATATTCGTATATATGTAAAAATATTTATATATAATTTATTTCTATGTAGTTATATAATATATATTTGTTTATTGACATATATTATTATGTTGTTATATATTACTGCCTCGGTGGCGCAGCGGGAAGTGTATACGACTGCTGTGCAAGAGGTCCCGGGTTCGATTCCCGGGTCGGGTGAAATTGGTATTGGGTTTTTCTATCACGAAATTTCAGTATTAAGATTTTCCCGGAGTTTGGTAAACAAATGTTCCCGGTTGATGACAATAGGATGACAATAATAATAACCCTATTTCATGGGACCAAACATAGCTGGCGAAATGTGGGTGTGAAACACCTCTGCCTACCCCTTCGGGGAAAAAGGCGTGATAGGCGTGGCGTGCTATGTTATGTTATGTTATATTACATTGACCTCAACAATACTTCTATACATATATTATTTTCTTCTACTTGCACCTGCTATACTCTTTTCTGCAACCGGTTGGCTTGTAAACAATGCCATTGGCATTAAGCTCTTCTTTGTACTTTATTGTATAAATAAATTAAACTAATATCATGTCAATGTGTAAGGACCACAGAACGTAAAACGAACGAAACTTTTGTAAGGTCGTAGGCAAATTTGTTGACACTACTTTTCGGATAACTTGTTACATTCTTATCTTGTGACTTTCATAAGTGTTACCTTGTAACCTAGATGAATAAACGAGATTTCATTTCATTTCAAGGACCATACCACACACGGCACTTTTAGCAACGGTGATATTGCGACTGTATTGGTACATCGCGTTTTGGTGAATCTGCGAGATTCGAAATTGAATTCATTCAATAGAATGGAACGCAGGTTCCATAGCACTGCCTTGCTAATGAAAAATGGAACAACTACATCTGAAGTTCAGAGAACAATACATCTTAAGTGATTTGCCTTACGTGCGTTTTTCTGTGACCAGATTAGTGCAAATGCGTTGTTCTTTCTTAGCAAGGCAGAGCAGTACTAACATCGTGCGTTTTAGAGATTCCATAGCTGCATTTCGCTTCTAAAAAGTGATTAATTCACCGATCACCAATGCCAAAAGTCTGCGGGTGCCATAAGAGTTATTTTCGTTCATAATTATAAATAAAATATTTCATTTTCATAACATTCATTAGTTTCATCATTACAACCCATAAACGTCCCACTGCTGGGCACGGGTCAAACATTTTGGAGAGCATTTAGTCTACTATAACACGCTGGCCAGACGGGTTCGTTTTTTTTCTCAAATATTCTTACAGTGCTGTTGTCTTCCTAAGTTTACTCCCGCCGTCGCTTTATACGATACCCACGGGTTGAAATGAGGTAGTGACATTACGTATTCTTAATCCGTCACTATAACACTAAAATTCATCATCATCATTTCAACCCATAAACGTTTCACTGCTGGGCACGTGTCTCCTCCAATCCAAAGGTTTTGGAGGGAATTTGGCCTACTATACCACGCTGGCCAGTGGCCAGACGGGTCGGTATAGAGTTTTGTTTCGAATTTTCTTTTTCTCGCAGTGCTCTTGTCTGCTTAAAGTTAGGTCACTTAGTCGCCTTTTACGACACCCACGGGTTGAAACTGGGTAGTGACATTACGTATTCTTAATCCGTCACTACAACACTAAAATTGCTTCTTAATTATTCAATTTGTCTTCTAAAAATATTTCGTTGCAACATGTATCATAATCAAATGAGTCTAAAAGTGGTTTCTAATATATTGTAACAATAACAATAACAAAATGAAAGATAGCACTGTTATTTATTGCAATGTTATAACAGCTGATGATAACTGCTTATTATTCATCTGGCGGCCTTGCGCGAAAAATAAATAGTTCCTAAATAGCATCTAGGTCAAGTTCTATGAGGAAGTCGAATCGTTTCTATGATCGTTTAATGGTTCGGTTGTTATTAGTATATCCTCGTTAGATGTTTCTGTAGTTTTTTTGCTTTGATATTGTTTAATGTAAGCTGCAATTTATTTTTGCTATTTGTTTGTTTTATTGAGTTTATAATAAATTTTACACTCAGTCAACAATAAAATTTAATTTGAAAAATGACAAAATTAAATTAAATTTGTTTATCTAGCTAATTTAAAACAATGACATTTTTTAGGAAATTAGTCATCCATTTTACAAAATTATTAATTTTCTGCATTAAAATAGTGCATAAAATATGTGGAAAACATAACAAGTTGAAAATTTGTTTTATAAAAATATTTACATTCTTGACTCGAAACGTCCCGTTTCGTCAACGTTCATGGTCACGTACGAACAAACTAATTATATTTCGACCTAGAGCGCATACAAATATGCACACCTATTATTCTGTATATTTTTGCATAGCATGACCTTCAAATGAAAACCGAAGTTACAGTTTACACAGATGTCCAATCCATATATAAAAATAAAATTGTGGAAATGTTTAAAAGTCTCTATAACGACTGAAAAAATTCGCCAATTTTATCTATAATTAATCCTAGAAGTCTGAAAAAGTTTCCAAAAAGTAGTAGGTAATGTAGGGACATTAGTGTTTTTCAGACATGGAGACTGAGACGCTAGAGCTACAGACAAAAAGTAGATAATCAAATAATTATGTAGTCATTGTAATGAAACCCACAACATACTTAAATACAACATAAAAATAAATGACTGGACACACATCTGTATCTATCTGTATCTACCAGGATTCTTCCATTTGAAGTGATATTTTTACCGAAAAAATTTCAAGTATTTTTTTGGCTGAAATTTATTTCAGTTTTCTATAAGTAAACTTGTAAGAACAAAAGGTTTTTATTCTTCCAAGTTCGAAAAAAAACATGACTTCAAATAGAGGATCTTATTTTGCTAGTCCAGATGTACTATCCAGTCAATTTTTTTAATGAGTACTGATCATCAATAACGACCAATGATCAATGATTTTGTAACATTATAAATGCATACCTATTAAAAAGTGTTATTTACCTCCATTAAAATTCTTAGGAATCGTCCGCCTTGTTAACAATATGAACTAACTTAATTAGAACATTTAGCTCACATTTGTAATTAGCTAATTAACTTACCCGTTTGTCAGTAGATTCCAGCTTCCAATCTCATAACCAGTTATTATCGTCGGTATAGCAACCAAATGTATTGCACCGTTTACTAAAGGTTTCCTACTCTTAGCGTACGAATGTATTTGATTAATGATTATTATTCCATAGTTATGTATGAAATTGAAGTCGTCGATTTCATCAATAGGAGTCCAGAGAACTAATTTGTCATTACTGTTTACACTGCTAAGTTCCTTGCACGTAAACCGTGAGTAATGGAAACCAACTTGATGCAATGCAACTTGCGGAGAGGGGATGTAATCCACGATCATGTAATCATCCTTTAGGCTACTGTAAAATAAAAATAAAAATTAATTCAGATGTATTTACAATAATTTATAATGTATAAATGCTCTGAATACTCTGAATGGAGAAGTGACCGGCGCCGGCGTGCTAAACACGCAGTCTGAGTTCGATTCCGACCAACAGTACCAATGTGGATTTCACTTTGTGGAATTCATTAAATTAAAAATCTACTTACATATTAAAACTATATATACAATTAAATACAAACAAAAAAAAGGGAAACTAAAACGAAAACTTAAACAATAAAAAAAAACAAATAACCCAAAGAAATCTTGTTTAGGCATCGTAATATTCGTCAGCATCGCTGTCAACCGGAAACGTACCCAAAAGGCTGGCGGCATTGCCACGTTGAATGGCAATGCTAATTCTCTGAGCGAGAAACACACCAGCCCTCTGATCACGTGAAGCGTCGATAAGCCTTTTTGCCAGATCTTTAAACGAAGACCTATTAATATGGATATTATTATGGAATTTATATGTACTAGTCATGTCACTTACCATCTGCTAAAGGTGAAGGAAAACATCGTGAGGAAACCCACATACATTAGAAGAAATTCTAAGCGTATATCTGATCCACCAACCCGTATTAGACCAGCGTGTGTGTACTATGGCCTAAACCCTCTCACCTCTCTAGATAGAGGAGAGGAGACTCGAGCCCAGCTGTGGGTCATTAATGGGTTGCTGATGAATGTATAAATACTTCTTTACCACGGCATTCTAAATCCAAAGAATAACTTTTCTAAATGTCGAATGTTTAACCACATAATTACAACCCATGAACGTCCTACTGCTGGGCACGGGTCTCCTCCAAACATTGTGATAAGAATTTTGCCTGCTGGCCAGAAGACGAAACTTTCTTTTTCCCGCAGAGCTGTTGTCTGCATAGGGTTACTCCTTTAGTCGCCTGATACGACACCAACGGTTTGAAATGGGGTAGTGACATTATGAATTCTTAATCTGTCACTACACGGACAAACCAAACAAAACCAACAGACCACATACTATATCGCACTAGCAGTCGAAGAGAGTTATAACTTAAAAATCACATGTAGGCAAATTTGAACCTTAAAATAATAAGTAGAAGACGGAACTTTCCAGAATAACAAATGTCATCTTATGCCTGTTTTATATTAACAGTGCGATATGGAAATTAAGTATACGTGCAAGCTTGAATTACGTGAACAATTTATCAGAATTGTATAATGTTCCTCACAAAAATTTTAAAGCTATTAAATAATAAACTCTACTGCATAAATCAAATGTAAATAAAGATGATTCACCCAATCATAATTATTCAAATGAAGGAGATAGACCCGTATTAGACAACACAATAGATCGCGTGCATGATTGCATTAGTCTTGGGTCACCAGACTATGAAACAAGATAAATCAGACTCAACTGCTGATGGTCATCCTCTATTAGATAATATTTGTGAAATTCTGCAAAACTGCGTGGAGGTGTACGATAACAATCTAGAAGGCAGAAACTAGATAAAGGAAGTTTCAAATCAGCAGTCTGACGGTTTTAGATTAGAAAATCAGGTGTTTTAAAATATCTGATTAATGTTTGACTACTGAAAAAAGATGTTTAAAAAACTGATCACATTGCCATGCTGGATGGCAAAGTTAATACGAGACAAAAATCTCGTAGTGTGCGCTAAACCTTAATAACATGTATAAACAATCCGCGCGATCATCGAAACTTAAATGTACTTTTATATATTATAAAAGTGGCATTCAAAAGAAATCAATATTGTAACTGTAGTCATTATAATCTATTTGGGATAACTACACCAAAATCATGCATCGAATCAACGATATCTAAATTTACATTCCCATAGAAATAAAATTGTATGGAATCATCAAAGCGACAAGTCCAAAATCGTATAAACCCAGGTATTATAACCCTGACCATATATACGCTTCATCTATTACAATAAATTCTCTCGATACAACATGTTCTCTAGGTACTTTACCGGTTGCGACGATGACAATAATTGACACAATTCTCAGTGGATGCAGTCGGACCGATTGCCTAATAAGGCGTAACGTCTATTGCAAGGTATGGTTGCAGTAGAAGCGATACTGATTAAGACTTAATATTTTTGTTACAATGCCTAATGATACTAACGCATATCAAGTGTTCAAGATATCCAATCATTAATAGCCTCTGTGTGGTGACTGAGTAAACACTGACACCTAACCACAGACGAGTAACGACAAACACTGAATTTATTTATATAATCTGATTGAAAGATCAGATGGAAGACAGGAAGAAAAAGCCGTGGAAACAAATTATAAAGAAAAGTCAAGAACAAGAATGTTTGATAATGACAGCGATCATGTTTAAATTTAAATTACGCTGGCCATTTATATAGAAAAAATCGGATTTAGATTGTGTCTAAAGTCTGAATGTACTAAAGTCACGCTTAAAACTGTCTAATTAAAATTATGTTTTTAGAATAAAACCTATTTTTTTTTAAATCAGTCTACTTAATTTAATACGCAACAAATGCCTTTAAAAAAACATTACCTACTTATATAGTAATAAAACTTTTTTACATTCACACCTCACGATAGCGAAACAATTGTGTGACAATTCAACTCTTTTTGAGTTTTATTTTGAGCGTCGTTTTTTGACCACTGAGTGTGCCGTCTTGGGTTTTTTTAAAGTCAATGTCAATGTCATTTTTGTATAATAAGTAGTTAGTTAGACCAAGTTGAATGTTGAGTTACCAAGTAGACCCTTTGAAAACCCTAAATGAAATAAAAGTTTTAAGTTTGAAGTTCAACCTATTTTTTCTTACATTCAACTTAATTTAGTTTTTGATAAATAATATTTCAAGCAAGCTCATTAAAGTCAGTAATTTAACCAAAGTTTTATCGCTATAACTACAACTAAGGCTTTATGTGTACAAAGCTCAATCGCCTTATAAAAAATGGAAAGTTGAAATTATTTTCTATTTCCGATTACTCATCGATCTTGTTGGAGAGAAAATATGAACTGCCTAGGAATAGTAGACACCACTTATTTATTGCTAGTTTTAAATCTAAGTTTATATAAGTAGGCAGGATTAGTTCTAATTTTACTTTACATTAACTATTTATCAGCATGCATTGCAAATTTATTGAACTAGTTCTATAATAATGAAAATTAAGAAACTAAAATGAGGCTCAGATGTGTGGTCTCTATCAAAGTTAGGAATAGACGAGAGAAGAAGAGAAAATATCTTATAGAATTATAATATTTACATTACACTAACAACCTGTCAAAACAAAATTAGCCAAAACGGTTGAGCTGTTATCGGTGATGTGCGTAAATACATACGTCAATTAATGTTATTTATTGGCTGTTTATAGTACATCTCCTCACTTCTTCTCTCTCTCTCTCTTTCTCTTCTTGTATTCTTCTACTTTATGTCTTAGAGTCCTTTATAATACTCAATTATATTTATAAGAACTTACTTTGTCCTCCTTTGTTCTTCACCAATAGTCAAACTAGTGTTAGTAAACTGTACATGATTATATTTTTGTAAGATAAACACTTTGAACTTGAACACAGCTTCGAATCGAGGGTTGTCGAAGCAGGGGAAGAAGTACTTCGCTTTGTTGGGTGACAACCTTGTGGTAAATAGGTACCTGCAACAGAGAGACGTTATAAAAATATGAACAAAATTGCCTCAGTGACGAGGAAAGAAATTCGAAGTTAAACGTTTGAATCGGACTAAAACTGTAGTAGGTTTTTCTTTCAAAAAATTCTCAGCACTAACCCGGAGTTTGGAAATGTGTGTGATTAATGGATTTTTTTATATCATTGGTGGTAAACTAGCAATGGGGCCTGATGTTAAGTGATCTCCGCTACCCATGGACATTCGCAAAACCGACGGTCAAATATAATATAATATCTATATATCGTAACTGGTAAATACGGATATGATTAACCTCTTTGCATCCCTTTGGGTAATAAATAATGCTATACATTAATAACAATAATGTAGTGTAAAATATTCCTATACACATAGAGAAGTATCAACCATTATCTGGAGTAAAAATCTTGTTACTGATCGAATATCAATTTATTTAAATGGTTGAAAAACCAATTGATCGTTATTATGAACGCTACAAACAACTGTATGCCATATGCCATACATGGCAGCTAAAAAGTCAATTTATGGTCAAATGTTGCCGCCGTGTCTATCTACATGTTATTATACCGACTGGAATAAGCACGCAAGGCAAGTAGGTTTAATTTCAATTCAATAGTCACTGTCCCATAAAACTTATGTCAAAGCTGTAGGTTCATCAAGCGGCGACAATAAGTACTTAACATTGACTTAAGTGCTTTTGCCTTTCGTATCAAGCATTGATGACGAACTTTTACCTGAAGAGTGTTGTGTGCAGTCGCCTCAAGTCAAAGCAATGCGGCATAAAATTATAATTTTATGTATGTTAGTCTATAAGGTTGAGATATATGAGATTTTGGTTCCTGAAATAAAATACTTAGTTATAATGCGTTTCACGCAATTTTAACTAAGTATTTTGTTTCAAGCGATGGTGGTTGAATGGATAAGAGACCAGCGGGCTAAACACGCGGTACGAGTTCAATTCCGACCCGCAGTACCAATGTAGATTTCACTTTGTGGAATTTATATGTACCAATCATGACTTACCATCTGCTAACGGGTTAGGAAAACATCGTGAGGAAACCCACATACCCTAGAAGAAATTCTAAGTGTATTTCTGATCCACCAACCCGCATTAGGCCAGCGTGTGTGGATTATGGCCTAAACCCTCTCAGCTCTCTAGATAGAAGAGAGGAGACCCGAGCCCAGCAGTGAGACTTAATGGGTTGCTGATGATTTTGTTTTATATTTAATAAGCAACGCTTCCTATTTAACATATCTACATCAACATGACAGGACTTTAATTGACTCGAACACATGTCACCTTAATTGTCATTCTTTGTCTTCACTCTCAACAAGCACTAATAAGCCAATCTTCAATTGCTGTAGGTGTCACAAAATGGGCATTTTATGTACAAATAGCACTTAGTCTATAAATAGGCAATTACCTATTAGTATCATTGGTACGTATTCAGCAGTGGACGTCGTTGAGCTGATAAGATGATGATGATCATTGGTGCAAATATAGGATTTCACAATTGAGTTTCTTTTACAATTGCGAACTAAGAATATTAGTCCAAGACAGTAGGTTAGGCATTTTCTGAAACTTCACTTCAACAAGGTTCAAAAACTCGGTGTGTGCAAGGAGCATCGTGGTTAATCCTGACTTACACGGGTTGCAGTGGTGGACGTGAGGATGAGACACTCTATCTCGCTCTAATAAATGGTTCCAAGTGACGGAAAAGGATAGAAGCATATAAAAGTGCTGGTCGGTGCTATTATATGAGTGCAACCCTATATCGAATGACTTTTCTCGAATACGCTTAGGTAGGTACTGCATTTGAATAAAGATTATTGTCATCTGTCACATTTGAAACTTCTACTACAATCATAACTTTGCTTCTTCCTTCTTTAGATTCACAATAGTGACCCTTATTTGGTTCATTAGATACATAACAAGCGGCTCATTTCGTACTAACTTGCTTAAAGCATTCACCAAGGTCAACTCGGTCCGGAAATCTTTATACACACAGAGCAGCAAATAGCGTTGCAGTAAGAGTGAACAATGGGATATTTTGTAAAACGTATAAAATTATATAATTTTCATTTACTTAGTGACTGAAAACTTGTACCAAATTATCAAATAAAATAATTGTAATAGGTGATTTCGGTTAGAAAGAAGAAAAAGTTTATATTTTGAGATAGACTGAGAACGGCACGAGCGGATCTTGAATTAGACATGCGCTGTGTGAATATGGTAAAATATTATTATTTCCTTTATTAAATTTAAATTCTCACATACAATTACATATAAGAAATACATTTAAAAATATAAAATTAATGTGACATCGGGAACAGAGTCCAAGATGCCGAAGCTTAGGGCTCCAGAGAAAAGAACCTCCTCACAATACGTGTCATTTTGAGGAGCACTGCCTTCTGTATCAGGCCCTTTATCCAACCACCTAGCTCGAGCCTCTTAAGATGTTGTCTTATTATTAACTGGCTCTTTATAGGTACAAACAAGGATGACAATCATCCAATGTGGCAATGATGCCAGTCTGCTGGGTACGTTTTTGGCGGACAGCGGCAGTGCAGAATTGTACGATGTATTTTAATTTCAGTCTTCATATTTAAAAAAATATGTACAATATAGTTCAAAGATGGGCTTAATCCCAAAGGCATTACTACCAGCCAACCTTAACGGAATGCAGAGAGGAGCATGGTAGGTGTAAATAGAACTCTGGTTATTTTCATTGTTATGCATAGTAATATTGTTATACTATTTAAAAGAACGCAAATCAGTTTTGAATGATTTATATTCTTTGTAGGCTTAGAATTGTCTCTATTGAATCTTCATCTGCCATCACTATAAAAGGTGGTTGACGTTTGTTAATCCATCTTCATCTTTAACGCCTTATTTAAAGTGATTTAAGACCATACAAATGACTAATTATCATAATAATAATCTGACACGTCGTTTAAAATTGTGTAACAAGTGATTTGGATTTCTTATATAATAATTATATATTTTCACATATTCACACAGCGCCATCCAATCCCAAATTAAGTAATTCTATTTGCTTCCTAAAAAAAACTTTTTTTTTTGTAAATACCTATATTTTACAGATATATACTAACAGATAGTTAGATATAGCTAGATATTATAGGTACAAAAAATACATACCTACATAACTATTATTTACACCCAGTAAATTACACCCAGACAAAAAATCATGCTCATCATACAAATATTTGTACTGGGTGAGATTTAAACCCACGACCTCAGGTTTAGCAGTCAGAGTTACTAACCACTACGCCCACAGGCCGGTCGATATAGTTATTCGCAGTTCGCGTCAGTTGACCAACCTACTTTCTTTCAGCAAGGATTCTGTGCCTATACTAATCATATAAATATTGTATCCTAGACTCCCAAATAGTAGGCATCAAATAAAAACCAATATCCTGCTCCTGAGGAGAGAGACCAGCAGTGGTATGCAATGTGTTGCAAGAAATGATGATGCCGATGATGATTTCATAAAGTAGTGATATTGCTTAAGTAATTTTACCAATATGACCCAAGACAATTCATAATACAAATTGCATAAATTTAAATTTTTCTTTTCATAATTAAAGATCCAGATATTGAACATTCTTAAGACTGGAACGTAAACATTTAATTTTAAAACTTTGAATAAACAATTATTCTGACATATTTACGCTACGTGTGTGGATTTTATTAATAAAATAACCCTCTCATGGCTACACCGTGTAACTAGCATAGTGTCATAAATTATGCAATATTTTTCAATCATGAAATGAAAAAATGTAATATTTTCGATCGATCTTAAGTAACTTATTGAATTTATTTTAACTATCTACTACCGTTCCGTGTAGTGACGGAGTAAAATACATAATGTCACTACCCCATTTCAACCCGTGGTTTACAAGGCGACTAAGGGCCTAACCTTAAGCAGACAAGAGCACTGCGAGAAAAGGAAAATTCAATACAAAACCTAAAAAATAGCCTAGCAGGCTAAATTCGCTCCAAAATGTATAGAGGAAAACAGGACCCTATAGTGGGACATATGGGTTGTAATGATGAGGATAATGATGACCCACTAACCTCAGTGTACCTCTTATAAATTAACGTAACGTAACGTAATCTGTAAAAACGTAGTAGATTCTACACTTTGCTACATAATACACAAACAGACATTCGATAAAATGTCAGGTTCTTCACTTAACGTCAACGCAGTGTATGTCCCATTTGGTATGAGTAATGAACCGAAACGACGGTCAGACGATGAATTACTTGGCTAATTATTACTAAAGTGAACGGGTATAGTTTCAAGTCAAAAGATATAATCGATTTTTTAGAAAAGGATGAGTGATTTTCAATGGCCGATCTATGGCTTTATAATTGCATAATAAATGACGGCCTACGTACGGGCCGTTTTCTTTCTAAATGAATCAATGACTAATTGAATGCTTTTTGTGTATATTATTATTGTATGTATTATTTTCTTGTGTGCAATAAAGTGTTAAAATAAAACAAATAAACGAATGCCTGGGTTTAGAGCCATCAAATGGTGGTTATTGGTAGAATTAACTTTATTGTTTCACTATTATATTCAGTCAGGTTATACTTTTCAAGTTTGTAACCTTCTAGGTGACTTAATAAATTCTAACAGGGTCTGCATCAAGCCCAATTGAAAGTTGTTCGTAAAGATATAGAATTATCTTTGCAGACAACTTTTAATCTTTTTATCATAAACAACTTATTCAAATGGCTTTGAAAAGTCCGTTTCAATTCATCAATAAAACTTGGAACGAAAATCAATCAATCTGTTAGCACAATTAACATAATCTCTCAAATCATTAGAAGTAGTAGTATTTATTGCTTTTGACCATACCGTGATTGATCCAGGCTGCACTGTGTGGGAGGAAGGTCGACCGCGTACGTATATGGCCTTCGGCCTTCCGCCAACATGCAAAAACTAATGTATAATAAACAAACAGTAACCTAGACTTACTTAGGGCTTAGAAAATCATCATTATTATATCAGCCCAATGAAGTCCACTGCTGGACATAGACCTCACCTAATTTTCGCCACAGCGAGTGGCTTTTTGTCGCCTGCAACTAATTTTGTTCATAATATAGCAAAAATGTCTAATAATATTTAACTGCCTTGTTAGTCTATTGTTAGTGTTATGGAGTCAAAAATTAATAGTTAAGTCTAGGTGTAGTTATTATCTGTTTATTGTGTTTGAAAAATATATTTCTTTTTATGTTAAAGCGAGTGTTGCCTTTACAACAAAAAAACCGCGTGATCACTTATAGCAGAAAGGTTTTGAACTTTTGACCGACTGAGAATGGAGCACGATTTCATCAAAATCTTTTTCAACAAACAAACTTCATAATAATAATAATATAATAATATTCTACCACATTCATACAGCGCCATCTAGTCCCAAAGTAAGCAATTATATTTGCTTGTGTTATGGGTACTAAACAACTGATATACTACTTAAATACATTTTTTTTTTGTAAATACATACATATTATAGATAAATTACTCCCAGACACAGAACAAACCTTTATGCTCATCACACAAAGTTTTGTCCTGGGTGGGGATCGAACCCACGACCTCCGGCTTAGCAGTCAGGGTCACTAACCACTAGACCAACAGGCCAGTCACATAAGTGTATAGTGTGGATTAGACTGAAAGTTGTAAATATACCAATCAAACAAATAAACTCATCAATATATTTCTTTAATAATAATATATAAACTAGCGACCCACGCTATTGCCTACTAATAAAAAACTAATAATAGAACTGGCCTTTTTAGGGTTTCGTAGCAAAA
Source organism: Laspeyria flexula (assembly GCA_905147015.1). NCBI lineage: Eukaryota > Metazoa > Arthropoda > Insecta > Lepidoptera > Erebidae > Laspeyria > Laspeyria flexula. Next base: position 14,571,992 of record LR989958.1, on the reverse strand, counting down.
ATGCCAAAAAGGGAACCATTAGAGTTTCGTCATGTCCGTCCGTATGTCACAGGCATTTTACTCGAAAGCTACTTAATAATAATATATAATAATAATAATATTCTACCACATTCACACAGCGCCATCTAGTCCCAAAGTAAGCAATTGTATTTGCTTGTGTTATGGGTACTAAACAACTGATATACTACTTAATACATTTTTTTTTGTAAATACATACATATTATAGATAAATTAGACCCAGACACAGAACAAACCTTTATGCTCATCACACAAAGATTTGTCCTGGGTGGGGATCGAACCCACGACCTCCGGCTTAGCAGTCAGGGTCACTAACCACTGGACCAACAGGCCAGTCATTAATGTACCTATTTCAATGAAATTTGGAGGAAAGATGTCTTGTGTAGACCGCTACTAAGTTTAGTTTAGTTAAATAAATAATAAAAATAAATATTTTTAAGGGAGGCACTCCATACATGTAACCGAAGCTGATTTCTTTTTTTTTTTCAGAAAATCAGCCTAAGAAACCAAGTTACCCTACCATCACGAACAGAGATTAAAAAGTAAAAGTATCGAACTGATACAGATTTATTTGAAATTCCCGTATTTTAATACTATTGTCAAATGTAGGATGTTTTTGATTAGGTTTTTGTAATGATTCAATTGAAAATGTATTGAAAGGATTGTGCCTTATAAAATGTTGTGCAAAAATACAAATAACAACCATGATAATTCGAATTTTCGCTTTTAACACGTATAATCAAACAATAGAAAAATATCTCAATTTTGTTAGAAAAAGATGTTTTGTATGAGATGTTTTTACCATTGTCTAAGTGTCTGTGTTTACGCTAAATACCTAGGATTTCACAATAATTCGAATTATCAAATCATCCTACGACATAGGTATCTAAGACATTTTTTTTGACTAAAACAATGGCGCAGCGGGTTTGTGGATGAATGTAGAAGAGGTTCTAGGTTCGATCCTCGGGCCGGACAAAAACGGTATTAAATTATCTCTCATGAAATTCTCAGTATAATGGCAATAGGCTCGCCCCTATCACATGTGAAGTAGCGCTACAATAGATCAAAAACTGGTCGAAGAGAAAAGAAGCCGCTCATCACTATCCCAAAAATGTAATTTAATACACAAATGAGCTGGCAAAATGAAGGTGTGATTAATCTGTCTCCTACATAGGCGCAAATATCACGTGTTCAAAATAAAACAATTTTTTGAAAGAAAAGTCAGCCAAGTGTGAGTCGATTCGCGCACCAAGGGTTCCGTACGATTATGTAATTTTTTTTTGTGTTTAAAATGTAATAAATTATATTGTAAGTAGGTAACGGGATAGCTATAAGTTACAATAAATGTTTACGTAAAGTTAGAAAGGTGCACCATCTTTATGTAACGTCGTCAGTCCGGAATAAACTCTCATACTTACTCATTTTTTTTTAAATACAACGCTATTTATATAGTAATATAATATAGTAGTGTAAGTATTTGGATTTTCTCATTTAGTGTGTTTAAAATTATTTCAAATTTTATGTCGATAGCATAAGTAGATTCCGATGTATAACATTGTGACTGACGGATTGACAGACGGACGGATATAGATAGATATAGAGCTAGACCGTAAGAGTTTAATTTGTACCTTTTTGGTAGGTACGGAATCCTAATAATGAACAATACATTAAAGAAAATGTTGGATACATTATTGAGGTGACAATAGAACAGTTAATGATATTCAGTAATAAATAAGTAAGAATACACAATTGTATAGTTTTTTCTACCTATGCATTCATTTGAAACGAAGCCTACTGGAAGTACAATAAGCGTATGTGTATTTTAAAAACCTACAGGACTTCACACAGAGCAGCTATGTCGATAATATTATACCTATATAAACTAGAAGTCACGCGGGGCTTCACTCCCGTCGCTTTTGTTTGGCCACTGCTCAGCTCCTATTGAGTGTGTTATATACCCTTTAACCTTCCCCGATAAATGGGTTATCCAACCTAAAAGAAATTTTCAAATTGGACCAGTAGTTCCTGAGTTCCTAGCGTTCAACCAAACAAACAAACAAAAAACCGGAACCCTATAAAGCATAGCCTATATTGGTTTTTTAACCGCGAGCAACAACTTGGGGCACAGCTAGCATAATATTATGATAATATTTCTAATTAAACATTAACAGCATCAAATATGAGGTAATGTTTATAATCAAAATAACCTTTTGTACTTGAATACTACAGTCTACGTCAACTGCGAATAAAAATAGCATTCTACTAAAGTGTTGCATAGAGAAATTATGTCATTAAATTTGTATCAATGTCACAGACTAATATAAGTACTCTCTTTTTATATACAGATGAATAGGGCCTACTGTTGTTGTGCTGTTTTATTGTTTATTTATAATAATATAATATTCTACCACATTCACACAGCGCCATCTAGTCCCAAATTAAGCAATTATATTTGCTTGTGTTATGGGTACTAAACAACTGATATACTACTTAAAATACATTTTTTTTTTTTGTAAATACATACTTAATATAGATAAATTACACCCAGACACAGAACAAACCTTCATGCTCATCACACAAAGATTTGTCCTGGGTGGGAATCGAACCCACGACCTCCGGCTTAGCAGTCATGGTCACTAACCACTAGACCAACAGGCCAGTCAATTTTTTTTTCAGTCAAAATTTAATTTTTGTATTTTAATTTGGAATTTTAATTTGTAATTTTTATAATCTATGTGGTGAGTAAGAATACAGTACACACAGTTGTATGACTATATATGAGTGGAAGAGGACCAAGGAGGACATTTATTTAACAGATCAAAGAGAAGGTACGGGTGGTGTCGTATCAGGAGGTGAGAGAAATGGCAGGAAAAAGAGATGATTGGAAATTACTCCACCGATCAGAGTCCAGCTCTTAAATAAAGAGAGAGAGAGTTGTGTGACTATGTTTATACACTCTTGATGTAAGACGTATATCTATACTAATATTTTTAAGCTAAAGAGTTTGTTTGTTTGATTGTTTATTTGGTTACGATCTCAGGAACTACTGGTCCGATTTGTAATTTTCAAATTGGACCAGTAGTTCCTGAGTTCCTAGCGTTCAACCAAACAAACAAACAAAAAACCGGAACCCTATAAAGCATAGCCTATATTTGTTTTTTAACCGCGAGCAACAACTTGGGGCACAGCTAGCATAATATTATGATAATATTTCTAATTAAACATTAACAGCATCAAATATGAGGTAATGTTTATAATCAAAATAACCTTTTGTACTTGAATACTACAGTCTACGTCAACTGCGAATAAAAATAGCATTCTACTAAAGTGTTGCATAGAGAAATTATGTCATTAAATTTGTATCAATGTCACAGACTAATATAAGTACTCTCTTTTTATATACAGATGAATAGGGCCTACTGTTGTTGTGCTGTTTTATTGTTTATTTATAATAATATAATATTCTACCACATTCACACAGCGCCATCTAGTCCCAATTTAAGCAATTATATTTGCTTGTGTTATGGGTACTAAACAACTGATATACTACTTAAAATACATTTTTTTTTTTGTAAATACATACTTAATATAGATAAATTACACCCAGACACAGAACAAACCTTCATGCTCATCACACAAAGATTTGTCCTGGGTGGGAATCGAACCCACGACCTCCGGCTTAGCGGTGAGGGTCACTAACCACTAGGCCAACAGGCCAGTCTCATATTTCATGAGTTCGATTCCCACCCAGAACAAATCTTTGTGTGATGAGTATGATTGTTTGTTTTGAATTTATCTATAATATTTATTTACAACAAAAAATGTATTTAAGTAGTATATCAGTTGTTTAGTACCCACACAAGCAAATATAATTGATTAATTTGGGACTAGATGGCGGTATTATATATTGTCCCCAAAAAATGGTATATTCCTTGTAACATCACATTGAGTGAAACATAATGATTACTGTTACCGAAACAGGCTTACTGCCGTACTCAGAGACGTTACTTAACTTTAAAGTATAATAGTAAAAACGTGTAATACTTAAGTCTATACGCCTAAAGACGATTATTCAATGAAAAAATTGTGTAATGACAGATTACTGCTAATTGACGTCTCTGAGTGCGAAAGTTAATGCTTGTATTTAATGAAACAGGGTTTAGCCGTAGGAGTTAGTCTAGTAGATAAAGACATTTCGGTACTTCATCTATATCATCATATCTTTGAAAAAAAAACAGAAAAAAAATGGCCTGACCCAATGCCTCACTGCATGGGCCTCGCCTAATTTCATAAATTACCTACATTTTTAATTTAAGTACTTACAGGTGAATTATTATTTACTAATAAACAATTGTAATCAATAATATGCGTCTTTATGTTGTTGAAATCAATCAGTCATTAAAGGGACTAATATTATCATTTGCACTACACTACAATCCATTGTTTACTTTTCTCTATTTATAATTATCCTACTAATATTATTAATGCGAAAGTTTGTGAGGATGTTTGGATGTTTTTTACTCTTAAACGAAATAACCACCGAGTAGATTTAAATGAAACTTGGCAGTAATGTACCTTATACATCAAAATAACACATAGGCTATATTTTATAAAGTTAACATGTAAATTGTTTAAACTATAAGAAAGCATGTCAAGTAAGTAGGAAAAAATATGCCATTTTACAGCTATTTCCACTGACTGATTCACGATGACAATGTGTTGAGGAATTGTTATTCATAAATAGGTCAAAAAGAAGTCCACGATATTTCTAGCTCCTATTTGAAAGCCGATATAGAAAGAATGATGAACCATAAATGAATTTAAATAATATTTCTGGTTCTTAAACTAAATCATAACGATAAAAGTAAATACCTTTGTCATTTATTATAGATCAATTTTGTCATTTACACTAAGTTATTACGATGAATAGTTTAAAAGTTATTATGATAATAATTTCTGTAAGATGAAATGTTTATAATCCAAAATTTCATATCTTATGTCTGCCGCTTTTTTTTATAACACGACGATGGCAAACAGACATACGGTCCGCCTGATGGTAAGCGGCTACCGCAGCCTATGGGCGCCTGCAACACCAGGGGCATCACGAGCGCGTTGCCGACCCTTAAGAAACCTATTCACTTCTTTTTTGAAGAACCCCATACTGTAGTGCCTTGGGAAAACCTCGTTAGGGAGTTCATTCCACAACCTGATGGTTCTTGGGAGGAAATTCCTCTGGAACCGCGCGGTACGAGACCATTTCGGTTCTAAGGTGTGGGGATGTTATTTGTTTCCCGTGACCACAGTAACAAAAAAATACGGTTTTCTAGTACTTACTTGTAATCCTTACTCTGTTCATCGTAGTACTTCACTAAAAACACACCGATACCATCTTCTGTCACTCGTCTTCTATATGCAATATGAATAGAATAAATTTGCCCAGTGTTTTCTTTAAACATTTTCAACTCTTCGCTTAAATATATTTGCAATTTTCCATGAACCGTGTTGTATTCAAACGGTATTATATTACCCTCTTGAACAACTATATCTCGCAATCCATTTAGCACTTTTATTCTTTCTATTTCCAAATCTTTAGCGTCCAAGTCGATTTGTTGTACATGCGGCACATTCGCTATTACTGTTATTACAACTTCACAGTCAAAATATGATTGATCGCCGCTCACATAAGGGAATATATTTAGTTCGTACTGTAAAGGATACACTGTGTAGTTCAAACAGTCTTCTTCTAACACAATATCAAGTGCATTTGCAAACGAAAGTAAACATAAAACTGAAAACACACGGAAATTCCACTCCATTCTTTGAACTATTCTGACTTTATCATTGTTTTTACATTAAGAAAAATAGATTTTTTTATTTCTACGTGAATTTTGAATTTCCCGCCTAAGAGTGTATTAAGACGTCCAGACGCGCCGCACGTTTAAATGCTTTTAGTATTTTCTCGGCATAGACCGAAGCATGGCGTCAGAAACTAACCAGTTAGTCATGACCTACCTTGTCCCGCCTGATCCTAACACTGAGAGGGAGTAAGAAGGGGCTTTAATAAAATGTCACAGGTCAATACACACTGGTAATGCGTATAGGTATGTTTGTTTGTGCATAAAGCTTGGTTCATATGTTAATTTGGTGCGGTTTCTTTTGAACTAATACGTATTATATTTAAAAATTATCATAAAGATATCACTGGACAGATTGTAAAATATAATTATTTATTATTTTTTCCTAATTTGCTTTGATGTGGTTGTTACTATTATTGTTAACTATATATTGTTTTTAATTACAAAAAAAATGTCTTTAAGTAGTATATCAGTTGTTTAGTACCCATAACACAAGCAAATATAATTGCTTAATTTGGGACTAGATGGCGCTGTGTAAATGTGGTAGAATATTATTATTATTATTTATTATTAATTCAACAATTCTAATACTCCATACACATTTCATCGTTCACCGTTTTATTTTATTTTTTTGTTAAGTTAACCGACATAGGTACTAAGTCTTTGTCGAGTTTTGCTTTTCTTTTACCATTAGATTTTATATTTTTAATAGTTTATATTTTAAAGTAGAAGTTACACGGGGCTTCGCTCCCGTCGTGCTTTATTTGGCCACTGCTCACCTCTTATTGGCCGTAGCGTGATGTTATATAACCTTTTTCAATCTATGGGCTATTCAACACTGAAATAATTTTGTAAATCGGATCAGTACTTCCTAAGATCTAGGTCGTCCGATTTGAAATATTCAACCAAACAAGAAAACTCTACAGCTTTACTCTAAAGCTCTACATTTTAATATTAAAAAACAATATATAATACAATAAATAAGTATAGATTATGATTAGAAAGACGCTTTGACTTGAGTTTATATTAGTCAATATTTAAATACTTATAAAGATAAGTTTCTAAATCATTTAGAAGGAAAATGTGTGTACATGTATGCCTCGTCTGTTGTAGTATTTAAAATACATAACTAAATACATTAACTATTATCATTTCGTTATATCGTGATATTAGTTTGACATGAATTGAGGAGTGTTCCAAAAGGGCTAATTTCAGTTAATCAGTTTTTTGAGAAACTGGTATAAACTAATAACTTATCATGTAATATTTTAACTATGTAACATTTTATGTATGTATTCTATTGTTTCTCAGTTTTTGGAAAAAAAACCCATAAACCAGAAATAAGTATTTTAACAAAATGTGTTTTTGGGTTCATTTTTCTTAGGGAAATAAGACGTTTTATCGCCGGAAACTTCGAGAATACGATGTTATATACAAAATATCCGTGTAGTGGGTGGGTAACCCGTGGGTGTCGTAAAAGGCGACTGAGGGAGTAATCTTAAGCAGACAAGAGCAATGCAAAAAAAGGAAAATTCGAAACAAACCCTATACCAACCCGTCTGGCCAGCGTGATATAGTAGGCTAAATTCCCTCCACATTCATTTTGGAGGAGACCCGTGGCTTGACGTTTATGGGTTGAAATCAATGATATTGTATGTTAAAAAAGGTAGGTTACCTACATAGCGTTCGATCTTTGGAAATGGCACACAAACGCACACATAGATATCGTAATAATGCAATGTCAAAATACCTTCGCCGTCAACGGGATATTGAGATGAAGTTTGCTAATAAGACTATTTTTAGTGTGCCACTTTTCGAGCGCTTATAACCTATCTACACCTTTTTTAACATACAATATCATTGGTTGAAATGATGATACAAAATATTGTTATATATACATATACAAAAATGAAATCTCCCAAAATCCGAAGTAAGCCCTTTTGGAAAGTCACTCCTCAATGATACCCACAGCGGACTAATATTACACCACCGTTGAATCTTACCACCAGTTTTTTTAACCGAAAAATAAATAGCTGTTTTTTCTGACCTACTTTTTAATAAATGACAAATTACAAGTTCAAACCCACATAACAATGTGCATTCATAACAATGCAGCTATAACGGGAACCCAAGGGACAATTGATATTAAGACTAGGAGCGTGGGACGCCGCAACTATCCATACTGCTCACCCACGCAATACGCAGCTTGTAAAAGTCCAATACAATAAAAAATACTTATATTGTTACCAGGAATTGCATTGTAAGTAAATATTTTGAGAAAAAGTGTTTGCTGGAATGTCATTACCAACAGTCGGATTTATTTCATAATAATAATATAATATAATATTCTACCACATTCACACAGCGCCATCTAGTCACAAAGTAAGCATTTATATTTGCTTGTGTTATGGGTACTTAGCAACTGATATTATATACTACTTAAATACTTTTTTTTTTGTAAATACAATACATAATATAGATAAATTATAACCAGACATAGAACAAACCATTATGCTCATCACACAAAGATTTGTCCTGGGTGGGGATCGAACCCACGACCTCCGGCTTAGCAGTCAGGGTCTCTAACCACTAGACCAACAGGCCAGTCAATTGTTAACTGGTAATTTGTTACTAAAGTTAGAATTTATTTGTATATTATAGATAGAATTTATTTGTATATATAGTTAAAATGTATATGTTGTAATTTGCTATCAACAAATATAGATTTGTCACTAATCTGCAATACCCAAAAATATATTTATCATCAAGTATATTGTGAAAACGGCCTCTAAGCACAGATTAGATAATAGTTACTACCTCTAAGTATCAATCACCATATTATTATTATTGCAAATAAAAATAATATGTACCTTAAAAACTTTTAAAGCGAATGATCGGTAATAAATTCAATTTTTAAGTAAACTTCTTTACCCACATGCATTGTTTGGTGACAGTTCTATTATTTCGGAATCCAATACAATTATTTGATGATTGATAAAATTATACTTATAATAACAGATTTTATAACTTTGTGAGTTTTAATTCTTGTAAATTTAGATTTTTTATTCTGATTGTGCAAATAAACTGACGTACTTATGGGGTATTTTAGCTTTAGTTTTAACATAAGACATAACATAACAAGAATAAAGTTGTATACTGTTTCATCCGTTGATTTCGTCCGTTTCATCTGGTGATTGAAGCATCGGAGTCCCAATTATCTTTCTGATCCCCATATTTTTTTAAAAGGTTAAAAAAAAATTTAGTTATTTTTATATGAAGGATATTTTTTCCCCCATATTATTATTTCCCTCTTTCTCTTAGGTAGGCAGCGGTTTGTTTGTGGTTTTTTCTTCGGAATCAATCTTAAAAGAACACAGCCATGTCCTTGTCCATGGATGGTGTTTACCACATGCTCATCTGCCACATCGGGAAATAAAAATGAAACAGTTTCCCTAGCAGTTACCGCAAGTAATTTCTTTGAATTCCTCGACGCAATAAATTCAATTACATACCAAGAGATACCTAGTATATATTATGATATTCATTTCAATGATAAACATGCCCGCTATTTTATAGAGGAACGAATGCTTCCCATATTTGTTCCTTTTGTTCATCTTTATTATTGACTTGAATATAAACTGTTAAATTAAATTTACAAAAAAAACATTTATGACATCAAATAGTTCAAATTAACACTTAAACGGTAAAGGTATTGTAAAAGTTCACACAATAGTAAATTATTTGTATTTTTTTTGGTTTGTTTGTGTCTGTTTTTACAAATAATAATAAATAATAATAATATCGTATATTCTATAGAATAGAATGTAATCAATTTAAATATTTACAATTACCTGTATCATGACAACATTTTGTTTGCGACGTGTTACTTGTTATCGTATATTGAACATATCAGAAACGTGCCGTGTTAGACGAGAAAATATTAATAATAAATAAATAATCCTTAATAGCATAGGAAGGAAGGAAAACATTGTGCGGAAACCCACATACTCTAGAAGAAATTCTATGGGTATGTCTGATTTACCAACCTGCACTAGGCCAGCGTGTGTGTATTATGGCCTAAACCCTCTCAGCTCTCTAGATAGAGGAGAGGAGACCCGAGCCCAGCAGTGGGACATTAATGGGTTGCTGATGATGTTGATGATGATGAGCATAGGACTTGTTCCTTATCATAAGCGTTGTCTTCTAAAAGATGCAATAGAAGTCTAAAATTTTCACAAGGATAGCAACATAAATATAGAGATAGGATGACATCTTCCGACCGTTTTCACATAACAAGGATTAGAGAAAGAATTAGGGAGGGCCACGAAGGGCTTCGCTCCCGTTGTTATTTATTTAGCTATTGCTCAGCTCCTATTAGCCGTAGCGTTTTGTGATATAACCTATAACCTGCCTCGATAAATGGTCTATCTAACATTAAAATAATTTTTCAAAACGGACCAGTATTTCCTGAGATCCTAGCGTTCAACCAAACAAACAAACAAACCCTTTAGCTTTATAATATTAAATATACAAGTATAGATAATAATAAATCATCAGCAACCCATTAATGTCCCACTGCTGGGCTCGGGTCTCCTCTCCTCTAACTAGAGAGCTGAGAGGGTTTAGGCCATAATCCACACACGCTGGCCTAGTGCGGGTTGGTGGATCAGACATACCCATAGAATTTCTTCTAGAGTATGTGGGTTTCCTCACGATGTTTTCCTTCACCGTTAGCAGATGGTAAGTCACATGACTAGTATATATAAATTTCACAAAGTGAAATCTAAATTGGTACTGCTGGTCGGAATCGAACTCGGACCGCGTGTTTAACACGCCGGTCTCTTATCCATTCAGCCACCATCGCTTTTCTAGATATATCTATCTATTCTAGATAATAATATAATCAAAAATAATCAAATGACCGCTACTGAAGAACCCGTCGTAACCTATATTAACAACCGTATCTATAGTAACAATCAATTATAACCGATTAAAAATTTTAAAATTCATCTTATCCAAACAATACGTTCTCTGCAATACATTAACTCAAAACGTCAATATGTTTTCGAAATTTTCATTTCCTTATTGGCCTTACGCCAAGTGTATGCAATTGATTGGAGACTTGCTCAGCCGAATTCGAATTGATTTGACGGATTGCTTCGTATTTAGGTCGAATCATATCTAATGGACTTCTTTTAAAATATGAATTTTAAATAAATAAAGACTCAGCTGTGTAAACAAAAAACATAATATACATAATCTTATACAAATATTATAAACCTGAAGAGTTTGTTTGTTTGTTAATCTCAGGAACTACTAAACCGAACTACACAACTATTTTAGTGTTGAATAGCCCATTTATTGAGTAAGGCCATAGGCTGTATTACATCACGCTACAACCAATAGGGGCAGAGTATTCAGCTCCTTGACAACATGGACATAGTGAGAAGACTAAGAAGACTAAAACTTTGAGTTAGTGTAGTGTGATAGTGCAATATATTTATAGTGTATCGAGTGTTACATATATTTAATAAAAAACACAAGAACGATGTGACAGAAAAAGTGTTATTGGACACATTCTTGGAATACTCTATGTAGCAGTTTAAGTTATAAGTAAATTACTTATTAGTCTATAATTTAAGGCTAGATTGTTATATTTTTGATGTACTGTTAAAATAGTACGTCATAAAAAAAGAAACCCTCTTAGCTCTCTAGGTATAGGATAAAAGATCCAACCCCAGCAATGACATTAATAATAATTGGTTGTCGATGATGATGAGGAAGAACAAATAGGAGACGTATTAATAGTTATACCTGCTAGTTGCGAGTTTTAAATAATTGTGTGGTTCTTAGTTCAGTATCACTTATCCACAATATTATTTCCACAGTTTCTAGAATAGTCTATAGTCATTAGCAAATTCTAGTTGACATAGGGCCGTCAACATTGTCCCACCATAATGTGTGGGCCCATTGAGTGTAGTGTTTGATAAACACTCATTTGGGTCACCGAAGCCTCAATTAAGGGCGGTAGGTACAAAAGGTTAGTCTTGTGTTTACGTTTCGACGTGGGTCCGGGTTAATGAAGCTTTGCCAAAAAATATTAGTTTTTTTAGCGCCTTACGTTTTTAGAATAGTTAAAAGTAGTATCACATTTTATTTCTATAAAGAAGTATGTAGGGACGCATGACATCTATTAGTTAGCTTAAGGAGCTCTGCATTGACTTATAAAAAATCCAAGACGTACTCTTAGCAATCAAAAAATGGCGCTCAAAATGGAGCCCAAAGTCAGTGCAAATGTCACACAATTTATTGTTTCACTGTCGTGAGGATTGAACGTCAAAAAGCTTTATTTCTTTATATATGTATTTTCGGCATTTGTTTACCGTGGGGTGGGGGCCTGGTGATCTGAAACACAGGTATTTTTTACCTAACTCAGACACCAGCTCCTCACATACCATAGACCAAATTTAATTTATAGATTATTAGATATAATCACCATTGTAATATTTTAAGTCTGTTATTGTGAGGAGGAAATAAACATTATTATTATTTATTACTTTATAAGTAGATAATGTTTTTTTAAAGCAATTGTGTATTTAATACACATTACAATTCTAATGTGTATTCAAGACACATTACAATTAATTGCTTTTAAAAAAAGGACTGACTTGACAAAAACTAATTTCTAAAAATGGACATGTCGACAATATATCGGTGACAGTCTCGAGCGTGACTTTTGTGTGATTGTGCATCTAGGCGGGAGACGCCGAATTTTTCACATATTTTTGTAATTAAGTCCCTAGTAATAGGGAATAAGTATTTATGGTCTTTTGCTGGACAAAATTACAGACCTGATATATGACTTGCAATAAAATTCATACCCATGAGCCGACTCGTAATCTCAATGATGGTCGATTTTGATTTCGCTGTACAAATGTTTGATATATATAAGTGCGCGTAAATTGACAATAATATTGAATTAATATTGAACATGCAAAAATTGTTTTGCGCAATCATACTATACCGCTTACTAATGTTTTGAGGTACTTAATTGATTAGATGTTTATTTATTTCAAAAATGTCACATTTTTCAAAATATTAAATCGTAGGTATTAGAAAAATCAAGGTATGTAAATGACTTGGATTACAACCACAGACTCTTTGAAGTACTTTTATTTATGCAATGAAAAGGTTAAATAAATAGAAGAGATTAATGTTAAAATTAATGACGTAAACTAATATCTAATAAAGAAAATCGCTAAACTTAATATAATCATAAAAATGGACGGCACTGATACATGGCTGTTGCTTCTAATAGTTTCAACGATAAATTCTTTATGCTCATCAGCCCAAGTTTTTGATGTTATTGCTTGTTCTAATGCGGCTCTTCCAGCATTTTTTGCACTTTCTGTGCATAGTGTACACTCCACAAGGAAAGTTTCAAACTGAAAGAAAATATAATTTTTGACAACGTTAGAACATTCATTCACAGGGTATTGTAAGAAACGATTGGAGAAACAAATTAGAATAGAAGTGTGAATGAAAAATGCGAAGTTAAGTCTGCATCATCTTGATATGATAACGGTAGGCTAATATCCTTATGTTTTATGGATAGACCCGTGACTAGCAGTAGAACGTAAATTGTTGATGACATAACTACTAATTTTATTATTTTCAATATGAAATGAATGATATTGATTTTGAATTATGTCTGAAGGAAAGATTTGAATTTTTACTGTTCTTTTTTTGAAGAAACTAGTTTTGATAGGTTTTTATGATGTTGAGTTTGAAGATATCAAATATACTTACTTCACTGAAATCAATTTCAGTTTTTAAAGATGATCCAATTAAGCTGATTGGTGAATCCATAGAAGGATAGCTGAAAATTAATAATTTATTTAAAACATGTATTGACAACCTGACAAAGTCAACGAGACGCGATATGTGTTGTGGGCGTGTCGCCAAATAAATATCTTTATGCTTTTCTCTGACAAATAATGAAAAAAAGACGGGCAATCAGGCCCGTTCTCGAAATCTCGACATTCAATAGATCGATTTTGAAACCATGTTTTCAAACATTTGACAATGAAAATGAAATCGACCAATCGGGCGTCGTTTTATATTTTAAAACATTTTTAATTACTTACATGGTTGTCCATATAGCAAAATCATTTTTTAAACTTTCCAAGACGATGGGTAAGTTGGTGTAATTACTTAATACACTTCTTAGTGGCAAATTTACATCTTGCGACTTAATTGGAGTGTTCTCCACTGTTGCTTGAACGAGATAACTGCAAATTATAGAAAAGGTGTTAGCTCTTGCACAGCTTACTAGCGACATTACGATTGATTCTGTAACTAATAATGACAGTAGTGATAGTTTTTGTGAGTGATATAATTATTCATCATCATTATTCTCCATAGGATGTCTACTGTTCTACATAAGTTGCCCCAAGAGACTACCAGTACTGTAATTCACAATTATATTTTCAGAAATGGAATTTTATCATATTTAAACAAACCTTCTTATTTTTTCAGGATCTGAAGTATGACCTAACGCATCTCCAATAACTGTGACTTCAGTAGGCACAGCAGTAGTCATTATACGGCTCCACAAGAAATCATAATCTTCTCCAGTGCCGTGGCGCAATCCTGTCTCATAGACTACTGGACGTAAACTTGCAGGTATTCTGAAATGTGGACAATAAAAATTAACTGGCAAACATATCATGAACATTAATAGGTATCCTAAATTTTAATAAATATATGAAAAATATCATAATTTCTAGAGGCATCTAGAGGCATGATTTTTTTTATTAAAGTTGCATCCATGCCAGCATAATTAAACTAAAGAGATATGCGTAAAATCAGGAAAAGCACACATAATGTATGCCTCAAATTTAGACATTTCCTTAACTCATCCTTGTGGACTAAAATGTAGTCCATTTTAGTCCAAAAGGATGAGTTATGAAATTAACAAATTTAGTAAAAATTACAATTTTGTGACTTTTACTTACTCAGTGCCATTTACTCTTAATGCCCTGAACTGTGCAACCGCACTCTCTACACAACCAGCATGTTTCAATCTACAAGCGAACAACAAAATCTCCTGGCGAGTCCTCAAATCTTCGAAACGATCATTACTTCTCTCAGTATAACCGAATCTTTCTACTCCAAAACTTAATAATTCTAGGAAGTACTCCTGTGAAAAACGGTTTGGTTACATTTGCATTATGGATGAAAAAAAATTACGAAACGAAAATTAATTTAAGCATTAAAATATATAAGGCCTCGTTTTTAAGTTTTCAGAATGATAGTGAAATAAGATGTTTAACAAATTTCGTGTGGTAAATAAATTATTTTCTATTTTGTTGATGTATTTTTTTTTTAATCGTGTAACATAACACAGCATCACGCCTTTTTCCCCAAGGGGTAGGTAGAGGAGATTCACACCCACATTTCGCCAGCTGTTTGGTCCCATGAAATAGGGGGCGAGCCTATTGTCATCAACCGGGAACATTGGTTTAACTCCGGGAAAATCTTAATACTGGAATTTCATGATAGAAAAACCCAATATAATTTTCACCCGACTCGGGAATCGAACCCGGGACCTCTTGCACAGCACTTCCCGCTGCGCCACCGAGGCAGTCTCTCTCTAGTCTAGTCCCATTTTGTTTTAAAGATTAAGTAGCCTATCTAGTATGTGATAATCACGCTTTATAGGCGTTGGCAATATTAGGGGCACAGCCAAGCTTTTAAAGTGGACAGCAGCACTAATTAAAACTTACATCAATTGTAGGTAGAGCATCAGGATGTCCCACGTAAGTGTCCCTTAGTTTGTTAAAGCCATTCAAAGCAGCCACCCAAACGGAATACTCTGTCTCTTCAGATAGAAATTTTAATACGTCATGGAGAATCGTGAAATCAGCTTGATCAGCGTACAGGAAAGCGAAGAGGTCATTTATAATCTAGAACAACAAGACACAGCAAGATTTATAGATACATTTGGTAAATTACGTAATAATATGTAATTAAATATTTATGGAAATTTAAATCAGTTCTGTCAAAAGATTCTATGCATCATTATCATGATCATCAGTTAGTAGATATCCACACTTGCAGTATATTTTAATGTAACGATCATTACCTTAGCGCGATTCAAATAATGTATTGTTTTGTGATCACTTCCTTTCAAAGCTTCAGAAATCAGTTTCCAAGATTGTTCATCATAATTCACTCTGTAAAATCCTGTAATTATTGAACAGACATTAATGATACTTACACACTACATGTTGATCTAGATGTAGTGAAAAGTCAACCAAATTCAAATGTTTGGGTCAAAAAAGTCAGATCTACAGTAAACGTATCAGCATTCAGCAATGTCAGATGAAAGTTTTATTCGATTCGTACTACAAGCATTCGGTCCAAAATGATCTTGAAGACCGCTACAGAAAGTATTGAAAAAAATACAAGAAAAACAATTTTATGATTACTAAGCATTAATAATTCAATATATAGTTTCCATTGATAACCCCTGACTTCACAATAGTTTAGTTTCATTTAGCATCAAGAAGTGTTTAGAAGATTACCTGATTCTTGCAGGTTAAAAATGGCCCAGCTAGGTTTGTCACCAATGTTAGGTATCGCAAATTTGTGTGTTTCAGTATCCATAATGAATGCTGGCTTAGTATGTTCAAAATCTGGAGTCGTTTCTTCATAATTTCCTAAAGTGTAACTAATAGGAATTTTATAGATTTCATCGGATGAATATGTTTTATTAATGTAAAATCGTTTCTGAAATCAAAAGTTATATACATTATAAATATTATATATATTAAAAAAAATTGTTAATATCTAAACAGAAAAATATTATAGAGATTTTTTTATCAACTAACTAAAACAAAAAAAAAATTAAATTATCGTATTTGAGCTTATTTCATGTATTACTGACCCACAGAATAATGACAATAAAAAATACCTGAGTCAGAGTTACAGTTTCTGCTTCATAATCAATGTCTACATTTAATACAGGATGACCAGGTTGATTAATCCAAGACTTCATCACATCAACTATATTTGTATTGTCATACAAATCAAAAGCGTTGTATATAGCCACACTTTCATTCAAAGCAGCGTACACTAGTTCTGGGTAACCCGCAGCAAAAGAACTGTGAAGAAAGATTGATACTTGATTTAAGCATAAAATATACACTCAATCTTAAAAAACACCTTGTGATTATTTTTTATGCCACAACTGTGGCAAGAAAGCGTACTGCACTCCTGATCGTAAGTGGTAACCATAAGAGCATGGGCGCCTACAACACCAGGGGAATAACGGCCAGAAAGTCCCAATTCAAAAATCAAATACATTGTTTTTTTATAAATTAATATGTAGAGTCAGCAACAAAAGTAAACAGATCCATAATTTCAAAAAAATACTTACT
The DNA here is from genome assembly GCA_905147015.1 of Laspeyria flexula. Classification (NCBI taxonomy): domain Eukaryota; kingdom Metazoa; phylum Arthropoda; class Insecta; order Lepidoptera; family Erebidae; genus Laspeyria; species Laspeyria flexula. Next base: position 14,554,675 of record LR989958.1, on the reverse strand, counting down.
TATTTTTCAAATACGTCTGAAGGCCGAATTGGAACGCCTCATCTTCTATCAAATGATGGATCATTCTGACAATAGAACCACCTTTTTGATAAGAGATTTTTCCAAAGTGAGCATCGATCTCAGCAGGGGAGTTAACGTTAATGTTACTGATAGGTACTGTGGACGGTGAATCGTCATGTACATATGCGTCATACATTGTTCCAATTACCATTTGATTACCGGCACCTAATTCGGGTTCAACCTGAAAACGAAATTATAAAAAAATATTTATTAATAAGATTAGCAGGGAAAATTTCCACTCCTTTAAGTTAAGTATATAAATGAGCAAAGTTTTGTACAATTTAAATTTAAATGGCAGACAAGAAGTGCAGAAATCTAAACTTATTGGCAAATTTTGTAAAGAAATTAGTCAGAAACGACTTCGATATTTGGTCATAGCTTCAGTCAGTAAGAAATAGCTTAAGCTAATTATACTAATCTATTCTTATTTGTGGACCTGCGTTCCCGCGTAAGTCCCAAAAGGACCGGGTATACTTCTCATCTTACAGAAAAGAATACCCGTGGTCAGAAGACGTAACTAATATTGTACATACATCTTCTTATCGTGTGGGCTTGGGGAAGACCCTAGTGTTAGAATTTATCAAGTCATATTAAGTACATAATATATTATGTAATGAAATATAAATGTTAATATTGTACATACATGAAAGAAATATATTAAAACACTTACCAATTCTGTAGTATAATCCTGGAAATAGTTACCGAAAGCTTCATTCAACCAGGTGTCACTCCACCAGTGACAGGTAACGAGATTACCAAACCACAAATGAGCATTCTCGTGAGCTACAACCTGAGCAATCCGATACTTGAAGAGAGGTCCTGAATGTACTGGATCGAATAACATTAAGGCTTCCCTAAAAAGGGTTTAAAAATAGATCAAACAGTGACAACAGAAAATGTTGTCAACAAAAAAGACACGAACTATATTATAAAAGAAGAAGTTGTTATTTCTTATATTATTATACTTGGGCAAAATAATATGCTCATGATCATAAATATCATCTTGTACATAAAGATAAAAGAAATACAAAAACTTCTTTGGAATATATAAATAATAATTTGGATCATCATCACCATCACATATCACATCAGCCAAACGGCATCCACTGCAAGATATATTTATCATAATTTTGATATATTTTTTACTTTATTTCATAAACGGGTTATAACTTATAATTAAATGAAAAAATATCGAATAGATATTATAAAACCTTACCTGTATTTAACAAGTCCCCAATTTTCCATAGCACCAACCCTAAAATCTGGTATGGAAACATAATCCAGCTTCAAATATGGATTTGTAGAATAATAGTCGATATCGTAGTAAGCGCTAAGCACATTGAGTGTTGTCATTCCAAACTCAAAAGAAAATTGAGTCTGATTTTTAGCATCAGGTCTTGTGAAGACGCCAAACTCTTCACTGCCATTTACACTGAATTGTGCTAATTCTTTGTCTGAGAACAAGATAGCCACGCAGTAGGTAGGCATAATAGGACTAGGATAGAACGTTTCTCGAATATAGCCATTACCCCTGAAATTTGAAAAAAGTTTAAGTCACCATTTCAAAGTAAAGTTGCTATACTGAAGGTGTCAAATATAATATATAATTATGTACTTACAAGTCTACAAATGCCTGCATTTTAGTATTTGCAAACGATTTCTTGAAATAAGAAGGTCTATCCAGAGTGATCCTGAATACCGCTTTCAGTGATGGTTCATCGAAACAGGGGAATACCTTCCTTGCATGCGTTGCTTCCAACTGAGTAGCACCTACCCATCTGAAAGTAGGTTATTTTTATATAATATCAACAACAACTTCTCTTCTTTATAGAACGTAAGCAATTAACGTTAGCATTGTTGTCATCTTAGCTAAGTATTTATTTTTACATAAGTTTATTTCGCATTGCTATTTTCATGCTACCATTGCCCATGACTATTGTAGAAGCCGACTAAGGCGATTTCAGACGAGTGCAGTGTCGAAAAGTGCATTGAAAAAAATAATTTCCTACGTTTTTGAACTTTAATTTAAATAATGTCACTTTGTTTTTCATTAGTCAAGTACATTACAGTCATGCAAACTTGAGCCATATCAATAACGATAACAATTAGATTTAAAGAATTGAGTGCAAAATTAAATTATTTTTATTTCATCGATAAATCTTGACGTAAGAAGCTAGAGATTTATCACTGGCATATATTGGCATACTTAATATCCACACGTTTTGACAAAATGTTTAGTTATCGCCTGTTATCTCTGTTTATCACCCACAGACAGTTAGTATTATCATAAAAGATTTTTATACATCTATAAAACATAAAAAATAATGAAAAATTGAACAGTTATTTAAAATTACAGATTTTTATGAAATTTTACAGTCTAATGGATTTTTCATCGGAATGGCGTAATTGCATTGATAAAAAAGAATTCCAATATTGTTTTCCTGTGGGTCATGCGAGGGAACTCGTCAGTAGTATTAAGTAAAAAAATAATCAGGTTAAGTATATGGAAATATAAGAAAATTAAAGGTGACCTTGATGGAAGTTAATAAAAATTATGCGTTGCGACCAAAATAAAACAATAATTATACTATAAAACGGCTTTTCATGATTAAGCTAAGAAACGTAAAGCAAACGAAAGAGGTTTTGTTTCAATAAGAGTATTTGAACCACTATAATCTCTGCCTGCCCTAGTCGACGATAAGCGTGATGATACAAAAATGTACGTATGTAATCTATTTGGAAAAAATTACAATGTAAAATTTAAATAATTCTAGGAAGCATAATAAAGGAGACATAATTTAAGGGTATATCACCATTTGCGTATTATTTTAATTAATCAAAATTCATTATCAATTTAATATGCATGGATAAAGTTAATTAGCTATGAGCTATAATCAAGCAATGTAATAGTTATACTATCTAATAGATCAATTCAGAAAGTTTAATCAGATATTGTTTTTATTCAAAGATAAAAGATATTCCTTAATTTTTCAGTATTTCAACTTCAATTGGAATATTTATAAAACATATTTGAAACTATAGAATCAAACGAAACATTGAATTTTATTTTCTGGTGGGCTTACTGTAGGTCCAAGAATGTATCTAAAACTTCTGAATATAATTAACAAAACTAAAATAATAAATAACATAATTTAAGCATGATTTAAATTTAAAAAATACTTTATACTCACTTTCTTACTCCATTATCTAAATAAAAACTTCTGTAGAATCCAACCAAGTCATTTCTTATAGGCCCTTCATATGTAATTTTAAGTGAATACAGATTTCCAGTTGAAAGATTTGCAGCTAAATTAATGTACGCAAATTCATAAAAAGTGTCGAATTCTAAAGGATTTTCTTCTGAAAGTCCTATAACAGCATTTTGGTTGCTTAAATTTGTAACGGTTATATCTGCAGTAGTGAAATTCAAATCTCTTGAATGTAGTTTGATTTGATTTGTAGAAGCAGTTGTAGTAAATGTGATAGTAGCTTCTCCATCAAAAGTGAAGGCTTTTTCATCACCAGAGTCAAAGGTTGGTGTTATAAGGATGTCGTATGCTGATGGTACAATAGGAGTATTAAGTCGATAGTTTGTATCTGATGTATACACTATGTTTGATAGTATACATAATACGCCTAAAATCAAAAGACGTCGATACATGGCTGAAAAAAAAAGATATTATGCAATTATTCTATCTGTAAGAAATCTTATATAAGTAGCTGATAAGGTTAAATTTGACAACTGAGATAAATATTTATCTTATAGGCATCTTAAGAATAAAAGTGATTCATTAAATAAGAGTATGTTACTAAGCTCAAAACTGGAGAACTGCTGGACCAAGCCGGTATTTATTGTCGGAAGAAGTTTGTTAAGCGCAGATAAATTCATTAAAAGTTTTTGTGGTCATCGGAATCTAATTCCACATGGGTGGAGTAAAAATTATTTGTATAGCATCTATAGTTCTATACGCAGAACGAATTGGATGAAGAATGTTTCTAAACAAATCTTTGTCAAAACGTTGTCAAATTATTATTAATTTAACATTTAATTTATATTAGGTATCTCTTATACTCTCTACATATCTGTGTCCTTTAAAAAATTGTTTAAAAAAAATAACATTAGGTATGTTTGTGTGTGTATTTTGTATATATTTGTCTAAAGTAATTTATGGAAACTGTTTGGATTAAGTTAATTTTAAGTGTCATCCCTGTACTGTATTTGTTTGTTTCCCAAATAAAATAAAATAAAAATATTTGCTTATGCCGACATCAGTGGCATAAAGCTATAACTTTCATCATGATCATCAACATCTCAGGCTAGTGCAGTCCACTGCTAGACATAGGCCACTCCTAACATGCGCCATAGCACTCGATCCTCCGCCTTCCGCATCCTGTCAGACCCGGCGACCTTTTCCAGATCGTTGGTCCTCCGAACTGGAGGGTTATAACTTTCACAATCATTATTTTGTTGCCGAAGCTCGAATGAAAAGTGATGTGAATAAAATGTTTTCAGTAGGTACCAATCAAATACTACACAATGTTTTAACATCTCTATATCGGTATTTTATATTATTTATTTGACACAATACATGATAAGACAATCCCCAGATTTAAGTACTACGATAATATATTATATTATAAATGACATAATATTGGCAATAAATTGTATATGAATGTCCTTTTATTAAACTGATAGTTAGCAAGTCTCTAATGTTGTTTTGTTTTCTGAACGAATACAATATTTAATCAGTTATTGGGGAAATAAATAGTTGATTTGAAATTAAAAGATGTTTCTTTGTTGTTTAAAGAAAGTGCGAAATGTTTTATTTTTGGGTTTAGTTAAAGCCAAAAACAAAACATTTCGCAGTTAAAAAGATTGTGGTATTTTAATTTAAAAATACTTCTTAGTCCATTGATCAATATGAAATGAACTACTTGTTTAGTGCTATAAATCCGTAGAATAATTTCATCATTCCAACCCAAAAACGTCCCACTGCTGGGCACGGGTCTTCAACGACAATGAATGTGGAGGGAATTTAGCCTACTATGCCCGTGCCCAGCAGTGGGACGTTTATGGGTTGAAATGATGATTTATCAAAATATTCCATTTATTTGTAAAGATTCGCCTTGAGTGTATTCAATTTTATTTAAAGCAATATATTTTTACTTCATAGAAATTATAGTTTTTAAAATTGTCATGGTCATTTAACTTAATAATATTAGAATGTTCGGGATATTTATCATGTCCTTTATTTGCTTTAAAGAATACATAATGTCACTACTCCTTCTCAACCCCTGGGGGTCGTAAAAGGCGAAACAAACCCTATACCAACCCGTCTGGCCAGCGTGGTATAGTAGGCTAAATTCCCTCCACATTCTTTGGAGGAGACCCTTGCCCAGCAGTGGGATGTTTATGGGTTGAAATGATGATGATGATGAAATGATTATTTGCTTTGAAGCGCCAAAATATCGGAACCTCAAAACAAATAAAGGACATGGTAAATATCCCGAACATTATAATATTCATAGTCAATATCCAAAATTTAAGAAACAAAGCTAAAAAGTACTTACTTTAAGCTGAATCGAACCTTTGATGTTCACTACCACTTATTGCCACCGAAACCACCAAAACACTACTGGTATTAATAGTATTGTACAATCGATATGTCATCGATTGTGTTCCGTTATCACTGATGACTTTGCGATTAAATAAAATTGTATCTTATAGTCATACATTTATCTCAACTCTAGCTACCGCAGCTTTTAACTCATGAGCCCTGATTATGAACAATTGGAAAGTTTTCAGCCGGAAAATAAATAGTTAAAAATACTTATTGTTACACAATAGATAGTTATAAAAACAAAAAGTTTGAAAAACTATAAAAACGACTACTTAAAAAAGGGATATAAAAAGAACGAAACAAGAAAGTGTATAATTCAGGTAGAAATCCAGAAATGCATATGTACAAAAATAGCCAAGGTAGAGCCGTGGTCGCACCCACTGTATACACCCCTCCTTTTCGTCCCATTAGAAGAATAATGTTTTATCTTCACATAAAACAAAAATGAAATTATTAAAAATTCGGCATTAAAAACCGTAAACTATCGATTGATAAATTTTTATTTTATTCTTTAGTCAGTATTTTACAAAATACATTGATGAATTGATAGTTTACGGTTTTTAATACCAAATTAATAATAATTTCATTTTTGTTTTATCTGAAGATAAGACATTATTCTTCTAATGGGACGTTTTGGCTTCGCCGTAGTCGGGTATAAAATCAGTTTTTAATTTCCTATACGTAACTTATTTTCTACCAATAAATAACTTAAAACGTACATAAATAAACTTCGATCTATGATTCGAAAAAGTATACGATGCCGGAACATTCCGACGGCTCAAATCAAGATTTCCTAAAAAAAGACTTGTTTTAGTAGATACTTACTTTATGAAACCTAACAAACAAAAAATTTACTCTATTAGATATATTATGTACCTACTAAGAATCAATAAATCTAAAAAATGGATCAATAAAAAATAATGCTACTAATTAGCTTTTAACTCTATGTTATGGAAATAACATATCTATCCATACTTAACATATTTGGATTCAATATCTTGTGGAAATTTTAAAATTTGTTTCGAGTATGTAAATTAATATGAGTCAGGCCTGAGTCAATATAACAAAGGATTAATTACATTTCATAAAAAAGCGTTATCTACGAAAATGCTAGATCTATAATCGATAATAAATGTATCACAATGTATCACCAACCATGTGATGTGACTCATTCACTATGAATAATTAAAATATAATTAATGCAGTTATTTAATGGAAGACTTTCTTTACTTTTGTGATACATATTTATTTTATGTCTGTACCACGATGAAAGAGACTGGCCTCCACGACACAGGGAATCCTAGAGTAGAGACCAGTGATTTATTTGATTATATTTATGTAAAAAAAATTCTGAACAATAAAAGATTATTATTACTCACACCAGGCACTTAAGACTTGATAAATAAATTGAAGGGTTAACAAAAATATTTTTGTAAAATATTACGTGACGTTACTAGAACTGCCCTTAGATATAAAGCTATTTTTTTAAAGTATTCAGTTAATTGGGTTAAATAATACACAAAAAAGAACAGGCTAATAATTTATTGAACTAGAATTAACAAAATTGTATACCAAAATAAATACACATATTAGAGAACTATGCTTATTATTAAAGGATAAACTTTACTATAATAATAGTGGAGTGAAATCTCTTCCTAGATACTTAAACATTACTTACATTAACAATTCCATGCATTAAGATGAATATTATAACAGTTAAAGTTGATAAAACAAAATAAGGAAAAAAAGGCATCAAATTGAAGAAAGTAGTAAAAAAAAACAAGAAAGTATCAAAAATCTAAATAGGTGAACGAGAGGTACAGGGAATCAAAAACTGAACAAGTGATGTATATTTTAACCTTGATTTAATTTATGTACATAATATTGCTCTTGGACTTAAGTTCTGTATTAAATTAAATAGCTTAAGTTACAAGAACGTATAAAATAATATTATATAGTAACGCCGTATACAATCTAATATCTAAATAAGAAAAGAACAAAACTTAATACAATCAAGAAAATGGATGGCAGCGCTCTGAAGCTGTTGCTCTTAAGTGCGGATGAAATAAGTGACTCATGACTATCAGCCCAAGATTTGGTCGCCTTCGAATGTTCCAGTGAGGACCTTGCAGCAGTCTTTGCATCCTCTGTACACTGTGTGCATTCCGCAAGGAAAGTTTCAAACTGAAAAGATAAAAAAAAGTATGACGATTTCAGTCAAAGCTCCAGACTCGACGATATAGGAGAATATGACAGTCAATTTAAAATATTTATAACTAAATTTCATACTTACATTGCTAAAATCACTTTCTGTGCGCAAAACTGATGCAATCAGACTCAGGGGTGTATCCATGGTACCGTAACTGAAATACATAATATAATTAATTTAAGTCTTTAGGCACCAGTTAAGAATACAATTTTCTATTGTGTCTGTGGTCTGACGTTCAATGTGTTAGTCACTATTAACACATTGAAATTTTAATGCGACGGAATATTATTATCCTTTTCGCATGATGGTTGCAGAAGATGCGAGTTGTAATTATGCTAACTATGAAATTCTAAATCAAATTGTGTAAGTTGTCAAAAATCAGCTCATTGGTATTTTTATGTTCATTTACATCATCACAATTAAACCCAGTGCTCTAAAGGTGCAACGAAAAATTTATATAAAACAAATTAAAGCATTGGTGGCCGAATGCAATTCATTTAGCTTACTACTGCTAATAGTGAAAGATAACATCGTGAGGAAACCTACAATTCTAGACAAAAATAATTATGCAATTAAAGTAGGCAAGTACATCAATGCGTCGATTACTTACATTATGTTCCATGAACTAAAGTCATTCTGCAGCCTCTCCATGACTATTGGCAAGTTACTGTAGTTACCCAGCACACTTGTCAGTGGCACTGTCAGATCTTGTGTCCTGATGGGACTGTTCTCTTCAGTCATCGATACCAAGTAACTGCAATATTTACACAAGCAAAGTTAAAAAATAATTATCCAAATAATCTTGAAGGACGGTAAGGTATCTCGTTAATTGCAGGTTTTAAATAGTTGTCAATCATTATAGAATAACAAAAAACTGTTTTAGTGAAATGTCATAAGTTATTCCAAACTGTATTAAATACCTAGGTAAGTTAAATTTGAAAATCAGATGAAAACACATAAAACGGTTCATAGAATACAACAAAAACACTTATTTAGACACTCTTTTAAAGATTCTTTCACATACACGATTTAGAACGCTCGCTTGTAATTAAGCATGTGCATTTGGTATATGTGCACTTTGCATAAAGGATTTTAATTTAAAATATCTAATATGTAACCGCTCTTAAACTCATTACAGATATCAAGGCTAATTTTAAATCAAACCTCTTAATTTTATCTGGATCTGAAGTATGACCTAAGGCTTCTCCTATAATCCACACTTCATTCGCTACGTTGGTGGCCTTCATGCGGTTCCATAGGAATTCATAATCTGAGCCATCGCCGTACCTCAATCCAGTCGTATAAACTACCGGACGCAAACTTGGTGATACCCTGAAAATCGCGCAAAATCCTAATTAATAAATAAAGTCAAAATTTTTAAATATTAAATTAATGAAAAGGTATATCAATTTGGAAAAATAATTTTATAATAGTGGCCAAAATAATGTTATCATGCACTTTATTATTATAATAACGAGTAGGTAAATAATAAAAAATTAAAATAAATAAAAGAGTTAAAAGTTTTCTAAAAAGGAATACTTTTACAATTTGCTTAGAACTGCTAAACGAAACCCCAACCAAGTTAACAGATTTTTTTTTACAACTTAGCGAACTTTGAAATCTATAAACCAAATTAAAAACCACTTACTCAGCACCGCTTTCTTTCAGTGCTTTGAATGATGCAATTGCATGTTCTACGCAATCACTGTGGTCTAGTTTGCAAGCCATCTCTAGAATTTGTTCACGATTTCTCAAATCTTCAAAGGAGTCAGTGGTTCTTTCTTCATAGCCAAATTTGTCTATGCCGAAACTAAGTAATCTAAGCAGGTAGGCCTGTGAAAAGTTAATTATTATGATTTATATATTATGTGTGTGAATGGTTTAATTTTAAACTGCAAAAAAAGAATTAATGTCCAAGTATATAGCTTATACTTTTTTAGAATTTAGCTACCTTACATGGATAGCGTGATATAAAATATAGTAGCAATCAAAGTATTTATTTTAAAATTTGATACTTACGTCAATACTGGGCAAGGCGTTCGTATTGCCCACGTAACTGCTTCTGAGTTTGCTGAATCCCTTCAAAGCAGCAAGCCAAACCGAATACTCTGTTTCTTCGGGTAAAAATTCCAAAACGTTGTGGAGAAGTGAGAAGTCAACCACATCAGCGTATAAGAAGGAAAAGAGATCATTGATAATCTGAAAAAATATTTTAAAATTATAAAAATAAAACAAATTTAAACGGCATCATCTGTTTCATGGATAATTCTCTGTTAACAGTAATTTATGACCAGGACTGTGATCATAGTTTCTAATATAATTATATTTTAGAAATTTAGTCTTACATTTTCAATATTTTATTAAATTTGTTCGTTACCTTTGCACGATTCAAATAGTGAATGGCATTGTGGTCACTTCCTTTCAAAGCGCTGGCTATAATTTCCCAAGTATGTTCGTCATAATTCACTCTGTAAAAACCTGTGCACGGAAAACTATAATATTATTATCATTCATATATATATATTTTTAAATACATATTTTAAAAGTCAAAAGTCTAAAATGAGTAAGTAAATGTAAAAAAAATAGTTACGTAACTATAAAATTGTTTAACAGTTGATGTGATTGTTTCAATTTATTTAGCTGTGTTCGTGCTCTTTACTTTCTATAATAATTTTATTTTGAAGAATTCAAGATACTCTAAAAGAAAGGGTTAGTTTCTTCTGTAAATACAGAAATAAATACCTGTTTCTTGTATGTTGAAAATAATCCAACGGTGGTCTTGACTTACATTTGCATTAGCCAGGACATGTGTTTGGGTATCCATAATGAACGCTGGTTTTGTGTTCTCAAAATTAGGAGATAGTCCTGTTGTATAAGTAATTGGGATCTTATAGATTTCATTAGATGACTGTGAACCATTGATGTAGAATCTTTTCTGAAAGCAAAACAAACGATATATACACATGTTTTTTATCTTTTCCGTTTTTCTTACACTTTGTCATATTGTAGTAATTTAAAAACCCACAACTTATGAACTAACAGTCTATAGCACTAATATGAGTAAATAGCTCTTAATAGTATTAACAAATACCAGCGACAGCTATTTTATTTAAAAAATACCTACAGAATAAGGTAACTTCAAATGCCCTGCTGCCATTATTTTTTTGATAAGCATTATCTAGATGAAGACATTTAAGTATGTGCCACAATTCAACTATAGAATACAAAAGTGGGTCAATTTTAAAAAAAAGATTGACAAAAAATTATAACTTACTTGTGTCAAAGTCACAGTATCAGCAGTATAATCAATATTAACTTGCAATAATGGATGACCAGCCTGTGTTACCCACGAGCCCATCACACTAGCGACATTAGCATTAGGGTAACTAGTCAGGGAATTGTATCTCGATACTCCTTCATCCAAAGCAGCGTAGAGTAGTTCTGGATAGCCCGAACCGAAAGAACTGTACAAAAACTTAAATTAAAAACCAAACTACGAAAAATAAAACATATAAATACAAAAGAAAGTACTAACTTGTTAGTCAGGTAGGTATGAAGGCCATATCTGAAAGCATCATCTTGTATCAAGTGATGAATCATTCTGATGATAGAACCAGCTTTTTGATAAGTGATTCTACCAAAGTGGCCACTGATTTCAGCAGGTGAGTTTACGTTGTTATTATTGATGGGTGCCGAGGAAAGGGTATCGTCTGCATCGTAAGCAGTGTAGACTGAACTGGTTACTAGGAGATTAGCTGAGCCTAGTTCAGGTTCGATCTGTAGACAGAGTTTTAAATTAGTTTAATATTTATCAATGGTTGCGTTTCCACCAGAAATGTATATTTTTATATTTATTTGATTGGTTTGATAAAAATGATATACAAGGACAAAAGCAACAAAAATAATCTTTAATCCATCATCGTTCTCAAGAGACTGTAAGAGAAAGAAACAAAAAGTATTACTTACGAAATCCGTGATGTAATCTTGGAAATAATTAGCAAATCCTTCATTCAACCAGGCGTTACTCCACCAATGACAGGTAACAAGATTGCCAAACCACATATGAGTAGTTTCATGAGCAAGTATCTGTGCAATTCTATACCTGAAGTAAGGTCCTGATGTCGCTGGGTCGTATAACAACAGGGCTTCCCTAAAATTAAAAAAAAATTATAAAAAATGCAGCAATAAAATAACGTGATATGTATCTCGTCACACAGTAAACAATTACAATAGGCATGTCTTCTAGAAAAGTATAAACAAAGAAATATGAATTAAACGCAAAAAAAAATCTATCTTACCTGTATTTTATAAGCCCCCAATTCTCCATAGCACCTGCTCTAAAATCTGGAATAGCAACATGATCTAACTTCAAGTATTCATTTGTAGAATAATAATCAATATCGTAGTAGGAGCCGAGTTGATTGACGACTTTTAATCCAAACTCATATGGGTATGCCGACTGGTTTTTAGCTTCAGGTCTAGCATAAATTCCAAATTCTTTAGTTCCGTCTATATTGTACTGAGCTGCTTCGTATTCCGAGACCAAGAAAGCAACTAAGTATGTAGACATCTTTGGAGTAGGGTAGAAAGTTTCTCTAACATAACCATTGCCCCTGAAAATGTGAAAACATAGTTGGATGAGAAAATATTGGCCTTTTGGCAAATTAATTTGTTACTTGTCTTATCTTCCAAGTAAATTAATTGGTTATGATTTTTCATGATAACAGTCATTTTCACTGCTTTTAAAAAGAGATTTTTTTAATTACAAGTACATTTATAATCGCTTTTTAATTTTCAAATATCCTACGTGTTTTACAAAACAAAATTATTAGGTGTTTATTTTTTAAACTTACAATTCTATTGCTGTCTGCATTTTTGTATTTGACAGAGATTTCATATAGCTAGAAGGCCGATCAATATGAATCGTGAATACTGCCTTCAATCCGGGTTCGTCAAAACACGGGAATGCCTTTCTCGCATGTGTTGGTTCCATTTGAGTAGCACCTAACCATCTGGAAATAAAACGATTTTCGATTGTATTACACGCGGTAACAATCTATTTGTAATAGTTAACAAGAGAATATGTACACGTAAACCTATGCCCCTTATTACAAAATTCGGACTAAGCATTAAACCAGGTTTAAATTGACAAATTTGACACTAAAATAATGGCTTATGTCAATTTAAACTTGGTTTAATACTTAGTCCATATTTTGTAATAAGGGGACAATATTCTATTTTTTATAGTATTTAATTTCGAGTTTAGTAGCAATTAAATAAATAGATATGAAAACACCCGTAAATGATAAAATGGTATACTCGTACTGTTAAATAGGTAATAAAATATACTCTCGTGCGTCATAATTTTTATTGCCAGTTTCTTTACTTTCGCGTCCTAGGTATATTACATCTTATGACATTCATAAACATCTTTGCAGTTATCGCTACTTCAAAACTGTCTATCATTGACTGATAGCCTAGCATTTAGATAAGAGATCCCATCTCAAGTATTTGTCAATATGTCTTCAGTTGAGAGTAAGTATCTAATTTTAGAATGCTAGTGAACGCTTTTGGTTTCTTTCCACGAGAATTGTTGTTCGTGATAAAGTTAGGGTATTAAAGGCAACACTGGAAAGGGGAGTTATAACCTATATCATTACCTCTGCTTCACCCTAGGTTGACTGTTAGAGAATACTTGTTAGTATTAAGTACACCTATGTACATTTTATTTGTGCAAAATTTTCAATAAATTAATAAATAACATATTAAAAGCTTATTAATAAAACTTAAAAATAAAAAGGTTTAAAACGAAAAAGGGAAAAGGGTAAGGTAAGTAGGTATGTCCTAATACAAGAAAACTATTTGTTGAAAAGGGGATTTCCTTAGAAAAATTCTTGTCCAATTCAGGTTTTGTAATTAGAAACTTATTAGGTACTATTTAAATAAACTATTTTCACATACCTATTTTATTCAAAAAATTCTTTAACTTTCTCGACTTTCCTTAAAAACTCAAAATTTCGCATAGGGATTTATAAGTCACCCAATGTAGAATACTATTTAAACATAATTATATCACTATTGTTGATTCTTAACACATTTTAAGTAAAATAAATAAGACACGTGCTAGATTAAATTAAGTATCTACTTAAGTGTTAAGAGTACAATGATACGACCTTAAGACTATTTGATCGAAGCGTTTACTCTTGTAATCTATATCGGGGATCCCTGGTTCAATAGCAGACTGTTTATCGTTTAACTTTATTTGATTATTTCAAGTAGTATGACTGGCCTGTTGGTCTAGTGGTTAGTGACCCTGACTGCTAAACCGGAGGTCGTGGGTTCGATCCCCACCCAGGACAAATCTTTGTGTGATGAGCGTAAAGGTTTGTTCTTTGTCTGGTTGTAATTTATCTATAATATGTATGTATTTACAAAAAAAAAAAAATATTTAAGTAGTATATCAGTTGTTTAGTACCCATAACACAAGCAAATATAATTGCTTACTTTGGGACTAGATGGCGCTGTGTAAATGTGGTAGAATATTATTATTATTATTATAGTATGCCGTATTTTAATTTGCAATTTTCCCCCTTTTATATTTAATGATATATAGGTAGGTAAGGTAGTTCTTATTTATAAATATTAATGTTTAAATTTAGTTTAAAATATTGTATACATTTTGAATATAATTATATAAATAATGATAAATACATATAAATGTATTTCAAGTAGATAAATATTTGACTTAAAGTATTTTTCTATATTTCTTAGGTTTCCATACCTCAAAACGAAAATACGGAACCCTTATAGGATCCACACTCCTTTGTTTGTCTGTGCGTCTGTCAAGAATATTTTTCAACAGTTTACAACTTGTTAGCGATGATGATTGGTAGCACGTATTCATAGATCACGGTAACTTTCTATGCGATGAAAAATAATGAAATAAGTACTTACTTTTTAACGCCATTTTCCAAGTAATAGTTTCTGTAGAATCCATTCAAGTCTTCTCTAATAGGTCCAGCGTAATTGATTTTAACTGAATACTGAGTATCTGGCACTAAATCTTGTACCAAATTGATGTAAGCAAACGTATACTGAGTGTTAAATTCTAACGGGTTGGTGGGATCCAGTTGTATAACAGCATTTTGTTGGTTTAAATTTATAACTGCTATGTTAGCTTCAGTGAAATTTAAATCTTGTGAATGAAGTTTGATTTGATTAGTGTTAGCTGTAGTTGTAAATTGAATAGTAACTTCTCCGTCAAAAGTGAAAGCCTTTCCATCGTTTGTATCGAAGTACGGTGTTATAAGAAGCTCATATGCTGATGGTATTATCGGCGTGTTAAGTCGGTAGTTTGGATCAGTTGCCGTATGAACTACTTTTGATAGCAAGCAGATCACTGCTAAGGCTAGCAGTTTTTGAGACATGGCTGGAAAAAACAGAGTAGGTAAACTACAGTGAATTGAATATAGATTTAAATAATTTTAGATGTATCATTAGCTTAATTGAAAACTATTTCAAAATTTGTTATTGATTATGACAATTATCAGAAATTTAATTATTTCAGTAATATGAAACTCAAATTTAAGCCTAAGCATCGTTATTAAAATTTAACCAAAAATTATTTGTGTTAAATTAACTTTTGAAAAAGATTATGTTATTGTACTAATTATTTTAATTTAATTTTCAAGACCAAGACTAAAATTGTGTAGGTATATACGAACCTTCTGTGTTCACTTCTACAAACTACTATCTATACTAAACTCAACTAGTAGATGTTTTAAAGTTATAATCGTGACTGCATGACTGATAAGCAGCATCTTAAAAACTACGTTATCACTGATAATACAGCACTTGTAACTATAATAATACTACATCTATTATACAGATTTGCTTGTTTATATTTGATTATGTATCAACCTGTGGGCTAAATTCCCTCCACATTCTTTGAAGGAAACCTGTAGCCAGCAGTGGTTGGTTTGGCAACGTTTATGGGTTGAAATAATGATGATGGAGATTTGATTATCTTCGTCTTTGCATCAAACTAAAGAAATCGTATGTATTTTGAAGTTAATTAAATTTCCTCATAATTTTGTGATTTATTGGCCATGCGACGAATTCTTATGTTTAGTTGCTCGACTCATATTTTCATAACTTCCAGTATATAGTCTAACATAACATAAAATAGCATCACGCCTTTTTTCCCAAAGGGGTAGGCAGAGGTGTTTCACACCCACATTTCGCCAGCTATGTTTGGTCCCATGAAATAGGGGACGAGCCTGTTGTCATCAACCGGGAACATTTGTTTACCAAACTCCGGGAAAATCTTAATACTGGAATTTCATAATAGAAAAGTCCAATACCATTTTCACCCAACCCGGGAATCGAACCCGGGACCTCTTGCACAGCAGTCGTATACACTTCCCGCTGCGCCACCGAGGCAGTTATATAGTAGTTATATAGCAGTATATAGTCTATCTATGTCTAGATTGCAATGAGACAGTTGCCGATTTTTTTAAGATATGGTTTACCTTTTGTTTTTTTTTTTTTGGATGCGGGTGGCACAAAATCTCTCGCTGTGGCGGAAATTGGGTGAGGCCTATGTTCAACAGTGACGTCATTGGACTGATATGATAATGGTTTACCTTTGGGGAAGTCATTATAAAGAAACAAATGGCACTAGCCAAGTTTTTGTGTGCTACTCTGCGTATATTTCAAATGACCTTAATTATTTATCGGTTAATTAAAGAAAATTAATTATGTTTTTTTCATTTAACAGATCGTCTTTGACGCAGTTCTCACTACTGAAGGTCATGTCTGTTCTAAAAAAACATGTCAAATTTTATTTATTACTTTTCCAATCAGATCTATTCAGCATGACTTAGGACAAACAGTAAAATGATTATTATATTTTTTTTTCTAAAACAAAAATTATGTACATAAATATATATTATTTTTGTAATAGAGAATTGGCATATTTATTTATTTATTTCAACTTTATGCATAAAGAACTGTACAAAGGCGGACTTAATACCAGAGGCATTCTCTACCAGTCGACCTTTGGGCGATGCAGAGAAGAGAGTTGTAGGTGCAAATGGAAAAGAATAATAAAATGATAATATATACATATAGTCCAGTCATTATAGTAAGTTCACCTCGGAATTCGAGATACCCAGCTGTAAGTCTGTTTTTCATTTCCTAATATTAGATGATGATATGAGATATTTACAAAAAAAGCTTTTTTTGTGAACTTTGACCTTGAAATTTAATAGTTGCGCACACCCTACCATATTATGTAGGTTAATTAAAGAAAATTAATTATGTTTACAACTTTTAGGGTGTCAATATACAAGTATTTACAGACTTACAGCTGGGTATCTCGAATTCGGAGATTCTTACCTAATTAAAGCTTAAATGATTGGACTAATAGTCATCTATGTCAATTCATTAATTTCGAAGTATAAGTTAATTAATTTCCAAGTTCAAAATTCAAATAATAGTGATTATATTTTAATACGAGTATTTAGGTGACATCTACAAAAATATAAGAGATCTTCGTTCAGCCGTGGTCGTCAAATGACTTAAACTTTTTTTTTTTTTTTTTTAAACGTGACGTTATTAATGGAACATCACTATAATTACGATCTAGTCTATATACAGACTAATAAGTAATTTTAATTTGACTTAATTTAATACGTAAACTAATCTAAGATTGTGTCCATTAACACTAATCTTATAGTCTCTATTAATATGAAGACACTTTGTTCTTGTGTTCTTAAGTAGGAACACTACACTATTACGATTGTAGCACTCACTAATATATATGACTTAAATGATGATTAAAAAAATAAAATTTATATTGTTAATATCATTAATAATATTCGATATGCAAAGATGACTGTCAAAATTGAATCAATCTGAGCAACAAATGGTTTTGTTGACATAAGATTAGTTTTCAAGATAATATAGATATGTTCACGACAGACATTTGTCGCTTAGCACATTGATTGTGTATCTATTGAATATCTAAAGAAGAGGCTCGAAACTATATACCTATATATAGGTGAAGGTTTTCATTTCACAATACTTTAGATATTGATGCTTGCAAAATACCATTGTCGAAATTGTTGTTTTAAAATCTGCGTTTTTTATTGTAAGGTTTTTACATTGATAAGTATATAGACTGGAAGAGAAACGCTTCTTTACTTAGTAGAAACTAGTGCTGGATAGGAAAAAAAAGAATATTAGAATGTATTTGCAACCTACTCGGAAGAAACCACAAGAATAAAATGAAAATCATGACGGAAATTTTCATATTGTTTTATTATCTTTAGCATGGAGACATCTAAACAAAATAAGCCATAGTGGAAAGACTCCTTGTCTTTTCTATGGCAAATTAAACAACCCATTAATGTCCCAATACTGGGCTCGGGTCTCCTCGCCTCTATCTAGAGAGATTAATTTAATTTAATTTATTTTTTTAAAAGACAACGCCCGCACTAGGGAACAAGCCCTGTGTCGCGGGGAGCTTTACAAACATGAAACTAACGGACACAAAGTACACCCAGACTAGAAACAAATATCTATGAATCACACAAATATTTTTCTCGTGTGGGAATCGAACCCACGTCACCCAGCACGGCGATGTAGTGGCGAGGCGACCACCTTAACCACTGCGCCACGGTGACAGTCAAAGAGATCTAGAGTTTTTAAGTAACGTTAATAAAACTTTTATTTGATCCAAACCGTTAGAATTGTTTTCGGGATTCTACATGAATTGTGCTGCCATAGATAGGTAATTAATTCATCTATTTGTACTTATTGGAGAAGGAAGAGGTTTTAAAGGGTTGGGAACGCGCTTGTGTGCTCCTGGTGTTGAAAATGTTCATAGGATACCGTAATCAGTTATCAGAGGCTAGCCGTTAGCTTGGTTGCTACCGTTATATAATAAAAGGCTAATAAAAAAACACGCAGAACATAAGAGGAACAACATTAGCATTTTGTTTTACTGAAGCGGCACGCAACAATAATCAGTTACGACCATGTTTTGACAATTAACATAATCAAAGAAATATCAGGCTTGTTTTATTTCTACTACTTAGTATTTAAAGTCCTTATGCCGCCTTCATAATACTTACTTTTGTCCATCTGTGCACATAACGTCAAAAATATATCTGCATTACAATCTTAAGCTAAAACATATATACAGTAGATCTTTTTTTTGGTTAGCTTATATTTCCACACTGCTCATCAACAGAATCCGACTTAATTTTCCAGTCTTGTCTTTCCCTCGTCTACTAGTTCTTCTTATAAGCATCCAAGTCGTCTGCGTCTTATAGGTCTGCCTCGGCGGCGACGTGCGACGCTCATCTTCAGGGGACCACTGTGTGATGAATTGTGTTTGCCATAGTTATATTAATTCTTTTGTTTCATAACAAGAGAATAAACATAATTCACACACAAAAAAAGTGTTGTTTAGTCTAAATTTTGAGGATTACTAAATCAACTTCAGAATCGGTTATATTGCATCGAAATACACAAAAAAAAATTATATTGTTTTAATTTTATTCAATATGTTGAGTGTGTGCGGGTTAATCCGACACAAATTCGTATCTAGCACATCGAAATACATAACCCTTGACGGGTCTGGTCAAAAATACCGACCACTTGTTTTGTGTGTCGATGTAATTGACTGACTTTTATTATTCAAAGGAGTGTCTATCTTGTTGTACCGATAAGATGGATTATGAAGTTTGATAATTTTAGAACAACAGTTGTATTTTTTAATCCAGGAAAATGATAATTATATTACGTTATGGTGTTATTTGGTTACGGATTTTCTTTAGGTTACTTCCCTAGTCTGATTGTTTTACTAAATGGTGACTCTGAATCACCTTGTAGACTATTTGTTTAAAATTAATTGCAGTTCTTTTTTTGTACCTACCTGTGTTGTGTTACATTTACATGTCACTCCGGCTCCTAGACAAGTGGCAAATCATTTACTCTATTCGAATCTATCTATTCCAACGACATGTCAGAATGGTACATTAACCACGTGACATTTCGATAGTTTATATCAGGGATATGTTCAAATGTATTGAAGTGGATTTTGAATACAATCAGCATTTGCTACTTGTCTAGGGGGGCAGATTGGTACATTGATCTCGATGTCGACAACTTATATCAGGGATGAGTTTTAATGGATTGAAGTACCTAACGTTTAAATATTTGGAAAAGAATCAGTGATTAGGGACTGCTGCGTTACCAAGCCAGTCTACGATGCTTTTGTTACTTTATCTATTGAGGCATGGACGTTTAGTATGTTTCATGTTATTCTTAGCACTGGGCAAATACATAAAATTTACTTAGTAATACAACGTTGCACGTTTACCATACTATAAATTAAAATTAAAGACATCTATAATATTAAATATTATATTATATTACACTATACATATGGTACAAAACTATTTATTTTAGACTATATTGTGTTATCACTTATCAATTCCAGACTGTTAAAGAACTTTGGGAACAAATCAAAATGCACCAGATCAAAAAAAGGAAAACTCGAAACCAAAGCATGTACATACATGTCTAACAATCTCTAACAATGCTCTAATATCCTCCTCTTATGAGGAGAGGAGAATCCTAACAGGCTATTCGAAATCTCGACATTCAACTTCATCGGTTTTAAAATCAATGAAATCTCGACATTCAACTTCATCGGTTTTAAAATCAATGAAATCTCGACATTCAACTTCATCGATTTTAAAGTCAATTTCGTGTGTTTCAAAATTTTAATATGTAAATTTAAGTAGGGTTGCTATCACTTTTGTATTAACTAATATTGTGATTTCGAATAGGTCTGTTGAGCCAAGCGGTGTAGAGGGACGTAATGATGTTAACTACTTTATTTTAACAGCATAGCTATTAAACTGACGAGTAAAAGCGCGGTGGTAGGCAGAATGACTGCTGCTGATCCTCTCGCTGCTCTAAGAATGATGCTAGCGTTATCTGTACCCCACTGCATACTTGTTCTAGCTGATTGAATAGCGTTGAGACCAACATTGAATTCTGGAATAGTCTCTCTGTTTTCGTTCAACCAGGTTTCCATCTAGAAATACAAATAAAGTATTGTTATGTAATATAGTTTATTTCTAACTGTAAGTGGCTGTTGTTAATCTCAACAATAAAAATAAAATAAAATTAAAATGTTAGCCTACAGTTGAAATTAAATCATAGCGCCTTTATTTGACTAAGAATTAGGTAGAGAGTCAAGTCCCATATTAGAGTAAATTTTCATCATCTTTTTTGGGTGAACAAAATTTTTGTATTAAAAGTAGATTTCTACAAGTTTAATCATTTTAAATATTAATGAACTCAATGTACCATATTCCGCAAATAAATATACATTCATTCATTCATTTGAGTTAAAAGGTAAGACTAATTCTTACTTTATCAAGGCCTTCTGCGTCTAAGTAACCAGCGATGTTAGACAGAACATTATTGAACCAAGCAGGTAGGATGACACTGCAAGAGAAAGAAAATAAGAAATTATTAAAAATATCATGTTTACACTCTTAGACCAAATGTCTTAGGATAAAATATTTACTCAATTATTTACACATGCATGGAATTCGATTCCCGTTTACTTTATGTGCTCCAATTTTGCAGAATTCAAAGAATATTAAATATTAAATATGGATATTCAAGGATAAGCTCCTGCCGGGCACCAGTTTAGTCTGCGCACGTCTATAACGAGTGAGTTTCGATCGCAATCCACTTATGCTAAACTTAAAGTGGTTTTTGGATACAATGCATATTCATTTTACGAAGTCAAATCCACATTGGTGAAAATATCTCCGAAAACAACTACTGTAAACAATACCCGTCCTGACAGTCGGGTAAATATAAAATTCAACTTACGCCACTCTGACAGCATCAATGTTTTCAATAAGCCAATCCAAAGCGATCTTCGCGTTGTTGCGGTTACCCATGTAGTAGAAATTGAAAGCGTTAACTCTGTCTTGTGCCTGTACTTCAGGAGTTAGGATCATGTCCAAAAATCTGTAAGAATTTAAAATCAACACTTCTAGTTATTAAGTATAGTTAAGCTTTGAACTGCTTGTAGGCAAATTGTCTAATTTTAATAAAGGGTAAATTTTTTATCGCCACGTAACTTTTACCTGGAGAATAAAATTGAAATTTTGCTGATTTTGTCTGAAAACTGTCAACAATTCAGATTTATTCCTCTGATTATTTTTTCTGGCGTTGGAAAAATCTTACCCTTTAATGAATCGTCTAAACTTGGCCCATAATTGAATTTCGAAAGTCATTCATGTCTACAACCTTTCATGCACTAAAGATGTATAAAAAATGCAATTTCAAGTTGTGAACGTAGAGTAAGATGAAAAGATACTTACTCTTTACCGGCAGTTTCATGAGTGGTGCAACCCAAGGATCTTAGCATAGCTACTTCATCAGCTTGGTTATTAGAATTCCGTCTACGAGCACGTAAGAAATCAAATGCGACACGGCCACCAGCATGAAGACCAACGCAGAACACGTGACGTCTCAAGTTAGGGTTAACGCTGAAATAACAAAAACAGAATAATTAGCCGTTTTCCCAAAACCATACATTTAAATGTATAAGAAATCGGCAACTTGAAAGATAATTAATTACATCGCAATTATCTATAAGCACTAAAATTATATTTGACGTTGAAACGATAAAATTTAATATTATTTGCTTTATCTACCTTATTATGCTTATGAGGGATTCCCTTAATTTTTTGACATTGTTGGATAGTAAGTAATGCTTCTATAATTATTATTTACCCTGCTGATATTAAAGTATACCAGACGAGGAAATATCATAAATAAGCATGTCTACCTACAAATATCCTATTGATAGTGTTTATGATATTGCGAACAAAAATTTTGTTTTTTGATGGAACGTACCTACTCATCTCGGTATGTTTGAATACAAAAACCTTTACCACGTTACATATTTTTGGAAAGGCGGGGTCAATTTCCTTCCGAATTTATTAAGCCGTTACTTCACATGATTAAACTTTCATGTTTACATACAGCGATATTCGCAAGGTAAATGGCGTTATATCACGCAACCTAATTTATCATTGGTTAGTTTGATGGCAAATTCTATTTAAATTACAGTATATAAACATCCATACATATTATAAAAAGCTTTGTCCTGACTGACTAACTGACTTACTGACTGACAGACAACGCACTGCCTAAACCGCTGGTCATAGTGACTTGAAATTTGGAGGGTGTATTTGTCCTAATGTCTAGAGGTGTACTAAGAAAGGGTTTTTTAAAATTCAACCCCTAAGGGGGTGAAAAGGGATAAAAACGATTGTATGAAACTTCTTTGTTTTTTAACTTATAGATTTGAAAATTTGATTTGGGGTACTACTATCAAAATAAAAAATACCCTCATCAATTTTTTTTACAAGGATGGCTTTGGAAGGGTGAAATTGGGGATGAAACATTGTATGAAAAGATTTTTTTTTTTAAGATAACGTTTTGCAATTTAGTATGTGTGAACAGCTCTGCCCTGCCAATAGCGTCTAACTATAAAGCTATATCCACGTGAGCGAAGCCGCGGCCAAAAGCTAGTAGTTTACTATAACGTTACCATTCAAGGGAATTCAAAAGACAATGCAGTAAGACATCTTATTAAATCATTTGAATCACTTTCCTGGCAACAATGTAACAATATTGTTTATTTTCAATTCTATAATGTTTCATAGCATGAACTAGGTATTCATTTCAATGCTACAGGTAGCACAAAAGTTGATAGCCTATATGATGGTAAGTAATCATCATTAGGTTACTGGTGCTACCAATCTTATAATGACATTCTATAAGACAAAAATAGATCAAGACGATCCTATTCCTTTGTGCTTCCTTCAAGAATACAACTTTAGTAACAGTGGATTTAAAAAAAACTTACGCCACATTGTTATTGATCAAGTCTAAAAATTTGGCTTCGGCGTCGCTAACACAACCTTCATGTCCAATGTCGCATGCGAAAGTTAATAGGAAAAATCTGTTTAAGGTAGTTGTAAAAGCTTCAGGAGAATTAACGTTATAACCAAGGTGCTCAATGGCAGCGTCCATGAACTTAAATAGATGGCTCTGTAAAAATAAACCAAATATGTTTAATTTTTTTTAAAAAGTTTTTATGCCGTATCAGGTTTGGTGCTATAATTAAAAAATATTTAGTTTTTACTCGTTGCTATAGAACTGCCATCATCAGCATGTCCAGCTACTGGGCTCGGGCCTCCTCTGCTCTATCTAGAGAGCTAAGAGGCTTTAAGCCACAACCCACACACGCTGGCCTAATGCAGGTCAGGATCAGAAATACCCTTAGTATTTCTTCTAGGGTATGTGGGTTTCACGATGTTTGCCTTCACCGTTAGCGGTAAAAAAATATCCGTTGCTAGTGCAGAGGAGAAAACAAAGTTGTTTTTTTTTGTACTTTAGGCAGTAACCAATGAAAAACTAGCTACTTACATCGAATTCTTCCAGAACTTCAGGCAGATGCAGGAACCGGTTTCTCAACCAAGTAAAACCAGTAATAGCTGGATACCAAACAAAGAAGTTAGTTTCCTCCTTCAAGAAATCAAGCACTCTGAATCCAAGCAGATACTCCATCCTACCAGAACGTGTCAGCGCAAATACATCATCAACGATCTGAAATATTAATTACAGGTTTATTATAAACAAGATGGGTAATTGTTATAAATTTAATAAAATAATTAAATTGACATTCTAGTTTTTTTTTTTCAAACAAAAGCCATAAATCAACTGTATTAGGTATAGTAAACTTTTCATGTGTGATGAAATACTTCCAACTTACTACAACGGATTATACTGCAAATCAACTAAAAAAATATAAATTATAGAAACTGATATTAATTACCTGGGCTCTGTTCAATGCGTCAATGGAGTTGCGGGAAGTTTTCAAAACTTCAGCGATTAATTCCCAGTTACGTTCGTCATAGTTGACTCGATACATACCTGTTAATAAAAATATATCGATTTAACATTTCCCACCCACCCTGGAATTTTACTGTTGAATTAATATCCGAGTGACTTCAGCTTGAATCATACGAACATTAAGAATATACATCATGAAATTAGTGGTATCTGAAACTTTTTTTAGGTAATAGAAATGTCATTAATCCGTGTAGTGACGGATTAAGAATACATAATGTTACTATCCCATCTCAACCCGTGGATCTCGTAAAGGCAAATTCGAAACAAACTCTATACCAACCCGTTTGGCCAGCGTGGTATAGTAGGATAAATTCCGTCCCTAAAAATGTCTATGTTCAGAAAAAATTATGCTCAGTAAAATGTATGGAGAGATATATATATTATGTTGTAATATCCACCTTAAAATCAAAATTAAATGGACTTCCTGCGGCTGAAAATATGCTGAACTTCGTTATGGTAATATTATCTTAATAGTAAGAATACAAATTGTTTAGCAAGATTTAATCTTACCTCTCTGTTTTACATTGAAGATGACCCACTCTTCTCTTGAATTAAGCTGAATTTTTTCAGTTTTTTCATGCATTATATGGGTGTGCGGATCCTCCCAGTTAGTGTTAAGACCGGTAGTGTAAGTAAGAGGCAGTGGCCAAACTTGCTCAGTCTGGTTTGCACTTGCACTGATAAAGAAGCGTTCCTGAAAATAAACTTTGGTTTTATCAATACGAAACAAATATCATTAATAGTACAAACAGTATTCTTAAAATAAATAGTAAAAACTACCTCTTTACAGAATAAACATCCATATTATACACAATTTTATGAATTCATATTAATCTAATTTGAGAATGTTTTGTAAAATGTTAGGGGTATAAATGCCAAATCTCATCATATATAGTTATGTAAGTCCTGTTTAAAATAAAAAGAACATAAAAATTGAACATAAAATTGTGACTGAAGTTAACAATAACTTCAGTCATAATTTTATTTAACAGACTTAAAGCATATAAAATACCTCTGTTTGACAACATCCTTTTTATCCTTACCTGACTTAATGTAGCCTCACCGCTAGTTTCATCAATTTCTACATTGAGGACTGGATAACCAGGTTCATCAACCCAGTATTTGAAGAAACCTGCTATATCAAATGAAGAACTAGGTACACCGTCTTCAATTACTGCACGAGAGAATGCCGAGTAAAGATCTGATGGGAATGCGTGCTCATACGATCTGAAAGTAGAAAAATGCATTAGTAATTTTGAATTAGCAGCATAAATATGAAGATAAAAGCCAAAAAAAAAACTAGTTATTACAGTTTTATTAAAATAAATCGTAATAATATTTTGCATGTCTGTAATAACAAATGACAAATTCATTTAACTTTCCATACCTCGCTACCAAAAAATAGTTCAGCGCCTTCTTAAAAGTATTTTCAGACACGAGATGTTTTAACATGACGAGCAATGCAGCTCCTTTAGTGTAGCTGATACCCGAGAAGTGACCTGTGACTTCAGCTGGGCTGTTAACAGTATGCTCCAAGGCTCTTGTTGCTGTTGATTGATCTGACGAGAGAGCGCCATGCAGTGACATCACATTATATACGCCTTCTAGCTCCAAAGATTTGTCAATCTATAAAATTAATAGAATATCTTAGTAATCTATGGATTTAAGTGCGGGTGCTGGGTTCATCGTGTAGTAGAGCGAGGAAAACGGGCAATGCCTGGGACTTGCTATTACTTACAGGACTACTCACCGTTCAGTATCCGTGTTCCTCTCTCTAGCTAGCCAAATTTGATAAGAACCTATGATCGGATTTGGACTTTCTAGTAACGAACTTAATGAAGTTCTTGAGAGACCTAAATAAATAAATAAGTATTCTACCGCATTCACACAGCGTCATCTAGTCCCAAAATAAGCAATTATATTTGCTTGTGTTATGAGTACTAAACAACTGATACACTACTTAAATACATTTTTTTTTTGTAAATACATACATTTACAAATAAATTACACCCAGACACAGAACAAACCTTCATGCACATCACACAAAGATTTCTCCTGGGTGGGGATCGAACCCACGACCTCCGGCTTAACAGTCACGGTCACTAATCACTAGACCAACAGCCCAGTCAATGTCAGTCAAACCTAGATCTTTTAGTAGATTGATTTCACTGGTACACCTCTCGCTAGTACAAGTACACATAATTTAACCACTGCAAATGAGTACCTAAGAATTTAAATTTTATTTAGTTGAAACTTTATCATCGCATATCAGTCGTCACTTTTGGACATAAACCTCCCCAAGTGATTTCTAATTCATAATTCATATATATATTAAGGCTAGGTAACAAATATTAATGAACCTCACCGGATCCATAGCGAAATATTGGAAGTAACTAGCGAAACCTTCATTGATCCAAACGTTGTCCCACCATCTGCAGGTAATCAGGTTACCGAACCATTTGTGGGCTAATTCGTGAGCAATGATCGTAGCAATATTCATTTTGTCAAGTGCATTAGTTTCACCCTCTTCGTACAAGAGACGCAATTCTCTAAAAAAAATTATATTAATGTCAACATTTTATTAGGCTTGTAATTAAATAAAAATAGCAATAAAATTAAAATAAAACTAGAATAATCTAAATTGGGGGTTTAGGTTTTTGCTAACGAATCTACTAAAGGAAACTATATATCGTGATTAGAAAGTTATTCATGCCCATGATGAGTACAAAAATGTTAAAAATATTGAGGTAGATGACGTAAGTGACATTATACATAGTCTAAAATGAACATATAATTAATAACAAAAGTATTTAAACCTTTAATGTTAAAATTACCTGTATGTTACCAATCCCCAGTTCTCTGTAGCACCAGAAGCCCAATAAGGGGAAGCAATCTGGTCGTTCTTTATATAAGGCTCCATTTCATAGTAATCAATATTGAAGTAGTCACTAAGCCATTTGGTTAGAGGAGGTCCAATTTCGAGTGCATATTCACCCTGGCCAGCAGCCCTGGGCCTAGCAAGGACCCTATATGGTCTATCAGGGTCATTACTTTCAGCGATAACGATAAATTCTTCACTGATATGGAAAGTGACTAAGTAAGCAGACATGCGGGGAGTGGTTTGGAAAACTTCTTTTACGCGGTTATTACCGATGCTGAAAAAATGAAATTAATTGTAGTTTATTTCATTTGTTCTTCTGGTAAAACTATGAGTTAAGTTTCACTACACATGTAAAAATCTTGACTTGCCCAGATGGCGACATAATAAGTGATACTAATTTCGAGTTTCGCCAACCGGACACACGTGTGTCGAGTTGGAAAAATATCTCCATATTTACAATATTTTTGCTGGAGGACAACATAGCTATATATTTATATAGCTAGAATTCTTGCTCTAATAGGAAGCTACAATATGCTGGAGGGCAACCTAGCTATAGCTATTTAGCTAGGTTGCCCTCCAGCATATTGTAGCTTCCTATTAGAGCAAGAATTCTTTAAATCAGATCAGTAGTTTCTGAGATCTTGGGTTACATACGAACTCACAAACTTAATCTTTTTATAATTTTAGTGTAAATATTAATTGCCCACAAGTAATCTAAATTTTCACATAAATCACTAAGCTTTTTCGTTAAACAAAAGAAAAAATATTTAATTTTGAAATAAATTAAAATAATTTAAAAATATCAACTCACGGTGCGCTTGAGATAATTGGCATATTGCTATAACTCTCGCCGTAGCCGGCTGGTCTGTTGATGATGATGTCGAAGGTGGACTTGAAACCAGGTTCGTCGAAACCAGGAAAAGCTTGTCTGGAGTTAGTTGGCTGCAAGTGAGTGGCTGCATACCAGCTAGAAACCAATCAACATGATTGTTAACAGTAAGCTTAGACAAAAATTTTATTATACGTAAAAAGCTTACCATAAAGCACGATATTGATATTTCGGAAAATATAGTTTATGAAGTTTGTTCAATAACATACATTCGTGTGTAATTGATCGATCGATATCGAAATTTCAAGAAGAGCCCAGAGCACTACTCGAAATTTCGATGTTCAGTTGCTCGATTTGGATATCGTTGTCAAATGTTTGATTTTGATATCCATAAAACGCTTCGATTTCAAAATCAATTATTTTTTAAATCTTCCATATCAATTAGTATATAACCGAAACCATAATTAATTACCCATATCTCATTTATTTATGTTTGATGTTTCCAAGAAGTAACGTAGTACAACATTGCCGATTAAAAGAACTACAATCAAAATAAATAAATATTTTACTGTAACTTACTGAACTCTTCCTTCATCTCCAGTATAGTTGCCTCTGAACACACCTCTAGATAGAGGTGACTCATTGATATTTCCAATATACCCCACAACTAATTTATATCTAGCTCCATTTACTAATGTAAGGCCTTCAGCCAAATTGACTCGCAAGAAATGAAACTGTCTAATTCGTTCATATGGTCTTAATGGATTTAATCTAATAGGTATTCCATTTTCATTAAATAAAGTAATAGATTTAATTGACCTAACATTCTCTTGGATAACAAATGAGTTCAGGTTGTCTTTCAGAACCTAAAACATAAATTCCACAACGATAAAATTTTTGAATGACAAAATACTTATATATAATATTATAAGTATATGTAAAGAGCTGAAATTAAATACAAGTTTTTACTAACCTTGAGAGTAAGAGTGACAATACCGTCAAAGGTAAAAGCCTCTTTATCACCTTCAGCTTCAAAGTACGGCTTAACTTGAACCACGTAATGCTCAGGGTCTAAGTCTTCAGGTATACGATAACTTAAGGAATCATCTGCATCAGATTGGATGGATAGTGCTTTCATACCCAAAGGAAAATCATCAGCGCTTACAAACGCTACGAGCGCCAGAAGTATTAGGCTGATTAATTTCATGGCGCTAAAAATAAAAAGTTTTTATTCTTTAATCATATTTTCAAAAGCCACTTCTACAAGCAAATAAAATGTCCTGAAATATTGTCCTTTCTCAAGAAGTAGAACACTATTCAGTATTTAATTTACATAAATATGTTTACTAATTATGAAAGTAGTTATACATCCATACATATTATAAAAGGCTTATCCTGACTGACTGACTGACTGACTGACTGACATATAGACAACGTACAGCCTAAACCGCTGGTCGTAGTGACTTGAAATTTGGAGGGTGTGTTTGTCCTAATGTCTAGAGGTGTACTAAGAAAGGGTTTTTTAAAATTCAAACCCTAAGGGGGTGAAAAGGAATAAAAACGATTATATGAAACTTCTTTGTTTTTTAACTTATAGATTTGAAAATTTGTGTTGGGGTACTACTATCAAAATAAAAAATACTCTCATCAATATTTTTGACAAGGGTGGCTTTGGAAGGGTGAAATTGGGGATGAATCGTTGTATGAAAAGATCTTTGTTTTGAAGTTAACGTTTTGCAAATTAGTATTGGGATAGGAACTTAAAATGTTGTTTTTAATATTTTTGATAGGGATGAGTTCAGGGGGTGAAATATTAAATAGATAGTTCTTTGTTTTTCAAGTTATATGTTTGGTCTTACTTAGTCGTTAATTTTTAGGTTTTTATGGATGGATAATACGCAATTCTCCTCCGTCCGGAGCTCCCGCCCGCGGACAGCTAAACTTAGACGTGTATCAGTGAGCTCCTACGAAAAAAAATCTGTGTGTGCGGAAATCTTAATTAACTACTTATAAAAGTGAATAGAAACGTGCAGTGAGAAACGTACATTAACTCAGTGAAAACAGAACAGAAAAATAATCAGTGGTTCAAAAGTTATAAACATTTTAATTTTAAGATTTTAAATAACGGTTGCAAAGAAAAAAACTCTGTGTCTTATAGCTGGAAACACCAGCGTTCCTGTGTCGATCCGTGTGTCCGAGCACCAGTGAATCATAGCAGCGAGCACCCCCACCGCCGCATATTAGTCATATCGCACCGCCTACTGCGTCGCAGGTGTTAAAACTGAGCACAACATTCACGTTGTTATGTAGCAACATCGATAGTTACGGCGGTACGGCCGGTGGTTAACGATCGAAGGGTCGCGGGATCAAATCTCGACCAAACAATATACTATTTAAAATTTTTTCTCGTTTTTGTGAGGTTGTATTTTGATTTTTGAAAGTTTTGTCAGTTTTTTAACTTTTTCGTAATTTTTGCAACACTAAAACTCAGCTATGCCTAAAGTAACACGCACACCGCCTCCATTAGAATCTGATAATCAGAATATCATGTGTACCCCCGACATGTACTTGCACACTGCATCGGAGAGTGCCAATATAACATCAAGAAACAAGCGCTTACGCCCTGATTTCTCCCCGATTAATGAATGGAGCTTATTTGAAAATAAGATCACAGAAATGCTCGCATCCTGGAAATCTGATCAAAACTCTATTCTAAACAAAATTACATCTGACATCGCTGAGGTCAAGCAGCAAAACAAAGATATCCAGAAAACCAACACTGAGAATTTGATTTGATGATCGATTGAATTCATGAATAGCGGATATGAAAGCATGCGATTAACGATTGAAAAACTTGAAAAGGATAGATCAGAACAAAAACAATACATCATGGAGCTGGAAAAGAAAGTCAACGACTTACAACATGGTTCTCGTTCTTCAACCATAGAAATTAGGAATGTACCCCAACCCGATAAGGAAACCATAAGTGATCTAACTTCCATAGTTGTGCAAACATGCAGCGCTGTGCAAACCACCGTAAAAGCCGGGAAAAAAGGGTCCAATAGACCCATAGTTGTCGAATTCACAAGCGTCCCACAAAAAAATCAAGTACTCAACGCTGCGCGTACTTTTAATAAAGGACTACCTCCCGCAGAAAAACTGAACACAGGGCACATTGGTGTAAGTGGCCCACTTATTTTTATCTACATCGCCGAACACCTATCGGGTAGCTCGCGACAGCTTTTTTATGAAGCTCGCAACTTTTGCAAATCGATATAGTTAAGTTTTGTTGGACTTATAATGGAAGAATATTTATTAGGGAGCGCAAAGGAATGGACTCAATCATTATCAACTCCATCTTGCCTTAATTAATTATCGAAAAATGTATAGTGCGATCCCCCTCACGTACGAAACCAGTTATACTAGTAGTTTTCTTTCTATTGTATTTACCTTTGCAACTATTTACCCAATTATTGTTAAAACTACCAAACAAATACGATGTAAGATATTTAATAATTATTTAGCTATATACTCTCACTTTTTTTTCTTCTTTTTCTAACTACTTAGTTAAAAAATTACAGTGTCACATTATCTTGAATTTGACAATAAATGTACTCTCTATTAAAAACAAACAAATCACAACACACAATATCATTCGCCTCAATCAACACATATCTATAAATAGTACTGAACCAAACATTACCAAGGCTTGTTATATATTATTCACATTAGTTACAACATTATACTTAAACAATACATACACTGCACATAACACTTTCTCTGTTCACTTAAGCAATCATCACAAGCTCATAACCAATCAAACCTATATTGGCCGCTACATTTACTGTAGAAAGACAAATAAACACCCAGAATTACCTTCTTATTCAAATCGCCAGAATATCTATACACTCTCATATGCTTGCACATTGCTCTCAAAAATACCTCTTTTATTTTTATACTCCAAGTTCAACATGCTCAGTGAATCACAACATCTGGTTCTTAAACTTTATCATTCGATAACATACTAGACTTACAAACTAGACACAACATACTAGAAAGAAGTAATGTCTCATGGGACCTCATAATCCTCACCGAATGCTGGCTACTAAACTCACCTTTTATACCTGTAATTCAGGGGTACACCTCAATAATCACGAACCAAGTATCCACACAAAATGAGGGAGTGGCGGTGTACTTCCGGGACCACTTACTAATTAGCACCTCCGAGCCTACAGTGCAGGATGCAAATTGTCTTTACTTAATAATTAATAACGACGCAGTGGTAATTGCAATATATCGCTCTCCTGCAAATCAGAAC
The DNA here is from genome assembly GCA_905147015.1 of Laspeyria flexula. Lineage (NCBI taxonomy): Eukaryota > Metazoa > Arthropoda > Insecta > Lepidoptera > Erebidae > Laspeyria > Laspeyria flexula. The sequence continues at coordinate 14,521,729 of LR989958.1, read as the reverse complement.
GTATCAATGTTTATAGACTCTGTAAACCTTCTTTTAAAATCCTGTTCTTCTTATAAAAATATTATTTTAACAGGCAACATAAACATTGATGTTTCTAACACTAATAATGACTCTAGATCTATCGAATACCTCACCATGGTGGCATACCATGGAATGCTTCCAACACATACTTTTTGCACACGTAATAACCGGTCCTGTCTCGATTATTTAATCCTAAAATCAAAACTGCCTGCCTTTTGTTATGTAGCTAGTACTTCGGTTACTGACCATGACACGGTTTTATTTTTTCTAACACATTATTCAAATAACTCAAATTTTAAAACTTCGAAAATCCTTAATTTCGATAACATTAAGTCCGATTTTATAACTACTGATTTTACTCCGTTGTATAATTTTACTGATGTCAATGATGCTACTAGTTATTTTCTCAGTTCATTAAATGTTGTTGTTGCGAATTCAATACTGAAACTGGTCCCATATCGAAAAAGATTAAGAAAGCAATGGATGACACCGGGTTTGTTAAAATGTCTGCGTAACCGTGATAACCTTCATCTTAAGCTAAAAAGAAACCCTAATAATGTAGTATTAAAAATCACTTACAAAAGGTATAGAAATTATTGCACCAACCTACTCAGAAATTCCAAAATAAATTACAATTAAACTCAAATTAATAATGCCCACGGTAGTAATAAAAAACTCTGATCAGCTATAAAATCGAAAGCACACACAACAAAAACAACCTCCCAGGCACGTAATCTTCTTTCGCTTTCTGAGCCTAGACGTTCGGTAAATGCAGTCAACTCCCATTTTGCTAATGTTGGACGGTTATTAACTGAAACAATACCTGCAAATAAAGACATACACCCAGCAGACGATATTCCTTACCACCAGCATACCTTTGCTCTTCTGGAGACAGATGAGTCGGAAGTGGAAACCCTCATACTTAACCTTAGAACTGATTGTGCGGTGGGCTATGACAATATTTCCGGTGTCTTTCTGAAAGCATTTAAAACTTTTCTGATCCCACCTATCACTTTCCTCTGTAATCTAGCTTTTAACACAGGAACATTCCCAGATGCTTTTAAACTTGCAGTAGTCCACCCGATTCACAAGGGAGGGGACAGAGATTGTTTAAACAACTATAGGCCTATATCAATTTTGCCCACTCTTTCCAATATGCACTTATACCTCTATTAAAACAAGTCTAGCCCAACGGAGCTTTTACTTTCTCAGACCGCATGTATTCAACAAAATAAATCAAATGGTGAATATATACCCAATGGGTAAGTTAGAATATAAAAAAACAGTTACTGATTGGCTACTTACCTTAGACTACGAAGCGACAGAAAAGATCATTCAAATTTTAAAATAGCGACACAACTTATGAATTCTACTCAGAAAACTTATAGGTAAACTCACACATACAACACCCATACACCCACACACACACACATACGCCCACATACACACACACACACTAGGCGTATCATTAAAGGGAGCCTGGAGATTTGTCACACGGGTTACGGACCCAGTACTAACTCCAGCTCTCATTAAGGAATAAGAACGAAATTTATGTACCATGAATCACAAACAATTGTATTCCTTTTTGAGAGAAATAAATAAATTTATTATTTTATTTTATTAGAACTTCAGTTAAGAAGTGAGTTGATGGGTTGTTTTTGGTGTTTGAAAAATTTACCCTAAGAGATGAAATAGGTGTGAAAATTATTAGAAATTGATATGGATGTCGTTTTCAATGTTTTCGGGGACGCTGATTACGAAAATGTTATCTATATTGACGTAAAATGAAATTAGTATTGGGATAGGAACTTAAAATGTTGTTTTTAATATTTTTGATAGGGATGGGTTCAGGGGGTAAAATATTAAATAGACAGTTCTTTGTTTTTCAAGTTATAAGTGAACATTAGTTAAGAAGTGAGTTGATGGGTTGTTTTTGGTTTTTGAAAAACTTGCCCTAAGGGATGAAATAGGTGTAAAAATTATTAGAAATTGAAATGGATGTCGTTTTCAAGGTTTTCAGGGACGCTGATTACGAAAATGTTATCTATATTGACGTAAAATGAAATTCAACTCCTGCAGTGGGGTGTTGTGGAGTTCATGAATTCCACTTAAAACAAAGATCTATGTAATATCGAAATCTACGCGGCCGAAGTCGCGGGCAAAAGCTAGTTTTTTATATAAAACAACTTCACTATAACGACATTTTGTCTTATTTACCTGTTTATATTCAATGACTTTTGTATCCTCATATCTATATAATGTTATTTTGTCTTATCAAGTTCAATGTTACTGATAGTGATATTCCATTTAATTTTGTTCCTTCTATTACAAGATCATTCTTACGAAAAAGAATTTTTATATAAGTTTTATTATTTTTTGGGTATGGAATATTAACAACTAAACGGCATCATTCGTCATTACGATGACTAATTTATTATCGAATGGATAGCTTAATTTTTCCAGTCACTAGCAAGCTCTCAACTTCTTTATATCTTGTAAAATCATAAACTTTGTAAAATCATAAACACTTGCTTAAATTTTTTATTCCTTCATGAATTATTTTTCTAAAATTACTTCACAAATTACTTTTCTTTCTTTATTCACTGTTATTCAAGTCACTCTTATCAAATACTAATTTTAGTAAAATACGTTGATTAAACTGTTCGTAAGGTTATGTGTTTGCTGCTGCTTAACTTGGCGCTGTGTTAACAATGATGAGATTTGGCGAAATTGTCTTAAATTCTCTACTGTTGTTTGTATGACACAAAGAACAAAAGAAATGTGTAAGTATTAAAAATATGTGTAAACAATATTATAATCAAGTGAATTTGAGCTATTGTCTGTGTTCAAATTATTGCAGAATTGTAGGTTTGGTTGAGAAAATTATATAGATGCAACTAGATTTTATTTGTAACAAAGTAAACAAAAAGATAATGTAGATTATACAAAATTGTTTTATTTAGGAATCGAGACAACAAGGCATGACGTATCAAGTCAGAAATGGATTGTTGGTTGGTTTTATTTTAAAATACATAAAAATAAGTTAACTAAAATACGTACCCACTCTTCTATTACGCCATGTAAAATGAACAATATAGTTAATAATATTTCTAATCATCGCACAATCAGATAATCATGTTTGAATAATGCTATAATATAAATTATCAGGCTTATGTATAGCAATGAGCCCAATGATAATTTGATAGATAAGTTTATCTCAATCAAAAAGTACTTTGATAAAAATATATCGGTTCCAAATTTGCCTAATTTGGTTTTAAATGTTTTTGGTTAATACTTTGCTGTCAGCATTTGCACTTAGCCTTATCAGTTTAGCTATCGTAACTAAATGGCCCAATATAAGTAATTCACTTGCCATATTGTATCCACACGGTTGATTTATTTTATGATCCGATCTTCACTAGTGGACATGTAACGATATGAGGTCCTGTTGGTTCTTTACAACACATCTCTTATTTTCTCGTCTCGTCTCCACTTTGATGGAGTCCATGCTTTTCCCTACAAGCTGTTTCACTCAACAGCTATGTTCATATTCGAAGCTTATTGACTGGCCTGTTGGTCTAGTGGTTAGTGACCCTGACTGCTAAACCGGCGGTCGTGGGTTCGATCCCCACCCAGGACAAATCTTTGTGTGATGGTTGGTTTGTTCTGTGTCTGGGTGTAATTTATCTATAATATGTATGTATTTACAAAAAAAATGTATTTAAGTAGTATATCAGTTGTTTAGTATTCATAACACAAGCAAATATAATTGCTTACTTTGGGATTAGATGGCGCTGTGTAAATGTGGTAGAATATTATTATATTATTATTATTATTTCAATAAATATTTAGCTAATCACATCTTCCTTATCTTCATTCCCCACTAATTATTTGTTTCTATAATTTACATAATAGTCATTTTAAATGAAAATATAAATTTCCAGATTCACGTCACATTCAAGTTTATATTAATTTTAATTGATAGAATAGATAATCTTATTTAAAATATATAGATATCCTTTAGATAATTAATCAATCAGTGTTAAAACTTATCTATCTATACAGTACATTGATTGTTATTTTTGAATAAGACATGAGTTACAGTATGTTCTAAGGCTTTCATCATGAGTAATATTGTGACTATAATGATCAATCTAGTTTTAATCTTGTTTACATATTTTATATATCACGGGACGTCAATACGTATCTTCCTGTTAGTGTGAAAGAAAAAGAAATACTAAGTTTTATTACTTAGAAGAATAATATATAATAATATCAAAGTATGTATAGAAAAACATAGTTTAAAGTAAATGTAAAATTACTTTTCTTTGGCTAACAATTTATTTCCAAATAAAGAGGTTGTCTTGTATGCACATAATCTCTATGATGTACCTATTTTCTTCTATCTACAACTTCTATTTACAATACTATAAATAAATAATAATACAATGGTAATGGTGGGCTAGGCGTCAAAGTATTCATCGGCATCACTGTCACAAGGGAAAGTGCCCAGAAGGCTAGCAGCATTGCCACGCTGGATGGCAATGCTGATTCTCTGTGCGAGATAAAAACCAGCCCTCTGGTCACGTGAAGTGTCGATTAACCGCGTCGCTAGTTCATTATAAACGCGGAGAGCACTCGGACCCCATGAGCCTTAAAAGTAAATTAAATTTATCATAACATAAAAATTATTGACTATATCAAAAGATTTCCAGGTACAGAAATAAGAACGTAAATCTTAAATAAAAAATATATTTGGGAAAATACTTAATTAAATTTAGGTTACAGCAAAAAAAAATAAAACTCTTAAACGAATATACACAAAAATGCCATAGTAAGGAATAAGGATAAAGAAACAGCAATAGTCGCAGCACCGCCTCTAGTTGCTGCCAAGATATCTTCTGCGTTTGCTGTACCCCATGCCATGTTACTACGAGCTGATGAGATGGCTGAAATAACTGTTGAAAACTGCGGAATCTCACTCTGTGTAGTACGTAGCCAGTCTTCATACTGTGAAACAATATTTTATTTGAAAAAAAATGTGATTATTACAATCTCTATGAAAAAATAGTAAAGTATAAATACTGAGGCTTATTTCCAGCAGTGGACATCGTTGGGCTGATGATGATGATGAATCATGAAATTGCAAATGAAAAAAATATCACATACAATTTCCTATTACACAAAAAGTTTATCATCAGCTTGTAAGCTGATGATAATTTTTTATGTAAGTTATTACAAATAAATCTTTAGAAAAATTAGGTATTGCCACTAAGCAACATTCATGATACGATCAATTCTGAAGGTAATTCATTTTGCATTTGGTGTGTATTTGAGTGTCAGTTTAAGAATATATTTATATATATAACAATTTAATTTTTTCTAACTTTTTTCATCCATAGCTTGTCATAAGAATCATTAGGGAAAGAAATCATAGGAAATAATAAGTTGGATTAAAATTCTCTGGCCGAAAATACGAGTTTAAACTTAATTGTATTTTAAAATAATAATGTTAAGTATATAATATAATCCTTAAACACTTACTTCAACCAGTTCTGGTTCATCCAAATATGAAGCAAGATTTGATAGAGCGTTGTGCACTGGCCTGGCCGGGGAGTTTTCAACATACCTGATAATCAAAGAAAAACTAAAAGTCTAAAAAGGCTTTGAATATACACAAAAATAGTTTCTATGTTAATAAAGATAAAATCCATAATAAAAAGTCATGATTCTAATGAATTCCCTCTGCTGGCAGCTAAATTGCTCATGCTGATAGCACAATGTTCCTTAATGAAATTGAAATTCTTTATTTCCAAATTAACCTAATTACAAAATCGTGGTTTTAATGTAAAATAAAGTGTTAAAAATAAAAATATCAGTGTCTCCACATGAATTGCAGTATCATAGGTAATTTTTAGAATGTAGTTCCGTACCTCCTGAACTAGTTAAGACTGTATATCAGGAGGCAGCTGTTCATCAGTAATAATATCTGAGGTCACATAATATGTGGAATTAGTCTAATGAAGCCGATGACATCACAACATTGCTTATGTGATTTCATTGTTTTATTATTTTTTATTTTTTTCATATTTACAACACCATATTAAATTTAATATTATTTAATCATTTATGTATTATTTACAAAATTACTACTAGTTTTCACTCAGTTTCATAATATTAGCCCTAAGCATTCAAGTACTTGTGCCTGCCTGCAACCAACGGCCGCCCGCCACCCTGACCAGGTCGTCGGTCCATCTGGTGGGGGGCCGTCCCACGCTGCGCCTTCCAATACGTGGCCGCCACTCGAGAACCTTTTTCCCCCATCGGCCATCAGTTCTACGAGCTATGTGCCCTGCCCACTGCCACTTTAGCGATGCGATTCGGACCGTTCGCAGTGGCGTAAATTAGGTGAGGCCTATGTTCAGCAGTGGACGTCGTTGGGCTGATATGATGATGATGATGATTCAAGTACTTACACTTGTCTAATAAGATCGATATTGGTTTTAACAAATTGCAAAACGGTGATTGCGTTGTCTCGATTCCCTTGAAGAGCGTAGTTGAATGAGTTGAGTTTGTCATGAGACCTTACTTGCTTCGTCAGAGTCAATGATAGGTATCTGAAACAGTTATGAGTATAAGTTACAACGACAATTAGCTGTAAGCAATACTAGTTACCGAAAGAAAAAATATATTTCTTATATTATTATATAAATATCTAAGTCTCCGATAGAATGAGTTTTCAAAGCAAAGAAGATGTTTGTTATTGTTATTGAGCAATGTGCAAAACCTGGTCAATAGTTCGTGATTGGAGGTAGCTCCCATTCCTCTCAAGAGCTCCAGTTGATCGGTGGCGTAGTTAGAATTACGAAAGCGGTCTAATAAGAATTGGAAATCATTTTGATCACCCTCCCTTGCAGCTGTCATGTAGACGTTACGACGGATACGACCGTCAGCCCTGTAACAAGGACAAAAAAGTTCTTTTTTATGACATAGTCAACTAATATTGGAAATACCATAACAAATCTTCATATGTTTGACATAGAGATAGTGTGGTGCTTGGCGAATCACTTAAGCTATTTTTTATCTACGTGACACATTATCGGGTGACAGACAAAAGCTAGAGGGTATGTGAGTCATAACTATTTATTTGAAATTTTCTAAACTTGTGAAGGAAATCGAAAATTTTATCACTTCAACCCATAAACGTCCCATTGCTGGGCACGAGGCTTCTCCAAAGAATGTGGAACGAATTTCGCCTACTATACCACGCTAGCCAAACAAGTTGTTATAGGGTTTGTTTCGAATTATCCTTTTCTTGCAGTTCTTTGTCTGCATAAGGTAACCCACGGGTTGAAATGGGTTAGTGACATTATGTATTCTTAATCCATCACTACACAAGAATATACTTCTATAAAAAACACTAGTTAAATGTGCGTATAATCAAAAGTCAGTTCGTTGGAAAAGTAAAGTTAAATTATCGAGTTTATAACTTACACATTATTATTGTCCCTCCAATCAACAAATTTGTCCCAAGTTAATTGAATACACCTGATGTGTCCTAAGGTACAAGCGAACTGCAAGATGCTCTGCCTAGCCATGCTTACTGTTGGAGTTTCATCTTCAGCAGGATCAATACCTAAGGTAGTTACTGCGTGTTCCATTTGACTCAAAACGTATGCCTGGAAATTAAATATCTCAATGAATTGGGATTTAGACCTCAGTGTTAACAAAATAGTAAAGTTGCCGATGGCAATCCGTTGCCGTAGCTTGCAACACAAGAAACATCTCACGCGATTGCCAACTCTTTAAAATCCACTAGCAGGAACACAACACATTCAAGGCAGCGTTATTCGCTTAGGATATTATTTTTCCTCAAATTGATTCAGTTAAGCTACATATTATTTACAATAATAATTCTTACATCAAACTCAGTTTGTTTTTCAGGGATATGTCTAAGTCTGTTCCTCAGCCAAGTATAACCACTAATAGCAGCATCCCACACTTGGAGATTAGCCTCACCGTCCAAGAACCTCAAGATTTTGAACCCGAAGGTGTGAGTCATTCTCTCAGACCTCATCAAAGCGAAAACATCATCGACGATCTAAAAAGTAGTTAAATTGTGATATTAATTACATATTTTTTGAAAACAATCTACTGACGTAACAAAATTTGTTTAATTCTGTGGTATTCGACTATGATTGTGGATATCAATTAAAGAGCTTGAAGAAATCTACATGCTATCACAGAAAGTTTGAGAATTTGTATGAACTACCAAACACTAATAATAATCGTACGATTAATTATAAAAATACACATTTATTATCCATTCAATATTGTTACCTGAGCTCTGTTCAAGTGATGGATTACATTTGTTGTATTTATCAAAGCTTCAGTGATTAATTCCCAAGTTCTGTCGTCGTAATTTACTCTGTATAGACCTGAAGGAAAATAAAAATAAAACTAACTAAATACAAATCCATTTGTTAATCATTACAATTGCAAGAAGCACTCCATTTTGATGTCGTTATAAATTTGTATGACCCTTACTTCACTTTGCCGACGTTATAAATTTGTATGACCCTTCTTATGGACATTATTCAAAGTTGAACCATACCATTCATAGGGCAATACTTTCTTAATTATCCAGTTAATTATAAACTGTAAAACATCAGCAACAAACTATACCTTGTTGTAAATGATTGAAAATGACCCACTCTTCGCCACTATCTTTTCTTAAGGTTTCAGTTGCCAATGTCATAATATGTACTGGTGTTAATAAACTGAAATTAGCATTTCTCCGGGTGGAGAAAGTAATTGGAATTGGATAAATTTGACCAGTTGCATTTGCTGACGCACTTAAGAAAAACCGTTCCTGGAATTAAGAAAAATATATGACAAGTTGAAAAGAGAAGGCCTAGACTCTAGGATTGATGTGCACAAGGTTTTTAATAATAATTAAAGAATAATTATTTAAATATAAAATAAGAATTAAATAATAATAAATTTAATAATATGTACCTTCTAATAATTATGAAGTATTGTTATGATTACAAGATGTAAATATTGCTCAAATTACCTGAGTAAGCGTCATCTCTCCAGTGTCATGATTAACGTTAACATTCAAGATAGGGTATCCTGGTTCATTAACCCAAATCCTGTAATACTCAGCAAAGTCAAAATTCGAATATCCAGCTAAAGATTCATCTTCCTCAATAGCCGTTGTGAAAGCGAGCAGTAAATCATACTGATCAGTAGGTTCGAAGGCGCTGAAATTAAATTATATATACCAAATTAAGTTGTTAGGTTTTAAACAATTTTCACCTTATCAATAAATTGACACTTAATAAATTCTAGACTCGTTTACATCACTAGTTAAGTAATTGTGAAAGTTTAGTGTGTTTGTTGGTTTTCTGTGATCTTTTGTCTTTTTTACTTTGTATTTAAATAAATATTAAAACAATGTGACTTACTTTGCTACTAAGAAGTAATTGCAGGATTTTTTGAATGTCTCTAGTGATATAATATTGGCAGTCATCCTAAGAAACGAGGCAGCTTTGTTGTAACTAATTGTGCCGAAGTGTCCAGTGACCTGAGCCGGCGTATTCACATCATGATTCATAGGTACGCTATTAATGCCAGAGTCAAAAGACAGAGTTGATTGAAGATAGCGGGCATTGAAATGCTCGTCCAATTCATATTCTGGAAACATCTGAAAATGGCAACGATGATTACTAAAAGTATAACGCGACAAAAAGACATGTATGCTTTATACATGATACAATGTCTTTTTGTCGCACTACTTCGAAATCATGTACCTAAAGATACTTTAGAAAAGTATCTACAATCTTACCTCGTTAGTAGCGATGTAACCAAAGTAACTGGCATAACCTTCATTGATCCAAGTGTTGCTCCACCAGTAACAAGTAATCAAATTTCCGAACCATTTGTGGGCAAGCTCGTGAGACACTAAAGTAGCTGCATAGTGCTCAATTGACATTATTGTCTCCTGAGAATCAATAATCATGTACAATTCTCTAAAAACAGAAAAACTAATTTACAAAATATATAAAATAATAATAATAATATTGGAAAACAGTATCGTCCTGCGGTTGGTATTATGAAGATCTAAATTTGAAACTCTAAACACTATAAAAATCTTTTAATCTAAAAAGCAGTAAAAAGCTATAATTATATAAATTTCAAATGACCCAAAAATTTAAAATAAATACCCCATTCAGACACTAGTATGCCATAATCAATCAATCAAAGAAAAAAAAAATCAGGGTTTAATCTTACCTATAACTAACCATCCCCCAATTTTCGGTTCCAGCGGAGGCCCAATCAGGAGAAGAAATGTGATCATTGAGCAAATTAGGGTGCAAATCAGCATAAGGTATACCGAAATATGAATCAAAGAAATCAGTCATTTTTACAGCTAAATTCAAGGCGTGATCTCCAAGCCCTGCAGTATTAGATCTGCCAATAATTCTGATTGGCGGGCTATGTGTAAGATCTTCGGCAATCGGTTGGAAGGTCTCACTGACGAGGAAAGTGACAAGGTATGATGACATTTTAGGGGTCTCGTGAAAGATATCCATCACTCTGTTGTTACCTATCCTGAAATTATATTCAAGATTAGACATATTGAAAGGAGAAACAATGCAGTTATTTTATCAGACCAACAACAATATTGCCCGATATGGTTACATTGCTGGCAAGTTGTGATTAAAATCTGATAGACAATTAAGTCCAATGTCGTGATTCCGAGTGGCCTATTCGGAATCTAAATATTGGACTAAGTCAATTTCGATATTTTGGTAAAATGTGTGGAAATATAAGGTATCTTATTCAAACAAAACTATTAAGTAAAGAAAGTATAGAAAATAAGTGTTTCGAATTATATAAGTAGGATCCTTTATTTTGTAAGTCTGTTTTCTGTAAGTAAAAATACATGTTATAAATTTAATGAACTTATTGAAAATACATTACTTATATTTGCATACCCTCTACGGGTATATGTACGCACCACAAACAATTTTATTTAACAACTCTGTACTACTATATCTTTGGCAAATAAAGAATCTTTATCTTTAACATTTGAAAACGATACCAAATTCGACTAAGTCTGATGTCAAGATTTCGAATATATAGTAAGGCTTGATATGGTAAGGTATACTCGTAGGTGCTGTTAATTTAGAAAAATAATTTATAATATTACAAATGAAGGTAAAAATAGAATCAATACATACGGAATAGAATTTTCACGCCCAGTATTGGTGAATGTACCGGAGTACGATGCAGGCCTTGATAGATGTAGTTTAAAAATAGCCTTGAAGAGAGGCTCATCCCAGCAAGGGAATGCTTGTCTAGCATTATAGGGCTGGAAGTGCGTTGTAGCGTAAATCCTAAAATAGGTAGTAAAAATATAAGTCATCTCAATCAGAATCGATAAAAAAAATGCTCACAAACACCTGAATAGAGTTTAGAATGAGAGGATATTATATATACCTATTTAACTTTGGTTATACCGTTACATGGTATTGCATGTATCTATTTATAATAACCATCAAAACCTACCGAAACCACCTACCAAAATTTTATTTTCTCCCAAACCCAAAACGTTTATTCCTGTAGAATTACATACCTGATGTTTAGGAATCATATATCATTTAACATATCGAAAAACCTAATAATTTACCTTTCATTTCCATCATCGTCTGTGTACCAGCCCCGCCAGATACCTCGCATCATTGGGCCTTCATTCATGGTACCAGAGTACATGACATTCAAGGTATAATTGGCTTCTTTGGTCAGAGTTTCTTCTAAGTTGATCTTTAAAAAGTGATACAATGGTAGTATCTCAAATGGCCTAAATGGCTGAAGTCTAACGGGAGCTCCTTCTTCATTGAACAAGGAAATGGCGTTTATGCTGTCAACGTTCGCATGTAAAATTATTTGTGTAACATTATCATCGGTGGCCTGAAAAATAAGATTTTACCACTTAGCAATGATGTTACCTACATAAATTCTTCTATGCGTTCTGAATAGATCTTGATGAAAACGTTTGTGTGTATTTAAACACATCTTTGAATGGCTTCAATGTAACATTGTAAAGTTGAACTGAAGAGATGTCAGAGACAATAAAATGTGTGGCACATATTTTTATTCTACCAACACTATAAATCGATTCTAGATGTGCTGTTTTTAACAAAAGAGTGAGTTTTACCAATTGTTATCCTGACAACAATCCCCGATACCTAAAACAAGTCTATAGATACTTTTTGCCGTGCCCTGAGGCCTACGTCCAGCAGTGGACTGCAATAGGCTGAAATGATGATGATGATGAGATACTTTTTGCATGCATGATTGAATATATTTTGATCATTTTTAGATTCTTCACCATCATCATCATTTCAGCCTATTGCAGTCAACTCTTGGACGTAGGCCTCTCCTAAAACATTTTTAGATATATATAATATATCTAAGGACTTACCTGAATAATTATGTTCTCATTACCTTCATAGCTAAAAGGTTTATCTGTTCTCTCGCTAAAGTAAAGGTCAATAAATATGTCGTATTCTAAAGGGACCACGTTTTCTGGTAATCTATACGCTTTGTCTGCGTCTCTTGGATAGACAACATCATCAATGTTCGGAACTTCCAAATCTCTATACCAGGATAACGAATGATCTGCCTTTGTTACACCCAGAAGCATACAGCTCAGGGCAAGTATTAGAATTTTGGACATTTCTGCAATAAAACGACTAGTTAATGTTCCTTTTTATGGTAGATGGGCCTTTAAAAACTAAAATGGAAATTTAAGCCTTAAAGGAAAAAACCACTAGTATATATGTATATAAATACCACAAAGTGAAATCCACATTCGTTGCCAGTCTGATTCAAACTCGGACTGTATATTTTACACTTGCTCAATGAGCCACCACCACGTCAAAATGGAAAATTAATGTACTTAATTTCAAAAAATAATGAAAAACAATAAGTCTAGTTAAAACCACATTTTATATAGAAGAAAAACCGTTAAATATAATGAAACAATACCGACCTGATAACAATAATGTCCTTAACAGAACGAATACTAACTAAAAGATCGTCGAAAAATATTCAAAGAATATAAGTGCTGATAAAATAATTATCAATTCGCTTGGGATAATGTAATTTATTGCCTTGTGATAAAAAAATACTTACCTACTTATTAAAATTAATGAGATAGCATCAATACAATCTAACGTTTTATTTGGTGATACCTTATAGAATCGTTACCTCGGACAAAGTGAATGGCGTTAATTTGGCAATTTTAATGTTATGTAAAAAATGTATGTCTTCCTGCCTTTGTCGTTGTTCTTTAGAGCAACGATTTCGTATATCCTTATTTTAACTCCCGACGACATAAAAAAACAAGTATTACACGTCAGTGTATCTGTGCGTCTGCGTGTCTCTCGGTGGCATCGTAAACTTAAACGAATGAGCCAATTTAGATGTGATTTTTTTGTTTCCAAAATTGGTGTTGCAGTTTTAAGATCATCAGCTCTTGTAGGGAGTGATTTAAAATTTTTAATTTTACTTTTAATATCTAATTATGTCATTGAAGACACTCCTTTATGTATAGTCATGTATATCATTACTTCTACACCTCATGGCAAACTCTCAAAAGGCGCGCTCATCAAAAGTCAATATATAATAATAGTTCATAATTTATTTTGTTTATATCACATACAATATGATACTTTTGAACGTCATACAAAGTCAAAAAGGTGTTGGCACAGTTAAGTGAAAAGAACTTGCAAGAAACTCAGGCTAGTCTTTATAATTGCCAAAAAGTTAAAATTTCAATTGGTTACAATTTATAATAATAATTTATCTTTATTGATATAAAAAAGTTTACAGAAAAATTACAGAATATCAAAAAAGTTATTTAATAAGCATAGAGAACCATATTAGATAAAATTCAATAAAAAAATTAATAATGCTAATAGACATTATTTTATTTTCGTCGAATAGTATAGCATGGCTCTGGTGTTGCAGACGTGCATAAAAAAATACAACATAATAAAGTCCTGATTTCATTATATATTAATAAAAACATAGTGAAATCAGAACTTCAATATCAGACCAACGATCATACCCTCATCAATTAATCAAACGTGGTGCCTAATGCCTGAGTGATTTTAATAGCAATTTGACTCATAACATAACATAACATAGCATCACGCCTTTTTCCCCGAAGGGATAGGCAGAGGTTTTTCACACCCACATTTCGCCAGCTATGTTCGGTCCCATGAAATAGGGGGCGAGCCTATTGTCATCAACTGGGCACATTTGTTTACCAAACGCCGGGAAAATCTCAGTACTGGAATTTCATGATAGAAAAGCCCAATACTATTTTCACCCGACCCGGGAATCGAACCCGGGACCTCTTGCACAGCAGTCGTATACACTTCCCGCTGCGCCACCGAGGCAGTTCATAGCAACAATAAATGATGAAATTTACTCTTCAACAATAAATGATGAAATTTACTTGCGGATTTGAAACTACGAGTACTTCTTGTATTCGAATTGAAAATTTCATGGTACCGCTGCACCGTTCCTATGTAATATTTGCATTCCGTTCTATGGTCTGATCTATGGTAGCGTCCACACACACACTTAGAATATCTTCTAGGGTATGTGGGTTTCCTCACGATGTTTTCTTTCACCGTTAGCAGATGGTAAGTCACTTGACTAGTCCATATAAATTCCACAGAGTGAAAATCCATGATTGGAAACCAACTCGGATTACTTGACTTGCATGCTGATCACTTATCCATTCGGCCACAATTGCTTTAGTTATGACTACCCAGAGTTTAATAATTTCAACAAAGTTTGGCTTGTATTACGTAAATATTATGCGTGTAATAAAAAAGGAAGTAAGTAGGTACTGCGTTTTCCATTATTCAATATTTTTATGTTTAGATTAGAGCCTTGAAAAAATCCAAAAAATGTCGATTACTGAAAGTACAATTAGCTGGCAGAGATGTTATGATAAATTTAGGTCACAATTATATTAATTTTTTAGGCTTGTCAATAAAACAATACATATTATTATATACTTACAAAGATACTCTAATACAACAATAACCACAAAAAAACAATGAAAAGCATTCACTAAATCATACTGTTCACAATAAAAAATTGTGTTTAATATTACAATTTAACAGTAAACATAGCAAAGTTTGAATAACTTTACATCATATTCACAACAAAAAATGGACTTATTTTATACAATATAAATTATATCTTTTTTACTTAAAGTTAAATAATTTAACGGAACAGCTGGACAAACATAGCTGCCATTAGGAGAACGGTGGAAGCCACGATGGTGGTAGAAGAACTCCTATCATTCATAAATTTATAAATTTCTTCTACATTGTCGCTACCCCACTGGAGATTTGACATTGCTGTACTGATGACATTTGTAGCAGTGGTGAAAGAGCTTCTTCCTAAAGCCAATTGGTTAGCGTACGCCCAGACTTGGAACTGAAAATAGTAAAAATAAGTTATTATTAATACCCACATAGAGGTAAGTCACATCCACATTTCACCAACAAAACATTATGTTACGTCCTATGAAATAAGAGCCGAACCTATTACTATTAAATTTTACAATTATTATCATCATCATCATCATATCAGCCCAACGTCCACTGTTGAACATAGGCCTCACCTCAATGATATTGTATGTTAACATACAATATCATTGCCTCACCTAATTTTCGCCACAGGGTACGATTTTGTACCCCCATCCAACAGCCACCCGCAACCTTTACCAGGCACATTTTAGATTTCAAATTGATATCCACAATTTCACCATGAAAATATTCAATATAATTTTCGCCCATGCTATTGGCGGCAACCCACGGGCTCTTGTGCAGCAACACTCCTGTTGCGTCATTATTTGTTTATATATATTTTTTTTCAATTTCAGAAATTGCATGAAGTGCCGCGATTCAAATTCAAGTTTATCTTTTAACATAATTAAAGAACACAATATATTCATAATAATAATACAAACCCGCTGAATAGCAGCGAAGTCGGTTAAATGGCCAGTAATTCCGTTGAGTACTAGCTGGAGACGATCGTTGCCACCGTACCTAAACAAGTACATAAAAAACATTAAATTTAATTGACGCCAACCAATTAAAATATAACCTAACCATTATGATGGAAGTGTCAGTAAATCATAATATTATTATTCTTTCTTTCAATAATACTACACTTACGCATAAGAAGATCAAATTGTATTACATCCATAATTGATATTTTCAAGCATCATAACTTAAAGCCTCATTTACACGAAGAGATTTTCTCGTACTTTTAGAGCGAGAAACTCACATAAGATTATCGAACCAAAAACTTGCCTACAGCGAGTTTCTCGCCTCGAACGTATGATTATCGTATATCAAAAACTCACCTCATATAAATGACGCTTTAGTCGAGAAAGTATCTAAAATTTCCTATAAGGGTTTTTAAATTTTGAGATCTGATATTAGAAAAACATTTTTTACTAAGGATTTATATATCAACAATATCGTAAGGAAAACAAATTCCATACTCTATGTCATCCGTAAAGCATTCAAGTGTCTCACACCACAAACGTTTATAAAGCTATACAAGACTTATGTAAGACCTCTCCTTGAACATGCTTATGTAGTCTGGGACCCTTAGTTTAAAAAGGACATCAAACTCGTTGATAACGTGCAGAGAAGAGCTACTAAAATGGTTGGTCCTATACGTAACTTATCCTATGAGCAGCGCCTCAAGATCCTTGGCCTTACCACACTAGATCAACGTAGACAGAGAGGAAGTTTAATAGAGACCTACAAAATCCTCACAGACCATTATGATGTGCCCAGCCTTAAAGACATGTACATGAAAAACGACAATCGGTCATCCACTAAAACTTTGGGAAAATACATCAAATAAGAAACCAATGAAACACTTTCTGCCTAACAGAGTCGTGAAGGCATGGAACAGACTACCGGAAAGTGTTGTCATGGCTCCCACTTTAAACGCATTCAAGAACAGATTGGATAAAGAAAACATCTCCAAGCTATTTGATACACACGCATCAGCTAACTAGCTGCTAGTGTGCTATACCAATAATAATAATAATAAGGCACGTGAGGCTGGACCCTCAGGGAGCTGATGAGCGGGTAGAAAGTCCAGTGACACCTCTCCACCTTTAGCCGCTCAGGAAATGTTGCCCCTTCTTGCAAGTTGCGAGTTTTCTGGGGGCCCATCGCTGAGTTGGCAAGTCTCCGTCTGCCCATTTTATACGTGTTTAACAGCATTGTTACGGGCAGACGCCATAGTCCCTTCCATAGTACCAGTTTTTCCAACACACTTAGCAACCCAACCCAATAGCCCATGATTTTTATTTTCCAAGTATTACAATAGTCCTACAGTGCCCGGGGAGTGTACTTGTGTGAGTTTATATAGCGCATACAAGTATACTCGCCGGTCAGTGTCACATTACAACTTAGATTAAACTGTCTAAAGGGCCTCTTCATGTTGGCTTCGGCCCCATGTACGCCTTCCAAAAGTCCGAGTCACCATTGGCTTGAGATAAAGGAAAGACATACATAATAATAATAATACTTACTTAGTCCTGATTTCTTCAAAGTTTTCGTAAAGGAAGTTGAGAATGGTCTCTTGGTTGTCCTGGTTACCCTGAAGTGCGAAGCTAAAAGCGTTTGGTCGATCATGGATACGAATCTTGCGATTATCCAAGGTTTGGCGTAAGAAGCTGGAATAGAAATTTAGCTTCAGCATATATTCAACAATCTTTTTTTTAATTACTAAGGACTAAAAATTGGTTTTACGAATTATTTTATGTTCCATAATTGATAAATCAGTGTGCACGTCACACCTTCAATCTCAAGGTGTTTTAGGCTACACTTAGAATTTCACGAGAGAAAATCCGAATACCGTTTGGGACATACTTCCCCTGAGGTCAAAAAATAGTAAAACTGGACTTCCTTGTTAGTTTAGATTGAACCATATTAATATAATTTTATTTAAATAAAAACAACGTACTGAACGATGGATTCCTGGTCTTTAGTGCAAGGAAGAGCTCGGAGCATGACGACCATATCAGCTGTGTTCTGTGAAGCCTCATATAGCGCAAACAAGAATCGATAGTCTTCGGCATCTCCTTCGCGAAGACCAACGCAGTAGACGTAGCGCCGAAGATTAGGAGGAACTCTATAAAAAAAATGATAACATTTAACTGATTTCTAAATAATTCAAATTACTCTAAAATTAACTCGAGATGATGAGAAATGGCGCTGACAAATTAATTACTACATATAAGATGAAAAACAAAATTACACAAAATGTAATTCTAGTAAAACAAAGTCAAGTCTAATTATACCATCATCTAAGTGTTGAAATTTTGGCGCTTTATCCTATTTCATCGATTCGGTATTAATATATTATACTTACTGTTCTCATTGCCTCAGCTATGTGTTTTTGCATAAGGTGCAAATGCATAAGTAATTTAATTTTTCGGTTAAACTATAAATAGTTACCCACTTTTACTGATCTTAATAAAATAAAACTTAGAGATGGGCTAAACGTATTATATATAGTCAATTTTTTTTTCTTCTAACGCAAGTGAACCCGGAGCCCAGAGAAGATGTTAGTAATAAAAATAATACTTCTACTCCTTTCTTAGATATTTTCTAATAAAATTTTGTTTACGTACAAGTGAGAAGTATTTCCTCTAAATGCTTCCCATTTGCTCTGTGAATCAGCTACGCAGCCTTCATGTTCTAGATTGCAAGCGTAGTTCATGATCTGCATTCTGTTGAGGATGACAGAGGTCGTTTCTCCAGGCTTTTCATCGTAGCCCAGGTGCTGGATAGCAGTCTCCAATAGACTCAAGTAATAATGCTGTTGAAAGAAAACAACATTATAGCTTGCAAAATTAAAACTAATATCATCCTGTTATTCTTCTTTTTAAAGTTGCGGCAACTATCTTAGCTATCCCAATAGACGTTGCAGTCATTGACTATCATAGCTACAGGTGCCAGATATAATGCATGGACGTATAAAAGAATTGACATACTTTGTTTTATTAATATTTTTCTAACTAAAAAATGTCTTTAAACATATTTCTGAGAATACAAGACATGTAAGCGTATGTATCGTCTTTTATTCACAGGAATATGTATATCCAGGCATCTCACTTCAATTTTACAATATATCTATATATATTGTAAGGTAAGTTTTATGTTGTGCAAAACCATGACTGTGAAATTATTCTTTGAGTATCTTTGTTATATTTTTTTCAGTTGAAATTCAAATTGGTAGTAGATTTAATGACATAGGTCATTAAATCTACTACCAATTTGAATTTCAACTATATAATGTATAAAACTTACCTTTGTGATAATTTCAGAATATTCCAAGTGTTCGAAACGTCTACGAATCCAATCAAGCTGCGTGAGAGCTGCATTCCAAACATAGTAATCGGTCTCATGCCTCAAATAGTCCAACACATCAAAAGCAAGGGTTTGGTTAACATCTCCAGAGCGGACAAAGAACAAAAGATCGTTAACAATCTGAAAATAAAAACATTATTGTCATTTATTTCTTCAGAAAATAATATACATATATAGAGAAAGTGTAGAAAGAGGTATATCACATCCACATTTGGCCAGCTTTGTTAGGTGTAATAGGGGGCGAGCCTTTTGCCATAACTTTCGGGGCCCTATTCTAGACTATGTTTTATATATAATAAATGTTTTTTCACACAAGACATGACATTAGGTAGTAAGCCTTCAAAAGGTTCTAACACAAATAGGTATTAAAATCAATCAATGAAGCAGTTAATCTTTGTCAACATTTAAAAAAATGTTTACCTGTGCTCTGTTCAAGTTGCGAATCCTGTCGCGGTTGTTGCTCTTAAGGTATTCGCCAATCCTTTGCCAATTGGCAGCATCATAGTTAACACGATATAAACCTGAAATTATTTCAAAATGCAATTGATACCTTAACACCGACTTTAATAGTCAATTTAAAGCATACTATACTACTACATACGTATTTGTAATTACGGAATGAATTAAATTGGGTTTAACAAAAGTTAACATTAGGAGATTCTATGATATAAAAAATTTCGAATGGAATCAGAATTATGGACTTCCATCACAAAGGGAGGATATTAGTTTGATACTTGGTTTTATTTCAAGTGTATTTTGTTTCATGTCCTTAGTCAGCTTTTTTTAAGTTAAAAGCTTTACAAAGCAAAGATGATGATTCGGCCAAGAGTCTGCCAACACAGTCCACTGAAAAAGCTCGAAAGCCTTAATAGTTAATGAGTCATATAAGTGACAACCACTTAACTAAAATATGCTGCTGACAAATGTTGGCAAGTCAGCAGGGGGCCGATTGATTAATATCAACCAATCACAGGTCGGCAATATAGCGCGATTGACTTAGTAAGCCTATCACAGCTATCGAATGAGACCATCTATACTGTTGTGTTAGGATTGCGTTAGCAGACTCGGGCCTCAGGTGTGATGTGTCGATCCGTAAACAAATTTTATTGTTGTTAAGGTACATACCAGTCTGGCCTTTATTAAAGATAACCCAGTTATCTCCAGCCTCGTGAGGAATGACGAGCGATTGTGTAGTGAGAATAGTTGTTGGCCTCACATCGTAGAAATCAATATGACGTTCATGAGTCCAAGTCAAAGGTATATGCCAAGTAGAATTGGGCCTTTCACCACTAAGCTGGTATCTTTGCTGTTAAATAAAAAATAATTTTAGTACACAAGATTTGTTAGAAAGACTCAGAAAAGACCTTTTCTTCACACATCTCAGGATCTCGTCAAACATTGTTAACTCTCGCATATATAATATCATAGGTACATCTTTAAGGGGTGAAACAATTCATACAAATAAAATAAAATTATTACAATTAAAACATATTATTCTTTCTTTTTTTTTCTTTGAAAAATTTCCATAACTCTAAAAATGAGAGAGGTATAACGAAAAGAAAAAAATGCTATGCGCCCTTTGAGCCCCAAGTAATGGAATGATATTGATAATTAATTAATACGGGTATTTTTATAAAATACAATGTTTTAAATCATAAAAAGGTAAAATTATTATTATAATCACTTAATGTGATTAATTCAAAAGAAGATAATAACAAACATTAATGAATCGAAAGACCGTGTACGTTACAAGATATATTATACTTAGTGACATTATCGTTATTTCCACGCATATCCACAAGATTTTTTTTTCCAATTGAAAGAGTATAATAATAAAATTATTTAACTAGTAAGGCATTTCTTTTTATTTCGAAGTATTGATGTTTGATGTGCAGTTTTAAATCTGCAATCATGTAATGATTAAACTCGTATTTGAGCAAATCTGTAAACCAGGATTGGAAATTTCTTGGGGACGCCTATGTCCAATAGTCGTCTTGGACATAATCCTTACAAATACCTTATATTAAGTTAAGATTAATTTACAGAAAATTATTAGCTTATATCAACACAAACCTGAGTGACAGTGATGGCACCAGTTTCAGCATTTAAAGCTACAAACACAACAGGAGAGCCCCTGTTTTCTACCCAGCTTTCGAAGACAGCACCGACGTCTACATCAGGGTATTCGCGAGTAAATTGAAAATCTTCATTAATAGCTTTTCTGAATGCTGCATACATGAGCTCTGGTGTGCCGATGCGGTAAGCACTGAAAATTAAATGACGTACTTTAAACAAACATAAAAATTTAAGCAGACAGTATAACTAAATTGTTGACGCTTGTACGACTTACTGCCTAGTGCTGCCAATCCCTTAGAGACGATCGAGAATTTTGTAATTGGTAACTTGATCAATACTAAAAATACTAAGTTTAAAAAAGTAAAAATACTAACTTTTTCTTTAAACTTCAAACTTAGCACTAATAATGACATATCGAGAGGTCTATCGCCCCACGCAGAATGATGAAAATACAAATTTGCTAATGTTAGATATTAATTTTATGTTTCCGTACAATTTAACATTCTAAGAGTTGCATGACTGAAAATCGCTGTACGCTGTTACTTACTTGTCTCTCAAATAATAACGGAGAGCAGCCCTGAAGTTTCTAAAACCAACAAAGTGCTCAAGCATTCTTAGCACTGAAGCACCCTTTGCGTAGCTAGTTGTAGAAAAATGAGAAGTGATAGATGGGTTATCTGCCACAGCATCCCAGTTCATAGGAGTCGCACCAGGTGAAGCGTCTGCTGATAGAGCACTCTGTACGCGAAGCAATATGAACAGATCGTCTAATTCCAGAGAAGGATCAGCCTGAAATTAATTACATGTTAAACCATATTTTTAAAAACGGTCTAGTGATCATAACAGTAAATACGAGTATTCTTCAATAAAATTATATCCAGCAGGCAGGCTTTGTCACTCGAATCAAGTCCATGGATATTTTTTGAGTACCGTGTACGTTACAAGATATATACCTTAGTGACATTATCGTTATTTCCCTGCATATGCACAAGAGTGACATAAAGTCACTGTGCCGAAAGTCACTCATAAGTTCTTAGCCTTAAAATCACTTTTTACATTTTATCACTCTTGTTTCTGCTATACGAGTATAAATGTAGTCGATTTCGATATTACTGTCAATCGTAATAAAGTCGTTCTCATTTTCAAACATTGATATCTATTGATATTATTGATATTAGACTGGCCTGTTGGTCTAGTGGTCCCCACCCAGGACAAATCTTTGTGTGATGAGCATAAAGGTTTGTTCTGTGTCTGGGTGTAATTTATCTATAATATGTATGTATTTCCAAAAAAAAAAATGTATTTAAGTATATAGTATATCAGTTGTTTAGTACCCATAACACAAGCAAATGTAGTTGCTTATTGGGACTAGATGGCACTGTGTAAATGTGGTAGAATATTATTATTATTATTATTATATCAATATCAAAATCAAATAATTCGTAAATTTTAATTCCGAGTAGATACTCAGAAGCACGCACATTACAACTAGACAACTTGATCACATTATCGTCAAATCCAAACATTTACACACACTTGTAAAATAGTGAAAAAACCGTCAGAGTAATAAAAGTCAGCAGTGCGTGGAAGTCTATATGCTGAATTTTCAGGGCAAATGAATTCTAAGTCTGTATGTAAATTTAATTATAATTTTACTTACATAATGAACTCCGAAGTGTTCATAGAAACTGGCGAAGGATTCGTTTAGCCAAAGGTTGCTCCACCAGAAGCAAGTGACAAGGTTTCCAAACCATTTGTGTGCAAGCTCGTGAGCCATGATGGTTGCAACGAAGATTTTGTCTAAAAGGTTGGTGTGGTTTTCATCGTAGAGAAGGTACGCCTCTCTGAAATGGAAAAATTAAATTGTTTTTAGACAAAATTATATTTTGAAAGTGTTAAACATTCCAATAATTTAATGTAATATCTGTGTATTTTACACACATACCACATTTAATCAATTTGTTTTTGTACTGTTAGTAAAAGTAATGGTAGAATGTAACTTACCTGTAGTTAACCATTCCCCAGTTTTCCATAGCACCAGACGGGAAATCAGGAAGAGCAATGTGATCGTTTTTCATCAAGACACCCTGTCCCATTTCATGGTATTGGATACCAAAGTAATCATCCAATTCCGTGGTTATTTTGACACCAATTTCAGCCGCATAAGCATGTTGGCTTTGAACACCAGGACGAGAGATAATCTTGAAAGGTCTGGATTCAACGCTGGTTGAGTTAGTTTCAACAAAATCACTCACGTGGAAGGCGACCAAGTATGCAGAAATGATGGGAGTTGGGTAGAATGTTTCACGGATGCGGTCTGTGCCAATTCTGTTAACAAAAATGAAATTAATTACTAAAAGAAATTAAAATGATCCCGTATCACAATATCAACCAATTTCATAAATAAGTTGACCTTATACTAGCAAAGATTCTTATTTGATATAACACTCAAGTTAATCCATATTTTGTAAAAAGGCGGGTGAGGTTCACCACCTTTTCTAACTTGGAGTTTTATCATATTTACACATGACCACGGTACTGACAAAGCAGTCAAATTATTACCAAATTCGTTTGAAAATAAAACGGCATAAATACTTACTGTTCGGTAGTCGCAATATCCATGTTAGAGTATGATTGACTAAGGCTGCGGTCGCGAGTAATAGAAATCACATACTGGGATTTGAAGTAAGGTTCATCGAAGCATGGGAAAGCCTTTCTAGCGTGGTAAGGCTGAAACTGGGTAGTAGCATAACGCCTAAAACAAATAAAAGTGTTGAAGTAAATTATTATGTGATATTAAAGTAACAATGGAAATTCAGCCTCCACCATATAGGGTACGTATTGTGATGGTATTGTGATTTCTCTATTTTATCTCCAATAAGGAAACAAAGCCCAAGACACTGTGTAAAAGAAGGAAAACTTTAATAAACAAAGCCTGTCTAGCCAGCGTAAAAACGGTAGGCTAAGATCCACTTTTGACTCTCTGGTTTGGACATTTGTCCAGTAGTGAGCCGTAATGGATTATTGTCAATATAATGGCTGAAATTGAAGACTAAAAAACTTTAGCTATTTCATTGTTCAATGCTATCAATTTTTTTCATTAATAAGATTTACCTTTCGTTATTGTTGGCGTCAAAGTAGTATCCTAAGTAGAAGCCTCGGTCAAGTGGGCTCTCATTAATAATTCCATGATATCTGACAGCAATAGTGTAATTACCAGCATTGATGGGCCCATCGAGATTAACTTTAACAAGTTCAAAATAATTATCTGTTTCAAAAGGATAAGGAAATTTCAGACCCACAGGACCACTGACAACAGAGTTAATATCTATTCTATCGATGGACACAACCTTCTGGTGGAAAACGATTTGTGTTAAATTATCTTCTCTTACCTGAAAATAAAACGTAAGTAAATCAGGCTTAATTTATTTATTATTTAATTAGTAGCAACGCAGTAGTAGACTACTACAAAAAGAAAATCTCCTCATATCAACTATGATATGATGAGCTTTTTTCATTATTAGGAGT
This sequence comes from Laspeyria flexula, assembly GCA_905147015.1. Lineage (NCBI taxonomy): Eukaryota > Metazoa > Arthropoda > Insecta > Lepidoptera > Erebidae > Laspeyria > Laspeyria flexula. Next base: position 14,496,602 of record LR989958.1, on the reverse strand, counting down.
GCTTGAGCACTTATAAGGATAATCAATACTAACATCTACTTGGATACTAATCCAGTACGTACTAAGATCATTACATTAAGCTGGATGTTCCAAAAAGAAGACCATTCCCTATCCCATATTCTATATATCTGCTAAAATACGATGCACACGGATACAGATAATAGTGTCATGATCCGTTTAACAAATTATGTTGTCACGTACCTATAATATTATGGTCTACGAAATTTCTTATGATAAAGTTATCGGTAATTACGATCAAACAGCATTTTTATCCGATAATGTAGTAGATTATACTATTATAAATTTTTGATAAACACCACAAACGATAATTTTATTGTGTTCAATGTATCTTTGGTCCATTAAGGTACTTATATAACTGTATATTAAAGAAGATTGTACAAATTTATTAAATTATTTTTTTTAAGAATGAATGAATAGTATCAGTTTCCATGCCATTTTTATAAATGGCTTAGGTTATGAATTCAGTCAAAGTTCCTATAAAACCTAACAAAAGGAATTATTAATCATAATTAAGCAAGTTTGATCTTAGAACTGGATATAGGAGGTCTGAGAGTCACAAAAAGTCAGTCAATCATGCATCAATAAAAGGAAATTGAAAATCTTAAATTATCATATATATCATGTATATCATAATACATCACCAATTTAAAAATTTTGTAAATTATGATGACAAACAAAATCAAATACATTTCCAACTTACTTCGACTTCCATGAAAACTCGTCCAGTGAAACTGCCATTTGCTAAATCAACATCAAGGTCAACATTCACAACGTGAGGATATACTGTGTTCTTGAGACGGTAATTTGGGTCGTCCAAATTGGTGTTGTATTCCATGAATTCTATATTTGTTTTAAATTCATAGTCAGGGAAGCCCACAAGGGACCCGATGAGTAGACAAAAAACGGCTGGGAGCAGCATGGTGGTACCTACAGAAAAAAACAATAAAATGTTAGGAAACCCACTAAGATCTCTTTTGACATTATGTACTGCTACTAAATATACTGCTTTATGGATATACGCTACAAGTTATTAAATAACCAACCGAAAACGTTGATTTTCAGTACAAAATAATGATCCAAGATTTGGAAAATATTTGCCTAGTTATGGAATGTGTTTCTTTGAAAACGATCTGATCTTAACTGTTTGTGGTAGCATTTATTTTGCAGAATATATTATCCTCATCATTATCAACGTGTCATCGTCCACTGTCAAATGCATGCCTTTTCTAAGGACCTCTAGTTCGATCAATACTTGACAGTTCCTGTTCAATAAAATCTTTGTCGCTATATACTTTTCCCTAACTGCTTAATTCTTAAGTGCCACGTCAGCAGTCATGGTACAAAAGTCAAGATAAGTTTTAATGTACTTTGTTGAAAACAGTAAACCTTAAGCAGTTCTTGTAAGATTAGCAATGAAAACTATACATGATAAGATCACCCGGTTGTTGAAATCCTTAAACAGTGTATTGCATGCATTAGACAAAAAAAATCACACTTACCCCTTCTGAACCCGACGGTACCAAACCAACAACTAGAGACTCATAGTTAAAAATGATATATTTATCATTCATGATTAAACTTATCTTTATAAACCTATCATTAATATTTTCGACGGACATATTATCAAAAGCGTGTCTCAAATCTATAGTTATCTGCACAATCAGTAGATATTATTTTTTATTTAATTGGTATGAAGCGAGTACTTATTAAAATATGGGGTATTAGGACAATAAAATTAACTTTTATCTTTAGGAATGTTAAAATATTCCCAATTAATTTAATCTCACTGTTGGGCAGGAAGCTTTTTTCACTAGTCTACTTTTAAGATGCTAGTCAGACGGCGTACATGTTAAATTTCGAGTTAACACGAGTGTATTACGATTAATACTCGTAGTCAACGCTTAAAACATCCTTTGGGATGAAAAGATGTTGCGACTCATTATAATTTACTCCATCTACACATGAAGGAAATTAAATATTTTGTGATTCCAATATTTTGTTGCAAATTCAAGTAAAGAAAACAAACGACTATTTAATTATTTTTACTAAAGTATTATTTTTACTAAAGTATTATTTTGCATCATCTGCAACTAATTCAAACTTAATATTGTTATTTTGCAAGTGACCATACTTCAATGCATACAAACTTGATATTTTAGTTCTGCTACTCATTACAAGATGGCGTTAATTGTCGTATCCGAATAAGCTTAAGACAGTCATAAGTTAATTCGACATAATTTATCATTAAAGTTTGAGTCATACTTGTTTTTATATTTATATATTGAAAATAACATTTGAGTGAGTAATGTATTCCGGATCAAATTTGTTAGTCATAGTAGATTTTTCAATAAGTGTTGGATGAGAGTAGCCACAAATCGGGCTTAGTGGCGTGCTATTGAAGAGGCTTATAGGACTAGTACGGGCTTATGATGATGATGGCGAAATTACAATTTTCTCCAGACTCTATTTCTTACAATCTGTAATTTATGAAAAGATACCCACACCATTAAAACAAAGAAACGCGTTATGATTGTCCTCACAAATCTATACATACATAATATACAATCTAAAGTCTTGACGGACCGACTGACCTATATATCAATGCACAGCCAAAACCGCTGGACCTAGCGACGTGAAATTTGGAGGGTTTTTTTTTTCATGATGTGAATATATCCACTTAGACCGGATTTTTCAATATTCAACCCCTAAAGAGGTAAAACGTGGCATCAAAATTTTTATGAAGGATCTTTTACTTAAAATATTTTGTACATGTACTTCACACTCACACAAATAAACGTTTTTTGAGGGCACGTTCAAAGTATTCATAGATCACGTGTTTCTTGTTTTTGGAAAATTCAAGGCCCAAGGGGATTTTGTGATTTTGTGTTTGAAAACTATGTGATCGTTATTTTATAGGTTGTCAGGACGGCTTTTCCGTATAGTGATGGATTAAGAATACATAATGTCACTACCCCATCTGAACCCGTGAGTGTCGTCAAAGGTGACTAAGGGTATTTTTTTTATAAGGTTATTTTATGCAGACAAGAACACTGCAAGAAAAAGAAAATTCCAAACAAACTCTTAATACCAACCGTTTGGCCAGCGCGCAGCGTGGTGTAGGCTAAATTCCCTCAAAATTTTTTGGAGAACACCCACGTCCAGCAGTGGGACGTTTATGGGTTGGGATGATGATGATCAATGTCCATTGATCATCATCATCCAGAGTCCATCATCAAGAGTACCTGTTGACTCGTTTCTTAGCCGTCCGACGTGGCAATTGAAAAGCCAACCCTGAGGGATATGATAGGGGTGAAAAATACTACAAAACCTATATAGATATCAATTTCAGGTTCAGGGGTGCTGATTAAGAATTTGTACTACAACTAGTAGGGTGATATTTTAAGATTGGCATTCAAAACAAAGTATTTACTCATAAATTTCTGTGCAGATATCGAAATCTACGCTGGCGAAGTCGCGGGCAAAAACTAGTTCAATTCAAAACATCTCTTTTACGTGCTTCGCGAGCTTCGAGGCATAAACACCTACATTTTGTTCATCTATGATTTAATATTATTATTCGTACAAGCTGTCATCATTATCATCATTATATTAGCCCATCGACGTCCACTGCTGAACATAGCCTCACCTAATTTCGTTTACCTTACGTTGTACCTTACGTTACGTTGACCTTAATTTATTTTTATAGTGGGAATCGAACCCACAACTTGAGTTTGTGGTGGATGTATTTATTAGTGATAATATAAAATATGTACTATAATGAAAATACCTTTGATTCTGAGTATATTATTGTTTTGTTAGTCTTTCGTTTTTTAAGTCCTCTAAGACAGTAGGCTTCCAATTTAAAAAATAGTGTTTAGGTTTTCAGACGTTAAACCATTGACATACCAAAAAGGCAATGGCACGGGTTAATTTCGAATAAAAAATGAAACAAATATTTAATAAAAAAAATAGAAGTATATTTTTTATTACAATATGTATTTATTTAGATTAAAGAACAATAATTATAGGAGACCAAGGTTTATAACCAGTGTAACTAATAAAGTAACGACACTGAAAGCGAGTGCAGTAGCTGAACCACCAGGAGTTGTTGAAGTTCCTGGAGTAGTAGGGGCTGGAGTGGTAGTTGGTGGCGTTGTAAGGTCATCTTCAAATGTATCCTCGATATACCCTGTCTCAAAATAGCTGTCAAATTCAGCAATTCTTTCACCATACCATCTAATATTGTTTCTAGCTGTAGCAATACCGTTGATGCCTTCATTGTAATCACTTTCGGTAAATCGACTTCGGTTTTCTACCAACCAAGTGGATACCTGTTAAAGAATGGAATTGTTTTTAACACCACACATAAGTTACATAAACATTATTTTGATTAACATAAATGTAACCAAGGTATTTAATTATTATAATAATAATAATAATATTCTACCACATTCACACAGCGCCATCTAGTCCCAAAGTAAGCAAATTATATTAAAATTTGCTTGTGTTATGGGTACTAAACAACTGATATACTACTTAAATACATTTTTTTTTGTAAATACATACATATTATAGATAAATTACACCCAGACACAGAACAAATCTTTATGCTCATCACACAAAGATTTGTCCTGGGTGGGGATCGAACCCACGACCTCCGGCTTAGCAGTCAGGGTCACTTACCACTAGACCAACAGGCCAGTCGAATGTATATAAGCCAAAAATTTAAATTAACATTAATGTCTTCATGAATTGAATTTCTTTTAATCAAATATGATTTTATAAAGATCTGTAGTGCAACACAAGTTCTGCTATAGCTGTTGTTGTGCACAGCTCGTGTTGCCCCCAAATCTCAAAAAATACTGAACTCAAAATAGAGCTTAACAAAAGAGTTTAATTGTCACATAATTGTTTCGCTGTCGTGAGCTGTGAAAGTCGAAAGGTTTTATTGCTTTATAAGTAATGTTTTTAAAAGCAATTCTAATTTGTATTTAATAAGTCGTATTTAAAAAAAACTATATTCTAAAAGTGACATTAAAAGTGAAGTATTTTAATTTGACAATGTATCGGAAACAGTTTTGAGCGTGACATGATTATGCATTAATGGGGAAGACGCCTAAATTTGCATATCAAAGATTGACAATAACAAATAGTTAAGATATTTTACCTCACTAATTTGCTCCTCAGTCAGCAGACGTGATGTAATTGACGTTATTGTAGCCCCAATAGTACCGAAACTGTAGAAGTAATAATATGTGTATAAATAATTTAAAAAAAACATAGACATAACATAAATTCAAAGTAAATGCGTTATGCGATGGTCACCCAGACACAGAACAAACCTTTATGCTCCTCATCACAAATCTTCGTGTTGTTGTGTGTCACTCACACACAACAACACGAAGATTTGTCCTGGGTGGGGATCGAACCCACGACCTCCGGCGTAGCAGTCAGGGTCACTAACCACTAAACCAACAGGCCAGTCAAATCCTAGTAATTATTTAAGAAAAATCCAATAACTTTATTGGCCAACCTGGGAATCGTAGCAGTTGTAAACATCCCTTGAGAGTCCACCGATAATCAAATAAGTTTCCTAAAAACTCTATTGTTGAAAAACATATTGTGAATAGAAATTACTCACGCATTAGTAGACCTCTCAAGATTATCGTTTTCCTTCAACCAATTGAAAGCTCTTAGCGTGTTTACTTCGTTGCTTGTAATAGCAGAGCTTCGAGCAGTTCCATAGTCTTGAGCTCTGATATCATAATCTTCGTCACCAGCGGTAAGAGCATTGAGGAACTTCCAAAGACTGCCTTCATCAGTAGTACAACCGGCAGCTGTTAGCATAACGACCTGTTCACTAGCTAGATCTTCGGCAAGATAGCGGCTCCAGAAGACATCGAAATCGCTAGCGCTTCCATAGCGAAGACCCGTGCAGTATACCCAAGGACGCATATTTGGTGGAATACTGTTAACAAACCATTTATGAATACACTTTTATTGTTTGTCTTAATTCGGTATAACCACTTGTTGTAGTCAACCAAAAAACATCAAAGTTAAAGGAGACAAATTGTCGAACTAAATTGCTTGAAACTTTTATAACAAATAGCTTTCCGTTTGAATCATGCTTTTTTGTATTACAAGGAAACAAATTTATTAGTTAATATAATGTTTTCAGTATTCTTACAAAGAAGAAACATTTCATTCAAATTAAGTTAGTATATTACTCACTGGAATTCTTCATCATTTTTCCAGTTTGTGAAGTAGGTTTGACCAGCCTCGATGCATTCTTCGTGGCCGATATTACAGAGGAATGTATTGACATACATACGAAGAAGACCATCCATATAACTTTCGCCTTCAACCTCAGCAAAACCTAAACGTGCGGTGACTGCCGCACTCCATTTAATTATAACATTATCCTGAAAAGCAAATTTTTCAAATTAATAATCAATCAAATTCACGTTTCTACTTCATTAAATGTTAGATCAGCCAATCAAATTTCAAATTTTACCTTTAATTCTTCAAGCTTTTCAGGGTTATGAGCTAATCTGCGCCTAGCAAAGTTAAAGCCAGCAATAGCTGCAATCCAGGGTGCATATTGATCTTCAAACTCAAGGAAGGACAGAATGTTGAAAGCCCTGCTGTAAGACAGTACTCCAGCACGGGCCAAAATGAACACGTCATCAACGATCTAAAATAAATAAACCAGAATAGAAATGCATTGATTTCTCAGTCTAGGATTCATTGTGTTGGAGTCATTGTTGGTGTAGAAACACTAATAAAGTGAATTAAAAATACTAAAGGACGATCCCTAATTACAAACTCGACCAATTGCGAACTGGAGCTATTGAGAATTGGACGGTTGGACATAATGCGACCAAAGGCATGGTTTCATGTTTTTTTTCGCCGGGAACTTAATTTTTAACTTATGCCTTCAATTTCTTAAAGTCTCAAATAAACTCTTTTTTTCTGGCAAAGACCACAACTTGAAATATATATTATAGATGCACGGTAGAGTTAGCAAATTTAACTTTATATTAATAATTTAAAAAAAATGGTTTATAATATATAATATAATTAAATAATATAATATATAAATATATAATATAATTAAATATTACAGGCTTATTACTGTCGTTTGACTAAACCTACGTTGTATGTGAACTCAAAAAGTAACTTCAACGGTTTATTTTTCAATTAAAACGTTAAAAAGAGGGTATCTAAAAATATTTTTTCTTAACAAATTTTTATTTTGCGATTTATAATTTCCATAACTAAGTCATAACCATGTTGATGTATTTACATATAATATTTAAATAGATTATTAAAGTACCTGTGCACGGTTAAATTCGTGAATCGACACTCTCGTCTCAGTGACTCTAAGTGCTTGGGTGATAAGTGCCCAAGTGACGGGATCGTAGTTTACTCTGTAGAAGCCTATTAACAAAAAAAGTGCACTGTAACATAATGTTTAACGACATATATTTATCTTAAAGACTGAGTTATTCTTACCAGATTGCTGTTTGTTCAATATGACCCATTCTCTGCCAATAGATCCTCTGTCGATAGATGTAGTAGTACCAGTAATTATCTGTGTGGGCTTAAGATCATCAAAATCAATAGCACCAGCTCTAGTCCAAGTTATAGGTACGTGCCACAAACCAGAGAATTGCGATACTCCTCCAGAGTTAATATTCCAACGCGCCTGTAACATATCATCATAATCGTCACAATCAGCCTATAAGCAGTCCACACACAAAAATATACATACATACACGTACCGTCTACTCATGAATAACATGAAGCTTATATATATACTATCTCAAGAACAACAAGTCTGAATTAAAAAATAAAAATTAGTTTTAGATAGCCCATTTATCGAGGAAGGCTATAGGTTATATAATATGATGCTACAACCATTAGGAGCTGAATATTGAGCAAACAAAGATCCACTGATATATCACTACACCATTTTGTGATTTTATGTAGGAATTAGCTCAGTATGGAGCTATAAATATAGATTTAAAACAAAAGGCTAGCTAAAAAATATGACTGACTGGTCTATTAAAAGCGTGAGTTCTCTCTTTCTACGAAATAGCATAAAAGCACAGTATTCTTGCTCCACTGTGATAATAGTTTCTATCACTGCAGAAGGTGACTGACGAGCTAACAGCTCTTCTGGTGGAAAGTTGACATTGACATTCGATAGTGTCAGGTACTCAAACAAGTCCCAGCTTACCAGAAAACAAAATGATTGTGCTAGTGACCTAATAAAAACTGCCTACTACTAATACTGCAAATATCCCTTTCACACTGAGCTTTGGATATCACTAATTGCAATTTAAGAATCCTGTTTGCCGCTTAAAGCCTTTATGGGGAAGTATTCGTAGGAAAAAAGCAATTATACCGCACAACACCATCCTGTGCATAATTTGGCCATTTTTGTAGGTTCAGTAAGATCAGGTACCTGTGTAATGGAAATACGTCCAGTATTGTGATCAACAGCTACAGTTAACAAAGGATGTCCAGGTTTTTCTGTCCAAGTCTTCATGTACTCTTCAATTGTTATTCCACCATAAGCAGCCAAAACGTTATCTTCATCAGCAACTGCATCCAAAGCATCAAAAAGATCTTGAGGTTCAGCTACACTGAACTGACTATGAATAAAAACAATAAAACTCATGTTACGTAAATGTCGCCAGAATACAATGTAAATCATAAAGGTTGGTTCAGTTTTCTTCAACATCTCACTCCTGTCCACAGGCTTTGAATCATTATTATTCATATCACTTATAACCCTACTTTAATGAGCGGCATTGTAGCCCATTTCTGTTTCTATCTCTATCTAAAGTGTCTACATCACCTAATAAAAGGCTATCGATTAAATCCATCGATCGATTGAAATTAAAAAACTTACTTGTCATGCAAATATTTCCGTAGGGCTTTCTCATAAGTTTCTTGGCCCATTAAATATTGCGTCATTCTGAGTACTGCAGCACCTTTAGCATAAGTGATGGTGGAGAAATGTCTTGAAACGCTCGCGGGATCCGAAACCACAGGATTAGTGAGAGCATGAGCATTGTCAAAAGAATCATCCAATAGAGCTGTATGCTCCTGTTCGACGATAAATCGGACCTCGTAACCCATATCTGAGGCTACCTAGTGAACAAAATGAAGAGAAATAAAAATTTTAGAATGATATTATTTTCACGTTTATATTTAAATTAATAAGAAGAAAGACAGAGAAGAACGTCAAAGAAAAGTCACAACTTTTATTTGACTTTCTTCTCTGTCTTTATGTCATTAAATCAGTAATATCATGTTTCAAAGAGAAATTTAATAAATTACAATGTGATATGTACAACAAGTCTGAATTTAAAATTGTAATATGATGTATTTCATATATGGTCCGTGTAGTGACGGATTAAAAATACATATAATATGTCACTACCCCATCTCAACCCGTGTAGTGTGGGTGTCGTAAAAGGCGACTTAGGGCAACTAACCAACCTTGTGCAGACAAGAGCACAGTAAGAAAAGGAAAATTCGAAGCGAACCCTATATCAACCCGATTGGCTAGCGTGGTATAGTAGGTTATATTCCCTGCACATTTTTTGGAGGAGACCCGTGCCCAGCAGTTGGATGTTTATGGGTTGAAATGATGATAATGATGATGATGTATTACACTCGTCAAACGCCAAACCCTCTCAGCTCGATAGATAGAGGAGAGGAGACCCGAGCCAAGCAGTGAGCAATAAAGGGTTCACGATGATGATGACACTCGTCAACTTTTACCTATATTTTCATTAAATTTAGTATCGTTGCCAAACCAATATCTGCTATATTGGGATATTATACTTATAGCAGATATTATCTTGACAACAACTTTTCTGTCGATCTATTTCACAATATTTTTGGAGACCTCTATATTTTACGGTAAAAATAAACCTAATCATTTTCTACAACATATAACATTTCTGCCTAAACGTCCTTTCCGTTTACGCTGTAGGTACCTACTGTTGTTTTCAACAGTCAATTTACATAATAATATTCAAAGCTACGAAATTTTAAGATATACAAAACTGTTTATTTTCTTCAAGACCAGATACATTTGCTAATGATCGATTTTCATCAGAGTCATAAATTAAACTTATGGTAGAATAAATTTTCATTGTGTAGAACGTTAGGCACGTTCATTAAAACACCTATAAAATTATAATCTATTGATACCTGATTAGAAAATTTAATAAATTACTATAATCTCACAAATCTATTCAGTACGTCATACGTTCAATACATCATAATAAATTTTATAATTATTTGATTTAGACTGTAAGATATGACTACAGGAAACAAGATAGTATAATTTTCTCTGTATTCTTACTATGTTTATATAGCAACGATTTGAATAATACACTATGTACTTCAAGTAAAGATTTATTAACTTTTAGTTATTACCTAGTAGGTAAAAAAATATACTAGTACTACAAATTCAAAAATATCTTTGTCTGTATATTATACTCTTTTGTTTTGACTTAATTTTTACATAAAACTGAATTTACATATTTATAAATGTTACTTAATAAGTATTGAGTTTTAGTTGTGAACCAATCTGTGATATTTCTAATTGTAACCAATTTAAATTATAACATTTTGGCGATTCAGAACAGTAGTACTTGCCTAGTTTTACGCAAAGCTCAACTTTGTCAGAAAACTGGCCTTAAGAAAATTTGCTGACACATTTTTTAATTTGTATCACTTTTTTTTCATGTATTTGATCATGAAATTAAATAAAGTTCTTACCATCATCATTCAATAAAGATAATAAAATGATACTTTTATAATACTTACTCTGGCTGTTAAGAAATATTGGTAGAATCTAGCGAAGCCTTCATTGAGCCAAAGGTTGTCCCACCAAGCGCACGTAACAAGGTTACCGAACCACATGTGAGCGATCTCATGAGAAACTATGTTAGCAACACGTTGTCTGTAGAAATGGTTCGAATTTACGGGATCGTACAAGATCAGCGCCTCTCTAAAATTTTAAGAACTTTTTGAGTTAAACCTATTTATTACGAAATTTTGATAAATTTGAAACACCTAAAAAACAGAACACAAAACTTTTAAATTAAATTTAAATAAAGAAACAGATTATGAACAACAATATTTTTTCCGAAGTTTTAGTCAATTTTTGTATGATGTAAGTATCATCTAATTGATCATAACAAATGAGTTTGATTTTCACTTAGACTACACTATTTAATTCATTTATAAAATCAAGTATTATATATACGTATATATCAGCTTTGATGACGTATGAATCAAATTTGAAAAAAAATACCTGTAAGTCAGAAGTCCCCAATTTTCCATAGCACCAGCGGAAAAATCAGGAATAGCAGCCTGTTGCATGATTAAATTATCAGCCATTGAGTAGTAAGGAAAATCAGTGTAATTCTCCATTGCCACAAGAAGATCTTTACCAACGTCTAGGGACCACTGACCAGTTTCCCCAATGTTATTTCGTGCATAAATGTTAAAGGGCATCTCCTCGTTTGTGCTGCTTGCTACAAGTCGATAGTGTGAAACAATGAAAGCAAGCAAGTATGTTGAAGTCAAAGGAGTAGTGAAGAATTCGTCTGCTTCTCTATTTTCTGTAAGACTGTAAGAAATAGCAAAAATATCAGTATGCGATTTTGTATTTACTTGACTTAACAACCATCATATTATGTGGGTAAAATATTCTCAAGAGTGGCGGTGCCACAGATGAGAACTACATAGTAAGATTTTGTCATTAGTAGTAGTTAGCCTTGTCATGCATTTATTATTATTCTTGATAATTCTGATGCACAACTCAGTACAGCAACTCTACAACAACCTCTTTATAGCTATAATAATTCCTGTATTTAATAAGTGTTATGAAAAAGATTTACCAATTATTTACATGTAATATACAAGGTTTTATAGTCGTAATAATTTGTCGCGTGGACCAAGGAACTTACTGTGTAGTTTCTTTTATCGGCATGTTTGATAGAGTAGGACTAAAATCTGATGGTCTGATAATTGTGATATCGAATCTAGCTTTGAACCCGGGCTCGTCGTAACAGGGGAAAGCTTGACGAGCGTGTCCAGGCTGGAACTGAGTGGTGGCCATCCATCTGGAAGAAAGATACTTAATAAATATAAAGTCACAGCGTAAATCATATGTTCTAAAGAGCTTGAACCTTGAAGCTTATGACTTGAGGATGGACAAGCAAGGCAAGGTAAGACGACATTAGGCTATCTAGTAATATTGGCCTATTTAGTTATAAGAAATATTGAGATAACTGTTGGACAGACTGATAGGCGAACATGGCGAAACTTGGTTTCTTATGCTACAATTAGCATTAATTACAACGATATAAAGTAAGGTTATCAACTAACTTAAATTAAAAAGAAAAATAAACAATATTTACAACCTAACACAAAAAAAAAATTAAAAATTAAAAAATGGCATCATAAAATAGTTCCGCATCGCTGCTACTGTCTACCGGAAAAGTGCCCAGCAGGCTGGCAACATTGTCACATGAATAATGCCCTAAAAAAATTCCACAATGGTTTTTATAATTTTTTATTATTTTGAACAGATTCTATTGTCTTTCTTATGTAAACTAAATTTTTTTCGCCTCATTACTGTTTTTTCCAATACCTGAAAATGAACTTAATGGTAAATGTCAATCAATATGTTTTTTGTAATTGCACGTATTTTGTGTTATCAATATTATATCGGGAAGTTACCGACGCGGATGTTACAAACGTGATAAAAGGAAATTTTATCCGTTTTTAAATCTTTTTATTAGCAGACTGCATTAAAGGATTTCAAGCTGTACAAATAAATAAGATCCAAGTAATGTTCTTCATATTTTATCAAAATAAATAAATTAGTGATTAAAATTTAATGAAGTATAGAATTTACTTAAAATCATTAATTTGTTGCAATTATAATAAATAATAATGTAAAACTGAGGTAGATAATAATGTTACAAACGCGCGAAATTGTATATATTAGTGACATAACATATTATTTATGTTAATAAGGTAATCTTGTTTTTTTCTATCTCTTTATAGCCGACGCTAAACAAAGCTAATTAAAAATTTAAAACTAAATTCCTCCACCGTGTTTGTCTGTCTGTCACGGTAAATTCTTTTTTTTATAATCGGATATAATCGGATCGGAGTAGGGAGTAGTGGTGAGTAGTTATTATGGTTTTTTCATAAGAGTAAGTTAATGACAGTAATATTAACTGTGTATTAAATTGATACGGTGCGTGGGCGCTGAATGCTGAAATCAAATTTTAATTTAATTAATGTAAAAATTAATGGTCCAAACCTATATAACCTAAACTCTCTATACATTTGAACGTCAACTTATTTATTGATATTGAAAAAAATTATCCATTTTTATTTTTACCTATATTTCGAAGACCTTTGTCTCTAACTCGTATATCTTTGAAGCTTACTTATGCATTATTTCTTTTATATTTCAGAAGACCTCCTTGGAGAGAAAATTCTATACGTTAATAATCCTGAAAATGTATCATACAGCGTAAGTATTATAAATTGCATCACTTAAATAAGTGATAGTGCATGCAATCTGATGGGGTGATTCTATGAAAGGATTGTATATAATTTTTATCGTGCAAATATCTGAACTATAACAATATTAGTCGGTCAAGTAAGATTCGGTTCCTTGATTTTGTAACGGGTGCGAGTCGCGCTAAGCTTCGTTCAGCAACATATATACATATATAGTTTGCTTCTGAGCATTTAAAAAAGGGGTTTCTTACCTTCTTTCACCGCTATCATCAATATACCAGCTTCTATAAAATCCTCTCATATTTGTTTGTAGATTTCCCACAAACTTACTAGTTATAACGTATTGTAAGTCGGGACTCAAAGCTGATATTAAGGGTATTCTTAAAAAGCTGTTATTTTCATGACATTCATAAGTCTGGCCTTCTACCGTCAAAGGATCAGTAAGGTTAGTAGCAGCATGCACTGAAAGTTCTACAATGGTCAGATCATTGCAATGCAATACAATTTCGTTGACGTCATCCTCAGTGGCTTGGATTATGATTGCAACTTCGCCATCAAATGTGAATTGACTGGCTCCTGGTGGAGGATCTGTGAAGTATGGTTCCAGAGTAACCACGTAACGAGTAGGACGAGTGTTTGTAGGTAGACGATAGTTATCATCCCTCAAAAATTCATTATATTGAATCCGCTCCTGATCCACTTCAGTATCTGGAATCGGACTGAAGGCCAGGGAGCCTTGAATGAGGAATACCCCCAAAAAGAGGCTAAACCAGCGCCTTGCCTGAAAAGAGACATTCTGTTTAATTTATTAAGGATTAATTATATATATCGGAGTTTTTTCTGGTTGTACATTTATTTGATTTTCTTGTCTTCCACGTTTAGTTCCTAAATGTTAAGTTTACTGTTTAATATATATTTCAATAAATGATATAATATATTTAATATATTTTATAAATGAGTTTTGAATTTAATGTATTTTGATAAATTATAGGTTCTCAATCCTCCACATTCTTTGGAGGAAACCCGTGTCCAGTATTGAGACATTTATGGGTTATTGGAGCCTCGGTGACGCAGCGGGCAGTGTATACGATTACTCTAGTCGGGCAAACATGGTTTTAAGTTTTTATATATGTTATATTCTATCCTATATTCATTTAATGTCAGTCCTAACCCTTGATTCTGACATTCTGAATTTGAAAGTGATAGCGACCATAATATCTAAATTTCCTTACATTTGACAGCAGCATCAAAACCAACTAAGTCGAATGTTGAGATTCAGAGTAAGCCCCCTGGTGACTTTACTACATTAATTATATTGTTATTAAATTTCATTGGATAGTTCATAACATTCATTCTATTTTGTTGAAAATTAATCACATTTGCTCTTTATCTGTTTTATTAGGTTACTTTAAGTATTTAAAAATTAAATTAAGTGCTTACCGTCGTCATGCTGGTCCGATGGGATAATAGGATGTAACGTTTTGATTTCTACATTAACCCAATATCGATTACATTTATATCTTATCAACATTTAAATACTGTAGATAACTTATATCTGTGATAGCATTAGTTTATTAGCGGTGTTTTTATCAAAGCAATAATTTGGACAATAAAGATACCTAACTGATGTTTGTGTGATATTTTTGTACGTCCAATGCCTTTTGTTTTGGACGTATTAGATTATATTTTTTTTCTAATCGGACCAGTAGGTCCTGTGACCTTAACATTTAATCAAACAATTTCTACAGTTTTATAATATTAGTATGTAATAGATGTTAAACCAAATAAAGGAAATGGCTTAATATTTGATAGTTCACACATAATCATCGTCTGCACCTAGCTAGTAAAACACCATGCTCTAATTTAAGATAATTTATAATATATTTTCTTAAGTTATAAAAGTCCCCTAGTCACTTTAATTAATTGAACTGTTTTTTTTAAAGCACAAAATATAAAAACATATGACATGTTTTTAATGTTCATGATGATATCAAATTACATTTGTTATTTTGGAAGAATTGACTACCTATCTAACTATTTTATAGCTCTTGATTCGTCATTTGAAGATTTTTATTATTAACCAAATCAATACGATTAATATACCCATATTTAAACTGATAACAATCGAAATTGAAGCGATTAAAAATATTAGGTACAGTAGATACCTACTTAAAGATGATGTCACGTTAAATTAATTATATAGGTACTTGTATGTATGCTTTATGAATAATATTATTATGCTTTAAAATAAGTGTAAAATAATGACATCTGGCCTTTTAAAAAGATATATGCTCATTTCTCCTGCGTCTAGTTACATTTCACCAGCGTTGTTAGGAAGAACTTTAAACAGTTAGGGATTGTATTCTTAATCAATAAAAAAATTAGGTATGTTTAAAAAAATATTTTATTTCAATAATTTACAATTTGCCTATCTACAAAACAAAAACAAGAAGGCAACAGATGTTCACTTAAAAAAATTAAGAGCATAGCTGTGTTTATGCTTCTATAAATCAGTTATTAGGATACTTAGACATTGAATAATGTTTCGATTAGTTAATAATGTAAGTGTATATGTCTACGAAATCCTACATAATGATTTAACGATTTGCAAAAATCGTCCCATTAGTAGAATAAAGAGAAAAATTATCATCACAAAAATCAAAAATGCATTAAACGTCGATTGATTTAATTTGTGTAAATAAGGTGACGATAAAACATTATTCTACTAATGGAACGAAATATGCATTAATATTGTAGAAAAAAAAACAAAAACTATTGACATTGTCTTACAACATCATTGTACCTGTCAATCATTCACAAAAAAAGATATATAAATAACTAATACTCGTTTTGAATTTCAAAACTTCAGGTCCGGTTGTCCCTGGTATCTAAAGATGCTTATAGAATAAAATTAGCCATAAAAGCTACGGCAACCGCAGCAACTGAGAGTAAAGTAAACGTTGCAGAGTTGTTTGGTTCAGGCAACGTAGGTGTGGATGGCTGTGCAAGACCTGGTGGCGCAATCGTAGTAGAAGGAGCAGCAGTTGGTGGAGTAGTAGTGGTAGAGGTGGTTGGCAGCAGGTCATCATTCTCATAATACTTATTGATATCTTCTCTGATCTCTTCTGCCCAAATGATGCTATCAAGAGCTAACTGAGCTCCATTCAATACATTTTGGTAGGCATTACCTAGCACTTCTGGAGTGGCCCATGCTCTGAACTGTAACAAACATTATTAAGCATTTAAAATTTTAGATATAATCAATTGAAGATAGAAGTTTTATGTAAATTTCTACTAAAATTGTTACTTACGGCTTCAATGCTTTCTCTGGACCTTAATCTGCTAGTCACGTACGACAAGGGCGTTGCCAAAGAACCACTGAACCTAAAATAGAAAACGTTTACGTCTTTAAAAATCAGGTTAGCTTACAAGGAGATTTATAATTAATAATAATTTATATTTTTATTTATGTACAAAGTTTGGTATTTTGATTTTGATTGAGAGTACAATCATCGCAAGATAAAATAATTATGTTGTTGAGAGAGTTGTGGCATCGCCATGGGCTTCATGTGGATAAAGTTGGTATATATTCGACTACATTAAAATTTTAACCGAAATTGTGGCTCTCTGGATGTAGTGTTACAAAATAATATTAAATGAAAACTTACGCGTCAGCAACAAGCTCATCATTGTTTTGGATGAATCTGAATACAATATCAGTATTTCCCTCGTTGCCCGATACGGCTGAATTGAAAGCAGTGGTATAGTCTTGAGGACGTATAACATAATTATACTGAACGATAGCAGTCAAGAATCTAAAAAAAAGAAGAAGAATAAACAGAATTACGATTAATAAATAATTAATAAATTAATTAGATAAAAATTTATTTAATTTAAGCGTATTGTTGGTTATTAATAATATTAGTATAGTTTTCACAAATGTTACTGCTGTTATAATATTTACAAGTATTTTAACAATATCCGTCCTGTCAGTCGGGTAAAAATAATACCAAAAAGATATTTGATTGAATTTGTTTATATCATTACATAAACAGGGTTCGTTGTAGCTAAAAATAGGTGGCCTTAGGTAGGCCTAAGGCCACCTAGCTTCAGCAGTGAACGTCATTGGGATGATATGATGATGATTCCATAAAAATCCATGTTGTGACTTACGTGTTCAAAGAAGCTTCATCTCTTGTGCATCCAATGGTTTGTAGGATGAGGATCTTTTCGGTGTACACATTGGCTTCATTTTGGAATCTATTCCATAAGTAATTGAAGTCCGTAGCATTACCCTGGCGGAGAGCACTACAGTAGACCCAGTTGCGGCTATCAGCTGGCACTCTAAATTATGAAAATAGATAAATGTTAGGATTTTTATTATCATCCGTGTAGTGACATTACGCTCTTGTAAAAGGCGACTAAGTGAGTAACTTTAAGCAGACAAGAGCACTGTGAGAAAAGGAAAAAACCAGTCTGACGGGCGTGGTACAGTAGGCAAAATTCCCTTCAAAAAGTTTGGATCAGACCCGTGGCCAGCAGTGGGACTTAATGGGTTGTAATGATGATGATATCATCCATCACCATCAGGCTACTATTGGATACAATTACGTAATGCTTAATGCTGGCAGCGCCATCCAGCGTACTTTATGGTTACCACAGAGGTTTATTCGTTTTTCGTGTGAATACACATTTTATTTTACTGGTGAAACAGCATTTTAATATGACAATTTCATTCAGTGTAACCTGAAATTGTCATATTTTAAAAATACTTACGTTACACCTTCTTCATAGAACATAGTCCGGAACTGAGTTCTCGCAGCAGTAAGACATTCATCCACTTCCAATTGACACAATATAGGAGCTAATTGATAGCGCAGGTATGAATGCATGAAATCTTCGTTTTCACCCTCGATGTATCCAACTGAGATCATCACGTTTCTAGACCAATCGACGATTAAACTCTGCCAAACAAATTTTAAATTAGTCAATAATAATATTTTTTTTGTTGGAGAGGCCTATTGCTCAGCAGTGGCCTATGTACAAACACGTGATGATGATCATAATAAAAGTCCCTTATCCTTGTCCCATCCTGTCTTTTCCACATTACCAAATTAATATGCCCCGGATCGTATAGTGTGGTTATATTTAAAATGAACGACCCTATTGATATGTACAGAACCGGATTCCAAAATTGTGCCTGATTAGCTAATATATCATGTACACCCAATATAGCTGCTATTGGCCTTTGCCTACTTTTAGGAGCGGCGCAAACGACCTTTTTGATCGCGAAGCAATAAAGAGTTATCTGCTCACGGTCTTGTTGACCGCGGTCTACGTAGGCAATATACGATTGCCTTTGTTCAATCATTTGTGGTTAAATTGTCCGGCCGGCGCCGTCCCTGGTTCTGTTCATCTGCTCTGGACCTAGTTTTCCTTAAATTCTAACATAACCGAAAAGTGCTCATCAAGTTTAATAAAATAAAAAATAAATCACTTACGTTTACGCGGTTGAGTTCGTCTTGGGTCGTAGAACTAGCGAGACGATTTCTGAGCCAAGTAAAGCCAGTCATAGCAGCAACCCATGGAGCGTATTGAGTTTCATTCTCAAGGAAAGATAGAATGGATAATGCGCGATCATATGACATAAGACCAGAGCGAGCAAATTGGAACACATCATTTACGATCTGAAAGTGGATAATGGTATAAAAATATTACAAATATAAAAAATATAGTATAGATGATATTGATGACATCTCAACTCGTGGTTATCATAAAAGACGACTAAAGTAGTAACCTTATACAAACTAGAGCACTGCGGGAAAAGGAAAATTAAAATCAAACCCTATACCAACTCGTCTGGCCAGCGTTGTATAGTAGACTAAATTCCCTCCACATTCTTTAAAGATACGAGCCCAGCAGTGGACGTTTATGGGTTGAGATGATAATAATATAGATGTATTAGTAGTAGTGCTTGCTGGCACGCTAGCATGAACGGGCCAGCACGTCCACCTCACACAGAATATCAACGCCATGTAGCAGTATACATATATGTATATACTGTTGCGTTTCGTCTGGTAAGTGGAAGCGCCGAAGGCCCATTCCTCCTGCCAGTCCTCTTTTGTTTTCTTCGCAATCAATGCTAAAAGAAAACAGCTATGTCTATGGACGGTGGTTACCACTTACCATCAAGTGGGCAGCTAGCTCGTCTACCATGTCGTATAAAAAAATTAACAAACCACAAACTTTAATTCGATTATCGATATAATTTTTAAGTATACCTGAGCCTTGTTGTATTCATGAATTATTTGTCTTTGAGGGCCTTTGAGAGCTATTACTATGAGATTCCACGTGTAGTCATCGTAGTTCACTCTATAGAAACCTAAAATCAAATAAATTAATTGCACATAATGGATTAAATTATATTATCTAAGTTTATTGTATACGGGTACAATGTTTTTTGACCCAACACAGCCACTATGGACAGTCGATTCATTTATGTATTAGAATTTAATACGAAAGAATTGTCCTAGTGATGACGAATTCATTTTATTTATAATTTAATTTTAAAAAGTCTAATATCGGACCATTCGTTTAGAAGCTACGATGCTACTGACAAGTGCATCGGCATGTTAAACTTATAACATCCCCTCTTTTTGCGTAAGGGCCGCGGGGGTTAAAAATATTATCAGTCTGTAAAAGAATACTTTCCCTTCAGCCGTTCTGGCGTGATTAATAAACATTCATCCATATTCATCCTAACTTTCGCATTTTTAATATTAGTAAGATTTTAGAAAATTTAAATATAGGTAGCCTCAGTCATATTCGAACATTTTTGACAGCGATTTCAAAACCGACTTAGTCGATATCGCTATTCAGCACTCTGAATAGTGATATCGATTAAGTCAGTGGTCAGTGGACCATAGAGGGTGATATTATTTTTTATCACTTATGTTAATACATACCAGTCTGTTGTTTGTTGAAGATCACCCATTCATCACCAACAGAGCCACGGTTGATGATAGTAACAGCTTTGCTGATTATGTGAGTAGGTTTGGTATTTTCGAAATCTGGATTACTTTGGGTGGCAAAAGTAATAGGGACAATGTAATTGGTGTTGATATTTTCATTGTAACCGGTGTTGATGTTGAAACGGCGCTGGAAGAAAATAACTACAAAATTAAATCAAGATTTATGAACCGTAGTAAAACACACACTATTAATGTACAAAAATAAATAATTGAATATATAATTTTTAATTATTCTTTATTGTACACCACGTGAACATTAAATACAGATTTAGAAAAAGGGTACAAAATGTAGGCACAATGGGCGGTCTTATCGCTAATAGCGATCTATTCCAGACAACCTTAGGATGGATTTGTTGGAAGAGTAAATGGTAATCTGGTGTACTATTGTTAAATTTTACTGTGTGTAATATGTGTGTGTGTAATAGTCTTAAATTTTACTGAGAACCTCAATTTTTTCTTTACCAAATTTTACATACCAAAATAAATATATGTTTGCCTTTTGAGTGACTAGTGTGTTCACAAGTTAATGATAAAATATAGGCGATTTATTAATTTATAATGTAGTAATTCTTCATTTTCATTAAATCAGTTATTCTTATGTATTTATAACTTAGAAGGACACTAACCTGATATATCGTAATATTACCGGTCGCATGGTTGACGTAAACATTGAGGACAGGATGACCAGGCTGTTCAGTCCAGCTCTTGTAGTAATCAATAAACGAGAAATCGTAACCATCTAAAGCGCCATATGTAACCCCAGCCTGTTCCAAATTTTGGAACAAATCAATGGGTTTAGCCGTCTGGAATTTTCTGAAAAAAAATACAAAATCTTAGTAGAACCAGAGTTTAAGAAGTAAATTCATAAGAAATATCGATAAAAAAATTGTTGTACACAAACAATCATGGACTTAATTCTAAAAGCATTCTCTTCAAATATTAATTTATTTTTCATAAAAATAGGTTTTTAAAATATCTATCGCTGTCTAAAGTTGTTCTTTATTTATATAACTAGGCCTTAACCAGATACTGAGCACAACTGTTTGCCTCATGGTATAAAAAATATATACGAAAATAAATTAAGTGCAGTTATTATGAAACCGATCATATTTGTTAACTAAATTTGCGTTCATGTCATAAAAGCACATATAATATCACCATAGTACTATTAAGGGTAGTTCAGGTCTTTTTTATTTTATGTTATTTATTAAATAAAAATTTGAATGTGGCATTCAAATAAATTTTAACGGAAATAAAAATTTAGAATCATCTTGACATAATTATGTTTAAATCATTAATTTGAGAAGTGTCCTAAGTAGAAGCAAAAAAAAATTAAACAGAGCATTGCATATGTCCAGCAGCGACAGTCCAATGGCTTACCTATATGATGATAATAATATTATCAAAATAAATCTTACTTTTCTTGAAGATAAACTCTGAGACCTGACTGGTGAACATCTTTGCCTAGTAGATGTTCAGTCATTCTAATGACAGCAGCTCCTTTGTTGTACGTTATGGTAGAAAACATAGCACTGACTGCAGCGGGACTTCCAACACCAGGATTTGTCAATGGTTGAGGATGGTCAGAAGAGTCACTAAGAAGAGAAGTGTGAATTTGTTCGGTGATAAATCGGGTTGCCAGACCGTAATCCTGGACCTGAGTATAGAAATTAGTAATTTTTATTATTAATTTTAGATAACTATTCTAATTGTAGATTCCAATTCTAATACTAGAAAAAAATCTCCAGTTTTAATAAATAGAAATACAGTTAAATATTTAATAATACTTTCCTGAGAATAACAAAATTATTAAATTGAATTTAATGAAAAAATCCCAAAATATGCAAAGAGTTTTATTTTATATATTTCCCAATCTGAGTAGGTCTAACTAAGGGAATCCTAGTGCTTTTGATGAATAAACAATAGCCCTTTAATAAGCCTAAGCTTCAGATGTGATTCAACTTGAACATACCCAGGAAGTAAGGTAGTACTGGAAATATCTAGCAAAACCTTCGTTCAACCACAGCACATCCCACCAGTCGCAAGTAACAAGATTGCCAAACCACATGTGAGCGATTTCATGAGAGAGGATATAAGCAATCATTTGCTGGAAGTAGCCATTTGTATCTTCCTCGGTGCGCATCAAATAAGCTTCCCTGCAAACCAAAATATACACATATTACTACTGACTACTATATTATTGTCAACTGTGATATTTATTATACTGAACAAACAATTATGCATCGTACCTGTAGGTCAATAGACCCCAATTTTCCATAGCACCGGCTCCAAAGTCAGGAATAGCAGCTTGAGTCATCTTGAGGTTTTCATCTTGGTCGTAAAAATCGAATGCCGTCCAATTGCTCATGTAAGCTAAAAGATTCTGTCCAACTATATGAGCATATTCACCCTGACCCGAATCTATAGCACCTCGTCGTGCAATAACTTCATGCAGAATTTCTCCATTACTATTCACTGTACTAATTGTTTCGTATTCAGCAACTATTATTGCCAACAAGTAGGTGGACATAACAGGGGTGGTGTGGTAGACATCGTCAACGAAACTGTCAATTCAAACAAAATGAGTTATTCGAGTAAATTACTGTTTTTTTATTAAATAATATGGATCTTATATACTTATTTAGCTAACATGTTTGATTATGATTTTAGCTATACATTTCGTTCTCCTCTTTAACTAAAAATATAATTTTAACTCTAACTTCCTACTGATTAATATTGGGGCATACTTTTGGTAAATTTTAAATAATATAAATCGCGGGGCTTTGCTACCGTCAATTTTGTTTGGCCACTGCTCAGCTCCTATTGGCTGTAGCGTTATGTTATATAGCCTAATAACCTGTCTTTGATAAAAGGGTTATCCAACAATAAAATATTTTTTTTTAATCGGACCAGCAGGTCCTGAGATTAGCGCGTTTAAACAAACAAACAAACTCCTCAGCTTTATGATATTAGTAAAGATAAGTAACACTTTTAAACAATTGGGTGTTTGTAAAGATTCATTGTAATTATTATTAGCTTATAGCATAAGTCATTGCTTGTGGTTTATTTTGTTTGTGGGAAAAAAATATATAGTATAAATATAATGAATTCCAACTTACTCGGTATTTGGTGGAAATCTTTCGTCTTTACGTCTGGTACAGGACCAACTCCTGTATGCAACGGGGCGTCTGATAGTGATATCAAATTTAGCTTTGAAACTAGGTTCATCATAGCAAGGGAACGCAGATCGGGCAGCTGTCGCTTGGAACTGCGTTGACGCCATCCACCTGCATTAATTGATCCATTAGTTTAATGAAGATTATTTTATTTCTATTTTTACAAGAAAAACCATGTAAATTATAAATTACTTCAATGTATTTTTTAAATATTATTTTGAAATGATGATGATTATTTTTCAATAGGATGTTCACAATAATGTTGCTTTACCTGACGTTTGTCTCATTAGGGTAGTTTTTGTACCATGTCCTATATATTCCGTACATATCGGAACGCAGCTCTGCTGACCATTCAATTGTTAGATTGTAAATTACTGGATTGTTGGCATTGTAGGTCAAGTAGCCTGAATCAAGAGTAATGCGTAAGAAATGTCGGTCTGTCTCCTCTACGTAAGAAGTTGAAAGAAGAACATCGCCCTGACGGAGCTCAATTGATGCAAGGTTCAAATCCCTAGAGTGGATTACAATCTCATTGACACCACTTTGTGTTGCTTCCAGCTCAATCTCTACTCTGCCAGTTTGTGTCTGGTTTCCTCTGAAATCGATAGTCCAATGTATTCCGTAGTGTATTGGCCTCGTGGTTGTAGGTAACCTATAGGGTGAAATGGCATCATTGGTCGTGGTAACTTCTAAAGCATCAAAAGCGTCGACATTCTCGAAGATTTCGCCTTGGAATCGTTCATCCGCAAAAATTGTATTCCTGGAGACAATCGTATTCCTATCAGATAGAGCTGTTTTGCTTGGTAGTGCGTAGACACTTGTGCACGCAACAAAAAGGGCTACCAAGATTCTTACAGTCGCCATCTAAAACAAAATAAATGAATAATGTAGTTGCGTTTTGCATAAATATCTTAAAATTTTCAATATCAACTTTCCGCTTTCAGGATTGAAGGCATAATTTTTGCCTTTTATATTAAGTCTAAAATCTACACTAATAATAAAATAATCTTGCTGGTGGGTGTTAATTTTGAAATGAAATGAAATGAAGTCTCATTTATTCATCTAGGTTACAAAGTAATTCTTATGGAAGTAACAAGAGTCAATATGTTATATGAAAAATAGTGTTAGCAGATTTGACTACGCCCAGTTCGCTGACAGATTGGAGCTATGAGAAGTACTAGTAAGAAACTCACTCCACTCTTTTAAATAAATAGATAGTTACAATCTTTTGTGAGTTACAATTTGAAAAACACATCATATTAAGTCGAGCAATAGCAGGTAAAACTATAACATTTACGTGTAATGAGCATCCTAGCGAATGTTACATTACAGAAAAATAAACAAAAGCGTTCTACCGGGCGTTCTGTCGAGCAATCTAGAGAGCATTCTAGCAAGCCTTCTAGCGAGCATTCCAGCGAACGTACTAGTGAGCATGCTAGCAAACCTTCTGGCACTGAAAAGCTACGAACTTTTTTTACCAATCTAGGTAGACACGTGACCGTCAAGTTTGACATCTTAGTGAAACAAATATTTTTTTGACGGGCATTTAAGTGCGTTCGCTAAAATGTTCGTCAAAATGTAGCGAGATTTAGATCTATGCTTAACTCTGTTTGTTGTTTAGACGGCGAATGCTCGCTCGATCTTCTGTTGTATCAAGTGAATGTACAAATCTTTCAATACCATAAGACATAGTAATAGAATAACATCGTTATCTTCTCATTTTTTGATAACAGTTAACTTGTAATTCTTGATATCTGGCATTTATGAAAAGTCTGTTGACGCGTTTATTATAATAGATAAATGTATTCAATATATTATCAAAGAGCTCGATTATTGATAGTGCCACGATTTTCTGATATCTACCGCAGTTTTCAGTACCTACGGTACGAAAAGCATTCAACATTTAATATTCAAGTACGTTTTCTGAATCTACTATTGTTATAATATTATTTTTGTAACTGGTTTTAAACCCCATCAAAGGCCCATCTTTTGTACTACCCGCTCCAGACTCTTTTCTAATAATAAAGTGAAAATTATTCAAATGTATTCCAAGGCATGATTTTGGACTATTAAAACTAAGTTGGTAC
Organism: Laspeyria flexula; assembly: GCA_905147015.1. Classification (NCBI taxonomy): domain Eukaryota; kingdom Metazoa; phylum Arthropoda; class Insecta; order Lepidoptera; family Erebidae; genus Laspeyria; species Laspeyria flexula. Next base: position 14,470,712 of record LR989958.1, on the reverse strand, counting down.
CTATTATTATATAAATTTAGAGATGTATATAGGATTTCTGAGTCATTTTATTTTACCAAAAACATAATAGATATCAGCAAAATTAGATAAACACAAGTTGAACATTTTTGGTTGCAAGATAAATATAATGCCGCATTATGGTCGCCATATTGATTTTACACTAATAACTTTTAATAAAAATATATATAGACTTATTTCAGGATAAGATCAGTAATGTTCAACGTATTAAGAAACTTATCAAAAACATATTATCTACTATCTTCTTGTTTTTATAAAGCTTAAGATCGTGATATATATTTCAATTAAAATTAAATTGAAATTTGAACCGAGTAATTAGTTAACGGCATAACAAAATATGCTTATCATTTAACAGTAAACTATAAAAATGCAGAGCAAAATTCAATACTTCGATCATTAGTTTCGATAAATTAAGAATCTTATCACTCTTTAAAAATAAGGCGGTACTTAAGATAAAAATGTGGACTTCCATTATAATTGATTAACGAAAAACATTTACAGTCAAAAGGCTTTGAAAAGTTTAAAATACTATGAGATTAGAACCACATAATTGACAGTTGTGTCATGATGACTTGATGACTACAAAAAAATTATTAAATTGATGACGTAACCACGTGAGACAGTTTCCGATATAAGTACCCATAGGTAGTTTTAGGGAAATTTATTTTTGATGTTTTACTAAGAATTATAATCACCACTCATTCCTCTATCTATCATGCCGTAAACAACGGTTAGATACAACTGAAAGACACCTTGAAAAAAAACAGGCTGTCTCGTTTAACGTCGTAAAAGAAGACTAAAATAATCTTCTTGTGAAGAAAAAACCTGTGTCTAACATTAAGAACTAAAGGATTCTAGAAGAATACGCTTTTGCAAACTGCATTTTAAGTTCTAAAGATCTATTCTTCATTCACCATAAACTGACTACAATTAATTGTTATAAGTGACTCTTATAATAATATAATATCGTATAATTATGATATCACACAGTGAGAGTATTGAAGAGACTTGCACTTTTATTCCTCTTTTCACTTTTCTATCTCTCTCTCTCTTGGTATGAAATTTTCAGAATAAATTCAGTACTCTTTCTGTACTCGCTTGTTCGCAGCTACTATAGGTTTTTGAAATTCTTATCTAGGACGTAAGCTTGTTGTTGGTGCAATATATATGTACTGTTTTATTGCTATGCAAGAAGTATGCTTGCAACGTGGCACATAAAAACACTTACCTTGAGAACCCGCGACCACCGATGCGGGACGAAAACCCACAACTGGATCAACTAATCAAATTATCGAAATATACACATTAACACCTAATCTTAATCGATACAATATCAATGGAATTATCTAAAATATCACAATAAACTCATCGAGTTGTAGCATTTATCGTATTATCGTTATATTTTTAATGATAATTTTTTCGAGCGTTGTGTCCGGCTTTTTCATTACTTACTAACACAGTTGCTTATCAAAATTAGAAGTCACGTATTTGCAGTTCACGTATTTCTTTGTCTAAGTAGAGTTTATATTGTTGAAGATAATCTAAAATGTATCAATGTCACATCAGCAACCCATTAAGTCCCACTACTGGGCTCGGGTCTTCTCTCCTCTAACTAGAGAGCTGAGAGGGCTTAGGCCATAATCCACTCACGATGGCCTAGTGCGGGTTGGTGGATCAGACATACTCATAGAACTTCTTCTAGGGTATGTGGGTTTCCTTACGATATTTTCCTTCACCGTTAGCAGATGGTAAGTCACATGACTAGTACATATAAATTCCACAAAGTGGAATCCACATCGGTACTGGCGGTCGGGATCGAACTCCGACCGTGTGATTTGCACGCCGGTTTCTTTTCCATTCAGCCACCATCGCTTCATCAATGTGACAAATTCCAAAAATTATAATCATATTTCGGACCTACCTGAGCTTACCTAAAAGTAGCGTTCATTTCGTATGGTATAAAACTATATCTAACATATAGAAACGATGCGTGATTTCATGTGAAGAAAAATGTGCTCGATATCCAAAACATGAGGTTGAATGTGACATTTTCAGTTCGGCAAGACTCCAATCTAAAATGAAAGAAACAGTTTGGTGCAAGGTGGCAACAATAACAATATTAGAGACAACATTAATGCTGATGTGGTATACACGCCGTCCCGTTTTGTTAAATATTCTATAAATAACGATTATGGCAGCACTGGTTGTCAATTCGTCATCCAAACTGAAAATTTGATAGCGCCTGGTTCGTAGAGGCAGTTAAAGATTGGTGGAACAAATCCACGACACTCGGCACGACGCAGCGGCGATATTATCATGTCTGATGTCTCACTAGACAAAAAAATTAATGTTTATGCAAATCATAGATGTTTATTTCTTGTCTGGGTGCACTTTAATAAACAGTTTTTTCTAAAAGCAAGAAACGTTTTATGATCATCCATTGATATATTTTATATCTATTTACAATTATTATTGTAACATTAAAATTGATACTACTAGTGCCATCTATTGGTGCTTAGTATAAACTAATACGAAAATGTTATACCTAATACTTTATACATACAAGTGACGTCCTATGCATAATGAACTTCCATAAGTAGTATTTTTTGAATCAGGGCTTGCGGGCTGCGTTATTTTCAAAGTGATACTTACATAACTTTAAAAAATGTTTAACGCTACGTTATTAGGATATAACTTTAAGCATTAACGTTAGTTGTAATAATTCGATAGCCTACTTATCGAGGAAGGCTATATGCTATATAACATCACGCTACGTCGTATAGGAACTAAGTAGTAGCCAAATAAAGAACAACGGGAACGAAGGCAGGGGAAGCAATAAGCAAATAACATTCATTTTAAAAACAATTAGCTGCTGCCTAAGGCTTAGCTCCCGTTGTTCTTTCAGCTCATAGTTATATTTGTCTATGGATGCCTTCAACACCAGGAGCCTCACTTGAACGTCGCCAACCCCTTCCATTCTCAATGAGCTCTTGACCTTCTGATGATGTACTTACCAACAGGAACACAACACTAATGTTATTATGGCTGCGATCCTCTGTAGGGCCGAGGTACTTCGCCAGGCGGGCGGCTCATTTTGAGCAGGTTTTACCCGCTGTGCCCTACCTCTTAGAAAATGACTAAATATTAACAACAGTCAACTCACATAAAAACAGACAATTTAAACCACTTGGCACACTCAGTTACTAACAATGTTACTTTGCCAAAAAACGATGTATACCTAGTACATTATGTGGACTACTTGATAAATATATCGTTCTCAAAGTCCACAATAAAATTACTTTACCACCCTTAGAGTTAATGTCATTTGAAGATCACAAAACAATAATGTCTATTTTTGCTTGCAAGTGACATCAGTACAGTGACAGTTGTCATCAATAAATGAATCTTATTGAATTTTAACTTTGATGAAAATTTTTGTCAAAAGTGGTAAAGCAAATTGGTCGACTATACATTGATTTTGAGCACATGCATTTGTGTACTTGAAATCCTACTAATATTATAAATGGGAAAGTTAGGATGGATAGATATATGGATGGATGTTTGATACTCAATCACGGTAGAACAGCTGAAAGAATCTGTATGAAATTTCGTACACATATAGATTGTAGTCTGGAACAGCATATAGGTTACTTTTTACCGTAATACACTTCGGTCAGAGCCGCAAGTGGAAACTAGTTTTACAAATTTGACGGTCACCGTGGCGTAATGGTTAAAAAGGTCGCTTCGCCATTAAAATCACCGCACCGCGTGACGTGGGTTCGATATCCACACGAAACATTTATTTGTGTGCTTCATAGATATTTGTTTCGAGTCTGGTTGTACTTTGTGTCCGTGAATTATATGTTTGTAAAGTACCCCTCGACCCAGGGATTGCTCCATAGTGCGAGTGTGAAAAATTTTCTTCCACAAAAAAAAATACAAAAATAAACACAGGCAGGAAAATGTGTGTCTTTTCATCCCAGTAATGTCGCACTGACAATATAAGTACAGATTGATTTCCATATGAGCGCGATCCTTTTCCACTATGAGAGCGATTTGTTCATTAGGCCCAGAACAAACGACGACGGGGACTGCCCCCTGTGCGGACCGGTCATCTTTACCGCTAAACTATAGAATGGGAAAAAGACTGCGCCGCTAGTGCCCGCCGCGGATGACCGCCGTGAATCGAAAAAACCACCAACAACTTTGCATGCACCATCGGAGACGGGTGGCGCGGTGCGAGCAGTCACGGTCAGACGCGGCACAGTATCTTTGACCGCGCCGCCCCGTCGTTTGTTTTGGGCCTAAGTGTTATGTGGATGGGGGCCTGGACCAGTACATAAACTAGTAATAAATAAAACAACTGTCATATAAACCAAATATTTTTATAAATTTCAAATCTACGAAAATTATTTTAAGAGATGAATAGTACAAAGTTTCTTATGATTTATTTACATACATTTAATTTTCTTAGATAAATTAATGAATTAGATTTATTTTTTGATGATGACATCTGAAGAACTACATCTTGAGGAAATGTACATAATTTTTTTTTTAAATAAATAACAGAATATGCATGTATTTTATCTAACTTTCTTTTTGTAAATCGCGGGTTAAGATTTATCTTAGATTGTATTCCTTTTCTTTTCATCTTTAATCTATAATCCAGCAAGATGTAAAACTAGAAAAAAAATATGGTTCAAACATTTCTTGATTATTGTGAGATTTTAATATATCTTGCAAATTTCAAATTGTATCTATATTATGTTATTTGATTCATTAGTAATAAGTGTTTTTAGTTCCATTTAATTCACCAAAACTAAAAAGTCAAAAGGATAATTGGAATATATTTATATGGAATATATAAAATATTTAATTTGTTCTGGAATATAATCAGAACATCGCTGTCTGATACAATAATTATGTGATCAATATCAGAAATACAAAAAAAAAACTTGTGAAGGAAGTTCTGTATGAGTAACGTTTAGTTTTTGGCTATTCAAAATTAGCTGATAATAATTAATTGATGTTCTTATAGTAGGCTAATTCCTTAGTACTTTGTATTGTAACAAAAAATGGAAGATAGAATGTAGTTTCTTATTTAATCCGACAGTGGCGCTGCTTGTAGTTAATTTGCCAGAACTTATTTTTGTTCAGCTGTGTGTGAGAGTGAGAGAGTGTCGAGAGAAGGCATTTTAGTTTCGCTATTGCCCGCTATGTATGTGTTGCTGTAAACACTAAGTCCTAAATTTTAGTAAATTATTTTACTGGTAAAATTTTATTATCTAAATAACTTTTTTGGCACACATACAGCCAGTATCAAAAAAAAATTGATGAAATAGTTTTTCTGTAGTAAAAAAGTCGAAACTTATAATTAAATAAAGAAATTACATCAATTTGAACACAATAATTGTAGAAGTGACTAATTCGTTTGACACAATGCAAAAGGTTCTAAAATGCACACTTTGTTCACTAAACAAGACAATATATTTGAAACAAATGTTGACACCGGAGATAGCCTAGAGTGTGCTAATTACCAATATATGTAGTATGACAAATATGCATGATTTCACTGCAAATATTTGTGTTTATCAGATCTAAATTTGAGGTTCGATAATAATAATATTAATATTTATAAGCCATAATAGTGACACATTCAGATTTTATCGATTTCTGTAAAGAAGATTATTCATATTTTGTTTTTGTACATAATACTTGTACATTCATAACAAATTAGTGTCTAAGGTATTTCAAATCAAATGTAAAGGTATACATTATAATCCATAATAATCTTATGCCTCAAACAATATGAGATGTACCTATCATATCAGTAGGGAAAATTGGTCGTAGGTAAGCTAACCAAACCATCCAAAATGTTAACTTTGATTGCATATACAATAGAGACACCATTAACTTAATTTCATTTAATAATTTTATTATGTCATGTTACACAAGCAAAGATTGCAAAACATCCCAAAATTAAATAATAGTAAAATATTGCTGAATCATCATCATCATCATCATCATCATATCATCAGAAATAAAAGAAATAAATAAAGAAAAAAGTAAATTTGCGCAACATGGTAATTAAAAATTAATTTTCTACAACAGATATGGGTACTGAACCATGTGATATCTTACATTTCATATTTATGTAAATATGTACTTCTTAAACTAATGAAACAACAAGAACTCAAGTTAAAACTTAAGAAAGTTTTAAATTGGGATATTGTACCCCTATTGTACGCGCTATGAAAGAAGTCTTTCGGAAAAATAAAGAACTACTCTATTTTTGGTACAAAATGATTGCATATAATCTAGAGACACTAGCGCCGCTCATATAAGACTAGTTTTATGGCGAGTAATCATGGGCGTAGCTAGGAAGGAACACGGGATCAAAGTCCATTCTCAAAGTAGAAAACGTCGGCAAAACGCAAAATCTCCTTATTAAAGCGGTAGACATACTAACTAAGGGATTAAAGAATTTTAAAAATGCAACACCATCCTAAGATCCAAATGAATGGGACCTATGCGTGCCGCTTCTGATTTTTGTAATAAGTGTATCAGAAACACCTCAAAGCTGACCTTGAGGGAGTGACGACTCAACAACGAACTCCTATAGTTTTGAGTCATCACAAGATCCCTGAAGTATGCTGGTCCCAGAATCTATCAGATGAAACTTGCATATTATTTATCAAAAATTGTCACATTATATCAAATTTTAAGGTTTAGTTACTTCGACAGGACAGCAGCCCCTTAGAAAAAAAATCCTAGCTACATCAGTAGTGTGTACTTTATCCAAAGCTGCCAAATTCATGATTAAAACCGTCTTTTGTGAACATAGGCTTACTGTCATGGACTGACAATTACACTAAAATATTCTAGAACTATCTCGAAACATTTTATTCTCTTATTAACTTCTTGTCTACTTCGAGAAGCCAGTTGACTATTGTTTGGTAGTTTCGTTCCCTCCATTGTACATTTGATGATATAGATTCTAGAACTTGCTGAACCGGTCTTCCCAAATCACTGCATTGTTCTGTTATGAATCTTTTTAGCTGTGAACAAATAGGGTTATTTTCGTTATAATTTATAAAAGTTCAATAATATTCTAATTAATTATTAATTGGTAGGACGCTCATACATTTCGATAGAATTATATTTGTACTGAATGTTGAAATACATATAAAAGTTTCAGCAGTTGAGATAAAAAAAAATTAGGTACGTTGTAATGAACGTGAAGGAGACTAGTAAATTGATTAAGCGGGTACTTCCCTAATGGTGACTAATTTTATTCAATATCATCAGCTCAGTAGCAAATCCCCTTATAAATAGATATATTAAAATAATTTCATTTAGGAGTAGGTACCTACTACCTATAATATTATACAGTAGGTACATAGACCGTATGACATGGAAATATATAGCAAATTAATTTAATGTAATTAAAGGAAAGCTCTGGTAAGCTTTATAGCTCAAACACTAATATTTTCTTAGGCTTAATAGTACCTTATTGCAGCAGTGTAGCTGTTGCATTACATAATAAACATTACTGCCTTTGAAAAATGAACTTTAGGTTTAAACAAATAACTATTATTACCTCTTCATATTCATGTGCTTGGTTCAGTCGCCTTGTCACCACCTTTAGTAAACTGTTGACGGTAGACAATGATCCCGTGCTGTAATAAAACATTTATAATGTTAAACGTAAAAAGGGTGAAACAATTTGGTTTTATTAGTAACAAAAAATTCACAGAAACCTTCAAAGCTGTAACTGTCAAAATTTTTATTCTGTATGTAACGAGTAGTGCCATCTAGTATTAGTGCCAGGGAACTTTGTTACTTTTGATTGCTTGATCGTTTGTTACAATTACGTTCAAAAGAAACGTATTAAATATGTTAATATAACCAACATTTTCTAATGAGTCATATTTTGCATCTATTTTATTATAATTAGACATCGATCAACATTAATCAAATGACTTGTCATCATTATCCTATCTATTTTATCAGTTTAGAATGACGCATAGTTGCAGGTCATGTTATTACTCATCAATTTAAGTTCAGTATTAAATTATCTTGTACTGGCCTGTTATGATTAATGGTACCCACCTAATGCAGAGACTTATTTTTAATTATTGTTGCATAAGTACTAATTTTTAAATACATTTATTTATCTTTAAGTCTACTGGAACCTCTTCTCTTCCGATAAGGCTTACTAACGGGTCCCAACTAAAAACAAGCGCTGGGTATTCTTTGCCTAGCCCATGCTGGGATGGTAGCCTTTTTCTAGTGGCTAGCCCCACTAGAAAAATGTTACCATACCGTTTTTCGCAGTTTTCATTTTTATTTAATTTGTTCTTAATACTTTTCCTTTTATTTGTGTGTGCAATGAAAGTTGTTCTTGTGGGCCTTGAATATAAAGTAGAAACATAAAGTAATTTTCTTTCTTCTCTCTTTTTTACTAATTATATGAAAATTATAAGAATTAAACATGTTGCTATAAATAAATATTAAATAACAACGTAATACTTACTAAGATCGCAATCTCTTCCAGTTAGCTCTGAGGAAATTGAATGCAATAGGTTGTCCAACAGCGGTACTGGCGACTGCAGAGAACACGCGAATGATGTCTTGCTTGCGAATACCACTGTCATTGCGCAGCGACAACTCTAGGTACCTGTAGGATTTTATGTACTTTTTTATTTATTTAAACTTCATACACAATAGTGTATCATTAACATATCAGCCTAATAACGTCCACTATAGGCCTCACCTAATATGACGCGATGGTGGCTGAATGGATAAGTGATCGGCGTGCTAAGCACGTGGTCCGAGTTTGATTCAGACCAGCAGTACCAATGTGGATTTTGTGGAATTTATATGTACTAGTCATGTGACTTACCATCAGCTTATGGTGAAGGAAAACATCGCGAGCAAATCCCCACACCCTAGTAGAAATTCTCAGGGTATATCTGATCCACCAACCCACATTAGGCTAGCGTGTGTGGATTATGGCCTAAACCCTCTCAGCTCTCTAGATAGAGGAGAGGACACTTGAACCCAGCAGTGGGACATTAATGGGTTGTTGATGATGATGATGATGAATAATAGCCACAGTAAGCGATTTTGTGTAACCAACGATTACTCGCAATCGTTATAAGGTCGTTGTTTCAACAATGTAGGTATACCTTTATTAATTGTATATTACCTTATTTTATACCTTTGAATGATGCGATATGAAACAAAATAGGTGCAAGTAAAAGTAAGGTAGATAATAGCCTACTGGGTGTAAGTGGATCATTTGAAGCCTCCGTGTCTCAGTGGTTAGTGACCCTGACTGCTGAGACAGGTCGTGGGTTCAATTCTTTGTGTTTAGAACGCAATTATTTGTTCTGTTTCTTGGTGTAATGTATATAGATACATTACTCAACTTTTTTTTGTAAATATATACATATTATAGAATATGTATATATTTACAAAAAAAAAGTTATGTATGATATCAGTTATCTAGTATCCATATTACTTGTAATAGTAGACTAGATGGCGCTGTGTGTGGATGTCCAAAAACAAACATTATAATTATAATTCATCATTATCTTAACTGAAAATGGTGATAGTATTCAATACCTGATACAGTTATTAAGTTAAGCATTAAGCCTTGCTCTAAGATAAAATGCGAAAATAAAGAATCCAAACCAAAAAGTTTCCAAGCATTACTTTTCACAAGCATTGATAACGTGATTGATCATTTCATACGACATTTATTTTGTTTTGGTCTACTTTTGTTTTGTAAAGATTACAATATAGCAAGTTCTGATAACTACATATTTATATTGAAACTCTATATTTCAGTGTCGACGTAAGTGCAATACGTGGCATTTAAACTTGAACCCTTGATAATATAAGTTCAGGACTCAACAATTTCAACTGGTTCCAATCAAGAAATTGGTTTAAAGTAAACATAATTACAATTATATAATGAACCGGACTCTTGCAGCTATACCATGAGTAAGAATGCAATATGTCTACCCATAACGACTACACATTTTTTACTCATAAAATTTACAACAACATTCAGCGATCATCAAAATTATTTCCTTTGAAGAAGTTCACTTAGCGCCTTGACTGTCCGATCCAGTTCATCAAATGGGTAAAAATTATAACGGGACAGGACTTGATTTTCTTATGAATTATGAATTGATTTTGTCGGCATGAATGTTTTATTTGAATTTCTATTGGTATTTTATAATTTTCGTCTCTTATGTTATTATTGTATTTTATGTTTAATTTATTGACTTTTTTATTTGTGCTGACTGTTTTCCTTACTTTATTACCTACACTATGGACATGTTTCTAAAATAAACGTATTATTATTATTATTAAACCTGAACGAGCTATGTCAAACGTCTTGAACAAAGTCATCATCTTCAAATTTACCTGTGCAGCAACGAAGGTGACCGAGTACATCCGAGTACAGAAAGTAGCCTCTGTCGTTCAGACGGCGCTGTGGCAAGTTTGAAGCGAGCCCACGCGAACGACCATTCCCGAGAACCGCCAGTCCGAACTCCAACACAGTAGACTATACCGCGGACGTCTACTTGAATTCTGAAAATCAATTGCACCGTATCACAAAACTTCAAATCATTACAACAAGAGAGAGCTGATATGCCAGCAGTATGACAGTTAAAGCACCCAGCCTCTCGAGACAAGTGGTCTGCCACGATGGTTATCTCGAGAGATAGGATCTCGCAATGAGACCTTACAGGATAGACCTTACAGGCATTAACTATAGCTATTGTTATATGAACATACTCCCATTGTAACATTACTGCTAGATATTTATAGAAGACATGATTATAATGTGATTAAGTAAGTATAGCAAAGATTATTATTGTGTTTGCATTTTTTATTATTTAGCAAACAAGTCGATTTTTTAACAGCGCAGTACCAGCTAGAAATATTAAAGAGTTTCTGATGAATATAACAACAACTTACTCATTATCGTAATCAGGATTCGGCGAAAGCATCCAGTTGGTGTACATTCTGACGGCATTCTCCAAACAATCAGAATGTTCGAAGTGACAAGCCGAAGCCAACAGATCAACTCTGTACTGGGATGTGATGACGCTTTCATCAGGCCTTACCGTCCAGCCAACATCTTTGACGGCATTGTTTAGAAGGCTCAAGACGAAACGCTGTAAAACGTTATTGAGAAATGTATATTTAGCATTGAATCACTAATGTATACGAAAATTGTACTCTAAGGAAACATAAAATTACATACATAGGTACTCAAAACTTAACTCGAGAACAAATTTATAAAATAAATAAAACCCAAATTCGGCAAGATACGTACTGGGCAACTATTATTATTGTTTTAATGTTCTAAATTTACTGCATTTAATGGAAGAACACTATGCTGAGCCACTACTAAAACTATTTTTTCAATTTATTTACAAATTGATTCAACTAACGCCATCTTGTGGCGAGTAAGTTGAAATTTTAAATTCGTAAAAACAGTCTTAGATCAGATTGCGCAATCGAGCTTCTTTAAAATTTATTTTAAATGTATCGCATCGAAAATAAATATGTTGTTGTCTTCTAGTTATTATTCACCGAAATAGCTTTGAAAAAGGTTGAAATTAAGGCAATCCATAAATTAATATCCCTCAAATCATAATCTGATCATGATAGTTTAATAGTTTTGCACTTGTTTGGTACCAATCTCATATTATCTAATATCTAGTTTAATCCAGATACGTCGATAATGTAGCAATGAAATAGAATATAATTAAGTCATAAATACGTAGGAGTTCGTGTGCAAAATACTTTTATCTGTACTTATAATCGGCTGATACATATTATAGTTGGTTATATCTAAAGACATTGTTAGCAGACTTTTGTCCTGGCACGTGCTTATGATTACGTTGCATTTTAATAATTTAATTGTAGAAAAAACTAAAAATGTACTGAAATGTTAGACTCAATTTTAACCTTCTCAAAACGCGATAGTGGCAAACAAGCAAGTTAAGTTTCGTTTTGTTATTGTTATAAGGAAACGAAATTTAGCTTGGATAACCCATTAATTTGCTCTCTAGAGCTAATCTGATTACGGAGCCAGATGGCGTAGAATTCTTCAGGGGTTACTATTTAGTGCCTGAAGTTGCAAGTCATTTGATTCGTTTTGATGAGTCCAAGCATTAGTTTTATATTTGTAAACTATATTCCAATCTAATTTATTATTATTAATGAATGGAAGAAATAAATGATAAGGCTAGCAATTAGAATCATACTACAGCATTGCAATTTTCTAAGCCTAGCTTATATTTAAAATATGATAGTGTATTGTTTGTTTTTCTTTCACGTTGCAACGACTCAAACTGGAACCTTATATTAATCAGCATTATATTAAATCCTTCCTTGATGTTTCAAAGTCACATTGATGTCTATCGAGTTTTCCATGACGATAGATATTAATCGGTTCATTCATAAATCCCCGATAAATTTACTATCAATGATTTTGCGCCCATAAATTAAACACAAGATAATACCTTAAATTTTAAATATTATTATTGTTGTGTGTAAGAAAAAATAAACATGACGTTTTTCCTCATAATTTCAACCCATAAACATCCCACAGCTGGGCATGCGTCTCCTCCAAAGAATGTGGAGGGAATTTAGCCTACTATACCACGGTGGCCAGAAGGGTTGGTATAGGGTTTGTTTCCTTTTATTGCAGTGCTCTTGTCTGCATAAGGTCCCTGAGTCGTCTTTTACGACACCCGCGGGTTGAGATGGGGTAGTGACATTATGTGTTCTTAATCCGTCACTACACGGACGTTTTTCCTACAAGAGTGTAAATAAATTATGCCAATCAAGTAGGCTTTGATATATTAATTGGCAGTAAAGACTGATATCATTTTTATGAGGCAGAAATAAATAATTATCTAGTCAATTTTTGATTTCGGAGTAATAAATAATGTCACCACAAGGACCTTACTTTATTATTTACTTTCATAACAACATTTTTGAACAACATTTCAGCAGATATAATCAATCGTTTAATAAAAATGAAATTGAAATTCACATTTTGTACTATTGTCACTAGATGGAATTCAGTCAACATGTTCATAGTCACTTTTGTGCGGATACCGACCCTTAGGACCCCTTCGCCAATGAGTTTTGGATTGGTATCCTATTCCTACTGATGAGTAGTGGTCTACTCAACAGTATGAACACAATACTTTGATGTGGTCTTCTGTAGGGTAGAGGTACTTCTTCAAGTGGGTGGCTCAGTTTGAGAAGCAATACCATGTACCCTACCTCTTGTTAAAACTCATTAAAAAAGTTCGTCTTTGTGATCGTCACTATAAAAAATTGTACCTACACGATTCAGTACAGTAAAGTATCTATTAAGGTCATATATAAAAAATTTAACTATCTTATCAGTAATATTGGTTATAAACTATTATTCAGCAAATAAGTAAACTAATGACAATATATATCAGATCGATAGCAACTAGTTGAATAGTCGTGACGTGGGAAATGGTGGAGCGGGGAAAATTTGTCCTAAGTCAAATATAATTATATGAAATGAATGAATAAAATGAATGAATAAAATTATGAATAAAGTTGCTTGTATAATGAGTCTTGCAATTCTATATATACAGTCATCATCATTCCTTTCCTTTTTTCCTTTTTTAAAAGACAACGCCCGCACTAGGGAACAAGCCCTGTGTCGCGGGGAGCTTTACAAACATGAAACTAACGGACACAAAGTAGACCCGTACGTACACCCAGACTAGAAACAAATATCTATGAATCACACAAATATTTGTCTCGTGTGGGAATCGAACCCACGTCACCCAGCACGGCGATGTAGTGGCGAGGCGACCACCTTAACCACTGCACCACGGTGACAGTCAAAATCATTACAATCCATTATGTTCTACTGCTGTCGCTATACCATACTGTAAAATATGTATACCTATAAGAGCTTGAAATTACTTACACCATATTCCAAATAATGCGCTCCTTTCGATAGCATCGTGTCAATATATCCCAATGCCGACAATCCTGCCTTCCAAGGCACGTAGCTCCTCTCATGCTCTAAGTAACTGACCACATCCAGAGCAGTTCCATAGTCCAGTCTACCAGTAAGAGCCAAGTTCATTGCGTCATCAACCATCTGAGCTCGGTTAATAGTATGGATGTCTTGAAAGTGATATGGATCATTCAAGACCTTGATTAGAAGCTCCCAATTCTTTTGGTCGTAATTCACTCGATAAAAACCTGAAAAATTTGTTCCAGTATTTATTTAATATTATATGCTACTTGCTAAATTAACAAAATTTTACTCGCCAAACCAAGTGAGACCTTCGAAGCATAGTTGAGAATTTTCTTTTGAAAAACTTGATTGATGTAAATTTGACAAATTTTTCAGTCACTATATTTTCAGTGAGAGCGCCACTTAGGTACGCCTTAAACTGGAAAATTATTTCTTACGTATTTAAGAATTTTTTTAAAGAATAATGATGATAGAACCTCTCAAATTTTAAGGGAACTGTTTTACTTTCTACGTTAAAATCAAACTAATCGTTTAACTTACCTGTTTGTTGAAGATTAACGACGAACCACTCATCCTTTTTCATGTGAATACTATCTACGGTTATAGTTTTCTCAGCTTTCAACCAAAGTTTTGGTCTAGTTGATACGAAGTCTCTTTCATCAGCGGTCGTATAAGAGATTGGGATCCACCATATTGGAGAGTTTTCTTGTGTCTTCGTGTCATTGATTAACACGAAACGTTCCTTAAATTAAACAAAAATGTTTGCTGTGATAGTGAGAGTTCTCGGTTTAAAAGCAACAAAAAAATATGGGGAATTTGTTAATCTTTTTTGTCTATCATTCTCTGGGTGTTCATTATGACAGTTATTGTGTAAAAAATTGCATAATTGAATCTGAAATTCTTTGGTTAATCTATACTAATATAATAAAGCTGAAGAGTTTGTATGTTTGGTTGAAATCTCAAGATCCACCGGTCCGATCTGAAAGAATATTTTAGTATTGGATAGAGCATTTATCGAGGAAGGCTATATAACCTCATGCTATGACTAATAGGAGCTGAGCAGTGGGTAAATAAAGAACGACGGGAGCGAAGCCCCGCGCGACAACTTGTATTTTATAAACAGCAATGTTTTGCAAAACGATTAATGTTTTTTATTTCAAATTAATTAATTCTATAATCTTTTAAGTGCAAGATTAACACTTAATTGTAAAGATTTTGTTAGATACATAGATAGATCCAAACCCAGCAGTGGGGTTGGCTAATGATGCTGATGATAGAGAGATATCAATTATCTATCACACGTGACACGGCCAAGGATATCTTCGATAATTTCGAATTAATTGTTTGACTAAGAGCACAATGCTTACAATGGAGTTATCAATTAACTGATATAAAATATATGTGCACTTAAAAATTTACAAAGTATTTATCAGTACATTAAAATTTGTTTGCGAAGATTCAGAAAAAACTAGACCAACTTTATACATTTTTGGCACTCGAACCTACGTGAAAGCTATAGCTACGTAAGGAGCTTGAGCTACTAATAAAGGATTTGCAAAGAATAGAAATATGACTGTTATCGTGGCTTAGCGTGCCGTGCCAAGTGACTTGACGTGATTCGATTCCCACACAAGACAAATATGTGTGATTCATAAATATTTGTTTCGAGTATGGGTTTCCTTTGTGTTAATTGTATGTTTGTAAAGTCCCCCAAGACATGGGGCTTATTTCCTAGCGCGGACATTGTTTTTTAAGAAGACAAAAAAAAGAGAAAAAAACCATAGGTATTTCACTATGAAAAATAATGTTCTGCAGCGATTTGGTAATTAAATTTGATAACAAATTTAGAATATAAAGTAACACGTATTTTAAGAAAAATAAATATTTAAGCTCTTTTCATAAAAGTGTCTTAGAAATTAACAAATGGTTACCCAAAATTTATTTCTAAGCTAGTAAAGCTTTTCTTGTGCCTGCCCCCTGATTCTGAGCGGTCGGAATATTTTCGGCCAGAACTGTCAGTTTATTTAAAGTTAAAAAACAGAATGTTAAAAAATAGAACGATGTAGAAAAAAATCCTATATTAATCAGTTGTTAATTTTCTATACGGTAAACTAATTTCTAACACTTAATAACTTAAGCTGTAAAAATACGTCGTTCTAAGATTCAAAAAAGTTTACGATGACGAGAGCAATCCGATGAGTCAGAATCAGGGCCCTGATCTCCGATTGTAACGGATTCCATCAGTGTAGATAGCAGATGATCATTGTATTCATAGTTGTAAATAAGAATTTATTTTGAAAAGTTCCAGAAAAATAGAGAAAAAAGTGATATTAAATGACAAATCACTTAATAGAAAACCATGGTTCAGCCACTAAGGAAAATTAAAAAGTTAGGTACCTATATTAGCATACCTAAACAATCAATCAGAAATATTGCCAACTTAATGAGCGCAATGAATATGAGTCAATGAAGATAGTGTTATCAAACGATAATCTCCAACGAAATAATTTTATCATGATAAGACTGTACATGTCTGATAATGATTCAGAATTTTTTGGGTTTGAGTAATTATCACTAAATAACATAATAAAATACAATGTTGTTCGAAAACGAACATTGTAGCGACACCTAGCGGTGACTGGAAAGAAGTTTTGTTGTTCTTCTATTCGCTAGTAGATGGCGTTATAAATAATTTTATATTACAGTAGACTATAGAACATAGATGACCAAAGCGCGGTCCGCCGAACGTCTACTAGTTGTACTAGTGGCCTATGGATCATCACAGTTTGACTTTACATAATTTACCCTACTATTGAAAGTGGTAAAATATTACTTAATGTTTTTCCTTTTCCGTATGATCAATATCTTTGGTTTCATTTTCTTCATTGTTTAATAAACAAATTATAGCAGTATTGCGGCCGTAAAAAGTTCATGTAGATTTTTATATTAAAGATAAAAATCTGAATAAATTTATTAATTATTCGAATGTTCAATTATTCCAGCAACTTATACATAATCAACTTGACACCGCTGCACCGTAGGTACATACCTGACTGAAGGTCACTTCTCCATTATCGTAGTTTCTCAAAACAGTAAGCACTGGAAAGCCAGTCTGCAGAGTCCAGGAGTCCATGACCACGGCGACATCAGCGTCGAAATCACCTGATCTCCTTGCGGCAGTAGTCAGCGCATTCCATAAGTCTCGTTGTTCAGCATTACCATACATTTTGGACTTCAGATAGTTGGTGACTCCAGCATTGAAGACATCGCCAGTCAAGATGTGGTTTACCATGCGAAGTAGAGCAGCCCCTATAAAGATACATTTTTGTATACGAATGCTATAAATTGGTATATTACTCATTGACTACTTTCTCGAGTTGTTTAATTACCAAACTACTGGAAGAAGGAAGAATAAGGATTAGACCACAGCGAATCGCACTTTCCAATGCTTCTACCCTTTTCTGTTACTTAGAACTATCATTCACTAGAACGAGATAGATATGATTGATAATTGTGCTCGCTGAGCACATCTTCGATTCCATCGCGCGCTTCCTCTCTCTTTTTCGCCAGATGTAGTCCGACCCTAATATTTTATTAAGATTACGGTTTTGCATACCGGAACGCTAATTCGAGAGAGATTATAACGTCCATTTTAGCAAGTGAGTTGTTTACCTTTTCCATAAGATATCTTGTCAAATATCGCATCAGTTTCCTCAGATTCGGTGACGTCAACGGACAGTTGATGAGAAGAATTCAAAGCGTCGAGCTGGAAGACGTTCTGAACCTGTTCTAGGATACAAATCTGTGTCACGTTCCAGGTCCTCTCCACCTTAAGAGAAACGTAATAAATCTATTAGTATTAACTTTAATTTAACTTTACAGAATACTAGCTTTCAACCATGATTTTGATAATCCACACTAACGAAAATATCAGGATAAATGTTTGGCTATGTGTTATTCTAATACTTGCTATACCTTAGTTTCTGCGGGAATGATTTACAAACTTCATTCTACATATTAATATTTAATTAATGTTACAATAACTTTTTGCTTATCATTATAAAAGGTGAAAAAGTAATATCGCGTATAAATTGTGCCTTTCCTCTTTATCATCCTTTCTACTATACCCACAAACGTTAGCATTTTAATACCTTATTGTAATAAAATAATTTTATAACTTACAGCATTAACAGCAACATACTCCACATAAGTAGCAAATCCCTCATTAAGCCAAAGATCTCTCCACCACGTGGGCGTGACGAGGTTTCCGAACCATTGATGTGCAATCTCGTGAGCTATCACTGTTGCTACGTGGACTTTATCTGTAGTTGCTGAGACACCGTCTTCGTATAGCATAGATATCTCTCTGCAATAGTAATATTTTAAGTTGCAATGCATAAATTCCAATATTTTGTTAAGCTGGATAAATTGAAATGGAATTTGTTGACGTTCGTTTCAAACGTAAAATTTCACTAGCAAATATTTTTAGGCAAGTACTCCACCAAACAGGAGGGAATGGAAGGAAGCGGCATCCACTCAAAGTATATTGGAAATATACATATATAGCATCACGCCTTTTTCCCGAAGCAGAAGTGTTTCACACCCACATTTCACCACCTTTGTCACCTATGTTTGGTCCTTTGAAATAAGGGGTGACTTTATTGTCATCAACCGGGAACATTTGTTTACCAAACTCCGGGAAAATCTCAATGCTGGAATTTCTTGATAGATAAGCCCAATACCATTTTCACCCGACCCGGGAATCGAACCCGGGACCTCTTGCACAGCAGTCATATACACTTCGCGCTGCGCCACCGAGGCAGTAGAGTCTATTCTAAATATTATATTTAAATTTTACTACTTGTTTACAAGACGTCCCAAATTTTTTTTTAACTCCAATATGCGGAAATCAGAACTTGAAAATCTTAGAGCTTTAATTTAATTTCATACAAAACAAAGCCAATGACATAAAAGAAACAAAATTATCTCGACCTAGTAATAATAACACATGTGGTATGATCTCGACCAAAATTTGCCACGCTCGAATAAGCACAATATGTGCAAACGACCCTCACCCTAAATTAAAGGGATGATAGATAGTCCACCCAAATAATGAAGTGCACATGTGACTCAACGATCCATCAACAAATTTCTTCTCACCAAAGATTTATCACAAGCTTATGGTTTAAACGATATCGTTTTATTTATATTTTGAATTTATTCTAATTAATGTGTAAGGTATTTTTTAATAATTTTCCGCTAGCTTCTAAACTATAAAAAATCTTAATTACTGTTTTCGATCTCGCGAAAAAACTGCCCGAGATATACCAAAAATATTATTACTATCCTGATAAAAAAATATTTTGAATTTTGCAATCATATGTATTAAGCTAAAAGTACTATTTTCATTCGTGTAGAATAAATATACAACACAAACTCGATCTCAAAAGACACAAATTGTTGAACATTAATTATACAGTTGTCTATCTTCCTTACCCACTGTAAAAGTAAATTAGACAGCCGAGAACATTTGTTCGCTTCGAAAGATCACAGAATTCGTAATAAAATACGAGTAACCTTGTGAAAACAGAAAAGCAAACATGCATCTAATTATATTGACTTTGTTTCTGAGTTCACTGCCATTTCGAGTACTTATTTATTTTGCTTGGGAAACAATAAAAAAATATCAACAACTCTATAACTATAGTTAAAGTGTGAATCATGACTGTGAAATGGATAGTCACGAAAAACCTTAACCTGAAATCAGTTGTCAAAAAGTTACAAGATATTCAAGTGAAGAGGTTGTATGCACATTGCACAGACAACGAAACGACTGACATCGTACAAATTATAGCTAATAACTACTTAAAGCCAATTATATATTTAATCACACAATAACATCGTTTACAAAGTAATAAAACAATAGACGCTGATACATAAGCATAACGTAATTAAGCTAAATAAAATCGAATTGAAAAATATTGAGAATACATAGATTAATGTAAGACTTTAATTAAGGCCCAAACTCCACCAAAAAGGAGATAGAAGTAGACAAAAACATAATATTATATTGTTTTTTGTTGGTTTCTCTTTTCTTAATGTAACATAAACCACAAAATGTACGCTGTGTTTGCATCTAGTAGGATACTTTCGTATTGTAAGATGTTACTGCTGTTTATTTAACATATTAATTGATTGTATTCAGTTAAAAAAAAAAACCACAAAAATACAGCTCGTTCCATAGCTCACATGGATTACGCTATGGATTTCACTTTTAGGATTTTTTTATATATTGTATTAGTTATCTGCTAATGGTGAAGGACAAAATCATGAGGAAATCCTACACACTCTAGAAGAAATATTGAGTATGTTTAATCCATCGCCAGCGTGTGTGGATTAAATGCACACAGCTTTCTATATCCCCGTTCCCAGCAGTAGGAAATTAATGGGTTGCTATTAATTCTTACACTTACCTAAAAGTTAACATTCCCCAGTTCTCCATTGCACCATTCTTGAAATCGGGTAACGCAATCATGTCTATCTTTGGCAAAGGGAACTTAATCTTATAATACTCTTCTAGATATTTCAGAATCTTGGGGCCAATTTCTAAAGCGAAGGCTGCAGAGGCAATGGCTTCACTTCTGGCCCACACTGAGAAGTTATCTTTAGTCATGTTCTTGAAGTCCAATACTGTGAATGCCACTAGGTATGTGGACATTGGGATGGATTCAGCGTAATGATCCCACGTGTAACTTCCTAAAGAACCACTGTGAAAATTAAAATAAAATGTCAATAAAAACATTAGTCACATAAAAACCAAAATATGGTACAAATTTTGTATGCCATTTTTCGTACTCGTTTTGTCTTGCTCGTAAAGAAAAACAGAGATGGCGTGAAAATTGCCTGCTAAAAATTGAATCGTATAAACGGGCTTTTTAAGCTCCTGTTTGCTATATATGGGTGAAAAATATACTAAATTTTATATAATTGTGAGAGAAAATGGACCAGAATACCTACATTTTACTCAAAAAATCTTTCAAAACATAACTCATAATCGTAATGATCAAAATTATTCCAAATATAACCTACTGTGGCTCGCTTCTAACGCGGTTCATATTAGACAAAGACGTCATGTTGTTAGGTCTTGCGACGCTGATGGTGAATCTTGCCTTCAACGCCGGCTCATCCCAGCAGGGAAACGCGCGCCTGGCGTCCATAGCTTGGAACTGGGTTACTGCAAGCCATCTGTGAGTAAAGAAACACTTTACTTTAAATTTTTAACCTCATTTATTAAAAGACGAGATGACAATATATCTTAGTTGAAAAATATACCTACTAGTTATCAACAAAAGCTTTGCTGTGATTTTTTTTTTGGCGTAACCGAGAAATCACAATTTAATCAATAAAAAAAAAATAATTTGTCTGGCCTGTTGGTCTAGTGGTTAGTGACCCTGACTGCTAAGCTGGAGGTCATGGGTTCGATCCCCACCCAGGACAAATGTTTGTGTGATGAGCATAAAGATTTGTTCTGTGTCTGGGTGTAATTTATCTATAATAATGTATGTATTTACAAAAAAAAAATGTATTTAAGTAGTATATCAGTTGCTTAGTACCCATAACACAAGTAAATATAATTGTTTACTTTGGGACTAGATGGCGCTGTGTGAATGTGGTAGAATATCCTAAGATCCTAAAAATCTACGGTTAAAGATCTTTATTTCTCATAAAAATCTTATCCTAAGTTCTACTATGATGTATAAATTATATAACTATTTGGCACTGATGTTTCATATACCCAGCCAATTCTTGCAAATAAGCCTATCAGCATTGACCGAGGCCTTCTATAAGGTTGCCCAGCGAAATGAACAGGGTCAAATAACAAAATAATGTATAGAGGAAAGCTATTAGACCCGCTATTATACGTGGGACAATATCAACGCATATTTTTATTGCCGTTAATCCATCATTTGTATTCAAAGCAGTGTCTGAACGGCTCACAAGATGTTAACTGCATACGACTTTTGTATTGAGTAGAATGTTTAAGACATTATATTTTATAGTTAGCTTTATTAGGAGCATTTTATATTTCGTTCACAATCTAATTTATATCAGTATTTGGTGTAATGAAGACTTGTAGCCCAGCGTGTTGTTTTGTCAATTCTTGAACAAAAGAAACATGCGTGTGGTCTATCAATATAAGGGTACACTGTTTTTATACTGTTTTGTTTAAAACAAAGCATTTGACACTGTCATGGAGCAATATAATAATGTGTAAATTGTAATAAAAAATGTATATGTTAAGAATGTTGAGGCGATTTTGGAATTACTTGTTTATTTTTTTGTGGTTGTTATCGTATAATTATTTTAATGAAACATTTTGAACCATTAGATCAAGTATTATTTTATGTTTATCAATAGTTCCAATACACCTACTCTTGCAAGTTGTTTTAATATCTAAATAACATTGATCTCAAACTTATCTCTTGTAGATTCAAAGATATAAACAAAACACAATCGAAATCGTTTACTTAAAAAAAAACGATTTCTATTTTTAGTTACCATACCAGGACCTATTGCATATAATCAAGTAACTTATTACTACGTAGGTACCTAATAAATGTAAAGAATATTGTATACTCACTTTTTCTTTCCTTTATCTTCATAAGAACTTCTATAAAACCCGTGCAGATCATCATTCAGTATACCAGTATAAGTTATATTCAACACATATTGTTTCCCAGGCACCAACATAGTGCCCAGAGTTAATATGTGGAAGTGACGCGGTGGGTCTTCGATTCTTTTAACAATCTCAATTAGGTCATCATGATCATGTTCATAAAATTTCACATCATGTATCGTCAATTCAACTCCATGGAAAACAACTTCTTTTGTTTCTTTTACTGCTACTATAACGATGCTAACTTCTCCATCAAACGTAAAATTTCCCTCATAGATATATGGTGTTATTTTAATAAAGTATCTGTCCGGTCTAACATCTGGAGGTAATCTTAGACCTTTGATGTTAGAAGGTTCTGGAGTAAGGGGTATGTTATTATCACCTCCTCTTTGAATTGGTACGACGCTTCTACTGCTTTCAGTGGTTATTGGTAGTACTGAAAGTTTTGAGTCGCAATGGCATAATTCGTATTTTGTAACGTTGGCTAGCTGGTCTTGTCTGGGACATGCCGCGTAGTTATAGACTAGGAGAGAGGCTGTAACAAGCGCTAGTACAAAGATGACAACGATTACGAAGGCAAGCCACTTTGAGAGGAAAATTCCTCTCTTGGGCTTCGTTGAGTAGTCTGCTGGTGTGTTATCCATTATATTTAATGGTTCGTGGGCTTGGGTTCTTGCGTCACCGTTTACTGGACCTGTGGATGGAAAAAGTTTATTTATTACTTGTGACAGTCACTTTTAAAATATATCTACATCGGAAAATTGTTATTTTTATGTTATCTTTACTGAAGATTATAACATATTTGATGATGATGATGAATGTACATCTTTCATGCTGATTCTAGATTGGAATGAATAAACCCTTTATATTTCTTAAAAATCAATTTAGTTTTGTTTTTTTTTCCAAACTACTTATTTCAATTTAGTTCTGATTTTTTACAAACATAACATTTACGGTTAAATATTCAAATTATTGATTCTCTAAGTACAACTTCGTTAGATAAGTTTCATCCACTCAAAATCTAAACTCATTGTCTCAAGCCATTCGAAGTTAAAAACAGCAACCACAACGATCCCCCAGATACTTGCACGAAGCAAAACCAATTTCGTCTAGTTTCACAAACTCATCAAATGTTTGTGTGTTTGTTTGGAACTAAACCGCTTGTTACGGACTATGTATATTTACTTTTTACGCTTGACCGTCATAGTTTCATTCATTAGGGATATGAGATTTTCGGTTTATAGGTGAATAAAATGTATAAAGTGATATTGCTTTACCTTACCTCCTATGAAACTATTATTACAGGATAATTTTATATATACAGTTATTGATTTGTTTATTTTATTTATTTACCTAAATAATAAACACTTCTCGTATGGGTAATGGGAAAGTACTAACGTAGCGCTATAATAAGTCCAAATACATCTATGCTAATATTATAAAGCTGAAGAGTTCGTTTGTTTGGTCAACCAACGTTCTAACCTCAGGAACCAACGGTTCGAATTGAATAAAATATTTTAGTGTTGGAGCCCATTAATAAATCTATAATAATGTATGTATTTTAAAAAAATATGTATTTAAGTAGTTTATCAGTTGTTTAGTACCCATAACACAAGCAAATATAATTGCTTACTTTGGGACTAGATGGCGCTGTGTGAATGTGGTAGAATATTATTATTATTGAGGAATGATAGGCTATATAACATCACGCTACGACCAGTAGCGTGATGTACGCTAGAAGCCAAGCGAAGCCCCAAGCAACATTTAGTTTCAAATAAAATGGCCGTCGTGTCAGTTAAATCTCCAGATAGTTTATAATTTGGTATTAAACATACAAGCATGAAGACAACATCAAAAATGAGCAGATATCAACACAGCGATGCCAAATATACATACCAACACCAAGAGCGAGATATTTCGTTATATCAATTGAGAACGTCGCGATGCGAATGCTACAAAAGAGTACCTATTGTTAAGGTTATAAGCAATTTGCGAAGATATACAACTAGGCTACCTGACAACATGGATGAATTCTCACTTTTATTTTTGTATTATTTTATTTTGACTATGTACTAATGGTCTCCTAATAGGAGTTTTTGGTTCCGCCATTAATTCAAAAACTTATTTTAATTTCTAGGCTTTTGTAAACAAATAAAGTAAGTGAAGAAAAATTAGAAATAAAGCCTTGCTCCAACCAGTAATTTAATGTTATTAAACTGTTTTAATATTCTCTTCCTGGAAGGATGAACTTGCTCCCAGCAGTAAGGCGAACTGGATAGAAAATATAATTACTGTTTCCCTACTGGGGAATAAAATTAAGACTGTTTCATTGAAGACTTTACAATTGAAATATATACTTATTATTATTAACTACCTCGGTGGCAAAAAGGGTAATGGGTTTTCTATCATAAACTTCTCAATAATTGCTCGGAGTTTGAGAACAATAATAACCGGTTGATATCAATAGGCTCGCCCCCCTATTACATGAGACCGAACATAGCTGGCGAAATGTTGGTGTAAGGCACATCTGCCTACCCCTTCGGGGATAGCGTGACGCTACACATAAACTCTGAACAACTATCCATAGATAACAGAAATAGTACTTTAGGACTTAAACTTAAATGGATAATTTCTTTCAAACTCCTTCATTAACTTCTGATTAATTTAGTTGTGGGTTCCAAGGCAGTAGGCATTCCCTTGGACTCCCGAGTGTTAACTCGGTGTGCGCAAAGGTCACCGCTGTTAATTCTGGCTTGTAGTTGCAGTGGTGGGCGTGAGGATGGATTTGTTTCTATAGGATTCAAACCTAACCTTTACAACCAGACCAATGAAGACCGACCATACCGTGGAACAAAAACTAATCATCTACTATATGTAATCATTATAAACTGACGTCAATATGGTTGAGGATAATCAGACCACTCGTAGAAAACATATTAATTGTTATCTTATCTAATATATACCTAACGGTAGGTAAGTACGATATTAAACATAAATTATGTCCTTTACCCAACCTATTAGCCATGCCCTGCGGTACACTGGGTAACCTTGAAATTTGTATGACAGCTGCGGAGCAAGTCCTACGTCTAAACCTTGGGTCCGATATACCGTTATTATTACGTCATTCTATCTTGAAACTCTCACTACCACCTGTAGCAAATAACCATGTGGCCTACATGATGATAAGCAGCTACCGCAGCCTATGGGCATTTGCAAACTCTTTGGGCAAGGCAAATTCGAAAACCCTATACCAATCCGTCTAGCCAGCGTGGTATAGTAGGCTAAATTCCTTCCACATTCTTTAAAGGAGACCCATGCCCAGCAGTGGGATGTTTATGGGTCCTAATTATGATGATGAATAGCAGTCATTGGCATGGTATTATTGTATGAAAATATCAATGGACCGCCACGTACCAAACCGAAGGACAATGATTTTTATTTAAATATTTTTTCTAGATCAGGCGAAAATTCCTATGCTTAACGCATACAAACAGTTAAGTTTTATAAAACTGTAATGTATGTCTCTTATACGACATAGAATAAACACATCGAAGCTCGTTAGATTAACGGTAGGTAAGTACGAAAACAATCATAAATTACGGCCACACATTGCTAACTTGTTGAGCCGCTCCTATAAGCCTGCATCATAATGATACTGGCGGGGTTATATGACTGTTATAATTAAACTGGTGGCATGAATATAGAATAATATCTATATATTTTCGCTAGTAATGGCTGCCCGCGGCTTCACTTTGTCACAAATATTTATTGAACTCTATTCTGCATACCACATAGTTCCATCTTGCACACACAGCATCTTTCTTCGCTCATAGCCTAAAATTCATACATTTTTATTCATTTTTATCCCAACATCTAAGTAAGATGGTGTCAACTTTATTTTATTAAAACTTAGTTACAAACAACTTAATGCCAGAGGCATTCTCTACCAATCAACCTATTTAGTTGTTGTCTAAGAATTTCTGGATTTCATCAAAGCAAAGGTATCTAAGTCGAGAAAAACGGACGGATCGAAGGCTGTGTTTATAAAACATCGAATTAACAGTTTCAGTATTTTGTTAAGTTTCTTTTTTGTTATATTCAATGTTTATTGTTAAGTAAAATAAAACATTTAAAGAATGCAATAAAATAGTATCAATATAATATCAGAAATTATAGTATAGCTAACATTTTTAATTGATTATTGATAACTTGTGACGCAAAAATAGCGCAACCTTGATTCGAGGCAATTAATTAGTGCCACATATAGCGAGCTAGACAGTGATAAAACACGTTTCTTATGCCCTTTGCTTAACTGGCCATTAGAGTTTTCTTTTAAATAATAATTCTAACTAGTGGGCTTAGTGGCTTTCCTGCTACAGAGCACTGTTTGGAAATTATGCCACCCATCCAGTCTAGATTTTGAAGGTTTTCCCAACCTAATTGATAAAATTAACAGAACATTTTTGGCAAAAGAAAACTAAGAGTAGTAAAAGAAGACTTGACCTATCTTTACCATCGCTTTCCAAAACATGCTATTTATAAGTATTTTGTATGATAACCAATCTGGACGCTGCAAGTCTGTATAAGCAGTCTTGACTCTTACAAAGAAAAAGATCTGCAACTCTCAAGTTCATTAACCTTCAAAAACCGAATTTCAAGCGAAAATTCAAACATAAAATTTAACGATTTCAATGTCTTTAATCTCCTCAACCCTTTTTCTTCTTAAATATTCACCCCACAAATCATCAATCCCATTAATCAAACAAACTAGTAATTCAGGTTTCTTTGGGCATTTTAAATTTGAATAAATTCGTGTTTGGGACATATTGTTTACTATACAATCAAGTGATGATAGAATGAAGAGAATGGTCATAGTGTTGACCATAATTTAAACCAGCTGACCAGCAGAAATCAATAGAGAAAAAATGGGGTAGTGGACACTGGACAGTGCCAGCTGCTGAGTGAGTTTAGTTCACAATTCTATAAGATTAGGAATAATCCTACTTCTGGTTGTTACTATTTCAAGCAAAAATTACTAAATAGATTTTGGTGAATCTTAAAACACATTTTACAATGTCTTGGATTAACATTTAGGTGACTTTTCGTCACATGGATGGAACCGCTAGCTAGTATTATCTTATGGCTAGGTCAACATGACATTAGCCTAGACCACTGGAACTGGAACCACTGAATAGCTGATAGGTATACAAAAAAATATTAATCATCTGATTGTCTGTCTGTGGTGATAGTTACGATTAGCAATGTTTGAGATGGAGCCAAGCCGTTGCCTATTATAGCATTTAAATATGTATGGAATTACATGTTCCTAAAAAAAAGACAACGATCATGTACAGTCGACTAATGTTCCTCTATTGCCAACATACAAAACGAAAGTGTAGCCATCATTTAACTACTAAACAATTTTATTTTGATTATTCGACTCTAAGATCTATTTCTATCTATAAGACGACCCATACAATTTCATAATAAACGATTATGAAACCAACAGCCAACAAAAGGGGACAATGCACTAAACTAGTCATAAAATAAAGAAACGTTTGTACCCGACGCCCCCATTCGCCCCTTATGCCCCATTTCAGACGGCACACAATCAACATTGTTCGGACTCTGATTGAAATCTGTGCAAGTAATCAGAATAAACTTGTGTGGTACAAGGTAAAGAAAGATTAACACCTTATAATTTTATTAAAGTATCGGTATAGAATGATAATAAGTTATACTCTAGTCTAGAAAAAACAAAAAAATATATAAATTCACTAATATAATTGAAATGACACGAGATCATGACATAGATTTTGTAACTCATATGAAGTTTAAAGTAAGGCATGTAACCAAAAATGTATAATGATGATAATCCGAAAAAGTAATGGTTTTTTATTCAATAGTGGGTATTGATATCCTACATAAATATACCAAAAATAATTCACACAAAGAAATTCGTTACCGAATCCTTAAAAAAAATCATCAAAACAATTCTATAAAATAATAAAAGGATAACATCACTATAGGTCAGTTTCACCTACTATCTCTACTCAATTGGCAGTCAGTATAAGTTCTTTTTAATATTGCCTGAAGTGGCAGTACTCGTTTGCCACTTCAGGCGGAAGCGGTTACTCTTATCGACGTTGGCAATGCTAGGGGCACAGCTAAGCCACTGCCAATATGATAGCTCTTTTTAATCCTTATTTCAAGAAGTTAATTTAAATTATGCCAAAAATCGGCCTAACAGACCCTTAATATGTTTGAAAAATTATTAATTATATTTATATTATTTGGCTAAATAAAGAATTATACTTATGTAATTTGGTTAAATTAAAATGAGCAAGTTTGCAATTTAGTTTAAATGTTTTTACGGTTGCTTTGTGAAAAGAAATAAATAACTAACTAACTCCGCAAATAATTTCGTCAGAATAAGACGTAATAATAAAAATTAGGTTTAGAAAAACGCTCACCGCTTTTTACTTTTCTCCTTACTTATAAATTCTCTATGTATGTTCATAGATGCAATATAATACCATGGTGATGAAACTAACAAATGCGCGTTGTACGGGTTGAGCCACGTCTCAGTTATATCAGCGGTTAACTCGGGAGCAATCGAGAGGGTTAACAAAATATTTGTACTAATTTAAGTCAGTTGAATTTATTGAGTGACTGAGATTGATGAAGGGTTGACTCTTAGGTTAATTTATCTTATTTGAGAGTTGGACAGTTTAGGATTAATTGAGCTTTCTTGAGCAAAGTTTTCGTTAAAAAAATGATTATAAATTATATAGAGGTGCATTGGACCCACATTTTGTCAGTTATGTTTAGGTACCAGATTATAAGCTTGTTGTTTTAAACTAGGTACATTTCAAAGCTTCGGACACGGTTCACATACAGAAAATTATAAATCAGTAAAACCCCTATTAATTTTGGGAAGTTTCTTTAATAAACTAACGTAGACTTTAATTAATCCCGATTATACGGTAGAATGATAATAAGTTATACTCTAGTCTAGAAAAAACAAAAAAATATATAAATTCACTAATATAATTGAAATGACACGAGATCATGACATAGATTTTGTAACTCATATGAAGTTTAAAGTAAGGCATGTAACCAAAAATGTATAATGATGATAATCCGAAAAAGTAATGGTTTTTTATTCAATAGTGGGTATTGATATCCTACATAAATATACCAAAAATAATTCACACAAAGAAATTCGTTACCGAATCCTTAAAAAAAATCATCAAAACAATTCTATAAAATAATAAAAGGATAACATCACTATAGGTCAGTTTCACCTACTATCTCTACTCAATTGGCAGTCAGTATAAGTTCTTTTTAATATTGCCTGAAGTGGCAGTACTCGTTTGCCACTTCAGGCGGAAGCGGTTACTCTTATCGACGTTGGCAATGCTAGGGGCACAGCTAAGCCACTGCCAATATGATAGCTCTTTTTAATCCTTATTTCAAGAAGTTAATTTAAATTATGCCAAAAATCGGCCTAACAGACCCTTAATATGTTTGAAAAATTATTAATTATATTTATATTATTTGGCTAAATAAAGAATTATACTTATGTAATTTGGTTAAATTAAAATGAGCAAGTTTGCAATTTAGTTTAAATGTTTTTACGGTTGCTTTGTGAAAAGAAATAAATAACTAACTAACTCCGCAAATAATTTCGTCAGAATAAGACGTAATAATAAAAATTAGGTTTAGAAAAACGCTCACCGCTTTTTACTTTTCTCCTTACTTATAAATTCTCTATGTATGTTCATAGATGCAATATAATACCATGGTGATGAAACTAACAAATGCGCGTTGTACGGGTTGAGCCACGTCTCAGTTATATCAGCGGTTAACTCGGGAGCAATCGAGAGGGTTAACAAAATATTTGTACTAATTTAAGTCAGTTGAATTTATTGAGTGACTGAGATTGATGAAGGGTTGACTCTTAGGTTAATTTATCTTATTTGAGAGTTGGACAGTTTAGGATTAATTGAGCTTTCTTGAGCAAAGTTTTCGTTAAAAAAATGATTATAAATTATATAGAGGTGCATTGGACCCACATTTTGTCAGTTATGTTTAGGTACCAGATTATAAGCTTGTTGTTTTAAACTAGGTACATTTCAAAGCTTCGGACACGGTTCACATACAGAAAATTATAAATCAGTAAAACCCCTATTAATTTTGGGAAGTTTCTTTAATAAACTAACGTAGACTTTAATTAATCCCGATTATACGGTAGAATGATAATAAGTTATACTCTAGTCTAGAAAAAACAAAAAAATATATAAATTCACTAATATAATTGAAATGACACGAGATCATGACATAGATTTTGTAACTCATATGAAGTTTAAAGTAAGGCATGTAACCAAAAATGTATAATGATGATAATCCGAAAAAGTAATGGTTTTTTATTCAATAGTGGGTATTGATATCCTACATAAATATACCAAAAATAATTCACACAAAGAAATTCGTTACCGAATCCTTAAAAAAAATCATCAAAACAATTCTATAAAATAATAAAAGGATAACATCACTATAGGTCAGTTTCACCTACTATCTCTACTCAATTGGCAGTCAGTATAAGTTCTTTTTAATATTGCCTGAAGTGGCAGTACTCGTTTGCCACTTCAGGCGGAAGCGGTTACTCTTATCGACGTTGGCAATGCTAGGGGCACAGCTAAGCCACTGCCAATATGATAGCTCTTTTTAATCCTTATTTCAAGAAGTTAATTTAAATTATGCCAAAAATCGGCCTAACAGACCCTTAATATGTTTGAAAAATTATTAATTATATTTATATTATTTGGCTAAATAAAGAATTATACTTATGTAATTTGGTTAAATTAAAATAAGCAAGTTTGCAATTTAGTTTAAATGTTTTTACGGTTGCTTTGTGAAAAGAAATAAATAACTAACTAACTCCGCAAATAATTTCGTCAGAATAAGACGTAATAATAAAAATTAGGTTTAGAAAAACGCTCACCGCTTTTTACTTTTCTCCTTACTTATAAATTCTCTATGTATGTTCATAGATGCAATATAATACCATGGTGATGAAACTAACAAATGCGCGTTGTACGGGTTGAGCCACGTCTCAGTTATATCAGCGGTTAACTCGGGAGCAATCGAGAGGGTTAACAAAATATTTGTACTAATTTAAGTCAGTTGAATTTATTGAGTGACTGAGATTGATGAAGGGTTGACTCTTAGGTTAATTTATCTTATTTGAGAGTTGGACAGTTTAGGATTAATTGAGCTTTCTTGAGCAAAGTTTTCGTTAAAAAAATGATTATAAATTATATAGAGGTGCATTGGACCCACATTTTGTCAGTTATGTTTAGGTACCAGATTATAAGCTTGTTGTTTTAAACTAGGTACATTTCAAAGCTTCGGACACGGTTCACATACAGAAAATTATAAATCAGTAAAACCCCTATTAATTTTGGGAAGTTTCTTTAATAAACTAACGTAGACTTTAATTAATCCCGATTATACGGAATTTTCCGACCCTGACCCGACATTCTAACCCAGTTGCGGGTTAGGTTAGAAACGTGAAAAAAATTATTAAACTGACCCGTTGTAACGTTCGTATCAATACCCGAATTGCAATACAATAAGCTTATCTCTTATATTACTTATTCTTACAATAAAATAAGTATCCATGTGTCCACGCGGGATGTGTTGACCAAAGACTCGTCTAATCATGGTCTGATAAATATTTATTATAACTGTATAAGTAGTCAAAGTATTAAACAGGTTTATTATGTTCGGAACAAATATAATTTTTTTCAAGTTCCTAACCTAATCTGCGACTGGGTTAGGATTTCTGGTCAGGTTCCAAATAATCCGATTACACTTTCTTTAAGACTACGAGTTACGAAACCAAATCAGGTGTATTTTTCTTTTATAAACTTTGCATTATTTAACTCCAGCCAGAGTTTTTATATTACTTTTTTCAAACTGTTTTCCTTTGGGCGACAGCGACGATTCAAACAAACAGAAGGCAGGACTGTGTCAGTGAAGCGAGTAAGCTTTCCAAGCACGTGTCTGTCTCTCATGAAAACTTAATGAGGCTCCAGCGACAAAGGCTCAGCTCTTTGTATGGGATGAATACGGTGAATGCTGCAGTAAGTGCCTTTTTGTGTCAAAGGATTGAAATGTTTGGGCAATATGCTGGACTCTTGGGTTCAGTGAGAAATGGGAATGTCCAAATTAGATTTTTACAAAATTTGTAGGCGCATTTGCTGACACAATTTTTCGAATAACTTGTTACATACTTAACTTGTGACTTTCAAGAGTTACTTTATGACTTAACGAGATTTCAAACAGTCTATTTGTATGCCAAGTTTGATCAAAACTTATTCTGATATTTTTGCGTGAAATAGTAACAAATAGGTATCTTTACGTCCGTCTTACAAATTCAAATTTATAGGATTGCCTCGGTGGTACAGCAAGAGGGTTATAATTATACCGTTATTTTTATATACGTAATATTTAATAGTGACGGATTAAGAATACATAATGTCACTACCCCATCTCAACCCGTGGTTGTCGTAAAAGGCACAGGGACTACATAAGAGGAATTTAGCCTACTATACTACACAGGAAAAATACTAATAATACTGTACCACCGAAATATTAAAATATTGCATAATGTTAACCTCTGCAATTTTAGATATCTTAATATTATTATCGAATTATTAAAAAACTATCATATTTCTTGAGACCAATGGGCTTACAAGGACTATTTATCCGGGTAGTGACGGATTAAGAATACCTACATAATGTCACTACCCCATCTCAACCCGTGGGTGTCGTAAAAGGCACGGAGACAACGTAAAAATTTTAGACTACTATACCACACTGGAAAATAATAACCTCTACAATGTTATCAAAGTACATACCTAAATAATATTGTTCAATTATTAAAAAAGTGTCATCTTTCTTGCGGCCAATTGGCTTACAAGGTTGAGCCATATTGTGAGACGATTTTTTAATTGTCTAATAGTTATGATCTTTTAGCTGCAAATACATTGGTATGCAAAATTACTAAGCTATTAAAGGTACTGTCTATGTAAAGAGTTCGTTTAGTGACGGATTTAGAATACAAAATGTCACTACCCCATTTCAACCGTATGTATTCAACCGGTATATTTATTCAACCGATGTCGTAAGAGGCACATAACTTTAAGCAGACAAGAGCACTGCGAGAAAGGGAAAATTCGAAACATAAAACCTTTACCAACCCGTCTGGTTAGCGTGGTATAGTAGGCCGAATAGCCTCCAAAATCTTTGGAGGAGATCTGTGCCCAGTAGTGGGATGTTAATATGTTGAAATGATGATGTTGATCTATATATTAATATAGTCAAAGTCAGAAGTTGTTTATTCACATGGATCACAAACAGGATATTTACGAATGTCATACTATGAAAAGATTAACTGTAAAATTTCCTAAGGCCCGTTCACTGACAAACTTGGGCCTTGAGAAGAGCTGACAAGAATTAAAGGACCAATATCTGTACAGCAGTACAATATAAATGTCACTTGAATATATTTGAACACATCCCTGACATAAGCTATCAACAAGTCACGTGATCAATGTACTAATTTGACATGTCGATAGAATATAATATATAAATCGAATCGATTGTCACTTGTCTAGAGGGGCATGTAAATAAAAAACAATATTTACGAATGCAATATGCTCATCATTAACTACTACTTTAACTTTATTGTTTATTTTATTTATTTAAAAACTTTATGCACAATAATGGTACAATGGTGGACTTAATGCCAAAGGCATGCCAAGTGATGATCCCACATACCATACTTCTTGACGAAAACAAATTAAAGTTTGATTGCTCATTATTACTATTATTATTTTCTCATATCCAAATTTTATTGAATTTGATTTAGTATGGTGTTTTGGTTCTGTACTTTCTGTGATATTTCAAACTGTAACCAATTAAAATTGTAACAACTATGGCGATTGAAAAGAGTGGCCTGAGTTTCTTGCCAAGTTCTTCTCAGAGCTCAACCTTGTCAGAGAACTGGCCGTAGGCAAATTTACTGACACCTTTTCTGGCTTTGTATGACGTTCATAAGTATCATGTATGTGATCCAAATGAAATAAAAAGATTTGACTTTGAATTTGACTTTGACTTTGCATTGTGATGCAGAGAAGAACATGGTAGGTGCAAAAATAAAAGAGAAATAGTGACTTGAGCTAAATACATATGTTGAATACAAATGTATTTTAAAATGTTTATCTTCAAATGTATTTTAAAATGTAATAATAAACAAAACTAGATCATTATACCATTATAACTTGAATTATTTTTACAAGATCAGCACTATTTTAATACACACGTATTTTACTGCGAATATAGGACGGAAGGATCGTGTAGAGAAGCTTATGCAAAACAGCAATATCGCCAATTGTCCAATGACAGACAGACTCATTGAATCACAAATGTGTTGATAACTTCTAGTCGTAGACACGAGTACACTGCCAACCTGTAGCTTGACCTTGAAAAGGACGACGAGTCTAACAAACTAGTAGGCTATAAGTATATTTACATTAAATAATAAATAATTTTCTTTGCTTTGGTTTTAATATTTTTATATAAATGCTAAACAAGTAATGGAAATATTCAAACCCACGACGGGACTTGAACCCGTGACCCTGCCATTCCGTGTGCAATGCTCTGCCTACTGAGCTTCGCGGCTTCGTCATGACAAGGTTTTGCAAAAACGTCATCATGTTAAAAGGTAATGGATAAATTCGGTATCAGGGACGTCCGCCCGTGTAGCTCAGTAGGCAGAGCACTACACACGGAATGGATTTGAATTTTTCCATTACTTGTTTAGCATTATATAAAACTATAAGTATACTTTACAAACATTAACTTCTGTTCGCGTTTTTTTCTGAATGGTATGTCGATTACATGTAGCCTAGGGACGTTATGGAGCTCTGAGTCTGAGAGAGATTTTCGGATATACGAAACAATAATCTTATATTCGTAACCGAAACTATCGAATCATCATCATCATTACAGCCTATAAATGTCCCACTGCTGGGCACAGATCTTTTCCAAACAATGTGAAGGGCCCACTGTACCATACTGGCCAGGCGGGTTGGTATAGGGTTTTGTTTTGAATTTTCTTTTTCTTGCAGTGTGCTTGTCTGCATAAGGTTACCCCACCACTGCCTTAATGGCCTTGTACGCCACCCACGGGTTGAAATGGGGTAGTGACATTATGTATTCTTAATCCGTCACTACATGAACAATACATAACATTTCATATGGAAAAGATAGGGACCGTTACTACCCTATTTCCCTAAAATAGGTAGGTATAATATTGGCATACGTAAGCTGATTATCACGTCTCTTCTTAGCGCGTTTTGCGTTCGAGGAATTTCCTTATGTAATGGAAGCAGGGTAGCATCTGTTTCAACGAAAAGGATCGAAATTATTTGTCATGAGATTTTTTTGTATTTTTGTGTTTATGAATATTCAGGATGCGTATCCTGAGTTTTAATTTAAAAAGGGATTTTTACGAAAAGATATTTTTTTATGCTTGGCACGTGCCTGGAAGAGCAAAGATTTGGGTGGTATATTAAGGAAAATTATTCTGTCGTGAGGAAACCCACATACCCTAGAAGAAATTCTATGAGTATGTCTGATCCACCAACCCGCACTCGGCCAGCGTGAGTGGATTACGGCCTAAATCCTCTAAGCTCTCTAGTTTGAGGAGAGGAGACCCGAACCCAGCAGTGGGACTCAATGGGTTGCTGATGATGATTCCAAGAAATTTAAAATTAACTGTATTGGGTATTTTTTTTCAAAATTGTGGTATCAACCCGGTGTCTGAAAATGTGCTCGATTGATAACAATAGGCTCGGCTCCCAGTATATCAGACAGACCTATCTCATCTGGCATCAAGTGGGTGTGATATACTTCTACCTACACCTTCGGAGATAAAAGGCTAAAGTTATTTTCTGCATGTGTATCCGACACTGAACTCATTAACGGCTAGATCTATGTTGATTCATTTTTGTTTTTGAGATCCCTGGTTAGTTTATTCAGGTCAATTTAAGATAGTAATTGGCTATATTCAAATTTTAGAAAAGGGTAGGATAACTACCCGATCTGCTAGATAAATGATAAAAATGGAAATTGTATTGATTTTGACTATCGTCTCCGTCCAGGCCGAACTTTACCATTGCCAATAATAAATCACTCAGTCTTATTAGCTTGTGAACAAATAAAATAAATTAGAAAAACATCCGATACATAAAACATCGTATAGAAGTGATTGATTTATTTCTTACAATAAACTTGTAGTTTCCGTTAAATATAGTTTGAAGACGAACTTGTTTCAGTATATTTTACTAAAAATAGATATTTAGTGTATGAAGAAATTAGTCGTAAACATTACGTTGCATAAAATTATTCAAAAAATTCCACTATCTCGTAAAACGAAAATCGGTAAACACTTATCGCGTCAAGAATCGTAAGTACTAGTGTGTCTAAATTTAGTTCTTTAACTGTCAAAATAGTTTGAAACAATATTATATTAACAAGTACAATGATGTTCCGAATACTGGTATATGCAAAAGTTTATGAGGACCGAATAAAATCGATTTCTGCTACGGTTTTATGCAAAAGTTACTGAAAGGATTTTAATAAACTCGGCAAACAGATAGAATATTTATGAAGTAGAGCGAATTAATTGTTATAATACATTAAAATAGTGTGAAGTTTTTGAACACAATTATCGAATCAGAAAAATTGAAAAAAAAATAAGGAGTCTGATCCACCAACATGAGAAACATAGCCTGGTAAAGAGAGATATAGAGAAATAATACATCAAAGAATAAATAATAAAAATACAAAATAGAAGAAGAATTCTGGAGTTTTTGACCGTAATCCAATAAAATTACCAATAGGTAATACGTATTGATCCTTCAAGACGTTTTACAAAGAGATGTAATATTTCACCCTGAGCCCACTCCAAGGACACGTCCGGGGTTAAACCCCTGTCCCTTTCGTCAACATAAACGACGATATACAGTTCTATGGGACCTTTTGGTACAAAAGTAATTGTAATCTTATTTGAATTCGATTCGGTAAAAAAGAGATTCGGGTACAGTTAACAATATCATGGCGTATTTCCCTAGAAAGGGTAGGCAAAGATGCATCCCACCCATTTTCTACCACCTATGTTATAAGTATAGCAGGCAATCCATTGCTTGTGAAGTAATTTTGTAATTTTATATGATATTATGTTAATCTAGAAGGTATCTCAGTATAGAGCATTGTACCCCGTAAATAAATTATTTGATTTGATTAATTTATAATTTCAGAGCTTCACTCAGACAGATGTTGAAAATTTTATAACAGAGCGCAGTACTGTTGTTTTTGTCTACTCAAAAAAGGGTGAAAAGAAAAACTCAACAAACGTGTTAGTATAAAATTGAGTGACCGATTTTTATACCGCTTTACATTTTTTTCTGTATCACACGTATTTTTCTCATTACTAAATTTGTGAAAAATTTAATGCACAGCCACAGCCTTATAAACTATGTATATTGATGTGGAAGCATTTTCGACAAAATACAAAAATATTGAAAATCGAGACAGCATCGAAGTATAAAGTCAACAAACTAATCTATTAAAACATATTGCACTAAGTTTCCACTTACTCTAATAGCAGATATGCATCTGATACCAAAAAATACTAGCCATATATATTAGGAATCGATAAGATTAGTCCAGAAAAAGCTAATATATTGTACAAGGGTGCATCCCCTTGCACCGTTTCGCTAGGGCTACAAAAGCCCTTATTGTGATCTTTACAAAGGGTTTGGTAGAAAAACTCTATGAGTAACAAAAGGGATGCACGGTAGGGTAGATTGAAACGTACCTTTTTGTAACTGGAGTTCGATAATACGAATGTTGCAATAAATAGTGTGTAAATTATTTAAAGTCCGACTTTTATTGAACGATTGTTAGTTCGATTTTTATTTTTAAATAGTTTGAACAATTGGCTTTTGTTACAAATAAAAGTTTTGTAGTTATATTTTTGTGTTTAAATTGAATGTAATAAAAATAACAGTTTATAATGAATTATTATTGAGAAACTCTCTTTTAACAAACATTTTTAATTTGATCACTTATTCAATAAAATATTAAGGTACATAATATCTACAAGAAAATAATAGTTACAACTAAAACTATACTTGGTTTATAATTGTGTACATCACTAGCGTCTGCTTACGGCTTCGCTCATGTGATATGTCGATACAAACTGGTGTTGCAGGCGCCCATAGGCTACGGTAACCGCTTACCATCAGGCGGACCGTACGTCTGTTTGCCACCGTCGTGGTATTAAAAAAAAAAACAAAAAAAATAACGACACTTTCTTGCCTTCCAACTAGTTAGTTGGAAAGATCGCTTTTTTGCTCATGAATCTTAGGCAAAAAATCAACGCAATTCATTGCTCCTTTGCTACACCGAAAAGATAAATAAAAAACTCGCATTTATTTTATCCTTATAACTAAAAATTCGATAGGAAATTTGTATGTTTTTCTTATACGCTTAAACCGATCATCATTAAATTTTACATGAAATCTATGAACTGAAAAGGACAGAGGCTACTACTTATCAACATACCACGAAGGCAAAAACTTGTGCAGAAACCAGTAATATTAAACAGTACAGAAAACACATAAATCTATCAAATGAAACTAGAAATTTCAAACTTGCATCGTTCATCTTGCATTCACAGAACTACTGAGCATCAATTTAAACTGACAAACTTTCTCTCTACTTTGTCAATATGACCTTATCGTTGTGATTTTCTTCTCATGGGAGTTTCTGTGACATGTAGCTTTGATACAGTCGTGTTATCTACATGAAGATAATATTTATTAGGGTAAAGTCCCTGAGGAGAAATTGGCAGGGCTATTGTATGGAGAAGGCAAATTTAAGCAGTTCAGGGACTGGAGTATAAAATAAAAAATAAATGGTAAATTAAAGTTCTTCAAAAACACTATTAAATTACAGAATAATGAAGCATAAGTTTAAATCATCCATTATAAATTATTTTGTTAATATCTAGTGTATAAAGAGAGAAAATTAGATTTATTTCTAGTATTAGGCAAATATTTGAAATTACCTGTAGCAATTCAGTAGCCTAGATACTACAGAAAATACGCTGTAAGTACAGCCAGCGTAGTACCTAATGGTACCTAATATGGCCGGCTTTTTGGGCACCCTTTCCCAAAAGTCTGAGATCAATCATATTCGAATTATAAAAATAAAACATAATAATATGAATATCAGATTTAGACAGAAAAGGAAAATAGGTATTTTATTTAAGTCATGTTCCGTAAAAAAAAATTCGTTGATGAGTCGAATAAGAAGCAGACAAGTTTAATGAAATGGATCAGAATTATAAATCAATTTGTTACTTAACTGTTGTAGATGGATTGCGGATGTTTTGGTTTACAATTTGAAATCACACGAGCGATCATGATCCTATAGAGGGTTACAGTAGTGACCAAATTGCCATGAACGGAACTGAAAATTGCCGTAGCGACCATATTATGTTTGGATGTTAAGACGAATGTTCACTTATACAAAAAAACATTGCAGCATTTAGCAAGCATGTATAGGGTAAGCGCCGTTTTTTTACAGATATACAAACAATTTAATTAATTAAGCAGAAAGAATATGGATTTTTCTTTCACAGACCTTTATGGCTATTTTAATAATTTTCAGATTTTTATAATTTATTTAGGTATGTTTAAACTTGAAATTAATGTTAATTTATTTTTATAACATTAAAATTTTAAGCTTTTAATAAAATCATTTAAATTTGTATACTAAAAATATATACATACAATTAAACAAGACTGTGAAGTATTTCAGCTAAATGTTGCCACAAAATCAAGAAATATACTTTAAACTCCATACATACGTTTATATACCCAAGAAAACATAACATAGGTATCCATGTTTCTTATAAACATAAAAGTGAATAATGCTCCATAAATAAACAATAATCTACTTACATAAACAGCATTATATTGTAAATTATACTTAAAACAATGAGTGTATACTTGGGTTGTAAGAAGCTATAACATTTTGATGGATACACAAATATTAGATACGTTTATGATCACTAAATTATATTAGAATTATAACCTTTGTCAAGATTATTGTTAAGGTGGATGTTCCGATTGCGTCCTCCATACATTTTACTGAGGATATTTTCTCCAAACATAGACACTTTTTTATATAGAACAATTTATTTTTAACTATAAGTTTTTGGTAATAATTTGCCTAATATATTGTGGGTGGAGACGTGTTGGAACGTCGACCTTAATGCTATTTTTTTGCTGTCAATTTTTGTTTAAATGTGAACTATTATTCACACATTAGTTACAACCAAGATGATCACCACCAATGATGATCTTAGCAATCCTACTAATATAATAAATGCGAATGTTGTTGTTATGAGGGCCACATGTGTGTATGGATGGTTTATTATTCAATCACGCCAGACTGAAAGGATCTTTATGAAATTTAGCACACAGATAAATTAAAGTCTGGAATGAAATGAAATGATATGGCGTTTATTCATCTAGGTTACAAGGTAACACATAAGAAAGTCACAAGTTAAGAATGTAACATGTTATCCGAAAAGTAGTGACAGCAAATTTCTCTACGATCAGTGTTCGGAACCGCTGACGGGGTGGAGCTATGAGAAGAAGAAGAACTGGCAAGAAACTCACGCCACTACAATAGCAGATAGACTACGTTAACCGACTTTTTCATCAGTCATTTTGGCCAAATATGTACCAATCTTAATATTCCATGTTCGTCGACAAAATCATCGAATGATGCCCGATCACACACTCACCTCACGTACCTAATTGTCTGTAATCGCCTATCATGACTGCCTGTCAGCGTTTAAGGTGGTCGCTTCGCCACCGCGCGGAGTGACGTAGGTTCAATTCCCACACGAAAAAAACATTTATGTTCGTTAATTCTATGTTTGTTAAGTCCCTCGCGACACAGGGATTGTTCCTTAGTGCAGGTTGTCTTTTAAAATAACGATTACATCCTGACCCTCCATGATCACAAAAACATTTTGGCTAAATATGGAACAAATTACGATACTTCCACTGATATAATTGATCATCAGTGATCCGGTCACAACCTACCTTACGTACCTAGTTCATCACAAAACATGATCATGACGAGTTATGAAGTAATATTTATTATAGATTCTTCATAATTACTAAAGAAAAGGTACTTCCAGTTCATAGTGACTACTGCAGACCAATTTAGTAACACAAGACTATTTAGATAACGATATTAACTGCTGTCTATCTTCTGTCAAGTTGAAGTAATTGCTCGGTCGGACTGCTAATTATTTAAATGCAAAATTAGTTTTGTAACTTTTCATGATCGTTGTAATGCAATGAAAGCTAAATAATAGCTTAATTTAAAGACAAGTTGTAATAAATTAAATGTAATTTCCTTTATTTATAAAAAAAATTAAAACGGTATTGTTTCCAAAGTTAACACCCTGTTGTTGTAGTAATTTTTTACGCCATTGCAAAAAATTACTTAAGTATTATCTACACTTGGCTCTTTAATTTATGTATTTATGAACGTTTGTTGAAGCTCTGTAAATAAATAAATAATAACAAGGTTCTAAACGAATGCTTAACATTGATCTCTCCACGTAAAATAACCATTTCGTTTCATTTTAGATTGAGACTTATTGGTATTCAATGGATCGAAGATGTTATACTTGCTATATTATATTAAGTTTACTTTACAATGCGTCTTTGAGGATATTGTTTATAATATAATATATATATAATATAATCAATAAAAAATTATTTAAATAGAATGACAAAATTTCCTAGAACTATAATAATTAAATATTTTTTTCCTATTTTATTACATCAACAACATCAATAATAATTGTTATTTATATACAAAATATTCATGGAATATATTATTTAATTAATTAAGCATTGAACAGATAATTATTTAAAATCGAAATAGGCCGTTAAGATTGAAAATATTCTTGCTTCAATCAGCCGAGTAATTTTAGGGAATAAATATAACAAACGCACACACAATAAACTCTTAACTCTCGTGTAAGTGATAAACATCACAACTTAATAAAACCCGCAAATTAACAACCAATTTTATCTTCTAACGCACACATATAAAACTTTCATTTCCACACAATTTCCCGACGACATCAAACGACTCAAATCTGAAAAAGACTCACCCCGAGTCTGAACATTTTGTTTACACTACACTAGATGCTACACTACTTAGCAACTAAACAATTGTTAATTAAAAAAAATCCTTTACCTATTTGTGACGTATAATCCATTGTGTCGATTTAATTGCTTCGAATGTGTCGTTCCATGGCGACGTTTCGTAAGGCGGGAAGGGTATAGTTAATCTTTAAGAACACGTGGTAACTCTCCGGTTGTCGGAGCTATACTGCGGCGTCCCGCCCAGAGCGCGGGATGGGGCTTGAGGCAGATATTTGCCCTTATAAGCAGGGTGAGCATCAACACTAGATGTATCGGAAAGTCCTATAACAGTCTTACGTAAAGTGGTTATAAAAGCGTGCCGTTTTTAATCAAGATTTTGGATGACGTTAACTTTTAGTGGCTAAGATGCTTGTTAGAGTTTCTGGAAATAGAAAATCTAATTACCGCTTTCTATGGCAATAAATACAATGGAAAATAAAAGTATTATAAAGGAAAGTATTTTTTTACAGAAAACAAAAGAAACGACAATATTTTTTTATTTTTTCTTAAAAAATTATATTTGATTAAGTAAAATTCTGGATAAATATTGTTGCATAGAAGATGCAATGTAGTATAAGCGGTCATTAGAGTTTTTTTAAAGCTAATTTGCCCGGTTGATGGCGATAGACGCCCACCCTATTAAATGGGACCTAAAATAGCTGGTATAATATACGCTGGTATTTTGCATAGAGAATAACGTTTTTTTTTTTTTATCTTAATGAAGTTGGATCAACAATGTTTAAAACTATTCAAAATTTCATATCAATGGTATATTACTTCGCGAGATATACTGTGATAGACGGACGGGCAGAGCGAGACCATAAAGCTTCCTTTTGTACCTTTTGATTCGGAACTCTAAAAATCATGCTTGTGTTGTACAATTACATTTACACATTCTACCCGAGTATTACAAAACACGTTGGTAATTACTTAATACGCAGGTAAGTACAATTAATTACACAAGAACCTACTTAAAGAAGCATTGCAGTAGATATATTAAACGCATCTCGTTGTGGAAGTTAATTGCTACCGCATTCTCACGGTTCATTGAACAAATGCTTTTCTGTTTTGTCTTAAACAATGATGTGTTACTTTGATCAATAGAACACTTTTTTGGTAATTATAACATGATATATTAGCTATACATTGCTTCCTTAGAAGCGTATTAGTATAGAAAACTGTCTGCTAAAGGTCCGGAAATTGTGTT
Organism: Laspeyria flexula; assembly: GCA_905147015.1. Lineage (NCBI taxonomy): Eukaryota > Metazoa > Arthropoda > Insecta > Lepidoptera > Erebidae > Laspeyria > Laspeyria flexula. Next base: position 14,426,355 of record LR989958.1, on the reverse strand, counting down.
AGGTTTTTTGGATGAATATTATGCTTTTGACTGAGTTGTTGTAATTTACGAAATGGTTAAATTTGGGTAAATGGTAAGAGGTAAATAAATGCGATAGACATTTGTTGAGATTAGTTTGAGGTGTTAAGATTTTTCAAATCTCTTTTATCACCATTGAAATGGCCTTTGTCCAACAGTAAGAAAATTGTGAAAATTGTGTGTGTAGTATGTCCAATTTATAGGGCCAGCGTTAGTGGATTACAAAAAATAGTAGACCCTTGCCCAATAGTAGGAGATAAATAGATTGATATTATTTATTTGGAACGCTGGTGTGATGACTTCAATGCTTCTGGGAAGAACTGGCTGGAGCTAGTTTTAAAGAGACTTAAGGCCATAGCACAAAGCTACTTTAGCATCAGCGATCGGCGATTTAGACACTTATTAGAAGTTGAATGCAGCAACGGAATCTAAAACGCGGGATTTTATTACTGCAATAGAACGCAGATAGTCGACAATACGCGATGCAGTATTTCGTTCTAAGGTTCTTTAGGAGTACTTTGCCCAGAAGTGGGACAATATAGGTATGGACAAAACAAATACCGTATGGTGTTAGTAATATATAAAATGGTTGTCTCATTGTTCCTTACACACGTAATTGTATACGTTCGGTTACGCCTATTAATCTTAATATCATTCTCATTTCATTGTTCAGTGTTTATTTGTTCTAGTACTGTACAATATTCATTTTCGCGTTACGTTAATGTTTTATAATAATATATTTTATCGTGACAATGAAGAACAATCAATGGTATGGGGTCTTAACTTCCTTATTTCACTATACAATGTTATGTAATGCAGTTGCCGACGTCGGAATTTGATAAAAAGTATTTCGTCTAAAATATAATTTTTGGGGTTTTTCTGTTATAACTTATAAATGATATATTAATATAATAATAATAATAATAATAATGTTCTACTACATTCACACAGTGCCATCTAGTCCCAAAGTAAGCAATTATATTAATTGTTATGGGTACTAAACAACTGATATACTACTTAAATACATTTTTTTTGTAAATACATACATATTATAGATAAATTACACCCAGACACAGAACAAACCTTTATGCTCATCACACAAAGATTTGTCCTGGGTGGGGATCGAACCCATGACCTCCGGCTTAGCAGTCAGGGTCACTAACAACTAGACCAACGGGTCAGTCATTCTATTATAGTATATTTGTAGTTTATCTCTAAAATAAAAAAAAGAAAATTTGTTGAGTCCTCATTTTTTTATTCACGTATATTTCGTTACCGTTGTCTACGATAAACATGTTTATGTTATGTCGTTTTAGGAAAGGCAAAGGGTTAATTGTGCATATTGTTGTTGACAGTTATATTAGAAACTGGCTCGTCTATGTACCTTTTACTTGAATAATAAAGGACTCAAATTCTGTATGCCTTATTTTTGAGATAAAACTGCAATTCCAGCATTTACAAACAGAACAATACAACAGATACTGTATTCGCATACACCATAGCACCATTTATTTTTTATCCAATATCTATCACATTGTCTTTTTTTTTCATTTCAGGATAGTCCGGCAATCACAAACCGCATAGTGTTCCTACTTATAATGAAATCAACCGTCAGTTTCGTATCCCCACAAAATGCGAATGTTTCCCGCGGACCATCTTCTATTGCTATTAAGAAGCTTTAGAAAGCTATTTAATTCGCTTTTAAATAAGCTTATTAGGATGTTATAAGTATTATAAGCTTTAAAATGTCTGTGTGTTTGTAGAAAATAAATTATTGTTTTTGAAGTTAGCTTCCTTTTTTTTAAGTTTATTTTTTGCATGTTTTGTGTGGTAAATAAGAATGGTATTAGAAAACTATTACACACCTATAATACGGGGAGTCCAAATAATGGATTTTTTTAAGGGACAAGAACTCAATAATCCAATTTTAAAAGATTTACCGTTCATAAGTCACAAATAAAAATTTTAAAAAAAAGTATTTAGGTATTTAAGTAACAATGACTCATTATGTTAATAACAATGTTAGTAAGGCTATTTTTTTAAATAAAACACTAAACCACACAATAACACTTTTTAAACCTCCAATAATAACACAACAATCAGTCTCATAGCGACTTATTCATCAACTCGGCCGCGAGAAACTCGCCCGCGCGGCCGAGTCGGGAAGATTTAATTATACCTATTATTTTATTATGCATCTCGGCTGTAGGCATATTTACTACGCAGTCGAGTCAATACAACTCATTTTTGTGAATTTGTTTAGTCGTCATCTCGGCCGAATACAAGAAGTTATTAGTATAGTAGTAATTAGTATGTGAACCCCAACTATAACATTTAACATTCACAAAATAAGTATAAAAAATGTATGACAGAATTAAAAGAAACAAGTGACGGCGGAATTACGGATTATTCCGCCGTCACTTGTTTCTTTTAATTCTGTCATACATTTTTTCACACTCACTCAAGTAGGTATTTATTAAGGACCTGCAAGAATACCAGCGTTGTGGTATAGACCACAACATTAGAGCTGATGCAGGGACCTTTATTTGCTACCAGCTTATAAGTTTTGTATTATGTATTAGTTTTAAAGTTATTTATGTAGCAAAAAAAAAGTTTTTCTTTCTTTCTTTCAAAAATCAAAAAGTACAAGTAAAAAGCTTTAAAAAGTCTTCATAAATAATCCATTAGGTCCTATTTACTGGTGTCACGCTTGATTGAGACGCGACACAATACGGTGAGGGGTGTAAGCGTTTGTACCAATACTGAGACTATACAATGAATAAAAATTATAAAAAGCTTTACACCCTTACCGCTTTGCCCAAACACGCGATGCGTCCAGGTCCTGCCCCCTGATTCTGAGGTGTCGGAATATTTTCGGCCAGAACTGTCAGTTTATTTAAAGTTAAAAAACAGAATGTTAAAAAAATAGATTGATGTAGAAAAAAATCCTATATTAATCAGTTTTTAATTTTCTATACGGTAAATTAATTTCTAACACTTAATAACTTAAGCTGTAAAAATACGTCGTTCTAAGATTCGAAAAAAATTACGATCCGGGAGCAATCCGATGAGTCAGAATCAGCCCCCTGGACATCTTTAATAAATAACACTTAAGGCAAAAGTTTATGCGTGTTTTTATGTACTCCTTCACGCTCAAACAGATAGAGCAATATTGAAGACATTTAGTATGGAGATAGCCGGACACTTTTTTTTTTTTACTTGGGTAAATGCCTGACGCATACCCCTCGGTCTTGGGGAAAGAACCGAGGGGTTATGTGGGGCTCGCACCCACTAAAACCCCAAGGTGTTCCTCTCGTCGCGCTCTTCTGTGGTCACGGGAGCACAGGAACATTCGTCCGCGACAAGATAGCTGGACCCTGGATTAACACATAGGCTACTATTATAAACGCGAAGTTACGCGGGACTTCGCTCCCGTCGTTTTTATTTGGCCACTGCTCAGCTTCTATTGTCCGTAGCGTGATGTTATATAGCCTATAACCTTCCTCGATAAATGGGCTATCCGACACTAAAAGAATTTTTCAAATCGGACCAGTAGTTCCTGAGATCCTAGCGTTCAAACAAACAAATAAAGAAATTTTACAGCTTTATAATATTAGTATAGATACAAAAGTTAGGATATATGGATGGATGTTTGTCTCTCAATCACAACAGAACGGTTGAAATGATCTGTAAGACATTTGATTTGACACACAATAAATTATAGTCAAATAACACCTAAGACATTTTATACCGACATACAACACGGGCGGAGCCACGGTTAGAAGCTAGTATTTAATAAACCAAAATAATAAAATCATCATTATTTTCAACCCATAACCGTCTCATTGCTGGGCACGGCTCTTCTCCAAAGAATTGGGAGAAAATTTAGCCTACTACACCACGCTGGCCAGACGAGTTGGTATAGGTTAGGTAGGTTTTTCTTTAACGCATCAGCATCTAGCCCGAGGTAAGCTTGTGTTATGGGATCTAGACAACTGATAAACATACATTATTATATTTATATATACATACATACATAGAAAAACTGCCAAACTCCGACACATTCATTTGCAAATCATACAAATATTTGCTCCGACCCGGAAATCAAACCTGAGATCTAAGAAACCGCGGCTCTGCGCCACCGAGCAGTCGCTGTAACTGAATCTCTTTCTCGGAAGGAGACTTTCCAACAATTATAAATATTAATTTTACTATCACAGTGGCGCAGTGGTTCAGGTGGTCGCCTCGTGACTGCTCGCCGTGAGTGATTTAGCTTTGATTCCCACATGAGATAATGTGTGCCGCATGTTTTTCATTAAAAAGAAATAGAAAGAAGCTATAACGCACTAAACTTCTTTCGCTTCATCAATAATTCAAATAAATCTGTAAATAATAATATAATATCTAATTATACTTAACTTGAAAACATAACAAGCGTCTCTCCATCTTTTAAAGTTCAAAATAATTCACACGAAATTAATCTAAAACAAATTTATCTTTGTCCACTTATACAGTAAATGCATAGCTTTTTATTATACCAACTTTATTTTAATACTAAGAAAAATTAATTTAAAAAGTTCAACACAAAATTCGCGAGTCGCCGCGTCGTACATACTGTTGAAGATAAAAATGTTTTAAAACTAAAATCGTTGAAACTTTTGTTTACAAAAGGCTTTGATATTTATTAGACAATTTTGACAGGCACACGTTATAATATAATTGCGTTTTAGTTTCGTATTTATGATTGTAAATATTGTGTTAGTGATGCCATGTTCTTAAAAATAATGGAATATCAATATTGATTATTTGAACAAGAGAGATGATTATCGACGATCTAGCTTCTAGGTTATTATAAAAATATCTTTTACCCTAGGTTATACTCTTGTGTATCTTTGTTTGGTCACTAATCAGGGCCAATTGATCGTAGCGTGATGCTATACAGCCTTAGGTGCTTCGAATATTAAATTATTTTTTTCATTTCGAACCCGTATAGTTACCGATAGATTACTGCAAAGTTCAATCTGCCACTTGTTGTTGAACAACAACAAAATACCAAGTTCAAAACGATACATACGCCGCCATCTATTGGCGCTTGAAAGCAACTGTTACTCTATTGAATGCTTAATTCAATTTGTACTTTACGATTGCAACTAGTTTGATAATAATGAGGTAGAGGGCGGTAGTTTATTTACATTTCCCTTTATGTTCGGTGGATGAGAAAGAATCTCAATAGTCAGTAGATACAAATAATAGATAGATACATATAATACAAATTCAAATAAAAAAAAAATAATATCACGCAACGTTTAAAATAGTGTGATATGATATAGGTAGTTTTCGTAGGTTCTATCCGATGTGGAACAAAAAGGTTAGGTTAGGTTAGGTAGGTATATAATTGCCTTCTTATTTGTAAATTCTTTATTTGAAAAAAAAACCGATGCAGTTGTTTGTATGAAATTAAAGATAGTACTATTAATATAAAACTATATACCTTTTAACACCACCCTAGACAGCTAGTAAGGCGGTTCAACTAATTATACACAACAAATCCAACCGTTGGCATAGCTGACCCGACCTACATTCTGACTACGACACCACATCAACAAGACCTTCCACACCCCCTCCTATACTAAAACATCAAGAACTTTTCGAAGAAGGTCACTATAAGCGCATAGATCAAGTTATACTGGCGATAGTGCGTGACGTATCCCGTTGGTTTATTCCTGACATGACCATTGAATTCGGGCCATGTTTTGATATTTATTTTTGTTTTATTGTGTAATTATTGTTATTTATTTTCGTGTTTGTTTTTTGTACGACCTCTAAAATTATCTGGTTGGTATTGATACATTTATTGTGGCTCGACGTAGATGTTTCTTTTAAACTCCTCCATATTATTTCTGACATGATATCGCGAGGAGCTTAGTGCCCGTAGTTATTTATTTGGCGACTGCTCAGCTCCTATTGGCTGTAGCGTGATGTTATATAGCTTATAATTTTCCTTGATCAATGTGCCATCCAACACTAAAAGAACTTTTCAAATCGGATCAGTAGTTTCTGAGATTAGCGCATTCAACCAAAAAAACTGCTTACTCCTTCGAAAAAAAGGGGCGACGCTGTGTTCTGTTCATCATCATCATCATCATCATCATCATTTCAGCCTATTGCAGTCCACTGCTGGACGTAGGCCTCTCCTAACACGCGCCATAGCACTCTGTCCTCCGCCTTCCGCATCCAGTCAGTTCTGTTATGTTAATAAAAATCTAGTTATTTTCCCCCGGGAACGGGGTACGACGAATGAGTAGAAATCTAATTGTACTTGGGTTAGTACGCTCCAACACGTCAAATGTACAACATGTCATAGTCATACTACACACACGTACTTGTTAAGCATTTATATAAAATGTGAAACCAAAGCGATGGAAATTGCTTAATATTAAAGTAAATATCATAGTCAGTTTTCAACAGTGTACACAGGTACGATTAAGTAAGTCCAGGATTACACATTGATAAAGATATGGCGATGCAGAATTTAATCAGTTACAAACCTATACGTTTTATTGTTACCGATAAAGGTTTATACAACATAATATATTGAGTCACAGTATTACTGAGCGTGGTTAATGACTGATTCATAACATCGATTAAATGTTTATTCACTTTATGAATTACTTAGTGTACGTAGTTTACAGCAGACTAATTTCATAATTTGTTTTAATGGCTGTTTCGACGCGAAGCTTGTTATGCGATTGATATGCATCATATTGACGAATCGATACCTCATAGAGCAATATTTGTAAGAAGTTTACGCCATCACAAGTTTTTATTCTAAAGGGACGGCATAGTGCATCACTCCAATTCATGTCCCATGTAATAGGGGGATTGCCATCAACCGGACACATTTCCAAATATTGATACAATATGGACACAAACTTAGAAATAAGTATTTGTGGACCACAAATACTTATTTCTAAGTTTGTGTCCGTTCATTGCAAGTTTGTAAAGTCTCCCGTCTCCCTCCCCGTAGTGGTGAAAAAAAATAATTCATCATCATCGCAACCTATAAATGTCCCACTGCTGGGCAAAACTCCTCTAAACATTTTGGAGGGAATTTGTAAAATTAAATTATTTTGATATTGCAACAATTTCAATCAATATTCTTACTCCCTGATACTCTTTGAAAACGAAAATAGGTATTGGAATATAAAACAAATAATTATTTTTTTCGCCTACAATCTAATTGTTTTAGTTAGAACTAACCAATTCCCTTTTTTAAATAGCAGATTGCAGTGGTCAACTGGTCAGCGTGTACGAATATCGTGACTGAAATTTTTATATTACTAGTGACAGGCTCCGGGTTCACACGGGTGCAATTTTTTCATCATTTAATCATCAAATCTTCTTTAATACAAAACTTTTCCAAATAACTACTACTTATCACAAAAAATATACACTAATATTAACGCCGTTCTCAAATGATGCGATAACTTAATATGTACATTCGGCAATCGAATTTGTTGAATATTTAAACAATTTTTGATACATGATACATAAGTGGTAGTCATTGTTCTGTTGACCAACAAATATAGATAAGACACGAGAGAAAGAATGATATTATTCACTACACTTCGTTATCTAATATTTAATTGAACAGTTCTAACAAAAATAAACATTACATCACTTATATCACAACCGATAAATAACTCTAACGGATAGAAGAGTTTTTTGACTCAGGGGTAAAATTTATTTTTGATAGCTTTGATGATCTGGGCCCTGATTCTGAGCTGCTGGAAAGTTTCGGCCGGAAATGTCAGTTACAAAATATGATAGATTTATAAGATAATCAGTTTTTAATTTTCTATACGATAAACTATTTTCTACCATTAAATAACTTAAACCGTAAATAAACTTCGTTCTATGATTCGAGAAAGTTAACGATGTGGGAGCATTTCAACGGCTCAAAATCAGAGGGCAAGTCTCTGGTGTAGTATCCCATTTCTATAGCCTCGTTGCTCTCGCCTCTGAGGAGTTTGTCACATATTTTTTGTGCGTGTATTTTATGACAGTATTTTGTATGGATAATATTATGTTACTATAACTTAACTGGTGTAAACCAGTTTTGACTACAGAAATTATTAAGTGGGTAATTCTCATGAAATTCCGAAATTCTTTTCCTTGAAGTTTTAAGGGATACCAATATTTCCTTGCAATGTACATTACTGAGACTAGAAAATTCAGAATTTATGGTATAAAATCATAGGTATTAACTCATTTATGTAATTAAGAACTCGTTTATGTAATTAAGATTAAGAACTCGTTTATGTATTTAAGATGACGAACACAATTATGTAATTATTAAATAAATTAACCTTAATTGACTTATTGATTAGTTCTAGTTAGAATTTAATATTGACTATTATAAGAATCCTGATCTGGGTACAAAAAATGCATCCAATTATTTCAGGCTTCGACTTACTAAGTTTTTCAAGGGACTAACATAAAATGCACTTTCCAATTGATTTATGAGAAGTAAGGCATAGTGAGTTATCCAAACAAACTCAGCTGCCTAAGTGCCCACCTGGTTAAGTGTAAAAGAAATACTGATTTTGTGAGTCTACTAGAAAAAAAATACTCTATAATTCATGAATTACATTTAAGGCATTGATTCTCTTACTCAATAACAAAATCAACCCCTTAAATATTATTCATTATTTATATATAAATACCTTTACGTAAGCATGTAGTAGTCTTCTACATATACATACATTCACATTCTACATAGATATTTTCAGTTGCTCTCTGAGTGAATTCGCAAAAGTGACAATGAAGTGTGTGTGTAAATATTAGATTTACGCATTACCTTAAGTAAAAATTATTAGAGTTAAGCATAGATGTAATATTTGTACCTTAGATTTAAGTATCGTATTGTCGCACTAGGTTTCCTGTAAAGTGGAAAGAAGCTTTTCATACATTTCAATATATGAAATTTCTTCACGCGCTCAATTAAGCAAACAACTCTTTCTTCCTTAAACTAGCTCGTTATTTCTGTGTGTTTGCAGTTGTTTAGTATCGTATATAATCGTTACACATTAAAAATTGTTTTATATAACACTGATTTGATATTACTAAAACAAATTGGTTTGATGCTCTGTTGTAACGTTTAAGATGGTGTGCACTACTAAATTCGATGACCCTATAATATTTTAGATTAGAGATGTTAAAGAAATATTTAAAAACTGGAGCTACATGTGGGAGCAGTGTGGAACATATCAGTGACAACGCGGGTTGAAAGGTCGCGACCGCTGACCGATTCAGTCTACCTGCTCTAAAGATAATAATATCACAATGTCGCTCTTTAAATAAATCGATAAATATAGTCTAAGCATGCATGGAATCTCTATTTATATAATATATTAAGTTATTCTATTGCTAAGGGACGGAATAAAGGTCGTAGCACACGTATCAACTCGGAAAGGGATCGTCACCGTATCAACTCGAGCAACAGTTCAGTATTATTTGTATGAAACTCTTTACTGCAACGCACACTAATCGCAATCGTAACGTAATCGCCTCGCCTGGGGACAAGCTCACGAACTGCTTTGCGGTGCGTGGTCGACTTGCAGTTCCCGCGCTTACGGTTATGAGAACCGTAAGCGCGTAAGTAACCGTAACCTTAGCTCACGGCTCTACCCTAACTTACGTCTCTTCGTCCATACCCTTGATTGTTGATTGAACTAGTGCCGCCTAGCCGTCAACCAGCGGTCGGCGAGCCGTAAGCGCGGCGTCTCGCCTAGCTGTAGCCGAGTCGACGTGCTGGAGCTTCTGATCCGCTTACGTTTCGTGGTTACGTTACGTTTGACGCCAAGAGGAAAGGCGAGGCGGTGACGATCCGCTCCTGAGTTGACATGTGTGCTGTGACCCTAAGAATACATATCCGTATAGTGGCAGATTAACAAAACATAATATCACTACCCCATCTTAACCCATGGGTGTCGTAAAAGGCGACTAAGGGAGTAACCTTATGCAGACAAGAGCTATACGAGAAAAGGAAAATTCAAAACAAACCCTATACAAACGCGTCTAGTCAGCGTGGTATAGTAAGCTAAATTCCCTTCACATTCTTTTTGGAGGAGACCAGTGCCGGTTGAAATGATGGTGATGATTGTTAAGATCATTAAGATAGGTGTTGTTGATGACCATAACTGTATCGGTAATTGACCAAAATGAATTCAAACTAGCGGTCTACACGCAATCTCGACATACGATTAGTCGATTTAGATTGTTGTTGTTAGATGTTTGGACATTTAAGGGCCCCACAGATTCACAGTTAGCCGGACGACATCAGTCTGTCAGTTAATCGTAATATAGGTATAAGTGATTAATCTGTGTGGCCCTTTAAATATCGTCGTCGTCAGTCGGTATTATTTTTAAACATTTGACAACGATATCAAAATAGACCAATCGAATGTCGAGAGTATGAATAAGATCTGATCGATTTTTTCGTATTTCAAATTCCACGGGCCACGGGCCCCCGACCTAAGAGACCCTCTTAGGTCGGAGGCCCGTGGCATTTTGCCAGCCCTGCCACCCTATATTTACGCCACTGATTATCAGCCTATTGCAGTCCACCGCTGGACAAAAACCTCTCGTAACACGCGCTATAACAATCGGTTCACCACATTCCGCAAGTAAAAAAAGAAAAAGACATTTGAAGAGCTTATAATCAAAGATGATATGATATAAAAAATACTCGTTTCACAAGTCTTAGATTTACAAGTAAGCAGCTTTGATAAAAACGTTTTTACATATACAGAATGACATAAAAACTATACCATTGTATATAATATACTTAGCTGAAATTCCTCGGTCGTCTATTACAACGCCCATGGGAAATCATGACCGGTTTATGTTAGCGTTACCAACAGTAGTTATTTAGTTATTTGCGTAAGGAATTTAATTCTAATAATATTGTAAATCTAGTATGTTTGTTATTGTATTACTGCTTCGAAACTATCCAAATGATTGCTTCAGTAGAGGTAAAAACAAAGTCATTAAATAAATTGTTGGAATTTATAACAATGTCTGTTTATAATTTAGTACCTTTACCATACCGAGCTCTGAAACAATAATGAAGGTGGTTGAACTCCGGTTTGTTACTAAGAGTTGAAACGGGTACCGGATAAAACCAGACCCGGGAATCGAACCAAGGCCTTCCTGCACACACACACACACAAACACACACACACACACCCACACACACACACACACACACACACACACACACACACACACACACACACACAGACACACACATAACACACACACACACACACACATATATTCACAGATATGTAGAACAATCGGTCTACTACAATCTACGAAATATCGACATTCGACTTCGTCAATTTACCGCTGTGAAAATGACAAAACAAAAAAACATTCAGAAAGTTTTATGTAACGTTTACAAAATGTCATATCAACTTTACATGGCAACAAACAAATAGGTAAAAAGCCTATAGTTTAAAATTACTGGAGGTATCGCGTGATCAAATATAGGGGTGAAACGCTTCGGTTTAGGGCATTCCCTTCACCAAAATCACCTCTGTTGCCTTGACATTTAGTTACAGACATAAAAAACCTGCTATTTTACCTCTGCTTACATATTCACTCCGACTGATGTAGCTATTCTGTTTTTAAACTGTGATTGCATTTTATAATTTGATAAGTGATTATTATGCTAAATAAGAGCCAAATTTAAGGTATAGAAGAACTACGCTTGATTTTTCAAAAAAATAATAATAATATAATAATAATATTCTACCACATTCACACAGCGCCATCTAGCCCCAAATTAAGCAATTATATTTGCTTGTGCTATGGGTACTAAACAACTGATATACTACTTAAATACATTTTTTTTTTGTAAATACATACTTAATATAGATAAATTACACCCAGACACAGAACAAACCTTTATGCTCATCACACAAAGATTTGTCCTGGGTGGGGATCGAACCCACTACCTCCGGCGTAGCAGTCAGGGTCACTAACCACTAGACCAACAGGCCAGTCATATAATTAAGATATACCTATTTTTTGATTGATTCATTTATTTGACTGTTTATTGACATAGCTGAAGAAAAATGTAATCCGACCACTATTATTATTATTATCCGACCACTAACCAACTTCCCAACTATCCATACTTCATCATCATCATCCTCATCATAACAGCCCAATGACGTCCACTGTTGAACATAGGCCTCACCTAATTTCCGTCATAGTGAAAATCGTGCCATAACAACTGTGCTGGAGAAGGAAAACTAAATAAAATTCTGTACCAACCTGTTTGGTCGACGTGGTAACAGTAGGCCAACCACCACCTTAATTATTATGAATCTTATTTACTCTATAATAAATTTAGTTACGACTTTTCAATTTATTTTTCAGCTCTTAATAGATGCCGAAATATCTGATTCTATCTGTCTATAAGAACTCAAGAAAAAGTATCTATCTATCTAAATAGACAAACACAATTACATAAGCTTTTAAAATATTAGTTCCATCAGAACGAGATAAATAGGCATGTGAAATAGGTCAGTATTTAGTTGAAAGACACATGTACGACTTCTCCAAAAAAATAGATATTAATCAATTTATCATTTCTTTAGTGCTCTAGGCTATTAGAAAACGGAAACATGTTAGATTTTGTCATGAATTTGAATCACTAAAATTCATTTTTGCTATATATTTTCATTAGATAACGAAAGTATGTTTCATTTTGTTATTCTTGAGTGAAGTTTTAGAATTAATTTGTATATATTTTCTTAGAAGTTCATTTACACAGTGTTAAAATTAGACGCGTGGTTTGTTGAACTTTATAGAATTAATACGTTACTGTGACTATTTGGAAACTGAACTAAGGTAAATAATGACTTCTTAATACTGAGGTATTTAACAAATTTGTCCGAAAATACAGTTACTAATATACCATCACATCCACAAAGTGGTCTTACGTATAAGGGGGCGGGCCTATTATGTGTGTGCCCAATGTCTAGTAAATAACTGGACTTATTTCCGTGTTAGCCCTAACCTTCCGCAGGAATACAACTCAAGTACTATTCCATCTGTTTATTCTCCATGAATTAATATTTCTATGAATGGAAGCACCTCTACTAGATTATTTCTAGAACTTTCACTGAATTTTAAAATACTTTACAAGTGAAATCGTGGGTGGATCTTCAGACTATATTAGTTGCAGTAATATTCACTCGACAGAAACAACATACCGAATATTTCTTGTGAATATTTCGTCTTCAAGGCCACGAAAAGCAATGAAAGCTCATTTTGGATGCGTCGCATTTATTTGCATAATATTAACCGTTGTCTTTGCTACTTGCCTTTGCCGTTACCTTTTGTAATACTCGAACGGGGGTGAATAGGTACGAATATTCATTCAGGTTATTGCAAATTTATTAATTATTAGCTTTCAACTGCGGCTTCGCCCACGTATTTACTATGTCGATAAAAAGTAGGTACCCTAATTATTTTTCCAGGCAGGATTATCCCTTACATCCAATCTCACGAACTCACAATCATTATCTTATAATAGAAGTATAGATACTAAAGACTAACTTCTGCTGGCAGCTTTGTTGTTTACCTGCCCACGTCACCTACTGTAACTACTTCTTATGTATATAATATTATTACTGAAAAGTTTAGTCAAAATCCATTCAGTAGTTTTTGCGTCATTCTTCCTAAACAAAATTTAATATTATGGTAAGTAGATGTAGATACTGCTCAAGAGTTTTACTACATACATTATGTAACGTATAGATATTACTATCTTTATCTTTAAGAAAAAAAGATAACTATTCATCAGGTGAAAAAAACAAAAATGGCTATAGGCAAACAACCATTTTTGTTTTTTCACCTTCGAGATTTCTACAAAGTAGGTACTTCTATCTTCTATTGTTGTCTTACTATCAATGTGAGTTTGGCCTTTAAAACAGTTTTTTTATGACGGCTAATAAACCTGCTAAATTTATTAGGAGCAGCTGTAATGAACGTTTATTACCGTACTTTTCCGGGACAAATTAAAAAAAATAGTTACGTTTGATGACGTGTCGGGTAATGTTGCTGGGAGCCGGAGTTAGAGTATATTAATCCGTCCTAATCCAAATTGGACAAAGACCTTCTACCAAGATAGTAGAGCCACTTCAGTAATTTACCTTTTAGCTTGAAGATTATTTAGCCTACTGATATGATTGTTTTTGACGCACCGGCAACCGCAGCGTAGGATGTCCACCCACAAGGTGGATAGACGATCTGATTCGAAGAGCAGGATCGCGTTAGATGCAGGCCGCATACAACTGGCCTTTTGGAAATCTCTTAGGAGGCCTAAGTCCGGCGGAGGACTTACTGCGGCTGATATGATGATGATTAGCTTTTTTAATAACATAAGTGACCTTAGTACGTAGTGTTGTCTTCTCGCGAAAGAGGTATGGAATGATTGCGTGTGACAAGTATTTTCTGTTCTTGGTCGACTCCAGGGGTGAAGTATGTTGATGTTACCTGGCTCGAAGCACTTCTACGTCCTAATTTTCTGCCATATGCCAATTTTAGAAAAGATAATATAATAATATATAATATTCTACCACATTCACACAGCGCCATCTAGTCCCAAAGTAAGCAATTATATTTGCTTGTGTTATGGGTACTAAACAACTGATATACTACTTAAATATTGTTTTTTGTGTAAATACATACATATTATAGATAAATTACACCCAGACACAGAACAAACCTTTATGCTCCTCACTCAAAGATTTATCCTGGGTGGGGATCGAACCCACGACCTCCGGCTTAGCAGTCAGTCAACTAACCACTAGACCAACAGATCTGATGTAGGGCTCAGCGGGTAGTCCCCGTTCACACAAATTAGAAGTACCTTCCCCCAACAGTTATCACAATCATAATAATATTATTGTGTTACTGCTAGGGGTGACGCTGTCCAGACTTCATTGGGGAGGGAACGGGTTTAAAGGGTCGGCAACTCGCTTGTGATGCTGCTGGTGTTGCCAGGCCAGATATGGCTAGGCATAACTGCTTTCCATCTGATGGGTACGCCGGTTTGCCACAGACACACTTTTATACCCGAAGGAGAACGGGGAAGTGCGCTAACATTGCTTGGGAAGTGTAACTTTGCCAACTATGTCCCATGTATGTTAAGTACCTGACATAAACTCTTGTCATACCAAAACCTGCAATAATATAAATGCTGATAAATACGTATTATCTAGTTGATTACTTACTGATATCCTAACTAATGTAAATGCAAAATTTATTGTGTTTACCATTGCAACAGAGCAAGCGATCAACGTAATTGTTTGCATAGAAATATTTGGAAGGTGAAAGTAACATTGACTATTATTTTCACTAAAGTGTCATAAAACCGTGAGCGGAAAATTGTACTAATATTATAAATGCGAAAGTTTCGATGGATGGATGGATGTTTGTTACTCAATCACGTGAGAACGGTTGAAAGGATCTGTGTGAAATTTGGCACAAATATAGATTATAGGCTGAAATAGATTACTTTTAACGACATTCCTGGCTGTCCCTTGTACCTATATATTTGGTGATTCAATATTTTGACATTCTATTATTTCGGAACCCATACAATATTTGATGGCTTTAATTGCTGGGGACGGGTCTCCTCCAAAGAATGTGGAGGGAATTCAGAGAGTTCATAAAATAAGACCTATATTTGACGCTGGACCTACTGTACAGACTGACGAAGATGAAAGCGATTCAAAAGACATACAACAAAGACAAGTTTTAATCGGATTTGCCATCCACGAAAACAAATTTAAGGGCTGGGCAGAGATGTATCATATCTACATTTTGCCAGCTACTTTAGTCAAAAATAATTAGATGTGGAGCCCATTGCCATTAACTGTGCACATTTCCAGTCTTCAGATTAATATCACTATCGGTATCGGGCTTATTATTTTTACAGTTTTATGGAGTCGATATCGTCCATTAAAGTAAGGTTTCATGGATAATTCCTCCCACGTCCGTGCCGGCTCTTTGGTTATCTTCCTGCAGCGTTGTTTCCTAAGCGCTATGACATGTCTTTCTTCAAACGAGGTTTAAAGAAAGCTATCCTCTCTTGGTAGGCAGTGGCTTGGCTGTTGCCTTAAAATTGCCAACATTCATGAGCTGAGGCAACCGCTAACCATCAGGTAGGCCACTAGATCGTCATCCACTCCAGCCAATAAAATAAATCCTGACCGTTTCAGGCATTTTTTGAGGATAGAACCAGGGGCTTCTACAGCAGCAGTAATATGCACTACCGCTGCACCACTGAGGCAGTTTTTGAACCATATGTTCCAGAATGGTTTACAGGATACGACAACACTATTGACATATAAATAGGTCATCAACAGATGATAATGAGTTGATGAGATCACCGGACACACATTCTCCTATTTTATATTAGTTAAATTGGTGGCACGCGGGTGCCACTTGGCCACTTTGAACTGACGACTTATGTAGTGATGTGAAATATAATTTGTCGATAGCGGGTAAAGAGGAGGTAACAGGGTTATCAAACTGTCATTTTTAAACGCATAATTAAATTTGAAGTAAATTTACGAATTTCATGAGAATGCTTCCCTTCAACCTTTTACGTTTAAAGACATGTTGAGAAATCGCCTAAGTGTTAGTTTTATTTTGAAACAAATATAATTATTCGTAATAATTTTAATTTCTTTGCAACGAATTGTTAGGTTATACAGTTGTCATTATTAAATGGCTTTAACACCCTGTTTTCGAAGCTAGCTGTAAGTATTACTTATAAATACTTATTTATACACAAATAAATTAATTATAATAATATTTTACCACATTCACACAGACGCCATTTAGTTCCGAATTAAGCAATTATATTTACTTGTGTTATGGGTACTAAACAACTAATATACTATTTAAATACATTACTTTTTTTAAATACATACATATAAATTATCAATAAAATAAAATAATTGTCGTTTTTTTCAAAAAAATAAACATACGTTTAATATCATATCAAATTAAAAAATAATAATAATTTGGATAATATAATATGTAGGTATTTCAAATCATTCCTAAATTCACTACGTTCTTTACAAATATGATATTGTTTAAATTAACATATTTTACTTCACATCATAGAAACGAAAATTCTAGACAACTGTAATTAATAGCATTGAGAAAATAGTCAGCATATCTCAAAAATTATATACATAATTTTACTTCAATAATTATTAATTAAAAAGTAGATATCCGAGTAAATAAAAGTATCGATACACGTCCATCCCTACAAAGGTACGTACACAATAAACCGCTGCAGTAGTCGCGACACGAGCGAGCAGGACGCTCGTCGCGTATTTAACCATCGCGTGATGCTACGAACTAAATGCGATAACTGACAACTGAATTTTCAATCAAAAGTGAACTAAACAGTGAAAGGAACTAACAGTATAGTGATAACAAAGCAAAGGTAAGACACAGACGAATGTTAACTCAATATAATAATCATAACTAAATATTACCAATATTATTTTATCAAAAACACTACACATGATGACCTTTCGACGAAAACTGTGTTGATATATTTAATTGGACAATAACAATAAACGAAAATAACTTTTTACAAATATAACTGCCATATTAGTTACGCGGTATGCGCTGGTATCAATGGGAATTCGAATTTTTGATAACTCGGGAGTACTATTTGGAAGGAGTCCAAATGTAAAAATACAATGCCTAGCGTCTCGTTGCAAGTCTGCCTGGGAACTGGGCCTGAGCTAATTCATCCATCCGGGGGCGACCGTGTTTCACACTAACGCGAACTGATGAACACAATTGAAGCAGGCAAAAAACATTCATATCCTAGATTTGTTTTGTAACCAATTCTAAAGTCTAAACAGAATGTCAAATTTCAATCGCTATAATCTTCTTGTCATAACACTGGGATGAAATGTCAATCTTTAATCGCGAAAAATACAACTCTCTAATTCTTAAGACAATTTTCAATCGTCAAAGAAAAGTAAAACTTATGGACTAAAGTGTATTTTGTTTGTTTAGCGTCAAAACGCATCGACGTCATTTCTGACCTAGTGATACTGAGATAGATGATGACCGTATAGTAATAGACTAATAACATTAAATTTTTATCGCCATACCAAGCTACGGATTGTAGTAATGATTTTATATTGCACATTGCCTTGTGTTAAAAATCCAATTCGAAATTAATATCGTAAAATTGTTTGTATGGTATCCTAATTTAACTCCCCGCAATTAAATGAGATTGAAACATGTTATGCGAAAGTAATATTTTGGAAGTATGAAACGATGTAAAATACAGTTCCCCATAATCTAAGATCTACCAAAAGTTAATCTAATAAACAATTGTAAAGTTTGCAAGAAAGTTTAGAGATAAACATACGTACAATGAAATAAAATCTTATCAACGCTGAAGTGCCAGCCGTTTTAGAACCAAATGGCCAGGCGCGTAACAATGATAAGAGACCTGATGGTACGCTATTATATCTATGGGAGATGGATGTGCCTTTGGTGTGGGACGCGACTTGCGTCAATACCCTTGCGCCATCTCATGTTTCAAATACAGCAGGTTGTGCCGGCACTGCTGCTGCAACTGCCAAAATTTCCAAGTGGCGCAAATACCCCTATCTCGCTGAAAATTTTATCTATTTGTGCCGTTTGAAGTCAAAACACTCGGGCCGTGGGGTTCAGGTTCTCGCGCTCTCTAACAAAGCGTTTGTCCGACGCTTTCCGTGCGTAGAGAGATTACTATGAATCTCGATATCTGATATATATGATAGCAAGCTGGCTATTTTATTACTCAAAGATTGCCATCCAACGTGGCAATGCTGCAAGCCTGCTATGCACTTTTCTGCAGACAATGGCAGCGATGCGGAAGAATTTTTATGAAGCCATATTTTTTTTATCTTTTTCATTGTTTTTAGTTTATATTTGTAAATCCTGTTGTTTAACTATAAATGTTAATGTTAATTACAATTAAGGTTATATTAAAGCCAGAACGTTATGAAATAAATACATTGCAATTAATGTTTGATTTGTTCACAGTTTGTGTTAATAAAGCTAGACAATAACTATTAACTTTGAGCTTCTATTAGCCTTTTGGATCTATTTTCTCTTCAAATGTTTCGAATCAAGTTTGAATATCTCTTTTAAACACTTTAAGTAAAGTTTTTTTTTTTTAATTCATTAGCAACCCATTAAATCCCACTGCTGGGCTCGGGTCTGCTCTCCTCTATCTAGAGAGCTGAGAGAATTTTAAGCCATAATCCACTCACGCTGGCCTAGTGCGGGTTGTAAGTAAAGTTAAGTTTTACTAATAATTATCAAATTCAGTTAGTATTAATTTGAATTTCTCAAGATTTATATTCCAATCCTCACTTTGGTAAACAACTATAGTCTTAGAGATTCTTAGCCCAATAATATTTTATTGTGAACGGTGCCAAACAATATAGATATTAACTCTTTCATTTCGGTCGTTTCACTACACATACAATTGTATTTGGCAAACAAAACGGTCAATTAGAATTCTATATTAAATTAAGTGGTAGTTATCAACTCGTGTAAGTACTCCATCTATTTGAGACAATCGTTACACAATTCCATCCAGACTTCCTTTGAAACGCAGTAAAACTAAATAAAGAACTAAGTTCCTTGAATTTTAACTATGAATAAAGTGAGATGACGATTGAAATGGTTACATAATTATATTAGGTATTTTCATAGTATCATATTCTTTAGTCCCCAAAAACTTTTTTAATGATTATGAAATGGTAACAACTAATGATCAAATACACGTTTCTTCAACACTTATAAAAGCTCTCTTACTGTGAAGTAAAAGTAATTACACTATACGTTTTATAATCTATTTATGTTGTAAATGTAACCTAAAATAAATGTTCTGTTTTTAAATTATACATAATATATATGCAGCTAATAGGCTTTGACTTCTTCAATTATAAGAATATATCTTTTCAGGCCTCTGACTTGTCTTTAATTTTTTCTTCCGATTGTTCTAATTTATACACCACCTAAGTTCCTGAACCTACTTCGGTTCCTTTCTTTACACCAATTGAATTGTTTATTAACATATCATTCAGGACATAACAATCCAGATCTATGTTCACAATTGACAGTTTTATAATAATATTTTGGTCCAAGTCCATACTTATACCTTTGATCCGTAACAATGCCTTTAGCAAAACAGATAAAAGGGTGACGAAGGCGAAGTTTAAACCGAATGCTTTCAAAATAAATCAGTATGATTTGATAACATAATTTTCAGAATTAATATTTGAATTCAGTATTAAAAAAAATGATTGACTGAAGTTACAACACACGATGAGAACTACGAAGAATGAACTATCTTTTGAAGAATATTCCTAATATGATAACTTTGATATATAGATATACATAGATTACAAATAAAAAATGTGATACACCTAAACCACAATTAAAATTCTTGCATGAGTATGGTGTTTCTAACGTATATTCGCATATTTAAGGGTTTGAAGGTCAAGGTGGTTTGAAAAACGAATTTACGACCCTTTACCTTGACCTTACATTCCAAATGGGAATTCGTTCCGAAACTAATAGCTATAATAAAGCTACCTATCTGTGCCTTGTGATCAAGTATAATAATATTTTGGAGACAACTACTTATAGAGACTTCATTAGACTAATCTAGGTAAAGTTTAATTTTTAACTAGCTTTTGTCCGCGTGGTAAAAAGTGTGCTACTCCAAATTACAATATAGCTGTGTGCCATATTTAATACAGGTTCTTTCCACCGTTCTGACGTGATTGAGGAACAAACATCAATCCATACATTCTAACTTTCACATTTATATTATTAGTATGACTATAGAAATTTGTTTAATAACTATATTCACTTTTACATTGATTTGTTAAGGCTAAATCATTTTTCTAAAATCGTTAGATTAGGTCGGGTTCCCACATAATACATATCGTACATACTTTTAATGTAAAACAGATGTAATTTGATGATTATTCTGTCCGACAATTTCCTTCTTATGTTTACAAGGGTGAAATTTCTAAATCGTCCGCGCCCGTTTCTCATTTTAAAACTCTTCTTATCTGTGAGTGCGATATTATATTTCTGAGGTCCCCAAACTATTGTTCTGAGCCTGAGTTTACTTTGTGTTTAAAAATTATTGTATGTTTGTGAAGTCCACCGATTAAATAATTTAATAAAGAAACAACATTACTGATTTGGATATATACAAGAAAGATGTAGTTAAAAGGTTATCAATTGCCACTGTTTATTCTTTAAAATACGAAAACTTTTGCTTCCAAACAATCTTAAATATAACCTTGCAATAGTTTACAATATTATTATTTAAACGTGACGTTATTTCTACATTGTCTTATAGTATATTTACTTTTTTACTTACAATGTTGTCTTTATGAAAACATTTTGCTATCTAATCAATCAGTATGTTCTACGTTAAGGGTAAACAGGGTGTTCCACAGGGTACCATTCTGTCTCCATTTCTGACCTTATCTATTAGGGCATGGCGATTAAAATGTAATAACTGATTTGGTTACTTTACATGATTTTTTATAAAGATCTTAAGCTCATACCTATTTAGTATGTGGTTAGCGTCCCTGACTGCTAATCCGGAAGTCGTGGGTTCGATTCCAATCCAGGCCAAATCTTTGTGTGATGAGCATGATTACAAGTTCGGTGTCTGGGTGTTATTTATCTATAATATGTATGTATTAAAAAAAAAGTTAGTATCAGTGTTTAGTACCCATAACACAAGCAAATATAATTGCTTCTAGATGGCGCTATGTGAATGTGTGAACATAATCATTGTTATTATCATATAGTATATATGTTAACGAAAATTTATGTAATCCGTCATTGTATACAATTCCTAGGAAATGTATGTGAAATGTATGTAATTCTTAAAATCGCAAGAAATGTGTGAACTATGCTGGATAGCTAAACTTACCACCCCTCCGATTCAGAGCAATCCGACTCTGACTGGTTAGGTTATGGTTATTTTGAAGATATTATATTTTACGGTATGATTGTTACCTGATTTTCTCAAGGAGTACTTTAATAAAAAATATTATTCTCATTTTAACAACGTGTTTTATTACAGAAAGCATTCTTTTTATATATATCCTAATACGATATTGGAATTATATACAATTCTTTGAAAATGCAATACATTTCCCAGGATACCTATGTATTAAATAGTTTTTGAAACAATATTTTATACAGATGACAGCACGGGTGATGCGCGGTATACCGGCCACCAGAACATCCCTCGGGTCACTGTACAGGAGAAACGGTCAATACTTGTGTCTGAAGTCGAGGCATCTCTAGGGCGAGCCTCCGAATGGGGTGTGAAGAACTTAGTTCAATTCAACCCCTCGAAGACACAAGTATGCGCGTTCACTGCGAAGAAGGACGCATTTGTTATGGCGCCTCAGTTTCAAGGAGTATCTCTCTCGTTATCCGAAAGTATTGGGATCCTCGGCGTCGAAATCTCGAACAAAGTCCAGTTTGGGACTCATTTGGAGGACAAAGCCAAATTGGCGAGCAAAAAACTGGGTGTCCTGAACAGGGCGAAGCAGTACTTCAAACCTAAACAGCGCAACGGCTTGTGCTGTACAAAGCACAGGTTCGGCCGCATTTGGAGTACTGCTCTCACTTCTGGGCGGGAGCTCCCAAGTACCAGCTCGACCCACTTGACTCCCTCCAAAGACGGGCTGTTCGAATCGTCGATGACCCCAATCTGACGGACAACTTGGAATCGTTAGAGCAACGGAGAGACTTTGGGTCACTCTGCGTGCTCTATCGATTGTTCCATGGGGAGTGCTCCGACGAACTCTTTGATTTGGTGCCATCGTCGCCTTTTTACCATCGCACCACCCGTCGCCGCTGTAGGCTTCACCCGCACTACCTGGAGCCGATATCGTCTAGAACGGTAAGGTTCCAGCGATCATTCCTCCCACGTACGTGCCGGCTCTGGGGTGAACTTCCTACAGCGGTGTTTCCTGAGCGCTATGACATGTCCTTCTTCAAACGAGGTTTAAAGAGAGCTATCCTCTCAAGGTAGGCAGCGGCCTGGCTGTGCCCCTAGCATTGCCAACGTATATGAGCGGTGGTAACCACTTACCATCAGGTGGGCCGTCTGCTCGTCTGCCACTTTAGACAATAAAAAAAAAAAAAAAAAAAAAAAATATCCTAAATAGCTTCGGAATTGTATACATTTCCTAGGACTTGACTAGATTTCATACATTTCCGGTAACATATACATAACAATATCTATACATCAAGAAATAAATAGAAAAGTTGCAATTTTCGAACGACCTTAGAATAATGATAATAGGCAATACCCTTTTTCCGAGACAATAATGTTATTATAATTATTAAAATACTTTTGATTTTATTATTACATTTTGAAAACATGCCATTGGCATGACTATCCCACATGGATACATCGCGTGCCAAACGCTGGCATAGTTGACACATACCTTATATCAAAACAAATTTCTGTTCATTCTAAACTAAAGCATATTATATACTCATTAGATACAATATTAGTTGAGCATTTAGTAACAAGCTTCTGCAAGGTATATTAAAATATCTGAAATAGCTCATCTGTGCGATTAACTAATCCTACTAACAATATACTAGGTATGATATGAGTACGTACAATATTGTAACTTGAAAAATATTCACTTGGATATGCTTTAACACCAAACGACAATTGAAGTCATAGCGAACAATGCTACGATTGAAGTCATAGTGATATTGATAACAATTAGGTACATACTATTAGTAGTTGTGTCTGAGGGCCTAATACATAGAAATTTTGACATTCAATTTAGTCGCTTTTGTTAATATAATTTTGTTTAAAATTAACAGCGACTATGTTTAAATTTTTAATCATTTGTCGAAGACTAATGGCCGATTTCAATAATCTATCTATCTATGAATTTGGCTATGAAAGTTAGAATTTTGACATAAGCTCCATACAAAATTCTAACTTTAGTAGCCAAATCCATAGATAGATAGATTATTGAAATCGGCCACTAGTCATTTGCGATGGTGGCTGAATGGATAAAGTGGTGAAATCACGCGGTTCGAGTTCTATCCCGACCGGCAGTACCAATGTGGAATTCTCTTTGTGGAATTTATATGTACAGTCGAGTTCATTAATATATTGGCACCATCATTCGATATTTTTGTTAAAAAGTGTGCATAATACAACTTATTGCATAATGTACAGCATATTAACTATTGAACCATTCACATGAGGGCATATATTTGATACATAGGTTCTATAGTATTTATTGAGCTTTTCAACGCTCACAATATTTTGAATCCTTGATGGTGCCAATATATTAATGAACTCGACTGTACTAGTCAAGTGACTTACCATCTGCTAACGGTGAAGGAAAACATTGTGAGGAAACCCACATACCCTAGAAGATATTCTATGAATATGTCTGATCCACCAACCCGTACTAGGCTAACGTGAATGGATTATGGCCTAAACCCTCTCAGCTCTCTAGTTAGAGGAGAGGAGACCCGGTCCCAGCAGTAGGACTTAATGGGTTACTGATGATGAAGACATTTAATTCGGATTTTCTCATTATTTCGGAGACTAATAATGTAATAACTAAAAGAATCTGTAGAAAATCTTAATTTGAACAAGAAGCATCAGTACCTATGTATATCTATTACAAAGTAAAACGTCTGCTTTAAATATGGTGCAAGTATGGCTGATTGATAATATTTTTATACAGTACAATAATAGAATCGATACGTTCAAACGTAAGACGCTAGTAATGATAGTAAAACCACGTAACGAACAATTCCATTACATTGAATAAGACCAACTATTCTTGGATCAACATTTGTCTATAACCATGTGGATTGAAATTCCACTTTGAGCGCAGGGCTTTCAAGGCTGGAATCAAATTGAACGTGTTAATAAAATTTATATATTAGAAGACATTCCATCGTTTCCTTCTGTTTTTCTTTGTATTTGAATTCGATGTATTACTTTATTCAGCAAACAAGGTTTCATTATAGTTTTTAAAGTTTTTACAGTCATATAACTTAAGTATAAAGGGTCAGGTAGAATGGATTGCAAGATGAAATTTTGCTAAACGTAGTTAGTTTTGGCAATTAAATATTAATAATATTATATTGTTCGGGATATTTACCATCTCTATTGAGTGTCCAATATTTCGGCGCTGTTGCAAGCGCCATGATCATTGAAGAACTGATAATTATAATTTTATTATTACTCTATTGGACAAACAATCTATGTTTGGTAATGAAACATTCTGTCAGTCTTAATTGACCCTCTAGAACTGCGAAACTTCAGGTTGCAATCCATTCAGACTTATACAGGTTGATAAATAAAAAAGAACTAGAGGTTTGTGAAAATCTTTATTCATTTCACTTTTGCTTATACGATAGTAATATCTTCACTACTAATGTGCCAAGGCTAATGTGTTCCATTACGTTCCGTTAGATATAATGTATATGATTCACATGTATTTTCATGAGTTTCTAATATTTCTTCTGAGTGGCCTGCCTCATGCATGAATGGGAAGGCACATCCGGGGAAATAAGAAAGAAAACAACTTTTATTTCGGCCACCAGACACAAATACCTAGAAAACAAACTTATTACAATTTTAACTAGTTTCAAGCTAGTGCCAAGCTTTCAGCTGCAATGGAAAATTTGTTATTTGGAGGATACCGGTGACTCGCATGGTGTCCAAAGACATAACAAAAAAATTAAAGTAATTAAAACAAAAAATAAATAAATTTAATAAAGCACGAAGTATCAAAAGAAATATGTAGTAATAATAACTAATATCCTCCCACAAAATATCGTCTGGTCAGTGTGAAGCCTCGGAGACCCAATTGGGCCGAGAAAGGGATTGTGAGGAGGAATTCCTCCTTCGTTTTCCTTTATCTCCCTATTTTCAGTAGGCAGATTGGTTGTTTTCCTCGTAATCAATTCTAAATGAACAGCCGTCTCAAAAATAGTTTAAATCGCACGTCCTCTAAAAAACTGTTGTAACACGGAAAGTGCAGTTTTGAGATAATGAGCATTTAAAGGTTTTTTTAGATTTACCAATGCTATAATGATTACAAAATTATTTGTTAATATTATATAACTTTTTAATTTGGTGCCATATTTTTCTAAAGAAGCCTATGGGAGGGTATTCTAAAAAGTAAAATTTTGTAAATATTTATGATGATTTTCATAGAAAAATAAAAAAATTATATGATATGACACTTTTTTACATTAATATTAACATATTTTGTGAAATAAAATAAATATTTCAATCAATTATTATGTCTTACAACGGTTTTTTTTCTCTATTAAACGAAATAATTGCCAATGTTTGACAGCTTGAGACGATTTTTTACAGCTTCAATATACGTTCACTTGTTACAAGCACTAATGCGACACTGTTGCGGATTGAAGTAAGTCGATTACCGTTCGCTAAAAAACTGTCACTTGTGCCATCAAGCGGCATTTTTTAACGATATAGTTTTGGCGGTTTTTTTGAATTATTTATCAATGAAAACTAAAGATATGCGTAGTATTATCTAAAATCCTAATATTTTTGTGTTATGACAGTTTTTTAGAGGACGTCATTATAAAAAACAACATGAAACCTAATTGTATACGGTACGGTATATTCGTATTACGGTATACTCGGACGAAGCCGCCTGGTGTGTATTGTACTAGATAAGTTTTTTCGCGGGGCTTCTCTCCCGTGGTTCTTTGTTTGTACTCAGCTCCTATTAGCCGTAGCGTGTGTATGTTATATAGCCTAAAGCTTGCCTCTATAAATGGGCTACCGACACAAAAAGAATTTTTCAATTCGGTTCAGTTTTTCCAGAGATTAGCGTGTTCAACTAAATTCTTCAGATTTATATTATTAATATAGAATAGATTCACACAAGAGAAGCTTCACAAAGATTAGATATAAAGAGTGGACAGACAAACGTAGACCTAGATAGACAGTTAGATGAAGCAGACAACGACCCACGCTCAGATGCCGACAGAACGGTCACAACGCCACGTCCGCTCAGACATAATGCAGCGCCGGCCTTGCGACAATTGTATTATTACGAAGTCCAATGTACTGTATAGAAAAATGAAAGGTTTTCTTTAGTTGATGGCAAGGAGCCAAATAATGCAGTTGACACGCGGTTCTGTAGTGTTGTGTTCATATTTGAATGTGAGTTTAGGAACGAAACAAATTTATTTGAATTAATTCTTCTTATCGATAAGCTTGTGATACGTATTGGAATGTATCTGTCGCCCAGAAGGCCTCATCATCATTTTAATAGTTGCTCGTACCTTTCAAATACCATAAACGGTCACCCCTCTGTTGACAGCACTTATTGAATACTAGAACTCGCGCGAGGCTTCGCTCCCGTCGTTTTTTATTTGGTTACTGCTCAGCTCCTGTTGGCCGTAGCGTGATGTTATATAGCCTATGTTACTCAGTGATAATGTAGCTTTCTAACGGCAAAATAATTTTGCCGGTTTGTTTTAAAGTTTTGTTACATAAAAAAATACAAATCTTTCTTTTTCATAATTATCAGTATATGAACATCTCAGTAAAATAATGCTACGAAGGCCTCTTTAAATAAAAATAACCATAAGTTTTTGTTGTACACAGAACCAAACATATCTGGGGAAATGTTGGTGTGAGGAACCTCTGCCTACCTTTCTGGGAAACAAGGTGTGAGGCTATGTCTTCTTCTTATTGTGTGGGCTTGAGGCAGACCCTAGTGTTGGAATTTATCAAGTCGCCTAGAAGGCTTCCAACTTGACTTAACGACTACCACATTAAGGCTGAGATCTATAGAGCGTACTTGGACTTTGCTCAGACTTCACTCCAACAAAATTTTGCTCAGCCTAATCTCAGCCAAAGCATTGATTTGGAATCTATAGACAATGTCATTGCTTAGCCCGCGAACGAGTAGATGTTTCATTTTATGCATCATCTTCTGCTGAATTCTTTGTAAAATAAAAGATAAAACAAATGATACAATACTTTTTGTAATTTATAATAGTCCAAAAGCTTCGTTTTCTTAAAATTACTAGATTTATTTTTAAAATTTGCTGTCTAAAATCGGTTAAATGTAATAAATATTAAATTATGAAAGAAATTGAGTAAAGGATCGCTAATGACAGCTGTTCAATGTTCAATGAATGTTATGCGACAAAGTTCAATAGTCATTTTAAAATTATGACATTTGTACACCATTATTTTTTACAGTATAATAGCCAAAGATTTTCGTAAGTCGTCGATTTTGAGAACTTTGACTTTACTTAGCTTGGGCTTGGATAAAGTCAAAGTTTGCACTATAAATACCGATTTTGTCTTATCTCGAAGGTTTAGTCAGAGCAAAGTCCAAGTACGCTCTATAGATCTCAGCATATCACAGATCATGAACAGGACCAAAAAAAAACATGAAAAAAAAATTAATCCCAAAAGTGGATTCAGAGTATACGTTTAACAATAGATATATAAAACTTGTCAAACAAAGCTTTATAAGAAATTTCAAGTTCACCAAACATAGATAATGACTGGACTGTTTTTCTAGAAAGGCTAATGGTACCATGATTAACGACAACTAAATGATAGGCTATTTGTAACATTTCACCTTGAGAATGGACTATCAGTGTTACATATTCTAAATGAATGTTGTGGAAATGAAGGCAAGAAAGTCTTGTTTTCGTGTTGAATTAATATTTATTGACTTTTTTTTGACTAAACCAGACTCGAAACAACAATTTACTCTTTGTAGACCTTGGAAATGACGATACGACCTTATTATTTTTGTATCATAATTCTGTCACCGTGGCGGCGGCGTAGCGATTAAGGTGGTGGCCTCACCTAATCGCACACTATTATCCTTGTGCCGATTGACGTGGGTTCGATTCCCACACGACACAAAATTTTTATATAGGTATATATATATGTATGTATTTTTAGTAGTTTGGAGTCTGGGTATAATTTGTATAATACATATTTGGACGTTTGTAAAGTTTTCCGCAACATAGGGCTTGGTTCTTGGTGGTTAGGAAACAAATATATATATATATCCTATTTCCGGCAAAAAGTTCAAACTTCAGGCTGAATAATAAGTATTTAATGACAGCAAAACCTAATACAGATTTTACCCGATCCAGAAATCGAACATAGGACCTATAGCGCTGCAGTGGTATACCGCTGTGCCTCTGATGTAGTAAGGCAATACTACTTTTTCCTTACCATACATATTTATTGAAAACCCTTAGATTCCAATCAGTAGATAGTAATCGTGAATATTTTGTCTATTGAATGACGTAACATCCAGATTTAAATGTTTTCTGTCTCAGTAAACGTTGTTTATTGGATTATTTGGTTACTGTTGCTATTTCTTTAAAGTAAAATTGTTCAGCATTTCTCGATTCGTGTCTTGTTCGCTAATATAGATTACCACCAGTGGCTTCGGCCGCCTGGCTTGTCGGTAAAAAACAACGTATATCATATTCCAAGTCATAGATTATCTCTTTGCGAAATTACATAAAGATTGGTTGAGTGGTCAAGGCTTGAAAAAGTAACATAGAAAAATAGTAATTACACAGTTATAATACTAGTTTCAACCCGGCACCTCCTGCTCTCTGTGTGCCAAATTTCGAGAACCGAGAGCCGTTCTGGCGTGAGAAACAAACATCCTCTCATCCTAGCTTTCGTTTTTATTATAATACTTTAGTAAAGTTTACGTGACGTTCTATTTTTCAGACAAAACTCCAGTCAACATGGGCTCAATGTTCAGGAGTGAAGAGATGGTGCTCTGTCAGCTGTTTGTACAGTCCGAGGCAGCTTATGTCTCCATGTACGAGCTGGGAGAGGCGGGCATTGCACAATTCAGAGATGTGAGTACTTATATTTACTCCAAAACTTTTACGTTTAAAGCTCCTTCTCACTCCTCTCCACTCACATTAATTTCATCATTAACAAATTGAACGCCAGACCGCAAATGCAATTGAATATTTGTATTGTTTGTCGGACAACGGTGTCCAACATGGAGTTAAAAGACTTAATTTTTATTTTATCACTTTTCCTCATATTAGATTATCATCACGCAACTTTCTGTCGCTTGCTACCAACGACCACCCGGGAGCTTTACCAGGTCGTCGGTCCATTGCGTGGAGGGCCACCTCATGCTGCCTATTTCAATGGGCAGAATTATTATCCTGCAAAAAGGTTCAGAAAAAAATCCCAAATATTTGAGGATTAATATCCTGCAATAAGGTTATCAGAAAGAAAGAAATCTCAAATATTTCCATTTCTAACTATTATTAGTGGCCCTACCCAACTCTAAGTTCTACATTCCTTTTCCACCTGTATAGTGTTTATAAACTTTAGCAGTAAGTATAGATCTTACAATAACAGTAACTTGACCTATATAATATATGAAACTTGGAGAGCATATAACAATGTCAGTATAAAATAAACATTATTGGAGTGACCGATCTCCATTTGGTGGACTTCTTCAAATACCACTCTAATCCCATTCGGTTCTATTAGGTGGCTACTCTGAAGTTCGCATAATTTTTGCATATCTTGTGCATTTTTTTAACTAAAAACTTCAATGCAGATAAACTTGAAAGGAAACTCTTTATCATAGTACAATTTTTTATACAAATCTTACGAGCTGTTTCTAAGATACGTTGATGATGTTTGTTACTCAATCACGACAAAAGGGCTGATAGCATCTGTATGACACTTGAGCCACAGATAGATTATATAGTTGGAATAGCACATAGACTTCTTTTTATCGAAATACCATGCGAGTAAAGTCGCAGGCGGCTGCTGTATTTAAGTAGCAAAATTTTATATAATCTCGTTTAACATAATGATGAAAATTACAGGGTACGATTACCAGTTTTCAATATTATTTGTATCATTATGTAGTCTGTTTTTGTGTTGCCAAAAAAGGTTGTATCTTTTATGAAATAAATTATATTTTCTAAGTTCTACCTACATTAGCACATACAGACCCGGACCCATATACATCACCTTATAGGTTGATTGGTAAAGAATGCCTCTGGCATTAAGTCCTCTTTTGTATATTTCTGTGTATTTAAAGTGTTAATTAATAAATACTCTATGTATTTATTAATTAACACTTTGCACAGCTATGTTATCAACATCATGCTCAGTTTAAATAATATAATATAATAATATAATATTCTATTAAACTTAATTTTTCTAGGGCATGTAGGTTTCCTCACGATGTTTTCCTTCACCGTTAGCAAATCGTAAGTCACTTGACTAGTTTATATAAATTCCACATTGGTATTGCCGGTTGGAATCGAACTCGGGCCGCATGATTTGTATGCCGGTCAAATGACCATGACGAATGATGAGCTGGTATTTGTCACTACATAATAATATATTCGTGTCACAATATGGCACAGTTTGCCAATACTCTGGCATTATTTACGACGCTGCTTATTACCCGTGAGGTTGGCATTTCGCTTTGTTATCCGAATCTAATCAATTTGTTTATTATATAACGAACTATTATATTTATTATGTCGAAATAATATGCTTATACGCTAATCATAATTATTGTCTAAGGATACTGAAATGCCTCAAAAACACTAGGTACAGTCGAGTTCATTAATATATTGGCACCATCATTAGATATTTTTGTTGAAAAGGGTGACTACAACTTATTGCATAATGTACAGCATAATTTATTGAACCATTCACATGAGGACATATATTTAATACATTGGTTCTATAGTATTATTGAGCTATTCAACGCTCACAATATTTTGAATCCTTGATGGTGCCAATATATTAATGAACTCGACTTTACCTACGTGAGAAACTACCAAAAAAGTTTTTGTCTCTTGAGGTCGTTGAGTTTAGTGGCTGACAGTTTTTTTCTCAAGCGCTTTAGAGAATCATTGTTGCTTACGATACTGCAACTTAGAACCTATTATGCTTAATAATAAAACACATTTGTAATTTTTACATTATCATTAGTATATAAACTATTTAAAACTGCCGTTTCGTGGGCCCAAGTCACCATACTGGAGGCCAACCTTCGATAGAAGATGACACTCAAAGAAACAGAGTCGACTTTCTTGGTGGAGAGGAAATTAAAAAAAAAAGTTATATGTTGTGTTATAAAATAGTTCAAAATAAACGAACTTGGTTCTATTCAACCAGGTTCTAAACGTAATTATACTCATCATCATCAGCAACCCATACAATACGCACACACGCTGGCCTATACCCATGCTTGTACAAAAATAAAAATAAAATCTTTTCATTTTTGTTAAATTTAGTTCTAATTTCAAAAGAGCTTATTACTATTAGTATATTACACTACACGGTGTCCAGGAGGTGCTTTAAAGGGGCTCTGAATATCGCGTAGTGTAATAACCCCTAGTATACATAATAAAAATATGTCTCCTGACACCATTTCACCCAACGAATAAAATTACCAAATTAATTCTTATTTTAGGTCAGTATAATCAAGTGAAAGAGAAAGAATACTTCCATCCTCGTCTAATATTTAGGCCGAGCTGGCTCCCCTTGATTTCGCGTGCCACAAGCATGAAGCACGAAAGGGAGTGTCCATGATGTTCGTGACCACAGCTCGCTATCGATTGCACCTGACACCGCTCGTGTTTAATTCAAACGTTACTTATAAATGAACGTGGTTTGATCGGTGAAGGTTAGCTTGACATATAGATAATTGATTTTTTCGGTACGTAGATATAAAATAACATACACAAAACGCATGTACAAAGATTACCTTTTAAACCTTAGATTGTAGAAGAGATAAGTGTAAAGAAGAGAGCATGAATGAAGTGTACAACTCAGCCACAATCGAACGGGCAGTAAGTCAAAAATGGTATTTTTTTCAAATTGCTCATTTGGAATATACATTAAACGAGCTGTCTTCCTAATCTAGGTTTCATACAGCTACGTAAATTAGAAATGGTATTTTTCTATTTTATAAAGAGCAGTAAGTAGGTAATGTAAAATAAAGAGCAATAAAAACAGAACATTTTAGACTTACTACCCTTTTGATTACCACAGCAGAACTAAAGAGAGAGAAAAAAGGAGGATGAAATTAAAATAGAAAAATAAGAATAGAAGAAAGGATTATTAAATTGTGGCATGTTTACCACTATGTGTAGATATTAAATAGACATACTTACATAAACGTATCTAAATACCTAATATATTAGTTTTTTTTTTAAATACTAATTGAAAACAACCATGGATACCATTTGCGCACTTGTCCATCAAATCTAATAAGTAAAGTTTGATGTTTCACGTTTTTCACTTTTTATAAGCGTAACTCACTCAATTTCAATAACCTTTTCCGTAAAACCATGGATTTACAAAGTTATTTTATTTTATCACGAAATGTTCAATTCATCATCACTAAATTTAAATTTTTCAAACTAAGCAAAATAACAACTGTCAAACGGTACTTCTTAGATTTCATGGATTGTAGTAGGTGGAAGCAATACCCTTCTTTGGCAGTCGGGTTTTTTTTTTTTTTAAAAGACAACGCCCGCACTAGGGAACAAGCCCTGTGTCGCGGGGAGCTTTACAAATATGAAACTAACGGACACAAAGTACACCCAGACTAGAAACAAATATCTATGAATCACACAAATATTTGTCTCGTGTGGGAATCGAACCCACGTCACCCAACACGGCGATGTAGTGGCGAGGCGACCACTTTAACCACTGCGCCACGGTGACAGTCAATGATAGTATCTACAGTAATACTGAAAACAAATAACTTCTATTGTATTTTATTCTATAAAGCTGTAAAAATGCAAAAAAAAATTCCTACATGAACTCGGAATCTTGAGATTGTACGTCGTTCTAATATAATAATAACAATAATAATCATCATTTTTTAAATATTTTAATATGATCGCTATTATTTTTAAACAATGACATCGTACAAGAGACAAGAGCACTGCTAGAAAAGGAAAATTCGAAACAAACCCTATACCAACCCGTCTGGCCAACGTGGTATAGTAGGCTAAATTCCCTCCACAATCTATGGAGGAGACCCGTGCCCAGCAGTGGGACGTTTATGGGTTGAAATGATGATGATGATGAAATGACATTGTGTGTGACAAAGGTGTCTTAAATAAAATATCAAGTTTCAACAGAAATTGCAGCTGCTAATGTATTTTGTGTTACACTTAAAACTAAACAGAATTACTTAAGACCCCAACATTCCATGATGTCTTCGTGGTTCATAATACATTGGGAATCTGTAATATTTACGATTTTATAGTAGCAACCTACAGCCAACATGACGTATTTCTTCACGTCTAAAAGCTCAACTATGCTTGGCTTCTACAAAAAAAAAAAAAAAAAAAAAAATAAAAAAAAAATAAAAATAAAAAAAAAAAAAAAGTACTTACCCACATAAAAGCAAACACTACGGCATCAAGCTTCCAGTGCCTCCAACTTAACGTAGACTTCCCCATTATCCTTTGATTTAAATGTATTACAAATGAGACGTACAAATTCCAACGTTAAATTAATCTACACAAAATTAAAAATTCCTTGCAGACAAATTTTTTCGCATGCCTTTTATCAACGGATTTTACATTAGATATCCACAAAAGATAAGACTGTTTCCCGTTAAACCTGACATAAAATATATTAAGTATAGCCACTAATACAACGAAACATGACAAACAGAAACGACAGTCTATTTCTGTACTATATTAACTTAACCCTTTTATTTCTGAACAATACCATACATACACAAACCAAATCGTGTTATAAATCGTCCAATATTTTAGGGTTAACATGTTGACAACGGCAAAACCCCGTGTTATCGGCATCAACTAGCAATGTAGGTACTGTAATATAGATCTTTCTACACACCCTTTTATCCATAAAACAATGAAATTATAATGGCTAAGGAAACATACCCATATAGTTATTAGTTGATAGTTTATGTGAATTGAGTTCTGATGGTTTATAAGAGGTATATATCTTGGAGACTGAGCTCTGCTTAGCAGCTAGTAATCGTGCGGTAGTTCAAAAAAAATATGAAATGGCTTTGAGCATTTTTTCTGAGATTTCACGATTTCTTTGGAAATATACATACATTTATTATCGTGACTCCACCCATATTTCACCACCTATGTAAGGTTCTATCTAATAAGGGCTGAGCCTACTGCTACCAACAGGATCTGATATTTTGATTTTTTTTATCAGATTCGACTCAAAAATCCCAGCAACCCTCTTGCGCAGATGTCGTCAGTCGCAGTCCATAATATTGAAAAGATACATTTATAGATAATGCAATGTTTTCCTGCTACCGAAGGTCATTCATTGGTCTATCTAGTTGGAGCCCAGGTGATGGTTGTATAGTTATAAATAAAAATGTTGTGTCCCCTCTCCTCAGCTCTTTTTATAGAGGAGAGGATACTCGTGTCTAACAATGGGACATTAATGGATTTTTATTTATATATATGTAGTTGTTGTTCGCAAATCCGCCTTTCTTGGCCTTCAACGAACATTAAAAAAAGAATTAGCTGAATGAGTCCATCTGTTCATTGAGTACTCTTACCATTACTTGCACTTAAATCATTGTTAATATATTTTAGTGTTGTTTTAACAAGACTTTATTTAGTTTTGTTAATCAGTTTGTTCTCGAGTTTTTCCACATTGAGCCATTCATTTTTGGTATATGGATGATGTTTAAACATGACATGACCTCGTAGCATTGTAATACGGAGATAATCGTTAGGATCATCGAGGTTAAGTAACCTTTGATAAGGTGAGACTGAAGATGCTCCATTTGAGGCACTTTCATTTTCAGAAGATAACAAAATCCGTCCCTGTTACCACTTATGTGCAGTAGCAGTAGTAGCAGTATTCTCAATGACATAATAAGTTCTAACACCAGGATCTGCCTCAATGCCTTAATTCAATAAGAAGAAGTTCTGCTAGCTGCTGAGAAGGACATCTTCTTTTAGTTACCATAAAATAACAATCATTTATAACTTTTGTTAACCCGTCTAGACACACCGTACGTCCGCACTGGCGGCCATTTTCCTATTATGGAATCATCATATCATTGTCGTATCAACGTGTAACCGGCCGCGGTTAGAAATAGACCACTTGCACAGACCACCGCAATTAGTTCTTCTATTGCTATAGAGAGGCTAGGCTAGAAGAATCGAAAAAAAATGCCTAATCATCATCATAATTTCCACCCATAAACGTCCCACTACTGGGCATGGCTCTCCTCCAAAGAATGTGGAGGCAATTTAGCTATACCATGCTGGCCACACGGGTTGGTATAGGGATTGCTTCGACTTTTTCATTTCTTGCAGTGCTCTTGTCTGCATATGGTTTACAAGTCGCCTTTTACGACACCCACGGGTTGAAATGGGGTAGCGACATTATGTATTCCTAATCCGTCACTACAAGGACACAACGAAGGGCGAGCCTATTGTCATCAACTGGGAACGTTTGTTTTACCAAACTCCGGGAAAATCTAAATACTGGAATTTCCTGATAGAAAAACCCAACTCCAATTTCCAACCATCACCCGGCCCGGGAATTAAACCCGGGAGCTCTTGCTTAGGAGTCGTATACACTTCCCGCTGCGCCATCGAGGCAGCGAAAAATAAATATCTAACAATTATCAGTTTAATAAAGATTCTAAATTCGGTTAAAAAATCGATCGTACCCAAGACCTCTACAATATTACAACACGATTAATGTAATCATTATCTCGCCCCACTTACCAAGTACTTATGTCATACGTTTACATTGCACCCGATAGTTAACTGCTGACCTCTCGTAAGATATTGATACCACGATTACAGAATAATGCTTTATTATTTTTTCTTAAAACCAAATAAATTTGAAATATTTTTTTACTTAAATATACATAAGGATTTTGTGTA
The DNA here is from genome assembly GCA_905147015.1 of Laspeyria flexula. NCBI lineage: Eukaryota > Metazoa > Arthropoda > Insecta > Lepidoptera > Erebidae > Laspeyria > Laspeyria flexula. The sequence goes on along the minus strand of LR989958.1, from coordinate 14,389,218 downwards.
TAAAGATCTGACGTCACCAAAGTGGCGAAAAGAGAGATTTGCCCACCAGTGAAACATATCACGCAGAACTTATGGTCCAAAAGGTTTTCAAGTGAATATTTTTAAGCTACGTATAAATATTTTATTGAGTAAATGTATACCTATTTCTTATAATGACATTTATTAATTTGTACATATTTTAAATTGGTATACATGTTTTGAATTTAAATGCAGTACATCATCATCATATAATTTATGAGTCATCCCTGTTTTCGTTGTGCCTTCGCTTTAATGGTGTCCATGCTTAATTAAGTCTAATCCATCCAATAATCCTTTTAATTACGACGGACATGGCACAAATATCACATGACATAACCTATGACATCGGCACACACATACAAATACAAACACACACACAAGTTTCATGATCCTACAATAAACACACGAAGAATGATTGTTTTTAATTGAATTGGCAATGAGTATGTCCTGATCACGCCTTAGAACCGTGTTTGTAATAATAAAGGAAGATCATAACATGACTACGACCGTACTAAAGTCATGTGATGTCATTCATACAATGGTCCATATTTGTCGTTGAATGACAGTTAATTTTTATTGTTATCGCCAAAGAGTAATAGACCTCCGATCCAATATTTGCCTTTTTCTTTGAGCTCTGGAGGTCTCTAGCAGAAGTCCAACAGCGCTGGCGCAGTGTTATTATGACTGCAGGGGGTTTACTCTGAATTTCGAGATTCAATCAGTCGGTTTTGATGTCATCTAATGTAAGGAAATTTAGATAATTATGGTCACTGTCACTTTCAAACATTTGACAGTGACATTGAAACCGACTAAGTCGAATATCAAAATTCAGAGTAAGCCCTCAGTTTTCTGTAGAATTAAGGTATTTTTATATTGAGCAAAAATCGAATATCTTTAGTCAATCTTTAGAAATCTGTTTCTTTCACTGTCTAATAACTGGCCTATAATGCAATGGTGAACTGCTAATAAAATCTAATTTATGGATTCTTTCGCATTGTCAAAAACAAACCAATTCCCGCCTATTGAAATCAGCAATGTATTGACACATTCTAGCCACAGCTTATAATGACAAACAACTCTTTTTAGTCTTCGTTTCAAAAAAGACAATTAGCAATACGTATCCCCAATGAGACCTTTGTCATATTTCCCCAGCCTACAAAGCACAAAATGCATCCAATCATAACTAAACAAATCACACGTCGAATCATTCACTCGTAAACAGATTTTAAGTCACGCCGTAATAATGCCGCATGTGACTAATTATGTTCAGTATTAATGTTAGTGCGAGTGTTTGAGACTAATGATCTTATAGTTCTGTGAAAGAACGAGGGCTCTTGCCAAAGGTGATCAAACTGATAGGTGTTGAAAATGGAGCATAGATTAGTTACTGGAGGAACAAGTATGAAAGCACTTTAAGAATACAAATAAACGTAATGATAAGTGGTATATAGTCCATGGATATTGGCAATGCTAAAGACAAACAAAATGATATAGCTGTACAAACAACTTCAGATATAACGTCTTGCTTGCTCCTTAATCACCCTATCAATACTTACCAATGAATTCCGCCAACAAAACACAACCTATTTTATTTACCTTACCTTTGTATTTACAGTGATGAATCTTTACACTTCGAAGTCCAAGGGAACCTAACTCTTCCAACCATTACTTACAGGAAACCTTAATTTATTTGAATGGTTGTGCAACTGTTTAATTAAGAAATCAAAACGCCCTTACTTCTCTTAAAAGCGCTTCTTGTTAATGTTTTGAAAAGTAAAAGAATAATTCGATGCGTAACGTAGCTATTCAAACATTCATGCATCCGATAAAGCAACAACCATAACGAGCTGATTACCAAACATTATCATGAATATGATGGGCATAAAGAAGGTTGTAAAATAGAAGAAGTCTACACGTCATAGTGATGACGATCCCTAGTTTGGTGGAGGCGCGGCAACAATAAAATACAGATAAATTGTAATTGATCGTCATAACGCCGAATATTAGACAATACAGGGTTCCGTGAAATTCGTGACTTGATCGTCAAAAAATACAGACCATCGGAGTTACTTAGTATAATGAAATATTGTGAGCTTTTAGGCAACAATTGGTGTCCGCAAGTTTCTAAACAAAATTCCTAAAGAAATGAATTGCCATTTTTTTTAATATAATAATGTGAAAGACATAGAAAAATGTATAGGTATAAAATATAACATTGTATATAATTTTGTATTGTAAAATCATAGTATCATTTATAACTCTAATTTTCAAACTTTTAATATTACTTTTCTAGAAAATCGTCGTATATCATGACATAATATTCTTATATAAAATTTTAAATAATCTTGCTAATTCTTCGTATCTCTTAAACCACATAGCTTTTTACTGTTTGCGGCCTTCGTCATGTTCTATGACCGTCTTAGATGTTCCTTATGCAATAACCTCATATGGGAAAAATAGATTAATAATACGAACATGTAATTGCTACAATACAAAATTCAATTGTGTTGACAACTTTCATGAGAATTCAATTCTCTTCTTTTCTATAACTACACCTAGATTTATTGTTTAAATTAATTTAAGTTCCGATTATGATTTTCAATTACATTTTTAAGTTTTTTCTATAATTTTGGTTATAATATAATTTAGGTGACTAGATTGTTTACGATAGTAACAAAAATAATAGTAAAAATCGAATAATAATATCTTACGTAGGTGATTTAGTTTGTTTAATTTTAAATGTTATTAAGTGGTTTAAGTACACACATAAACCGTCGAATGCAATTTAATTTTTAGAAACTTAATTGGTGACATTGCTAGAAATTGTTTCTTTTCCTATTGTAATTACTTATAGTACTGTATGTTTCTTATACCGCAATATATAAAGGAAAATAATATATACAATTATACATAATTGAATCAAGTAATATTCCAAAGAAATAATAAAGAATTTCAGCTCCACAAATTGACTGAATTAATGAAATATGGCCAAATTCGGATTCAAATCTTACCTCACCTTTATTACATTTTCGCCGACTGTTACTGTGAAATGTGAATTTTTTTTTTCTTTTTTAAGACAACTCCCGCACTAGGGAACAAGCCCTGTGTCGCGGGGAGCTTTACATACATGAAACTAACGGACACAAAGTACACCCAGACTAGAAACAAATATCTATGAATCACACAAATATTTGTCTCGTGTGGGAATCGAACCCACGTCACCCAGCACGGCGATGTAGTGGCGAGGTGACCACCTTAACCACTGCGCCACGGTGACAGTCAACTTACTGTGTTCTATTATTATTACTACTTAATGTTTCATCATCATCATTTCAACCCATAGTCGTCCCACTGCTGGGCACGGGTCTTCGCCAAAGAGTGTGGAGGGAATTTAGCCTACTATAGGTTCTATATTTTTTTTTTTTCAACAGTTAAATCCCCACGTGAACGACTTCCAGCGTCGCTACGTGAGTGAAGTTCGAAGATGTAGCGAGATGGAGCGCAAGCTACGATGGGTAGCCGGCGAGCTGCCTGAACCGCCCCCTCCACCGAAACCGTCCAAAGCCAGCCTCAGTCCTAGAGAGATCAATATATTAGAGGTATTTCTTTATTTATTCTATCAATATTATTAATGTGAAAGTTAGCATGGATGGATGGATGTATAGATGAATGTTTGTTACTCAATCACATCAGAACGGTTGAACAGATATGTATGAAATATCATCAGCAACCCATTAAGTCCCACTGCTGGGCTCGGGTCTCCTCTCCTCTAACTAGAGAGCTGAGAGGGTTTAGGCCATAATCCACTCACGCTAGCCTGGTGCGGGTTGGTGGATTAGACATATTCATAGAATTTCTTCTAGAGTATGTGGGTTTCCTTAAGATGTTTTCCTTCACCGTTAGCAGATTGTAAGGCACTTGACTAGTACATATAAATTCCACAAAGTGAAATCCACATTGGTACTGCCGGTCGGGATCGAACTCGGACCGCGTGATTTGCACGTCTTATCCATTCAGCTACCATCGCTGTATGAAATATGGCACATTTTAATACTTTTGTCTCTCTTTGCCTTTTTATATGTACAAGTTGTTCTTGAAGGCAGTGAGCCGAATTAAATGAATATTCTTCTTCTTCTGCATGGATATATTGTAGGCTGGAGTAATAAAAAGACTTTTTACCACCATACCACGTGTATGGAAGCTAGGTTTATATAGTGTTCCATCATCCAACTCTACTTACGCGGTAGATGCAAGCTGCTCTCTGCATAAACGACAAAATTTGTCTGTTGGATAATAGAGTAGAGGAAAACTTTGTTCAGTGGGACATTGGTGGTTTTTGCTATCAATAAGGCTCATCGTTTCATAGTGTGAAATACGTAAGGTTTCATTGATAAAACTAAGTCAGAAAACTTTATAACCAAATTATTAGAAAATTTATTTAAATAACAACGCCATATTCGAGGACAGCGCCGCCGCCAAGGGGCTTACTCTGAATTTCACATTCACACGAATGTCACATTTGACATTGCACAGCGACATCAAAACAGCCCAATTGAAGGCCGAAATTCAGAGTAAGCCCCCAGGAACAGAAACTAACTCGACCAAAACAATTAGGCGCACGCATGACAGCTAGAAAATTTTATTTTTATAAAACTAATAACGAAACCAAAAATGTAAGAGTTCTAAAGTGCATTAGCCAAATTTGTTCAACCGTTCTTGAATAATAATATGCGTAGCAACATTTACTCATTTCTTTTTATTCATACATTAGCTTTCGCCCTCAGCTCCATCCACGTGGTATGTTAGTAAAAAGTACCCTATGTATTATTTCAGACTACAATCTGTATGTGTACTAAATTTCATATAAATCCTTTCAGCCGATTAAGTAACAAACAAGTATCCAAACATCCACTGTCCATCCATCCTAACTCTAGCATTTATAATATTAGTAAGATTTTGTTATTTTAAAGGTATGTTATTAGTAACATTAGTAGTAGTTAGAATCCAATTCTAACTACTACTAATGTTACTTACGTTCTTTTGACACCGATCTTATTTCATACATGCACACTTTACAGTATGTGCTGTACAATTATTATGTGCCAAGGTTATACGAATTAGATCTCCCTCGTCAGTGTATCTGTGGCGTGGATCACAGGATAGAGTTATTGAAATTTATGTTGGCTAACGTTTCAAACCCTCGCGGTCTTTTGTAGGATGTTAGGTCCCGGTTGCGAATAACCTTTGTACTAGTTGGAGCACTGTTTCTAAGCGTAGGCAATGTTACGTTCATAAATTCCGGTATTTGATTTTCTTTGCTATAACTGAGGTTAAGGAACGTTTGCTACGATCCAATTATCGATGGGCGACCATTTTTGACACGATAGAACGCTGATTTTGATTATAACTTAATGTGTGCATGATGAAATTTGAAAATTGAAGCCCTTTAAATTTAATTTTGACACAAAGGCGGATTTTAGTATCGAACAACTTTATTTTCGAATAGTTCCTAGAAAATGTTATGAAATTCAATTAAATTTAATTAATAAAGACAGGTCACAAGCTCCATTTGTGTAGGTACCTTCGCTAATGTACATATAACATTTACAAAGTAAATTAGTATTTCAAACCTTCAAAGAAAAAGCCACAGAAATTGTATTCGTAATGTTTAAAAGTTCAATGTTTCTCGGAGTAATCTCAAACAAATCTTTTCACGAATGCACGACTATTCTTTGACTGTTTACCTTTGAGTAACTGGTTAATATAACCGGCATGTAATCGTTCCTTTCCTACTACTCTAAATATTTAACACAGGTTGATCGAATAATGTCTACGGAAGAGTCGGTAAAAATAAACTAAACAAAATAAACGGCCTATTTATAGTAGGTATGTCTGCTGCAGCGTGTTAATGAGCCGATTTAATGCTTTAAATCTAGTACCAAGTTATTTGTAGCTAGCAGTTAAACGTTCGTGTATTTCTGTCTAATATTAGTTAGGTAGTGGTTAAGTTTTAATCGCTTGAAAAAAGGGCTCGAATGCCTTAGTCATCCATGAAGAAATTATATAAACAACTACTAGGTATATATGTAATTATGTACGTATCTTTAGATCTATATTGTTTGTAAATGGTTTTTTTAGGTTTCCAGACGGTTTTCAGACGGTTTCCAGACGGTTTCCAGACGGTTTCCAGACGGTAGACGGACATTTAAAAACAAAATACTATCAAACTCGTATATTATTTATTACTAAATTTAAATATTTTTGTTTCAGGAAAGAATCGACTACATCGAATCAGAAATCCAAGAGATCACTCGAAATGCTCGTAATCTGAAAAGCGACTACCTATCGTTGATAGAATTTAAGACTCTTATAGAGAAGACACAGACCTTTTTCCAAGATCATAGCGCTCAGAGGAAGATCTCGGCTTCAGTGCAGATATATAACAATGATGAGGTGTTGGGACATCTAGGGTTCATAGCCGGAGTAGTGGCTACTGCTAGAATACCAGCCTTCGAAAAGATGCTCTGGAGAATATGTCACGGAAACATATTCTTCAAACAAGCGCAAATTGATCAACCTTTAAAGGACCCGGTGACGGTAAGTAATATTTTACTATACCCATCATGACTGGAACTTTTCTCTAAGGTTATTCTTCATTGCCACAGCGCGTTTGGGTCGTAAGTATAGCAGTCAGAACATGAATTTCGCTATGTGGTATTTTTCTGATTGGAAAAACACGTCGTGAGCAGTTTCATAAGGGCCGGAACCATAACACGAATTCATAAGAGATGTTTTACAGTAACTAGAATCAAATAGCAAAAAGGTAGATAAACTGTTTTCCACTCAATGAGTATTTTCAGTCTTCGAGCATATATATTATGATTTATAATTGCGTGCGAAGTAGTCACAGGTAAAATATTTTATTTTAAAAATAATAACATAAAGAGGAGTGCACTAGTCTTTCACTAATTCTAATTTCTACGATACTCAATGTTGTCATTAAGAAAATACGGGAGCTGCCAATACTCTGGCATAAAATACCATATTATCTATTTCTGAACTATAACGTCTGGGTTATAAGATAACAGTTAAGGAACACAAATGTTAGGTGGGATTTTATCTTTTGTTGCGTCGCGTTAAATAATTTATAGTTCAATTTTATTTTCGGCTGGGATAATAAATTGACCGTGGCAGTATTATGAAGCTATTCGGTAATCTGTTGGTCATAAACCGAAATGAATATTTCAGTTTTTTTATATCTCTACCGGTGCGTTTTTCGGCCAAACATAGGTACTTACTAACTTGATAGAGTGTTCAATTGCTTTGCTGAAATCATCTCTGACTTTGGTGAAGTATCTAACTGTTGAGAGTTTTGTATATGGTAATTTTAACAAATATAATTCAGTGAAGACCCAACAGCGAAAACTCAATATTTTATAATTATAGGCCTAACACGAAATTTGTTTAAGTGAACAAAATGTTTTTTACATTTAAAAGTTCAGTAGTGAACTGCTGTAGGTAGCTATTGGTTAATCATGATCATGATGTTGATAAATTAAGAGAATACCTTGACATTACATCTGACTTTGTACGGAAAATTTGGAAAAAGTAAAAATTAATATAGATACAGGTAAATTATTGAATTTATACCTGATAGCCTAGATAGAATAGAATCTACAGCTATACATCCAAAATGCGTGCTATTCTTATCTTTATTATAATTAACTCTGTTTGTTTTATTTGTACTCTTTGAAGCTACTCAAACTATTTTTATGAAATTTCACATACCATTCGGGCTCGGAGCCTTACGAGTATTATCACAGAATTAGACTATATAGACTATATATATTTTATAACCATTATGTAAAAAGCGAAACTATTATAATAGCTCGCATCGTAGCACTTATTTCAATTACTGCCACTCTAGTATGTAGTTTTAACTTGTTATTATATAAAAAAACATGTATGGTAACCATTTTAGTTAAGCTTTCAAAGATGTTTAAATTTAGCCTGTATAAAGTTCCTTTAGTTTTAATGATTGTAACTGCATCTATTGCGAACTTACACTGTATTGTTTACTTGTATGAAATAAAGACCCTTTTAAACAAACAAAAACAGAATTAGACTGGGAAAATTACTGATTTTTTATCATAACCCGGTTCAATTTCAACTTAAAACACGTCCTGTATTTATAGTTATATACATACATTAATTATTGTTAAAAAAAACCTATATTCAAAAACACATCAGAATGTTATCTGATTGTAAAGGTATTCATTTGAAAGGTAGTTGTTGTTTTCGTGTTCATTTGTGCTATAATTATGGCATTGAAAGTTTATGGGCTTGAAGCTTTCTATTTCATGTTAAATTTTTTGAAGATATTGATGTTTTTATAACATCAGTTTTCCTATTAGTTAGTAGTTTCAGTAGAAAACCCATTGGTAATGCCTGAGACACAAAGTCCGTGTAGTGACGGATTAAGAATACATAATGTCACTATCCTATCTCAACCCGTGGGTGCCGTAAAAGACGATTAAGGGAGTAACCTTATGCAGACAAGGCAAGACAAGCACTGCGAGAAAAGGAAAATTCGAAACAAACCCTCCACATTTTTTAGAGGAGACCCATGCCCAGCAGTGGGACGTTTGTAGGTTATAATAATATATAATATTATACTACATTTACACAGCGTCATCTAGTTCCAAAGTAAGCAATTATATTAAAATTTGCTTGTGTTATGGGTACTAAACAACTGATATACTACTTAAATATAGTTTTTTTGTAAATGCATACATATTATAGATAAATTACACCCAGACACAGAACAAACCTTTATGCTCATCACACAAAGATTTGTCCTGGGTGGGGATCGAACCCACGACCTCCGGCTTAACAGTCAGGGTCACTAACCACTAGACCAACAGGCCAGTCAATGAATGAGGTTGGAATGAAAAAGACAGAGAGTTTTGTACTTATAAGTTGATTTTCGGTGCTGTTATAGTGTCAAACAAAGTTCTAATAAAGCTCCTCCCTCACTAAACTCTAACATAAATACAATACCAATACGAATGTGGTATCGATATATAGTAGTGGTATAAATTGTTGTAAAACCACAACATGTAGGTCGGATGCTTCGGATAAAACTTTAATACGAATCGTGATTTACCTACCTAACCTAATTTATTTTATTTAAGAAAGAAAGAAACATTTATTTGCACAGAATACAGGTGGTACCAGATTTAACAAAATTGGTACAGAGTGCAAGCTATATTCTGCCTGTATTAGGCATGCAAATATTTATAATTAAGTACATTTTATTTATTTATTATTAAGACAAATATTTAAAAAAAAATAGGAACTATACTATCTGTCGCCACGTAGATCTTTGTTTGGTTATTCTTCAGCTCCTGTTAGTAGTAACATAGCATCACGCCTTTTTCCCCGAAGGGGTAGGCAGAGGTGTTTCACACCCACATTTCGCCAGCTATGTTAGGTCCCATGAAATAGGGACAAAGCCTATTGTCATCAACCGGGAACATTTGTTTACCAAACTCCGGGTAGTAACGTAACGTTATATAGCCTATGGCCTTCCTCGATAAATAATTTTTCAATTCAGTTTCTTTAATCCTCAGATTATCACTTTCAACCAAACAAACAAACTCTTTAGCCTTTATAATAATATCTATATAGTAAATATTATATATTTATTTATATTTTTTTATTATTATTATTATACTTGTCTGGTCGTAGTAGGTCGTCGTAAGCAAATTTGCTGACACTACTTTTCGGATAACCTGTTACATTCTTATCTTGTGACTTTCATAAGTGTTACCTTGTAACCTAGATGAATAAACGAGATTTCATTTCATTACCAAAATTTAAACCATTAAGCGTACCTATAAGGCTGCAGTAAACGCCATGTATATTTTATAATATATGGGAAAGTACAAATGGTCGCGGTCATTAACCTCGCTCTATTATATTGATTTTCTAGACGTTAAACCATTACTAACCTCTTGTAAGGCGTACAGACTATATGAAATATAGTGTACTTGAATAAATCACGACATCAAAGTTCGGGTCGTCGATCTCATTAATATAAATATTTTGTAATATCTTAACCTTCAAGTAGAATGGATGATTAACTTTTTTTACTAGTTTTTATATGGCTTTGTCTGTGTTTTCTTACTCCTGTCTTTATACCTCGTTACTATAATAATATTTAATAAAAAAATTACAATATATCTTTGACAAGAACTTTATTTGGGTGACCTTATATTTAAAACTAGAAGGCTACTTATACAATCAGTATTATATATGATTTTTTTTTCAATTCAGTTCTTCGGGTCCCACATTCATATTCGCATTTCATTAAAATCGAGACAGCAGTAACAGGCCTAGCTATTATTATAACTAAGCCAGAGACGTAAACAGACGTAGATACAGTTACTTTCATAATTAAAATGTTAATAATTGCCCAGACTACGACAAAATGTAATATAACTTAAAAAACCTACTTGAAATAATGTCTTATAATAATATACACTAGATCGATTTTTAGTAACCGAGTGCGTGATAACGTATTGATTATATTCGTGTTAGTTGAATGTACGTATCATGACCGTATTACGAATATTTTCGTAAAGATCTGTTGATACGTTGGTATTTTTAGATATTTTCAAGAGACTATTAGAGATCCGATAGTGGATTTTTAATTTTGCCTATTATTTTAGTGTCCGCGGGAGGACTAAATAAATTTCCTTACTTCTCCAATAAATGAGTAATACAACAGTACACAATAATAGAATACAGTAATAGAACAGTAATGCAATTTATTTTTTTACATCTATTTCCAGGGTCACGATCTTCAGAAGTCGGTATTTGTGGTCTTCTTCCACGGTGAACAGATCAAGTTACGAGTCAAGAAGGTCTGCAATGGATTCAAAGCCACCTTATATCCATGCCCCGCCACGTATAAGGACCAACAGGATATGTTAGCTGGAGTTACATCTAGAATCAAAGATTTGGAAATAGTAAGTATTTGTATTGCGCTTTAATCGTCAATTAAAAGGTGCATTCCAAAATATGTGCATTACATCTTTGTTTTTCTATATCCATAATTTTGTTTACTATATTTTTCAAATCAGTATTCTAGACTTCATATATTTAGCAAATTGAGGTAGCAGTAGGCAAGCCACATTGCTAGACAAACCGTTTTAATGTGATAACCAAAAAGCGGAAGATGTTGTTATGCTCATTCCCTACTAGATGTGTTCATCCAAGATCGTTTCATCATCTAGTAGCAGTTAGTAGTTCATCGTCTGTTGATTAAGAAATAAGAAATAATTTATTCAAGTTTAGCTTACGTAATTATACATTCATTTATTTATGATTTATTCGATAAGTGACCTAAGAACGGGTACCTTTATTATCACAAAATTTATTGTTTTGTTCTCTAAATTCGAGGTGCTAGAGCAAACCGAACACCACAGACGCCTGGTCCTTACCAACATTGCCCGAGACCTCAGTACATGGATGGTGGTCGTACGCAAGGAGAAGGCCATCTATCACACGCTCAATATGTTCAGCATGGACATTGTTAAAAAGTGTCTTATAGCAGAATGTTGGGTGCCAAAACGAGACCTGAATATTGTACAGAAAGCACTAGATGATGGCGTGGTAGGTATACTTGAGAAACTTTATTTCAATTTCAGTAGCTTTTAATAATAAATAAATGTGATCTGATTGAGTGATAAAAGAACTCGATCGAAAACCTAGGTGTTAAACTTATTATTATTAAATTATGAACTTGTTGACAATAATGTGAAATTTCTCTAAAGATAGATAGAAAAAACCCGGGACCACCAAAACCATCGGAGACATCGAATTTTGTTCTAATCGAAAATCAAAAACCAGTTACAAATTATATCTTACATATATGAAAACTAAAATACAGACAAGAGCGCAGCACTTTAATTAAAAGAGGGGAAAGAGAGAAACTAAAATACGTAAACATTTGTATTTAATTAAATTAGCTGAGATGTAAAATTATAGAAGTAACAGTCAGTTTGATGGCAATAATCTCTATGATACGCAACCTTGCTGCTATTTATACAACATTGTCCATCAATCCCAGGTGTTAGTAATATAATTTTATGATATTCAACATATATGCCAATATTCCTGTCGAGTTTCCCACCAGGTGTTCCATTTATGAAGGTGTAAATAGAACAACTGACGTCTACGTCTGACCTCTAGTTCTACTTCCCACGAAATGACGTTAAAGACTTTAAAAACGGGCTTGGTTTTAATGTTCCATAAAACTATCAACTTAATTTATTGTTCCACGAATTGTTATAGACAATAGTAATAGTTAAACTAAAAATAAATCAGAATAAGGATTTTATACATAAAAAGCCCTGAAATGATGAATTAAAATATCATAGCCATGACCACATTCAATCGTATACTCTACCCATACTTTCCGTCAGCGCAATAACATAACAATATGTTTATAATGTTCTTTTTCTCAGAAAGCAAGCGGCAGTCCCATCCCATCTATTCTACATAAGGTCCCAACACATGAAACGCCGCCAACGTTTAACAGAACCAACAAATTTACCAAAGGCTTTCAAAATCTCATTGATTCCTATGGAATCGCAAGTTACAGAGAAGTCAATCCAGGTATTTAAACAACTACATATTTATATAAATTTACAGCTATGAAAAAACATAAATCAAATATTACTCCTTACAAAACTACATAATTTTTCAATACAATAAGTTTTAAATTAACATTGTTATGACGCATACAAAAGTTAAAATTCTCATCACCACTAGAAGTGATTGATATTTATTTTAATCGTAAACTTTTACGAGTGTTTGTCTTATAAACGATTGATCGTATATTCGACGATTTATTTCTTTATTCTCATGCGATTCATTTTGATATTAGTATATTTGAATTTGATTTGAAGTACATACATATAGATCACGTCTCTTTCCCAACAGAAGGATAGGCAGAGACTATTTCCTTCCACCTGCTACGATTCTGAGATAAATCTTTCACTTCTTCAACATTCATCAGTCTTTTCAAACATTGATCTGTTCATTCTTTAGAAAGTCGCCTATTCGATCATGATAAGTTCTTCCAGGTCTTCCCCTTCATACGTCTCCTTATTTGTTTTGTCATACTTCCTTCATTCATTCTCTCGACATATCCAAACCAGCTTAACATTCCTTTCTCTATTCGCGTCACAACATCTATTTTTTAAACGACTTCAAAAAAGGAGGTTATATGTTCGACTGTATTTTTTTTTTTTTATGTATGTTCAACGATTACTTGGAGATGCCTGAACCGATTTAAAAAAATCTTTTTTTGTTTGAAAGGGTATACTTCCGAATTGGTCCCCTATTCATCACGTCAAGTTCTGATGATGGAATCTCAGGGAAATTGAGGGCAACCCTCAAATTTTATAGGCACATGTTACGTGTTTCATATATTTTTTAAAGTTATTCAAGTATTTACGTCTGATAGTCAACATCTAATGTTGATGAGCTGGTGATGGAAGGTATAACTCCTTAACTGTTAGGAGTTGGAGGATAATTCTTTCGACATTATAGGTTCTTATAAACCAATAGTTGTATTCTTGTAGGTTATTTAGGTGAGCTGATACTGGAAGGTATAACTCCTTAACTATTAGGAGTTGGAGGATAATTCTTTCAATATTATAGGTACTTATAAACCTATAGTTGTATTCTTGTAGGTTATTCAGGTGAGCTGTCAGTGGAAGGTATAACTCCTTGACTCTTAGGAGTTGGAGGATAATTTTTTCGACATTATAGGTACTTATAAACCTATAGTTGTACTCTTGTAGGTTATTTAGGTGAGCTGTCACTGGAAGGGAAACTTCTTAATGTTTAGGAGTAAGAAGATGATTTCTTTAAATATCACATCCATGTATAAACTTTAAGTTGTGTTATTTCAAGTGTCTGAGGTGAGAGCTCTTGATTTAAGATAAAGTTGTATAATTCAAAGGAATTCTTAGATGATATTTTAAGTTTTCGATATAGTATCTAACCTGCATTGTATACCTATACTTGTTACCTGTCGCATTTTATAGGAAAAAAGAAAGACATAAAAAGCTGAGAGTTTTGAGATTCCTCTATTCTACAATCAGGTTGTGTTGTTAGAATATTTAAATAGACGTTCCCTTCTATCGAAGATTCTTTATTTCGGTTTACCGTCTTAGGCTGGTGGCAAAACCAGTATTATTAAATCTGCTAGATAAAAAAAAGTACACTAAAAATGGAAAAATAAACTATTTTTAACAAAAAAATATTAAAACGACTTCAAATCAGTACTAAAAAGCGAAAAATAAACTGAATTAGATATTTAATTCCAAGCCTAAAAATACCTACCTACCTGTTTAAAGTATAATACCCTATTACTAATCTGTTTGAAGTCGGTGCCAGCCTAATGAGGTTGCATCACTCAGTTTGAGCCGTCCACTAGGTACGATCACACGCAAGTGCGAGGTGGTGTGAAGTAGCGAGCGGTAACCGATGTACCTACGTACTAAGTAGTACGTAGCTTAACAAACTCTTTAGGCTTGGCATCGACTTCAAACAGATTAGTAATAGGGTATTATACTTTAAACAGGTAGGTAGGTATTTTTTAGCTTGGAATTAAATATCTAATTTAGTTTATTTTTCGCTTTTTAGTACTGATTTGAAGTCGTTTTAATATTTTTTTGTTAAAAATAGTTTTATGCCACAACGTTCCCTTATCACACTATTCCTTATCCTATCACTCAAATTTACCCCTCATACTTCTCAAAGCTCTCATTTTCAAAGCATTTATTCTACTTTTATAGTTCTTCTGCCAAACCCAACTTTCACTTCTGTACATCGATGTTGGTATGTACCAGCAATCCCCTATGAAACGCCAGACGAGCCTTTTGGGAGATCTTTTAGCTGTTCATGAAGGCATTTGAAATAGTAATAAAGAAGAACCATAAGTAATATTGCAATTTACCTTACCTTTTTCTGTCTTACAGCTCTGTACACCATCATCACATTCCCATTTTTGTTCGCGGTCATGTTCGGAGACTTTGGCCACGGCATCCTTATGACACTATTTGCTGCCATTCTAGTCATTTTCGAGAAGAAATTTTTACTAATGAAAACAGACAACGAAATATGGAATATCTTCTTTGGCGGTCGATATATAATACTCCTTATGGGAATATTCTCAATGTATACTGGCTTGATATATAATGACATGTTTTCAAAGTCATTAAACTTGTTTGGAAGCAGCTGGGTAAACGTATACAGTGATAGTATTTTACCAAATCATACCGCTTTGAGTTTGGATCCTAAGACAGCGTATAGTCAAACACCTTATCCATTTGGATTGGATCCTGTTTGGCAGGTAAGAAGAGGCTAAACATAATTACGTCTAAAGCTATATCTATATTTATCTAGGCTATATTTGAGATGGTGATTAATTTGTTAGGCATTATTATTTTAATTAAGTTTTTAAATCTGAATAACTCTAAAATAATGTTTTGTTATTTTGATAATGACTTAAATTACCCTCTAAAAATGTTGAGCCACATTTTACGATTATTTTCAAATTAAAAGTGCAGAATTTGACTAAATTTAAATAAAATGGTGGTTTTATTTGTTTTCAGTTCGCTACGAACAACATAATATTCTTGAACTCATTCAAGATGAAACTGTCTATTATATTCGGCGTGATTCATATGGCGTTCGGTGTAACAATGAGTGTGGTAAACTTCAAGTAATTACTGTATTCATAGAAATTAGTTATCGTAGTATTTATCAGCATCAATTATGATGTCATACTGAATGTCTTTTATTTTACAGCTTCTTCAGAAGAACGGAGATGATACTACTGCAGTACATACCTCAAATATTGTTCCTGTTGTTACTATTTTGGTATCTTTGTCTGCTAATGTTTATGAAGTGGACCATGTATTCAGCTGTAGCTACAGGTAAGATATGCTATTATAAAAATTTACCAAAATCTTTTTACTCGAACAACATAAGTAGAAGTTTCAGCAAATTTGAAATTTCTTCTATCACGACATTGTTTTGTATTTTTAGGATTGGTAGTTATTGAGCGTTATAATCAATATGATGATAACTACAAAAGTAATTTGCAAAATTTATTTCTTCGCATCCATTCTTCTTGACAAATTACTTTTAGGCCATTTACAACATATCTTTATCGTCTTGTCTCCACTTTTATGGAATTCGGACCTTAATGAACAATAAATTGAATAATTAAAACAAACTTTATGTTCGATATAATTAACATAATATAATTGCGTTATAGATCCTGCCTATGGTTCATCTTGTGCTCCATCAGTGCTTATCATCTTCATCAACATGATGCTACTAAAGAAATCTGAAGCTAAGCCTCCTTGCAATTTATTAATGTACGATGGTCAAGAACAATTACAGAAGACATTCTTAGCATTAGCCTTCTTATGCATACCAGTTATGCTATTCGGAAAGCCAGTGTATAAGATTATGGTCGCTAGAAAGAGAAAGGTAATAAATTTAATACATACATTATTTGTTTATTTTCAAGTTCGATCGATCGATCATTTACGATCATTAGATTACGATCATTTAGTACTGAGAAAGCTCATATCAGCGATATTAGAATTCAAATTGTGTAGTTAGTTTTTAATAACATACGAGAAAGCGCAGCCAAATACTAAAAACCAATCCACATAAATTAAAATGATACATTATATCCATCAATAATATTCCAGCAACAGCAATATCAAGAGACTGTTGAAGATGGAGGAACTCCAGAAAATGAAAAACATGGCGAGGATGGCATGAGTGAAATTATCATTACACAAGCGATACATACGATTGAATATGTGTTAGGAGCTGTGTCGCATACAGCATCCTATTTGCGACTGTGGGCATTGTCGCTAGCTCATGCACGTAAGTTCATAACGAAAATTGATCACATCATTGTATTATAGCTATACTTGCTCAAAATCATTCTCAATACGCTCATGCTCAAAAGGTTAAATCCCGACCTAGTTATGCTCATTATGCTATAATTATAATTTATTTCCTGCAGCGAACTGCTATTTGTGACGATGAATTTAAAATTTATATTCAATCCATCAAATTGATTGAGATCCCATAATTTGTTTTTTCAACCGTATGTCTTGTCGAAATTATGAGCACAGTGTTATATAATATAATTGTATGGTTACTTCCAGAGCTCTCAGCTGTATTATGGCAGCGAGTCTTGCGCATGGGCATGGGTGACCCAGGCCTCACGTCAATTAAGTTGTACGTGATATTTGCAGCATGGGCATTCTTTACGCTTGCTATACTCGTGCTCATGGAGGGACTATCCGCCTTCCTACACACGCTACGGTTACATTGGTAATTATTATATTTTATCATTGCATCGAATATTATCTTGACAACTTCTTTTGCCCTTAAAAGCCTCTTAATTATTTTTTTTTAATTTGTTTAAAAATAATTGTAAATTACTATAGTGTAAGTGATGCCTGATATACGATTTTACTTAATGCTATGGTGTATGGTTATCGATGATCATGATCACTAGCTTCATTGGAGAGAGGGTCCAGTTAGCTCTTATCATAAAAGAGTCTCATGCCATCACGCTTAGTATAAAATACTGTTGTAAATAATAGTAAACATTTGGTCTGTATAATTTTAGTATCAAACGCTTTATTCAAATATTTTTTACAGGGTGGAGTTTATGAGCAAATTTTACGAAGGTCAAGGCTACGCGTTTGCACCTTTCTGCTTCTCAGACATCCTGGAGCACGATGATGAGCCTAGTGCCGTAGAAATCAACGGTAGTCCACCCGAGTGACAAGACTAATAGCATTAGGTAGCCTAACAAGGAATGATGCTAGGCTGACTATTGTGATGATAGTCGTGTTTGAAAGATATTAGTGGTAAAACATTACTTTTAAAGTAATGTGTGAATATGTTCCGATTTATTTTTAAACAAGTCTAATATCAATTATATTTCCATAAGCTCTTAGCTTATTATATTATGAGTGAGGCAACAATACGTTGTTGCCTCACTCATAATATATATATAACATATAATATATAACAATATATATATATAACATATTATTATAAGTTACGACTTATAATAATATGTTTATTGACTTTTACTATATTATAATATTAATATGGGTCCCTTATCAGACCCTTGCTATGCTCTTAATATGCTCTGAAAACCTAAACGCGACTGTCATCAAATAAAGATTTCTTACATGCTATATAGGTTTCACCAAATAATTATTTAGTAAGGGCCCTAAAACAGGCGCTTCTGGCTCTCCTGTTATTGAGCTAAACGCGACTGTCATCAGATTTAGAGCTTCAAAAACCTATTGAAAGGTTATTCACGTACAAAACGAAATTTTTAGAAACCTAGAACACAGAGCCTGTAGTATTTTTGAATTTTTTGCTAGATAGTTCAGAATCGCGAATTATAAATATTTATTTAACTACTCAGGAATTAGATTAAATTAAAGAAGTGTCTATATTTGAAAACAATTTTTTGCATTGAAAAGAGAAGAAACGCTTTATCGAAAAAAGACTAAGTATGTTTCATACCGGCGCGTTCTATCACAAAAATTCACAAGCGTATTCTAGCATAAAGACACGCTAGTGTAAAAATGCTGTAATGGAACACTGTTAATCTATAACTGCCATTTTCAAACACTTAATTTGAAGAATTACTGTCGATAATATTTAGCTAAGTTCTAATAGATCTCCTATAACTGTTTTCATATACAGTCTGTATTAACATCTGAAAGATGGACATAACGTAATAATGTTCAAGTCTTTTAGTACAAAATTAGAACAAAAGACAACAATAATGAATGTTTGACATGAATGGCTTGTCGTTGTGATAGTATTCACGTATGACTCACAATATATTATTTTCTTTAAAAATGTAACTAGATTTAAGTAAATGACTATATTTTTGTTTGTTTAAGGTGAGACTTTAGATGAACTCACATTATGTGCGTCAATTGGATCCCAAAGCATTGACATTACTACATTTGTCTATGTCATTCCCGATAAGCATCTGAACTTTAAAAAAATTGTTGAACTAAATTTCTATCATGCTACCTATTAATATAGTTCGAGAATAATAGAATCACCAATTTTTGGTTCCAACTACCAAGTGTGAAGAATTCGAATGCTTTGAAAGAATCTTCAAAATAGGTTGTATTGTTGACAGTCAACCTCCACAATTTTTTAACAATAAAACTGATCTATTGAAGGCGTTTGATTACCTTCTCCATCATAATAATGCAAGTTTTTAACATTATCATAATGTGAGTTCATTTAAAAAGGTTACATTAAGTATTTATAGCCAAATATTATTTTTCTTTTTCAATTATATCGCATGTTTGTTGAGCAATCGTTTCTCGTGTATATATTATGATAGTGCCTTCAAAACTAGCGAATTAATAAGTATTCATTTTATACTTAGGAATGTTCCATCTCATAATTTAAAAAATATCTCATGTTTAGTGATGAAAATTATTGCAATAAAGATGTGAAACTTATACATGAAATAAAGAAATCTAGTGTATCTATTCGAATCTATGTAGTCGATATACAATTAGATTTAGTCGAATAAATATCGATGTATTAGTTATAGCATCTCAATTTTTATGTAACAATTTTGTAACATTTATTTGTATATGTTTTGTTATGTATATTATAGATAGCCACAGAATAATGTTTATTTAATATCAAAAATATTTGTTAATAATCACATTAGTTTGATATTCTATTTTTCTTGTTAGTTATTTTTAATATTTGTTACTAACTTAATCGGACCAAATTGTGGCCTTAGCATATTGAGAAACATATCAGAAATTAGTGAAATTAAACGCTACCGTAACAAACTTCGTATAAGAGCTTTATTAAAACCTTTATCTTCACATTACTCAGCTACATATTACACTAGACTATTACGCAAATACAAACAAACAAATATAATTTATAACAATTTTTTACGCCATTCCTCAATAAATAAATTTTGATCATTATTATTATTTTATTACAATAAATATCCCATTTAAACAAATCTCATACCTCAAATCGAAATTTCATAATTCTTAATCAATTGATCGAAAAACATCTCCCCACAAAAAAACTAAATTAAAATGAAAACTAAGTTTAACGTAGTCAGTTTTATTTCATAGTTTCGGTACTTAGCTATAATTTAATTATGTCGATAACTATTAAAATTAGTTAATAAAATTCGTTACAAGTTATTTTTAATAATTATGTTTTCGTAATCATAGTGACAATAATCGAGTCAATAAAATAAGAGATATAAAAATCGATATAAAACAATAATATAATTTGCTTTATCTTAAAATGTATCGATAAATATCTAAGCGAGTCAATTTTGAAAGCTGTTGAGTTTTTGACTCTTCATATTAATTTTTTTCAAACATTCAATATCGCGATCTCCACGTGCTATGTGTCATGCTCGCTAGTTTTATGATAAACGTAGTTAGCATATTTCTGAAAACAATAACAATTCAAGATTATTTCTTGAAAATCGTATTGTATATCTGTATAATTAAGAGTCAAAATCGAATTACAAATTTCAATTTATTTTGTTACCTACTATACCAAAGCATAATATACAAATTCAAATTTGCAAGCAAACATGTGCGATATGACAACAAAACGGTGTATCGCACAAATGGCTTGTACAAAATGCTAATTTGCGCAAACTAATGCTCAAATTGTTTGCGCATGCAAGTAGTGTTTAGCCAGACCAGGATGGGTACCGATATAGGTACTTGGTCGAGGCTGCACAAACTTGTATGCGCCAACTTTTTGCGCTAGCAAGTCGTTGTGAGTAGCCGGACCATAAGAATATTTATAATTAAGGTAGGAAAAAAATGCGCTTTCGATATTTATCGACACATACAATATATAATTTAAAAGTCAATAAGACTATTCGATCAAAGTGCAACTTACCCGTTAACATATATCATATCCGAAGTTATCTAATTGCGCAACTGGCCACTATTTGGTAAAAGCGCTAGTTGTCAAATAAATGTATTGCTTTAGATTACAAAGCTCAAATCGCTGTTTAGAAACAGTATAGTGAACTCCTTAGTCAAAAATTACTGGCGGGCAGTAATTGTCCATTTAATTGGCCGGTAATCAACCACTGACGAGAAACACCGTTTCTATGATCTTCGATACCTTACACTAAACTCCTTTATGCAAGACCACATTATTCAAATACCTTTTGAATATGTGATAATTATATGTTATTAACATGATGTAATAAGTTCATAAGAGTTAAGAATACAATAATCGCAGTAACCGAGCTTATTTTCCTACGATATTTTTTTCTTAACACAAATCATCTTTTATATTCATCATAATTATTATATTGTGGAAACAGTCTATAATTTTCACGTCTCTAAACCGATAAAATATTAAAAACATCAATTTAAAAAATTTTACCACACATTGTGTCCAATTTCACTTTTCACTGGAAAAATTTGTCCACAAAATTAGTTCTGGGTACACCTACACTAAACCAATTATATCAATCAGGCTAATATTTTCAAGGCAAGTAACAATATTTATGTTTTCGGTGACAAAAGTCACTCTTATACACTTTGATACCAAAGATTCTTGCATTTAAAATATCATCATCTGAAGTATGGCATTGTCAGGTACCAGAATGACGTTTGATGATCTGATGGATGTTTTTGAAATTGTCAGCCTGATTAATAATCATTCGTTTAAGCGAAGTTATTGTGCAGATTTAGCAATTGCGTAATCTCTGCAGCAGCGCCCGAAGCGCTTTGGCTGGACGCTAGGAGCAGCCATGCTTTTGCATCCAATTCATGTACCGTTCGACGTCCGCGTGCGTCACCGTCCGCCTACAATATAAAATTAAAAACGGTTTAAAAAAGAAATGCTCAATATTGTAAAAGTAGTATCGAAGTCAAAAACAGACAATCCCTGTGTCGCGGGGAGCTTTACAAACATGAAACTAACGGACACAAAGTACACCCAGACTAGAAACAAATATCTATGAATCACACAAATATTTGTCTCATGTGGGAATCGAACTGCTTCTTATAATTTACAGAAATCTTATAAAAAACACAATTATGATCTACATTGGCATTTATATTGATATTCTGAATCCCATTTGTCAATCTTATCACATTATTGCTTGGTAATAGAGAGAACATTACTTTCGATTTCATACCTGGTCTTTTCAATAGCGGTCTCTAAGTCTGCATTGGAAACAGGAGCATCCAGTTCTGCACGTTTCAATTTACGGATCTGGTCTGGACTCTTGCCTGCTATTTTTTTTCTCATTGTCATCATTGCTGCATCCCTGAAATTCAAAATAAACTTATTATGTTATTTCAAAAATGGAATTCCAAATTAGCTACTATTAAGTTTATGTTAATTTATTGTGGAGACATTAAGATATTAAGACCTGGATCTTTATGAATACCTAATACCTAAATGTATAATTTGGGATTTAGACTCATAAATAAATTATTTTCTTTTTAAGCAAGCCATAATTATACTAAAACCTTATTCAATTGCCACAATTGAATTATCATGGTACTACTCTTGTTACGTAATTTATGTATGCATGCGTACATATGCATGCGTGGTATGAATGCGTTTTGAAATTATGGATATGGTCAGGCACTTTTAAACCTTTCTGTACCTACTCTTAAAAAATGTTTAAACTTCTATTTTGCAATGCCTTTACACGCACTACCTTTATGTAATTAGTGATACTTGCCTACAAAGATTGCTGATATCTGAGCCGCTGTAACCATCAAGCTTAGAAGCTAAATCAGTGAGGTTCACGTTCTCTGCCATGACAACGTCACCCATGCACAGCTTCAGAAGTTTAATTCTAGTTGACTCTGAAATATAAGTGATTATATTCAGCTAAAAGCTAGCAATAAAGTATTGGAAAAATATTAATAAAATGTTTTAATACACATACAAATATAAATAAAGTAGTTACTTTACATGTATCATCATCATATCAGTCCAATAACGTCTCCTGCTGAACATAGGGCTCAACTAATTTCCATAATAACAATTTACATGTGTACGATTTCTGAATTTCGACGCAGTTTCTAATCACTCGATTCATTTCTGTTTCATTCCATTCTAATAAATGATAAGTATTAATTGATCATTTCTTAATTTACTGTGTAAAATTAAAACTCTATTAACTACCATCAGGTAAGCCAATGTAAATTCTCTTTTCAAATCGTCTTCTGAATGCTTCATCGATGTCCCATGGGTGATTCGTCGCAGCCAGAACCATTACGATTTTGTCTCGATGACTGCAATAATAAACTTAATTAATAAGAAATTGAATTAATAAGAAGTAAACGTTTTTGAAATGACTGGTGTAGGAATAGGTATATTTGAATGATTGTTACTGATGTAGAATAATTATGTCAATGTACAGTAAAATTGACAAAATCTTAGATTAGGCACGGACTCTACTAAAAGAGATAGAACAAGAAGAGAGCGTCTTTACTGGTATGAAGTCCAGGCCATAATAACAAGTGTACAAAGAAATAATCCTTGCTCGACTTAAACTTACAAAGAAGCACAGAGTCCATCCATCTGTATAAGAAGTTCTGCTTTGAACCTGCGGGAGGCCTCGTGTTCAGAGTCTGCGCCACGTATCGCACACAAGGAGTCTACTTCGTCTAAGAATATGGTGCTCGGGGCGTAGAATGCGGCCTACCGACAAACAATAATTTCAATATTTACTATAATTTCTTAAGAATAATGATTACAGATTTTTTATATATTAAATAGTAGGTTATAATGATGATGATGATGATAATGAAATATCTGTAATGGCATAAGGGAGTAATCACCGTCACAATAAAATTTACATCGTATAGAAACTGCTAATAGGGGTTTAAGGTCTACGCAGATCAGGGCGAGATGACAAAGGATTTAAAATTTTTTACACTCAAATTTCAAACTAGGTTTAACTCGAATCAAACACTTGCAGCCATATGACATACTTAGCAATAACGATGCAATCATTTCACTAACAAAGTAGTTGTAGGAAATAAAATAACGTCTATTTAACGTATATTCCACATACCATATCGAAGAGCAATCGAACTAGTTTCTCAGAGTCTCCGCGGTACTTGGAGGTGAGGGTCGCAGAAGATACATTGAAGAATGTAGTGCGACATTCTGTGGCAACGGCTCTCGCTAGTAATGTCTTACCAGTGCCAGGGGGCCCTGTGAGTAGAACACCTTTCCATGGTCGGCGAATACCCTGAGAGTATAAAAGTTATAACGGTTGTTAAAACAAATAATTTAATTATTCATATTCAACATGTCAAACCATAAGCGTCCCACTGCTGGGCACGGGTCTCTTCCTGTGGATGTGGAGGGCATTTAGCCTACTATACCACGCTGGCCAGACGGGTTGGTAACTTAGTATAGGGTTTATTTCCGCAGTACTCTTGCCTGCATAAGTTTATTCCCTTAGTCGCCCCTCACGACACCCACGGGTTGAGATGGGATATTGACATTATGTATTCTTAATCCGTCACTACATGGACCATTATTCACCGAAATAATAGGTTTTAGGGAGTGTATACGAACAAAATTGCAATAGGTATGTCTTGAAGAGAAATTCCATTAATTTAACACCGAATATAATACGTAAATAAGCTAATAACTACTTCATTCTTCAAGTTACTTTATAAGTTTTCCTAGACATCAAATACGAAAATGATCACGCAAAACCGCTCTAATTAAGAAACGAGTAAATGAGTATTTCGTGGTGTATGAATAGTCAACCCTGACGAATGTAAAATTAAACCTTGTAGTGGAGGATACCTGGAATTTGAAGATTTGTACTTAAAACAAAGTACTTAGGTCTATGTAAATATCAAAACCTACGCGAACAAAGTCGCGGGTATAAACTCATACCTACGTAAATAAGCTATTAACTGCTTCATTCTTCAATCTGAACAGTATACAGCGTAAGTATTAGAAATTTATTACTTAGCCTATCCAAACACACATAACTTCAATAGTAAGTACCTTTACCCACTTAAAGCCGCAAATATCTAGGTCACAATACTACCAAAATATGAAATGACGCCTAAAGGCTATGGTCATGGCGTGCAATGAAAACATTCGGTCATTTCAAGGCCTGAGCCTCATAATATAATTGTTACGTACAGACTTTACTATTGATCATTGTGACAGTGCATTACAGTCACGCGAATGTCCAGACACCTATGAACTTATATAGGTTGCTTATCTACTCAAATTGAGTATAATTTAGTAGAATTTTCTCTGTCACCGTGGCGTAGTGATTAAGGTGGTTAACCGAAACCGAAATAAAATATAACTTAAACAAATAAAAAATCATCATATAACATATTTGTCTTCTCTGTGAGGGTGGTACCTTCAAACCCGTGTTTAGCGTCGCATAGCACAGAGCGCTACACCAATGAGTCCGTCAACTACTGTGTTTACTGCCTGATATTGTACATTTAGGTAATTATGATGTTCCTATATACATGTATCAATATAACAATTGTTAGTAAACCAATAAATAAAATGAAATAACTGATACAGATATTAAAAATAAAAACAATCGTCACAAGTAACATAGAAAATAATATCCCATAACACAAAGCAATAAATTTCACCTAGATGAATCCGCAAAAATATGTTTCAAACATTCTACGGCTACACAATGTCAACGTGCAATTTTTGTACATTTGTCACAATGCTCAAATCACCTAGATTTATTTAAGCGGTCCGGTTCCCCTCTAAATTGTGAATAATTTCGTCGCAAATTACTTTCAATGTTATGTAGCAATTGTAAAGAATTAGGACGTTTGGAGGACTTCGTTCATGGACTAAATCGCCTTCCTAATCTTACGGTCTGTGTTTAATGGGTGGTTTGCGTGTAAGGATTGTTTAGATTTCAGCCCTTTTCGTGTGAAATAATGCTCCTTTGAAAAGTTTGAAGACGTTCGTTTGCAAATAAGTTACGAGAAGGTATTTTAATTCAATTAGAACCTAATTTTTAATTTTGTAGCCCACTTGTCATTTAGTTTTAAATAGAATGAACTATAATTATAGAACTTAATAACAAGAAATAGATCCAGAAGAAAGGAAATTTTATAAACGCCTATAGATATTAAAATATAATTATCTTGCTTATGTAAAACAATTAGCTTTTTATCTTTTATTTATTAAATTTTTATTTCATGTTTTTACCTTTTATTTGATTTCTTATTTTTTAAGAATACATAATTTCATTTACCCATTTCAACCCGTGGGTGTCGTAAAAAGGCAAGAGAAGGCTAAGGGCTAGGCTAACAAGTAGCTGGCACACAAGTACACTGGGAGAAAAAGAAAAAATCAAAACAAAACCCTATACCAACCCATTGGGCCAGCGTGGTATAGTAGGCTAAATTTCCTCCACAATCTTTGGAGAAGACCCGTGCCCAGCAGTGGGACGTTTATGGATTGTATGATGATGAAGAATTTAATTTGCTAGTAAAGTGTCATTTCATTCTAAAATACTACAAATCAGACACCTGATTATCGTGGTTATCATTTCGTACTTCGTTAAAAACGTAATAAGTAAGGAAGGCCGCTAAACAATTGTTAACTTTATACTAATACCTAGAAGATGGAAATTGCCGGGACACAAAATTAAATCTTAACTTAGTTCTCTTTTACATTGGAAGTGCGCAATGAAAAATAGTCTTACCTTGAAATAATCAGGCATCACCAACGGCAGTACAACTGCTTCTTGCAGAACAGTCTTAGCATCATCCAGCCCTACCACATCCTTCCAACGAACATCAAGATTTTTCTGCAAAATATCTCTTTCCAAAGTCTCCACCAGATGTAACTCATATCCCGTCGCATCGAATACATGTTCGGTGGGCTTTTCATCCTTTTCACAAAGCTGTACATCACCGCCTTCCATTGGTGATTCTTGTTTTCTTACTGTGGGTTTTATAGGTACTAGATGTCTTTTACCCCTGGGCATTCGGTCTACTGATCGCGTCTTTCTCCCACTTCCTACATGCGATATAGAAGACGTCTTTCTAGTAACTATTGTAGGTAGTGTCGGTTGTATGTTTGGATCTCGACGTCTTAAGGTGCCCGCCCATTTTTCTGTTGTTGGGTCTGCCGGTTTCTGTCCTAAATCTGCTGCGTGCTCTTGAAAGTTGACTACTTGTGGTGTGACCACTGGAACAATAATTGGTTTTAAAGATAGCAGTGGCACACTGGTTGCTGATTTATAGAATTACTTATGTGAAGTATTTGTTGAAAGATATCAATCAAATGTATTTTCATATTTGTCGGCAAATACAGTCACTGTGTGAGTACGAAGTAACAATGACATTATTATGAATTGGATTTCGTAAGAGCAGACTAGACGAATTAATCACAATATACCCGTATAAGGCTATCTCCAAATAAAATCTTGTAATAACGGTAAAAAAAGTTAATATCTCCCTTCCATAAAGAGCTATACCGTATTTAAGCAGTGGGAGAAAGACGTAATTGCTTGTTTTTAATATTCATACGATAGTTTCTATGATTTCGACACACAAAATTATGTCGAGAGGTTACACTACAATAAATAAAATTACTGAATGATTCATATTTCAAACTATTAATACGATTTAAATAAAAAACGGAGTTAGTGGCATTGTTGAACATGATTTTAGTATGAATCATGTCATATATAAAGTTAATATGAATACGAGCTAGTAACTTGAATATTCTAATTCTGGTCACTACTATCGTATGCCTTACGATGCCCGGTCTATTTGGCCGCTCTACATGGTGGCATATAAAAGCGGATTGGCGTAACAGTAGGTACATGATGAAAAAGATAGTGGAATGGATTGGATAAGTCTCGTCTTACATCCGCTTTGCACAGCTATACATTGAATATTGAATCCAGGTCTAAGACGACCCAGGCTATTACAATTTAGATAAAAAAATTTATTATAGAAAAATGATTTACCTTGTGTAGGAGGGTGTCTTGTCCCGTTGGCCAAGTGTGTTTGAGGTGGTAGATTTTTTACTCTTTCCCTCCTATTATCACTGTTTTCTGATCTAAGGCCATCTCTAGGTGCATTTTTGTTATCTCTCCCTTTGTTACTGTCGTCGCTGTTGTTCCGTCGCGCTGTCATTCTCGCATAGCCAAACGGTTGGAGACTTTCGGACATCATCCGGTCCATCATCCTGGCCATTTGGTGAAATCCAGATGATGGACTGAAACAAACAACAAAGCTTTAGCTACCATAATTTAGCCTGATCACTAAACTCAACATTTTTATTACCAATTTGTGGCTTGAAATCTAAAATTGAGTTTGTACACAATTGTGAAAGAAGGTATTTTGTAATCGTGGATTGAAATCATGCTTCGTAATCTACACATCATCATGACCATAATATGAGCCGCAGGACGTTCGACATAGACCTCCCCTGAAGATTTCCAATAGAACTGGTTGAATGTGAGTTGCGTTCAGGGCGATCATGCGGTTTGGATCAGATTATCTGTCCACGTTTGTTTGGACGTCTTGTAAACATATCTGGGTGTTTCATAATATAAAATTTTGCGCGCATTTGGTTGTAATTTGATAAAAAATCTAAGTAATTTTGCGTGTCAATTCATTTCCTCATTATATAACATTTTGTACAAAAGCCACTCTAATGTTTTAATTAATTGCTGCAATAAACTTCTGCACATAAACTACAGACCAAACAAAGCTTATGTCAAGTTGAAATGACAGTTGCATCTTATACGTTGACTTCAATCATAATTCACAGTTGGCGAACGACTTTGACTTCCACTTGATCTTCAGTCAACATCAGCTGTTAAGCAACTTCTTTCACACAATATAATCATCACCACTGCTGGGCTTGGGTCTCATCTCCTCTAACTAGAGAGCTGAGAGGGTTTAGTCCATAATCCACTCACGCTAGCCTAGTGCGGGTTGGTGGATCAGACATACTCATAAAATTTCTTCTAGGGTATATGGGTTTCCTCACGATGTTTTTTGAATACTATAATATTTATTTTAAATATATTATAAGGCCACTACTGAAAAGTTGGCAAGAATACATTGTTTCAAGATCGACATTTCTTTTCTATGGTTTTTATACAAAAACAGGATGGAGTTTTTGTATTCGAGTTTGCTAAATTCAGAGGACGGCACCTTCCTCTGACCATTAAACGGGCTGGTGGTTTGTAAGCAACATTTGCGATAAAAATAAAAGATTATAACAGAGCGGTTTTAAATCGTTAACTATAATATACTCGTATTCTAACAGACCGTCTACCGGTTTGAATCAGGTCTGCATGATATTCTGCAATTTACTTATAGGAAAAAAAAATTGTCCATTATAATATTGCAACCTATACGTCAATGTCATCAGTATCTAAGTCAAAGAAAACTGGATAATTAATTATTTGTTTTATACAATCTAGAATCTTCTACGGTGGCTACAGTCATGGAATATAAATTATGAAATAGGTATTTTCCAGAACATACCCAAAAAAGGATTCATTTTCGAAGAATTGCCTAATACCTCCTACGTTTGGATATAATGAATCTCCGAAACTGAAGTCCATTTTTCTTCTCAACAATCTTAAGCCATGTAAGTACATAGGTCTGGATATTTAAAATCACATTGAGGTCACTTTGAGGTCACGAAAACATAATTTTCTTCAGTGTGTAGTGGAAAATGTGTGTCATTACTTGAGTTGAACCGGCTAGTTGGAAAAAAGTGTGCTGCTTGACAGTTTTGTTATGTGAAAGTCGTCATGACAACCGTTTGCGGAAACCAACAAACGCCTGCAAGATTCGATGCGTACGCCACAAACTTGACTTTGCTGCGCTCAAAGTCAACCTTCAAACGAAAGTGACCCTTACGCCGAATGTTAAAAGATTCATTTTGTTTGTCAACGGTAACTTCTCGATGGTTCGAGGTCTTTGACTGGTCTAGTTTTTGGTGAGCCTCGTTAATCTTTTTGGTATATAATTTTAACGACGAAATAATAAATGTGTATTGAACTTTGTTATGTGTGTCAAAGGTGAGGTTTCGAATGGAAAAGTACATAAAATACTGAATGACTGTAAAATAAAGGTTCAGTTGGAAGGTGAATGCCAAAGTAGCTATGAAACAGTACAAGCAGAGAAAACAACAACCTTCAAGAGTTTTTAAAAGATCTGCCGAAGTATGTGCATGGCAACGCGCTCGTGATGCCCCTGGTGTTGCAGGCGCCCATAGGCTACGGTAACCACTTACCATCAGGCGGACCGTACGTCTGTTTGCCACCGTCGTGGTATAAAAAAAAAAATGTGCTGTTCGTAAATGTTTGCCGAAAAAAAAATTCCCCCCCCCCCCCTCCCCTAAAGACATTTATTTATATTGTTTAACTACCAAACCTAGTAGCGGCTTACACAAGACATCTATTCTCTAAATTTCATCAGTATACATCAAGCAATTTTTGAGTAAAATGGTTGTGACATACGGATGGACGGACATGACGAAACTATAAGGGTTCCGTTTTGCCATTTTGGCTAAGGAACCATAAAAATGGATGTTGAGACCTCAAAATCGTTTCTTTTTCGTTATGCATGACCATCATCATTAATTCATCGGAATTATAATGTTTTACTTTATATTCCATTTATCGCTTCTTCCTTTAATTTATTTAAATCTATTATAACATGTAACTACAGTAAATAATCAACCAACATACACTACTTTATAATCAACCAAGTTTCAGTTTGTAGGTTTCTTCAATCAACCAATTACCCCTATATAGACTAATATGCATAATGTAACATAAATCCGCAACTTAAAATGCAAGGAAGGTAACTGACCTCTGTGTTTACCCTTAAGGGTAAACTTGACAGGCTCGAACCGTATGTGTGCCAAAGGTCATTGACTAGACACCTATACAAGAGGTCAATAAACTGACACTCATTGAAAATGCAATCGATGCGCCCAAGACTAGGCGATTGATTAGTAGTTTTAGAATTGTCAGGTATTTCCCTCGGTAGAATATAGCCATAAGATAAAGGACTTTTGTGCGGCAGTTTATACTTTATTCAAATAATAATAAAGATAAAATTGTGAAGTGACTATTTGTCTAATGGCGCTTTTTATAATAGTGCGTTCTGGTTGTGAAAAAATTATCCTTCAATAATCGCGTGCTAGTTACTACACAAATAATACGCAGTTAAAGTTGCAAATGCTGGGGTTGCGTTCGTTTATTGTGACATATATGTATAAACATTATTTTAAGACAAATTCCGTACTAGGAAACACCGCAAGACTTTACAAATTAACATACAATTAACGACCCCAAACTACCCCGCGTTAAACACTCAAACAAATATATATGGATCAAACAAATATTATTCTCATGTGGGCATCGAATCCACGTCACTCGGCAACGATGTTAGTGGCGAGGGGATCACCTTAACCACTACGAGAGTGAATAAATGGCGATTTCAAGCTAGGATGCAGTTTAAAAAATAATCGTGAAACTTTTCACGATTATTTTTAAAGTGCATCCTATATAAATTCAGGATTTCATAAATGCTAAAGTGTCTGGATACAAATGCAGCATTTCATTATAAAAGAGTATAACACCCCGTTGACTAGTATTATATTACCAACCATTCCCACTAAACCTTTTACTAAATAAAGTAGTCAAGTACAGTCATTATCGCCAATAAAAACCTTTCCAATTACTCACTAGAGATTTCTAAAAATAGAAGACAGTATTATTCCATTGACTTTACCTACCCATTCAGAAAAAGGCGTGATGATCATACAGAAATATTTTCATTCTTCGCATCCCTCAGTTTCCATATACCCCAACAATAAACAATAATAATGGTGCATGAGATCACCCGACACAAACTAATGGACCGACGAGCTGAATAAATAGCTGTCATCTCGTTACTGAAGCTTGTGTTCAACGCTAACAAGATCATTTCGAAGCCAAACTGCTTCTCCGGCCTTAATTTTATCTAGGGACTAGTTTTTCTCGCTTAATCCGTTTGTTTTCGTACTTGAGTTAACTGTCGTGGAGTGTGGTTGACAGTTTTCTCCACTAGGAAATAAAATACCAAAAATCTTTCTTAATTCTTATTTACATTATTTAAAAAATCTTTTTACACCATATCATACTTTTTGACAGGAACTTACACTTGAAGTGAGTATAAAACCTTTTCCCTTTTAAGTATTTGAGCGCCATGGGGATCACTGGTGTCCCTCAAAACAAATAGATTTTCCATTATGTCTGGTTCAAAGTGTTAATTCAACAATATGTTACATTTTCGTGTCATGCATAAACCTCAAATAATTTCTCAACTATGCAAGTTATCCTCCTAAATATGATTACTTTATAAACAAGACATACATGTATGTCAAGAACAATTGGATAATAAACCAAGTAATTGTGATTCTTGAAATACTAAATGACACCTACATTTACAATTGGACTTCGAGACAATGCTAAAGGCATCATTTCTAATTTTGCCAAGTGATTTTGACCTTGGTATTCAGAGTACTAAATGATATATTAACGTGAAAGATTGTTTTATCATTGATTATTTGGCAATGTCATGTGGAGATGAAAGATGATAATGTCAAGAGATAGTCACCATTATTGTCGTGCATGAAGAGCTAAATTTCAATGTTGGTTTTGTAAAAGTTCAGCGTTTTTCGACAAATAATGACAAATGAAATGGATAAACTGGAGTTAGCATCACAGTTTAAAAATGCTAGCAGAGTCACTTCATCTGACGCCGGCGCCAATTAGTGCAACTACCTACATATTTCCTATTCACTTTAGGTTATATTTTATATATTAATATGTTTGGATTTATTGATATTAACGTCATTAACGAAACTTTGTTTATAACTTGACACGTTTTGATGGCAAAAGTAATTTGTGAATGCCTTTCAAAATAGGAAAATCGGATTACCGACTACAAGTATATACAATCATAGCCATCTAGGTATAGCTCATGTTTTCATTGTGCTTTTCGATCTTGAAATTCTAATAGGTTCACCAAATATAACAGGGGAAATGTAGGAGTAACTTGTATAGGTGTACTTCTCTGCGTTCCCTCCGAAGAGAAAAGGCGTCATGCTATGTTACGTTACGTTTTATAAAAAATATGAACATTTTGATAACATCCCATTTTACGGAGACATTCTTTAAATCCATTCCATTATATTTAGCAAGATCAAAAATTTTCATTGATATATGTAATTTTTTGAAATATGTATAGCTGATATTTTCAGAAGTTGTACAGCTTCAGCCTGTATGACGTACGTTTCAATTATGGTCGTTTACATTGAAAAATGTTGCGTGCGTATATCCATACATTCTATATGGGATAATATTTATGTGGCTGGTGACTATACGATTGTGTGTGTAAAAGAGGCGTTGCATGCGACTAGCTGTGAGTGTATTGTGTGAGTCACATGGTCAGTCGATACGAGAAATATTCTCAGCTGCGCTCAGCGCAGCTGGGTATTTGAGAATTGTTGTTTCTAGTGTATTACACAATGAAGATTGCATGTGCTCGCAAGGCAAAGTGTTCAACTGGTTATCTTGCTATTAATTAATAAATTATTATAAAACGGGTCTAGGTCACGTATTATATTATAAGGAATAGTAAATACCTTATTTATTTGCCCGACGTTTCGATCGAATTGCACCGATCGTGGTCACGGGCTGACTGAGGTGGCTGCCGCTTTGGTATTACTTTTAGAACTCATACAATTTTAGTCAATATCCTCGTAAGTCCTATGTTTTTTTTAAGATGTTGTTCTAACGATTATGTTCTTTACGAGGGACATGAGTCGCGGGGGTCCTTACAAACATACAATTAACGAACACAGAGTACACCGACTCGAAACAAATATCTACGAATCACACAAGTACTTGTCTCTTGTGGAAATCGAACCCAAATCACACAGAAGTGCTGGAGCAGCGTTTAAGTGACAGTTTGTCATAGGCTACGGTAATCGCTTACCATCAGGTGGACCGTACGTCTGTTTGCGATCATCGTGGTATAAAATATTATAAATATAATAAATAAAATAATATTTTTTTTTCATAATCAATTAAATCTTCTTCTTATTGTATGGGCTTGAGGTAGACCCTGGTGTTGGAATTTATCAAGTCACCTGGAAGGCTTCCAATTTGACTTAACGACTACCACATTAAGTGATAACCGGGACCAACGGCTTTACGTGCCTTCCGAAGCATGGAGACGGTCGAGAATGAAATTGCCACAAACGGTCACCCATCATGGACAGACATTGCTGAGTATTGCTTAACCTTGATAATCGTGAAGAACATCTCAGTACTCATCAATTAAATGACGATCACATAAGGTACGATAAGTTTAATAAACTACGTTTAATAAAACGGACTGTATGTCTATAATATAAATTCGAGCAATCATGAAAGAAAAAATTCATACTGAAGCGGCACCGGTACATTTATTCTTCATTCATTAGATTCGCAAGAGCGACATAAATACGCTTCTCCTATAATATAACTTACTATATTTCCATAATAATTAATCCCATTAGTACATTTGTACTGTCTTTATTTTTAAACGTAACAAACACGGTTCAAACAAAAGCAATTACAAAATGTGCAATTTCTTTGTACCCACAAAGTATTAAACGTTTCAAATAAGGAAAATTTCAGACTAGCTTTAGTCTGCGCTCGTTTTAGCATATGCGCTTATACGCACGCATTCGACAGAAGACTTTTACAAGAGCCAAGCTCCAGGCCTCTTTTGTTACTGTCATGAATCTTGATTTCTCTCCAAAACGAAGATAGAGCGATGGAACTAATGGAATTTCATTATTTAATTTTTTCGTTACGGCTATCTGTTGTTTGTAAGGTTTTTACAAGTGTATCCCCTTCTCGTCTTATTTAGGCACCAACCCGCATTAGGCCAGCGTGTGTGGATAAAAGCCTAAACTCTCTCAGCTCTCTAGATAGTGGAGAGGAGGCCCGAGCCCTGTAGTGGGATGAAATACCCGTTAAATAAAAAATTAATAAATAACGCTAGCGGGTTGAATTCAAGCTTTTAATCGTATCTATGCTCCTGTGAGACTCGCGCAGTAAAATGAGTTTACTTGCAGTAGAATCGCTAATCTGAAATAGCCTTAACATAGCTTGGACACAGTTAATTACTTAACTGGCTAGTTATGGTTGGTTAGTTTATAGCTAGAGGTGTAACTAGTCTAGACTTTAGGTTTTTCATTAGTCTGCATACATAATAAAGATTAGTCATAGTGATTGATTGGCTGTCCAGTTTATAGACATTAGTGAATCTATTATGAACGAGTACATGTAACTTTTCATCCTTTGTTCGTTTTCTAATGAATGTTGTTAAATAAATTCTTACACCTTAACGATGGAAAAGTTAAAGACCATACTTTTTGTTACCATTGGGCTATTTTGAATCAAGAGTTTAATTATAGACTATAGATATATTATGAAATGATTTTTCCGGAGTTTCCAAAACAAATGTTCCCGGTTGATGACAATAGGTTCGCCCCCTATTTCATGGGACCAAACGTAACTGGCGAAATGTGGGTGTGATATACCTCTGCTTACCCCTTTGGGAAAAAAGACGTGATGCTATGATGAAGTTGGAAAATACTATTAAATGACCGTTATCAAATATTATAATATGTTCTTTTATACCTCATAATATGAATATGAGGAGGTAAATACTACAGTAATTGAGCAATTTTACCGCCCTACCATACTTTAATAGTACCTACTTCAAACCCTAAACTCCTACGACCTTGTTTAACTATGCGTATTACCTTAGCCTACAAGTCCAGACCTTCATTTATCACACCAATCTTGAGAAATTAATAAAAGAAATATTACCTTATTCGTCCTCGGCCTTGAGACGAAAATACCGCTGCTAAGTAGGTACAAAATAACTTAAGATAATAATAGCTTATAAGCTATATTTATTATATTTATAATATATATATTATATTTGACTGGCCTGTTGGTCTAGTGGTTAGTGACCCTGACTGCTAAACCGGAGGTCGTGGGTTCGATCCCCACCCTGGACAAATCTTTGTGTGATGAGCATGAACGTTTGTTCTGTATCTGGGTGTATTTTATGTATAATATGTATGTATTTACAAAAAAAAAATGTATTTAAGTAGTATATCAGTTGTTTAGTACCCATAACACAAGCAAATATAATTGCTTAATTTGGGACTAGATGGCGCTGTGTAAATGTGGTAGAATATTATTATTATTATTATCTTATATATACAGGCTGTATACGACGATACGACATTAAATGAAACCACGTGTAGCACGTGATGTTAGAAGGCTATACCAAAAAAATTAAACAGAAATTTGCAATAGTTTAGACGCAAATGTACTTTCTTTATGGTGACAACTGTGAAGTTGTTCACAGTTTTAAACAACCTGTAGGTATTTACCTTGATCGTATGTTGTCATTACGTCATTCAATTCATTTAAATATCTCTGACTCTTTCATATTATCTTATCTCTTACTCTGTTCCGCACTGTTGTCGTCGTCATGTCGAAAACGTCATGATAGAAAAATAATGTGTAGTTTTATATTCTTAAATTTTTCGACTTTAAATAATGTGTAGCTTTTTTTTTTTTTTTTTTTTTTTTCTTTTTTTTAAATAATTAATATTAGAATATGTTTATAAGGGTTAACACTGGCTGCCTTGTCATTTAATGTCGTATCGTCGTATACACCCTGTATATATAAATTAATATTCATAGTAAATTGTGTTATATATAACTCGGAACACGTTGAACTATAAAGCAACTATAGAATCTTTCTTCATCAAATATGTCCAATAAAAATAAGTAGGATGATGTATCTAGTTCAATAAAAAAAGCTTGTAGGTATGTATATATAAAAGTATCTAATAAAAGGGCAAAAAAAACAAGTACTTGTTAAACCAAGTTAAATAACTATAATTATGTTACTTAAGTCACTTAGTGGATAAAACATAATTGTAAAGACCTTCTTGACTAGATGGCTGTATGGTCATACTAAAAAGGTGTTTTACATTTCAAACCAACAGGTTTGGCAGGTTCCAGAGGAATTTCCTCCCAAGAACTATCAGGTTGTGGAATGAACTCCCTAACGAGGTTTTCCCAAGGGACTACAGTATGGGGTTCTTCAAAAAAGGAGTGAATAGGTTTTTTAAGGGTCGGCAACGCGCTCGTGATGCCCCTGGTGTTGCAGGCGCCCATAGGCTACGGTAACCGCTTACCATCAGGCGGACCGTACGTCAGTTTGCCACCGTCGTGGTATAAAAAAAAAAAGGTACCGACTTTCTAGGGTCCTTTTAAAATTATCTTTATATATATAATTCTTCTGTACGTGTGTTGACAGTGAACTCCTCCTAAACGGCTGAACTGATTTAAATGAATTTTTGTGTATGTGTTCAAGTGGATTCGCGGATGGTTTAGATTTACAAATAAAAAATAAAATAAAAAATGCAATCGATTGGTATATCAACAGGACAACGTCTGTCGGGTCCGCTCGTTATATATATAATAATTGTATATTTTATTTTGAAGAAAAAAAAGTGTTTCTAATGATGAGTGAAGCCTTAGGCTATTACCGTTTATTTTTGGTTAATAAGGAGTTAATTATATTATTTATAGACCTGAATGCCTTACATACTTACATGATAAACAAGCAACTTGTCCAATGCCCTACAAAGCACTTAAATGTTAAAATAACAGATCGACTGACCCCATCTATTTCGATAAGTAGTGACTAACCCTAAAGTAGGCCAACGAATTTCATATCTACTCGTATCTTCTAGTACAGTACCTATGATTTAAATTAAGGCTCTGAAGTTGCCGCTTGTAACACGAATGTTAGAAAAAGGGGGTCAGTAATTGTGACTTTCTTTATCGTGGACGAAATCTGAAGGCACGGGTCACTGGTTACCTTGTAAGCAATTATGGACTATATGAAGTGTATTTTTGTATGTCGTCATTATTATTATATTTTAAGAAATAATATAATATAATAATAATAATTTATTTATTTCTCTCAAAAGGAATTACACAAGATTATTATAGAATAACATAGCTTATACTAAACCCTTCTGAGAGCTGGAGTCTGTAATAGGTTCAGGACCTGTGTGACAGATCTCCAGGCTCTCTCCGTAGAGATGGAATTATTTAGAGGTAATCTTAGAGAAAATGAATTTGAGGCAAGTGAAATAAATAAATATCTATATATATATGAAATTGCATGCATGTGTTTATGGTGTATACGTGCATGTGAGTGAGAGTTTGTGTGTGTGTGTGTGTGTGTATGTAAGATGTATGTAAATGAAAGAGTTCGAACTTCGAAGTAAAAGTATAATAGATACTTTTATTTTGAACTAGCTGTGCCCGCGACTTTATCCACGTGGAATGTAACAAAAGCAACATTACTTTTTTATAATAATTTTTGAATTTTTCTAAAATAAAAGTAGCCTAAGTTAGTCTTTATTACATCAACTATCTGCCAATGTAAATCCGTCCAGCCGTTCCAGAGATCAGCCACAACAAACAGTTAGACAATAATTGTTTTTAGTATATGTACCGTATATACATTCATATGCATGTAGTAAAAAGCGGTTATTTTAATATTACAAACAGACACTGCAATTTTATTTATTTGTTTAGATTAGGCACACACAATAATTATAGTCTAAAATAGCATAAAGGCTACTTTTGACCGATATACCAGGTGGGTGGAGCCACTAGTTTTTTTTTATACCACGATAATGACAAACAGACGTACGGCCCGCCTAATGGTAAGTGGTTACTGCAACACCAGGGGCATCACGAGCGCGTTGCCGACAATTTAGAAACTTATTCACTCCTTTATTGAAGAACCCCATACTACGGGACTACCCCTTGGGAAAACCTCGTTAGGGACTTCATTCCACAACCTAATTCAGTCTATATTTATAAAAGTCATGTATTGCTATTTGCTAACGGTGAAGCAAACCTTACATCGTGAGGAAATCCTTATATGCTTGGAGCAATTCTAACTGTATTTTAAGCCCACACCGCATTAGCCCAGCGTGTGTGGATTAAGGTCTATTTACTATCCCAGCTTTCTAGATAGAAGAAAGGAGTCTCTTAACCAGCAGTGGACATCGATGGATTACTAATAATTTTTATGTAATTACTTGAACATTATTTTAATTGGTATACTGTTTTGGTTCTGTACCTTATTATATTTCAAATTGTAGCTCGTACAGAATTATAATTGGCTTTAAACAGCAGATTGACGAGATGAATTATTCAATTTTTCTTTAGCAAGTACTCTACCTATAAGGTAATCATTCCTTCTCCTCTCCTCATTCTTGCCTGTTTATCTCCTGATACTTTATTCGCCATTAGAATGTTTTAATTGCCGATAATAATTAGAATTAATATCATACTAGATGTTGTTTCCGTGAGCCGCAAGATAACGCAAAAAACGCGTAAAAATTGTAAACGCGTGTTAGCCACCTATGATGAACATGATTTTAAATATTATCACTTACCAGCCAAGATCCCATGATGAATGAAAGGCAGGGTGGGCAGACATGGCGCCTAATGGCACTCCGAAGCCAAACTCAAACTTGACGTCATCTCGCCGCGGCCACGATGACTTGGTCGAGGACTCTCTGGGCTCAGTACCGGTCTTCATATCGTTGGTCATGTTGGACACTGTCTACAAATATTCCTATCGAAACAACTTACAAGTTATTTATTTATCGTTATTTACATTATCGAAAAGGACCGTTCGCAGTGGCGTAAATTAGGTGAGGCCTATGTTCAGGTGTGGACGTCGTTGGGCTGATATGATGATGATGATGATGATGATGATTTACATTATTGTCATCTTCAGATTATAGACCTCAACGACGTGATGTTAGTAAAAAAATAAACGTTTGAATTAAATAAGGATAACAGCTAGTGGAAAGTTATATTTGAACTCCGAAGATAAGAATATGACTTTTTTAAAAGTGGAGCTTTTGAATAAAAACCGATCGTAGAGTTCACAACGATTGAAACAATTAAAAAGTTTTAATATTGTTCTATTTAGGGAACTTACAGTACAATAAATATTCATAAAAGTATATATGTGATAGGGTTTCGTAATTTAAACGATTATGTCAAAATCATTAAGAAATCTTAAAAAAATCTATACATAAATAAGGGATATTTTCAGACAAAATTAGCTGGAAAATAATGAAATTACAACCCCAAATAATTAATTAATATTCGATACATTACTAAGTTTTGCCATAAAAGTATTTAGTTTAAAAATAATGCAAATACTATTCTGAGTAGGTACCAGGTTTAAAAAAAAAAATACTATACTCACTCAGTAGTGCATTAATTAGATAAAAATTCAATAAACCTTCACGTACCGTTTAAAAACAAAAACAAAAAACAATCTAAGTCACAACCGACACAGCAAAAGGCCAACGCCGACTGCTCATTCACCATACGTAGACGTGCTACGCGGCTACGACACGCTACAAGGCTACGACCACTCGCAGGGATGACCACTGTATTACTGAGCGCCGGGCGATGACCGTCGACGCTTCGACCATTACCATTTCATTAATGTCCCAAATCCTTTGTTATGGACTGAATTATACGTTTGGACTTTTTGTGGAATATTCCTTTGGCCTGGTATAGTACACTTATTGTTAATTTAAGGATTCAGGTAATTTTTATAACCTTAATTCTGTGCTGCTTTGTTGATTGTTTTGGTAGATAGGTGTCAATGACACCTTGTGTTAAATTCGTATACTAAAGTGCCTGTGAGCGGCAGGTATTATAATGGAAGATTTTTTTTTTTATATTTTGTGATTTTAGTAATAAATGAAATAAATAATCATGTTAGTGGTGAGTGGAACGTTATATTTTAATCTGGAGTCCAACAACAATTATAATTTATTATTGACTCTATGTGGCTTCGTTACTCCTAAACGGATAAACCAGTTTGCTTTTTACATTCAACGCAGAAATTGAATATCAATTTAGTTCTTTTGACTTTAAAGTCCGTAAAAAAGAGGGAGAGGACCCTCCTCATTATTTTGTAAAATTGTATTAACCCTCAAAGTATCTTTTGTGTTCATTATTTGTACGTTACGTTTGGACCCCATCTAAAATGAAAAACGACAAAAATAGCACTACAACAAATCATTTATTAAATAGAACAGTAATAAGAACTAAATGACAAATAAAAATATTAGAAATAAGTCTATAAATACACATACACCTAGAAATTATAAACATAGTAACAATACTAGGACGAAGGACGAACAAGTACGAGAGGCGACATTCATAGCACCAGGTGGTATAGATCTGTCTCCGTAGTTCTTCATATAAGGCATGTACTTCATTACCATACCATAGAGAGGATTTGACAAAGTCCTGTTCCGTCCAAATGCAGCTCGCAATTCTGATTCACTCTGTTCATCTTCTGGGGGAGCTTCGACTGGGACTGGGTCACCTTCAGTCGGGAGAGAATTTCTGAGCTCTCGTCGAACCTAATTTATAAAGAATGTTACTAAATTGACAGTCTCTGATGTTGAAATTAGTGATGTGCCGGATCGTTAAAAATGCATAACCGCGAATACGGATAATTGGTGTCCAGATCTGCGGATATGGATACGGATCTTTACATTTGTGCTTAATCGGTGACGTTGCGCGTGACTTTGATATGACATAGTCAAAGTCAAATCTTTTTATTTCATTTAGATCACATACATAATACTTATGAACGTCATACAAAGCCAAAAAACGGTGTCAGTAAATTTGCCTACGGTCAGTTCACTGACAAGGTTGAGAAGAACTTGGCAAAAAACTCAGGCCACTCTTTTTAATAGCCATAGTTGTTACAATTTTAATTGGATTTGATTTGATTGCATACATATCCGGCAAATTGACACGTGCGAATAGGCACTCTTTTCACCTTGACAATACCGCACATTTTCATTTTTGGACGTGTGCCGTTTTTGCTGTTAATATGTTAAGGTAATCCGAGCAAGATCTATTACCTTCATCTGTCGTTCAGTTGGTTCCATCTGTCTTTCCATATTTTCTAAAGCCTCTTGCAACTCTCGAACCGTTTCCGCTAAGACAAAAATAATACAAATTATTTTATACTCTAGCATGTACATTTTAAGAAGGAATATTTGTGATGACTTAGCGGTCTCCAGAGCACAATCGGATTGAAAATCCTCGTGCCGGCTGTAGAGAAAACTTTGTGTCTTAATTTTATCAGCACAGCAATTTTGTTTGAAGGTAGAATGTCAATTGACTGTGTGTGGTTTATAGACGGCGGTTACTATAGTTGAGTTTGCGCATTCTGCTATTAGAAAAAAGAATAGTACGATTACTGCCGTGAACTCAGTCACACAGTACAGGCGCATAAGCGAATAATCTGCGGGAAAAATAATATAGTTAGTGCAACGGCTCAAAATGCAAATCCCTGGTAGGAGGCGTCTTATCTCACTCATAAACATCACCGTAGTAATACCATATAATCTGCAGCGCAGCTGTGTGTAGCTAGCTACCTAATTTAAAAAGACGGAAAACTGCATTTGTTATGCTTTCATGAACCACTGAACAGATCTTCATAACATTTGACATATAGAAATTTTGGGATTTGAGGACATAGGCTCTACTTTTATCGAACTGTCATCATATCACGGACAAAAGCTAGGCACTAGGCTGATGAGTTCCCATTCTAAGAATGACTTACGATCTTGTAAATATTCATCGAGGTTGTCAGCATCCGGTTTCGATTCGTTCCCCACTTCTCGCAACTGCGTCTCATTATTATAAACTTGACTATCTACTTCTACTTTATCTTTTACATTCATTGAATTCGACGGTTCTTCGTAAAGCAAGCTAGAATTCTGATATAGTTTTCGAAGAAGTCCTGTTATATCCTCTTTATTCACTTTTACTTTGACAGTCTTATTATTATCAGCAATATTTTTTTTAGGTTCAATAATGTTCTTGTCAGACGCAATTTCATAAGGCATATCAAACAAATTTATGACCCTACTCGAAAGTTTTGGAGTATTTGTTAAAGTTGTTTTTGTTTTATTTGAAGTTTTTGATTTACTAGAAGTTACTGGTTTACTGGAAGTTTCTGATTTCCTTGAAGTTATTGGATTACTTGAAGTTATTAGATTACTTGGAGTTTCTGGTTTACTAGAAGTACTAATAGTACTTGTTGTAGGAATATCTATTTTGTATGTTTGTGCCATTGTGATTTCTTCTGCCGTTTCTACGAAATTGTATTCAGAGTACATTTCATGTTCGTCCAATGGATCCTCAGCGGTAGCGTAATCTGCGAACACATGACGTCATATAAGTAACAGTTCGATACTGCTATTATTGTTGCAAAAATCAACTTACTTTCTGTATTGTACTCTATATCGGTCAGCTCTTCCATGTTATATGACTTAGGTCTTCCTATTAAACTTATTATTTTTCTTACATTACTTTTAGCTTTAACTGTTGTAGTAACCTTAGTAGTATTTTGCGTATCCTCAACTTGTATGTAAGATATATTTTTAGTTTTATTTTTCTCATTTTCTAGTTCAATTATTTCTATTATATCTTTGTCTGACAGTGTATTGTAAAAAGATTTCGACACATTAGTGTTATTCAGTGCCACCGCAGCTAGTCTGGTCAGATACAACTGATCAAAGGTTCCAGGAGAGCTCGAATTGTCGTTGGCTTCTAAGTATAATACTGAGTACATTAGAACATGTTCTTCGTGTGTCATCGATGGATGTATATTACTCAGAACGAGTGTGTCATTGTCTGAAATTTTCACAGATACTTTAAACCCGTATTTCTTAAATATATTTGACATATATTTATACAAAAGATAAATTTATTAAATAATATTGTACTGCAGAAGATATCATATTATTTAAAGATTTTTCATATCACTTCTGAAAAGTGTCTATTCATAGTCTTGCTGTTTAGTGATTTTAATCTATATGTAGCCGTGATTAACTAAATACATATAAATGGAAAAAATATTGACCAGTCATAAGATACCCACTTATGCTACACAGGTTAGCGTACGAAGAGTCTTGACTAGAGTGTGGTGGACACATTGACCCCGGCGGAGAGGGGGACCACATTGAATGTCCATTACGCGGCCCGGTGGGTGCTATGTTGCATACTAGGCGCTCCACGGTACGAAGGCGGTCTTGCGCAGTAATCTAATAATATAGTAAAAATATTAAAATATCCAGATGGGAACCATCTTTTCAGAAGGAAATTTATAAAAACAGGAACACTTCTTAAATTACGATTTCAGTACTTTATTAGTCTGAGTTTATAGACTCTTGGTCATAGTTTGATAAGTTTGATCTGTTAATTTTTAACACATTTGATAGTGAGATATAATTTTTTGATGTAAAAAATAATTGAATCGCCTCAGTAATCGAGAAGAAAACAGAGGAATACGATCAGTCTCAATCAATCCTTAGTGGCGCGAGTGTCACTAAAGACATGACAGTAATCATAATTCTTTA
Organism: Laspeyria flexula; assembly: GCA_905147015.1. Lineage (NCBI taxonomy): Eukaryota > Metazoa > Arthropoda > Insecta > Lepidoptera > Erebidae > Laspeyria > Laspeyria flexula. Next base: position 14,344,413 of record LR989958.1, on the reverse strand, counting down.
TAAATATAATATATAACCAGACGCTATAATTTCAAAAAGAAAAAAAAAAGAAACTATGCCTAGTCGGGTATCGTTAAATGGGTATTCGAAAATCATGATTGGGTGCCTTTCACCATTTTTCATTAGAAGTAACCATTTATATATACGGATATATTATAACGATTTATATAAGCGAATGTACCTAAGTCCCATGAAAATTAAAAAAGTGTTAATTAAAATAAATTATTAAAAGAACAAAAAACCCACCTACCTTAAAAACGAAAGCCTAGAAGTCTAAAATAATTCCACACAGCTATCATAACAGGCGAGACTAATCAAAATTCTAGATCCGCTTAATATTAGTCCCGGCTCGCTACGTAGAATTATTTTAGACTTTCCTAAGATTGTTCCTTACTTTTAAGTTTTTAAGGCCGGCGGGTTTTTTGTCCTTTTAATAATTTTTAGGTATTGTCACGAACGATGAACCTAATATTTATGTTTCGTAAAAAATCTGATTATACTTGCCATGAATCGACTTCGACCACAGCCAACCATGTAACTTTTCGCCAACATGATTTGTGCAAAATCGCCGTAGTAGCTACTGTCGGTGTTTGGACTGTAACGAAATATAAATATCTACAAACATTGCTGTTAGGTTTAGTGCAATTATATAATTATACTTTTCTGGGCACTATAATTATAAATAATATAAACGATTACTGTAACCTATGGATGCCTACAACACTAAAAGCATCACAAGCGATTTGCCGACTCTTTGAAAACCTTTACTAGTAAAAATGATGAAGAGAATGAATGAATGAATGGCATTTATTTCTCAGTATATGGTACATGAGGTCTTAAAATAATACAATAATGAACAAGCGCATACACTACTATTGCTGGTGTAGAAATATAAAAAAAATATACATGCAAATTATAAGAAATTAAATAGGTAAGAATTATTACATTAAATTAAATTTAGGCCCAAAATTATTATGATTACAATCCATACATATTATAAAAGGCTTTGTCCTGACTGACTGACTGATAGACAACGCACAGCCTAAACCGCTGGTCGTAGCGACTTAAAATTTGGAGGGTGTGTTTGTCCTAATGCCTAGAGGTGTACTAAGAAAGGGTTTTTTAAAATTCAACCCCTAAGGGTGTGAAAAGGGATAAAAACGATTGTATGAAACTTCTTTGTTTTTTAACTTATAGATTTGAAAATTTGTTTTGGAGTACTACTATCAAAATAAAAAATACCCTCATCAATTTTTTTGACAAGGGTGGCTTTGGTAGGGTGAAATTGGGGATGAAACATTGTATGAAAAGATCTATGTTTTGAAGTTAACGTTTTGCAAATTAGTATTCGGATAGGAACTTAAAATGTTGTTTTTAATATTTTTGTTAGGGATGAGTTCAGGGGGTGAAATATTAAATAGATAGTTCTTTGTTTTTCAAGTTATATGTTTGGTCTTACTTATTCGTTATTTTTTAAGTTTTTATGGACGGATAATACGCAATTAGAACTTCAGTTAAGAAGTGAGTTGATGGGTTGTTTTTGGTGTTTGAAAAACCTACCCTAAGGGATGAAATAGGTGTGAAAATTATTAGAAATTGATTTGGATGTCGTTTTCAAGGTTTTCAGGGACGCTGATTACGAAAATGTTATCTATAAATATTGACATAAAATGAAATGCAACTCCAGTAGTGGGGTGTTGTGGAATTCATGAATTGCACTTAAAACAAAGACCTATGTAATATCGAAATCTACGCGGACGAAGTCGCGGGCAAAAGCTAGTGTATTATAAAATTATGATGAGAGGTGAATGATGATAGTGGTGAATGATGATGCTAGTGAGTATTATTTTGATAATGATGTTGATGGAGATGGAAATGATGCTGATATTTGAAATAACTCACGGTACATAAACTGTGACGTTCCCTTTGTAGAACATACTCTGCATGTACCAGATGTCGACCATGGACTCGACGCGTAGACCGGGTGCTTCACCAACCACGGACGCTACGCACTGACCCACGGGCACTGAATCTGTTTTATAGTATTTTCGGAACACTTACTTTCTATGCAATGAAATAACACTACACTACTATAACTAATGCAAACTTATTGAAAAATTATCAAATACCAGTTCGCTAGATTAAAGTTTAAGTAGAGCAAATTAGGTATGTGACCCCATCTCATCTTGTAGGAGGTATAGGATACAAAATAAAGAAGTTTTAAGGCTAGAGTATCTTTTGGAAAACCAACCAACCAAATGCAAATCCCTTTTTTGTTATTCAGTCTATCGCCATAAAAAAAAAACAAATACAAATTTAATGGTTTTTTTGCATATATTATTATGTACAATGGATGTTTAAATTTTTATCTATTCGCAGCCTTGGATATGGCGTGCAAATGTAAAATGTTACCAACGAAACCAATATTAGAAAGAAATAGGTTGGTCTGTACCAGTCCCTATATCGACCAGTCCTAGTTGTAGTAGGTACTTGTATCTATATCTACTTGCAAATACGAAAAACTGAACCACCTCTCGATAGATGGCGTTGTGCCGTTCGTCTGAATCGCGATATGGTTTCGTTCACATGCTGACTATATAAAGCGACGATTTTGGACCTTCTCAATAAAAAAAAACCGATAATTTTTGTATACAAGTAGCGTGAAGCAACTTGTTAAAAACTATCTTAATACTTACTTAATTATAAGGAATTTAAAAACAATGACCTTGGTGATTGTTTTTAGATTCCTTACAATTATATGATTTGTACCAGACAGTTCTTCATCTTGGGGATGAACAAGAATGGACACGTACACACATTATATTATGTAAGTATGCATAGGTACTCCATCACCACACGTACAAACTACAATACTGTAACATACATTTCGACTGCTGCGCTCCGAAACCCATTGTTCTCAAAATTATAATGTTCATTGAATACACCGCGCCGCGCTCCAAGAATTGATTTTATTTTCCTTGTCTGCTATATATATATAATATATCTCAAAGTAATCGTGTAACACTTACATAAATCACGACAAGCATCGTGTTGTTCCGGCATGCTCGGAGGTATACACTGGTCAGCCCAAAGCTGGGCCTCACGAGCTAACTCCTCCACCCAATGCTATCAACATAGGAGGTTATATTATTTATCAATTACCTTAAAGCGGAGCAAGTAAAGTTTTTCGTTCAAATGAAGTAGCCTCATAGGCCAGCCCCCCTAGACAAGTGGCAATCGCTTCTATCTATCTATTCTAAACGACAATAAGATTATCACTGAGATTTTATACAAAGCGCAAAGTTGTAGAGCAAGCTTGATAGATGGCGTTGTGCCCACCGGCTGACTCGCGCTATTAAGATACTCCGAGTCTCCGAGTTGCCACTTGAGGGGCAGGACCGATAATTTTTGAAACTGATTTTTTTTTGAAAAAGTAGACACCTATTGCAAACGTAAGAAGATATAAATAGAGGAAAAATAAATTACGGACGATTTAATGTCGAAGCGGGTAAGAGGACTTTTTTGCAGATATTTTGGAAATGTGAAAAAACCTATATAGGTATTTATCTATCATTAGCATTTGCTAACGGTAAAGGAAAACATCGTGAGGAATCCCACATACCCTAGAAGAAATTCTATGAGTATGTCTGATCCACCAACCTGCACTAGGACAGCGTGAGTGGATTATGACCTAAACCCTCTCAGCTCTCTAGTTAGAGGAGATGAGACCCGAGCCCAGCAGTGGGGTATAAGTATAAGTAACAGCTTATCATCAGGCGGACCGTACGTCTGTTTGCCACCGTCCGTCGTGGTATAAAAAAAAAAAAAAAAAAAAAAAAAGGTGGGATTTAATGGGTTACTGATGATGTTAATCCAGGGTGACAGCTATCTCCATACCAGATTTATCAAAATAGGTCCAGCCGTTTGAGCGTAAAGGAGTAACAAACACACTCACAAACTTTCACCTTTATAATCAGTGTGATGTAAGTATAGTAAGTAGAAGAAGTAAGTATATTCCCGCTAAGAATTATTAATAAATAATAATATTAATACATACTCGTTAGGTAGGTATTTGCCTAGCTCAGTTTAAGTAATTTACCATTTTAAGCATATTGCCGGCCGAAGGCATTCCCAATAGCATGCCAGCAGCAACTTCGTTGCGTCGTCTGTTCAGTCGCGCGACCACTCTCGACTTTTCATCTTCAGACATCTCGGCGCTTATATAACCAACGCATTGGGGACCTGGCCCTCCCTAAAATATCATACAAACTTTTTTTTTTTTTTTAGGTAGGTATAGGTACCTACATAGAAGCTTAACATTAAACAAATAATAATTACATGATTTGATGTTACGTTACGTAATAAAAAGTAGATCCTGGGTCTAATAAAACTGCCCACCTCTGGTCTACCTAATACCTACAGTAATAAACTTTAGGTACTCTGTACTTCAAAAAAATCGGATGCCCATCGAAATTATAAAATTTAATAAAATGTTTTCACCTCAACATGAACGGCTTCGTACCTATAATGCAACACGTCCGACCCATTTGAAATGAGAAGAGGTGTGCGACAGGGTTGTGTTCTGGTACAGTCGAGTTCATTAATATATTGGCACCATCATTAGATATTTTTGTTGAAAAGGGTGACTACAACTTATTGCATACCTAATGTACAGCATATTTTATTTAAACCATTCACAAAAGGACATATATTTGATCCATAGGTTCCATAGTACTTATTGAGCTTTTCAACGCTCACAATATTTTGAATCCTTGATGGTGCCAATATATTAATGAACTCGACTGCACAAACACATGGCTTACACCTTCACACCAGGGTCGATAGTAATATATTATATATCTCTACTAAAATCTAAAAGACACCGCCAGGATCTCTTTGTTGATAGCTTACTGTTTGCTGATGATGCAGCTTTTATTGTTACGACTTCAGTGGAATTTCAGTCAACGATAAATAAATTTAACGTAGCTTGCAAATTATTTTCCATGTTTATTAATGCTAAGAATATCGTAATAATGGCGCAAGGTATCCATCAGAAACCAACTATTTATTTTTGGAGTACTGACACGTCCGCGGGCGGAGGGAAATGATGATTAAAATGCGACATTGCTAACTCGCTAACGGTTTTAAGTTCCGAGAAATCGGAACTGTTTCAAATCATCTTTGTTTCAAATCACCTCGGTCTTCCCTACTGTACTTATTAGGCACCGAACACACCTCCCGGCGGTCAGCGTCCAACGTTCACTGTAATCTATGCGACAGCTTAGAAGCCTTCACACCAAAATTCAGATCTCGGTCGCTATGTAGGCAAGTGTGAACTCGAAACACAGAACCCGACTGCAGAACGCAGACCGCCGGGACGGTGTGTTCGGTACCTAGAGCCTACACTATAAAAAACGAAGTACTTACATGATACTGACAAAACGTATGATTGTTAGTGCTCCCACACATTCTCGCGCCGCAGTAGTCCACGACGCCAGTGCTAGCCACAGTAACTATCGTCACAGATATGCACAGTACTAATGCGCCGCCGTACATTTTACTCAACCATCAGTTTTATCCATTTTATTTATCAATGAAGAAGCATTTGTCTTAATTTTTTATAACCTATAAAGAGCTTTTAAACAATTTTGATAGTACCTATTTCTATACTCGATGATTTTGAAAGTAATTTGACAAAATAATAGTTTTTCTGCAAGACGTTAGACCATAGATAAATACACTTTATAGTTGGACTTCTTGTTTTTCTGGCTTTATTGTCAGGCACGAAAATTGACGTTGCTAGTAGATATATATATAGTCGATCGATAGTATTGTAAAATGCTAATACTATCGGTATTGTGACTATTTTCACACAGGTCATCGGTACATCAACTATCTATCGATAGTTAGGCAACACTAATTGACATTATAAATAAAACACTAGTAAACTGTAAAATATATTTTAATTGTAATACACTAAACAAAACAATATATACAACCATGTTTCAAATAATACAAAATATTATACAATTCGATATTCAAAAATAATTGTGATTTCTACGTTGCTTATATACATAATGCGTGAAAATACTGATGAATGTTAAAGCCAAAGATATATGTCCGAATCGTAACAAGTGGAACGAAATAGAGAGACTATTTAGCCTACCCCTCTGTTGGGAAAGAGGCGTGATCTATATGTATGTATATTTATGTATTCATACCAAAACTTTATAAAGATTCGACACTTCTTTGTATGTATTCACGATTTTTATTATATCCCTGAGAATATCAGCGTCAAGGGAAGTTTTAAGAAATGTAGTAGTACTAAGTAATGACCTTTGCCCAGCAGTTTTATTGAATCACGTACATGTGTAAGTACTATGAATATATAATACTTCTTTAAGAAGTAGGATTTTCAAGAAGCACTAAATTGACAGAAAAGTGACTTACAGTCAAGAATACATAACCACAATAGATATATAAATAATAATTTCTACCCGTATTTATTTTGAAAAAGTAAGACTAGACGCTCTCAAGAAATACATCTGTACTTTGCGACTAGTTTTCACGTTAACCAAACAATCTTGCATTGATATTAGAACATAGCGTAGCATTTTAAACTTTATTTGTATAGTCATAATGCACATTCGTACGCACGCACGTAAAGCTATAGTTTCGCCCTATACATAGGTGCTTACATCACTGGCGACATGTAAATGAGATGCAAAATTATAGTAAAAGGTGTTTATTATACGTTCATTACGTAAAACGTAACGAACCTATAACATTCACTATAATTGAATGAAAAATGAAATGAAATTGAACTGAAATGTGTTAATTGTATGAATTTAAATGTCTGTTTCAGACATTCCCGTAGAAATTTTCAGATTGTTTAGACGTATTAATTGGTGAGTAGAATAAAGTGCAAAGAATTGATTCTGATTCTGGAATTCCGGATGTTTGGAAACTAGTCGAGCAGGAAGTTGTCTGACAATTATATCTATGTTTGACAAATAATTATTCTGATTCTAATATTGTCTACCCCTTTAGCGGAAAGACTAGATAATTATATACCGTATACAAATTTAACAGAATATGAATAAAATTAATTAAAAATTTCGGATGTTTTATTGCATTTCTATACTTGCAATATGCTTTATACTTACAAACGTAAGGCAATACAAATAGTGAGTAGGGGCAGAGGTCGGTGTTTAGCTAAGTTACGTCATTTCTCGACGTCATCGGGCTTAGGTAGGTAGTACATGGAGTCTATGAAGTACTTCGTGATGTCTGATACTAGACTCCTGTCTGATATTTCTTGGGCTACGCCATATATCGCCATCTAGAAATAAGGTATTATTTTGAAATAGTATTATTTTTTTTTTGGGTTCCGTACTAAAAAGGTACAAAGGAAAACCCTGGTTTGCTTTGTCCGTCTGTCCCAGCTTTATATCTCGGAATCTACTTAAGTTATCGACATGAAATTAATAAAAGCGGCCCAAATTGAGGGTTGAAATTTTAAATTGAGACTATTAAATCATGTGGGGTTTCAAATGAAAGGGCTTTGTTTCCACATTCTAAAGCTTATTTTATTTATTTTTCCGACTGACAGTTTTTGATTTAAGATCTAATAATTATAATAAGATTTCCTTCCCCCCCCTCGTTATCTCTGAAGTTTGTGATGAAAATAATATTAAATAATCCCAGTTAGTAGATGTTTCGTGGGTGTTGTAAAAGGCGACTAAGGAACCTTATGCACACAAGATCACTGCCAGAAAAAGGAAAATTCGAAACAAACCCTATACCAAATATATATTTGGAGGATACCCGTGCAGCAGTAGGACTTTTATGGGTTGAAATATAGATGAACAAGAAAAATAATTACCTTGCCCTGAACAGGTCCAGAGGTATCCTTGAGACAGAGTGCGGCGACTTCCTTGATGTCGTCCACCAACTTCTCCGCTATCCCACCCGACGTATGCGCGTGTGTCACACATATGTGGATTCTAAACAAACAATAATATATTATTAAGTTATATTACTACTACTAGAAGTCACGCGGAGCTTCGCTCCCGCCGTTCTTTATATGGCAACTGCTCCGCTCCCATTAGCTGTAGCGTGATGTAATATAACCTATAGCCTTAATTGATAAATGGGCTATCCAACACTAAAAGAATTTTTCAAATCGGACCAGTAGTTCTTGAGTTCCTAGCGTTAAAACAAACAAACAAACTCTTCCTCCTTATTACAAAATACTGATTAAGCATTAAACCAGGTTTATATTGACAACTTTGACACTAAAACAATGACTTATGTCAATTTAAACCTGGTTTAATGCTTAGTCCATATTTTGTAACAAGGGGTTCAGCTTTATAATATTAAGTATAGTATTAAATAATTATATATCTCACCCGGACGGGAACTGCAAAGCATTTAACGCCCATCCCTTCTTATGCAGCTTGTCAGCCATCTTGAATATATCGAAATCGTTGGAGCCCCACGCCACCACTGACGTCGCCGGCTTGCCGAATATGAACACGCCTTTGATCTTACGTAGTCTGAAATATATACATATAGGAATTGCTTAAGTCGTTACTCGGTAGACGTCAAATAAAGCTGAAAGCTTTTTGGGTGACCTGGGAGGCTAGAGAAGTGGCAATCTATCTATTCTATCGATATGTTAAATTAGTACATTGATCACGTGACATGTCGATAGCTTATGTCAGAGATGTGTTCAAATGTATTGAAGTGACATGTCGTTTAGAATAGACAGATTGAAGCGATAGCCACTTGTCTATGGGGGGTGATTATTTTCAATAATTTCTATCGTAAGACTTAATATAATATACATATTATTATGTAATAAATAACTACTTTGTGGATGTGGGGTAGGCAGATTAGGATAGGACACACATACTAGAGCGAGATAGAGAGTGAATCGAGTGAATCATTTAAGCTCTAGATAGTTTATCAGAGACATGGCATAAGTATCAATAATAGGAAAACCAAGCTAAATTAGATTAAACTGTAAACATTCGAATACTGACTCGTTCTCGATATATCTGGTCGTTTTGATAATCTCGTCTGTCATGGCGACGTATCGCTCCTTGCCGACGAACATCATGGTGGCCCAACACGCCGCTATCAGACCTCCGGCACGACTGCCTGGAAACATTCCAAAGAATTTCATTACAAATTGAAATTAATGTTGATAATTTAATTATCAAAACAATACAAAGTACCATGACTATTTCATCCCCGAAGTTATAGGTAGAAGAAGTCCATTCAACATTTCGCTAGATAACTATAAAGATATAAAATGTAACGGCTGTTAGATATTGAAGTTAACAATAATATGGAGGCCCTTCTTGAGTTACAGAAGCCAACATTTTTTTTAGATTTTTTTGGCTATCTGTATGTCTGTACGCGCATCACCCAAAAATTACTGCATGGAATTGAATGCAGTGAAATACAAAAATGTAATAATGCTAATGCTAATTGCTAGAGGTCTCACTTAAAATATACGCTCCATTTAACCGCTCACACACCGATGTAATTTTTTATTTTTTTATACCACGACGGTGGCAAACAGACGTACGGTCCGCCTGATGGTAAGCGGTTACCGTAGCCTATGGGCGCCTGCAACACCAGGGGCATCACGAGCGCGTTGCCGACCCTTAAGAAACCTATTCACTCCTTTTTTGAAGAACCAATTTCAATATGTATGCAAATTATACAAAGTATAAAATAGTGTATCAGTATCACATACATACCATTAACAGTAGGCGAGCCATATACTCCACCCGGCCACTCTGTAGTTACGGTGTACTGATGATGTCTGTACTCGGGCTTCCTGTACAATATCACTGAGGTGCCCTTCGGAGCGAACCCGTACTGGAAAAAATACGTATTTATAAGTATGCAAGGCAAATTTGCGGATAGCAGACATAAAAAAGCGATGGTCCGAGTTCGAATTCCGACAGGATATATTTTATTTATAATTTATATACTATTCATGCATCTTACTATCTGCTAATGGTGAATGAAAATATCGTGAGGAAACACATATACCTAAAAGAAATTTTAAGTGTATGTCTGATCCACTGACTCATTAAGCCAGCGTGTGTGGATAATGGCCTAAATCCTCTAAGATGAAGGAGTATATAGTACAAATACGGACACCAGGACGGATGGCAATGGTATTGCTCTCGGTGAGCGCACACTAGCCGCTTAGATGCCGGGACATTTCGGTGCCTCTACGACGACGAAACATCCCGAGGTATGACGGAGTCAGTGGGATGATGAAGTGGCAAGAAATCTTTTTGAATGCCACAACATTTATTTATTTCGTATTCCTACGAGATAAGTCTGAAATGAGTGTAAAAATTCAAAATGTGCCAACCCGTCCCGGTCTGCGCAGGTGTTATAATAATAATAATATTCTACCACATTCACACAGCGCCATCATCAAAGTAAGCAATTATATTCGCTTGTGTTATGGGAACTAAACTAAACAACTGATATACTACTTAAATACATTATTTTCTTTTTAAATACATACATATTATAGATAAATTACACCCAGACACAGAACAAACCTTCATGCTCATCACACAAAGATTTGTCCTGGGTGGAGATCGAACCCACGACCTCCGGGCTAGCAGTCAGGGTCACTAACCACTAGACCAACAGGCCAGTCGAATATGTTATACTAACTTTATGTGTATCAGCAGATATACTAGCGACCCCCGGCAGTCTAAAGTCGAAGACAGGCACGTGGTGCCCCGCGGGCGGCATGAAGGCGGCCACGAACCCGCCCAGGCACGCGTCCACGTGCAGCGGCACCTCGCACTCCACCGCCACGTCCGACAGGGAGATTATGTCGTCCATCGTACCGTACGGGTAGTTCGGGGCTGAGCCTACGATCTGGAAATAAATAAATTAATTAAATAAATAAATTAAATTTAAAAGTTTATTTTTTTTACAATTTAGTGCATTATCCAGTGGCCCCACACTAGGCAAGCCTGTCCTGTGGGTGCCTGTTACGATTTACTGTTACATTTATAAGCTCGATCGACATCGTCTTAATGTGTAGAATAATGAAAATAAAATTAACCTAACTTATTAATAATTTAAATGGAAGTAAATAAACAATTCTATTCGGGTTTGTATAATGAAGATAGTTTTATAGATAGATAGAGAAATACCAACCTAATAACTTAATACTCTAATCAAAGATTTTTATTGGGAATATAAATTTCACTCCAAAATAGTTATTATTTTGTAACTAATAAGGACCTGTTTATTAAGACACTGGTACTTTTTTTTAATTTTATACCACGGCTGTGGAAAACAGACATACGGCACACCTCATGATAAGCGGTTACCGTACCCTATGGGTGCCTGCAACACCAGGGGCATCAAGAGATCAAGAGCGAGCTACCGACTCTTAAAAAATCTATTCACCCGTTTCTGAAGAATGCTCTACAGAAATCCCTTTGTAAAACCTCGTTGGAGACTGACTGATACTTAGGTACCTTCATTTTTTTTGTATATAAAATCTGTCACTTAAATTCCGGATAATTTATCAGACATTTACACAATGATGAAGCATGTCCTTATTGTTTTATGTGATATGTGTATATTGGACTGAAGCCCCTAAATAAAGACAAACATTAAAAAAACTATAAAAACTCACCAAACAAGTCCTCCTGCCAATAGCTCTCCTAACTTTCTCAACATCAACAGTCATAGTGTCTGGGTTCACCGGTATAGTCTTCACAGACAGGCCCAAGTACTGCGCCGCCTTGTCGAACGCTGAGTGTACAGTCGACGGCACAATTATCTGAGGGTTAGAGATACCCTTGCTGTACGCTAAGTCTCTGAATGCCTTGCAAGCCATCATGATTGATTCTGTGCCCCCTGTTGTTACCTGGAATAAAAAAAATTGTTTAATAAAAATGGTGGTTAATAAACGAGAAATTTTAGCTACGGGCATTTAAATGATGACTTAGTTTTCATGGAAGTTTACGTTAAAATTTACCTGTACGTGTGCAAAACAGTTAAACTTTTCACATTTTGATATTTTTTTTAGAAAAGTTTTCATAATCATCATCATTATATCAGTCCAATGACACCCACTGCTGGACGTAGGCCTCACCTGATTTCCACCCCTGCGAGCGATTTTGTGCCGCATGCAACCAACGAACACCCGCAATCTTAACAACTGTTTATTTTTTACAAGTTGTCATATAATAAAACCAAATTCTAAATATATTCTTATGACATTCGGATAACGATGATGCGATACCTATCTGCATTTAAGATCTTAAATGATCCAAAAAAATAGATGGAATATATAAATCGTACTTCGTATAATCGTAATCCATATTACCCTGACAATGAGGTCAATAAAGACTACATCCGTAAGCTCACACCACGTACTTAATAAATAGGACCGCATAATGCAACAGTTGCAAATTTTTCAACTTTGTTATCTCATTTGTTTTTTTTAAGTCTTTTTAACCACGCAGAAAAAAAATATTTTTCCTCTGTAGCAGTAGTTACCCACAGATTCGGAACACATAACAAAATGCATTGTGTATTATTTCCTTTTTTTTCTTAGATATAAACTACTTCGTGGCTTGTCCGTCGTGCAAACAGTGTAACAACAAGACATAAACATTCATTGTTACAATAACTACAATATTATCTTTGTTATCACGGATAATTATAATTAGTTTCCAAGGTCAACTGAACTAAAGAACACTAGTACCCACAGATACACATAGATACAAAACATGTTGTCTCATTGTTCACCTTTGAGGTATGCTATCTAATTTTTCACACATAATCCCTTAAATTACACAATATTTTTCTCATTTTTAATTAGCTTGTGTCATAAAGATTGTTAATCGATATTTTTAGACTATCTGTAGTTGGTACAAAGGCATTTCGGATTTGAAAATACAGCCCAACTTAAGAACGGACCAAAAATTATTTTTCTTTCCTATTACCCTTTTCGGTAGGCAGCAACTTGATTGTGTTTTTTTCGCAATTAATGCTAAAAGAAAACAGCCATGCACATGCGCGGCGCGGTTACCACTTGCCCTCAGGGTGCCGATTCTCCTAAATTATACATGTCGATAGCAGACCAATGGACTAACATCGACCGATCACAGGCCGGCAATATAGCGCGGTTGACTTAGTAAGCCAATCACAGCTGTCGAATGAGACCATCGGCTTACCATTGTGTTACGATTGTGTTAGCAGACTCGGGCCCCTGGTGGATCGTAGGGCTCGTCTGCCACGTCAGGCAATAAAAAAACAATTCACCAACTCGTATGTGATTCCCCTGGTATTGCAGGCGTCCAGAAATACGGTAACCGCTTACCACTAGTCGGACCATAAGTTTATTTGTCACAAACATGGTATAAAAAAAAACATAAGATGTCCAATCACCCCGAGCATCTATTCACCTTTCACAGTACGCATACTTATTCAGTTCCACTAAATCATATCTCGGTCAATGTAAACATGTACCGATCGAACATTAGTAACACGAGTGAGGAAAAATTCCGAGCGCAATCATTAACGTGTCTGCATATAGTAGGTTCGTAATTGAACATTAAGTAACATTATATTGGATAAGGCACATAATTGGACGGTGTTACACAAAAAGGATCCAACCCACAAAATGTGACTTTTGAGATATTGAAGTTTGAAGTTTAATTTGTAATTGCACATTGATGTACTATTATACCGTCTTTGTTTGTTTGGGTAATATGTGTATATATTTATATTAATTTTATAATCTGAAGAATTAATTAGTATAAGCTTATATTTTTTGAAATATTTCAATAAACAGAGGGTTGGATCCTTTTTGCTAAATGTAATTTTTAATTAATGTATGTTCATTTTTCATTTCACAAAAACGATCCAATATAGTATATTGATGTGAGATAATTGATTTAATTAATTATATATACATATATATAGCATAGGTGAGGCCTTTGTTCAACAGTGGACGTCATTGGGCTGATATTATGATGATGATGATGATAATATATATTATACAGCTGCATTGGAAGATGTTTTTAAGCTTCTGGACTGGGATGGATTTGGCATCAACATAAATGGCGAGTACATCACCCACTTTCGGTATGCTGACGATATCGTGGTCATGGCAGAATCACTGGAGGACCTAAGCACAATATGCTCGATAGTCTCAATAGAGCTTCTCAACGGGTGGGCCTTAAAAAATGAACATGGATAAGACGAAAGTTATGTCTAATCGCCATGTAGTGCACGCCCATATCGCATGCATAAATGGCGAGTACATCACCCACTTTCGGTATGCTGACGATATCGTGGTTATGGCAGAATCACTGGAGGACTTAAGCATAATATGCTTGATAGCATCAATAGAGCTTCTCAACGGGTCGGCATTAAAATGACCATGGATAAGACGAAAGTTATATCTAATCGCCCTGTAGTGGACGCCCATATCGCATGCATAAGCAATATCTCAGCTTTAATCTCGAAGTTGTTGACGAATAGGACCTAGGACAAACGGTCCGGTTAGGTAGGTCCAACTTCGAAAAAGAGGTTAATCGGCGAATCCAAAACTCGGTTGGGCAGCGTTCGGTAAACTACGTACTGTATTCTCGTCCACAATACCCCAGTGATTGAAGACGAAGGTTTTCAACCAATGTGTTCCCATTTGCCAGTGATGACTTATGGCACTGAGACGTGGCCGCTAACTATGGGTACTATGCTCATTAGAAAGCTCACTGTCACCCAGCGAGCCATGGAAAGAGCTGTGCTCGGAGTTTCCCTGTGGGATCGAATCCAAAATGAGGAGATCCGCAGGAGAATTAAAGTTGTCGACACGAATTGCATCGCTGAAGTGGCAGTGGGCAGGACATATAGTTTGAAGAACCGATGGCCGATGGGGGACAAAGGTTCTCGAATATGGACCATAAGATCATAAGATGGACCAACGATCTGGTCAGGGTTGCTGGGGGTCGTTGGATGCAGGCGGCGCTAAGCCGCTCAATGTGGTGGAAGTTGGGTGAAGCATATGTCCAGCAGTGGACATCGATAGGATGATATGATGATGATGATGATGATATATATATATATATATATATATATATATATATATATATATATATATATATATATATGTATATAGGCACTAAAAAGTACTAAAAAGTAGTAAGTAGCAGGCACTAAAAAGTTCGTGTTGAATTTTAACTGCGTATTAAAAATCGCTCGTTGTGGCGGAAATTAGGTGAGGCCTATGTTCAGCAGTGGACGTCATTGGGCTGATATGATGATGATGGTTAAAAAAAATGTTAAAAATTATTTTGGACTAGGTACTTAAAAAAAAGAATCTATTAAAAAAATATATTGGGTTACTTAAAAAAAAAGAATATATTTTATTATTTTAAAACGTTGACATAAAATAACTTCTAAATTTATCAAAACCTACTCATGTGGTTACTACTCATGAGGTTCTAATTAAAATAACAAAAATAATCCTTATTTTTGTTATTTTAATTAGAACCTTATCATAACAAAATCATTTAGCAAAAACGATCCAAACCGCTTGAAACCTTTTTGTGATTTTGCAAATGCATTCTTTTTCATTTAAATATAATTTAACAAATACAATCCAAGTAAATTGGATCCTTATTAACATTTTCATTGTAGACTAGTTTCTTTATTTGATAATTTCACTTCAATGATCCAAGGAGGTTGAATCGTTTTTGTGAAAACAAAACCGAAACCCGTCATAGATGTGGGTTGGTACCCCATGTCGATAAAAACGTTAATATTCGTATTTTGATCTGGTTGTTTTTGCTATATGAAAATATAGACCATAAAGACCACTTTGGCGTACTTAACTCATTTTCGACCATCATGTGGGTTGGATCCTTTTTGTGTAACACCGTCCAATTGTTCTAATTATAATTAGAACATTATGTTTTATGTATTGCTATGCGAGTTGTCACGATCGAATGCGTTTGCCCACTCGCAAAAACTCGCACTAGGCCTTCTGATATGATTCTGATGATGATGATAGTATTTTAGTTCTGTACCAGTTTGAAGTAGTTATTTAAAATTGTAACAGAATTGTTGATTTAAAAAGGTAGTCTGAGTTTCTTGCCAGCTCTTCTGAAGGGTCATCCTTATAAGCGAACTGGCGGTAGACAAAATTGCTGACACTTTTTCGTCTTTCTATGACGTTCATAATAGAAGAGTTTTTTCGGAAGATCTATTAAAAAAAAAAACATTTTATCTGTTTATTTCAGCTATATTAACTCTTTTGTAAATTGTGGTATTCAGTGTGCTTCAATGAATTTTATGACTAGTAATGAAGAAAACATTTCTATGCCACACATCAATGCTTATTACGACCTTTGCCGTTCCTTTGTTAACATTATAAATGGAAACAATTATTGTATTAAAGTTGATTCAGTTTCTAATTAACATAATTATCATGACCTTGTTTATACAGACCTACATACAGCATGTTAATATATTAAGGTATTAACCGTTAAAGTCAGCAAAATAAAATGCGACTTAATGTCAAAGCTACAAGAGTACATTTTTGCGTGCCGATTTGTTAGTCATATAAAAGAATAGCGGTTAAAGGTAAACTATGAGATTCCGAAGGGTATCTAAATTATATCGGGGTGACTAAACCATGCTCGGCGGAAAACGTGACACATTATCAGGTGTCTAAGTAATTCTAAAAGATGGCACCCGGGTTTTTTGTATGATATTTCGCGTTCTAACATGAAACACATAACCTATACTTACGGAAATTTTAAACATCAACACTTTAAATTTAAAGTACTAATTTCTACACATCTACATCACTAAATTCATCATCATTTCCCAAATATCAATATTACCTACGAGTGAATTCAGCAAAAGAGAGTTATTCAGGCGCTGCACTACAGAGATTTGAAATGTTTCTCTAAGAAGTTCGTGACTATTTCTATTATTTCAAATATCAATATCTGTACTTTGGAGAGAAGGTCAATGTGTAAAGAAATATTTTTTATAGTAGAGATAAAGCACGAATAGAGCTCTCCATATTACATTCTAATTTCATCGCACCTAATACTTTGCATCGCCAAGGGTTGACTGTTAGAGAATGCCTTTGCTTTAGCATTAATTCCGTCTTTGTACGGTTTAACGCGCAAAAATTAAAATTAATTTATAAACTCACCGTGCCACAACACTCATCGTCCCCATGGAACAAGTTAACAGCCATCCTCACAACCTCAGCCTCCATCTTGTTAATGCCGGGGAACACGTCCGCATGCAGCGGGTTCGTGTAAGCTGTCAGCGTATACGCCTCGCATGCTATCTTGCTGATCTCTTGGCTCACGTGGTACACTGCGCCGGATACGTGGCCGTTCTTCCAGTCGTATGTGCCTGGTTATATAGAAGTATATACAGGTATATTTAAGGAGTGTTTACAGAGCCTCCTCAGCCTCCTTAGACATGAATACTCGGTGTCATTCCGTGCCACCAAACATAAACTGTGCTATAACGAACAATTTCGCACAATGCAAAAGCCATAGTTTATCTTTGTACATTGTTGAATCTACGGATCCCACCTGTTTGAAAGCTATGCCTGTGAAATTAAGGTTTAGTAATAACGAACAACATAACAGTTTACTTACCTAAGCTTACATGATCCTTTAACTCTTCAATGATCTGGGCAGGATCTAGGCCCACTTCTGGCAGTTCTCTTCTCACAGTAACTCCAGCTAATCTCTTCCTCACATCCTTCCTGAAATCACTGTTAATCTCTGACATCTTCTCCTCAATCTTTCTCCTGACTATGGGCACTTGTCGGAGCCATCTGAAGAATTCTTTGCGGAGTCTTGTAGTTAAACCTGATAGGAATAAGTTTTTTGTACGAAACAAACAAATATCAGTTAAATATAATTATCAAATAAATACATACAACATAGCATCACGTCTTTTTCCCTAAATATGGGTAGGCAGAGGTGCATTGCGCTCACATTTCATCAGCTATGTTAGATCCCATGAACTAGGAAACGCGCATATTGCCATTTTCCAGACTAATACTGGCAATTTCGATCCCGAGACCTCTTACGTAAAATGTATATAAAAATAAATTAGTGTTCGTTAGTCTCGCTAAATCACGAAACACAACAACGATTTGGCGATTTTGGTTTTGAAATATTTGTAGAAGTCCACCGAAGGTTTAAACAGTGAGAAAATATGGAAAAATTGGATGGAAAATTTTATTTTCCCATGCAAACGATACTGAATTATGGCCTAAACCCTTTCAGCTCTCTTGATAAGAGAGGAGACCCAAGCCCAGCATTGGAACAATAATGTGTTTGAGTTCAAATGTAAATGATGTCATCTTATGTTATGTCAGTTTGAAATATCACTTACTTTCTTTAGCATTGTATAAGCTATGTGCCCACACCACAACCAGCACTGAAGAAGCAGTCAAAGTGACTATCTGCCATGGCTCTTTGCCCGCAAACAGCCTGTTTATGGCCTTCAGAGGCTGCGATCTCTCACTCATTGCTGCAATAATCAGACTATGGTTACGCTTCTGTGTAGTACCTATGATGAATGGGGTGGTTTCTATTGCCTTATAACTAGAACTCGGAAATTAAAGATATGGAGAAGACCTTTGGTATAAATTTATTTTTAAATCAAATGAAATACTAGGATATCGGATTATATTTTTACATCAATTATTATTATTATTATTATTTTAACATAATGTAACATCGTGGTGTACACTCCGTTAAAAGAAATTCAATTAAGATGCATTTGATTTAAATCAAACCGACATGTTTATATTAAGCTAACAAGTTAACAATTACGTACATAAATTTGTTATTTCTCGACGTCATATTTGATTTTTATTTTAAAATCCTTATTGCACAAAATATGTATACAAAAAAAAAGCTAAAAAAAGCTGCTAAAAGCATTCTCTATCAGACAACCTTTGGGTGATGTAGACATCGAGGACATGAAAACAAGTTGGTGCCAAGAAAGAATTTAAGATTAAAAATAATAGATCATATCCATCTTATTAACCTAACTTTAAGTAATTTTTATTTTAAACATACAATGGGCACGATTTTTAATTACCAAACCAACAAATGTAAATTGTGTAATCAATACAAATTCTTGTAGTATGAAACTAATTTCAGTACTAATAAATATCATAGATAGCAATATCCATAAAATGTAAAAATACTCCATAAGATGATATACATAACATTAACACTTATATTATGTAGATACCTACTTAATATACCTTTTAAATGAGAAAACTATTAAAAAAAACTGTTGTAAGGTAACTGCAAGCAAAACTTAAAATATTTTACAAAGTATTATTTTACTAAGTGGACTAATTAGCTATGCAATAATAATACTAAACATATCAATAACCTGATAACCAAGAACCTAAATATGAAAATAATTAATCAACTGTTAGATCATTTTTATTGTGTGATGTGTAAAGATTTATTTACAGTTATACAAAGAAATTCATCAATTGCGCTAAAATACCGGCAGAAACCAGCTGGAAAAGGACTTTGACCAATTAGGTACTTAGGTAGTAAAAACAACAGATTGTGGGAATAAAAATTTGATATAAAAGTAAATAAAAGGACGGTGTATCCTAGTTACTTACCGAATAACGTCGAATGGAGACTAATTCGAATATAATTCCTTATCAAAAGCCCACAGCTCAATCAATTCGCTTAACAATTATTTCATAATCGTGATTACACTGATAACGAATATTCAAATAGGGATTAAGTCCGCAAATAAGATAAAATATAAGTAACGTGAACAACGATGTAATCAACTCACTAAATATTATAATAAACAAAGAGCAAAGTCAAAGTATGCATCACACACATTCAATAAATTAATAAAACCCATCGAAATCAACCAATACGCGCCGCTCCTTTTGTCCACTAGGCCTGGAAACCCTACCATTACTAAATATCGACATTTTTATAAAATATCAGACTCTGCAAGTCTTAACAAAAAATTATTACAATAAAATTGCTTTCCCACCTTTAGATTAAATTTAATTTAATTGTTTACAAATCACAAAACAGTAATTTAATGTCCATTTATGCTTGTAAGTGTCATCAGTACAATACGTAGCCTCAACATTAATAAGTAATGGATTTTATATAATTTTAGTGTTGATGGCTTTTTTTGTTAAAAGTAGTAAAGCAAAAATATGGTCGACTATACCTAGCTACACTGAAGTTCAACAAAGCATTGATTACTTACTATTCCTACGCAACATGATTATCGATATTATTAAAATAAACTCTACGCTATGTACGTCACTAAATTAAATTGACAACTGTCAACTTGACTTCAGAAATTATAGTCGTTCCAGTTCGACGTAACAATACAATTTAGCATGTGTTTTAATGGAAAATCGAAAATCAATAATTTTCTTGCAGTCATAAATAAACTAAAAGAGGGTTAAGTTGTATAAAAAAAGATACTATAATATTTTTATCTTTCACTGATGATAAATGAAATGGAATGCGATGAATCGACTCACTTTTAAATTAAAAGTTCGCGAGATTTTACTCGATAAAGTCGCAAAATCCCAGTAGTTATATTTATTCGAGATATATATTTATTTATGTATATTATGTACAGTATTATTTATGTATATATATTATAATATTTAGTATGTATGAATAGTATGTTTTTATAAATAGTCTTTATTTTTGTATATTTCCGTTGTACCTCAGAATGCACCTACTACAGCTTTATCTCTGCATCACCCTAGGTTAGCTGTTAGAAAATGCTATAAGCATTAAGTTTAACCTGTACAGTATTTGTGCTAAATAAATAAGTTTAGTTTACATTATACCGCGCCGCGCAGAAAGTAATTAAAATCATGCTTAAGATTATAGTTTTTATAACTGGACCGCGAATCGTTTACATCGGGAAAAACAGCTGTTGTGATTATGAGTCATCAACCTCCAGTTTCGTGTATTCCAAACACAGCCAAAATGTCGAAACCTAAAAAAGTTATCGAAGAAGCGAAGGAAATTAACAATCCAGAGATAGATTTGGTGGATAAAGGCATATCTAGCCTTGACGAGATACCTGGACTCTGTAAGTTATCGCTAAAAACCTGTTTACCCTTAAAAGGGCGTAGGGTAACCTGTTCTTGAAACTCGTTTCGCAATACTGATGTTTAATAAGTGTATTATTTACTTTTTCTTTAAGATGTTGCTAAAAACGTTGTCATTTTGATGTTGCTTTATTAAATTAGCTTAAAAACTGTATCAAGGCTGTTTATAAAAACCAATTTGGTTAACGCCCAATGTAGTTTCATAGGAATAATATTGAACCTACACCTGCTCCGCCTACACTATGTTAGCTAGATAGCGATATTTTATTACCACTGGCTATAAAATCTATAAAAATATATTAGCTTGAACTAGGAATTTTTCAAAACCAATATATTTGAGTTATTTACAACAGTGACATCATCTGTTTATTAATCATGAATAGTTGGGTATTAGTGGTATTAGTATAGGCTAAATTATAGCCTGTGTATTATAACTTGTTTTCCTCCTCAATAAATTAATTTAAGTATGGAATGCCAAGAGATTCATGCACCAACACCAATTGAATAAAAAAGTTAAGATCCACATATATTGTATTACCACACACCAAATATCTGCAGATATGATTTTTAACGATCCGGCAAATCACTAGTGCTTACCCAAATAACACACTACTTAATATACGAAGAATTATATCCCATTTGTCTGGTCACCCTCCCTATATGTATTGCCTTGCCTACGTAATAAATATTAATTGTGCGATCTATTGCCTTTACAGTCAATCTCGCAAACATCACTCGTCTCTCACTAAGCCACAACAAGATACATGCAGTGCCACCCGCTCTCGCCAATCTCGTAAACTTGGAGATATTGAATCTTGCCAACAACCACATACAAGAGTTACCGGTCAGCTTGTCATCATTACCAAAGCTCCGGATACTCAATGTCTCACTCAACAGACTTTATGAACTGCCCAGGGGCTTTGGTTCATTTCCCATGTTGGAAATCCTGGACTTGACATATAATAACTTGAGCGAGAAGAACTTGCCTGGAAACTTCTTTATTATGGGTATGTATTTTTTAAGACTATCTATTTAGAAGTTGTTTGAAAAGGTACAGCAGGCTTTCTCACTTATTTAAGCTGTCTGACTGTAACGAAAAAGTAGCACCACCTTTCATTAAAGTCATATGAAAGAAAGAAACAGATATATTGGTTGTCAGTAGTCTGTAGAGCGATGGTGACCGAATAGCGAAGTAACCATTATTTTTTAACACAACAACCACTATTTTTTATTGCTGTCAGTCTAAATGAAAGTCTGTATAACTGCTATACAATAAGCAAATGTGAAAAGAAAGGTATTGGGTTTTTAGGACTTGAAATTTACAGTATCAGCCCTAAGTCTGGCAATGTATCATCAGTACATTGAACCAAACATAGCTGGTTAAATGTGGGTGGTGCACCTCTACCTTTCCCCCGTGGAGAAAAATAGAAGATACCTACCATGTCATATGTTATTTATTACAGACAGTCTGCGTGCATTGTATTTGGGTGACAATGATTTTGAATATTTACCTCCTGAAATTGGAAACTTGAAGAACCTTCAGATTGTAAGTAGGACGTCTTTTTTATATTATGTTAGTTTATTTTATTACATTAGTACTTTTTTAGGTTACCTGAATTGGGCTAAATAAACTGGAAGTGGAAGTTTTACTCCTCGAATAAATACCCAACATATTTTATTTGAGGAGGAAAACTTACATTTATTTTAAAAATTATATTTGTTTAACTTTCCTGTTTTGTTGTGGTGAATAGGGGACTGTAGTGATAAAATTTAAATTTATTTCATTTATAAAATTCTGTGTCCTTTACCCGTAGAATATTTTCTATTTTAATGTATTGTAGCAAAGCCATTATTATTTCAACCCATAAATGTCCCACTACACGGATAAAATAGCAATAAATAGTTATACTCGGTACCAAATCTTTGAACTAAAAATATATAATCTTGTCTAGATGACCGGTAAAATATTTATAGCTATTTGGAATGTTTGATAGTCAGAGAATTTAATAATTATAGATATAGATACAACTATTTTTGAACTTAGATATTATTCACAGTTATCAATGCGTGAGAATGACTTAATCGAGGTACCTCGTGAGCTCGGCAACCTGGTCCGCTTGCGGGAGCTGCATCTGCAGGGCAACAGACTTGTTGTACTGCCGCCTGAGATTGGTAAGTTCCTAAAGCAATAAACCGCAAACTGATCATAATTATCACGTCGGTCTCCGTCGATGTTTTATTAAATTTTGTTCCAAATTTAAATGGGGAGCTTTTGTTATGTTAATTAGCTTTGTATGTTTTCGTTCTGAAATAGGGCAGGTATGCCCATATTTATATTGGACAGAAGTCCCGATTACAGATAAATATTTAAAAAGTATCTAAAGCTAAAGAGTTTGTTTGTTTGGTTGAATGCTAGGATCTCAGAAACTAATGGTCTGATTTTAAAAAATCTTTTAGTGTTGGTTATAGCCCATTTATCGAGCAAGGTTATAATAGGCTACGGCTAATAGTAGCTGAGCAGTGGCCAAATAAAGAACGGCGGGAGCGATGCCCTGCACGACTTCGTTATAATAATAATATAATGTATTTTTATACTTCATAAAAAGAGGTGTATTTTTTTGTAATGCACTAAGGTTATATCTTGTAGATGTTTGCTGCAAATTATTGCGAATCCGAATTCAAGAAGAGTACCTATTCTATAATTTTATTGATTTCGAATTTTATATGTATCCAACAAGCGCAGACGCGGATTTGCGCCAATTTGTTTGAAGCTAAACAATGTTAATTTTTTTTTATCCAGGTTCACTGGACCTGGCCAGCAACAAGTCGGTATTGAGGCTGGAAGGTAACTTCTGGATGCCACCAATCGAAGATCAACTGAAGCTAGGAGCATCACACGTGCTGGACTATCTCAGATCTGGAACTTATAAAGTGTAAGTAGATTTACTTTATCGGTGTCCACCGACACATGAATTTAAACAGTGAGTAACCTCTGGGTATCGCCCGATGGCGTTGTGAAAATGACAATAATTATTTATTGTGTCTTAGAAGCGGATAAAACAAAAAAGATTTAAGTCGCCGTGTTTTTGACTTCCATAACAGCAAAAACACGGCCACAGTCAAAAATAATAATAATTAATAATTAAAAATATTTAATTAATCTTCCAGACTATACAGTCGCCACATGTCGGCTAAACCACCGCCGCCGCCGCAGACGTTAGACAAGAGCAAGAAAGCAAGCAGAGCCGCCTAACATAGTACGATATAACTAGAAGTATGTGCCATAACTTATTAATATCTAACTTGTGACGCTTGAAGAAATATGTAGTAGATTTTTAGTTTAAGGAAATTAATTCAGACATTAATATTGTACACATTTAAAGAAGTTGAACGTACAAAACGTGGATCGCAGTCAATGCGACTAATTCATCCGATAGGTAGTGAATATTTGAACATCTTACGTTGTGATTTGGCTGAAGACTAACTACACAAAGACTGCCCTAAAATGGTGATATGTGTCAGTGCCTTAAGATGGCTATATATTCAACCCTTGGTCCAACTTTGGTTGTGAGATATCAACGTACAAAGCTGCGGTATGCGGTCTGCGACGTAACACATAATGCTCTTCCGTAGACTACGTTTGAACAAAAGACCATTCTAGACGTTGTTCATACAATAATTATGAGTCTGACACCGAAGATCCAAAGCTTTTAACCACAGTTATGTTTTGTGGAATACCTTTTACACGATTGGCCATGTTTTTTTTTTACTAGTAATCAGACATTGCAGAACTTATTTTTTTAAATGCATTTTTTTGTTGCCAGTATTCAAATAAAAAACTTTTTTATTGTTCATACAAATTTATTCAAAGAAAAATATATTAAAATCAGTTACATTATTAATACATTGGATGGAATATTTTGTACATGTTATACAAAATGGGTAAATTACATAATAACAAGTCCAGTATTTGGATATGAGCATACGAGATTCAAAGAGATGTTGCCATCTCTTAATATTACTCGAGAATGTAAAAATACATTTATGAATTATAATTATGCCTTTTGTTAAATCAAAATTCTTTGAATTATTATTATCAATACTATTGATTATCATTCATTGAATGATAATAAAATTCCGAATTCTATTATTATTAGAATAGAAAGTTCGTAGAAAAAAGATTGCTTTTTAAAGAATTCATTCAATTAAGTTAATAAGCGGCAATGCCAGTTTTTTTTACATGCTCGTAAAGTGATGAGATAAATTAAATTGAGAAACGATAATTTCTTCTAAGCGTACTAAACTATAGTGTCTAGGCATTAAAGAAAATCATGTTGTCTCAAAGCAAGTCATAGAAATCATTCAACATGCACATTTCAGTAACAAACCAATGAAATATTAATAATTATTATATTTTTATAATTCTAAGCTGATAAGTGCACTTATAATAAACAATGTTCTAAATATATATTTTTACAAACAATGACGGTGCTAATCTAATGTTTATGTTGTGATTGTATTAAATTGAATTAATCAATTAAATTATTACTAACAATATGGTTTTTTTTTAATTTACAACCCATTTAACAGTCCTTTATTTAAGAATCGCTACCAATTTACGCAATAGAATGACTTGATGAAAGAAAATACTTTAGGAGCAATATTAAATGTTACAGATAAGTACGTTACACCTCATAGCCCTATCTGGCCACTGACAGATTTTTGACATATTTTTCATAGGATATTAGTGCAGTGACTCTAAAAAGCTGTCATATTGTTATAATGTCATATTTTCAGCACACTAACCCCATCGTGTCACGTCACAAAAAGCCTTGGACGACTATATTTGTATTAAAAATATAAAAGCGGTCGAAATACAGAGTTGTCTATCTCGCTAATACACATGTTTCATACAACTCGTATAAAAGAACCCCAGTATGAAGATGCTGTAACATCAGTGTTTAGTATTTCCGCTTTAGCCCAAGGCTATGACAATATTCGGAAAAGTTTCGACTAGATAACTAAAAAAGTTAATATCAAATTATATTAGCCTATGTAAACCGGTGAAGTTTACTTCAAAAACATTACTAGCAATTAGATAATATTAAAACATACACCGTATTGAGATCAATTCTCAAGAAACAAGTTAAATTAGTTAACTACCCCGTGCCGTATCATGACCAAATTATGGCTGAGACTCCACCCCAGTAGGAACGAGAGATGAGTTTTAACGACTTGGCCGTAGCGTGATGTTATTTAACCATATAGAATTTTTCAAATCGAACTTCGCTTATTGGCTGATTGTAAGTGAATAGAGCCTTATAAAGTGTACGACACGGGTGATAGGCAAATCTCTCGGCACTGAAAACTTGGGATAGTGAGATACACAGTGCGAATGTCATCAATTGCAATAGTACTTACTTACGTTTACAAGCGCGGAAGGTCAATGACCCTGATTGACCTTTCAACTAATGAACCAGCTGAGTTTATTTATTTCATTCTTTTCTTTTTACCGAATGGGCGAAGCACACCGTTGAAATTTATCGCGACGCCCAGAAGGCTTCCAATTTGACTTAACGACTACAACATTAAGTGATAACCGGGACCAACAGCTTTACGTGGAGGAATTTAAAAAACCAATTTTTTTAATGACGTATCTTATATCACCAGTTTACCGTACCGAGAGGGATCTTAAAATAATAACAAATAAAGGACAAATAAAAATATGCCCTTACACCTTCAGAATAGGACGTATTTTTATCTGTCAGTTATACAAATATGGTAAAGAAGATTAGTCATCATCATAGTCGGTATCATCATCGTCATCATCAGAGATCTCCATATTCCTGGTGCCATTGGTGACGGAGTTAAACTTTCTGCTGCGGTTTAGTGAGAACGCGTAAGACTCATACTCCAGAACTTCATCGTCGTTTAAGTGGGAGTCGCCTTCTACGAAACTTGCGAACCTGGAGTATAATGTTAAGTTTAAACTTTTGAACGCCAAGCCAGGATATTCAGATTTTAAGATGTAGCAGTAAAACACATTGTTTCTTTACTATTAATGAAATTTAGGCTTAATTATTGCGGCTAAAGGTGAAGAGGTGTCACTGGACTTTCTACCCGCTCATTAGCTCCCTGAGGGTCCAGCCTCACGTGCCTACTCGCCACTTACGTTTCACATCCACCTTCGAGCTATAGGTAACCGAGAGACCGGCCGGTCAGACCACTCTTAAGGCAAGTCAGAGGTGGGGATCTGTTCCTCGTCAGAATTCACTCGAGCCGGCCAATGCAGATAAGCTAGAGATGAAAAACAGAGTCTTTCCCCAGGAGCATTCAGGTCCATGGGGTCGCTACTCCCCAACAGCTCGCCTCAAGCTGCGGGCTTATTATTATTATTATTTAATATAGAATAATGTATGCGCGAAATTCCTCGGAAGACACGCGACCACACATCTATAGCAGACCAATCACAGGTCGGCAATATGGCGCGATTGATTGTAAGCCAATCACAACTGTCGAATGAGACCATTGTAATACTATTTGTGTTAACAGACTCGGGCCCCTCGGGCGTATTTTTACTCGTATTCAGTTTGTATATTACACAATAGACACAGAGTTCATTATGCTATAAATAATTTCACTATGAAAATTCGCTTCCATACCAATTGAGCCTTATTTAATACTTATGGTGTAATGTGGTAAAAATAATATTATTATATTTACATATAAAACGCTCACCTCTTGGAGTCATTCAACTTGAGCATAACCTTCCACTGGGCGCAGTCAGGACTGGAGCAATACTTGCGGAGGTTCTCCAGCGCCATCTTGGTCTCCCGGGCGCTTTCCTCGTAGTACTCCTCGTTTGTTAACAGTCTCGGTTTCGGCGGGAATTTGCGCCGCCTGTAATCACAACGTACATCTAAACTTAATATTATAAAGTTGAAAAGTTCGCTTGGTTGAACACGCTAATATCAGAAACATTATTCGATTAAATTCTAAAATAAGCTTTCCTCGATAAATGGGCTATCAGCTTCAAGGCTGTAGAACATCACGCTAAGGGCAACAGCTAAACTATAAACTAGATGTCGCGCGGGGCTTGGCTCTTGTCGTTCCTTATTTGGCAACTGCTCAGCTCTTTTTAAAATTTTGTCGTGTGACATATTTACTTACCAGTAAGTACGTATCCTATTAGTAAGCGACTCTGGGAAGTACTTCGCTATAAGACAAGTGACTATCACCGCTGTAGAAGCTTCTTGATACTCGCTGCTGAAGAATATCTTTAGTACACCTACTACCTGTAATTGTGTGTAAATTACTTGACCATCAATTATAAATGGCCTGCAAAATGCAATCTAATAATTATAACAATAAGAGCGCATTTCGTATCCGTCTTCCACAATAGACAGAAGAAGAAGCGTGTAAAATTATACTTTTTCACACACTCTCAGAAGCGATAGTACTATAAATTCAACAAAGTACAGTCAATGACAGAGTTTTTTTTAATTTTTTTTTTATAAAAGGATTCCCTGGTACCTACGGTAATATACAATTATACTGAGGTGTAGGCACCAGTGCTTCCCCACAATAGTGATGACATTTTTTATATCAAATTATAATTAATACAACAAAATAAAATAAATTAAATATATAGTTATAAGTTGTCCCTGCAGTACAGTTCATTGCACAAACTATTATGAGTTATGGTATGATCAAAATTATTTTAAGATTATAATTTCCTAATGTATGGAAACCGTTACTATGTCTCTTACACAAAATTTCTCTCAAAATCTTAAACATTTAAGGGATCTGTCATACAGAACGCGTTCATGCATTCGCGTTCAGCGTTCCTTGTGACAGAAAGTTTCCTGTGTACATACATAAATCATCTCGGTAACTTAATGGTCACTACATAATTAGTTGACATCATCCATAGTTCCATACACATAAAATTTGTTCCAATATAAATCCAATATACAATTAACTCTCACCTGTAAAGTCCACATGACCAAATTCTTGCTCCTCGGATTCTTAGGCGGTCCTATTCTGTAGCACACAACAAAACTGACGAAACTAATCAAGAGGGTATACCAAACCATGTACGTTTGGTACGTCATCATTAACGTGCGAATATTCTCCCATATTTGTTGGAATAGGTACACGCCGACCGTCCATCCACTAATTAATATACCGTATGTTAATGTTTTCTGCAACAATGAGAAGATATAAGTTGAAAGTGTTATGTGCTTACAAAACAAACAAAAATAATGTTCAGTTTGCTGTGGCACTTGTTATATAAAGCAACTGCCGTAGTGTGACAGAGATGCTATATTTTATCATCTAGTACAAACAAAAAAAAACAATAATTTCAACCACTAAATGTCACACTGCTGGGCACGGGTCTCCTCCAAAGAATGTGGAGGGAATTTAGCCTACTATACTACACTGATCAGACGAGTTGGTCTAGAGTTTGTTTCTCATTTTCCTTTTCTCACAGTGTTCTTGACTGCAGTTTTTTTTTTTTTTTTAAAGACAATGCCCGCACTAGGGAACAAGCCCTGTGTCGCGGGGAGCTTTACAAACATGAAAGTAACACAAAGTACACCCAGACTAGAAACAAATATCTATGAATCACACAAATATTTGTCTCGTGTGGGAATCGAACCCACGTCACCTAGCACGGCGATGTAGTGGCGAGGCGACCACCTTAACCACTGCGCCACGGTGACAGTCAGTCAGTTACTTCCATAGTCGCCTTTTACGACACCCACGGGTTGAAAGGGGGTAGTGACATTATGTATTCGTAATCCGTCACTACACGGATAATAGATTGTAAATGGATTCGTGCGATTCGCTTCTCTATACATAGACAAAAGGTACGACTATATTTTGCACGAGTACTTACCCTAGGCAACAGCTTGCTAACGTAATACACAAGCACCATAAACGATGCGAACACTCCAACAAATATGCCGCACAAGTAGAAGAACACAGGATTCCCGCTCAGTGCTCGCGACGAGAATATTAGTGTGATCCCAGCCACCATTAGCAGTACCCGCCATATATCTACCCCTAGAAAAAGAAATGTTATTATATTAGTTAATAATATTCTGCAATTAATTGAATTCTAAAATAAATGAGTTTTACAAATAGAAGTCATCTTAAATTAATAATTAGCAGTCAGGTTCTCTAACGACTAAACCAACAAGCCAGTCATGACATCATGCCAGAAGGACAGACATAAAGAATGTCTGTATTTATATGTTTATAAAGCTCTTGGCGACAGGGCTACTTCCCTAATGTGAGTATTGTACTTTTCAAATGAAACCGAAATGTAGTAATGTAGATAAAAAGAAAATAATCTTACTCAAAACCTGTAGTTCAATTGTATGCCTCTCTTTCGTATTCACAGCCATACATGTAGGAGTGAAGAGGGTAACACATACACTCCTCTGTACTTTCTTCTGGAACGGATTGATCCAGCCGTAGCTGTCCTCCGTGTACTCTTTGTGTACATACTCAGGGCTCGGCCCGATGTATTGACGGAACTCATCATTGTTTATTTTTATATGGAACTGTAATAAAGTTAATTATATTATGTAAGGAAATGTTTTGGTTTTTTTTTTATTGACCGACTTGGCAGATGAGCATTCAGCCCACCATGGTAAGTAATATATTAGTTAGTAAGAGCGCCTCCTTCACTTCCTCCTTGGTTCAAAATGTTAAAAAAAAGAAAGTGGTAACCGCTGCTCATGGACATGGCTGTGTTATATTAGCATTGGTTACGAAGAAAACACAAGCAAGCTGCTGCCTACCGAAAACAATGAGGGAAATAGGGGAGGAAAACGATGGGGATTGCGAAGAAGAATTGGCTTCCGGCGCTCCTAGTCACCAGACTAAACGCAACAGTATATACTATCCTGCTACATAATAATAATATAATATTCTACCACACCACACAGCGCCATCTAGTCCCAAATTAAGAAATTATATTTGCTTGTGTTATGGGTACTAAACAACTGATATACTACTTAAATATCTTTTTTTTTAGTAAATACATACATATTATAGATAAATTACACTCAGACACAGAACAAACCTCCATCCTCCATCGAATGACCTTCAGCTTAGCAGTCAGGGTCACTAACTACTAGGCCAACAGGCCAGTCAGATGGCATTGACATTTTATGGGAGAGTAGTACTTCTCTGGGCGTACCAAACCATTCATGCTGCATGCCAACGAGGCACTGCGAGCGTTGATAGCTGAGTGGTAAAGCATTACGCATAGGTATTGTCAGTTAGATATCGACAATACCCACTCAACTCTATTCATAGAGTAGAGGTAACTCAGGAGACCTTTGTCCAACAGTGGGTAAGAGTGTAAGGCCTAGACTTCACCCAAAGTGGAAACAAGGCAAGACGAGACGTGTGATATAAGAAGGAAGAACCATTCAAATGACAAAATGTACGATATTATGTTATTATACGCACACCGCTCACTGCACCACTATTGTTTTCATAATATGACACATCTCTGTCTCTCTCTTTCTCTTAGCTTCTCTGCTTTGGTGAAAACTAGACCAAATACTTTAAGATTGAAATATAATATATTATATATCTAAATTAAATAAAGAACATGTCAATATTACGCAATATTTCACCACAGATATTCATTCACTATTAGAATTCTTATGTATGTATATGGCCTAATTTCTGTTACCAAATAATCATACATTTGGTTTGCTTGGCTGATAACTTCTTACCAACAGTTATTTACAATATAATAATTGTTGAGCTTCAGTCTCATCAGCATCATCATCAGCAACCCATTAAGTCCCACTGCTGGGCTCGGGTCTCCTCTCCTCTAACTAGAGAGCTGAGAGGGTTCTAGGGAGCTTCACTCTATAGGAATTTAATAAATAAAGTATTTCACCATATTACAAGATATTAAATTTATTGCTGCTTAAAAATTTAAAAATACTGGCAAGTAATAATTGTGAATGACTTATCACCTAATGATGTAAAGTAACTCTAGTCTAGTTTTCATTAATCTTTATGTAGTTGACATAATGATTATCTTTTTTTTATACAATGACAGTGACAAACAGACGTACAGCTTGCCATTATCTACGATCTGTAGAAGCACACAACACAGGAATGTAGAAGTTTGTTTTACAAATATATAACAGTCATAAAATATTACGAAATAAAATTCTAACCTCAAATAGTTGATAGTATAATGTTAAGCTTCTGAAAATTATACTATACATCACAAGAGATAAGATCACAAGTCATGTCTAAGTAATTTGTTTTTATATAATATTATAAAATAGTCTACAAAATTTAAGTATAAGAACTTACTTTGACCGTTTGCCAAAGAGCAAATAAGTTTTTAGAAGTCCCAGTGTAACAATAGATAGTTTGCTTTGATGACGGCACATCTCTTTCTATTGTTGTAGGACCCCCTAGCCAGTGCACTGAAAAAAAAACAACCATTGTACTAGTGTAAGTACTTTAAATTCTGGACAGTTCTATCTATAGTTGTCATTAATACAAAGCATTGGTACTGATCTAATTTGTATATAAAACTACTTATATAGTCAATAATGATACCTAAAATGAAAAAAATTAAGAAATATTCGCAGTAAATAAGCAACACATGTCATAAAAAGATGTTTTGTTTTGTTAAAGAAACGATGTTTTTGTAAAGGAATAGACCATTATATTATTACAAAACCAAATTATGCATAATATATTATCTTACCATCATATGCAGATGCATGTGTTTGAGTAAATAAAGCCAAAACTGAAAACAATAACAATAACAGGTAGCGTCCCTTCTCCTCCATGTTTAACACTAAATTAACATCACAGTTTTATGAAATAACCAATTTTTATTTCATCACGGCAGTTAGCAACAAGACTATAGGATTATTTTATTTTTAGAATGCGGACAGCGAAATATCTGTGATTATTAAATAATTCGCGAATTCGATACAAACTATTCTTGGATCAACTGACGTTAATGACGTAATATTATTAGTGGTGGCCACAGACTTAATAGTAGAACTAGCGTTATGGTGGGTGGCCAGAGTGGTGCCCAGTGGTGGGTCCACAAGTTCTATCACGAAAGCCAAACGACTGAAGTAGGTACTCACATTTTAGCAATGAAACCACAGACTAATAACTTTATGGAACCCCTCTTTCCTCGTTTGTTCTTCACTCTATCAAACATGGTAGTGATTAGAAACAGAATCGCTTACGTGTACCTACTTAGTAACGATGAATAGGGAAATAGCGAGTAGTGAGTGAATAAAAATATTCAGCTAGATTATGAACCTTATTAACTTTATTGTCTTAAATAAGGTCATTTTAAATTAATTTTATTGTCATTTTTCTAAAAAGAATTTACTCTTAGTACTCGTTCCATGATCATACTCGTGATTACTCACTCACCTTGCAAGACGTAGAGCGACAGTGCGAGTCGAGGGACTCCTCACCTCGTTGCTCGCGATTACCTCATTTGGTCAAAAGAGTTACTCCCTTATCCTCGAATAAAATTGACGAGTAATGAGTACTTATAAGTTCCTTGCAAGTAACCCAACACTAAAGATATTGCGTTTTTTGACATTTGCAGTGTGAATGGAATGAAAATTTCGTTGACCTCTACCTATTGTAAAAATTTGGAGTCAGTTCTTCCATATCATCCTCATCATCTCAGCCTATTGCAGTCTATTGCTGGACAAAGGTCTCTCTTGTCACGCGCCATAACACTCAGAGTCAGTTCAGTTTGAGAAGTAGTAGTTTATTAGGTTTTATTTTTTTTTTTTATTTACCAACTTACACTTACAGATTATATCCAAGTTATAGGCAAGTAGTTATATTTACAATAAGATTAGCAAGTATGGTACAAACAAAATACGTAACTTAATATCTAAGTATCATTAAAATAATAATAATAAAAAAATATACTTTTTCAATCAATTTTATGGAGCTGCGCAGATGATGCGAGGGTGGACATGCGGTCTTTTTGAGCGCTGCACAGTTATGACCGCAGCTGCCTGCGTCGAAGTCAGTTGAGGAGCGTTAGAAAACACCACGCCCCGCATGAATCCCTTTGTTCTATCGCTCGTGGTGAAATTCCTCTAGTGTAGTCTAGGACCTAGATTAAAGAATTTTACCAAAATATTTATAACGCTCCTAGACTATTAGCGAATAATTATAGGAAAAAACAGATCTACGCTAGGTGTCCTAGATTTTGAGATATAAAGGTGGCCAAACTGGGGAGTCTCCCCATATCGGCCAACTAAAAACGGCTTATAACTTTTGAACTATTGACAGACTATTTTCCACCAATTAGCGTCTGAATATTTGTGTTATCAAAATCCCCGATGGTGGCGAGTGTCAGTCACGCATGCTTGCCTACGTCGCATCCACAGCCTCAGTGTGGTACAACGGGAGTATGTACGACTACTACGTAAGAGGTCCCAGCTTGTATCATCGGATCTGACAAAAATGGGTTTTCTGTCCCCTGATTTTGACTCGTCGGATCGTAAACTTTTACGAATCTTAGAACGACGTTTTTTTCCGGCTTACGTTATTTATTGTTAGAAAATAGTTTGCTGTATAGAAAATTAAAAACTGATTAGTGTATTTTGATTTTTTCTTCCACTATCTATTTCTCTAACATTATGTTTTTTAACTTTATTTAAAGTGACATTTCCGGCTGAAAATTTTCGGACAGCTCAGAATCAGGGGGCTGAAATATTTTTCTGTCTGAAGTACCTACCTATTAGCTTTGGAACCTGGAAATGTCCTCGGTAAATGGCAGTAAGCTCGCCCTCTAATAAATAAACAAATATAGCAATGTTTGTTTATTTATTAGAGGGCGAGCT
Source organism: Laspeyria flexula (assembly GCA_905147015.1). Lineage (NCBI taxonomy): Eukaryota > Metazoa > Arthropoda > Insecta > Lepidoptera > Erebidae > Laspeyria > Laspeyria flexula. Next base: position 14,309,322 of record LR989958.1, on the reverse strand, counting down.
TAGAGAAGGCCTTCTGTCTACCTATTCATCATTATCTTATCAGCCCAATGACGTCCACTACTGGACTTAAGCCTCACCTAATTCAGATACATTCGTTCTAGATGTACTTAATGTTTTGTTGTGCAGTAAAGTGAATTATATTGACTTGACTGGCCTGTAATTGGTCTAGTGGTTAGTGACCCTGACTGCTGACTGGAGGGAGGTCGTGGGTTCGATCCTCACCCAGGACAAATCTATCTTTGTGTGATGAGCATAAAGGTTTGTTCTGTGTCTGGGTGTAATTTATCTATATGTGTATTTACAAAAAAAAACTATTTAAGTAGTATATCAGTTGTTTAGTACCCATAAGCAAATATAATTGCTTACTATGGGACTAGATGGCGCTGTGTGAATGTGGTAGATTATTATTAATATTATATCCTTAAATCCCAATGCATATGGTAGCAGAAATAAGAGGAAGTAATAAATAAAACTCATCTTAACTCCCCTCTTGTATTTATTTGGTAAAGCATATACATTAATGGAGTGATCATTTATAAGCTTCACAACAAGGCACTTTCTGTTCCATAAAATTTTGTACTTCAAACTTGTACAAAATAACCGGACTATTAACTGCAATAAAAAAATCAATACAGGAATGTTATAAATACTGCTGGAATACATACGGATACTTAATATAATAAAAATATAGCTAATTTCATTAAAACAAAAGCTACCATTCACCAGTCTTTATGACAGGAATGTTCAATAAATACTTTTTTCATCGAAATACTGACCTAAACTTCGAACTGAAAAAATCACAGCTTAATAATAATAAATAACGCCTGCTTCGCACTAGAGACTTTTGTCACCCTTCTTTTGTTACTTTATTTGTATGGAGACGCATGTTACGACATAACTACCATTTTCATACGCTGCGGATAAAAATGACAAATAATGGCATACGTCACTGTGGCATGCGTCACAGTGACAAGTCACTATGATATAAATTATGGTGACAAAAGTTACGAGTACGCGGTTGGGCTTGTATTTCATGTTTAATTAGACTGATTTCGATGTGGATTTCATTATTATACAGTTACAATACTTTTTATGCTACAAAATAATTAGAGAAGAAATACATTTGTCTTTACAAATAAAACATATATTATGTCACTTTACTTAACTATTATAATATATAAATGTTTGAGTGTAATTGCTGGTTTTACACCAACGAAATTAATATATCAATTTAACCTTGAATATCATTATACAAATTTGAAAGCAGTTAATTTTAAATCTGTAAAATCATTGAAGAATTACATAGGCACAAAAACATTAGAACAGATGCCAGGAATAAATAAGCATACACTTTTTTCTAATTCATAATTCCCATAATACAGACGTTAATTTCATACGACGTTCCATAAAATAAGCTCTACTAAAAAGCTATGTCTGTTTCATATTAGGTCAAGCAACACATAGTACATTATACTTAATTACATTTAATAACTACCTCCATGTATGGCTACTGTATTATGATTGCTATTAAATTAATTTTAAACACACCAATACTAGGACAAAATTGCAGAAAAAGCTACCAATTTTTTTAACGGTCTACCCTTAAATCATGGAATGTTCTAGTAACTAAAGGAAAAGAAAAATATAAAGTTATAGACATAGCGACATTTTAGATTAGATTGATTATATTATTGATGATATTTATAATTAACTGTTGCATCGATTTAACTACTCGACAAGTGATTTGACGAATAGTCGATTATCGGAATGATTTAATTGCATAAATTTCTACTAGATATTAAGTATAGAACACACTATGATTTGGGCATAGCGTGCATAATAATTCTTACTGCAACCGACATACTCAGATTATAGAAAAGGCTTATGGAGAGTACGCAATAAAAATAGTGAAGACAAAAAGTAAATCAAAATTAATTTAATTTAATTTTGGATTTGTTTATGGTTGCATTCCTAGTCAGATGTAGAGTACAGTGCAGAATTTCAGTTTGAATTTCTATTCAATTTAATTTTTTAACTTCACTGATTTTGCGTACGCACAGCACTCATACAGATTATATATTAAAGAATATAAAAATCTGAGTATACACAGCAAACGATGTCTTATGAGTTGATTTTAGATGCGTCTGTTGTACGACAAAATATTCAAATACACTTTTATAGAACTGTGATAATTTAGTTAATAACATGTTTAATATCAAATATACCAAAGTCAGCATTTACCTAACATTATTTAAGGCACATATAACGGACAGAATATTAGTATTAAATATAGATCTTTTATATAGTTAAGTATGTATTTAATATTGCCTTATTAGTAACTAACTATAATAATATGGGACCTTATAAAGTTGACAAATATGGGTATAATTCACCTCTGCCTACCCCCTTTGAGGAAAATGGCAAGATGTTGTGTTAACCAACTACTAAATTGAAATATTTTTTGGTTATTAGAATATAGTTTTTAAATTAGGATTGATTTGAAAACTTAAATAGGAGATTTTTTATATTTTTAAGACCATAATTGCTATTTTTTTAGTAACTCAGACAAAGATGATATTTTCCCCTCTAGATTATGGATTAAATTGTATTCAAAAGCTGACTTAGTTATATTGATGTTGTGTGGCCTCCAGTTATTGCACTAATATACATCTAGGAGCCTGTGAAGGCACAAAAGCACTAAGTTACGTTTGTATTCAATAATAATATTATCTTATGTGTATATAATTAAAATCCAAAATCCTATGTTTGTGGAATAGTTTTGCGTTTTGCGACGTCTATAATTGTCTAGGTTCTCGATGGAATGTTGATATCTGAAAAATAAAATGTGAAGATAAATATTGTTGGACTAAATATTACACAAAAATTAAAGAGATGTAGGTATACAAAATTATATCTCGCTGGATGCAGGCCGCATACAACCGGTCCTATTGGAAGTCTCTTGAGGAGGCCTATGTCCATCAGTGGACGTCCTACGGCTGATATGATGATAATGAGGTATACAAAATTATGTCAGGCGAATTATAAAAAAATGGTAATTTTGTGTAGATGCACGTGCTCGTAACGTCGTATACTTAGTTATTACGTATACAAAGTGATTGACAGATGGGAATCCGTCCAACATGGAATCTGTCCTAAGTGGCCAGAAGGAGGTATAGTAGTAGCAATAGTCATTCAATTAGTTTAAATATAAATGTAAAGCGGTTAAGGCTCCCGTAAGTGTGAAGCCACTTATATAGTCGGAGAGCGATCATTTTTAAATACTTTAACAAGATTTCTGGGACCTGTTCCTGCTAAACAACATACATCGATAGCGGACCGATGGACTAATATCGACCAATCACATGCCGGCAATATGGCGAGATTGACTTAGTATACCAATCACAGCTGTTGAATGAGACCATCGGCTTACCATTGTTACGATTAGCAGAATCGGGCCACTGTACGGGGTTTTCAAAAATAGGAGTGAACAGGTTTTTGGCAGTGATATGCATGTGCTGCTCCTAGATTTTCAGGCGCTCATAGGCTATATAATAGCATACCATCTCATTATCAATCATGTATGTCACTGTCATCGTGGTATGAACAAAATCTCTTACACATTAGGTGCCGTATCTTTGTAACCGAAATTTCTGCGTGTGCGTTTACTCTTAATTAATTTTTTATCCAACATTACTAGAGGAATATACTCACACTAACGCTGCCTCGAATCAGGCGGTACATACACAGGTCCGGCGTGTTTCGCCCATTCACGCTCAAATTCGTGCTCGAGAATCTCGGCCCCCCTCTTCCGAGTCAGCCCAGTCTCGTCGAGACTGAGCTCGCACATCTGCATATCATCGACTCCCGCTTGAAGCAACACGGGGGTTTTGTCGGGGTGCAGTTCCATCTGTCTCGCGACGTACTGTCCGTCGAAGTGTGCGTACCACCAGCCGCGACGTTCCGCCTCGCCCGTAGTAGGGCCTGTACCCGCGCGTACGAATGGAATACGGAAGTAACGGTGACGGGCGCCTAGGATATCGCCCTTTTGGGGGAGGCGCGGGGTTTTGGCTATAGGAAGATAAAAGAAACATTTAAAATATAGGTTCATATACATAAATATATATAAATTTTACAAAAAGGGTATGCACCTTTGCCTATTCTGCCAGGGAAATAAAGCATGATGCTATGTTTGTATGTACACAGCATAACTTTATATTTTCAAAAGATAGACAGGGATATTATACACATATTCCACAACTTATATTGTCGCTAGATTCGGATACGGCAAACAGGGCTCCAGTCGAGATTCTTGAGCTCTTAGCTAGCAGGAAGACATTGCTACATACCGGCATCCATGATTGACTGCGGCGCCCTCTCCTGGTCGGCCATGGTAGTCTTGCGGGCGTTCTTTGCCTTCCACGCGTGGTACACCTTCAGACGTCGGTGGAATTCGTGACGGCACGCCTGTGAAGTAACATGTGGATCATATAAGCACTTAGAATATCGTCAATTATGTCGAATGGGATATAATATAGCAACCAATTTAAAAAAATATATATGTTTTTTTATTGCTGGTAAGCGGAAATTAGGTGAGGCCTATGTTCAACATTGGACGTCATTGGGCTGATATGTTGATGATGATGATGAAGCGGTTACCGCCGCTCACTTTGGAGTTGGCCGACTTTGGAAATGCTAGGGGTACAGCCAGGTAGTTTGTGAAACGTAAATCCCTTCGAACGCTACACCACTACAAAAAATATGGTTTTATTTTTACAGCAATAACACATTTTTATACAAGTCACTTTGGAAAACAAAGACACAAAAATAATATAAAAAACATTTTAGAACAACATAGAAAAGTTGATGTTTATAAAGTTATTGATTCCTATGTGGGATTAGGAACATAAAAATTAGAACAAATATTTCATTGTTGTTGTGAAGTACCTAGTATTGTAGGTGTCCATACAGTACGGTAACCGCTTACCATCATCAGCCTGGCCGTACGCCTGTTTACCATCGGTGTCGTGATATAAAATAAAAAGTAAACTCACCTCCAAAAGTTCAATATCACATGAAGTATTAATAGTATCACGAAGCTCAGAGTACTTCCATTTCGATAGATCGTACTTTTGCTTGCCTTGCATAGCTTGCTGCATTCTAACTCGTTCAGACCTGTGTCGCACGTACAAAAACGTCAATGGATAGCGTTGATACATTATCGTAAGGTTAAACATATACTACAATAAAGTTAGTTTAGGTATACTCAGAATATTTATAAAAGAAATATCGGTAAATTTTTATTCATGTAATTTCATTATGACATGATTATGGCCATAGATGTCTTTTACAGTTAAAGAATTGGTAATTTATATTCTATTTTGTGTCGCCTTTTCACAAAGAGCCTTGATAGCCAATTGCGAAATACCGTCTGTCAGCGATCACGCTAGATTAAAGTCTTTATCGTATTGAAGTGATCGCCTGCAATTGTTCTAAATGGCTCATCGCGGAGAAGAGCCGTAAAACGTACGATTCACTATTTTCAACGAAAAAAGGTAAGTTTATTCATAAATATTTAATCCGAGTAAATAATATATCGCAACCATAGTGGAAAGGCATTAGAATAATCAATATACAAGGTAAACATTTGCTAAATGGCTCGCTTTATTTATGAACTAGCTGGGGTACCCGGCTTCGCTCAGGGAGTTGACCAGACTGTTCTGGAATGCTTTCGAATACTCTCGAATGTTCTGGACTGTTCCAGAGGGCGTATCAGAGGCTTTAGGTAAAAACGGAAACCTTCTTCTTATACGGGAGATAAAGTGTTATGACACCATATAACTCTCTTGAGCGTAGCGGGGACTCATTTCTTAATGTTAGCGGAACGCAAATTGTACATTTTCTTTTATAATATAATTAGATTGATGACTTTTTCCAACAGGGGTATGATATAATGTGCATGAATACATAGTCCTTGAAACATGCATCAATTATTTTCTAATTTAAACTCTTTTACAATTACGTAGAGTTCATATCCATTTCTTAAAAAAAAACCCTGTAATTGTAAAAGAGTTATATATTATTTCTAATAGTTAATAAATATGTTTCATAAATGTCCAACAGTGCTCTATAATGCTCCATTTCCAAAGGTTTAATTTCGTCTAACTATTACACGATTAACACAAATGAATGTATACTTTATATCGGAAACTATAAAGTACATTTTTGTTTTCGCTAGCCACATTTATGAGACATAAGTAAATTAAGTACTAACTAGATACTAACATTAATAAATTAATACATTAAAGAGATATTAATACAACATACTAAGATACGGAGTTAGGTACATAAGTTCGTGCAAGAAAGAAGAGAAAAGCAGACAGCCGATATGTTAGCAGTTAGTAACAATTATTTGGTCCACTTTCAATTGTTTTCAATCTTAGGTCTTATTGGGATTAGATCAAAATTGTCTTAAACATGTATCTCATATTATGCCTTTGTTCCACGGAAAGACTTGACATATTCTATCACTATTCTGGTGATGAAGAACTGCATATAATGTTGAAGGAAAACGGTTGCTAAGACTAAATATTATAAAGGCCATTTTCCTGTAATTATATATTAAAGTACGTATAATTTAATTATGAAACCAATTTATGGTGTCTACATTACAAATTATTTTACAGGCAATGAGTGTAGCTTATAGTTTCCCGCCAGTTCATCGCCTATATAACAACAAAAAATGTGTTCGTATACTGCAATCGTAATTAATTTCTAGAGAAAATTTTAAGACTCTTATGATTTACAGAAACACGATTTAAATTATTTTAAATCTTTTAAGGCACTAATTACGTCAGCAAACGAGCAATACATTTGATCTTTTAATAGGGGCAATAACCTGCGTAGTTTAGTGGGCAGAGCGCTGGAAGGGATAACTCCGGTCGTGGGTGCTAATCATTTTTTTAAGAAATCTTAAGGGTTTTATAGTAATTTTTTCCTATTTTTTTTTAAATAACACATCGTGCACTAATTGAAAGAGGACCATTATTGGAGCGTGCGAAAGAGAAAACGTTAGTCTATCTCACTGAGTACCTGTTCAATTTATTCTCTCCATTCATGGACTCCATTGTAGGGAAACTGTGCGAACATATTACAATATTACTTATACGCTAGTTGTTGTCGAACATTTGAATGTTTACACGTTTTATATCTGTTAAAATGGTTTAAAAAATTTAGCTTCATTGATTTTACAATAGGAATTCTTTTAATAATCGTAAATAAAAATACATTGCACCGAGACTGAAGACAAATGTTTGCGAACCGTACAAACATCTATCAGGCTAATAATATTATGTGGGGATCCAAACTGCAACCTTCGAATTCAACAGTAATGTTACTATTACTAGACTTACGAAGTAGTCAAGCAGATTAAATTAAATATTTTAATTATCTTACTTATCTACTCTACTTTAACTGGTTTAAACCGGTATACATGAATAAAACGTGTAAACATTACTTTTACGAATATATTGTAATAAAAGCTATATACAGAAGATGTAGCAGGCCAGTAGTGACGTAGAAGTTCCATATTATACAGTGATATCCTGCGTATACTCGTACCTATTAAAGTCACGTAAACACACGAAAATGTTTCTTATTACAATAGCAGAAGGTATACGAAAGATTTATACGTTAATAAATATTTGTTTTTTTTTAACATTGTATTAAGAATCATTTTTGTGTGTATACGTGAGTTGAATAGGTTTTAAGCTGTAAAATGCTGTTTGAATTGATTGTTCAGATATAACTAACCTTTTATCAAAAATAATCTGTAGGGTAAGTAATCAAATTAATAATTATAATTCAGTCAAACCCAATATACGTATAATTTACACAACTAGGACTATCCAATCCTGTTGAATCACTTTTGTTTTGATAACAAGACAGGCAAGATTAGATTTGCATTCAGTAAGAGAAGGGGCAAACTAAAAAAAAGTTTTTTAATCATACCAAAATATGCTTAGTTTAATAAATAACAAGTGAGAATTGGCAAATTGTAATTGAGGTATTACAGTTTTGGAAGATTTTCGTCTCTATTTTACATTGCCAAATAAAGTGAGAATAGAAAAAGTATTGTTGTACCTATATTCTTTTAAGTATTGTTTTATAAAATAGAATCATTTTTTATCGTTCTAATAACACTAAAATTAATATAAAAACAAAAATAAGTGTTTACATACCTCCGTAACTGAGGCGGAGATCCTTCCACGTGTCCGTTCGTTTCCTTAGCAAGTCTCACAGCCATTTCATGGTCCCGTCTTTCCTGTTCTAGCCTAGAATATAAAATAATACTATTATAGTACGTTTGACCTTGTAAAGGTCACTTCATAATCCACCTGCCGCCCAAGTCAGCTGCTCACTAACATTTAAAATTCACCTGCCGACTGGCATGCAATATGTTTAATGAAGTTTAGCTCTAATTATGTTGCTCAAACATTTATTTGATGAAACGGACTGGTTTTTTTAACAATACAATATTTTTTTTAAATATTTTTTAAATAAATTTTTATTACACCTAAAATACAAGAAGAATTTCTTAGAATATAATAATTATTTTTTAACACAATGTTTTCCTTCTATTCTAAGTTCACTCACAACAGAATCTCGAATTGAATAAAAAGTGTGATTTCTTGTGATGCCATGTCAAACACTGTATAGTAGATTGTTATTGGATTCGTGGCAATTGTCTATTGTTATAATTATACACAAACAAGGTACTTATTTTTAATTGTTTTATCTGTCAAGTAATCATAAGTGTATTTGTACTTCAAGTGTTATTATGATTAAATATAAGTATATTGGAAAACTTCTATTGTAGAGAAAAATATCCTACCTATACAAATGCCAATGTTAGTACAGTAGTACAGTCTGATGATGATGATGAGAAAGGAGGAGGAAAGGATATATGAGGAAAAAAAATGGAAAATTAAATGGTCACGGGAATCGAACTCCACCCGGGCGAAGACACGGAGAACGACTAGTTTTGTAGTGAATAACTCTCAATCTCACCTCTCTCTATTCTCCTGGTCCTGTTTAGCTGCCTCTTCCATCTGTTTCTGTAGCTTAAGAGCAGCCTGTCTGTCCGCCTCCTCTAGACGTAATATCTCTGCTTCTTCGGTTTTACGACGAGCTTCCATTTCTGCTTTACTATTGAGGAAATATAACGAATAATATTTACAACATTGCAAAAATCATATTTTATTTAAAAAATTATCACAAATTGATAGATGTGGTTTATATGAAGGGGTTGATACGGAGCGAGTATTTTAAAATTTAATAACTTTCTTTCTAGTGGCTCTGACTGCTAAGCCGGAGGTCGTGGGTTCGATCCCACCCAGGACAAATCTTTGTGTGATAAGCATGAAAGTTTGTTCTGAATCTGGATGTTATTTATATAGATAAATAAAATTAAGCATGTATTTACAAAAAAAAATGTATTTATGTAGTATATCAGTTGTTTAGTACCCATAGCAAATATAATTGCTTAATTTGGGACTAGATGGCGTTGTAGGAATGTGGTAGAATATTATTTTATTTTGTTGCCGCCGCGTGCGTTAGATTCCCTTTGTTCTATAGTTCGGTGTGAAATTGCGATTGCGCCGCCCCGTCGTTTGTCCTGAGCTTTATAGAATAATATCCTTATTAACAAGAGATATGTGTGTGATGCGGGCGGCACAAAATCGCTCGCTGTGGCGGAAATTAGGTGAGGCCTATGTTCAACAGTGGACGTCATTGGGCTGATATGATGATGATGATGATGATGTGTGTGTCACTGAAATCTATTATTTTATCAAATAGTGCATTTTATTGAATATTCAACGAATCCTGAGAAAGGTTCTTATGAAAAGAATTAGAAAATTTTAAAAAAGTTACACGCGGGTGGAGTCTCGTGAAAAAGCTAGTTTATTATAAAATATTAAATTATAATAACCCTGTGTTTTTCTATGTATATATAAATATACATATACTTATGTATGTTTATCGGTTGGCTAGCTAGATCCCATAACACAAGCGTATTAGCTTACTTTGGGGTAGATGATGGTTGTGTTAAAATATCCCAAAATATTTATTGATTTAGGTGTATTGATTTATCGCTCGCTGTGGCCGAAATTAGGTCCGGCCATGTCTAGCAGTGGACGCCATTGGGCTGATATGATGACGATGATTGTAAGAATCTATCCGCACGTTAGTTGAATTGACGTATTTGTTATCTACCTCTTAATTATTTAAGTATGACAACATTATTATTGTATTGTAATTCTATGCCGAAGTGACAGTTGACGTTTGGATTTGTAGAGATTTGATTGTGACATTTGTGACACTTGGAGGGAAAACAGAAAATGTACTAACACTGATTGTAGCAATAAATCTGAAAATTGGAGTCATCATAATACATTGTTTTTATTAAATATCACGAAGAGCCTTCATGATGATGATGATGATTGTATGTTATACTTACAGTCTACGATGTTCTTCCTCTTGTTTTTGCCTTTCTAGTTCAAGTTTCTTGGCTTGTTCGGAGGCACGCATTTCCTCTTCCATCTTACGAAGGCGTTCTTGTTCCTCTCTGCATTTAAAATTATAGTTACATGTACGTGATGCTATGCATATATATATGATATATGCATATGCATGTAAGGCAATGACAGAATGGGGACCAGTCTGCAAACCATGCGATTCGATTACGACAGGCAATACCTATGTGTATTTCACATTGTGGAATTTATATGCACTACTACTCGTAGTCGAGTGACTTTCCATCTGCTTCGTGAGAGAATCCACCCATACCCTTGAAGAAATTCTAAGTGCATGTCTGATCCACCAACCCGCACTAGGCCAGCATGTGTGGATTATGATCTAAACTCTCTCAGCTCTTTAGATAGAGAAGAGAAGACCCGAGCCCAGCAGTGAGACATTAACCTCCTGTTTCTCCTCGGGTTCAATTTAACACAACATCGTGTAATACAGCTTAAAAAAAAAATAGCATGTTATAAAGTATCTATATTTTATTTACCTGTTCTTCTGATCAATCATAACTTTTTGTAGTGTTGCCATTTGTGTTTCGATGTCTTTAGTCAATTTTGTGAATAGCTGGTCAATTTCTTTAGGCGTAATCTTTTCATTCGTCTAAAAATAAAAGGTACGTTTACAGAACGATCTCAATTTTATGGATTCTTTCATTTGTATTATTTATTATATTTCATTTTATTGTACACAAAGTTACATAAAAGTAATTTTTATATAACTTTGTGTACAACAAAATGAAATTAAGATATGGACTAATAAGAATAAAGGCGATATGTGTTTAATTTACCGATAAACATTTCGTATAATATTTGTTTTTTAATATTTTTTTATTACAACTGTGTTAGTAAATTATCTAAAGCAGAACAACTTGAACTATTAAAATTGTGTGGGAGTCGATACCGAAAAGTGTGTCATTAACTCAATTACAAACGCAACGGCAGATGATACTAAATAAAAACTTGAAAAACCCACCTTAATACTAATACAAGCATTTTTAATAGACTTCCTCAAGTTATCGATGTTCCTCTGCACACTTTCCTTGTCCTTCTTGAGTTGACCCACGACTGTCTCCATGCCCTTAAGGTTGTTTTGTAACGCGTTGATCTTAGCGATACCGCGGTACCTCGGCCTGTGCTTACTTCTCACGAGGTACCCGCGAATCGTCTTTTGTAGGAGGATCAGACATTCACGACGGTACTGGATTTTGTTCTTTACTGTTGGGGGAATTGGGTTGGTTTATTTGTTGTATTATAAATAGCTTGATCACATCATTCAAACTGCAACGCGCCATTTGTGTGATAAAAAAATTGGTTAAGTTATGCTTTTAAAAGGATACAAGAACCATTTCTGCTTTTAATTACGTAAAACTTTTTTAGTTTAAGAATTATTAAGATAATTAATTTGGGTAATTTCCATCCATTATCTAATTTACATACATTACGTCATACCAAAATATTTTAAAATTAAACCTTTCATTTTAAATCTTTTACTTTACGTCCTTCTGCTACCAATCAACCTAATACAAAAAATACATGAACACGATTTTATGAATTAAATAATTATTTGTCTTTTAGGTAATCTGTAATACTACTCACGTTACACTGATATTCAAATATGAGTCCTGTTTTCGTAGACATCAGATACAACTCAAAAACATTTTTAAACAAACAGCACCAATATACTCACACTTAATAATGGACAAGACAGCAAATATGGACTTCCTCCACCTGGACTTGACGAGCCACGACAGCACAGCATCCACAATAGACTTGAGACTCTCCGGGTCAGACTTCATCATGGTGTCAAACTCGGAGTACTTGCCCGGACGGAAGAACACCCTAGTCACGCCGAATTTGTAGTCTTTGTCTGACAGGCCTAGACTGTGGACCACTGCCTGGAGAAGGGAATTAAATTGTTAATTAAGGGTTTTACACCGAGTTGTACTTTCCTATGCTTCTATTTATTTCTGTCACTTAAAACCGTGATTTGAAAAACTGTTTGAGCGTTCGTAGAAGTTATTCGCAATCTACCTACTTTTTAGTATTTGCTTGTTACCCTTTATTATTACTTCTAAGTTTAATCTGTAGTTTCCTTCTAATTAAGTGATAGTAAATTAAGTTTCTGTACACTCTCAATATTATTATGTTATTGTGTTAATATTGTTTTTCGGTAAGTGAATCATTGTGTATTCTTATGAGAAATAAAGATCTTAAACCATTTACTAAAGGGAGCATCCTCATTCTAGTAAATCACATTTTTATAATAATACGTAAGACTTTTTATTTATTGTAGAAAAGTGATGAAATGAATTGTTATTTTTCTATGTAAATAAGTGTCAATGTTTAAAGAAAATAGCCTCAGTAAAATGTATAGAGGAGGCATATCGGAAGCCTTTAAAAAACCTTAAGTCTTTAAAAGACGTACCTCACAGAAGAGCTTAGGCGATAATCCATGTAACTTGGGCGGCAAGTACTGCTTGTACATGTGGTGCAGGTCGTGGAAGGGCGCGCGCGACGGGTACCCGTGCTCCATGAGCTCCAGCACCGACGCCGTGCCGCTGCACTGCAGCTGCGTCAGCACCAGCGAGCCTTCCACCACGCGCCCCACCATGCGGGAGTTCGGCTTTATGCAGCGGACGAAGTTCGTACCCTAGGAACAAATAGAGCTCTTATTAAGGTATTTGCGTGTACTAAATAATACGTTATCTATAAGGTTGCCCGTTTTTAATACTGGCAATTTGAAACGTAATTTATGTATGGCTGTCAATATATTCTAAATTTAAATTTATTTTATTTTAAAAATATGGAATTCTATTTTCCAATTTAGTCATTTGTTTATTGATTAGTGTTTTGTTTTTACTACATCTGTATTCTGTTTCTTTTCATAAATATGGACACGATAGAAACATGAGCAATTATAAAATGCGAGTATTCGTCGCGGTAGTAATGCCCGTACAAACGGCTCTCAAAATTAATGACGTGTAAGGAGTGAATGCTATAAAAGAAATGAGTTTTATCTAAAAAATGATTTCTGTGGTCACCCGAAAACTAATGTCAACAACGAAGAATTAAAGGCGACAATAGAAGCTGACGACATTCTACTGCTGACAAAATCTTTTAAATAGCTTAAGTATGAAATAAGGGTGACAGTGGCTTTCTAAGTATCCCTGTAGAGAAAATCCAGCAGTGGACATCATTGGGCTGATATGATGATGAGGGTGACAGATTTTATTAAGTAGTGAATATTTATAGAATTTTGTATTTATTTGGATGTTACTTTTTACTCAATTTTATAAGCAGTTAAACCATAGTTTCAAACTAATTGCATACTAACATTTGAAGTTTTCGTGTGAAAAACAAAAACAAATTAGGATATAAAATCAAAACCTTAATAATTTTTGTTTCTGCCGCGTGAACCTAAATTTAGCCCGGCAAAATGGATTGATAATAGAGCCTTCCGCCACAAGACCGTGTGGCCTAATGGATAAGGCGTCGGACTTCGGATCCGAAGATTGCAGGTTCGAGTCCTGTCACGGTCGCAATTAGCTTTTTGCAAGGATTTTATATTATTTTGCATCCTTTATATTATTTGTTAAAATTTTATATATTATTTTACGTGTATAAGTTTCCGTTGAATACCCAAACCACAAAGACAAAATTTATGTTTTTAGCATGAAATATAGAAAGTTTATTATAATCTTTTAAAATAATAAGGGACTGCTTAATAAATTATATTAAAGGACCTAGGCCCTTATTATTTAAATTAATTTAGTATATAATAATAATTTTTCTCCATTATTTGAGTTTATGTTTTATACCAAAACATTTATCTAAAAAAATAACACCATATAGCTATGACAACATTAGAATTAATGTAAAAAATCAGTCAAGAACGACCAGTTTCATATTTTAAAAAAAACTTACATTTTCTTTCAATTTATCCATGAGCTGCGACAATTGACTCTGGAACTTAGCACCCACAGATATAAAGTTCAGTTTCCCTTTAGCGTTGTTGTTGTCTGTAGTCTCGAAGAGTTGTTGGACTAGCTTGCTGCGAGACTCTTGTACGAGGAACTCTAAGGAGGCGTGTAACGCATCGTTGTTCTTTTCTATGAATTGATTCTGTGGAAAACGTGTTTTAGTTAAGTAATTTTTTTATGAAACTTATGATAAAACACGATAGGGGTGTTAGGGTTGGACTACATCTAGTTGTACGGAATCGCACATTTCTATTACTCACTTAGAACCGGTAATTTGTAGAACAAAAATGAGACAGAGAGTGCGACCGCACGAGGCGGAATCGACGATCAGCTCAACTCTCACTCTCTATTTCGCTCTAGTAAATGACAAAAAAGGATTGAAGCATAGGAAAGTGCGGTTCGATGCGGCTAGGAGTGGTGCAACCTTAACTAATCAGAGTATTTGAACACGACATAGATTAATATTCCGCGTGAAACTAGTATGACAATCGCGGTTAATGACGTCAGGAACCGCGTCTACAACTTCTCAGTGTTAGTGTCAGTCAAAACACATTGACCAAAGAGACACAATGACATAGAAGAAAGATCTAGAACATTGTACCTAGAAAGTTTTAAATAGTTACCGTGTTATAACAGACTGCGCCAGCGAAATGTCGCAGAAGGAAGCCTTCGTCATCACGTAGTGTACGGTGAGCCTTCAATCTAGACGCGCGAGGTACTTGTAACCTGTCAATGTTATATATCATTACAATTTGTAGTATACTAGGTCGAAAGGTACCCCTATCAAAAATTGCTGGTAGTTCTGATATATGATTTAACACCACTAAAAAAATTCAGTCAGAACATGTTGGTATTTTGAATTATTGTTTTAAGTGCTATCGTTTCATGGTAAATAAATAAAAAAATATGGAAGACATAATTTTATTTTATTTTCTTCTTCACACATCGCTATATAACTGGAGTGGAAAGTGCAGGTCATTGACCTTACAACTCACAAACCAGCCGGTTATCTTTTGGAGTTCGTGACTTGCAATTTGTAGATCTTTAGCTGCGTGTGCTCCGTATTGTGTTAACATTATTTCTACTTTTCCGACTAAGAGGGTTCTCCTACTAGCAATTATATTATGTGGTTTTTCTGATGTATTGGGCTATTGGAAAATCACCTTTTTGTGTATGCGCATAAGATTAGTTAATGCTTACCTATTATTGTTAGTACCAAGTTGCTTGTGAACAGAGTGTGTGAAGTGACTGAATTCAGGTTTAGGCAGCTTTGACTCTTCATCTAGCAGGTGGAAAATACCGTGATTCTTGCTTTCGATCAAGTCTAAAATCAGAAAAGTAATCATATAGGAAAATGTAATCGATGGAAGCCGATTGGATAAGTGAGCGACATGCATATCACGCGGTCCGAGTTCGATTCCGGCCAGCAGTACCAATGTGGATTTCACTTTGTGGAATTTGTACGTACCAGACAAGTGACTTAACATCTGCTAACGGTAAAGGAAAACGTCACGAGGAAACCTTCATACCCTAGACAAAAAAAGCCAGCGTGTGTGGATTAAGGCCTAAACCCTCTCAGCTCTCTATAGAGCGTAATTTCTCATTCCCTTTCGCATTAGCTAAATGTTTATTTTTTTTTAATTTATTTATCAAGGATCAACAAACAGTTACACGTTAGATCTTATGAGCTAAATTATTATATAAATACATTATACAAATGTGCAACCCACAACGTTGGTCACGGCATATAAACAGAATAACATGACTTAAAGAAAATAAAAGTAAAATTTTAAAGAACATTAGGAGAAGACAATATTATTAGCTATGAGTTTAGGTATGAGTAAATAAACAATTCTCACCAATACAGTCTTGGTTATCAACAAATCTAATCTCAGGCACGTTGAGTCCCTCCCGCTTGTAAAGTTCTTGTTCGTTCTTCAATATACGCTCGTTGAAGAATTGTTGTAGCTTCTCGTTGCAGTAGTTAATGTTGAACTGTTCGAAACTGTTCAATTGGAAGTATTCTGTTAAAAAAAACGTACAATTAATAGTTGTACTATAAATAAAATCTATATCAACATTATAAAGCTAAAGAGTTTGGTTGATCTCAGGAACTACTGGTCCGATTTGAAAATTCTTTTAGTGTTGGATAGCCCATTTATCGAGGAAGGTTATAGGCTATATAACATCATGCTACGGCTAATAGGAGCTGAGCATTGGCGAAACAAAGAACGACGGGAACCAAGCCCCGCGCGACTTTTAGTATAATATAATTATAATTTATAAAGAAAAGAAATTAGTAAAGCGCTTATTTGGAGCTACAGTGTCACAACTGCAAAAAAAATGCGAAGCTGACCTAATTACATCAAAATGATCTCGATAATAATCTACTTTAGGAGTGAAAATATCGCATTTATAAGTTCAAAAAACGCCCGCTAGAGAACGAAAACATTGGAGAAATAATATGTTATGAATCTACACTATAGTTACCAAAAATTCTTATAAATCTGGCGTAGTGTAAAATTGAAAAATTACAGTTATGTCACTGTCGCTCCAAATGAGCGAAATATGAATATTTTTTTTAAATAATATTTTAATATTCTACCACATTCACACAGCGCCATCTAGTCCCAAAGTAAGCAATTATATTTGCTTGTGTTATGGGTACTAAGCAACTGATATACTACATAAATACATTTTTTTTTATAAATACATACATATTATAGATAAATTATACCCACCAACAGAACAAACATTTATGCTCATCACACAAAGATTTGTCCTGGGAACCATCGAACCCACGACTTCCGGCTTAGCAGTCAGGGTCACTGACCACTAGAGCAACGGGTCAGTCATATAATAATAATATTAAGAAATTTTTTTACTTCAGTTCAATTTTGTTTACCAAAATGAGTTTTTTAAATTAGAGCTTAAATTCTACTTACCAAACCCAGCAATATCAAGTACTCCGATGTAATAAGCGGAGGCTTGGAAAGGAATACTAGTGTTGATGCGATGTACGATGTAGTCGAACAATCGACTGTAGACGGCCTTAGCGAGCGCGTCACGGGCGTTGTTCGCTTCATACGTCTTTAGAGGCACCCTGTAACGTAAACAAGCATTTATTGACTAGGTAATAAGGTATATAATCTTTTGACGGTTAAAGCTACACGACAAATGAAAATGATATTTATTATTCCAATTATAAGACCACATTTTCAGTGGTTGGATTACTGTGTTAGTTGAAATGTTTAAAAATATTTTAGGCTTACATATATAAATTGTGTTCAATATCACAAACAATACCCGTCCTGGCAGTCGGGTAAAAAAAGACTATATATGCCTACGACTGAATATAAACCCACAACACCACCAAACGAAAATATCTATTTTATTTAATCATAAGATTCATAAGTACCTATACATCTTTTATTGATCAGATTTGTTAATTGTGATAGCCAATCTAAATATTAAAATTATTTAGGCTTTATATAAAATACTACAGAACAAGTATCGAAATCGAATATGCAGTTCTGAACAAAATACAGTGCAAATTAAATCAAACTTTGAGCCACATATAACAAAGTCATAAATACAATACGTACATGATAGCCGTCCCCTTAATCCCGCCTCTAGAGCTCTGCATAAGCCTGGACACGAGCGCCATCCTCAGTTCCCCAGGGTCGACCCCCAACAGTGTAGCAGCGGTACTAAGCGCGGGCTCGGTGTTGGGAGCGACCCTACAACCGCCGCGCGGCCCCACGTCTTCTTCGAACTCAATGTTACCGATGTGTAGAACGGCTGCTACTACTGAATACACTGATTGTTTCTCTTGTTCTGTTAGTCCTACGCGCGATAATGCCTGTAATAGATTTTAAAATTTGGAATTAATATTATCATCATCATTATCCTCAACATAATTTTTCTCAAAATCAACACATCGTCAGTAATTATATTACGTGATTTATCTGACATAAACGAATATTAAAGAAATTCGGAGCAGGATCCAGGTTAGTACGATTTTTATAATATTTTTAAGTCATTTAGACAACACCCAAGCAAAAAAAAATGCTGTAGTGTTCTTAAATAATCTATTTTTTAAACGAGTTTTAACTTACAAGGTGCAATCGTTGAAAATCCTCTACATCGTCCAATATAGGGTCTCTTAGACCACCCTTGGCTTGCTGTTGTTTACTTTTGCGGTTTGGAAGGATTTTCTTCTCAGATTCAGGTGTTGTGAAGTATTGTGTGCAACCATTCTTCAAGTACTGAAAAAGAAAAATATTTATTGAATATTGGTCTTTAGATTAACATTAAGTATAAATTTATTTGGCTTATTTTTTAATAAGCCAAATAAATTAATAATACTTCAATCGAATTATAATTCAACTAAAATTTGATATTGTTATAATTTTAACCGCCGAACTTATAAAAACACACTTTATAAAATTATTGTCTCCTTCTCTCTGTCTCTTTGTTTGAATTGTTAGGTAAACTCTTTAAAACTACTTAACCGATTTCGACGGAACTTTTATTGGCGGTGAGCCAATATCACAAGAAGTAACTTAAGCTACTTTGATTTTGAAAAAATATTAGGGTACCGTGAAAAATAAAAAAAACTAAAATCACACGCGAACAAATGGCAGGCACAGTTAGTTTTATAATTAGATGCATTTTCATTTATTAATGAAAAGAAAATTCAATTAATCGATAATCTACTATTCAAAAGATAGATATACAGAAGAGAAGAGAAACGCAAGTGCACTTACCAAATAATCATCAGGCTTGGTTATATTCAACGCTGTCCTCAACTCTTGCGGAGCGCCGGCACATAACAGATAGAACACGTGATAGTTCCTCTCTTCTGCGCTCTGGGTGCATATTCTAGACTTTTCTAGAAGATAATGTGAGATATAACCGCCGACCACCTGGTATTTGTTGCTGAAGTGGACTTCCATGAACTTGCCGAACCGAGAACTGTTGTTGTTACGAGTGGTTTTCGCGTTACCGAAGGCTTCTAGGATTGGGTTGGCTGTGGAAGGAGATAGTTTGTCGTGAATGAAACTGTACTATTTTAAAGTACGAGAATTAGGACGAATGTTTGTAACTCAATCACGCCAGAAAGGCTGATGAGCTATATAAAATTTAGCACACATAAAATAGCATAAAGACTATTTTTTACAGATATATCATGCAGGTGGGAGCTGAAGCTAGTGTTTTATAATTGAAGAAAAAAGACTGAATCATACTTTATTATTTTATTACATTTGTGTGAGTATAACAGAATAATATTTGCTGTGTGTCGCGAAAGACTTTGCAAACATGCAATTAACGGACACAAAGAACAAACATATTTAGAAATGTCGACGATTAATTAAATTAAAAATAACTTTTATTAAACTGAAAAAAAAATGCTTAAGTTGGATGTGAATATTACGTGGGAAATTTTATTTTAGGTTAAAAATAGTTTATGAGATGTCCGAAGAGTACGTCCATTTTATATCTTTCTCTTTTGTATATGAATGGCTTGTTATTTTGCGTCATTTACTTACACAATCTTACCTTTCACTGTCCGCAAACCGATGCATTTTGGACATTGAAACAGTGCATAAATTTATAAACCAAAAATATACCATAAGTTAATGATTATTTAAAAAAAAAATGAATACGTAGGTAATTGAAATAAAAATGTATTTTAATTTATATTGATAGTGGTGATATTACATCGCCATTAACTATTTTAAATAAAAAGTTGTAAAGTGAGTTTACGAGCAATAAACTTGTCAAGGTTGCAACTATCGAGCAAGGCCGGAGAAAGAAGATTATTCACACAAATGTATTAAAATATATACATAATACGTATGTATTTGTGTTAATCAAACTGGTTTTTAACATAATTATTAAAGAAGATGCTGTGTGTAACGAAATTTCGCATCAAGTTTCTTAAAAAAATGTTTTTTTATATCGCGATGTGTATTAAAAATATTTTATACTCTACAAGAGTATAAAATATTAAAAAACTTTTATATGTCAAAACAAAATGTACCTTAAGACACGAACATAATGTTGATTATCAATTTTGATATTTATTTTATACGATCCTATATACGTCATTGAACATTCTTATATGCCAAAACAAAGTGAACCTTATATGTATCATACACATTAAGTAAACTTTCTTCGACCAATCTTGTTCATACACTTACCATCCAAGATCTTTTGTTCCACAGGCCCAGCACCTTTAGCCCATAAGTCGCACAAATACTTTAGTATGTATTTAGTAGACTCCGTTTTCCCCGCTCCGGATTCTCCAGATACAATAATGGACTGAGATTGCTTCAAAGACTTCATGTCACGAAAGGCTTTGTCGGCTGTGAAGTAATAAAGAAAATATAGAAGATACTAATGGAGTATAAAATTAGGGTTGAACTACATCTAGCCGCGTGGAATCACTACTATGTTTCTAACTCTTTCGGTGAACGAGACCGGGAGTCCCGCACACGGGGTGGAAAGACGATGCGCTTGGCTCTCACTCTGTATCTCGCTCTAGTAAATGACGGTTTTATGTAAAAGGATAGAACCATAGGAAAGTAAGGTTCTGTGCGACTGACGACATGTGGTAGCGATCTTGACGCGGGCAAGTCGCAGAAATAAGAACATACATACAGGGTCACAGTAGGTGCATAGCACCTACTATTGCCCGCTATGTTAACCGGGTACTTTCCAATTATTACTTAACAAATAATTGGAAAAGGCCCGGTTAACTTAACATTATGTAATATTTTAATTATCATGGTATTTTGGTCATGTTTATTTATTAAACAGGAAAATGACTAAAGACAAGATCTACAGACACTACTAAATATATAATTCCCACACGAGATTTCAATAAGGATAAATGTTGTTAATAATGACGTTGTTGGTATTAATGACGTGTAACAAAGTTTTACTTGAAACGTAGTTCATTAATAAACAACTTCACGATTTGTAATTTACGAGATGTAATTGTCTCATGTGGATTTTTTTTTACGAAGAGAAAACCCTCTCAATGAAACATTTCTGTGTTACAAATTCTCAATAATTCTAGAAATGCGATAGTAACTCTGTTTAGAATGCTATCACGCCTTATCTACTCAATCGGTCTTCATAAAATTTCACATATAGATAGTCTACTTACCTTGAGAAGGTCATAGGTCTAACCGACATACCATGTGAAACCGCGGGCAAAAGCTAGTATTTTGTAAAGAGAAAATAACATACCGATGGCAAAAACGTGCGGCGGCAGCTCTCCTAAAGATTTGCCTTGATATTTCTTGATAGTTTTCGATGAATACATTTCTGGTATGTCTTCGTAGGGGTTCACAGCCAGCAGGATGTTTGCTACGAATGTCTGTAAACATATCGCACTGCTATTACAAGAGCGTATCAACTCAAAATGAAGCTTTTTTCAGAAACAACAGAAAACTGATTATTCGTTTCCTGTTAAAGATTATAAAAAAGGAAAAACTGTATTAAGATTATTAATAAAATTAAAGGATTTCTGTATCTATGAATTGTTCCAAAGCTTGCATGTTATAAAGTTATTTCTAATTTCTGAGTTAATACTGTATTGCCCGAGCAAATTTTCAAAAAATATGAATTATTTTTAGTTGTGTAGTTATAAATGAAATATTTTGACTTACCACAATTTACTTAGACTTTTTTTTGTATAATTATTTATAACGTTTTTGAGTTAATTATATATTCATTTTTTTAGCCCTATTATTTTAGACAAAAGTTGACGTAAATAAAACCAGATAATAAAGACAAATAATGTATTTATTAAAAAACTAAAAACGGAAACCAACTTAATAGGTATATGGCACTTATTTATAATAAAGAAACAACAACAGAGAAAATCAACATTTATAATCGAAATAATCAGTCATTTTACAAATTGTCGCCAATCTTAGACAAATAGTAGGTATACTTTTATCAAAAGAACTAAAAACTTAGGTAAGTATAAACTTGTGTTTTGGCACTTATTTATAATAAAGAAATAACAACAGAGAAAATCAATATTTATAATTATTCTTATGAAATAATCACTCATTTTACAAATTGTCGCTAATCTTGTCAGTCTAAAATCACATAAATCTTTGTAAATTCTTATGAAAAGACTTATTTAGAAACGTTATAACGTTATAAGTGCAAACATGTTGTACTTATTTAAATAAAAAAATAAACAACTTAAAAATTCTCAATCTTAATTAGTTTTTAAAACTCTGATAATCACAATAGTTATAAATGGTCATGAATTACGCACAATAACAAATTAATACAACACCTGACAGGTAGGTACTATCTTATAATTATTTATTAGCTTAGCTTCATTTCTGACCCTTTTCTTGCCTCTTACAATTTCCTGCATTTCTGAAGCATTTGCCTCTGTAGTTATTTGACCTGCTGATCCACTAGTAGAAGCAACGGGATTTAAATTATTTTCTGGTTCATCATCTGAGCTATTTGATGAAGATGAACTGGAACTACCTTCAGAAGAGCTACTTGATGAAGAACTTCTTTGCTGTCTCGTGGCTGAACTCTGAAGTAAACTAGGGACCTTACTTGTTGACCCAGGAATGAAATGAGGGTCGCAGTCCGAATCGTCGAAATCACTCTGGTCGCTGTGCAGGGGGGAAATGTAATATTTTCTTTGTTCGGATGCAGTATTTTCTTCGTTTATGTTATTTTCTTTATCCGTCTCATCGATGGACGCAGTTTTGGTCGCCATATCTACTAGAAGTCGTCCACGGTTCATGCTACAAATAAAAAAAAGTACCTAAGAAGTAATAATTTATTTTTTGTCACCTAGAATGTATTAACTCAAAATTATTTTTTAAATCATAGAGGAATTAGGACTTAAGCATAACTATTTGAATGTATGAGTTTAAAATGATAATTATTATTAGCAACAACAATATTTTCTGTAATTTTAATGAATTACCACAAAAAAACTAGTAAACAAAAATTACTCAACAAAACTGTATTAAGTCTAAAATTACTTACTAAACCAAAAAGAATGTCTTAAGTCAAAATATTACTTAAAATCGTTTCTTTCTTAAAGAACAATAGTGTAACAATTAAAAATACACCAAGTTAATGTTAAGGTTTAAATCAACAATAATGTAATAATTCTGAATAATACTTGTATTTTTACATACCTGAATCAGCATTAACGTTGCAATCCAAAATAATGCGGTCTGAACGCCAAGCGAGACGTCCTCACCACTCAAATTTCAACCGTAACTAAAAATGATGCCATATTGCGCGGAGGGGTAACAAAGGTCAGTCAATCATAAATAGTGACTCGTAACGCCATCTCTTAATCGATTCTTGAGCTATTTGTACGACGGTTTTATTGACGCGTAGGGAATTGAATTTTACGTATGAAAAATGTGTTATCTCAAATTCATCCAATTTTGAGTTGATACACTCTTGTAATAGCAGTGCGATATATTAACTGTCTTAGAAAAATAATTATATATTATACTCGTATACACAAAGAACATAAGTATTTGTATAATTAAATACAACACATTAACTGCCGTACTCAGAGACGTTACTTAACTTTAAAGTTCATTTAGTAAAAACGTGTAATACTTAAGTCTATACGCCTAAAGACGATTATTCAATGAAAAAAATGTGTTAATGATGGATTACTGCTAATTGACGTCTCTGAGTGCGACAGTTAAGTTGATCTACTCGTAACTTGGTATAGTAGGCTAAATTCCCTCCACATTGTGTAGAGAAGACCCGTGCTCAGCAGTGGGATGTTTATGGGTTGAAATGACGAATGACTCGTAACTTAGGGGAGTCTTATGATGTAAGGATTCTATTGGTTAAATGACATTTTTATGCAATTTTGGTGTTGATTAAGATGATAACTGCCTCGGTGGCGCAGCGGGAAGTATATACGACTGCTGTGCAAGAGGTCCCGGATTCGATTCCCGGGTCGGGTGAAAATGGTATTGGGTTTTT
This sequence comes from Laspeyria flexula, assembly GCA_905147015.1. Taxonomy (NCBI): domain Eukaryota; kingdom Metazoa; phylum Arthropoda; class Insecta; order Lepidoptera; family Erebidae; genus Laspeyria; species Laspeyria flexula. The sequence goes on along the minus strand of LR989958.1, from coordinate 14,284,742 downwards.
CTATCATGAAATTCCAGTATTGAGATTTTCTCGGAGTTTGGTACACAAATGTTCCCGGTTGATGACAATAGGTTCGCCCCCTATTTCATGGGACCAAAAACATAGCTGGCGAAATGTGGGTGTGAAACACCTCTGCTCCTTCGGGGAAAAAGGCGTGATGCTATGTATGTTATTAAGATGATTAGGCACTGCTAAAAAACACTGCTAGTATATTCTATATTTTCGTATGAAAATATATTATATCTCTATATAATATATTAATTCAAAAACAATGTTAGATAGTCAACCAGTCTAAATTTTGTATAACCGAAAATCTATGCGGGCAATAGAAATTCTAGAAGCACAACCCGTTGCAATCAATATTCTAACAGAATTCACAACAAAAATGCTCCACCGTTGCCATAGCTATACATATAATAACATTCAAGGTGAAAATACTAAACTAACTTATGACTCATATGTATTTACTTACATAGATTTTGTTCTTCTTGTATCGAGTTAAGATGTTGTTTAGTAATGTTGCTTCGTTTAAAAACATTAGCTCACCTGAAAAGAAAAAAAAATATTAGAAACAAAACTGACGTGAGATGTAGATATATTAATATAATGATTATGGGTCACTCACTCAAGGAAGTCGGAATTGCCAACCAGACCTGATGATGGTTCCCTATAGAAACCGAAACCCGGTCGGTAGTTCCGACTTCCTCACGTGACTGACTCGTAATCATTATATTTATTTATTTATTTTATTTAAAACTTCATACACTAAAGCAATGTATAGGCGGACTTAATGCCTAAGGCATTATCTGCCAGTCTACCTTTGGGTGATGCAGAGATATGTCAAAGTAGGTGCATGTATAGAAATAGTAGGTAGTTATGAATTTTGTAGAATACGTACATAGTATATAAATATACATATAAAATATTAATAAATAATATATATAATATTAATATATAATAAATATTTATATAAATAAATATATATAAGTATGTAGATAAGAATACATGATGCGAGGGGCTAATGATAATGATGTTAAGAATTAAAAAAAAAAAAAAAAAAAAAAAAAAAAAGAAGAAGAATCTGCCAAACTATCACTATTATATTCATCATCATCATCATCATCTCAGCCTATTGCAGTCCTCATATCATATATCAATCATTACATTAATATTATGTTATTATGTAAGATCAGTAGAAACCGTCAAACCGTGATGGTTTGAAAAAAGTTAAATTAAGACTACTTGGTCAGTCAAGTATGAAGAGGAATAAAGAGGAATTCAAGGTGTGTATTTGAATCGGAACAATTCCTGCTCTTGGTCTCTGCCTACTCCAATTATACGAGACAGGCGTAATCATATGTTTGTATGCCCTCTCCCTGATCCCTGTGTCGCGGGGACTTCACAAAATTAACGGACAATAAGTACACCCAGTCGTGGGTTTGAATTTTTCCATTATTTGTTTCGCATTTACTTAAATAAAATCTATGAAAGTCATAAATATTCTCTACTCTCGTGTGCCCTACACTGCGCTTTCCAATACGTGGCCGCCACTCGAGAACTTTTTTCTCCCATCGGCCATCAGTTCTACTAGCTATGTGGCCACAGCCACTTCAGAGATGCAATTCGGTTGAACGTCATTGGGCTGATATAATGATGAGAGATGTGAGAATCGAACCCACGTCATTCAGCACGGTAATGTGAAGCCTTAACTTTAACTGCTACGATGACAGCCAGATCAAGAAGCACTTAGATTCTTTAACTGTCTTAATTGGGCCACTTTCACTGTTCAGTTTGTATCAAAGAAGGTTACTATTGCGGAGTATACCTTGACCGTAGCACTGCAAGGTCAGGAAATGGTGGAAAAAAGATCGAATAAGTAATTACGGAGTAATTTTAAAGCTTTCGTGTTAATCTGTACCTACTATACAATACATTGTTAATCTATTAAGCGTTGACAATTGATAGCGTGCTGTTAACGACAATGTTATAGTTTGATTTTTCAATTGTTAAAGTTTTTTATTGTTCTATATTAAATATAAAAGATCTATCTAACTTTTATTTGAGAAAGTTTGCATTTTCTTAGGGAAGACACCTATACAGATAAACTTGAAAAGTATAATCTTTATTCGTATAAAAACAGCCTCCTTGCTGCGTAGAGTGAGAGACAGTTAGAACAGCATTCTGAGAACTGTTGGGCGGCTACAGCTCTCCTATTTAAAAAAAATTAAATACTACACTAGCGTGTAAGTCATAATGTTACTAACACTTAATTATGGAATTATTAATAAATAAATAAATCATTTATTATTATTTATAAATGTATCTACCTACTGCGTTATCTGTGCTACCTCTACGTGTGGCAATTTCATACAAATCTATTCAGCTGTTCTGGCGTGATTGACTAACAAATATCCATATATACATCTAAACGTTCGCATTTATAATTTTAGTAGGATGCGTTGCTTGCCCATAGGCGGCGGTAACCAGTTACCATAATACAGATGAGCTGTTAGCTCGTCTGCTGCCATTAGCAATAAATAATGGTTAACTAGTACTAAGTTACACGTAATACATAAAGAAGCTACAGTTCTCATGGGTTTAGAACCTATAATTAGTGTACCTACGACTAATCGTCTATACTTCGTCGGTATGCGCTTATAAATGGCTGTAGTAAAAACTAATCGATCGCTCCAGGATTAAATGCACGGTCAGAAACATAGACTTGATCTTTTAAACTTGAAAGACAGGTTACTTGTGAGTTTAAAGATTTATACGGAATAATTCCTGTTCTGGATTAAACCAGCTGGTTGTAATTAATATCCGATTTGTCATCGATTATACATAAGTGAGAAGAACGAACTGATTTAATAACAATAATAATAATGTAAGATCATAGAACAAAGTAAGTATTTTCATTATTCTGTGAGCAGGACAGGTATAGGAAGTGTTTTTGATGAATGAATTAATATTTTATTAAACAAATTATACCTAATATAGAGCTCGTTCAATAATATTTACTTAGAGATTTAAATTAATAAAATAATAATAATGTTAATAACCTCCGCGCAAAAAAGGAAACTGAACTTATAAAAAGTCAAAAATGTGTCTGTAGGTATCTTACCTGCAGCAGCTAACAAAAGAGTTGATGATCTAGTAACGGCTAAACCGATTTGAGTAGAACATTATTTAGGAAACATCGCGACAAAAAGTGCTTAAAAAAAGAAATACATTTAAATTGGTTCATCCGTTTAAGAGCTAATTCTGAGGTTAAAATATTTATATTTTATTTAATTGTAAACATTGGCTAGCCAAAAATTTTATCCTGCGTGCCATCTGTGGCCCGCGTACGAATAGTTATGCCTGGTATAAGGCGTGTGCGTGATTTCTAAACATGAAGTTCAAGGTTTTAGGGTCTGGCCAAAAATAGTTTCTGTTTTGGACGGTGTTTTAACCTTCGTGCTTTAAAAAAAATATAAAGCCATAGGTTTTGTTTTTGACCTCCAGTCATGTCGGATTGCTGGGAAAAGAACACTGCACCTGTTTGCCTGCATGCTCGTTAGGCAAGTACTATTATAATATATCATCTACTGAACAAAGGGCTACCTAAGATTCAGGATGCTAATTATAGTAATTTACCAGTACCTACTTGACAAACAAGACAAAGAAACGATTGTACCAATCGCAGACTCATTGGTAAACCCTTGTAAGGGGATCAATCCATTTTACAATTATCAACCTTAATGTTCGTAATACAAGATGACAATTGCAGAAAGGACTCATTTTAAATTAATGTATTTTACAATTGGGGTTCGTAATATGTATGATACATTGTGTTCTTGCCAGTAAATGCACAAGTTACTGACGAATGTTTATACATATGACTGTGACGGAACTAACTCATTCTCATATTATTTTTATTACTTATATTTTCTATAATAAGTGCTAAGGTCAAATTGTTTATAAGCACCATTTGTGTGTGAATATTAATCATAAAGTACGATGGAAACAGTACCATATGTAGACGTAATTAACAATGTAGATATAGTACTACTAGGTGCTAGCGAGACTATTCACATAGTGTTTGTATTGATTTTGTGCTATGACTTCTATTAATATGTTCTATAGGCGTACCTACTTATTTTATGCCCGATAAGGTTGATAATTGATATTAAGTATAAATTATCAACCCTATCGGGCATAAAATAAGTAATAAAATATATTTAAGTTATGACAAGATTTTCTTACCAGAAAGAAACTCAGTAACTACTTAAATTGGCCGGAGCAGATACTGAAACCCAGACCTCATTGTCCTTCCTCGTAAACAAAGCAGTCTTACTTTCCCGCTCACTGAGGCAGTTAATAAATGTAGGTATACTTAGTACTAAGCAGACAAGAGCACTGTGAGAAAAGATCAATTCGAAACAAAACCCAATCCGTCTGGCCAACGTGGTACTATACCGAGATAAACTCGCCCTACAATGTTTGGAGGAAACCCGTGCCCAGCACTGGGACGTTTATGGATTGTAATGATGATGATAATACTTAGTACTTACAGTTATCCTCAACATCCTTGACAGGATCTCCAGCGGGGAATATATCCTCGAAGTTGCAGACTCGTTTAGGATATTTGTTGTCTACGGGGAACACATCCGCCTCCTCCCCCATGAGCTCGTGGAGGCGGGCCAAGATGAACCCCTCGTTCGGGTCCCGCACCCAAACCAGCTGCTTATCCATCGTCATTGTTTACTGGAAATAAATAAATTATATAAAGTGATTGTAAGTGGTTACCGGCTACCGCACACAGCCTAGCTGCAGCCTATCTATCTATATACATAGGCAGACCGCACAAAAATATTTGTGCGGTCTACAAATAAATTGCTCTGAGTCAGGGTGTACCTCATGCAGAAGTTATCTTTATAAAAAGCATTTCTATTGTCACCACAGCTAACATTTTCCGACATTCTGTTGAAAATAACACCAAGTCCACCAAGATGATTTTGCCAAAAGAAAATCAACGTTAAATCTCATTCTTATAGTAAATTTTTGAATGACACAAATGGTATTGCAAATATGTCTACATGACTACTAATTACACATCACATTTCAATGCACATTAACTATACTAATTACGCAGATGCAGCTGTTGATACCATAGTCAAAGCATTTGTTGCATTATTATTCACGTCAGGACCATTCTCATAACCGGTTTCATTATAACGTACAGATAGGCGTACCGAGACACGGAAGCAGGCGGTAGTTCCCTTAGGATTTCAAGTTCGCAAATGAAGATTCATATGCGAAGTTCAAAGTCAGGGACAACATTTTTAATATATTGTTCGATTCCCACGACAAATATTTGTGCGACTCACAGATAGTTTTTCTGAGATTGGTCTCACTTATGTCCGTTATTAATTAAATAAATACAGCCGAAATACACATGGGTAATCATATTTCTACAACGTACTTAGCAAAATGTATTTGCCACAGTTGTTTCAAAAACCTAAAATATTGACTAGCCAAGATCTCTTTAACTGATCAGGGATTGTTCATAAAATTCAAAATAATGTGCGAAAATATCCAATTTAACACTCCCTTTAACCCATATTAAAATAAGTATGCCACCGGAGATACGTACATTAAGTACGCACATAAATTACACGCGTAAGAAGGAAGTATAAACACAAATTACATAAATATACAAGATAATAATAATTGTTTAACATAACGAGAATATCATTAACTCACTTTCGTGCCCGTACTGTAACACTTTCGTGTGTATGACGTAATATAATAAAAAAAACAATGGTCATGCCTCCGCGGTTGTTCCGGTGGACGGTGACCGGAAGCAAAAAATATGTACCTACAATGTACCGTATTTTTAAATGATTGTGAGTGGTATGGCACGTCTGCTGTTTTCTCGTAATGTAGGTAAAAATATGATGTAATTTGTCGTGTCTGGTACATGATATGAGACCTACAATATGGTTTTTTATTTCGATGTCTGGTATAATTAAAGTGATATAATGTTTTTATATCCAACATCATTTTCATCAGAAAAATAATGATTATGATTTTCTGTACTTTTCTGAAATGAAAATTGACATAGATATTATAACACTTATAACCAAATGCATTTTTATAAGCTATCTTGAATAAATAGCCAAAATAAACATAATTATTTAAATTTTAACAGAATCCTTATTTCCTACATTTACTCGTATAGTCTAGCAAATAAGTGCTCGAAATGGCACTGTGGAGGGAAATACTAAAAGTCCTTACCCCCCCTTAGTTGTAGAAAATTTTATTAGCTTTCATTATGTAATACAATGAAATTTCGTACGACGCACTGTTTTCGAGATGTAAGCAGAAAACAAGAAATGGTACCTGTGCTAGAGAATTTAACACATTTTTGAAAATCGACCATTTTTTGAAGCTCATAGCTAGGCAATGATTGGAGATAGATAAAAGTTTTTAAGCCAAAGTTTTAGGGAATTTTATCAGCTTTCACTGTGTAGTACAATAAAATTTCGTACAACGCACTGTTTTCGAGATGTAAGTAAAACACCAAAAAACGGGACCTTCTTTGTGCTCCCCCTTCTCGAGCTCACCTCGGGAGGGTAAGGACTTTTAGTATGTTTATCTCCTAACTAGTCCAAACAAAGTTCTTAAGTCAAAGTTTCTGCTTTCGACATTTCCCTCCAAAATCATTCATTGACTGGCCTACTATACTCACAGCGTAAACTGCTTTTATAAATAACACATCATTCCTGACTTAGCTGACAAACTGAGTCATATATTATAAGCATCGGAAATCATAAAAGCTGATATAAATTTCACTGATGCATGAGTTGCAACCGTCTACCCAGACATACCGGAAGAATCAAATCATACTTTGTCATCTTTACGGAGTATTTTATGCTAATCATGCTTCTTAATATGTTGACCACCTATGTTGGCATTTATATTAACCCTGCTTTCTCCATTAACTAACAAGGCACTTGAATATAACCAGGAACACTAAGTTTCTATTGAGGATCAAACGTCTTCGTGAATTCGTCTGATATTTTAATGTAGTCTTTTTGATAGGGATGGACGATGATTAGTTTCGATGACTAAATAACGATCATTTTATCATCAGAAAGTTATGTTTTTAATACATGTAGGTATTTTAATGGAATTTTATAATTACCTACTTCAAGATTAACGGTTAAATATATTCTACCACATTCACACAGCACCATCTAGTCCCAAAGTAAGCAATTATATTTGCTTGTGTTATGGGTACTAAACAACTGATATACTACTTAAATACTTTTTTTTTTTGTAAATACATACATATTATAGATAAATTACACCCAGACACAGAACAAACCTTTATGCTCATCACACAAAGATTTGTCCTGGGTGGGGATCGAACCCACGACCTCCGGCTTAGCAGTCAGGGTTACTAAAACTATAGTTTATTAAAACTGACCATTTAGTTGAAATACTTTCAACGTCTAGAACTACTATTTCTGAAAATTTGCTCTTTGTTAGGATGGATTTGAATGAGGGCTAGATCTTGGTCCGTCTCTAACCGTTTTGATATTTTTACGATTTTGCTATTTTGGGCCAAACGCTAATTATGCGCAATAATTCCAATATTTTGGTGGATTGCTTGGGTAGTGGGGAAAACACAAATGCTTAGGAAAAGTTATTTGTCTGTTATTTTCAGAATTCAGTTACTTTAGCCGTGATCCCTTTTAAAATATTAAGCCTTCTGATTATTATTGAGATCAGTTTTTTATTAGTTATTAAATCATAGTCTGACTGACATCGTGACTATTCTGGCTCACAAGCAGGGCTTTTGTTATGTACTAGTCAATAACTAATCGATAAAGTACAATAACGTACTTATCAACAAAAAAACGTTAAGTTAAATCTCCAAAGCCAATGGGTTCACTGATCTGATGCGGCGTGAAATAGGCTTTCCAACGGTGAAAGGATTATACGAATCGGTCGAGTAATTTCAGAGATTAGCTCAACGGAACAAATTACACAAGAACTTTTTTGTTCTTAATCTTGTTTAAATTAAGTTTGACACAGATTTTTAAGGAACTCGAAATAACTGGGTGTGTGTTTAAGATGGTACTTTAAGGTAATCACATTTTCAAGTGAACGAAAATCACGATATTGGCACTGTATTCTTAATTTTTTCAAATCACTTAATTCTAATGTTGACAAAAACACTGTTCGTCACTTCGACTGACTCTATTATTTATTATTTCTTCCAAGATTTCTTGCTCTTCAATAATAAGTACAGTAATCAATGTAAAATATAGTTGAATGTGACCAATAATATAATAATCATAATAATTATTTTCCATATTCACACAGCGCCATCTAGTTCCAAATTAAACAATTATATTTGCTTGGGTACTAAACAACTGATTTAATACCTATGTACTACTTAAATACATTCTTTTTTCGTAAATACATAAAATCAAATAGATAAATTACACCCAGACACAGAACAAACAATCATGCTCATCACATAAAGATTTGTCCTGGGTGGGAATCGAACCCGTGATCTCCGGCTTAGCAGTCACTAACTGCGCTAACAGAACAGATAAAATATTTTTTTGTTGTTGAATTAAAGGTAGTTCATGCCATAATCGTCTTGTTTACTAGTCTATCATAATGGCTAATTTCGTAGGCTTTATTGTAAAGAAGAGTGAAAGTGACAAATAAATTTAGATTTCAAGTTAAAAGTACAAAGTTATCATGAATGTCATTATTGCCATCAACCGTGACGTTGTGTCAGAATCGACGGGAAACGACCAAAGAGTTTGGTTGTCGCAACTGTGTAAGAGTTCTTTTGTAATTGCAATACCATTGTGTAAGTTACTGTAAATATTATACTCGTAGATCTTGATATTTTAGATTGTGTGGTCCACAGATTAATTGTTTAAGTCTCGCTGTCCATGCGAATTGTTTGTTGTTTCTCGCCACACATCAATCTTTGTGGTGACTCAATTATAGCACAACGCCATGCACCATAGTAATTTCACATGAAGATTGATTATGGGAGAAAAGGCGAAGAGATTTGCTGTTTTAAAATAAATCTTTTTTATTGAGTTTTTTTTTAGTATTTGTAAAATTTCGGTCCTAGAACATGGAAGTTAACATAGCTGGTCAAACGTAGATTTAAAAGACTTCTGCCTAACACATAAAACTATTGCTGATTGTACAGTACAAAACCCAACAGTCAGTAATAAAATAATCACGATCCTTGTCTGTATCTCGGAGACTTTTATCAGTAATTCAAATGCAAATGTAGATTTATTGTTATAAGCGTTAAAGAGAAACGAGGAAGCACGCACATAAACAATGGTTTACAATGAAGTAACGTGCCCAGACGTTAAGATATATTGATGTGGAGGGAAATGTAAGTGGAACTGATACTGTTTGGAACTTTAATATGATAAATATCTGATTTTGGAAGGGCCACGAACTCAAAAGAATTGTCACTCAAAGTAAGCAAACCTGACGGGGTGTACCATCGCATTATAGAAGACACTTGTACTGCCGCATTAACAGAAGCCTGGGTGATTAACAAAAGAAAGAAACAAGCTAGTCTCAAGAAATTTACGAAATAAACAACTAACAGACACAAAGTACAAGTTTAGGCCCAAAAATTGTGGAATTGCAAATCACATCGCATATTTTGGCCACTTAGTCAATGAGCAGTCATATATTATGTATATAACGCTTTTGTTGTTTCTGCTGATAAATTATTGCGGTAAATTGCTAAACAGGAAGTAAGGATGATCATGGTCTCTAAGGTAGTCAGTGATTTAATAACTTGATTCTTCCTTATTACCAATGCCTGTGATCGGCAATTCTCATACACCATCAGATGGACCGCTAGATAGTCTGCCATCGTCCATAAAAGGGGTCCATTTAATTTTATTACTCCCCTAACGGCTCCATCGTTGGTTGTAAAATTTTTACAGAAGCCTTTACAGGCGGCTTACTTAAAAGATGACTATTAACAGCTAAAATCGATTTCACTTCATCTACAACAAAGTACTTGCGCTTGAACTTCGAAATATGTAATTAAAATTATCTTGATAACGTTATGATACGCATTCTTGCGTTTACTGACTTTATTTGATCGATTAATATCAAGCACATTTCCGAAATCAATTAAATAGTATCAATTTTAATGATTATCTGCATTTTACTCCAAAAATGAAGTCACGGTAGATATGATATCAACACTTGCAATACCAAAACCACCAAGAATTGTATATGAAAATATGACCTATACATATAACAATAACGTATATAAATATATAAATACGTATGCCGGTTTGACGGTGCCCAAAAGGTGAAAACTGTAGATTTTGAATTTTATGACGTGCTGGAAATACAGGAAATTTTAGCACTTAGGCTGGTACTTAATGTACAAGATGATGTTACAACGCAAGCGACTATACAATTTATAAATATATATTCCGGTAATAGCAGTAGAAGATTTCTCTATGAATGAGCCTTTGTTAAGAAATCGAAACGACATAGTATGAACATACAAGTCAGTATAAGCAATAAATATATCTTCAAACTTAGCCGCAATGGCGCAACATTATTCAGTCTGTTTCATAACTTAAGGAAAATTTGAAAAACAAAGGATTCAAAAGCAATAGGCAAGTCACTTCCTTCAATTTATTTATTCTTCGAAGAATCTGTGTATAAAATACTCGATTTTGTTTTTAAATTTGGCAATCTGATCATACAAATTTAATAGATGCTGCAACAACTACAACCAATTTTAAATTCAAAATTGGCCTAGAATATTCCAATCCATTATGAGAAAAGCGCAAAAGTATGAATAAGCACAATGCGAAACTAGCGTAAATAAACGGATAGAAATTATGCAGTTCAACGAGAGGAAACAAGTAGGAAAAGTACGAAAGCGTGATTTTGACTAAAGTGCTCCGGAGTCCCACAAGGCATAATCTGGGTCAATATCTAAACATAATGATAAGCTGTACATCTAATAAGTGGTGTTTTCTCTTAGTTAGGCCGAATTTGAATACCATACTGGATTTATATTTATTGTCCCTACTTTTGGTAATTTTCTATATGATGATAACGCAACAATTACTTGAGATATGAGTCATAAACTTGTAATTATTGTATTTGCAAAATATATTATTTAAACAACGGCTTGGATTGAAACGAATCAAGAATAACATCATTTACATAAATATCATAAAAACTAACCTTCAATTGGGAACTCAATGACAATTATTGTTCACGTACATGTGACTAATATTAAATAAACTGTAATTCTACAAACAATGTGTTTATGAGTTGAAAGAAAACAAAATACTGAAACTTAGATATACTTAGTGCAGTGAATAATCGAATATTTAAATCAAACCAGTATAGTAACTGACTTTTTATCGAATCAAAGTAGGATATCTAAGATTCAACACGAATTACCGCTACAGCAATCAATTCAATGATCATTGTTTTATAATCGCCGATGAGATATAAATAAATAATATTATCAGCATCTTGATTAGAAAGCTCCAACAAATGCGTTTTTGCTCGTTTCTTCTTCTTGGAAATGCATGGCGGTCCTCAGACAAGGTCTCTGTTATTTGTATATCTTTATTGAGTCATTGGTAGCGCATCTGTTTTATTTATACTATATAGTTGTGGTCGATATATTGACAAACAGAAACAGTATTTTAAATATTATGTTGGATTTCTTCATCGAATTATGTCTATATTTAGCGTAGCGTGAGAATTTCGGTTTGTTGTTTTGTCAAGGTTATGAAATAGTATTCACTAAGTTTCTTTAAAAGCATTTTTAGGTATATTATGATTGATGTATTTGAATTCATATAATTTATTATTATGTTGTGGTTTTATTTTCCCTCCATATTTTTTTCTCTCCCTGTAGTTGCATATTTTAAAAGTCCTACGTATAAGTATCTATTAAATAGCGAATAGTTCAGAGTCTGGACGTGCATTGTGTCTTTTCATTAAAAGGATCTTTCTCATGATTGTTCTTTAATAGAGATGATTTGGGATATGTAATCGGATTCCGTGGCATCAATCCTTGTCTCTGACGACAATATTACTAGTACTCGAATCAGTATTTTGAACAAACGAAATATTTTATTCCAAAATTAGTTTTTGAAATTCCCGACGATTGTCAGAGTTCGCACAATTTGACAATACAGTTATACATTGTGTACACTATTGTCAGTTTGGCATTGTACACACAATCATGCCCGAATCTCCCGTGATACAGTACAAGACGTGAAACATTGTGAACAGAACGTTGTTCTCACAACAATGACCTGAATGCATTCCTAACTAGACGCAATTGCATGTTCACATGATCCGGTAATTGCAATTTGCAGATAATGCTTAACCTTGATATTTGTTCATTCTTAAATAGAAACTGTAATAGCACTTCATAAAATAATATAATTAGTATCATAAATCTTATAGGTCGTCGATTACTTACTTATGAACTTCGTAAATTATGCCAAAATGTCAGTTTTTTAATGCAATGTTCAAGTAAACGCTGTATAAATACAATTATAATATAAGTCCGTCTTTTATTGTGTATATGTATTAAGTATAAATAAATTTTAGCAACCAATGAGGTAGGTCCTCATTGGTTGCTATAATTTATCGGATAATTCGTCGGAATGTAATCTTCCATAAAAAAAAATAAGGAACATAAGTAAATTAATCTTTCGTCGAGACTTATTTTGTAAAGTAATCTAAAACATCGAATGTAGAACCATGAGTCACACTTAAGTAGCATCAGTAGTACGTATTGTTAAGGAAAGTTCATTCAATTGTGTTGAACAAAATTTTGTATTGTTCACAATAAAGTTCAACATACTCTACACAGCTAGTCACCTATGTACATATGTATGTACCTACTAGGGAAACTATAAAAATAAATACCCTACGCTCTGCATTATTATTATTATTATGATTTGCTATGCTTAAGATGGAACGCTGTCTGCGAGGAATTTGAAAGATATGTATTCAGAGAAACTATTGCCCTCGTCTGGCTTCTTCCTTGCTTCTAGTCTGCAAGCCTGTAGAGTTTGATAGAGAAAACTGTAGCTCAGACGGATTATAAGATAAAACAATTGTCGAGATTGACGTTTCATATTCCTCCTCGAAAATTGAGCCGATTCAAAAAAAAAATTAAATTTAAAAAAAAAATTATTATGTAAATAGCTCTTCGAATGCAATTTTTGCAATATTTGGTGGGACATATTTTCTACGTATTCGTTTTTGAAAAAAGAAAGGAAATGACAGAGACAAATGTCTACAGCTGACCTTAATTTTACGAAAAAAAATATTGCTCTAGAGGCATTAGTCAGGAAGGAAACAGTGGAATACTTCTGTATGAAAATTAAATGCCGTGTTCCCTCTTAACGCAAACAGTTCTAACAAATACTTTTTAAATTGTAGACATTTCAAACAATCGCAATTAATCAATAAACTAATTATATCCAATGAGAAAGAAAGAACGTCAAAGGAATAAAACAGCCTAGAAAGAGATCAGTATTATTATAATATTTTTATTCCTATGAGCTAAACAAGCGAATTGCATGGGATGAAACATGTAAGTTTTTACTTATTAAGAATACGTAAGCACTGCGAGAAAAGGAAAATTCGAAACAAACACTATACCAACCCGTCTGGCCAGCGGGGACCCGTGCCGAGCAGTGGGACATTTATGGGTTGAAATGATGAAGTTGTTACACATACGTAGAATTGGATAAGAAATAATTCTCTTTGGGAGAATGTATGTTTATGACGGTGTTTGCAGAACTCTTATCTACATCATATCTACGTAGCCAGGTGAGACGGGTCAAAGCGCCTTATTTAGGCGTGTGGTCGATAACACAAAACCAACACTAACATCAATCATGCCAATGACCTTTCACATTTTTACACAATTTGTAGGTACAACGATACAATAGCCTACTAGCTTTGGAAGGTCTTTATACGCCCTATGTTTTGCCATTTTCTGCCTTATTATCAAAGGTAAGAATTGAAATCGCCTTGACAATTTCATGGGTATGATATTTATGTTCATTGCTGACCTCGCAACCTCTAGTTGTGCCATTTTCATAAAATTGATCCGATGGACCGCACCTTTCTACTTTCTTATGTCAACCTCTGTTAATGATGTCCGACAATGCTTTTTTGGGACATATTCGGTTAATGGTCTGTACTTTATTACTTTGGATAGGGTTAGGTGAGTTTATTTTAGGCTTAAACGGTTTGGTCATAAAATTTACTAGTTTTACAAAATTCTGGTTATAGTTTTAACCCTCCCTTTCCTGTAAACAACTTCAGATATTTATATACCAAAAGCTTGCAAAACAAGTTGTTGTTTTTTGTAAAAGACATTGCGTCACCACCTTATTTTCCTTAAATTAATAAGTATGTCAAATTGGAGACGAACTTAATAAAGGTATGACGATGTTCAAAGTCAAAGAAATCAAAAATGAAACCAGTACCTACCATTTCCTTGAATGAATCGGCTACGAATCAAATAATGGTACTTACAGAGACGATATTACATAGGTACTGTAAACAAAGCAAGCACATACCAATCATCGTGAAATGATGACGTAATAAATATGTCTGTGACCATATTTGAAGACTCCACAGGAAAAACAATGAATGTGAAAAAATGATTAGTAGGTACCTAAGAGAAAAACTATTATTACTATATATAAACGTATAAAATATACTTAAGTTTTATATTTTAGCAATTATCGCAAAAAGTCTGAAATTTGTGACTATATTATTATTATTGACGTTCCTGCATCACATTGGCATTCCTTATTACAATAACTAAAAAATAAATAGCATAACTTGTTTAAACGTATTATTGTGACAATAAATTCTTTGACAACGACGGTTTTTGACGTTCCTATTTCATGAGATGGATGAACTGATACAAATTGAATTCTTACAGCGGACTACGATGGTTTTACCCAATTCCCTTTAATGTATAAAAATAAAACATTATATTATTATAATTTAAAAGATCAGTTTCACAAAAAAGTGACATTCATTGTTTTTCCCGTGGCATCTTCACTTAATATTCAGACTCAATCACAAATAATAAGTATACAATGTAGATGACGAAGATATACTGAGAAAACGATGGCAAGATAGAAAGGTGTCATGACTTGTAATAGCTAAAGCAATTATCCAACTAAGTGAACAGATAAACAGACAAGGCTTGAAAAAAAAAATTAAAGTGACTGCTTATGTGCACCATTGTGTTCAAATGGTTATAGAAATTCCGAGTATTATCATAGCGTCATCACAACTACATCATGTAGAGACAGATGTTTCTTTAGCAAATAAGTAATAGTAATAGGACAAATAACGTGGTTGCTATGTGTTGTTG
The DNA here is from genome assembly GCA_905147015.1 of Laspeyria flexula. Classification (NCBI taxonomy): domain Eukaryota; kingdom Metazoa; phylum Arthropoda; class Insecta; order Lepidoptera; family Erebidae; genus Laspeyria; species Laspeyria flexula. The sequence goes on along the minus strand of LR989958.1, from coordinate 14,269,279 downwards.
CATCTTTGAATAGATTTTTTACGCAGTCATAAAACTTAATTAAGAGATTAGATGATAAATTAGTAAACATTTGATAAAGGTTCTGTATTATAACAGTACCCATACTCGAAAGATAGTCCCAACGTGAGTGTCAATCGTGTTTATAATGACACTGTTTATGTCGTAACTGTCACGATTGGCTGACGCAGTGACTCACAATTGTGCAGAGCTAAATTGCTATTAGCTGACCTCCGGGGTCGGGTTGCGATTTGCGCGCTACTTATTTTGTGATGAAAATTGATCTGAATTACTGCTCACTGCAAAAACAATATTGCTTTTATCTCCATTCATACACAGATAATTAATAATACCATTTGATGTGGAAACCTCACATTCAGAATGCCATATTTATAAATGAAAGCAATTAAAAAAAAAAGAATTATCTACGAAGAATAGTTGTAACAAAACACTAAAGGACAGACAATAATTAGTTAGCCTCTTATCTTATCTCGCCAAGGTTTCAGACACAATGAATTCTTAAAGATACGAGTTTCATGTATTAATCACCTTAGAACGAAACAAACGTGAAACATAATTCATAAAAGACAAACTGGAACGTATAGTGATATAATGCAAATTACGAACGAGGAAATGGAAGTAAATATCTTTCAACATGTTAAGAGAACAGTGAAAATCGTGTTTGTGAAAGATAATATCAATTCGAATGTATGTTTCGTAGGCGATGAACGAGATTGCGAATAAATCGTAATGTTGTGTTGGTGTCCAGAGTACATAATTTAACACCTGACTTAAACATACACTAAGCAATAGAACCGGATTTAATAAAACGCCTACAACAATGGGTACAATAAAATTAGTTCTGCGGTTGAACTTCGTAATAAAACGATATGATAGTACTGAGATTTATCTTGATAACAAAGACGAAAGATATGAAATATAGAGGTGTCTGGTGGTAAACCTATGACGCATGCTTACTCACAATTACCAGCTGAACATCTATAGTCATTTAAACGGAATCACTTTGAAAGAGGTCACTACAACAGAATGTGCACGCAAACGCATGCATTACTAACTTAAATCTACTCCACCACGAACGTTATGAAACAAATCGAATGTCCATCAAGCGAGTCAATATCACTTGACGTAACTTACGTATTGGAAGTAAAAAAAGACGCACACACATTAGTCATAGTGTTCCCTCAATGCCAAGGTTGGAGCAGAGCCGCCGGTTTTGGTAACGTACAAAGAAACTGGTTTCGTATTTCGGTCACACTTGGACTTACTGTAATGACAGCCGGTAACATAACGTTCGGAGAATGTAATATGTTTATTGCAATCGCCGAGAAGCGGTTACTCTTAAAACCGTTGGGCTTAATGCTGTTGGAGATTGAAACTGCAGTTTAAACGGCACATTCAATCGCAAATGTGCTGCCTACGCAACTGTTGTCTGACACTGATGTTGATTGAAATGCAAATTGTTTAGAACGTGTTAGGAATTCTTATAACTGATATTCAAATTCAGACCACTATTGGGGAAAGTACACTAACAAACTATAATTTACTCAGATGAGTAGGAGAAAGTAGGTTCAATAAATCATAAAATGCAGCATAAAAGTAAAGTGAGCGAATGGAGCTATCATGTTTACTGATTTACTGAATTATCGATCATATTCACATAGTACACTGTAAAATTTCTCCGTTTCGCACAATAATTCGAAAAGTTGTGTTGTCTTTTTGGTATTATAATGCGAATTTAAGACGCTAACTTAGATCAGCATAATATAATAAGTAAGATTGGCGTGATGTGGAGTAGGTTGAGGATAAAAATGAAATGTATAATTACGTGAGTGCGGACCTGTTCAAGATACGCCAATCTGATACCTATTCGTAAACACACCAGTCTATCGGCGGCATGGAACGGATTTAGTATTTCCGCTTGCGATTTTTGTAATTTATTTATGCGTACACGCAACTGTATCAAAATCAATAGCGTTTGTCGTTTTTTCGAATAACACGCAGAACGGTTCTTATCAAATTTGACATGGTCTAATTTCGACCGATAATAATTACAAACGAAGTTACAACTGGAAAATAAGAGATTCATAATTTTATTCAAAATATTTTTGACTCTAAAATAGTAAATCATTATTCGATGAATCTTCTGCAATCTAACGAGCCAAGGGCCAATCGGACGATTGAAAGCACACACCTTGGCTGCCTTAAGTTCTATTATAAAGGCTACACAGTCTGCAGTTCTTCTTTTCGTGCAAAGTTTGTTTTAATAATATATGGCAATATAAAGGCTAGATAGAGGAGAGGAGACCCGTGCTCAGCATTGGTACATTAATGGGTTGCTATGATGATAATGATGATGATAAAAGTAATAAAGATAAAACAATTTAAATACTTCACCACCAGTTACACCATACATCTTGATATTTCTTTAAATTATACAATCTTACTATTGCACTAATGTAAATCTTATAGCTGTATCTAAACGAAAATCACTGACTTGACATGTGTACAAACATATTACGAAATAATTGTAATAACAAAGATTACTCCAATTAAAATAATATTAACGGTAATTACAGTGGTTGAACTTGTTGCATTTTTTTCAACGGTAATGAAATATTACGCTCCTATGATGATGTATTCATTACCTTCTAAGTTATGGTAGGTAATGTTATTTCCGATTTGTGTTGTTTTCGGCCCAGAACAAACAACGGGGCGGTGCGGTCTTTTCGTTAGTCTAGGACTGAAACTATATAATAAAATTCTTAGTTTTAGGATTATCATTTCTAATTCTATTTTTCGGTTCGGTCCCTAATCAAGGGAAGATTTTTAGAAAGAGGAAAATTGGAAATAAAATCACTAATGTACAGGGATAAAGTACCTGTGGTCAAGGGAATCAAATTGAACGCAAGGCCACAGATAGCTTTTGGTATTAATTTCGTTAATGTTTAAATTATTTTTGTTAAAATCTACTGTCATGGTAGCAAAAAAGTTCTATATGGCGGATGTTAGTGAAATTGCGGATACATTATTTAATTTCACGTCTGCGTAGATAGAAAGTTTTTGGGTTTTAGTATGTCAGAAGCATGATTATGTCAATTGCTTTGTTTAGCTTCCTGTTTAGCCATTTTTTTGTTAAAAAGGATATTATATAATTAGTTGGATATTATATAATTAGTTATAGTAATTTATGTTGTTCTAGTCATATTTTTTTTATTTAGACTTATGTTGTGTCTCTACACCGTAGCAATGTATGTATATCTTCCATTCATTACAATAACCATTATCTATCAGGCGGGCTATAGGAGAATTTGATTAATTTGTCAACTTAAAAAATCAAAAAGCATAAGGTTCCCATAAGAAAGCACTGTTATGGACAAAACCGCAGTTAACGGTTGGTTCATCAATTGCTTTGGTGAAACTGTTCTTTTATAACCTGTCACTACGACGACAAACGATGTACCTATGGGAAAACTGTACTATGGACATCGTGTCAATTAAATTTAGATGGGGACACATCAAAAATAAAATGAATATTCGTCATTTTCGTAACTGGAATCTTCAGCTGAATAAAAAACCTTTAGAGGCAACTTCACCCGCTTCAATAAATTAAATTAAATCCTTTTGATTTTGATTGATCCAAAGACAATTGGAAATTTATTCTGATTAGCACAATAAGAAATTACGGGAGCGATGCAACTTTTCTAACGCTTTTCTATTAATCATTAACTAAGAAAACAGATTGCTCAGATATCAGTTCAATATCAACATAAATTACAGGAACTACATTCACCTGACATCATCAATCAAAATAATAAACATGGAAGTAATGATCGCACTCTTCCACAACTGAAAGTTTATGAGAGTAGGCTATTCATCTTCCTATATATGCTTAGCTTTCAAACTTTATTGGTTCCTATTACTTATTACAAGTTCTTATACCAAGCGGAATTTGCTTGTTGGTACATAATTTTGATCTCAACGCTGACTTTGATAGTAAGTCAAATCACCTTCTTTTCACGGAGCGAAATGCAATTCCAAAATAAATAATTAAATAAGTATATCTCTTTCCAAAGCAGCAAGCTTTATAATACACGATTTCTTTATGTAAAATTGTAAACCTTAATCTAATACGTAATTATTATAATAACGGAATTTTATAACGAGACGTTTTTGCACTGAGAATACTGAGAGCCTATAAATTATTATGGGAAGTACTGGCGATGGTGATGCAGCGTGTCAGCGTGTATAACTAAAGGTTCGTGTTGAATTTCTACACGCATTTTGTTAATTGGCAAAGCGTATAAAGCGAAAAATCAATATAAAGATGGTATAATGTCTTATGTCATAACTGTTACTTCAAACTGACGTTTTTAAAAAAGATTCTGCCACAAACGTAGACGCTATAACAAGTTACAATGAACCGCCTGTATGCTTGTCACGATCTCACAGTAATTGAATATAATACTTGCAGACAGGTGGCCATACGAATTTACATACATTTGCATATTTCATACCCAATTATAATTGCAAACTGAAGAGGTTTTCAAATTCTTGATATATTTTTTCTCATTACTTGCATGTTGACTGTTTACCCTCAAAGCCAAATTATAATTGGAGGCAATAATCTTTTAATAGAAGACCTTAGAATAAGACGACGTTTATTATGAGCGCCTAGTTATAATTATCACACTTGTTTTCCGGAAAAGGTAGCCAGTAGACGGAGGTGAATCACTTCGAAGATTCGTCAGCTGCGTAAGGTCCTACGAATAGTAAGAAACCGCTTGTTTTGAACAGACGCATAATTCTGAATTCAGTCAACTAACACAGAAAATTTCTCGGCATAAGGAACAAATTAGGAACGTACGTTAACGTCCCTAATTTGTTTCCTTAACGTACCCAACGTACATAATGCTACAACCCCGTAATGATAGGATTCCTAACTTGGTTCTAATCATCTTTGTTTATCATCCTACATTACCACCTATTAAACTTACCAATCAAGAAAAGCAATTGACAATCCAGGGGTGATTGAGGTCAAGCCATATCAATACAGGTTAACGAATAAATCAGCCGGGGCGTGCACATGGTCATATCAATTGATAGCTCCCCTACACAACTGCGGCGGAAAATATGGCGATTGGCGCAGTTGGACGTGAAATTGATGAGGGGAAGTTTCTAGATGCGTGGATTCAGGTTTATGTGTCATGGTCTTATTTAGCACTCACTTTTATAATTTTTTGGAGTTTTTGTTAGATGTGAGATGGTTTGACCCGATCCGAGATTTCAACAGAAGTTATGAAAGTGATAGGTAATGCATTAGTACTTTTACATCTAGCTAGTGCAATCACTGATGATGTATGCAATGAAAAATGTCTGTAAGTTTCAATCCATGTTAAGGAATTTATTGATGAAGACAACAATTAACATGGACCAACCATAACCATGAGATTAAACCAAAATACAGTAAATAAATATAGCCTAATTGGCGAAAGTGGATAATAAAAATCCAAATTAATATTAACGCTAGTTTTGACCCAGATACGTTCGTTAAAACCTCAATAACTTATCCAATTAAGATAAAGATACAAGATCAAAGCCACGGAAGTAAGCAACGAAATAATATAACTATGTTATAGTACTTATTCTGTAGTATCGTATAGTTTATAAACCAAAACCTATTTGTGTTTTGGTCTAAGCGAGCCAACGTCATAGGTATACAATACATGCAGTTAGTTCTAAAGTCAATAATATTTATAACAAACTAGCTTTTACCGGTGGCTTCGCCTGCATGGTTTCTCAGCTAAAAGTAGCCTATGTGCTATACAAAACTATAGTCTATCTGTGTATGACCATAAGTCATCATCATCATCATAATAGTATCAGTTCAACGACGTCCATTGCTGCATATAGGCCTTACCTAATTTAAGGCAAAGCGAGCGATCCTGTGCCGCCTGCAACCAAGGCATTATCATCATCAAATTGTTTCAACCCATATACGTCCTACTGCTAGGCACGGGTCCCTTCCAAAGAATGTGTAGGGAATAAGGAACCAAGTTATAGTAAAATTTAAATTTGATCGCGAGAAAAATACGGATTTTATATTTCTTAGTACTGTACTTGTTCTTCATACTTCTTAGTTCAGTATCAGTAACGTTAAGTTTACATAAGTATAGACAAAAACATAAACTACAATATTATAATGTACGTCGTGGTAACGAACAAGGCGTTCGGAGCTGTGTAGATAATATCAGAACTACCATTCGTGCTCATGCGGGTCCCGATGATATAACACGCCTCACCTTTCACGCAACAGGGTGACTATTGTTATCCGAAAGCACATGGCATGTAATTGTGGAAGTAGTACACATTGCACCTATTAAACTGACGTAACATAAAATTAATTACTCGAATCACGCCAAATCTCAGCTGTTCTGCACGCTACGGTGATTTTATAAATAGGAAACTGTAACGTTGCTGTACAAGAAATTCTTTGCCGCTAAGATTTATGAAATACTGTCGGACAAAAACAAAATAGAGAAGATAAATTGGTAGATTTTCTACGCTAAACATGGCCTACTTTTTAGATATCGAAACTGCTTTGGAAGAACAATACTGCCCGCAAATAGCAACTTCGAGAAATATCTGAAAACATTCTCGATGTAAAAGTAATACATAATTAGTTGCAACAGAGATTGCCATTGCGATCTTAAAACGGATATCATCCCGTTAGTGCCAGATAATCTGTTCGACCGACCCCGTATGATAACGGTAAACAAGCCTTTGGACAAGAAGGCGTAGCGTAACGTTCAGAAGCCTTGCAAGAACGATCGATATTGTATTACGTGGGAATGTTCAGAATGGTTTGGAGATTGCACAATAACTAGTCAAATACGCAAATTGCTGCTTCTGATGTTATTTGGTGTAGAAATTTAGACTTTCTAAACAGTAAGTGTTGTAAGGTCATTATAGACGAAGATCTATAAGACGATATTGCTAAATCATTGCTGCGAAGTGGCAATAGTCATCTTGGAGTTTTATGTGATGTTTAAAAAGGCTTTCTCTGTAGCAGTAGTATCGTAAAGCAATATCAATGTGTGTACGAAAAGGAAAGCAGTGAGTAAACGTCTTTTTATAGACTCCTTGTTAACGTTGACTTTCGAACTGTTGTATTAAAAATCGATCAGGTACAATTGCGTCTAAATATATTCTTTTTCTAAGCTATGACAAAATGGATATAATCGAGTTAGCGTTTCTATACAGTATTCAACAATTTCACGTGACTATTTATCTAGGCTTAGCTCTTTGTTTCAATTTGGACTCACACAAAGCGCTTTTTAAACTGTAACACATATTAATCACAACTCTCTTTCACGTGACCGTATTTTACTAATTATGAAGGTAACATTAATAATGATTTGAAAAGGTCTAATGTCTTGGTCACATATTGGTTGTATATGACTATTTGGAACTAGAATATGAGTAAAAATAAGTTGTGTTAAACAAAAAAAATTAGCAATGTTTGGCTTGGTTGAAGCAAATTCACCAATATTTGAATTAGACAGATTGAGTGGAAACGTTTTAAATACTTAAGTTGCTATCGTGGCCTCGTGGCAACAGGCACCTGCTCATCTACGAAATACATTCGTAGACTTTCTCCAATTTAAAAATATGGTTATTAACCATTGTGGCGTTCAAAACAATGGCCACGTGCGTGATCTGTCTACTAGTCCTCGGATATCCGTACTTCCGGTAGGCACTAGTCCATGACGTGCCTTCCGTTGGGGTGCGACATGACCGTGACGGGCGACAGTCATTGTGCTAATGAGTGTGACGTCATCAAACTCATGAATTTAACCAGTCTAATAAAATGATGTTAAAATTCAATCATTACTATAACGAGCTAAAAACAGGAATTGTTGAATAATTCGTCATTTTGATGCCACGCCAACTATGTTTGTGGCTTTGGTTACTATTTGTCATTACTTTCTACTTCGTAATACTTGTAATCAGAGTACGGGTAATACTATTTGCGTGTCTTCTACATATAGAAATTGAAAGACGATAAAATTTGGATGACCTACCGTCGCCGCGTTATCTTGATGTATTCTATATTTAAAATTGATATAATTTCATAGAAATTTGTGGAATTTACTGGCATTATGTACCGATAATATTTTGGCAACAGTACTTACATTTAATATTATCGATAGCATATTATATCGATATATTATCGATAGCAACAAAGGGTCACCAACACAAAATAAGCAATGAGGATGTTTCTAGCATGGTATGTCCGGTTTATCGATAATGAATCATCAATTCGCAGTCGTATCGTCTCATGGTTACATACTTTGTCAGCAGCATAGCTCCGCAGCATTAGCAGCACAGTAAACTGCGTATATAGGGCGGAGACAAGTTTGATCAGCAACAATACAGCAAACTAGAACATCAATCATAGTATCCAAATACAACAAAGGGCTGGTGATGGACAAGATGAATTGTTATAACTTTCATATTTGACTGGCTATTGACTGGCCTGTTGGTCTGGTGGTTAGTGACCCTGACTGCTAAGCCGGAGGTCTTGGGTTCGATCCCCACCCAGGACAAATCTTTGTGTGATGATCATAAAGGTTTGTTCTGTGTCTGGGTGTAATTTATCTATAATATGTATGTATTTACAAAAAAAATGTATTTACGTAGTACCTAGTGACCCTGACTGCTAAGCCGGAGGTCTTGGGTTCGATCCCCACCCAGGACAAATCTTTGTGTGATGATCATAAAGGTTTGTTCTGTGTCTGGGTGTAATTTATCTATAATATGTATGTATTTACAAAAAAAATGTATTTACGTAGTACCTATATCAGTTGTTTAGTATCCATAACACAAGCAAATATAATTGCTTAGGTACTTTGGGACTAGATGGCGCTGTGTGAATGTGGTAGAATATTATTATTATATTTATAATTCAGCAACACAATTGACGGACACCGATGTCAGTGGCTCAGTAGGTGGATTCGTGTTCTTCAATGTCGTAAAACAAAAGAACGGCACGAATACAATGTGATGATGGTTGAAGTACTAAAAATTATCACAGGTTTAGTAACAATGATATTAGAAGGTTATGTTATTTGCTGTACTAAGCCAAGTAAAACGGAAGTTTTTACTATCTTCCTAATTGGTATATAATGCTTTATAGCTTTAAATAGCGCCAAAAGTCAAACCCTGCATTATACTTATGAACTTCAACTTATATCCAGTCTTATATCCAGCAGCCTTAGGCTCTAAAATAATTATTCATAATGATAATCAAATACCCTTATAAGTCGATGGCCTGCCACACGAATCTTATTATTATATTATTTAGCATTATATATATTTTGCAAAGTGAGAGGGCAGAAGCATGACATAAACTGGCTACTAATAACAAATTCTATCGGAATTACCGTTGCATAGTTCCAACTTTATGAAAGTTGAGAATTTATTCCGATAGAATTTAAAACATTTCCAATAACATTGTCCATTGAAGTATTTAACATTCATCCGTTTTAGATACCTAGATTTCAAAGAAGCACTCTATCCGTTTCGACTCCTAGTGCAAAAACAGGCAACGGTAATTAAAAAGCTATTAAAAACTATCATTGCATAATACCGTACAACTTGATTCTCGAGTCCTTGATAACATGAGGCACAGCAACACTAATCTCCAATCGATTTACAGCAATTTGAGCGCTTTACTTTTGTATACAAAGGCGGTAATCGCAGTTGCAGTTAACTACTTGAACTGAGTGCAATATTTGTATTGTTCTACGGAGTTGGAACATAGAATGGCGTTTGATTACGTAAGCCACAGTCAGAAGTGGTTGCTCTAATTTATGTGATAGTTAGAAGAATGGTACCCCTCGCTAGGTAACGGTTGATGCAGTAGTTTGATCAATAAATGACGTCATCGGTACCAACAGGGGAGGGACTATCCCCTCGACATTTGCCAAAAGGTGAAACTACACAGCTGTATTTCTATACAACTTAATAATAACTTCTGTCGGAAAACGCAAAAGCCAAGGCTGTGAATTTGACTGTAACTGTTTATTAAACAAGTGAACGTACAGTTATATTATTTAATATTATACCCATGTATAATTGTGTATAATCTTCTCGATTATAACGGGTACTTTTCAAATAATTGCGGTAAACTATTGAAGTTGTTTTTATTTTAATTTGCAAAATTACATTGACAAACGAAACCACATAAGATCTTAATCAAGTCAAATAAATATTTGTCGATACCACTGCAATAAATCGAATTGTAGGGATTAACAAAAGATAAGCGATCATTGGAAAAGTATTAACAAAATTCTGCTTAAATTAGTTAAATATAAAAAATAATCTAATCTGTAACTTGAAAACAATACAGAAAATCTATATTATTTTTTTTAATTAATATTTTTCCTACTATCGATTCTAATCAAAAGCACAAAGGACAAAATCCAAGTAAGTGTACTCGTATTTTAACCGTTTATACTATAGACATATATATAAATAACAACAATAATATTAGGACATTCGCACACAGCGCCATGTAGTCCTAAAATAAGCTAATGCTTGTAATATGGATACTAGAAAACTTTACTGATATCTGATCTATACTTCTAAACTAATATTATAAAGCTGTTTTATGTGTGTTATTATAAATTTGCTTGTTTGGTTGAACGCTAAGATCTCAGGAACTACTGGTCCGATTTGATAAATTCTTTTACTCTTGGCTAGCCCTTTTATCGAGGAAGGTTATCGGCTATACATATATATAACATCACGCTACGGCCAACAGGAGCTGAGCAGTGGCCAGATAAAGAACGATGGGAGCGAAGGCACGCGCGACTTCTAGTACCCAATACCTACTTAATTTTTTTTATATTTAGATACATTACACCCAGAAACAGAACAAATAATTGTGCTCACTCATCACACTAAGATTTTTCCTGTTTTTTTTTTCATGTGTAGGTAAGACAGTTTATGTAATAATATCGTCATAATAAATTATTTTTGTTTTACGTAATACGTGTATACACGTACCTTATATCGTACATAGTGAAGAGATCGAATTTGACAGCATTGCAGGTAATCGAAAGTAAACAATTCGAAAACAACAAACAATACACGCAGAAACGCAGTTATTTCGTCAATGAACAATCGTTTTGATCTGCATAACTATTGATTATCCAATCCCACACGATTGGTGTTTATGGAATACGAGTATAATATTAAATAAATATCGGAGGAATTCGAATCTTTTCACTTCATTGTTCCTGTGTATTTGTTAGGAATGTGATAAGAAAATATTATAATGAGGTCGGTGGTAAACAATTTTAATTGCTCGCCATGCCATAGCCATCCCGTGATTATGCAATGCTATTAAATAAAGCCAAGTTTAGTTGTGCAAATGACTGTTGCGCAAGAGATAGGGTTCGATACCCGAGTCGAGGAAAAACGTTATTGGGTTTTCTGTCATGAAATTCTCCGTATCAATTGAGTCTGGAAAATTTTAATGGCAACAGGTTCGGCCTCTATTACAGGGGACAAGACATAGCTGGCAAAATGTGAGTTGTACTTGTACCCGTTGGGAGGACAAAAGCGTGATGCTAAATATTTCCAAGTTTCAATTTCTAAAGGATCTAACGAGATGTGGACATCTTATGATAAAATAATAAGTAAAAGGAAAGAAAGGTTCATTGTTAGAAATTTCTATTGCAAACTACCAATAGATTAGACTATCAAACCTGTTGTTTATAGCAAATTTCAGTCGAAATTGGATATTAGGGTGATCGGTACATTATAAAAGTTATTTATACTTTAGTTAATAAGTTACCTTACATTATTTTATCTTAAGTCCGTCTGGACTCAAGTTCTGGTTATCACTAACAATCAACACAATCGATTCATATAGGTCTAAAACATCATTACTCAATTTATCGATCTTATAACTGATAAATCTAAGCCGACTAAGTGGAGTGCAAACTGTTACTGCAATAATATGTACATTTCAAATCTTCTTTAAATATAGACTGAATTTTTTTCATCGACTAGTACTTTCTTACCGATGTTTTTGGTGGTTTCTCACCCAGAGTGGGTAATCCTATTCCTCTTTAAGTTAATAAATACCGAGGCCAAGAAAGAATCAACCAAAATAGTTCTACAGTAGTTAAAATAAGCTTATGCGTTTTTTATTAACTGCATAGGCATTGAATGAAATTTACAAAACATCGGTTTTTCAAAATCGGCATTGCAAAAACATCGGTGTTATCTTATCTTTGATTACATAGATTACTCAATGCTAATGGATACCAAAACTAAGCCACACCTAGCACCAAATGAAAGGCGAACATGAAAACATACAAAAACATTTATTACAATTTAATAACATAAATTAATGAACAATTATAAGAATCACATTTTACGAATGTTGCCGAAAGAAAGGCCGGACTGTTGGCCTTTGTTAGTGCCGTATTGTAGAGAGACGACGTTCTGACCGGCTCGGAGTTGCTCATCAGTGAACTCACGGACGTTCTTGTCAGCTTCTTTAGGTCCAATAGACGGTTTGCCGAAGTTACCAGCTTTCCTTCCCAACGATTGCAGACACACAACAACAGAATACAAATTTTGCCTTTCCCATAAATCAATGGTTTGGAAAGTCTCTTGAGATGGCACTCCCAACTGTTTAACAGCTTCGAGGAATGCATTGATGTTCTCCATACACTTGAATGCCATTGAAGACTGGTTGACCTTCTTCACTATGCCTGGCTGAAGTGTGTTGACTAGTTTGCAAAGAAGGGTTCCATCCTTGAGGACTTCATACAAGTTGTCGGCGTCACCAGCTGTATTAGCGGGGGAACCGGTCAGTGTCTTAATCCACTCGAGGGTTTCGTTAGCTATTTCATCGTTGTATTTGCTGTGGATTCTGGCTTGGGCCTGGGCGTTGATGCCGGACTTACCCGCGCGGTATTCTCCCATTTTAGATGTTCACAATAGTACGGACACGTAGCAACTGAACTCCTTGTGATAAGCGTCCTTACAATATCAGGTAAATGATATCTTTGATAGCGACTATCGCTCATTCGACGAATATACGTACATATATTGTAGTTTTATCATTCGATATTATCTTTGCGGTATAAACGATTTAGTCATGACTGTATTATAGGCTCTCGTTATTTTTAATATGGCTGTTGTAATTTCGGGGCTTTGATAAATTGTGCAAGGTTCAAAAGGCCATAATATATTTTGACGAAACTATGACGTTTAAAGTTTCAGAAACATTAATTGCATCGACATACGGTATGGTTATCGTATCAATCGAATTTACTATGTTAGAGTAACAGATTACTGTATCAGTAAGCCGGAAAGATAAATATGTTATGTTAAGCAGATATAACCAGGTAAACGTTCATCTAACAGCTTGTACGAGTACCTAGTAATTTGTACATATTAGTTGGCGATATTGTTCTAGAAATTTCTTGAATATTAGTCATTGGCAATTTTTATCGCGTTGATAATGCGTGTGTGATGTGATTATACGAAGATATTATATCAAAAGATACTAGAAGTCTTTTGATCTATCAATTCTCTATCTATCAATTTCTAAATACACATTATTCACGAAAAGTTTATAGAACTATTGCAAGAGGTAGGCCCAGAAATCGAAACAAATATCTATGAATCACATAAATATTTGTCTCGTGTGGGAATCGAACCCACGACACTCGGTGCGACGATGTTAGTGGCGACTACTACGACACGATGACAGTCGTAGGGTAGGTATTAGTCATAGGGTATACCTCTTATAAATAAGTAAATTATTGGGAAAGTTCAACTAGAATCCAGCAGTCTACTGGGGAAGTATGTCCACCATACAGAGCCCAGAAAGCAAATCATTGATGACCCACTGCTGGCCATGGGTCTCCTCTCCTCTATTCAGAGCTAAGAAGGTTTAGGCCAGTAACATACTTCTTATAAATTAGATATAGAAACATTTTCTTTGCATAATCAAAAAACTGATAAAGCCCATGTTTCACCAAATATTTGAAACAGAGGATATTGCAAAACAAGCCATTTAAAAGTCATATAATGTACTTTTTTTATTGTGTTTTATCGTCGGTCGGAACACAATGGGTTTGTGGTTGATTGTTTTAAACAAAGACTCACTATCAACTCAAAAATGATAAAATCATTGATATAATCTTGCATATATTTACACTGATAAAGATGCTATGCTTCCTTGTGCAAAGGTTTCTATTGCAGCATACTTTAAATGCAAGCTGACTGGTGGCATAGTGGGACTGCATAACTGCTGCACGAGACATTTAAGCTTTGACCAGTGAGTCGGGGAAAATTGGTAGGTATTAGATTTTTGATCTTCAAATTCCTAGTATCAGGCCAAAGTCTCTCAAGTCAAAACATTTCACCAGCAATATTATTACCATTGCTGATGAAATGATGGTGAGATGCACCTCTGCCTGCCCTTCAGACAAAAAAGTATGTTAATTTTCAGTTTCAAAGCAATAAAGAATGCATCAAATCCAACCAATATTATTCATGTGAAAGTTTGTATTATATTAGGCAGGTTAGAAATTATGAATATAAATGATTATGATTGATGGATGGATGTATTACTCAATCGTACCAGAATGCTGGAAATTATCTGTATGAAATTTGGCACGCATTATTAGATAATAGTATGGAATAGCACATAGGCTGTTTTAAACTGACATAGCATGCAGGCGAGAGTTCACATTTACTCTCTTCTCATCTCACCTCCCATTAAGGTTGTCAGGGTCTATTTTACAGCTTATCTATACTGATATTATAAAGCTAAAGAGTTTGTGTGCCGATTTATCAAGGAGCTATATCATCACTCCAACCCACCAACGTCCCACTGCTGGGCACGGGTCTCCTCCAAAAGATTGTGGAGGGAATTTTGCCTACAATACCACACTGGCCAGACGGATTGGTATAGGGTTTGTTTTGAATTTTCCTTTTCTTACAGTGCTCTTGTCTGCATAAGATTACTCCCTTAGTCGCCTTTTACGACACCCACGGGTTGAGATGGGGTAGTGACATTATGTATTCTTAATCCGTCAGTAAAGGGATGAAGGAGCTATATGCTGTATGACAAATAGAATCTGAGTAGTGGCCAAACAAAAATCCACAGGATTGAAGTACCCGGCAACAGCTAGTGTTTTATTAAGAAATTCTAGGCTCGAATACTATCACCAATGAGTTTATAGTATTGATATACTAGGAAACTCAATGACTTGTTAATCCCTACCTTGGAATGGATTATAACAGGATTAACATAATAATAAATTAGAATGGCCTGTTGGTCTAGTGGTTAGTGACCCTGACTGCTAAGCCGGAGGTTGTGGGTTTGATTCCCACCCAGGACAAATCTTTGTGTGATGAGCATAAAGGTTTGTTCTGTGTCTGGATGTAATTTATCTATAATATGTATGTGTTTACAAAAAAAATGTATTTAAGTATGTAGTATATATCAGTTGTTTAGTACCCATAACACAAGCAAATATAATTGCTTACTTTAAGACTAGACAGCGCTGTGTAATGGATACAACATATTTTCACTATGACCAGTTTGTAAATAACGTTACATAAGCAGAATACAAGGCCATTTTTAAGATTCAAATAGTAGGTATGAAGTTTATGTTTGTACTTGCTTTCTCCAAGTGATACATAGACTAGGACACAAAGAGATCAGAAGCTTACAATATGTGGTATTGGCGAAGAATAGAGGTCAAAAGTAGACAGAGTTTATGATTCCAAATGAAATGAGATTGGTGTTCCTAAAACAAGAGCACATCTCTCCGATGAAGAGAGAATGATACTATGTGGGAAAACATTGCAGAAAATACTGGAAATAATTGTTGCAATAGTTAATTTAATTTTCCAGGTACCTTTGGCTATCTAAATGGGCTTTATGTATTACTCTGACTCCACAGCATGTGAAATGAACTCCCTAACAAGGTTTTACGTTTTACAAAGGACAACAGTATACAGTTCTTCAAAACAGGAGTGAATGGGTTTCTTAAGGGCCGGCAATGCACTCATGATGCCCCGGTTGTATCGCTATGGTAACTTCACACATGGTCGGAATATCTGTTTGTATGTGTTGTGGTAAACAGACCTACTGCCAGTAGACAAATTCTTTCTTTTTGATAACTTCGTAAAACTGAGTTCATAGAAACCAATGAACACACTAATTTTATAAAACTGGGATCATATAAATCAGTTGTTATCCGAGAATCTGACAGTATAAAAGAAATAATTTATGTTTGGAGGAGACCCGTGCCCAGCAGTGGGACATTAATGGGTTGAAATAATGATGATGATGAAGTTAATGTTTTATGTATAAAGTTAGTCATAATTATGAAATACTGACAATTTATTAGATGGCTTGACCTTTATGAGTTGATTATAATATTCCTTATGAAATGCCATCCTATGGATATATCTAGCCAACTTTGTTGAGAAACCGAGAAGACTTAAGAAATCGCAAAACATCTCACAATTTATATTAAGTATAGAAATATATCTTAAGTACCATTCTGTTTGAATTCTCCTTCGTTACACTTAATTTAACAAAAATAAAAACTAAATGTGATAAAGAAAATTGAAAAAATACGCATCAACATTTCAGTGTAATAAACTGTTTACTTAGATTGTAGCCAGTGGTGATCAGTACCTTAGAAAATTATATGGTTGTGACGAAAATCGCGTAGGCGACCACTTAATGACCTAGCTGAATCACGCAAATAAAAATTATGTACTTACAATTTTAATATTACTTTTGGGTTTATTAATTTCATGATACTACCCACTTATATTCCAACAAGATTCTATTTAGATTAATGACAGAAATATGCTCAAAAAATACAAAGCATGCCGTAATTTATTGATAAGATTACAACGAAATTAAAAAATACATCGACCAGGTAAAACTTGTGAAAAACTGAAAACTCAAAGTAAACTTACTGAAACTTTGCGATGATAAATTATAACACAACACAGTACAGCGATAATTAATAAATAATATCCATTGTATATTTCACAAGGCACTCCACAAACACAAGCCGAACTTTTATTTTGTTAAAACTGACCGCGTCACGAAACTTCGTTAGTTCACCGCGAGACTACGAAACAAAAAGTTGGTTGCGCTACCTTTTTCCGTTCGAAAACCTTTCCTCCGGTGTTCCCCTCCACGTGATAAGTGACGTTTGTGGTTGATGCTGATTGGCTGACAGAACGTCTAATGCACTAGTGAGAGGCGAAGTAGTCTTTGTATCGATATATTTTATTTATATCGATAATATTTTGTACTTCGACGCAGTTTTCGTTAAAAATAAATTTGCAATATTTACTTTGTACAATATTTATTTTGTTAACATTAAATAAAAATAAAAATTAGTACGCAATACAATTAAATTAAAACAAATTAAAGAACAATCTTATTATTGTGTACAAGCATAAAGTTCGATTTATGAAAGTACGTTTCCATTGAAATTGTTCACAATTTTAGTGTCTTCAACTGACTGCAACGCTCTAGAAATTCACCAAATTTTAGCTTAAATGGTTATTTTTTGGTGCTAACCCAAGGTATAGCCAATTAAATACCAATAACCCAATTAAATAGCAATTACTGAAATTTTTGTCACCAACGCTCTTGTTTACAACAAAATAGTTGGCAATTTTTCTCTGTGGGTTCTCTCATGGTTTTAGTATTTTAATTGTGTCTTATGCTGAAACGACCCTATCGTTCAGGTCGTTTAAAACGAAATTACAAATGTTAGGAACATTAGTAATTTTGTTTGTTTTATTTATAATAACAGTAGATAATTTACAATCGTCAGAAAGAGCTTCACATTTTTAGTAATAACACTGTGCGTAACATTATCGATATTAAAGTATTTTCTACTCACAACACTATTGGTCCACATTTTTGACATAACATACTTCGTTCAGAAACTTTAGTACAGATAATGAATGATAAATATTTTTACTGATAATTTGAGATTGGTAGGTTGTTTGTTTTTTTAATGCAAGTTCAATATTAGATAGGTAACTAATATGACTAGAGCAAAAACACAATGTGTAGTAGAATAAGAAATTCGAAACAGTAATGAACCTTATTTTTTTAGAGGGGAAATGGCGAATGCGTTTATGCATGCCATACCTCCTATTGAGGAAACCAGACGGTGATGTGGGATGGGACTCGCCGCGCCGGCCCTGCTCCACCGGAACCTGATACAATATCAGCGACCCACTCAGCGACCGACCCCAACGGCGTATTAACTTCTCTTTTGATGGAGGTAAAGACATCACTGCTGTGCCCAGCAGTGGACATTAATAGGTTAGGTACTATAAGATAAGTATTATTAGTTTTGATTCTTAGGGGTGATACCATAAATCGTGTTTTTGTGATACCATAATGCTGGCTACGCCACTGAGAGCACTATGTCCTTTCTTAATACTAATGGTGTAGGTACCTAAGCGGTTTCAAATCTAAATTTTAATAAATTTAAAAAGATTTTATTTTATCAGATTAAAGCCGTGCCACATGGTTATACACTTGCCTTCCACAGAGGTGCTCTTGGTGGATTCAAAACCGTGTAGCAGGCTGTTGTAAACCAAATTTCATACAAACTACGCGGATGGCAACCAAGCTCCCACCAAGATCACTCTGTTGGAACGCAAGTTTATAACCGTGTAGAACACCTATTAATACAAGTACACCGATAGTACCTGCTGGAAAGATTTTATTTAACGCCTAGGTACCTGTTGCCCGGGGCTTCACTCCCGTTGTTCTTTGTTTGGCCATTACTCAGTTCCTAATGGCCGTAGCGAGATGTTTACCATCTGCTAACGGTGAAGGAAAACATCGTGAGGAAACCCACATACCCTAGAAGAAATTCTATGAGTAGGTATGTCTGATCCACCAACCCGCACTAGGCCAGCGTGAGTGGATTATGACCTAAAAAACCCTCTCAGCTCTCTAGTCAGAGGAATTGAGACCCAAGCCCAGCAGTGGGACTTAATGGGTTGCTGATGATGATGTAATAGTATTTTTTATACCATATTAGTTTATAAAATTTAGCCAGCAATTATAAAGTTTGAAGAGTCGTTATGGGTTGTATTATTCAAATCAGAAGAATTAAAAGGTTTTACAAAGATCTCGTTCTTTTTCAACTTCGAACTGGTTAATATAATATATTTAATAATAATTAAAGGAATGCATGATTGAGAATCTAATTACGAGACAAGATGCTCGCAATACTGGAGTTGACCGCAGGCATATGCTTCGCGATGTAAACAAACCCGAAGCATCGGTAGTGCTCAGGGCGAGAGCCGGGCGCATGCGCGTGAGTGGCGGGGGCGGGCGGGGCGCGGGCGGCGCTTGCGCAGGGCGGGCGGCGCGCCGGCGTCAGTCCGCGCGCGTCCTCGCCATGGCTCGGTGGCTGAAGGCTCTGGCGGCTGTGTTGCTGCTCGCCGCCGCCGCGACCGCGCGCAAATCCCCCGCCCCGACCAAACAAGAGCCCCAGATCGAGGAGGTCACCGCCAAACAGTTGGAGCGAGTTCTAGAAGACAAGGATTTCGTCGCGGTGTACTGGTGTAAGTGCTGCGACTCGCCCGCTCGACCACTCGTCCGTCGCCCGCCGACCGGCGTGCGTCTCCGTTTAATTTTGCGAGCTTTCGAAAGCTGGCCAGCGGCCAGGGCGGGGGCGGTCGTTGCCGTGTCGAAACGTCTGCGACGGCGCCCGTCCAAATGGGTTATCGTCGAGTTAATGATCTTCGGACGGGCCGAGGGGAAGACCACCTCGGTGCTCGGCGGACCTGCGCCTCCGGCACAGCGCATGATATTTTCGAAGCGAGCGGCTCGGTTCGATTCGCGAGTTATGCAACCGAGCCGCTGAGACAATAAAACTTGACCCGGCCGCCGACCGCTGCGGCCGTCGGCGCGGCCTAAAATGGTACCGAGTCTCGTTTTCCATCGTTCCACCGATGCTGGCTCCGCCAAGGTCGCAAAGCGCCTACGCTCTTAGCTCGGCTAAAACTGTGTGCCGCGGCATATGCCGCTGAAATAGACTTCCATTACGTGGTATCGGCATTCCGACTATTTTCTTTTGTCGCCAACTGTCGATGTGATATGTTAGTAATATCTGTTGCTACGTCACATTCACGATGATCATTTCGTTAAAGTGCAAGCCGTGCGTGTGTGCATATGAGTGTGCGAGTTGGATGCGAATGTGGCCCTAGGCTAATTCGTCAGATATTCATTAATTATCTTGACATTTCTATAGTCGTTGCCATGTCTACAACGCATCTCTCACTCATCCGAGGGATGCAGTAGCTGGTCTAGACGCAAAAAGTGTCATAAATCACTGTCGGAGCCGGCACCGATGCAAGATTGTATCTTGGCTGAGAGACTAAATTGTTTTGAGCTAACTCTACAGACGATCTCAGAAAATTGTTTTCTTCGTTTTATATAATAAGTTCTTGTACTTTTATTATATTCTACCTACTTGCTGAACTGAATTCTGTTTAATGAAGTCTAGAAGTACATAGATTCAGTTACAACTGGGCACCATTGGTATACAAACATAAACATAAACAAACAATGTACCACATTGATCAAATAAATTGCAAATATAGGGACACAACTCAATCCAAATGATGGTTGGATCACATTCACTTATATTTTAATAAAAAATACACAAATATAATTAGTATTAGCGAAACCCTATAAAACTTTATCATAAACATTAATAAATGTCAAGCATTGATTATTAAATAAATTTGAGAATTATAAACTGGATTAGCTACCAATATATTTTTAACATTGACTCTGTAGAGTTAATAAATCTTTACGACTGAATTTAAAATAAATTTATTATGAAGATAGATATTTTACAAGCGGTGCGAGCCGGCCCCTTGATAGCGTGATTGCCTTCAAGAAAAGTTTTTTGTGTTATATAAATAGGCCCTGGTCGGCTAGTAAGTGATACAGAAAAGACATAATTACGAAAATGTGCTCATACAACTGTTTCAATTGGAATACTTCCAAAATCAAGAATGCTAACATTAATTCCTGGATTAATGAAAATTGCTACAATTCGTGTACAAGAATACATTAATTTTAACAAATTAACAAGAGGTGGCGATGTTGATAGCGTTACTCGGTAGCCAGCACCATTCTCACTTCATTACATTATTTTAAAAGCAGGTCACGCAGACCATAAATCTCCTGAATTTGTCACTGATCGTAAATATTGTAGATAATGAAAATATTGCAATTGTGGCATTCCACTGTTACAAAATCATGTGCACCAATTTTCTGCAGATAAATGTGCAAATCTGGGATGAGACGAGCTGACTTGTTTAGTTTTCCGTATCATTGCCTCGGATTCTCTCCAAGTAAAAGGTAGATATTGTATAGTTGCAGGTGCCTACAATAAAACTCGCTATGAATCTATCATTAAAAAAAATAGTAACTAACTCACTAAAACAGTTGATACCAGATAATCATGTTCCAATCATAATCATCTCAAAGATATTTTTCATGTCTCTATAGGCTTGGTCAGTTTCTGGGTATTTTAGAAAGAAACTATATCAACTGACTGAACCTTCATAATATATTTAAAACATTCATAAAATTACCAGACGCGTGTCTTTTAATAAATAATTATATTATCTTTACTGATTGAACAAATAACAGAAACACGCTGCAACTGACGGAACCTTCATATTTAAAACATTCATAAAATTACCAGACGCGTTTCTTTGAATAAATATAATTATCTTTACTGATTGAACAATTAACAGAAAAACGCTGGTAGTTATTTTAAGTAATTATCACAAGTTGCCATCTGAACAGTCTATCCCTATAATTTAGTAAACGTGTCGTCGCTTTACGTGTCATTTACTAAACAGCTATACCGATTGTTCTGGTTCATTTAGGTACGTATTTCCTCATTCCGAATACCGAACCTATCAAGTCTTGTCTTGTTATTGCCAAATATCAAATATTCACGCCACATTGATATCGGATATTCATCGTCCTGAGCTTTTTGTATTTTTGAAAGATCTTTTTTTTTTTGAAGAAAATGATCGACGTTTCTTATATAATTTTAGCACTGCTCAACACTTTAAATTAATTTCAAGACATACATATTAGAAATTACACTATCGTAACAAATAGGCCTAAACTGAAACTGCCCCTGACACTACCTACTAAAGTCCATGACAAGCATTCACCACAAGACAAGTCGCTAGGTTGTCACCTGCAATAAGAGAAGCTGACAGACGACAGCTGAAAAAACGGTAGCTTCAAACAAAATATAATGTATAAATCGGTACCTATAAAGATAAAAATAAATACGTGTCAGTGCCCTGTTAATAAAAAAAAAATGTTTAGCTGAAAGATAAAATTCGGTAGATAAGCAGGGATGAATTAAAAGTAATTACAATACCAATAAATTGATAGTGGAAGTAGTTGTAGCTAGATTCTTTAAATTATTTATTGAACCTTATAAAAGGCTGTTTGCCTATTCCCACTAAAATGCATTGACCTTTTTTACGTTAGGTGATAACGATATAACGACACAATATCGTATCGTTATCGTTTTTAATGTCAAACAGCCATTCGGGGTTCTATTGTCATTCATTCAGTGCTTATTAGAATTGGAAGCACCAAAGCAAAAACGAAATTACAAAAGATATCTCATAAAAGCAATAGAAGTGTACATTATTTTATTTATTAAAATTTTATTTTATTTACTATACTCAAACAGATGAACCTTCTGTTCAGTTCCCAGTGCTCAGTTGTCATAATTATCTTCAGTCTGAAGAGAGTGTAGTGGGTAAAGTGAAGACTTTACCCACTTGCCATTATAATTTATTGTATTGTTGAAATTCTATTGGCTGCTTGCTCGTCTCCACTTTGATGAAGTCTCGGTACCTAGTGGAGCTTTAAAGTCCAAATTGCTTTTGTAGTTCTTTTCCTATTTCAAAAGCAAAGTTTTTATAGATTTAGTTTAATAGAAATGCTTTTCAGAATCAAATTATTTTCTGCCTGTGAAGTTTCTTAATTTCATAGATAGGTTTCCATTAAAAAATATCACTGTAATTTGCCCAATAGCAACTAATATTTATTGCCACAAAAAGTTATTAACGTTTTTTGTAAGATCTGAAAAAATACGAATACATAAGTAAGTAGTCATGAAAATAGTTTTCTAAGACTGAGCTGTGTGTTACTGTAGACTAGGTAGCAATAAATTAGTTTATTTCATAAGTTTTATTCTTGTCATCACCCATTCCATCTTGAGCCATTCAACTTTTATATCCGTAAGAGTCCATTGATCTTTCATTCCTTGCGATTTTAGTCTCCGATATCTTACGTATGAAGACAGCAAAATAATATGTTTTTCCTTCAGACTATCAATTTATTTAAATTGTCAGAACATTTATTATATTTCTTATAAAAATAAATTTAGTTTCAGTATTTATTATTTTGACTCTTGTGCTTTATTTTTATATTTTTTATATTATATTTAATTTTTATATTTACTATTATAATATCAGGCGAAGCATTAGTTTATTTGATGCTCTGTTTAAATATAATTGTATGTACTTCGTGAAGGAGTTTAAAAACTTTTAAGCATTCGCGACGTGTACACATATTAACTAATATAATATGATAGATTAGTAATATGTGAAGCCTGTTCTGTACTTACGGCAAATTAACACAAGAGATAACTTACTTCCATCTCAGTCTCATTTGCTGTCTAAAGTGTCTAAAGTGGCTGACCAATCAGCTTTATTTTTTTCTCCCCTTTCTAATGGTAACTCAGCTTTGTAATACCTATGTTTTATTTTTAAAAATTTAATTTTATTTGCTGCTTCAACCAAATGAAAATATTTGGATAAAATTTTCCATAAAGAGGAATTCCATCTCTGATTCTCAAACTGTACCGGAGAGTTACGCTGGTTACGCTCTGCGTTCTCTAAATTATCAAATAAAGATACTCTATGTAACCCACTGACCTGTATTATTATCATGTAACCTCACGTTTGAAGAATGCAATTGTACACGTATGCCAATTAACGTTGTCAACGTCATAGAGTATTTATGCATCTGTTTCTTCTCACCATATGAATCAGAAGACACCGAAAATAACTAAAGATATATGAACGGGGTCGGTGTTCACGTCAATCTGATACATAAATAAATAAAAACTTATAAAAAGCTTTATGAAACTTAGAATTTTGTTCTCAAACATAACTGTTGCCAGACTAGCCAGAAGTATTGTTGGAACTCGTAAAATTTATTTTTATTGCGAGAATTTAATGAACTTTGTTTGTGAAACAGAAATACATGTTTCTAAAAGTAATATTTAATAGTTTAATGGTAAGTAAATTGACTCGCAAAAAATTAATATTACCTGCGAAAATAAAATCATTATTTTACTTTCTATAGGTTTGAAGAATCAGTAACAGAGTAAGCTAACCCATCTTCCTCTTGTCACTTGTAAATAATAGTGTTGGTTTTTAAACTCCAGTGACAAAGCGAAATCCAGTAACAAGTAAGTATATCTACAAAAATCTATCGCGGCCCTCGATAAACTAGAAATATAGACGGAGAATCTAAAGAAACAGACAATGTGTATAGAACACTCTATACACATTGTATGTTTCTTTAGATTCTCCGTATAGACCTACTGAACATTATTCTTTTTGAATAATAACTTCGCTGTTTTTGTAAAAAAATCGTAAGTTTATCTGTCTTTGACGTAAAGTAGTTAAGATTGTTAACATATGTAGTTAAACATTTACGTCAGTCTGTGTTGGCATGAACAAAACCTTATTGAACATCTTTACACTCACGCAGATAACTGGCCGCAAACTAACGAGCGAGATGTGCCAACTTAAACATTTGAAATAATTGAAAGAAGCTCTTCTTGCCTAAGAACATCAACATTTTGACTGTTGAGCGAGCGGGTGCGTAATAACTAACTACATATAATGTTCTATATAGCACATTCGGCACTAAATTCTTGCGTGAACAGTAAAAATTGGTTTGTGCAAATTTTAAAACAGAACAGATTTTTCTTCTCCCATTTCGTTATATAAATCTTGTATCATGGAGTTTATAACTGGTACAGCTCAGCTCATAGACATAAACTTAAAACTATCTACATTGAGGCTTGAAACTCTCTTCTACAACATGTAGTGAATTCTGATCATGTTGCTGCATTTTTAACGCAGTCGGAAATTGTGCTCATTATTTCATAATCGACTACTTAGTACTCGTAAATACCTCTGCACAACCCACGCATATACATTACCGCGATGTACATAATTACCCATCCCAAATCAATGTACGTTTAAAGTCCATTTTCATTGTAGTTGTGTAAAAAATGGATGCCCCATTTACTTCTACAAAAAATTGGTAATGTGATTATAAAAGAAGGCAAAGGCAAACATCATATTCCTTTACATTGCCGAATATCGGAGTTGATGAGCGTGTAGTCAAAGCTTAATAAAGTTATGTCTAGTTCAACTACAAATAGCACAATGACAAATATTTACAAACTATAGAGCGTAGTTGGAAGAATAAACAAAAACCTGGAGAATGAACTAAATCGTTTGGATCTCAAAATAACTGGCGCAGTGAGTAGATATATGAACTGGAATGTAGTAGTCTTTGTAATTTATGGCTTAAATAATAGACTTGAACATGGCAGTGTTTAAAATATACCTACTTCTTATTTATGAAAAAGATTTATCGAATAATTAATTCAGATTTAAAACAAACCCAGATTGTAATAAACAGATAAAAAATATATCTTGGTTTTGATTAATTAGGTGAGCCTGCATGTCATCAGTTCTTTTTATCTATTAACTAATATTTAAAACATCTAATAAATAACTATAATGATATGATAGAATTATAAAAAATTATAGCTCACTAGCAAAAAAAATAGTTTTAAAAATTGTAAGATAAACAGCTTTTACGATTAGGGATTAGTTTACGTATTACTATTGATATAAGAAAATTCGGCAAATATTTCATGCCATGTTCAAGTTTTTGAAGCTCATATAATAATGATTTATTGTTTCGCTGGAAGAGTCTCATACATGATGATATTTTTTTCGATGCTGACACCAGTTTAACCACAGAACAGAGATAGTGTTTTCTAGAGGTAATCTACCAAAGACATCTAACTACTCGTAATACCAACTTTGTGGATGACGTATTCTATAAACATTCGCTGTATAAAAACCATGTATGAATCTCCGAAATACATTATAAACTGTTCTGTAAAGCAAACAGCCGAATATATAATCTCATAAATTGTTTACCCGTGGGCCGTGACCTTCCCCAACATATTATATTGTAAAAGATTGAGTCATTACATCTAAATCCAGAATGTTATGTTAGCTAGCGTAACTACATGAGTATGCAGGACATGCAAAACAATTACGACGCCAGCACATGCAGATGCGAGTTGCGACGTCGTCGTCGGCTGACTAAATTTAGTTGCCAATAAAACTTGCAATGGAAACATTGGAGCATCTACGGCTTTGCTTTGTTGGACTATTTATTCAGACTACTTTCTTGTAGCCAAGTGGCGTCCTTTTAGATTAGTTACATTGCCTTTTTGCATACCTATTTCTTTTGCTAGCGCTAAAGTTAAGGTTGATTGTAAGGTTTATCCACTATCATATGATCATTTATCCCCTTTTCCTTACATAATAGTTATATTTCCTTGCATAGTTCAGTAATTTGGCTTTCATCACCCTATTGTTTCAACAACATTCACGGGTTTGGTTTCATACGTTTCTATTAACCATTAGTGAAATTGTTTTTTGATTTTTTCAGCGAGACAAATGAGCATTTTTCATGTATTATTATTTATTTTATATAAAAAAATAAGTTATCGTCATTGAGGTAATAATGTACTACGTGTTTTCGTATACTTTCTTCTGATTCTTCTGTCTTCGACTTTCTCTTTCAGTTTTGTCAAATGTCCTGTCACATACTCTTTTATATTTGTTATAGGTACAATTTGCGTTATTATCTAAATGACTATCTAAATTCTTTGATTCGATTCTATTAGAGTGTCTTGGAGTATATCTATATTTCTCTTCGCGAGAAACTAAACGACATCGCAAAAGCCGTGCGTACTTTCATTTTGTAAATAATAATAATTACAATATATGTACGTGTGTAGACGCAGAAACTGCCGTTTGACCTCCCCAACCCATACTTCATAGTTTACAAACTGACTCGACGTTGTAATTTGTTTGAGCAACGATAGTGATCCCTGTAAACAGCTGTCGGTTGTACTCATAAGTGGACTTCCCTTATAGTTTTGATTACAAATTCTGGGAGAGTTGGAATGGTGATGCATCATTTTTAAAAATTATCTACATTATTTTATGAACAGGAAATTAAAATTTATTTGTAGCCACAAATTATCAGTTAATTAATCTTTACTTTAATATTGCCGATAAAAATATATGAAAGGTTTTATTACCGTCGCGTCGATTGCCGAAGGAAAGGCGTATATATTAATAGATATTTTATCGCAATTTCACTGATTGATAAAGTGTAATCCAAAATGGTTCATGAATGTTTCGCAAGAAATTTATAAAAAATTAAAATGGTTATATATTATTATATATGCATAAATGGTTCGTGCTGTTATCATTGCCCTTCTATTATGCAAACTATGTATAAGATGAACTACATTCATATATGAAAAATCATCATCAGCAACCCATTAATGTCCCAATGCTAGGCTTGAGTTTCTTCTCCTCTATCTGAGAGCGGTTTAGGCCATAATTCACACACACTGGCCTAATGCGGGTTGGTGGATCTGACATACACTTAGAATTTCTTCTAGTACGTGGGTTTCCTCACGATGTTTTCCTTCACCTGGTGATGGTTTAGTAAGTCACTTGACTATTACTTATAAATTCCGCGAAGTAAAATCCACATTGGTACTGCGCGTCGGCATCGAATTCAGATGAGATTTGCATGCCGGTCACTTATCCATTTGGCCACTATCGCTTCACCTGAAACATACATGAAGATAATATACTCTTAGGTATCTATATCTCGAACCTTCGAGTACATTATTTCCAGACCGTACGTTTTAACCGAGTTGCTAAGCTCACAAAAGTTTCCCATATAAAAGTTTTCATTATCAGCCTGACATTTGGAAATGTGCCCAAAAATTGGTGGTAGGTAATGGGCTCGGTTCCTATAACACGAATGTTTCATTATTAGCGAATTATGGGTGTAATAACCTCTGGCTAATTAAAACTGAATCGGCTCTAACGGATTTTGGATGTAAAATAATTGTAACTCCTTTGAGACCAAAGTGATCCGAAATGGAAATCGAAAAAACTGAATAGCAAAAAACGTCTTCGTTCCTTCTAGAGTTTTAAAGGTAAATGAGTAAATGTCTTGCCAAAGACATTTACTCATTTACCTCAACTGATGTTTGACGGCAATTGAAGCTCGGTTTCAAAAAAAAGCTCAATTTTTCAGAATCAGAGAGGCCTGAGAAAAATTACACAACTTTTTGTTTCATAGATAGGTACCTAACTAATTTCTGGTTTTAGTTTGAAAACTGTTCTATCGTTATAAAGAAGGATAATCCTCATGCAATCTTTAGTGGCTTTGTAACAAAGAGCTATACGATATGGGTCAGATTTCAAGAACTTTTCTTGTGAAAAAAAAAATTTATCCATTTTGTTTTTCTATTATCTATAAATCTGGAACTGGAACGTTTGAATTTTACAGCTAGTAGCAAACTATTTTAAATCTTATGTCGTGGGTGGATGAAATAAATTTCTGGAGCATAAAAACCTCGACTAGCATAATGAAATTCATCGTTTGAAGTGTTAATTACGAGCACTATCGTTTACTGAGTTGTTAACCACTTTAGAGCTTTTTTGGGCCTTGAGATTTGAGTAAGTATGCATTAAGTTTAATTAATCATTACATAAGGTAGCTAGGCGTAACTAAGTAGTCTTGCTTTAACGGCCATAGCACACACGTCATAAGCATCGGCAATTGGCGATTTAGTCGCTTTTTTAAAGCTTAATGCAGCGATAGAATCTCTAAAACGCACGATTTATTATACTGCGATGGAACGCAGAGAGTAGCTAAAACGCGATACCGCATAAATGCAGTCGCAAAATCGCCGATCACAGAAGCTAAAAATACTATATACTTAGGTATTAAAAGTGCTATGCACTTAAAAAATACATCTGGATAGCAATTCGGGTTAATAAATGATACAGAGTGAGTGAGCAACAATTTTAAAGGACTGCCTTGCCATAAGGAGTAAAACTAACTAAACTAAAAAAACAAATGGATAATAAAATAATTATCAAGCCCATGAGTAAAAATAGCATGGGTGGGTCCGGACTCCGAGACAGCCACATCTTATTTTTTTTAATAATTTGTTAGATGCTAAAAGACCTGATTATCAACACACACCCAAAACAGCTTCAGTTAAAAATTTGCAGATATGTCTAATTTAATGACATCACCAGTTTAAAAAAACGCTGAAATTTTGGCTGATTCAGTATATTAAGCTCAGTAGCAACTATCAAACAGAGCGCTGGCAACTCTCTAGATAGCAGAGAAGGAGACCCTTGCCCAGCAGTGAGTCATTGGTGGGTCGATACTATACAGGCCGTTGAGTTCAATCCTGTGCCAGCAACATGATAAGCCTTTGATACCTTTTGATACTATAATATCATACAGAACCAATAAAGAAATCGCTTCAAAACCCAAAAATATTGCTATCAGAAATGTAGAATCTCAATTTCATATAAGTAACAGCTGTGCCACAACAATTTGGATTTTGTTCAAATTGTGTTTGACATGTACCTATTGTCGTATGGTTTACTATCGCTTGCTGTCTGTTGTTCATCTGCGTGTCTGACGCAATACATCGCATTAACCTTAGCGTAAGAAAATAAACTCGTATGTAAATATAGCGGAGAAACCGCGACAGTAGTGGTCACGTATTTACAATTTGCACAGTTTAATGTAGAACCGCTAACTCACTTCATATAAAACAACTGACAGTTGTCCAGGGCTGTAGCGTGATGTTAGATAGCCTAATTAGCCTAAGCCTTTCTCATTAAATGCACTATTAGACAACACTACAAGATTTTTAAAATCGAACCTATATTTCCTCTAGGATGATCTATATTTCCTATAGGGGATATAGGTTATGTGCTCGTAGCTAGGATATTTTATTTTTATCAATTTCTCGTAAATTTATAACGATATTTGTACAGAGAACCCTAGCTATTTATCTACAAACTGTGGTCGATAGTCCTCTACATACGCGTGCCCACATTATGTTTTAATTCGTGGCCGCGTTTGCTTTTAATTTAATGGCTTATACCCGTTTTATGTTACCTCAAGAGCATGAAACCGTTTTACTAGTCACAACAAGCCGTTCAATATACGTAATTGTTCAACCAATTATAATTACCAACTTTATCACATTTTGTAAGTTAATGTGAAGATTTTGTCATCTGACAAACACAAGATCAAACCGCCTAATCGTTTAAAAAGCATATGGTACAATCCTAAAATTAGCCTCTTTCCTCAAGTTCCAAATAAAAAGACTATCTCGATGGCACGAGGTTTCCGTTTCGATTGCTGAGCAAAATCGGTATTGATTGTTTTAAAATTCTCAGAAATTGCTCGTAGTCTAGGAAGGTGCCCAATTAACGACAATAAGTTTGCCCCCTATTACATGGGACCAAATATAGCTGGTGAAATGTGGGTGATATACACCTCTGCTGAAAAAAGACGTGATACTATTTTAAGTTAAGTTTATACTAAAATCAGTAGAAACAAATGATAGTTATTAACAAAACCATTACCTATCTGTTGATTTCAATCTCCCAAATGGCGCACGTGCAATATTTACGTTCGTATGTATTTTTAGAACAATCCTGTAACAGCTGTTTCTTCTCTATACGTAACATTCGAAGTATATCAGTCACTGATCGAACATCAACATCAACGTCCAGATCACAGATCCTACATGATCTGTTTCAACAGCCAAATTTTGGACGCGATTAGCAACACCAGTCATCATTTGTTACACTTTTGTCTAAGAATAATCCTGTTTTACTATTGGAATATTTGCTTATGGAGTATTTTTGTAACCACGTTCGTCGAAATATACTTATTCTTACAAATCTAGCTCATCTTGTATGATTTTACGAAGATGATAAACGTGTTTTTATTAGATTTATTGAACTATTTATGTAGTTCCATTTCATTCTTGAAATATTATATAAACGATAATCTGGAGCTCGTAGACAAGGTACGAGTAACTATAATTGAATTAATTTTGTAGGCATACCTAATCCAAAAATCGGTGGAACAAAAACGATGGAAAACAGATTTTCATAACTTTTAACTTTTTCAGATAAATCAATATTTTCCTATATTTGTACGTGGTATGTAGGTTTTTACATTCTAGAAGTCTGACCTAATGTGGCATTGTCTGTAATTCGTGCTTATTCTCTTCTTCTTCTTGTGTGTCAAATGTCTATAAATTCCGTAATTGTAGACTTTCATAACCAATGAATTAATGTATACTTACGTCATTTCAAAACTAAATTACAAACTCTAATCTAACAAATAAGGCAAAAATGTGTTTATTATAAAGTTTATATATGCCATGATCGTGTTGGGGAGGACACTATCAGAGGATACATAACAAGGTCTCATCATGGTGCCTTCGGCAGCATAACAGTTAACAGTACACTTTTCTTAACCAGATGCAAGAAGCTGTGTAACATGTGACAAGGTACTAGAAGAACTAGAGAAAATCGACGACGACACCGACACATTCGGGGTAGACTTCGTCAAGATTAACGACAAGCGGCTCGCAAAGCAGTATGGCATCACGAAATTCCCCGCCCTCACGTACTTCCGTGAGAAGGAACCGATTATATACGAAGGTCTGGCTATTTACATTAATTATTTGCTTTGTTACTCTAGAATCAAGCAGGTTACTTCTCATGATATTAGATCTACCTAAGCTCGGGTACATTGTTTAAGTTTTGAGACAGAATTGCAATGCTATATTTGATTAAGATTTTACCTAGTGTCGTACTCTTCTCGGATTGCATTTTTGTTTGTCGTCAACTTAGATCCATTAACCTCAACATTCGATTTTTAATCGATTTTGATATCGCTATGAAAACATTGTCATTTTAACGATAACAATATCTAAATCGACTTTAACCAAATAAGATTTCGAGTAGACATAGTAGTGACATGTGTGACGCCAGAGCAATAGTGATGACATAATATTTGGCTTGCGAAAGTGTTAAAGGCATATAAGTGAGTCTACACTATCACGTCTAGTATTGTGTCTCGTAACAAAATAGTGCTACGAGTATACTGTCGTGTTAGAAGTGACATAACTGTACTGAACTTTAAGTAAAAAAAAAATTACTAGGTATTCAACTGGCAAAACAATTTGACTATATTAAATAATGAACTATCAACTAGGTGTTGCGGTATATTAAGTTAAGAAACTGGCACCTATCTTACCTACCTGCTTGGTTCAAGAGTTTATATTTCCTATTTAATTTATCGCATTATTTAACTTCTAAGAATATCCATTACAGGACATGTAGCACACGCAAGGTTAAAAAAAAAGAACTGGCAAATTGGTTGGTAGTTAGTATGATTTTTTCGTTGATTCGTAGACATGTCAAATTCCAAAACCATGTGACCGTAAAATTTGAGTAGGTATTTAGTCGCTGTATTATTGTGGCCTAAAATTCAGACACAGCGTTAAATACTTCATTCAGTTTATTCATTTCATTCAACACGACTTATTTATAACGAAAATTCTCGCTGATAAGCGTTCTCCCTGAAATCAATGCCACGTGGTGTTCCAACTGGCTTAAGCCAGGACACTATCTTATATCTCATACAAATGTTGGCAAGACTTCTGTGATTTTCCGACAAAGGTTTTATTTAAAACGTTTAAAAGTCGAATGGGCTATAAGTAGTTGACGTAATTCTTATTGTTCCTCAACTAATTATAAATAGTGATTCAAGAACTTCCCTTGATTGTTAATTTTATAACTGGGCTCTTATACCGGATTTCAGCTATTTATAAAATGCGTGATTTAATCTCACTGTATTCAGAGATGTCTGCATGTTGCTTGCAAAGTGTTTTTTAGATTTAACGGTTGCAACAACTGGCAAATATCACAAAAGTTTCCATTCGATTACACAATACGTTGTAGTTATATGGCGCTAAAATATTAATGATCTTGGAATGTTGACAATTTTAGGAGATCTCATGGACGAGGAGAGCGTCCTGGATTTCTTGACGAGTTTAGAGGCAATGGACCTTCCTGACCGGATAGAAGAAGTCAATCAAAAGATCTTATCAAAAATCATCGAAGACACAGACTATGTAGCCGTTCTCTTCTGTAAGTATTGGAGTGTATGTTTTGGGGTTTTGTCATCGTATATTAGCAATTGTGATAAAGTTCGAGCCATTTTTTCAACTAACCTATGTAATCAATTGATATCTACTGTAAATTCTTTCGACGTAGCCCTGTCGAGTAGACTATCTTCCTCTCAGTTGTGTACATTGTAATTGTTAGTAAAGGTTAAAAAAAGCGTCTGTATATTGTGCAGTGTGTTTGATTGTGTTTTTGACGTAGG
The DNA here is from genome assembly GCA_905147015.1 of Laspeyria flexula. Lineage (NCBI taxonomy): Eukaryota > Metazoa > Arthropoda > Insecta > Lepidoptera > Erebidae > Laspeyria > Laspeyria flexula. Next base: position 14,235,453 of record LR989958.1, on the reverse strand, counting down.
TCCTGATCACAAAAGTTGCGGCCCGTCAAACAGTAAGTAAGATTCTCAGCTGGCGGCATGCCTCCTTCTAATGTCAGCTTGGCTGTAACTCTTCTCGCTTCGTAGAATAGTATTTGTGTATCTGTAGACCACAGACGTGCTTTATGCTTATTTTTTAGATCGGCAACAGCGGAACGTTCAAATTAGTGTAAAAATATAAACGAATAGCTAGCTCCTATGCTTAAATCAACTGTCGATGATGAATACACCTAATTAAAACATTTGGCTCCAATACAACATATTGAAACGATGTGACTCACAGAGCAAATTGTACTCTATCGCCATAATCTAACGAGAATTCATTTATTTTAACAGTTTCAGTTACATTCATATCAAATTATCGACAGGAGCTTTTGACATGCGCGCAATTATAAGTGTACCGCCTTATTGGTATCTTACCATATCGTCTAAGTCACCGTTGTTCGTGTGTCTAGTCTAAGGTAAAGCTAGAATCAAAAACGCGTTTGCATTATTGGGCCGTGAGGCGAGCTATTTTGGCTGTGCTATTTGCGTCCCGCCAGCAAGCTCGGATTGACGGACCGACATGTCACGACTACAACGTCAGCCGCACATTCTACCCCTTAACGACGGAAAAAAAACTATTAAAAACTAATCTTCGTACATCATCGAACAATACTGCCAAGTTATAATGAAGTGCGTCCAAAATGTTTCCAAGACTGAGATCGTACGATGACCTTGACCTAAATATGTGATGGAACAGTGCCGTGTCCACGGTATGCCGTCACTTATGCGTTGTTTACAATACCTTTCTATATATACACTTTCATAAAATATTCATACTCAAGTGTGCTTCACAAATTGATTGTTAGTTGTACAAAAGTATGCTGTGATTAAATGTAAACCCTTCGCACATTGATTGAATTCAGATTGTTTTGATCCTTCACCAAGATTTAGTAGTCCATTTACTTTGCACACTCGAGATAGTCATATATAACTTTCTAAAAATAGAGCTAATTAGAGATCTCAGATCTATTGAATTAGCACACACAATATACCTGTTAGGATAATGCACGACACAAGCTTATTATTGCACACAAAATTTAACACACAGAGCAAAATCATTTAGGTAATAGGCACTTAACTGCACCGCTTCACGTCCTTCGAGGCATGAGTTAGCCACGACGTTCGTGTTGGGCGACTCACACAACTACATTATCTTTTCACGTGTTACAGATAAACCAGAATGTAAGAAATGTGCTAAAGCTTTACAAGAGCTGGAAAACATTGATGATGAGGCTGATCAACTCGGAATCGGTTTCGTGAAGATCCACGATGAGGAGCTGGCCGAGGAGTACAGTCTTGGAGACCTGCCAAGACTGGTGTACTACAGGCATCAAATACCTATTATCTATGAAGGTATGTGATTCATATTTTACGTTTATTGACGCTCGTACTGCGGAAACAGTTGCGGTGCTAATGAGGGGTACTGGTTTACATCAAATCAGTGCAATACTTTCACCCTTGTATATCTTTGGGTATGTAATGAGAAGTGTTAAGTTGTAAACTGTTCTAAGCACTACTAAATAACGGGTAATAGCCGTTTTTAGTCTTCAAAATTAACGAGTCTGTTCATAGTTTGTTCATGAATCTTTCAGTAGCCGCACTTGTTTACGTGTACAATTTGTTTATTCTTCAACCTGAATTTGGAGTCTGGAATTCTGGATCTCTAGAGAACTTTAAGAAAAATCTTTTTTAGGATGTTAATGAAAAATAAAACCTCGTAAATTTTGTGATTTCAGGTGAATTAAGCAGAGAGGAGGATGTACTGGAGTGGCTGATCGCCAATAAGTCTACTGGTGATGAGGAGGATGTTATCGAAGATGTCACCGCTAAGACCTTGAACACCTTGATCGGGAATATCGATAACCTTGTCGTACTGTTCTGTAAGTGCTTTATAATTTGATACGAAAATCTAGATCAGATACGTGAAAATAGTTCTAAGAATTTGCTTGTTTTATAATGAATACATTATAAAATTTATTTCTTAACTGGTACTTTACAGACGACCACGGCGACGATGAATCTATGACAGTGTTAGCTGAGCTAGAGAAGATAGACGATGACTGCGATCGCCACGGCATCCAGTTCGTCAAGATCGACGACCAGAAGGCGGCCAGGGAATTCGGTATCGATAACTCCCCGTCCATCGTCTACTTTGAAAAACAGATCCCCAACGTTTACGACGGTACATATTTCAAACTCATAAAACACGAAAGTTTATTCTTGATTTCTATTTATATTGGTTTTCTATATGCTTGCTTTACTTCGGTTACAGGTGATCTTGAGAATGAAGAAGAAATATTAGAATGGTTAGTCGACCAACTAGAGAAAGATGAAATTGAAGATGTTACTGATGAAATGTTGGACCGTCTGATCAAAGACGGAAAGACCGTCGCCGTGTTGTTTTGTAAGTGTATTTTTAGGCATAAAACCGAATCATAATGTTCAATAGATTTCTTATTATAGCAAGGCCTACGTTTTTGCAGATGATAATAACGACCGTAAATCACAGAAGGTGTTAAACGAACTGGAAAATATTGATGATGAGTGTGACCAGCTCGGTATTGCGTTTGTGAAAATTGATAACGATGAAGAAGCTAAGGAGTACGGTATTGAGAAAGTGCCCACGTTGCTTTACTTTGAAAAGGGTATTCCTACTTACTACGAAGGAAACCTTGAAGAAGAGGAGAAGGTATTAGACTGGCTCAGACATCAATCTGAGAGCGATGAGATCGAGGACATCACCGATGAGATGCTAGACCTGATCATCGACAAAATGCAATACGTCGCCGTACTGTTCTGTAAGTATTTTTTTAACTTCTGTCCACACGGCCTTAACATTGGCTGTGTCGCTTGAAACAATGCCAGCTTTTTAAATCGCTACACGTCTAAAAATAGGGAATTTCGTAATTCAGTACAGAACATACTATCAAGAACTGACATATAAATGAAATACAGTCTTTCGAATTTATTTCAGACGACAAGGATCAGAAGAAGAGTCAGAAGATTTTGGCTGAGTTAGAGAACATTGATGATGAATGTGACCAGAATGACATTGCTTTCGTAAAGATCGACGATGACAAAGAAGCTAAAGAGTACGGTATTGAGTCCATTCCTACCATGGTGTTCTTCGAGAGGGGTATTCCTCACGTTTACGAGGGTGACTTGATGAAGGAGGACGATCTCCTGGGCTGGCTGCTCCACCAGAAACGTCATAGTGAGATCCCTGAAGTCACTGATGAGATGATGGACAAACTTATTAGCAGCACCCCCTACTTAGCTGTTATCTTCTGTAAGTATTGTCGAAAAGCATGTTACACAATGTTATTGAAAATGTATTATTTATAGGACTTATAATTATATAGATGACCTCGTAAGATTTTATCTCAATCATTCAAAATAATTAATGTCTCTAAGGTTTTTCTTTCCTGTATCATCATATCAGCCCAACGACGTCCACTGCTGAACATAGGCCTCACTCTTCCGCCATATATATATATATAGGTATAAATAGCAGAAAGTTTTGACTAAAAATTTGTAAAGAATATGATCTTCTCTAGTAGCTACTAACAAAAACAATTTCTAATAATCTCAAAATACCTTAAATTTCCAGATGACAAGGACGACAAACAAGACATCAGAATCCTGAACGAACTGGAGAATATTGATGATGAGTTAGAAAAGGAAGGCATTGTTATCGTGCGCATGGATAATGAACAAGAGGCCAAGGAATACGGTATCGATCATCTACCAACTTTAGTTTACTTCGAGGATAACATCCCGGCTATTTACGAAGGAGACCTCATGAATGAAGATGAAGTACTGGAGTGGCTGATTGTACAGAAGAACAGTGCCACTATTGAGGAAGTTACTGATGAGATTCTTACAGATTTAATTGAAGAGCACGAATACGTAGTTGTGTATTTCAGTAAGTACAGTTGATTATCCGATCCGATGACAAATATTTTTTTAAAGTAGCGTTACCAGACAATATAAGCCCGCATTTTTTCAACCAAGCGCACCTGCAATATATGTCAAATTCGAGCGTGGATAAAAAGCAAGTGAAACAAACGCATTTCATTACCTCGTAAGGTGTCTAACAAAATCAAATATTTTTTATATCAATTTGGAGAGACTATAAGATTAACTATTAACAGAATATCAATAAATCTATTCTAGGTGGTAACTGTGAAGAAGGTGACGAGTGTGACAATATCCTAGACGAGCTGGAGAACATCGATGATGAATTAGACGAGACCGGCATTATCTTCGTGACCACTGAAGACCTTGTGCTCGCCAAGAAGTACGGCATCAAGACCTTCCCTACCCTTGTGTTCTTCAGAAACAAGGATCCACTCATTTACAAGGGTAAGTTTTGATAAGTAGAAGATTTATCCGTCTTAAGTCAGATTATTTTCTGTATTTACAGCTAATTATTTTAGATAATAAGTATGTAGTTTACATTCAAAATGAAGAACGTCTTAGGATAACTTTTTGCCAATATTAATAGTATATAATATTAATAGGTTTTATGACAAGACGTAATTGCACTTAGTTGAAGAGAACTATGATCAACAGAGAACTAGAGCGATGATCATTGTTATGCTTTAATAATAAAGTTACTCTATATAATACCCATTTGTAACTGGTTACAGGTGACATCGAGGATGAAGACGAAGTCCTGGCCTGGTTAACTGATGAAGACACACTGGAGATCCCTGGCAAGATTGAGGAGGTCAATTCGAGGATGTTGGAGAAAATCTTAGAAGAAAATGATCATGTCGTTGTGTTCTTTTGTAAGTACCCTTTGATAAACATAGAAATAAATAAGAAAAGTATTTTTAAAAGGGGGGACAAAATATGGTATTTTGTATATTTATTCATTTGTTCCTTAACTGTAAATGAAAATGTTACCAGCATCACAAATCTTTGTGACTTTCCAAATAAATTATAAGATAAAATTAGCTTTTCAAATAGTATCAAAAATTTCAAACGAATTACTTGACATTATTTATTTTTTTGCCCATAGTTTTGATGAATGTATAATTATTAATTACATACATCAAAACTGTTGGCAAAAAATAAAGAAAATTCAGTTGCCTACTAATTTAAATTTTCTACCTTTTTCAGACAAAGAAGGCGATAAGAAGTCTCAGAAGATCCTCAGTGAATTAGAAAATATTGATGATGAATGTGAAGAGAAAGACATCGATTTCGTGAAGACATCTGATGAAGGAATTGACAAGGAATACGATCTTTCTGAACTTCCTGCTTTAGCCTTCTACAGACATAAGTTTAGAACAATTTATGATGGTGACCTTATGCATGAAGAAGCTATTCTGAAGTGGGTACTAGAACTCCACGATTCGCAACCTGATGTCATCGAAAATGTCGATAGGAAGACTTTAAAGGATCTCATTAATGACGTTGAACATCTAGCCGTGTTTTTCTGTAAGTATAATTATGACAATGTTCACAACAGAGCTGCATGAAATATTTCAATATAAGTTTCCGATAAGTTTAAGTAGTTTAAGTTTAAGTTTCCGAACTTCCGATGCACCATTTTACCCAAGTTATAACGCTTTAAAAAGGATACCAAAATAAATTTTACAAGCAGCAATAACTACTTAATTAATACTTGAACAAGTAAACGTAATATATGTGAAACATAACTTATTTCTTTAAAATAAGTATAATCTATCAAAATTTTTTTCTTAACCGTTTTATTAATTGACAGTTTTAGGCATAAATGTCTCAAAATATTGATGGTACTTATTTTAATATTTTCTTTTCAGATAGTGAAGATTGTGATACATGTGACGATATCCTCGAAGAACTGGAGACGATAGATGACGATACCGATAAGTATGACATTCAGTTCGTGAAATCCAAGGATTCTAAACTCGCTTCGGATATTGGTATATTCAGCTTCCCGGCGCTCGTGTATTACGAAACGGGAGTACCAATCATGTATGACGGTAAGTGAACTGTAAATAACTTTTGTAAATAAAATTTATTTCATATATAATGTAAAAATTGTTCGCTGACTTGAGAATACTTTAGCTTTCTCTTCTTAATCATGTTCACGTCAAAAAGTATTTAGTGTTTGAAATGAAGCGAACTTTTATTACGTAATTAAGAATGTTATTGATATCAATTAACGCATTGGCAAAATGAAAAGATTATATTCACAGAAGTATTTAATTCACTTCGTTAAAGTTCCTAATTAGGAACTTAAACCAACGATTATGGTTTCCGATTGAAAAGTAGTATGTATGTTGTAACAAAAAATCTAACAATTTTATCCTGTTTATAGGTGATTTAAAGAACGAAAATAAGGTTCTGCAGTGGCTTGTAGATCAAAAAAGTAAGAATCCACATCCATAATAATATAATAAACGTTTTTAATGTAATATCTATTTAAGGTCAAGGGATTTTGTTTAATGTTAAATATCTCTATTATGAATTAAAAGTATATTACATGCATGACATCATTCTTGATAATTATTATATCTATGAAACAACTGTACTTTACGCCTTAAATGCTGGATGTTTGAGCTATGTCATTTTGCATGACAGTTACTAATGCCTGCAGGTGAAGATAGCCACCGACATAATAAAGCTAATATTAAATCGAAGGCCAATGCAGATGGTAATAAAAAAGCCGTGGGGTCAAGAGAAAATGTAGATGTTAAAAGAATCCCCAAAAATGAGAAGCCTACAGTATGGAAGACTATGGGAAAGCTTAAAGTTAGATTTCCAGGAAATGTTGATACGAAACGGCAAGAAGCCAAAATAAGTTCAAAGGAAAATAAAGATGAAGACGACGATGATAATAATGAAGACGATGATGACGATGACGACGATAACGATGAAGATGATGATGATGATAACGATGATGATGATGACAATGATGACGAAGATGACGATGAAGACGATGATGACGATGAAATAGATAATGCAAAATTAGCAGCTATCAAAAATATTTTAAAATTTCAAAATCCTAATAAAGATGCTACTTGGAAAAAAGTTGGTAAACTAAATATTAGGTACCCTGGTCAAAAACCTAAAATGAATTCGGCTGGAAAAGATTACGATGGCGATGCTGATGACAATGACAACTACGATGATGATGACGATAACAACGACGATGATGATGGTGATGACGATGACAATGATGATGAGGATGATGACGACGATGATGATGATGATGAGAATGATGAGGTTGATGATGAAGACCACAGTGCTAAAGTAAATGATGATCATGATGATGACGACGACGATGACGATGACGATGACGATGACGATGTCGATGACGATGACAATGACGATGACGATGACGATGTCGATGACGATGACGATGACGATGATGAGAAAGAAAAAAAGGTTAATACAAAAATAGGTAAAATGAATCGTCGCAAGCAAGATAACGACGACGATGAAGATGATAGTTTACTTGGTAGAATAAGACGAATGTTCACAGGTAATTGAACCGTTGGAGCCCCTGAGTCCATGCACGGACCCCACATCATCTGCATGGTCGAAGAGCCCGCATGGGACCCACTCTCTAGCTATCGCCTGCAGTCATTCGCGAACGCTTACAATAAATGTTTTCGACTCTTTTTACTAACATTACCATTAGAAATAGCGCTTTACTGTCGGCGCAAACATGCACAGTATTAACGCAGTTAACCGATATTTGTTACATATATACGGGTTATAAACGAGATTTTTACTGACTGCAGGCGATCGCTGTTTCTACATTGGATTGGGGGCGAAACCGGCTGTCCCAAAAATGACTTACGAACCCTACCAGTGCTGTCCCACTAAAGTTCAAAGTCCAACAAAAGTAGCGAAGGCCACACCAACCAAGATGCCGTCCAAGAAAATTGACAAGGAGAGACCGACGCAGAAGCCACCGGCGCCGTTGACGTTGGGCAAAGGCAAAAACAAGGCCCTCGCGAAACCCGACAAACCGTCCAAGGGCAGAAAAGGTTTAGTCGAGTCTGACAATAATATTTGGTGGTGGTAAATTATAATTTATGTTAGAATACCACTTGCTTTAATATTTTCGATATTAAGGCAAGGTGTGCTCTAGGCATCAAGGGGACACGAATGTTATCGTTTTCTATTCCTCCACCTCTCTTTCTCTAATAGAGTAGTCTGATCTCTGATCTAACGTTGCATTGACTTGACTGCCATAGCATATACATTAACATTGCTAGTTTTTCAATAACCTCGTGTCCCTTGATCCCTGCAAGCACTTAACAGGGTTGAATGTTGTAACACGTTGCACATGGACTGTACTCGCACGTTCGGGTGTCGTGACGTAAGTCGAGATCTTGGCAACCTGCAACATCTCTTGGCAACTACAAGCATGCCACGATGCGAATACAGCCCAATACATCCTACAAAATGTGCTTTACGATATAATTCAAGATCATGACGGACTAAATATTGGGATAGTCTAGAGACATTGTAAGCAGGTGTACAAATCGTTATATTCATTGTAAATTGATTCCAATATTTAGAAATTTAATGTAAAACGAGACGTAACAATAACAACAAGGCATTTCTCATTGTATTTTGCCGTGCCATCTTGAAAGACTTATAATTATTAATGTTGTAAGGATTTCATGTTCATATAGTTTTCTAGTCTTCATGGAATCTCATTATTTTGTAATGCTACATTTGATAAAATATTACTTTTACATATAGAAATAAAAACTATAGTTCTTAATATTTTATATCAACATTAAACTAATGACTCGATTGTTAATTTGCATAAGCGTAGTGCCGGAATCAGTGCAATATATCTCTCATTATCATTTGTTCAGTAACGTTATGATCGGACCGCGTTGGATGGTCTCTGTCACTAGACTACGTATTGCATAGGTTGTTAGGTAACGCCTATTATTGTTAACTATTGTTTCCATTGATGACTAATTATGTGTTAGAGTCGTCTAAAGCCTAAGTCCGGTCCAACAGTGCTGGCTTTGTGTGACAAATATGTCGATATGTAAGTTGTATTGTTTGGCCGAAAATTCGCATGAATGTTAATTTATTTATTTGTTATGTTGAATTGTTGAGTCGGCGCTGGAACAACTTTTTTGTTAAATAAATATTTTTTTTCTAATGAAACAAAACTGTCATTACTCATTTCACACACGAATGATGTCAGCATGGTATTGCCGTAGTTGTATCCGCGCATGCCAATTAAGGATTTATAACGGTGAGTTTCCAAAACTGAAATGGATGTGGTTTCTTGAAAATAATTTGTTAGTTCATAGGGCTTTCAGCGTCAAGTAAAATGTGAAACTATTTTAGGGGATCTCTTGGATGAGTCCGAGGTGTTGGATTGGATGATCAAGCAGAAGGAAGATGAGAGTATTGAGGAAATAGACAGAGACCTGTTGTCCAAATATATCGAAACTAAAGAATTCTTGGCTGTTGTTTTCTGTGAGTATATACACTTGAAAAATAACTACAACAAGTACATCCTGCACTATATAACTGTCAAAAACTAAAGGCATTTTTCTATTTCAGATAAGGAAGAAGATCCGGATAGTCCAAAAATATTAAGACACGTTGAGCTAATTGACGATGAAGCAGCTGAATACGGTATCAAAATAGTGAAATGCAGCGATCGTCTTATGGCAAAAAAATATGGCTTCCGTAATCCTCCCGGTATCACATACTTTAGAAAAACAAAATATATTAATTACGATGGAGACATCGATGACGAAGAGGAAATCTTAGACTGGTTGACAAACCCTGAAAATATGGAGCTTACAGATCATATTGAAAAAGTCAACAGCAAAATGTTCCAAAAGATTAGGCAGACTTCAGACTACGTAGCAGTATTCTTTTGTGAGTTTTCTTTTATATAATTGAATAGTAGAATTCTATATCCAAATAATTTCTCTCCAAATTATTGGCTTAGGTTTTTCTTATTGTATAATTTAATTAAGAAACGCTGTTACTCACAAATCCAATTGCATTGCACATAACACATGTTTTAGACAGTAATGACTGCAAACAGTGTCCCAAAGTGCTTGCGGAGATCGAACACATAGATGACGATGCCGATGACTCTGGTATCAACTTTGTGAAGATTGATGACAGACAGATGGCCAAGGAATACGGCGTCTTTGCGCTACCTGCTGTTCTATTTTTCAAGATGGGTGCGAAGGATCCTGTTATTTATGCTAGTAAGTGGTATTTAATTGGTTTATATATTAGATAAAAGCTAAATGACTAGGTAATTGTATAATACATACATACAATTACCCATTAATTTGGTATTTGCAGTGTGGTCCTGAGACAGATATCTAAATATACTAGAAATACGTTCGAATATTAAATATCTGTCTAACACATTAATATGTAAAAGTAGTTTAGAAGACTCATTAATTTACATATCTAATTTATGATTTATGTTTCAGGTGATTTATATGACGAACAACAACTCCTTAGTTGGTTGTTAACACAAAAAAATCCAGCTGGGGATGTTATAGAAGCCCTTGAAGGGCAAGACTTAGTCGATTTGATAGAGGAATCTAGTTCTTTAGCGGTCTACTTCTGTAAGTTGCTTCTTAGTTTTATATATTAAACTGCTACACTGTACACAACTAATTTTACGCTATGCTATTCTAAATTTCTAATTAAATGCTATTTGATAATGATAAAGAAGACATATTCTATGCTAGTGCTTTCCATGTCTCTAGTTTCTACATATTTGCAATATTGATACAAAGCAAATTCAACTCTATTTTTAATTCTCTAAGTTGATTCTCTTTCAGTTATTTAATTTAACTATCCTACAGATACTTCAAGGGAACTGATAATAATATTTAAATCGCCAATTTATGATCACTCAATAAGCGAGAGATCCGGAACTAATTAAGTGCCACACATTTTATGCCAACTATGAGCCTTTTATTAATATTGATTGCTTTTTAATAGGGAACAAAACCTTATGTGAGATTTGCAATTCGAAAGCGATGAGAAAGTCAACGAAAAAGAAAGATCATAGGGAGCACGATGAAGAGGGACAGGATCAAGAGGGTACTCACATCCCTTAGACACATGTCCATTGGAAAAATGTTTCCTTGCAAACGCAATCTTGTCTTGATCCTATGTCTGTGTAGTCGTTTCTTTTGCATGTAGCATGGTGTCATTTATTGTTGTAATTTTTTACTGACTGGATTTTTATAGCGCGATTTAACGATATAGCATAAATCGTCTAAAATGCAAGAATTATAGAGATTGATAGAATAGAATATATATAGAATTTGAGTGCCCCAATTTATTTGAACAAACATTGCATCCCTTTTTCATTCGTAAGTGATTCATCTGGAAATTACAGTTTATTTAAAGGTAAAAATTTCAAAAGTTAAGAAATAGATATTTGTAAAAAAAAATCTAATATTAATCAGTAGAATTTCCTATTCGATAACCTCGGAAATCGATCGGAAAAAGTAAACGATGTGGGAGCATTCCGATTTTAACGATCGCTAAGTCGCGCTATGAGGAGATTGTTAGCCTACAAAACCTGCTACTGTAGGTACTTGATGTAAGATCTCTGTGATGATTGGCATAGTATCGTAGTCCCCCTCCAAACCCACTTGTGTCAAGTCTGTGACGTTTTAGCCCACTAGTGAATAACGAATGAATCTTGCATTGTTTCTCAACCTTGGAGTAGAATCGTACATTATACGAGATGCTAAAAGTAATAAGCTTAACATAAGAATAACACAAATAGGTAGGAACTAGGAATCAATAGCCAAAACAATGAAAAATTCGTGTGCGTTCCCATTGAGGGACCATACCCTATTTTTGAACTTTTAAATGTATCAACCTTTAGTAAAAGTTCTCAAACAATTGTAAATTCAGCCAAAAATTTGTAAAAGCTGGCACTCAAAAGTTACAGTCAGTTAAAGGTGGTCCCTCAGTCGTGCATGGCAGGCATCCATATCTCAGAATCTAGATAAAATTTAAAGCTGCTGTAAATGAAGACTGTTAGTAAAAGATTTGTTGAACTAATTTACAAAATATTAACTCTTCTTGTTGACTCAGTAAAAAGAAATAGCATGCAGAAGGTGGTCCCTCAATTGAACACCACTAGTTCACCGTTGGTGGAGACCGAAGTAAAATTCAGATATTTTGAATATGTCTAGCGTTAGTAAAAGTTCTAGAACAATTGTAAATTCAATGTCGAGTTTCTAAAAGAAGCCATTAAAAAGTTACAATCAGTTAAAGATGGTCCCTCAATTGAAACGCTTCTCAAAAGAAAAATTTTGAAGAAAAGTAAAGCTTAACCTTTAGTAAAAAATTTTACTAAAGACTACTTCAGAAAAAACTAAAAAAAAATGTTGGGTTTTGTAGTTATTAGTAATAGCACGGTACAACAAGGCAGGCTATCACAGAACAGGATATGCAGAGTGCCCTGCTAAAATAGCTGCAGAACATAGATATATCAACACTGTTGATTATACGTGTGATTAGCGTTACCTGTTGTATTTTAGTTGAAGTAAAAATATATAATGACTGTAGGTTTATTAATTGTTGTATAACAATAACAAGAACATTACGTAATTTTCTATTTGTCATAATTGTTCAGTCTTGCATATAAGCATTTTTAACTTTACAATAATTAAATACTTAGTTTTATGCAATGCCATTTCATTGTGCTAGATAATATTGCTGATTACTACATTTACTTGTCTAAACATAATTTGTACCTACTTAGATATAATTAATTTGTTATAAAATGCACCATTTACAATTTTGTACACACTTGCAAATTTGATAATTTAGTACCTACTTAAATATATATAATATGGCTATATTTATAAATTTAAATTAGGTTAAGTAAGCAAATAATGCTGTTATTGACTTTAAATTTAATTTTAGACTTATTTTCCTGTAAATTATATACCAATATTATAAACAGATAGAACTAGATATCACCTGTAACACAGGATTTTTCCTAGTACAGGCATCTTGGATTCTAGACTTTATGTATAAATTTATAAGACTATTGACAATATGTACTATTTTAAATTCTGAATAAATGATTTGATTTTGATTTTGAACTACAAAACCCAACATTTTTTTTTAGTTTTTTCTGAAGTAGTCTTTAGTAAAAAATTTTACTAAAGGTTAAGCTTTACTTTTCATCAAAATAACTAGCGAATGCTACGTAAATTGACTTTTTCTTTTGAGAAGCGTTTCAATTGAGGGACCATCTTTAACTGATTGTAACTTTTTAATGGCTTCTTTTAGAAACTCGACATTGAATTTACAATTGTTCTAGAACTTTTACTAACGCTAGACATATTCAAAATATCTGAATTTTACTTCGGTCTCCACCAACGGTGAACTAGTGGTGTTCAATTGAGGGACCACCTTCTGCATGCTATTTCTTTTTACTGAGTCAACAAGAAGAGTTAATATTTTGTAAATTAGTTCAACAAATCTTTTACTAACAGTCTTCATTTACAGCAGCTTTAAATTTTATCTAGATTCTGAGATATGGATGCCTGCCATGCACGACTGAGGGACCACCTTTAACTGACTGTAACTTTTGAGTGCCAGCTTTTACAAATTTTTGGCTGAATTTACAATTGTTTGAGAACTTTTACTAAAGGTTGATACATTTAAAAGTTCAAAAATAGGGTATGGTCCCTCAATGGGAACGCACATAAAAATTCGATATAAATAATTAACTTTAGGAATAATTTTGCAAAGAAAGCTAAAATTTGTGATCACTTACTTTCAGACTCGAAAATAAATATTTTCTTTTCTATAAGTTTATTGTTTTAAACAAAGAGGTAATTTAGTGCGCTTCCAAATCAGAGTTTAAAACTGCTTGTGGTTGAGAAATAATGTTCTAATGGATGTTTTTGTTTACGTAGCAGCACTTTAGTTACTTACAGTGCCCACAATTTTACAAATACAATGTTCTCGTTCAGTGAAATTTGTTCACAAAATGTCAAAACACTTTAACTGGCAACAGACCTGAATGTTGCAGATGGAACTGAATGCGAACAGTGCGCTGGCATACTTGAAGAACTGGAGAACATCGATGATGATTGTGATAGACATGGGATAAAATTTGTCAAAACACAAGACTATTCTATCGCTGAGTCTTACGGAGTGACTGATTTCCCCGTTTTAGTATACTATGAAAATAATATCCCAAATGTATATGAGGGTTCTTTGGCTGAAGAAGAAGAAGTACTTCAGTGGCTGATCACGCAGAAAACTGAGGATCGTATCGAACTAATTACAAGAGTGATGTTGGAAAAGATGGTGGAGGAAACGCAGTATTTGGCTGTTTATTTCTGTAAGTATATTAACGTAATAACAGTCATGAAGTCATATTTAAGTATTAAACATGTAAAGTATTAAAAAGTAGTTGGCATAATAATATTATTATGTAAGTAGCACATATTTTATTAGTCTCCAGACGCAAGCATTATCTTTCGAATGTTCTCAAAATAGTATATTTTCACTATAGTTACTTTTATTTATGTAAGTAGTACGAAAATAAAATAGATCTATTGAATGTCTTCAATTGCAGATAAACTGAATTGTCACATTTGCGATCACATCCTCGAAGGTCTAGAAAGCATTGACGATGAATGTGACGTGTACGGTATTCACATGGTTAAGATTCAAGATCCACAGCTCGCTAAACGATACTCCATCAAGACTTTCCCAGCTATGGTGTACTTCAGGTGAGATAACTAAAAACGTCCAACCTTGGTCATAGACATAAAGATGGACAAAAAGAGAAATGTATTGTTAGAACATTAATAGCGCACTTTCAACGCTCGGTTTAGCAAGCAAAAGTTAAATTCTATCAATATCTAATCTAATTATCTTAAAATAATCAACAGTATACCTATTTTAGGAATGGAAACCCTCTTCTATTTGAAGGAGATTTACAAAATGAGGAATCTATTCTTGAGTGGCTCATTGATGACGACAACAGGGAACTGGCAGATGAAATTGAATCTGTCAATGACAGAATGTTGGAAAGATTGCTCTATGAATCACATCTGCTAGTTGTCTTTTTCTGTAAGTACCTATATATTAGAAAGATTTTCTTGTAAAAGATTGCAGATACCATGATACCTTTGCAAAGCCAATTAAACAGACACGTGAAGACTCAAATCATTAACACTTTACCTAACCTACGATTTTGCAATTAACGAATATTAAGTATAGTAACGTGTATCAAAAAGTTATTCTTTTACATGACCGAAAAATTTGGTAATTTTTAGATGATGATGAAGACTGCGCTGAGTGTGAAGAAATTCTCGAATCTCTTGAGCAAATAGATGGAGAAGTCGACCAGTATGGAATAGATTTCGTTAAAATTGCCAGTCCAGAAGCAGCCGCTGTCTACAACGTAGTTAATATACCATCTCTGGTGTATTTCCGCAAGCAAGTGCCGATGCTTTACGATGGAGATCTACATCAAGTGGACAGGGTTCTATCTTGGCTAACTTCTCAGGATGTTTTTGAAATAAAAAATGAAATTGAAGAAGTGAACCGTAAAATGTTAGATAAATTGTTGGAGGAAAATGAGTTCTTGGCTGTATATTTCTGTAAGTTATGTTATGGAAAACCGGCAAAAAAATTGGTTATAATATCATACATAATCAAACAAATTTTGACATGACATTTCTAAATACTTATTTATGTAAATTTTACAGTTTCTTAAAAAAATATTACGGTTGCAGATGAAAAATCTGGTGAAAGTCGTGAAGTGCTAGACAAACTGGAGAACATTGACAGTGAGACCGACAATTTGGACATAACATTCGTGAAAATGCAAGATCCGCGTTACGCACGCAAGTGGGGAGTCACAAAGCTTCCAGCGATTGTTTACTTCAGGAAGAGATTCCCAAGTATATACAGGGGTAAGTTTTTATTGTGTGTGTAAAAAAATCATCTGGTGATAATGCCATCGATGTTCAGATTATACTATGACTAATTCACACCGATGGGTCCTTTAACACAAAATAACTATATCGAGTCCAATAAACTAAAGCTATCTTTAAATAAGGCTATAACTTTAGTAGTTCCGCACTAACTTCAGCATATTTTAAAATCTTTAACGAATACACTTTTTTACCAGGCGACCTCATGTCAGAGGATGAAGTATTAGAATGGCTTCGAAAGAACAGATTCCGACAACCAGAGCTTAACATCTTCATGTACGCGTTGATAGCGCTTGCAATAGCGTTCGTCATGTACACGGCGTTCTTACTACAGTGCTTCAAGCCTGCTCCGCCAACGCTTTCACCGCACCCTAAACAGGCGTGAGGCCGCAAAGACTTGCTCTTCATCATAGATTGTGATTTATCGGCCTCGAGGCCCTCAACAAACCGACTTCGATATTTGATCAGTTAGTCCATGATCCACCGATTACTCTCTCCGGACTAAGGATCAGCTTAGACATAACACGTTCTTGGGATCAATATAGAGATTTTAGTGGATAAACTGGATTGACATAAACTTTATGTTAATTGCCTGATTTAGGAGTGGCAATAACTGATGGTGACATTCATCTCTCGTTTCAATGGCATTTTGAAGTGCGATCGTTTCGTTAAGACTGTTTTCGGTAGAAATCTGTATCTATGGAGATATATTGTGAAATGTACCGTTTTCCATTGTCTAATCCGTGTTTATGATTTAATGATTTTGCACCGAATATTTCTTCTTGTTTCTATATGTCTATAGCCTTTTAGGTTTCGTTGAGCCTTCGTTAAGTTTGTGTTTGAGTTTTCTGAGCTCTGGAACAATATTACTCGATATTTTTAGAGCTTGAAATATCACAAGCTGTATCTTCAGTTTTTTATTTACCTACCCGGTAGTAAAATGGGACTCGTGCGGGTTTATGTGTGAGTCGTAAATTTAATAGTTAACGTTAAAATGTATTTTATAGTTGTTTCCACGGTGATTTTGTTTTAGAGCTCATTTTTTCCGAGTGACTGTCCAATGGGCGGGAGCTGGACTGACGCCCGCATGGTACTACGATGCTGTAATATCCATCTAAAATTTATCGTTTCTTTAATTAATTAAGGTTGATTTGATGTTAGATAGTGTCTTATAACATTAATCATTGGTGATAGTGCTGAACGCTTTACATTTTTAAATGAGAGAATTACTCGGGCTTTCAATACCGTCTAAATTTGAATATACCTTAATTAATTGCTATGTTTAGGCGATGTTAATATACATTTACCTCGCTTTAAACATAGCAATGCAAAGAGAACTACTAATGCAAAAAAAGGTAATACTACCGAGGCTAATTTGTATTTCTCTTTATTCTTTAGTATTTTGTGTAATAATGTTTATGTGAGCGTTCTACCACCACCAATTTTATTGAACAGATAACGTAGTAACATGCCCGATATACTCTGTATCATTCCCGCTCTTGTATATTATTGTGTATAATTATAATGATACCTTCATTCATGAAACGGAAAGGGAGGCATGTTGACTGTGAACGCACAAAACTTGCCACTTTTTATATTGTAAGGGCAATAAGAGATGAAATATTTAAGAAAAGAGTAAGTTGGTTCGTCATGTATCCTACCTTTTACTTAACCCTAATGCTCTGTATGTATTATTTATGGTAATTATTTTATTTAAGGGTGTAAACTAACTGTGTTCTATCATCAGTGCTGGAACGGGATAGCACTATTCTATTCTATTTCGTTCCAACACCTACGATTGCTGTATCTTGCTCGCGACCGAGGAAGGCAAAATCCGTCTATATTCCATATTTGAGTTTGTAGTTCTACCCTTACTATGGACTTACAACCTTTATATTTAACCAAAATAAAAAAAAATTTTTTCGTTCGTATTAAATATTAACACATGTCATGTCATGGTGTTTTATATTTTTTGTTTTTTTGTACAAGAAGGCTAGTTCTTTGAATGATGGAATTCGACCCTTAGTATGATATTATTAGATTTAAATAATTATGTTATGAAGATGAGGCACGTAATGTCATTGAAAAGATGAATATTTTTTTTTAACAAAGAGACCCGCACTTTGGAAAGCTGGAAATATAAAATGATTATATACATATTATGTTGTTTTGTGCGTTCATAGTCGAATATTAAAAATATGCTCAAATGAGTCATGCGCGAAGACATGCGCATTCGTTAATGTTAACGTTGTATATAAAATGTAAATATATAAAATAAATAAAAATAGTAAAATTGTATTCGTTTTATTATTATGCGCTGGTAAGGGATCTTTCGCACTAGATGGCCACGACGACGATCAATGGTCACAGTCACTAGGAAAACAAACACATAGCCGCCAACTAACTGACCCTTCGGAGCCCTGACCTCGCTTACGACCTGAATCATGAACCTTTAGTACAGTCCTTCCTTTATAAGGGCTAGTGATGAAGTGATTTCTTCATAGTGTCTTGGAAGCGTCCTGGAGCGTTAACCCTATCTCTGTTCTATGAGCGTTGCTATTCTATTATAAATAATGTTACTATTGTGGTTCATGGGTGTTATGGCACGTGTTAGAAGTGGCCTATATCAAGCAGTGAACTGCTACTTATAGGTTGAGATGATGATGATGATTGTGGTTTATTGTGACATTTTCAAACTTTGTCGATTGAAAATTGGATGAAAACCGTTAATTTGAGCGGTGATAAACGAGTAAGTACGGTCCCTTCATGGTGCATTGCGGAATGACCGAATGAGTGAAATAATCCCCCTATTACCCGTGGTCCCACCGCTACATCCCACTGGTGGATCCACGGGAAATTTTTTACTTAGATTTAAAAAAATTTAATCTATATGTAAAATTTTAAATGAACTTGAGGTAAACAAAAGGCTCAAAATTAACTACAAAAATCATTTATTAATTTATTTACCCAACTACCTACTTTAAACTTACAATTACTACTTAACTTCGATATATCAGTCTATGATATGAACAACTTCATAATTATATTTATCGTTGGTATTCTAGGTATTCTATTTATTTTTATTTGACAATTTATTATATATTATACTAAATCTTACATAATATTATTATCTTGTACATTTTACGAATAAATATTGAAATTATTTAAACAATACTAACAATCAACTTTATAAAGTATATTTTTTTTAGCCTTTGAACAGCCTAGGTATATCTGCTACTATTAAAATAACTTTATGAATTGGTTGATCATATTCTCCAATTTGAAATAAGTGAACTGTGGATTACAAACAGTATATAACTAAGATGATCGATCAATTGATGTGTTAATCCTCATCACACCAACTGATCAATCACCTGACGTAGGAACTGTCGATCGATTGATTTCTTCTACAATCGACTAATTCGTTTGGTAACACCCAAAGTATACTAGACCTAATTATAAATAAGATAGCATCATATATTTCCCATTGTTGTAACCAGAGACCATAGAACACCAGTGCTCAAAATGGTAGGTAACAACCTAAACCTATGTATGCACATGTATATACACGAGTATGTACCGTAAGACCCGAACTCCACCAAAACAGAAACGAAAAGAGAAAAACTATTCCACTCTCAATACTTAGGTTTTACGTAAAATCGACTAAGGGCAAGAATATAAATGCCTTACAGCTAAGTAAGTATAATTCCATCTTTATTTAAAAAGAGTGGTCTGAGTTTCTTGCCTGCTCTTCTCACGGCTCAACCTTGTGAGCGAACTGGTCCTAAGACCTTTTTGGCTTTGTATGAAGTTCATAATAATATGTATCATGTAAATGATCTGAATGATAAATTGCTTGAAACTTGAGCCTTATTATTCTTAGCACGCGCCTAATAAATGGCTTTGGGACATCACAAATATTTTTCCATTGTAATAAATAGCTAGAAATGCCTTCAACTAAAGTAACTTACTAAATAATAGCTAAGTACATCTACGTGATAACTAACTGAGCATCCTCATAGTACTTCAAATACTTCTTCTTCTCACTTTCAAATAGATCGACGAGCCGTTTAGTGAACTCTGCGTGAACTGCATCTATCTCTTCTGGTGTAGGTTCTAAGTTCTTCTTTACTTCCATAGGAGCTCCCACTGAAATAATATTAAGGACGATTAAAGTTACCCACAGTTGACTAACTAACGTCTGATTCGATGTAATATCATCATCATCATCTGCGTGTGATGTTTACTATTGTTATAATCTACTAGCATGACAAAGGATAAAATAAATAATTAACTAATAAATAAGTATTATATTTATAAAAAAAAAAACACTAAAAAAAATATCAAATCATAAAAAAAAAACAAAACCTATACAAAAATATATGTTAAATCTATGCGTAGCCGTGAGTGCAACCTCAACATCCGTGTACTGTTGACAACTGTTTGAGCGCTCGTACTTATTCGCAATCTACCTACTTTTTAGTATTTGCTTGTTTTTTTTTTTTTACTTCTAAGTCTAGTCTGTAGTTTACTTCTAATTAAGTGATAGTAAATTAAGTCTCTGTATACTCTCAATATTATTATATTATAGTGTTAATATTGTTTCTCAGTAAGTGAATCATTGTGTATTCTTATGAGAAATAAAGATCTTAAACCATAATCATAATAGCGGTTACGAGATATGACCACATAAAGGCTATTTTTAAGCACTTCAATAACCGCTTTAACTCCGACCCCTAAGGCATGTAATTCGTCAGGAAAACTATGTCAATTCAAACGGATACACATTACAAGATAAACTGTCATAAGTATTCCATTCTCTATCTGCATGGATTAGCCAATTCCGTGGCCTTTTTAGGTCATCTACTTACTGGTTTCAAACATCCCTAGAGAAAATTCAAGGGTCATCACAGCTTAGAAGATTATTATGTGTTGAAGGTTCTGTACTCTTACCTACAGTTGTGACAGGTGATCTTATAGGCACCACGCCATAAGAGTACTGAAAGATTCCTCTTCCTAAGGGAAACATGGGCGAGATCCCCGTGAGTTTACGAATTTTCTCCTGGAAGCGACGTAGTAGGCTATTTTCAGGATTGTTCAGTGGACGAAACACATCAGTTTCTCCAAATGAGAATACTGGCACTAAAGGTGATCTGGAATGAGATGGTTAAAACTTTAAAATTTCTTGTATATCTTTTTAAAAATATATACCTAGTTCAGTTACTGATGAAATCACGTGATTTTTTAGAGCATACCTACAGAACTAAATAAATTGCTGTCCTAATATTTATAGGCGCTAAATCTTTGTTTATAGGTATAGAAAGTAAAAAGAAACACGTGTAAAAAAAATATTAGCTTACCCAGACTTCATAGCAACACGAATAAATCCTTTCCTCCTACTTAAAATGATCTTATACTCCTTAGGGTGAGCATCCAAAGCTTCAGCCGCTCCTCCAATAATCATGGCGGCACAATTCCCTTTATATTTCTTCTGGTCCAACAAATGCAGCAAACTTTCTTCAGAAGAAGAACAGATACCGAGAGAAAGGCCGAAGTCTCTAAAGAATGGTACCAGGAAATGTCCCCCTAACGTGATTAGGCGGCTGTTCATGCCAGGGAAGAGCTCATGAAAGCCAGTGGCATTCGTACAGAAGGATCCAAAGGCTCCTATAGATAAGACGCCGTGGGGAAAGATGGCGAAGAGATAATTCTTAGACGAATCCAAATCGGTTGTCTTTACGAGTTTGATAGGAAAGTAGTCACAGAAGTATCGCCACCATCGCCAGCTTCTGACCCATTCTGATCTGGAAATGAGAAAGAAATTGTTTCTTTATATGTGTGATGTGATGGTGAAAGACTATGAAAACTATTTGTCACCGCTCATATTTAACCCCCGACGCAAAAAGAGAGGTGTTATCTGAGTGTGTCTGTGGCATCTTAGCTCCTAAACGAATAGGCTGATTTTGATGTAGTTTTGTTTTAAAACTGATATGATCGTGATGTTTCTTAGAACTATTTTATCAAAATCGGTGCAGCCGTTTCAAGATCATAACCTCTTGTCGAGGGTTACCTATTTAATTTTTTTAATTTTAATCGACGGTACCTGCGTATGTGTAAAGGGTATCTAGAGCTAACCTACACCTGCGCAAGAGAATAAAACTTGATCTAGTAGCAAACCATTTCGACAGCGTGGTATTATATTGTCCTCCTTCTGTAAGAAGAAACACGAGAAACCAGTACTGGGTTGTTGATAATGATGACAATGATAGGTCGTTACTTGCGCAATATTCCCGAGTTACTGTTTTATTTTACTCCAATAAAATAACTTTACTACGAAAATCATTAAATAAAATTTATATTACAGCTGACACATTAATCTGTCAACGAAACAATCATATTTTAATAGATGTTAGCTGAATTTTATTAGGTCTTGTATTCATTGAGATATTTATTACGTGCAGAAACTATAATTGTAGCTTACTATCTGGAATTAAGAAATAAAAATATTTGATTTGATATACAGATCTAAAAAATACATTTATCAATGAAAAATTTGGTTGTGACTTGTCCATTGAATAAATTAACCACAGACCTAATAGTAGATTAGAACAAATTAACTGATAGGTGTTCCCTGTGATAATAAATTCCTAAATGTATCTAAGGAATCTTAACACATCCTACTGAGGCTATCAAGACCATGATGTCATTTGTTAAAGATTAATTAAACGGTAACGAAGAACGAATGGAAAAATTAATAATGGTCATTCTATGCGAACATACTCCTCATCGTGTAAATAAGGTGGTGTGTAAATAAGAGAAACTGAATCCATCAATCAATCTAAAGAAAGCACTGTGGTGTAGGCGCGTAGCGGTTAAGGTTGTCGCCTCGTCGTGTTGTCGTCATGGCATGGGTTCGATTACCCCACGAGACAAATATTTGTATGATTAGATACCGTTCGTTTCCGTTCATTGTATGTTTTGAAAGTCTCCTCGCAACACAGGGCTGGTTACTTAATTCGGGCGTTGTCTTTTTTAACCAAATAGAAGCGAATGTGTTTTTAGATAGTAGCATTTTTCATTCGTATAAACTTTGCATACCCGTAAAGTAGACAAGTACCTATGATTATATGTATGTATGCATATCTTAACCCTTTGACCACCAAGGACGTGTTTTAACGTCATTTAATAACGTCTTATAGCGTCCATAGCACTTCAACTTTTAGTGGCGGAAAAATGTTGGCTAATGTTGATTTTCACAATAAGAAATATTTATAACTGTTCATATTAATTATATTATTGCTTCGCGTAGGGAACACAGTTTTTCGTTATGAGCGTGGCGGCTAAGAATGTTAAAACAAAAAAAACTCTGCTCTAATTGGATAATAAAACTTACTTTCGTCCCCCACGGTTACAAACTTCAATATCTCTCAACATCCATATTCCATAGATGATAGCTAACCACCAGAAACGGGAGTAGACCAGTTGTAAGTACAGATATATCGCCACAGCTTCTCCACACAGCATGAAGTAGATGAAGGCTGTTGCGCCCAGGGTTTGTAGCCGACGCGTCATCGGGATGTCCATGGGAGCCCATTGTATACCCAATACTTCGGATATCTGCCTGAAATGTGAACACTGTTATGTCATTTGTTTTGCAACAATGTAAAAATAAATAGGTATACGTATTCTCATTAATCAGTTGATTGTCACAGTATGAAGTACTATGCGATTTAAATAACCGCACTTGACAGTATTTGCCGCAAACATCAGTCGACATTTTTGTACAGCTAGCAGAAATAAAATAGGCAAAAAAAAATATCTCGTTTCGTTAAGTTATTTTGTTACAAGTGTTAATTTAATTGTTATTGACTTTTTTGTTATTGTTCTTTTTGTTATAGTTTTATTGTTGTTGTTATTACCTACTACCACCACTTATTCAGAAAATAAAGATCTTTAAACCGAAAAAGTATTTATGTACTTGTAATGTGTTTCGTTTTTTGTACACCCTACTTGTAAGGTATGAAGTCGTCTTCAAATGGAAAACAAAATGGGGTCTTGATTTGACAGTCCCGTACTTATTTACTTATTTTAATCGCATAGTACCTACGATATTTGTAGTCTTTACGGCTATAAGAACGTTTTCAAGGTGTTTTTTTTTTCAGACTTGTATTTAAATTACGCATACCTACGCATTTGGTAGAATGGAAATATTCATACACTATTATTGTAAATTACTCGTACTTTTGTTATTTTTATGTAAATTTAAACACAATGTCACACATTACTTGAATGACATTTGATTTCTTACACACATGACAATTTAATATTCTTAAATTGCCTAAAATTTGAATTACAAAAACCTACCTAATCTACGTACCCCATATTTTACTAAAATGTATCAGGTATTGTTACTTAGTACAAACTTGGTTATCTAATCTGCAGTTTAATTTAGTACAAAGTCAGAGATTATCGTTAATACTTATCCTGTTCGATTAAGACATATTTTGTGATTGCACAAGTCTTCTATGCAAAACTGTAAATATTGAGGTACTTTTTGTAAAACTATGTACAGTCAGCGTCAAAATGAACTAAACTTACAGAGCCAAAATGATGTAATAACAGTAATTTAATTTTATGTTCGCAAGTAATCAAAATGTTCTAAGCATACCGATTGGTAAAAATATCTAAGCAAGCAGTTTCTAATATTATAAGAGTTGTCAGAGTATTTATATTCTAAGACTGGCCTGTTGGTCTAGTGGTTAGTGACCCTGACTGCTAAGCCGGAGGTCGTGGGTTCGATCCCCACCCAGTTGTGTGATGAACTTATAGGTTTGTTCTGTGTCTGGGTGTAATTTATCTATATTATGTAAGTATTTAGGTACAAAAAAAATGTATTTAAGTAGTATATCAGCTGTTTAGTGCCCATAACACAAGCAAATATAATTGCTTACTTTGGGACTAGATGGCACTGTGTGAATGTGGTAGAATATTATTATTATTATTCGCAGCTATGCTAGGCTACCGCCAATAGGAGCTGAGCAGTGGCCAAATAAAGAACGACAGGAGCGAAGCCCCGCGCAAGTTCTAGTCTATACTAATATTATAAAGCTGAAGAGTTTGTTTGTTTGTTTGAACGCGCTAATCTTAGGAACTACTGAACCGATTTGAAAAATTATTTTAGTGTTGGTTAGCCCATTTATCGAGGCAGATTATAGGCTACATAACATCACACTACGGCTATGAATGAAGTTCATCGGATGGCTCCGATGAACTTCTAGATTTGGTGCCATCGTCGCCTTTCTATCATCGCACCACTCGACGCCGCTGTGGGCTTCACCCGCACTACCTGGAGCCCATACCGTCAAAAACGGTAAGGTTCCAGCGATCATTCCTCCCACGTACGTGCAGGCTCTGGGGTGAACTTCCCACAGCGGTGTTTCCTGAGCGCTATGACATGTCCTTCTTTAAACGAGGTTTAAAGAGAGCTATTCTCCAAAGGTAGGCAGCTGCTTGGCTGTGCCCCTAAAATTGCCAACGTCCTTCAGCGGCGGTAACCACTTACCATCAGGTGGGCCGCTTGCTCGTCTGCCACTTCAGGCAATAAAAAAATAAAAACACGATACAAAGGTTCTATTGCAACCTTTGTGTGTTCTTCACATTTCGACTTTAGTCATTGTAAACATGGACTTTTGCTCATTACCGTAAACAATTAGCATTGTTCATACAAGATATGTTTTTGTTAAGTATTATTTTTTGTAAACAGATAATGACTAATATGTCTTTAAATTATGAACACTCTTCTTTTAAAACCATTTAAGTGGAATTAACTATTTGTTAGATACCATTGCCACTGAAGGTTAGTACCAAAGTGGTACCAAGTAGGTATGTATCACTGCCGCCATAAATATGGTGTAGGTAGGTACCAAGAGTTATGGCGACTATCTTTTTTTTTTAAAAACAAGCCCTGTTACCGCGGAACAGGTATGTCCCAACAAAGTATACCTAGACTTGAAATAAATCGTCCCATTAGAAGAATAATGTTTTATCTTCACATAAAACAAAAATGAAATGATTAATAAATTCGGCATTAAAACCGTAAACTATCGATTGATCAAATTTTTATTTTATTCTTTAGTCAGTATTTTACAAAATACAAATTTGATCAATTGATAGTTTACGGTTTTTAATGCCAAATTTATAATAATTTCATTAAATCTGAAGATAAGACATTATTCTTCTAATGGGACGAAATATCTATGAATCACAGAAATATTTATCTCGTGTGGGAATCAAACCCACGTCACTCGTCATGGCGATGTTAGTGAGGAGGCGACCACTGGTGACAGTGTTGATACGCAGCTAGGGCCTCTAATATGGATGAATGCAATGATTGAATTTTTTTACCGATACGGTCAGGGGTCACTGTTTTGTTTTCTCATAAAATCTAGGCACCTACAATAAACTCAGTTCCTTCGTGATCATCGCGGCAGCAACAGAGCCAAAACATCCGAAACTCTAAACAATACTAAGTACCTAACCTACACATTTTTATTAATCATCGAACATTACCCTGTCATATGTCACTGGCTGATATAATGATGATTCATGAGGAAACATTTTGTTATGCCTACTATTGTAGGGAATTCAGTGCTAAATATATTTCAAAGTACTGTGGTAATCAACTTGGAACTATTGGGCTTTAATCATTGTTTTTCTGTAATCTTTTAAGATTATGTACAGAAAATCAAACAAATTTACCATTCATTCAGTGGTTGTAAAGATGGAATAAAAATATAGTAAATTGGAACTAACAGAATAGCACTAAAATAAGTATACCTAATAGTACACTACTAACGCTAATTAATAGCACTAACTAAAGTTCATTTAGTAAAAACGTGTAATACTTAAGTCTATACGCCTAAAGACGATTATTCAATAAAAAAATTGTGTTAATGACAGATTACTGCTAATTGAGGTGTCTGAGTACAAACGTCCCACTGCTGCGCATGGGTCTTCTCCAAACAATATGGAGGGAATTTAGCCTTCTATAATACACGTTGGCCAAACGGGTTGGTATAGGGTTTGCTTCGAATTTTCCTTTTCTTGCAGTTCTTTTGTTCTGTTTATGTTGTTGTTTTGCTGTTGTTGTTGTTGTACTGTTTGTCTGACTGGCCTGTTAGTCTAGTGGTTAGTGACCCTGACTGCTAAGCCGGAGGTCGTGGGTTCGATCCATACCCAGGACAAATCTTTCTGTGATGAGCATAAAGGTTAGTTCTGTGTCTGGGTGTAATTTATCTATAATAAGTATGTATTTACAAATAAAAATGTTTTTAAGTAGTATATCAGTTATTTAGTACCCATAACACAAGCAATAATAATTGCTTAATCTGGGACTAGATGGCGCTGTGTGAATGTGGTAGAAAATTATATTATATTATTATATTTTGTCTGCATAAGGTTACTCCTTTAGTCGCTTTTTACGACACCCATTACGTAAAACATCGAGCAAATCACAGTTGTACGCAAGCCACATAGACACTACTGAGTGTCATATTATTGTATGGTATAATAATAATGTACATTGTATGGTATAAGGCTCAGTGCAAGCCTACTGAGGCTTGCACTGAGCCTTATACCAACTGCGTAAAATACTGTTCATCATTACAACCCATAAACGTCCCACTGCTGGGCACGGGTCTCCTCCAAAGATAGCAGAAGGAATTTAGCCTACTACACCACGCTGGCCAGATGGGTTGGTATAGGGTTTGTTTCGAATTTTCCTTTTTTTCGCAGTGCTCTTCTGTGCTTATTGTTTGTTTCTATCGCTCCCTTAGTCACCTTATACTGTCATCTACTTACAACTATATCAGTCAAGAAAATACTGTTATCAGTCAAGAACTTTTGGACTGCTTACGAGGCGTCAGATATATAGGCATTCAGGTAAGTACCTAGTACTTAGAAAGCGATAAGTTATCAGGTGCCCTATCTGGGACATGTTACGAAATATACCAAGCTAAGCAGACTTATTTATGTTCAATAAATATGTCTTTGGAGTTGTTTACGTGATACAGGTGTTTTTGTAGGAAGAAACTATTGCTTATTCTGATCTACTGAAGGGATCTCCTGGAACGGAGATACGTACAATCAGCCAAGTTTCTGTTCGACCAGTTTCCATACATTTGCTGTGTATTACTGAACTGCTGATCTGTGCTTTGTTATTCGGAATATAAATTGAACACTTTACTGTCGACTCGTGTGTGTTATTGGAGTATTGGAGTTGAACTTGTATTATCATGAACAAAATCATAGAAGTGTTTCGAAAATTGAGCAGGAAGTGGGCTGACTAAGTTTTTTTTTTTTTTTTATACCACGACGGTGGCAAACAGACGTACGGTCCGCCTGATGGTAAGCGGTTACCGTAGCCTATGGGCGCCTGCAACACCAGGGGCATCACGAGCGCGTTGCCGACCCTTAAGAAACCTATTCACTCCTTTTTTGAAAAACCCCATACTGTAGTCCCTTGGGAAAACCTCGTTAGGGAGTTCATTCCATATTTCATACGTTTATAGACAAGCGGCTCAGTTTAAACCAAATATAGTAGGATATTGGGTGGAAGATCCCTCACGGTACTGAAAACTCGTGCTAGTACCTACTGCGTATAAAACTAAGTAATAGGTGTTCTACATGGTTATAAACTTGCGTTCCAACAGAGTGACCTTGGCAGGAGCTTGGTTGCCATCCCCGTAGTTTGTATGAAATTTGGTTTACAACAGCCGGCTACACGGTTGGAATCCACCAAGGGCACCTCTGTGGAAGGCAAGTTTATAACCATGTGGCACGGCTTTAAGATACCTTACATATTTTTAATGGTATTGTACGGTCAGCCTCAAAAGTAACGCAGTAATGCATGTATACGGTAACATACATAAATTCCTTAACGAGACTAGAGCCAGAATTGAATTTACGAGCTTAATTCAATTCTGACACTAGTCTTGTTGCTGTTGTCTTGAAAATGTATGGTCAACTACTTTTGAGACTGGCCGTAGGTACAATGCCACAATGCACCACAGTTTCCGATATACAGTATTCAAATGAAACCCAATGTAACACGAATACTTTCCTTACGAAAAGTGTTTCGCCCATGTCAGTCGTTTCATTTGTTCAGCTGCGTATTATTTCTTTTTCTGTCAAATATTTTAACCGACTAACCAGCACTGAATAAATAGAATCTATCTCTCCAAACTACACTTATTTTTAGTTACAAAAACGATGGTAGGGCACTAGAAGTAGTTAAAAATATATCTACAAACCAATTGTTGTAAACTGTGTCAACTCACAGTTGGAGTGATATAAAAACATGTGTTTTATTCTTGTTATACTTAAAATTAAATGATCCCGTTTTAAAATGCATAGGTATTTATACGGTCGTCTTTTGCTTGACTGATTCGTATACTTAGAGATGGTAGTAGGTAGCTGTACCTAATCATTGATGCTATAATGGAATGGGATAATAAACAAAGAATAATAACTATAATAAATATTTAAAATAAAAATATCTAAGTACCTACCTACTTACCTACCTACATTTTATTTCGTCCAATGATTTAGAAAAATGCTAACATGTTGACCCTCAATAACTAAGTATACTCATTTGATGAACTGATTACTTATGTTAATTAGGTTATTGCTTAGAATCATAAATAAATAAGTTGTTATATACAAACAAGTTATTGAATAAACAGCGATGTTATGAGGATAAAGATTAGTATACCTAATCGTTCTCCTCATAACATCGCTGCATAAAAGCATGTGCTAACAAAATTATTGTATATTTTGAACACACATTTCTCGATTAAACCATTGTATTGTTTGTATGTCCATTGAAATTAAAACTAGCTTCTGTTTTTTAAGAGATAAATATTAGGTAGGTACCTCATTACATGTATAAAGACAAAAGCCTACCATCAATAATATAAGAATTCATCAAAATTGGACGGGCCTTTTCTGATTTTCACGTACAAAATTAATTTCAAAGATTCTTTTAAGATAATATCCATGTATAAATATGTAAAATTTACTTATAAAAGTACGTACATAAATATTTTGGTCAATGTCTCGATCATTTTCGAGCACGAACCGGTCACGTTATCACACATTTCGACATCAACACGATTTACCACTGCACTGTTCAAGATACGAATGCGTACTGAATTAACTTTGCTTCTAATCCCACTCAATGTCATCTACGAGAATCACGTCAACGTTTGTCTGATATTTTGTAATTATCTATCAGTTATTTATGACCTTAGTATTTGTATGACGTGCTTACTATAGGTACCTACACAGGGACGATTTGCGTGATCTTGAAGTAAAGAGCGTGTATCTACCTACCTAATGTTTTACTTATTAGACATAGGTAGATCTTTCTTGAATGTAAAAACATAAAAATAAAAAATAAATATAAAAAAATAATTAATAAAAATTATTTTTTTGTGAAAAAGATTAATAATATCACTTTTGGCTGATCACCAGATCCAGGCTTAGGTACGTATAGGTACGCTTCTTCGGTCCTTTGGCCAAGTTTACATGGTGTGGTGCTGTTAGAAACTAAGTAATAGGGTAACATTACCCTAATAATGGGCATTCAACTGACACAAAAATATTTTTAAATTCAGAGAGGATAATACAATATGCCCACGGATACAGGAGGATGATAAGTTCACTTTTCTTTCTATTATTATTTATTACATACCCACATAAATGTTTAAATCTATTGACTAAAATTGCTATTATAAAAATGTAGGCGCTTCTTTTTCAGGTCTCACGGCCGCTAGCCGTACTCAATTACTACTTACGTGACTTCTTATTTATAGTTATTTTGGGACATTAATGGGTTACTGATGACTGCCAATAAGAATTGGCTGTTTTATGAGTCGATGTCGATATCGGACATAGATGCTTAATTATTTGTAATCTGTCTATAAAACCAATGGATATTTTTTTTTAAAGATAAAGAAAAAGTAACTAGGAATCAAACAAATCTTTGCCTCTTCTGGAAATCGAATCCACGTCACACGGCACAATGTTGCTGCTGCTACACCACGGTGATACAAACAAGTTTTATAACAAAGGATAATTATAAAAAACAAAGTTATCAAAAATATAAACAACTTTTATTTAAACGAAAATTAAATAGGTACATGTTAACCACGGTTCATTAAGCCTTTTCGGCGTTACGGCGCAATGACAGCGCAAGAACTGCAAAATTCTTAAGAATAGGGCGAAGTTCATATTTCGCACAAAATGCCTCTTTTAGCAAAATATTGCTTTTATCAATAATTTGAAGACAATGTAGGGTTTTCTGTAGTTAGGACAAAAGCACGAGTCATTCACACGAATAACTGTAACTGTACGTCACTAGCCGATAAACAGACAGTAGAAAACGCGCTCTTATTATAACTGCCATAAGTCGCATATTCTTTTGTCGCCCCTGAGTACGCTTTGGCGGTTATAAGGTTAATGAAACAAATACACCACACCGCTTTGTTGCCATTCAAAATATTACTATCTGCTAGTATAGTTTTTACTGGAATACATCTCTATAATTCAGAATACAACATAATAAAATTAACAATGAATATCACCTTGAAAATTCGAAACAAACCCTATACCATTACCAACCCATCTAGCCAGCATGGTATCGTAGGCTAAATTCCCTCCACATTCTTTGGAGGAGACCCGTGCCCAGCAGTGGGGCGTTTATGGGTTGAAATGGTGATGATGATCACCTTGGTTCATAAAATATAATATGTGGTAAAATATGCTTTGAAAGTCACCATTACGAACTCAGTCCTTACTTGACTTTAACATAATAAACTTTTCTAAACAATTGGCATAGTAAATTGACATAACTAAACATCGTTGTATATAATATCTCTAAAGCTTTTAATCCTTTTCTCAGTCTCCATAAGAGATTCTTTCAAGTCCTTGTGTATCTCTCCGTACGCCAAAATAGACTGATTCGTTTCACAGAATATGTTCTGCAAGATTTTTAGGTGAAGAATTCTGGAACAAAAGAAGTTTTAATTAATTTATTATGTTATGCTGTGGCGCAAATTAGGTGAGGCCTATGACCAGCAGTGGACGTCATTGAGCTTATATGATTATGGAACATCCATGGGATACGTCACAGACTACTAATTCAGCAGCAGCACGAAAATCAAATGCTTTAACAATGCATTCAATTTTTTCTTCAATTATAGTTTATAAGATTTCAAATACGACTCCAAGAGACTATACAAATACAGATTTATTGCTTATACACGTCCGGGCCCTCAGGCTGCAAGGGCATAGAGCAGAAGTCACCAAATATCAAATCACCAAATTAAGATCCAAACCGCCAAACTATTATGTATGGACCAAGTAAATATTACAATTTAATGTTTCAAGAATTGCATAAAAGACAGTAAGTACAGAAAAAAACTAATTGGTGACGCCTGGCATAAAGCCTTGTTTAGGACAAGAGTACTACGCCTCTGCAGTGGAGCATGTAGAACGTGAGTGAAACTGCGGGACATACCTAGTATTTTATTCTAGAAACGTGACATGTTAATGCATTTACCCTCTTGATCTCTTAATGAGCAGCTATAGTAGAAACAATTAACATTAGTGTAATGATGATATATCATATTTTGCACATAAACTTATGTAAGAATAGATGTTTTTAAAGATGAGATTGTATCTCGAGGGAAGTATACCATCATCAGCCCACTGCTGGACATAAACACTCAATCACTTGCTACTTCGCATGTTACTGTGCCTTCTTGTGTTTCTATAAAGTTATTATATTTTCAAAAAGCTTCCTTCCCCAATAAGCTTTGGATTCCACTACTCATCAGCACAGACAGAATATCTATACTAATATTATTATAAGTTTAAGATTTTTAAACTTTCATTAAAGAACTAATTAATGCCCCTGGTGTTGCAGGTCTCCATAGGCATATAGTAACCGCTTATAATATATAATAAGTTAACCCAATAAGTCTGTCAAATAGCATACATATAATATCTGTAGCAATCTACACTCATTACTGCCGTAATATAGACAAAACAATCTTAACCCTGTAGCGACTGGGAATAATATTCCCTATTGCCACCCAGTGGTATTCCACATTAGGGCAACTGTGAATAAAGGAAAGTTAAGTGAAGCCTATGTTTTACAATGGTATAGATTAAAATGATGATAGACGTAAATTAGCTAATGTCAGTTTCTTCTTAACTATTTTTTATTTATATACCAAGAGGTCTAGTCTAACACCCTTTATAATTGGTAAGTAAATAAATAAATACTCACTTAGACTTCAAATTCAAGATCTTAGTCTTCAGAGTCAAGAACTCACTGTTATCGGTGCCGAACCTTGTGACATCTTGAATCCTATGATTAAGCCATTCCATCAGTAACTCCACTTTCTCACTCTCTTGTTCTTCAAGAGTATTCATCTTATCATCCAAGCTTTCCAGCTCTTTTGCCTGACTCTTACTACTCTTTGTATTGGATGCCGATGATTGTCTGAGACTTTCCAGTTCTGTTATGAAAATAGGTAACTTGGTTTGTATACGTTGTAATAAAGCTTGGTTTAACTCAGCTTGTTCCTCAAACGTTAGTTCTGCTGCTGTTTGGTGCATAAATCCTGAGAATATTAAATTAAGTATTTACAACGTTTTGCATTTTAAAGTATGTATCTTTACACAGAGCATAGGACGGCCCCTTGCCAGATGTACATTCTTTTTTTTTCATTTAATAATAATTAGGCTGTGTTATGATGACAATAATATGTAACGTGTTGCTGTCCTCCAGGTATATTTCATCTATAATGTCAAATCTTTTTTTATACCACAATGGTGGCAAGCCAGCTTTACCCAACTGATGGTAAGCGGTTACCTTTGCCTATGGACACCTACAACAGCAGGAGAATCACATGAATGGAAGAAAAACACTAATAGTCTGTAGATATTCAATTCCAGTTCCAACATAGAACAACATTCAAATTAAGCAGTAAGGAGTCAGATGATTTTGTTTAGACACAAATATTTGTGTTAAAATTGTATAGAGAGAGATAACAAATTACCTTCAATTTGTTATATAAAAAAAAGGAGAGGAAGTTTATAAACATTGAGCAACATTTGTGCCCAGTAAATAGGTTTAAAAGAGTAAAAAAGTAAGTATTTTTCTGCAGTTGGCCTACAGGTAAGTAGATTTTAACATCATCATCAGCATAACGCTTAGGACAGCCACAGTTGGACATAGGCCTTCTCAAATGATTTCCAATAGAATCATTTGTATGTAGATTGCATCCAGCGCGATCCTACTGTTGGCTTAAGATGCAAATTGCACCGAATTTAATATTACGTACTGACCTAAAACTGTACCAGTACTTTCATCAGTAGTGCATAACTTATGAAGGCTACTATAATGCTTCAAGTCACAGTCAGCCATTATTTTATTAACTTTTCCTTTCAACTTTTCCGACAATTTGTTTTCGCTGCAAACTTCTCGAATAATTTCAAGGAGCACATTTTCCTGTCTCATATTTATATCTATGGACAAATCTTCAGTACTTGTTACTGAATCCATTATTTAACTACTATTTATCAATGATTTACAGAAATCACAGTAATTATTATAGCAAAAAATGTTTAATATTGGCTTTCTTGTCGCTACGATTACAAACGTCAAAGTTCAAACATGTATTTTAAATTTGAATTACTCGCGTTTCGTAACCTTGACAACGGTAACATCATTAAGGTGAATGCACACTTATCCGATCCGAACGCGTCGAACGAAGCGAATTTTAGATTTCTATATGAAATCATATGAAACCTCACCCACCTGCCCGTGTCGAAACGTCCGAATCTGAAAGAACCCCTCAGAAATCCTCGATGAATTCGGATGACGACAATACGACATTAAATTCGGCACGGGTAAATATTTAAAAAGTCACCTGAACATCTTATAAGTCGGGGAATAATGTGCGGTGAGATGATATAAATCATAAAGGAACTCATTATTCATCACTCAACTTTTATTAATAAAGCACGGATAATAAAAACCTCGATATAATCCATCACAATTCACAGGTAATGACTGTGCGACTGTGGGTAAGTGTAATCGGGTTTATAATTTTAATATGAATTTTGGAAGAAGATTGTTTATTTATTTGATGTTCTAATATAAAACTGCAACAGGGCTCTAATTAATTAGGTAGTTACTAGCTTATAGCGATGAATCAGTGGCGTAACTACAGGGTGGCAGGGCTGGTAAAATGTCACGGGCCTCCGACACAAGAGGGCCCCGACCTAAGAAGCCCCGAACTCAGAAGAAAATTTTTAAAATAATTCTACTACAATTTTTTTTTAAGTATCTGTTAAAATCTATTAAGGTGAGACAACTAGAGACCATAATACAAATTCAAGTTAATTATTAAGGATTTTAACAATTATTAAAATTAAACTAAGTACCACGTGATGATTCTTACTTCTTGTTAGGGACCTCGGCTTATCAAAAGAATTTGCCACGGGCCCCTGATGGTACAGTTACGCCTTTGTGATTAATGTTCTTTTTAAATTAGCTTTATAGATTATTTTTAAAAAGCCAGAAGTAGAAAAATGCAATTTGTAAAAAATAAAAAATGTAGTAAATAAAATGAATGTCAAATTTAATGTATAATAAGAGTTACTTTATGATAATGTCATCTCCACCCTTTTTTCAATTTGTTTTGTATGATTAAGTAGTTCTCTAAGAGTTTCAGTTGTTTCTAAACGAATTGTACTACTTCAAATGACCCTGAGTATTATCCGACTTTAAAAGTATTTGTAAATTTGTTATCTCTTTCGCACTCACTTTCGTCTAAATTTGCTTGAGCGAGAGATAGGTAGCAATTAAACATTCACAATTTATTAGCCTAAATCTATTGAAAACACTTTACCCTGCTGTTGTATTACAAATAAGTTTTATTTAGTAAATTTAGTTTTCATTCATTAGAATGATAAGAATATTATATTGTGATTTGGGTTATCAATTTCTGTAGTTACTGCCGTAAAAATGGCTTCAGGACCTACAGATTCATTAAAGAAATTTGCTGATGCAGATGTTGCATCTAACAATGGCCAAAACAATCCATCAGAATCTCAGAAGCCGGCAGATAATTCAGTTATAAACAAGTCGGTTAAAGCCTCAAACGAATCTCAAGGCAATTGTTACTGGTTGGTACTCTTCCACTTTTTCTTCTTAAATCGAATCAAAGAGTTCGACCGTGATACTAACCTGTTTTTCTTTTTAGCGGGAAAGATCGGAACCTCAACATTGCGGAATTATTATGTGCATCATGCAATCGATGGTTTCACGAGTCATGTATTGGATACCAATTAGGAAAATTGGTGCCGTTTATGACAAACTATCTGTTTATTTGCAAGAATTGTTCCCCAACTGGACTTGAAACTTTCAAGAAAAATCAAGCTCGTAAGTTAATTTATTCTATTTTGGAGTAATTATGTATGAATCTGTTACTGTTTTTCTAGAAACTTACACAATGTAAAGCTGTTGATAATAAAATATAGTAATTCTATCTGTATAGGCTATTATTGAGTTATTCTAAAAGTCTGCCTTGGAAACTAGATGAGGCCTATGTAGCAGTGGACGTCAGATATTGATGATACTAAAACATTGAAAAACAATGAGTGAAATAATTTAAATATATATTTAACCAAAATCTTGTTTGTGTTTACAGCATTTCCACAAATGTGTCTAACTGCTATTGCAAACCTCAAACAGGAGAGTGTCAAGGAGGGAAGCTGTAGAGTAATATTCAGTAAGGACAGGGAGATTATACCCTACATAGACCAGTACTGGGAAGCAATGACTACCATGCCGAGAAGGTATTAAACTGAGTATTTATTCTTTTTGATGGTTTATTGCTGTTGAATGAGAAATTCATCATCAGTTAGTTTACAAATTCATTTAGTAGTGTAAGAAGGACAAAAATAGGCCATTACCACATTGAAAACCAGAAATTATCATTTAAAATAATTAACCCGGAATATCAATATAAGTGAAATTAAAGAACACCAATACATAAAACTTCATTCTTATATATTCTTCATCTTGCTAATAATAAGAGTGCCGTTAAATTGTTGGCCTCAATTTATATAATTTAAGAAGTTTAGAAAATATGTATGTTATTCTTTTTTTTAAACATATCTATGTTTAAAAAAAAGAATAACTGAAAACAGTTTTATAATAAAACTTCTATGACTATGAAGTAACTGGCAACTTGGCAAATTAAAACAGATAAAAAAAAATCTGTACTGTCAAAAGTATTTTGGAGAAATTCCAGGTATTTTTTTTACATGTTTATGCACAAATTTAATAATATATCAGACAGTTTCTTGCTCCACCAGTTTCTTGTTTAGACCTCTGCAGTGTTATTCAGACTATTAAACACTTCACTGTCAACTTGTGCGTGCTAAATGGACTTGAATTTTTATCATCATGAACAAAAACATTAAAAGTTTTTGGAAACTGGTTGAGCAGTAAATTGTTTGTAGTACACAGGTAAAATTTAATACCTTAAATAGGTTTTGACAGCACTATCATCAGTTAGAGTAATCGCTTTTCATCCAGTATGTTTCCAGTATGTAGCGTGATATTATATATCCTATAACCTTCCTCGATATTCAACTATTCTAGGCTATTCAACACTAAAAAGATTTTTCCTATTCGGACCAGTAGTTCCTGAGATCCGAGTATTCAACCAAACAAACTCTTCAGCTTTATAATATTAGTAAAGATTTCTGTCCAAATAATTACTCTAAGTACCACTGTTCCTTTTATCACTACTTAGTATAAAACAAAGTTGCTTTCTCTGTCCCTATATCCCTATGTATGCTTAAATCTTTAAAACTATGCAACGGATTTTGATGCGGTTTTTTTTAATAGATAGAGTGATTCAAGAGGAAGGTTTATAGGTATAAAATACATACCACGTGGGTGAAGCAGCGGGCGGAAGATAGTCAAAAATAAAACTGCAGTGTAGAAACCTATCCATCTTGTTTATTTATTTTAAAAGATTAAGGAATAAGCCCTATCTTGTAGGGACCATGTTATTTATTGACGGTTTTAAGTTAATATTCTCTTTATTATACACCTGTACTTAGCCATCCCTTTATTTACAGGGTAACACAATCGTGGTACGCAACAGTACAGCGGGCGCTAATTAAAGACATCCAAGTTCTATTCACATACGAAGAGGACGCAAACCAAGGACCAATGTTTGGGCTATACAATATGGAGCTTACGGCTATCAAGCCGAACTATGAAGCTATGATCAAACAGGGACAGCTAAAAGTCACTGATATGGGGATTGCTACAAGTAAGTGGAGAGCTTCTAGCTTCATTTTAATTTGTTATTAGCGTGTTAGAAGAGGCCTATGTCCAGCAGTGGACTGCAATAGGCTGAAATGATGATGATGACGATGATGATTATAAACATAACCGAAGGGGTAGGCAGAGGTGCACCACATCAACATATAATAAGCAGTTTGGTTCCATGTAATAGGGGCCAAGCCTATTGCCTTGCCATCAACCTGGCACAATTTTTGTTGAAAAAAAATTGTTTCCGGTTAAATTTTTATTGAAAAAAAATTGTGCCCGGTTGATGGCAATAGTATCAGCCGATACTGAGAATTTCGTAAAAGAAAAACTCAATACCTTTTTTCTCTGACCCGGAAATCGAACCCGGGACCTCTAGTGCAGCAGTCGTGTACACTTCCCGAGGCGCCATCGAGGCAGTTTGTCTACAGTTGACAAATACGAATATAAAAATTAATAATAATATTCTACCATATTCACACAGCGCCATCTAGTCCCAAAGTAAGCAATTATATTTGCTTGTGTTATGGGTACTAAACAACTGATATTCTACTTAAATACATTTTTTTTTGTAAATACAAAACAGAACAAACCTTTATGCTCATCACACAAAGATTTGTACTGGGTGGGGATCGAAACCACGGCCTCCAGCTTAGCAGTCAGGGTCCAACCACTAGACCAACAGGCCAGTCAAGTGGCGGGTTATTTGATTTGGTTGTATTAAGTATTCTATTATTTTAATTTTTGTTTTAGTAGTTACGGCGTTACAGCCAGGTAATGTGCCCTCGTTGATATTCGCAAGTAATTACAAAATATATAAAGTTTGGTCACTCTTAATAGTCCTTACTGTTTTTTCTATTTAGAAAAAGAAATCAAATTGCCAGCTTTAACTGTAGACGACTATTAATTAGGCTCGAAACATTTAAACGAAAATTAGCTACTAACCTAGTACTCGCCCTAGATTAAATTTGAAATTTGTTATTAGAACAAAACTAAATATTGTACAAGTACACAGGTAGGTAAAATTAAAATATTTTGGATATTTTGTAAGGAAATTCATTCAATCATCATCAACAAAAATGTACGCCTCATAAACCGTCGCATTTATGATATAAAACTTTATAAAAAAATTATTTCATGTAGGGGTAAGCAGTCTATCACATCCACATTACGTCAGCTAAGTTAGGTGCCAAGAATGTAGGGTAGAGGCAAGGAAACCTGTCTGTGAAAAAATGCGTTAGATAAGAGTGGTACCATAATAGCGACAGGTTAAAACTTTTCATCACGAAAACTTTGCCACTAATAGTTCAAATGTTTAAAAAGTTTTAATAACAGTGAGCCCTAAAAAAATACTAAACGTAAAAGAAAAGTTTCTAAGCTTAAATAATTAAAATAATTATATTTTTTAAGTACTTAATATAAAACATTAATTAATCAAATAACCCACCACTGATTGCTCCTGGCGCAAAGGTACCACAACACTTGCCACGTTCCCGTGCTGAATAGCAATGGCCAAAAAAGTTTGGCCATTGCTATTCAGCACGGTACAAAGGTACCAGGGACGCCTCGGAGCGGAAGTCACCATACATAATTGAGTTTGCACCCTAATTCATGAACGAAGTTCTTAGCGCCAAAAGCCAAAAGCCCATGGTATCAACTGCGATGAAGTGCAATGGGCACGAAATGATACATGGGCTACAGGGCAGCATACTTTAACCTCTTCTTCCGCAGCAACAAACGCGTACCACTCAGGTGGCTGGCAGCAACAATTCAAATTTGCATGTTTTCTCACAAACGTAATTTTAGGTTACTGTTACAAAACTATTTTGGACTTCTTAAATAGTTGAGGTTTGAACTGAACTGTTACTAACTACTTTAGTCACAAAATATAAAATTTACTTCAAGGACTATCCTCATTTAAAAAAATCTTATACATTGATTTGATAGTAAATAAAAGTCCACCAGTTTTATATTTTGCGTCGTTTTGAATGGCGCTAGTAGGTATTATAATATGTAAATTCATACAATCATTGTAAATTGTAACCTTGAATTTATTAATGAACATCCTTTTAAAATGTAGGTACTTATACGAGTTTTGTGATACGGCGTAAATGAAACATTTGTTAATTTTTTATTATCAAATGTTCAAATGTATATTGTTTCCTTAGTTTATATGCTTTACATTTTACATACATATGGCATCAAAACTATTAACTATCGATTTTTGTTTTACGCAATAGTATTTTAAAAGTACTTCACTTTGTGGGTTACGTTATGATGACTTGAACATCTAACTTCTTCTATACTTATAAAATTCAACGCCCTGACTGAACTACTCACAGACTAAACTTCTGATCATCTGATCCATGAATATTTGGAGACTGTGTTCTTCGTGATGAAAGCTTAGTAAAAGGGTAGAACTAATAGAAGGATAAACTCGATACGATCTTCACTGTGCTCCATAGATGGCGTTTGTAGATGGTGGATGATGTTAAGATATACGTCGGTAGACGATGTTTCCAGTTACGTGCACTAACTGGCACGTTTTAACAGATTAAAATTAAAATCACTGTTTTATTAAAAATAATTGACATACTAAATCAAACGGTGAGCCGACTGCATGGAGGTTTCTAAAAGATTTTTGAGAACTTATATGTTGCAATATGTAGGAACTTCATTTAGGTAGAGCAGTTTCTCTAGCTGGAATGTCATTTGGAATAGTCCTGCACATGGTGCATCATAACAGGTTACCTGTTATGATTAGGTGGACCGCATTTTTGTTCGCTGTTGTATCAAAAAATGAGAAGCCAAGGGCCACGTCAATAAACTATAATCTATTCTTCTAAGCACGTAACCGTAAGCGCCGTAGGATTTAACATTCATATTTATCTGTAACAACAGATACATCACTAACTATTAAGATAAGACAGGATGTT
This sequence comes from Laspeyria flexula, assembly GCA_905147015.1. Taxonomy (NCBI): domain Eukaryota; kingdom Metazoa; phylum Arthropoda; class Insecta; order Lepidoptera; family Erebidae; genus Laspeyria; species Laspeyria flexula. The sequence goes on along the minus strand of LR989958.1, from coordinate 14,194,075 downwards.
GTAAAAGACATTCTATTGTCGTACGCATTACTTGACCACAGCCCATTAAATCTCGTTTAAAATGGAACCACGTTGATATAACCCGACGTATTTTAACGCACTGAATTGTTCAATTATGCTTCAATGACAAAAGTGTATACTCCTTGCTCATCCTACGAGTTCGCAGCGTCTCGTATACATAATACAATTTAAGGCAATAACATTTATTCATACTGGCTTTGGTCCGCGGCTCTATGTGGATAAAACACAAATTGACAGCATTTTGACAGTGTTTAAAAATTCTACATCCAAGTCGTTATACTTTTTGTTTTCTCTATTACGTGTAGTCACAGAACAGAGATAGGTTTGTAGTACTATCACTACTCATAATATCTAAATCAAAACCTTTCGAATTAAAAACAATTAAAATAAAACCTAGTAATAAAACGCTAAACATACGTAGTGATTAAACAAACCAATCATGCAGCACATTGTATCGCAGATTACGTAAATATTATAAGGCCAAGTTGACCTAAATAATGTAATATAAACTTGAAAATACTTGTAAGGCATAAACACCATAATCGTCCGACTACGATGTCGCTTTGGAAACGATCCAAAACACTGAAAAACACACGAAACGCTAACGTGGTGCATACATAGAAATGTAGATCCAACCACAAAGACATGTTATTGAATAATGACATTGTTCTTTATGCATTGGTGTATGTAAACACTAAGTTCGCGACACACACTACAGTAATATTAAACACTATTGTACGTTAGTGTGTCTGTATATTCGCCGATAAGTACACATAGGAACGTCGCGTTAGCCGCGCGATTTCTCCTCTATTGATTTTAGATTTAAATAGTTCACTTCATAATCACCTTGAACTTTATGGCTGGTGAGTTACGTTTTGTGTTTTTTTTTCTCTCTCAATTCACAGTTATTCGGTTCAGAATACGTGCATACATAATTAGTTTACACGGCTATCTGTTATCAGAATCGTAATTTGCCTTGAACAAATGTTTACTTATATCAAGTAAGTATGTATCGCCGTTGGGTTGTTAACGTAACTATATGTATGTAGGGAATCAAATAATTTCTATGCCGTATTCAATGTTGTTTACTTTCTTTAGTATGGTACGTAAGACACCGATTTAATCGGTCCGTAGGTTCGTCTCGATACGTACTTTATCTTATCGCTTGCACTAAATATGTGACAAGTTTGTCAGTTACTTCTGATACCGGTGTTGACGACATGGATAGTAAGTCGTGATTGATTTAATTTGTTTTATTAACTAATAACATGTGTTGTGTTTCTGTTCTTGCATACGTAATTGTTTCCTGTTATTCGATGGACGGACGTAGCAGTAACCAAGTCTAGAATCTAGATATTTGTATAGTCTTGGGAATTAGTTTGAGACTGCATCAATAATCCGACGTTTTTCTGTCTTTTACGTATTACTTCATGAGTCGTTATGCATTTTTTGTTTAGTTTTAATGTAATGAAGAATTCATATGCGTGGCCATGTCTTACTCGTAAGTCGTACCTTTTATGTTTCTGTTCATTTCAAAATGTTCAATGTTCTCATTGCAGCGATCGTATTAAATTCTTATGGCATTGTATTAACTTATCAATGACGTTAGTATATTAATACGTAGGATGGAAAATATAGAACGTAGACTGAATGAATTGAGATTGAAAAATAAGATAAGAAGATATTTTGATACAAATAAAGTCGTAGATATTGATGTTGTTACCTCACCAATAATGGGCATTTAGGAATTATTATATATATAATTCATATAAATGATTACCATGTGCTGTGGAATTGTAATTGTCTTTACATAATGCATTAAACAATAAAATTAAACAGAAATATTAAAAGAGAAACAATATATTTACGCTAGGTATACTCTGTTGGATTCGAAAAGTGTTTGTCTTTTTTTTTTCAAAGATATTTTGTCTGATACATACATAAGGCACGTAAAAACCTTATTTTTCCATTCCTTTTAAAAATAAAAATTCAAAACAGTTCTAGATCATTCTCTGACGTAGAAATGGAGCAAACATCGTTGACCGTTCGACGATATTGAAATTCAGCTGCTTTATAATCCCTCTGCTCTATGATCGCTACAATCCACACTGTCTTGGCTGTTTCGGATATATTATTGATCACATACAAAATGGATGTTTTTTTTTATTTATACCACGACGACGCTGGCAAACGGATGGACGTGGATGTAAATAACACATGATATTTTGTTTCTACAAATTGAGTTCCTTTTAGAAATGTTTCTTCCAAAATAGGTACAGTACTATTTTGAATCATTTCAATACTTTGAATACGATCAATTTATGCGCAGACCACATGTTTCTTAATTGAACCGGTACTCATTTTATTAGCGCTAATTTCCTACCGTTGTCTGTATGATTCAAATAAATGAATGTAGAGATTGGTTTTAGTTTAGCTCTTGATACAATATGGTAATTTTCATTCAAGTTATACAAACTTGAATATTTGCTGCCAGCCATTTTGTGAAGATGTCGACTTTCATAATTTTGTGAATCCAGAGAACGTCCAACGAAACGGTTTTTGAGCAGGAATCTCTATTTACACGCGGAATTTAGAACACGTTTAATCCCATAATTATGTATTCTGCAGTATATTATAATTGTGAACCGCTACAGCAGCAGGGAAATCCGTTGAGTGGTTATGTTTATAGCTTTGGTTATCCGTCGTATCAATTCGCTCTGGTTGATATCTTTAAGAGACAAACCAAACTCTAATAAAACTTTTTTTCAAAGCTCTCTAGGCGGCATAAAATTTTTGAACAAACTTACGTCCAACAACAACGTGCGATAAGTTGATACGCATTTGTGTATCAGCATATAACCATTTGGGTGTGTGGATTTAAGGACTAATTAGGATCAAAGGCAGAGAAGAATTCCTAGAGTGGCAATAACAGGAATACTTGTAGAAGATCCCAAATGGTCTTCTATAGGGTAGGAAACCCTCCATAAACTGTCCCAGATAAGCCACATAATACGATCATATTATATTCAAAGCGGATCGTAAACGTAATATAACTCAAGACAAAGACTGTGTAAACTGTTTGAATTCGCGTAAAAATGGGGTTGCACGTCGTATAAAGTATTCGTGTCATGGTGCTATGTTTGCACATGACTGTCTCTAAAATTATATATCGTTTTCGCGAGTCGTTGTTTGGCCTCTCGCATATTAATCAGATATGTTTTGTTATGAATGAAGTAGTTTATCTTTTTACTTTTATTATAATTAGTTTGGCGAGCTTGAGGACTGATAGATTTTGCGGAGTATTTCGAATGCTCACAGAACGTGACACTTTATCGTGGTCAGTCTGTATAAGGTAATAACTTGTAAGTCATGTTACTCGTGTACATGCTTACTTGTTTGTCAAAGATACTGTCTTCCTTATTCATTAGGAAAATACTTATTCGCTGTGCTCTTACTTACTGTTAAAGTGTCAGATAAGCGTCCTTCTTGACGATATTATCATTATTATATTACATTTTTCCAGTACCGCTAGCAGGTAACGTAAAAGGGAGGCAGGGCAAGCGTCGTCCTGCGGTTGGTGGCGCTACTGATACAGGAGCGCCCGTCGGCAAGAAGGGACGGACCGCAGACATCGGCGCGTTGAAGCTACCGTCACACGGCTACCCTACGGAACATCCCTTCAATAAGGATGGATATCGATACATATTGGCTGAACCTGATCCACATGCGCCTTTTAGACAGGTCAGTGTCTTTCTTAAAACTGATTTGGGATGTGCCGAAATTAAGCATGGTCGATGGTCTTACCACAGCCCGCATGGGTTAGGTAAGCCGAATTTCTATATTTTTCTAATTTTACTCGAAATTGAGTTGAAAAAGTACATTCGAAAGTTTTAAACAATCTCACATTACTTGACTGATTCATGTACTATAACTCTACAAACAGCTAATACCTACTATCCGTCACCACTACCTGACGCACAGTCGAAGACAGAACCGTTTGGAAGATTACTATATATTGTTTGTAATATGGAAAATAATCAGAGAAATTAGTTTTTGTTTTGATGTAAGTTTTAGCCTCGGTCACGGTGGCAGCGGTGATCGGCGTGACGCCGGCAGCCGACGGAAACGGACGTGATGACTATTTTCTCCAAGTCCTAGCTAAACTAACTTTATGTCAGATTTGATTAAATTCGTTTAGGGGTGTGCCCCCTAAACGAATTTAAAATAACAGTAGTAAAGTAACAGTAAAATATAAACAGACACTTACATATACGTATATGGCAATTATTTTAATGTCAACTTATAAAGAAAACCGGTCTTGGATATAATGATAATTCTATTATAATAAATATAGGCAAGTATTTAAAATGATTTATTGTTCTTCCTTTGCGCAAAAACACTCGTTGTTCATTTCATAGTTCTATTAAATACCGAAGAAAAACAATAGGTAGTGTTTTTATTACGCTGAAAATATTATAAATTAAAATAGCTTGTTATTCGTGTACTTTTAGTTAGATCTATTATTAAATTCTGCGTATAATTGATTATAACATTCCTTTATTACGCGCTATTATGTGTCTTGTTGCCAATTTGAAAACTTTATATTTCTTTTGTTTTGTATTATTGTGTTTGTTGATGACGATTTAATTTTTTGATGACTCGTATAACTGGAAAGACTGGGTGGAAGGATATCGCTCTCGATGGCGAAAACTGAGCGTACTGGTGATTTTGTTGTCAATAGTACCGGCTGTGTGGAATTTAGTACACTTGGTTTTGACTTGATCGGTGTGTGTCTTCTATACGTTTGGTTTTCACCTGGTTGGTGTGTGTGTGTGGTGGCTTTTGTTATTTATGGAACCACTTTTCTTTAATACCATAACGCGTTGTAGTCGTAGAACATGATAAGTACCTAAGAATTTCGTAATGTGAATTTTATAAGAGCTGAAAACAATGCTGCAGTTAACGTTTTTGGACTTTCAAATCTTTCAATGTAACATTTAAAATATGCAAAACAAACGCACGTATCCCATTGAAGTAGGTTCAGATTATGACGTAATATGAAATTAATTCTATAAGTCATAAACGGCAGTTGCAATGTCTTCATCCCCCACAGGAGTTTGACGAGAGCAACGAATGGAGCGGTAAGCCGATACCGGGCTGGTTGTACCGGTCGTTATGTCCCGGCATAGTGCTGTTGGCGCTGCACGACAGAGCGCCGCAGTTGAAGATATCGGAGGATAGGCTCGCTGTAACTGGAGATAAGGGATATTGTATGGTGCGGGCTACGCATGGTATGTGAAAATGTTATCTATTTTTTTCTTAGTTTATTATAAGTTATTTGACGAAGACAGCGATGGTGGCTGAATGGATAAGATACCGGCGTGCAAATCACGCGGTCCGAGTTCGACCCGACCGGCAGTACCAACGTGGATTCCACTTTGTGGAATTTATATGTACTAGTCAAGTGACTTACCATCTGCTAACAGTGAAGGAAAACATCGTGAGGAAACTCCCATATCCTAAACGAAATTATATGAGATATTGCTGGCGTCCATACGTTACGGTATCCGTTCATCAAGCAGACCATACAAACTTGACACCATTTAGTATAAAAAACAAAATTTTGGTCTCTAATGTATCAAAGAACTAAAAATGCTGGCTTTCGCAAACCCCTCCAGTTAGTACGCATTTCCATTGCCCTGTTCTATCAGTATTTTTACTAAGTGTTAAAAAAGACATTGCAATTTCGTAAATAGTCATCAGTTCGAAATATGACCTAGTTGCTCAATAGGACAATAGGATACATTTTCCGTCTGTAGTGGTTTGGTGGTTTTTCAGATGTAGCAATACAACACATACAAGTAAGGATTTAATAATAATAATATTCTACCACATCCACACAACGCCATCTAGTCCCAAAGTAAGCAATTATATTTGCTTGTTTTATGGGTACTAAACAACTGATATACTACTTAAATACATTTTTTTTGTAAATACATATTATAGATAAATTAGACACAGAACAAACCTTTATGCTCATCACACAAAGATTTGTCCTGGTTGGGGATCGAACCCACGACCAACAGGCTAGTCAGGTAATATCTTTAACTTATTATATTTACATAGACCTGTGTTGTTTGCTATATTCGTATAAATGTTGTGCGTGGTGTCAGGCCTCTAGTTTTCTCTACATTGTAAGGAGTACAAGAGTGTTTTGTATTATCTTAAACTGCCTGTAGCACAGGTTTTACTACCTAGTACAAGCTAATCATCACTTTTGATTCCCAACATTAAGTTATTCTTAAGTTTATACATATTTACCTTGATACTTTAATAAATGTTAGTTAACTTTAGGCGTGTCCCGCGGGTGCTGGTACTGGGAGGTATGCGTGGAGGAGCTGCCGGAGGGCGCGGCGGCGCGGCTCGGCTGGGGGCGCCGCTACGCCAACCTGCAGGCGCCGCTCGGGTACGACAAGTTCGGCTACTCGTGGCGCAGTCGGAAGGGGACCAGGTTTGTTTTATACACCTGCTGCTTTTTTCAAATACTTAATGATATTTTTTCTCAAAAATTACAGCTAATCTTACTTCTACGAATTTCATATCTATGGTATGTATTGATAAAGTTAAACAATAACAAGGCTGTACAATTTTTTTGACAGAAAGATTGTAAACACTACCTCTATAAAAAAAAAAAAAGTAGATTTACGGCCGATTTCAATAATCTATCTATTAATGAATTTGGCTACTAAAGTTACAATTTTGACATAAGAAAATATGTAGTACCATAGATAGATAGATTATTGATATCGGCCATTAAGTCTTTAAACGTCATGTCGGACACCGTTGTCCGATAAACAATTAAATTTCCATTGTGTCTGCAGTCTGGCGTTCAATGTGTTAAAGAACCAATTACCATTTAATATTATTACCGCGCATCGACCAGTCCTATTGCAAATCTTATATCAGCCCAATGACGTCCACTGCTGAACATAGGCCTCTCCTAATTTCCGCCACAGCGAGCGATATTGTGCCGCCAGCAACCAGCGCCCGGCGACTAAACTTAGTCCAACATAATTCATTCACACATAAGAAATGTAAGAAGTATTTATTTTCTTTGTGTCCTTTCATTACACAATTATTATTCAAACATCTATGATATTCAACAACACAATACATAGTTATGTATATAACCAAGAATGTTAAACAAATCTGACCATACTCACAATATAATCAGTGACAATGGTCTTGTTTCAGATTCCACGAGTCTAAAGGCAAGCACTACAGCAATGGATACGGCGAGGGAGACACACTAGGCTTCTTGGTCATGTTGCCTGAGAGTGCCACTACTAAGTACACACCCAATACTTATAAAGATAGGGTAAATATTCAATCTTGTTAAACAAACATATTATTATACAATTAATGCGTTGTATGCAGTTCTGAAGCCCTAGTTCAATACTAAAGTCTGCTGTACACGGTAGAGTAGCACGGTATAGTACTACCTTTTTCTCTAACTATACTAATATGGAGATAGAGAACTATAAGATAATTATATGACGTTTTGGTCATATGAACCATGTCATTGATTTTAGATTTTTTCAACAACGTGTAAGAACTCGGTTCAGGGCACTGATTCTGACTCATCAGATTGCTCCCGGATCGTAAACTTTTTCGAATCTTAGAACGACGTATTTTTACAGCTTAAGTTATTAAGTGTTAGAAATTAGTTAGCCGTATAGAAAATTAGAAACTGATTAATATGGTATTTTTTCTACATCCATCTATTTTTCTAACATTCTGTTTTTTTAACTTTAAATAAACTGACAGTTCTGGCCGAAAATATTCCGAGAGCTCAGAATCAGGGAGCAGGAATCGAACCCAGACATATTGAAAAATAATATTGCTTTTAATAATTATTATGCTTCACATCACACAAGCATGTGAAAATTCTATATAACCTGTATTAGACAAGTAAAGATGGATTTCAATTTTCAAACGACATCAACAATACGACTTTAACAACTTCTTAAGCACATCACTTTAGAACGAAAGTTTAAAAATTTTAGTCGTTCGAAGGGTTTAGGCGCATTAGGGCTAATTCTCATTATGGCAACCGACTCGCTAATGGACTACTTCTCATTATGGGCACTTCTCATTTTGGCTACTTCTGATTAGGGCTACTTCTCCCTTGGACTACTTCTCATTTGGGCTACTTCTCATTAGGGCTACTTCTCATCAGGGCTACTTCTCAATATTTGGGAATGCTTATTGAAATAAGTACTGTCTTTATGTATATAAACATGTTTATTCATTCAAATGAGATCACTGACATTATTTTAAGAATAAATCAATGTAATAGGTAAGTATACAATATTATAAGTTGGTGTAATTTTTACTTTAGTCTAGTTTGAACTAGCTTATACCCGCGACTTTGTTAGCGTAGATTTCAATATTTAAACAGAAATTTATAAGTACTTTGTTTTAGGTGCAAAACTTGAAATTCCAGGTATCTCTCCCACTACAAGGACTAAATTTTCTATTCGTTAGGGTTGGTTTTTCAAACACCAAGAAGAACCCATTTACTATTTGCGAAATACGTTGATCAAACCTATTAAGTAACGACCGAGTTTCTTAGCGATTTCATCATAATTTCATCCCTTTAACGGTTGAATTTTAAAAAATTGTACTGCGACTACCTATGTTTTTAATGTATTCTTTTATCCAGAATCTTAATCCAATGCAAAGAAAAATAAACTAAAAAAAAATTGATAATTCCAATGTCAATAAAATTCCAATACCTGTTTAGTATCCATTAGCAAAAATGTTTACTTTTCCCTCGCGTCGTTTCTTCTAATTTTTAATTATTTTCGATCTTAGAGAGCTCCTACCTCGTTATTTATTTATTTAATACTTCATACAAAATATGTACAGGTGGACTTAATGCCATGAGGCTTTCTCTACCAGTCAACCATTTGGGTGATGCAGAGAGTTAGTTGAAGTAGATATAAAGCATCAAGGGGACCGTCAATTCCAATTATTAAATCAACGTAAACGGACGAGCAAACCTGACTATCTGATGTTTATCAACCGAATTTTTTTCAACATTAACTTAAATGTTGATTTATTCTTAAAATAATGTCATTGATCTCATTTTAATGAATAAACATGTTTATAATTATACATAAAGACAATAAACATTACCAAATATTGAGAAGTAGCCCTGATGAGAAGTAGCCCTGATGAGAAGTAGCCCTGATGAGAAGTAGCCCTAATGAGAAGTAGCCCAAGTGAGAAGTAGTCCAAGGGAGAAGTAGCCCTAATCAGAAGTAGCCCAAATGATAAGTGGCCATAGTAAGAAGTAGTCCATTAGCGAGTCGGTTGCCATAGTGAGAATTAGCCCTAATGCGCCTAAACCGTTCGAAGCAGAGTTCATGATGTCTCAATTTAAAAAAAAAAAACATTATTTCCAGCCATTAGTGAAATTCAAGAGCCACCTGTACTACGAAGATAAGGACAACATACAAGAATCTCTGAACAATCTCAAGCAACTGCCGGGCAGCAAGATATTCTACTTCAAGAATGGCGAGTGCCAGGGCTTGGCCTTCAACGACATCTACGAAGGATGTTACTACCCTACTGTGTCTTTACACAAGAATGTTACTGTTAGCGTCAACTTTGGACCTAATTTTAAATACGCGCCATCTAGCGAGTATAAGTACAGGCCGGTGAGTAACCCCACGTTTTCACTTCCAACATAGGGCTTAGTGAGAATTTTTGCGAAAAACGCGTTTAGTCGTAAGAAGGTTCTGTTTTTAATGGACATTTTGTTTATCCACTATAAAAAAAAAAAGAACCATCAGTAGATATCTTAAAAAATACGTAATATCTTACCAGTGGGTGTTTCGTAGATAAATTATTTCTTTTTTCCACTTTTTTCTGCGAGGGGGATACATGGCTATTTCGGCTCGTGAATTGTCTGTTTACAAATACAAATAATTTATTTTGTAAACATAGATACATACAAGCAGATGGTGTTCTTACATAAATAAGTTCTAAACTATGTTTTGCCTTTCTAGTGGCTTACACATTTGAATAATGAAATGCTGTTTGTCCCTGCTACACAATGTTTTTCTACCGTAGAAAATATTCATTAAATCCCTTCAAACTATTACAGATGTCAGAAAAAGCTGAAGAAGCGATCTGCGAGCAGACCATGGCGGACCTGCTATACTTGACTGAGAATGAAGGCAAGCTAAGACTGGACAACTTCAACCTCTGATACTACTAACACCGTTAAGTCGGTGTTGTAATTGTAAGCATGAATGGACTGTGTGTAGTGTTAGTGTTTGTGATCGAGTTTTGTATTCACTAGGATATCTTTGTTGCGAGACATGTACCGTCTCAAATTGACGTTTATTACGCTTATATTGGTATAAGTATGCGTGGAAAGAAGCGTATACCATAATCGTATAAGAAGGACTCGGCAGCTTACGGATAAATCTTATAGGTTTTGGGTGTGGCAAATATATAAATGTATTTTGTTAGATTTGTCTGACGCTTTAAACTCTCGTTCAAACCAAACAATTACTACGGACGCGCTTCTACTCGTACTTATAACGTCAATTTGTCTGTTGTTCTCGATTGTACAGTAACCCCCTTATTACAAAATATGGACTAAGCTTTAAACCAGGTTTAAATTGACAACTTTGATACAAAAACAATGGTTTATGTAAATTTAAACCTGGATTAAATACTTAGTCCATATTTTGTAATAAGGGAATAAAAGTTCGTAATAAGAGCCCTGGTATATTATACAGTGAGTTTTAATATCAAATAGATGTGGTTCTTTAAAATGGTGCGTGTCTTGCAACATAGTATCCATTAGTGAGTACAACAACATTCATCTATCATCAATAAAAACAGTTTTAAAAAGTGTTTTCAATCAAGATTAGTGACTATGAAAAATCAGTGAAATAACATTTTAAAAAGTGAATTTATACTACTGAACAAATTCTTGGTATTAATCAGTGAAACAGAACAAAGTTATAAGACGTATTTTGTAATTTATTGTAAACACCTTTTTGCACCATTAATTCTGAAGCAATCTTGTTGGCCACGAGACCGACGGCCTATCGTATTAAACCGTTGTTCGTGGCATCTATATAGTTACGCTAAATTAGCGGTCTGGGCAATTATTTGTTAGGCATAACTTGTGATGCCGAACACAGATGTGAAACAGTCGAAAGCCTATACTCGGGCTGAATTCCTCTTATTACAGGACGTCTTTTAAGGACGTGATGTTTTTATTAGATTTTACACTCCCCCTCCCCCTGGTGATACATGGAGAGGTTTTAGACCCCCATCCCCTACGCAAATATCACGTATATTTTTTTTGTACAGAATCTCCTAAAATGTTTTCAGGAAAGTACCTTTCTACATTTCATAATTGAAAGCTCGAAAATGACGCAACGTGAAAAAAATGTCCAGACATGTTATAGGGTTTAAAAATCGCGCGTTTAAAAAAAACGTAAATACTCCCTAGGGACTCTTCGTGATTTTTTCCGAACCCCCTTCCCCCCTTTCGAGCTTCACGTGATTAATGGACGATCCTTTAGGTATGAATATTTCAAAATAAAAGTTGCTTTTATATTATTGTTATTTTTTCTTTTACATACAATTCAGCCCGAGTATAGACTAAGTTGTCTGGTAGATTGGTACAGTAAATTATATAATTATGTATCATCAATTATACACTAATAAATGGTGGAAATAGCTTATAATATGTACAGATTTGGACCTTATTATAAAAATCTTAAAATATCTTATTAATAAGTAATCTATAATGTTTGAAAAGTACATTGTAAAGATACAGTAATAATAAATTATGATATCAATTAGTAAAGTACTATCAAGGAATTGTTAATAATATACCTAGCTCAGAATATAACCTATAAAGATTTTATAATCATAGCTAAAACTTTGTCATTTAAAAAATTATAATAATCTGTCATAAATAAGAAGTTTTACAACTAAGTATCTCTTACCGTAATTATAATCGTTAATTGCGTTTACAAGTTAAAATTTCCTATTATTATAGTAAATAGGAATATCTCAAAAATGAATCAATGTTTAATTCATGATCATATTAGCCCAACTATGTCCAATCTTTAATTCATTTATAGAAATTGTCTAAAGGTACAATATTGATTCTGATTATATATAACTAATTATCAATTTAAATAATTATTCATTTCATATTGAATCATGTAAGGATGTTTGTTTGATTGTACGTCCATTACGTATTGTTATAAGTATAAGTTTTATGATAATATATTGACTAAATAATGATCTGCAACAATGTGTAAGGGAGACCATTCATTGTGTTATAAACAAAATGCTTCGATTCAGTGGATGGTTCACCATATATCTACATAATATGGTGTAAGAATAAAATGTAATCATAAAGTTTGTTTGTTTTAATAATAGCTACCTATTAGCTAAACTGGCAGTGGGTAGGCTACATAGCTAAAGCTAAAAGTGACTTGAGTGGGGGCCACGTATTGGAAAGCGCAGCGTGGGGCGGCCCCCCGCCAGATGGACCGACGACCTAGTAAAGGTTGCGGGTGGCCGTTGGATGCGCGCGGCACAAAGTCGCTCACTGTGGCGTAGAGTGAGGTCTATGTCCAGCAGTGGACATTATTGGGCTAATATTATGAAATGAAATGAAATGTATAGGTACCTACAAACACCATATTCTCACGCCCTTTCAACATTATGTCCTAGTCCTAAGGAAAAAAGAAAATCTTTTGCCTGCACAGATTAATATAAGAATTAACCTTTATTTACAAAATACCCTCGCTTTTAGGCATTGGGAGGTAATAAAAAAAATCATTGTGGTAAGTCATTTTATTTTCTAGGAACAATAGTAGGTACATAAATTAACAATAGAAAATTCCATTGCATAGGTAATCCAATAATTAATTTACATAACTTATTTACCAAAGCCACCTCTGCAGTTAGGGCTGCTTTCAATTACTTTATCACTTGCCTCCCATTGCGTGGGAGTTTTAGCAACTATGGATAAAGCATGGACAATTGAGTTCAACTCTTCTTTCAGAATGTCATTCACTAAGCGGTGCCTCTGAAATAAACCATTGAGCATATTAGTTTTACTCGGCAAAATACGAAGATGCAGTAATAAAATTGGTATTCTATTTGGAAAATTTTAGAATTACACATTTTACAAATTCAGAGTAAAGCTAAATAATTCACCACAACTCAGAATCATACTTAGGACAGGGGCGGCAATAGAGGAAATAAGATTTTGATTAATCTTTTGGACATGTCCAAGTCGGGTTCCATGTGTGCGATTTTTGTGATAATACCTGCCTGTTATGTCACATGCACGGCTCTGGCTTGCGTGGATAGACCTGGGAGGGTCAAGTCTATAAAAAATATATAAAAATTTGAGATACTTATGAAAAAAAAATTGTAAAATAATTTTTACCTTGATCAGTGGCAAGCCATCAAATTTATCAGAAACTACTACTACTTTAAAGTGCGTTTCTGAATCTTTGGGAACATTGTGCATATACGATTCATTGATAACATCCAAATGTGTAGCCTCTAACTGCGTCAACAACTTACTTCTTATATTTTGTTCTACTTTACCAGACAATGAAGTCATCTTCCTATGGATGTGGGTAACACCTACAACATTCAGTGAAATATGGTGAAAGGACATGTATTAAATAAAGAAATAATTTCAATGAAATATTTTGTCAGAAAACAAAAAATATTGTGATACAATGAAAAGTAACCTTAACAGGCCATCTACGTTCGACTTACCCGTGCGTAAAATAATACTCATAAGTTAGCTGTTTTTCTTAGAAATATCCACTCAAGAACAGTAATGAATACAATTTCTCGACACCACAGCAGAAAAAACAATAACAATCAATTAAAAAATATATCACTTTGACATTGACATTCTAAGATTTTGAAATTCGAATTGTGTAGGTGACAGATGATATTACGTTCAGAATTCCACCGAGGGATTATTCTTTAGCAATCGTAAGTTAATAATTTAATATTATCTAATAATATCTTACGTCCACAATTACATCAAACATTGCTATGCAGACGGATATTTAATGGGTGTTACATGGATTATCTATTATTAGGTAGGTATTGCCTTTAATCTCTCACTTACTCTTGGGCGGGGAAATTCGAAAACGAAGCATAATAAAATTTGCTGACCGCTTTTTTGCATTAGTACCTACTTTTTGGTATTAATAAATTGGAAAAATCAAATTCTTCAAGTGAACCGTGGTTGAGAAGAATATAATCGATATTTTAGGTAGGTATTTAATTGAAACTGTTAGCACGCAAAGCTACATTTCTATTACTGTCGGATAATTTGACATGATAGGCATGTAAGAACTTTAAGTTATGTATTGGTTCAACTTTGATTAAGAATTTCTGCCTGAATATTAGATCGCAATTCCCTAAAATTTTGGATACCTACTTATCTATTAAATAAATAAAAAAATAAAATTCGTTTATTTCGAACCGGAATTCAATTAAAGTGTGATCCATAGAAATAGATCGGGCGGGAAATTCACGGGTTTGCTGATACTCGTAGTCCCAATAGCTTTCTGATCACATGAGTCCACGGGTAATATAATTTAATCATGGCCTCGTAAGACCGAAAAACTCGCAAGTGGGACATTATGTAGGTAAGTATTCGTAAAGATAATTACGGCCAAGTCGAAACACTTAATTACAAAGCCAATAAAATCTTATTGTTATTTGTTTACCTACATAATTGCGACAAAACAAAACTAAACACATAAAACGTAATAGCGTCAAAAGGGAAAATATCAAATAAAAGTTTATGCGTATTGTCAGTGGAACTATCGCAAGCCACAAATCGTTCTCAGTCAGCTATCTATAACGTAATAATAACTTGCTCTAGATTTTTTATTGGATTTGATGGATTGATTTTTCATTGGATATTGGAAGTGAGTTTGTTTTCACCCCCTCTCTTCCCCATATCTGGTCCCATTCACATGATATATCGTACGATCAAATAATATCCGTTCTTTTTTTTCACTTTACACCCCATTTTGTGGGATCACCGAGTTCGTTATGTATGTTATGTTTGTGTTTGAAATATGGATTATTGATTTGTAATCGTAATATATTATATTGTTTTGACAATAGCGAGATTTTTTATATTTTTAATGGCGTTATGGGATATTGTTTTATGAAATACTACCATGATTTATGTTCCTGTATTTGATTTGAACTGGGTAAATGCGTACCGAAAATATTTATGAAAAATCTGGAAGAAGAGCTCACTCTCGTTGTTCTTTGTTTGGCCACTGCTCAGTTTCTATTGGTCGTAGCGTGATGTTATAATACCCTATAACCTTCTTCGATAAATGGGTTATCCAACACTAAAATATTTTTTCAAATCGAACCAGTGGTTCCTGAGATCGTAGCGTTCAACTAAACAAACTATTCAGCTTTATAATATTAAGTAGCTACCTATAGATTGAATAATTGCAAAGGGGTATCAAATAAAAAATAGAGGATAATGGTATTTTTAATGTGATATATTTTAAGCTTGATCAAAGTTATAACACGAAAATGTTGATGACTACAAAATATCCCCTACAGGCTTAGCATGTCATACTGCTTCTGCTGCTGCTGTCAGGTTAGTTAGACCAGTATGTAATTACAATATCAATTCACTTGGTCCGGATAGTGTTAGTGCACAATACTTACGTTCTCATACAATTAGGTACCTCGAAATTGCGTTTGCTGGCGCCGCAAAACTTTTCAAAAATCATTTATTCCAGAGAAGTGAACTAATAGACAAATCAACTTGATAATATATAACGATTCATACCTACACAATAATTATTGTCATTCCAAGATACTATTGCATACATTTATTCAAATAATAAATACAATAATTGGTAAGTTGCTCCCTACATTCCCTACTATTAAAATACTACTAAATTAAGTAAGATGTGAATTGTGTAGGCTTCGTTAGTAATCCCAAGCAACTTGTTCGCTTACGAACACAAAGCTAAAGTGGGTTGAGGCTGAAACATTAATCTCAGTCGGCTTGCTGTCTTAACGCATATAAGCATTCGATATACTTCAACTCGATATAAGTACGTCCCTTTTATTTTTATACTATTTACTTTCGCAACTATATACGTGAAGAAATATGTGAAAATACATAAAACGGCAACTAGGTATATAGGAATCGCTAGAGATTTGTTGACCAGAGATCCTAGTGAAAACATTGACAATTATTATAAAGTTATCCGTTCTTGCCCCGGTGTAGCTGAACTAAGAAGAGTGTTTGATATAGGTTCTTACTAATTTCTACGGAAAAAAATAGGTGTTTGAATCTTAGGATATTTCTCTTTCTGCTTTAACATTATACTGTGATAGGTATTATGAGGGATCGTCAAAAGTTAACAGTTTCCTGTCATCCTAACAATGTTCCTTGGGAATTAAGTTGTTATGATTTTTTGACACTAAAACATGCTTTAAAGTATTGTTAAAATTAAATTTTTTATTGAAGTAACAAAAGCAAGCGATAATTTACAAATTATGATTAATTATATCTTTTTTTTTGATTCACTGGCTAATTCCTAATATACTGGTTAATTCCTATAATTCGTATCGTTACTTTTTATTTATTTATTTCAAAAGAAACTTTACAGCTTGTTTATAATACACATACATAAGAGATTAGGTACCACCAACAAATACGGTCATTGTATAAAACCTGAGTTAGGTTTTATTAAAAAGTTAATAATAATTATAAGAATAACTTTGTTGGTAGTGCCAATAACAAAAGTGTCTTAAGCCAACTAATAAGTTTCCTGACATTAACTCTAGACTTATCTTTACGCTTTACAAACTTGTAAAGCGTAAAGATAAGCAACCAGCATTGTAAACTAATAAAAATCTTGCAACAAACGTTCGTTTCTTACAACAATTATAACTCTAGTTAATATTACTCACGAAAGAGGCCGTAGTTCGTGCTATTGCGCTTTTAACGCACATTTTATCGTATTGGAGATCTCTACGGGGCTCCAATGCAGCAAAGGTAACGTTTATATACAGCCAACATTAGAGTATTCTGTATTGCCTACCGACATCAAACTATTATTACCAAGTTGTTATTTTAGGCCCGAAACGCTAATAAGGTTATGCGAAATTTTGTACATTGTATGTTTATATTTAGCATAATGCCTTTGTATTTTGGGACGCTGAATTCTCTTTATTATGTCCGACTTAGTGAATGTCCACAATGGAGGCAGTCGTTCTATTTATTCAGCTGCTGTTAATGACTTTTTTAACGTACATACAAACAGTTATTAATATTATTTGGTTGACAGTTTCTGTTATCCGTTTGATTAATAATAGGTTCACATATTATTATATTAAGTACCTATTCAAACAGTTAGGTGCGTTAAATACCATTGTATTTAACGTGACTTTTATTACGTAGATATTTCGCTCCTTGAATACAAAAGGGCCACAAATAAAAAAAAATTGAAAATCGTTTTATTGCAAAAATGGTACCTAAATCAACTATATTTTATAGTAAGAATAAAACACCCATCATTTTAGCTTATTTTATGACCAAAATGGCTTACCGCCCTTTTTGTATTGGAGCACTTTGACAGGTAATGTCAGTGCAAGACAGCCATTTTGTGAGTTGTGCCCCGAAATTAAACGCAAACGCACGTCGGTTGCATGAAAAAGTGCCACAATCCAAAATATGTCTGTATTAAATTCAAAATTTCAGGTAAGTCTGATTAGATTTTATAATACAAAAGGGCCATATTTTGGAAAACGTCCGTTTTGCATTCTAACATCAAGTAGTTGTAATCATATTTTGTAATACAACAGTGGCATATTTGAAATGCGTCCCTTTTGCATTGAATTATACTCAAATAAATTATTATTTTTAGAATGCTACAATGAAAACCTTAGAAATATGGCCGTGTTGCATGAAAATAATTTTGATTATCGTTAAATTTTTTGAAATCAAAACTACCATTTTGATGTTAATTTTGTTCTGTTGTTATTATTTCAGTGATTTTTAACTATAAAAACGTACAAAAGTGTTTAACTTGTTTTCTACAGGCATGGAGCAAATGTCAAAGCAATTGCTTTTATGATTAAACTAGATCATTGTAGGATTCGTCTATATTTTAAAGGTTTTTAACTTTTTGAATAATATGGGTAGGTTGTTAGTAAATGTTGAATAGGATGTGATAAAACACATTGACTCATAGTTTTAATGAATGTTGTGTATAAAGCGACATAGGTTTGTTTGATATTAGATGTTAAAACTGGTAAATTAGTATTACGATCTTGCGTATAGCGCAAGTACGAAGTTCCGATATCATGCTAAGGATTGTAAGTATGACTGTTTTTTGTTAAAAAAAAACCTTTATATTCTCTTTTTAGGGTTCCGTACCTCAAAAGAAAAAACGGAAACCTTATAAGATCACTCTGTTATCCGTTGGTCTGTCTGTTTGTCCATGTATCAGGAATATTTTTCACAAGAACGCGTAAAGGTATCAAACTGAAATTAATATCAAATACACCGGTCTACAATCCCTTGACACAATAAAAAATCAGAGTTCTAAGTAAACGCAATCATAAGATATAGCAGCTTATGCTTCATTTTTGTCGCATAGCTAATTTTATTATCTTGACCTAGAATCATGAAATTTGGTAAGAAGCAATATCAGTTGGACAAGTAAAGGAAAAAAATTGAAAACCGTACTCATGTAATTAGTTTATTGGATGTAATTAGTATAATTATATTAGTATATTGGAAGAGATACAGAGTGATAAGGTGAGACTGGACTGCCGTTACATGAAAATGGTTCACCTACCTACCTTTACGAGAATATTTCTAACATTATTATTGCAATCCCATTACCTACTAATACGTCGTTACCTGTAAATGTAAGTTGCTACTAGTTCTTGCTTTCCCATTCGAGATACTTTCCCTGCCTGCAACATCTTTAACAATAAGAGGCAATCTAGTTCTTGAATTGGGCTGTTTAGTGAACAAATAATAATATAGGGTGTTAGGGGATACGTTTCTAAGCAAATAAAATAACACAATCATACAGCTATGCATTTTGCTACAGAGTTTATTTCACTATTTTCATCCTCTAGTAATCATAGGTTAGGGTCAGGTTGCTGTCTGGTAAGGAGTTTGTATCTGAAGAATCAACGAGTAGCGCCTCTGGTTGACTGAGTGCTGAAGTATAAGAGTATGACATCGCAACATCATACTTGCACTCTAAGTAAGATTCCAATACAAATTTGCCAGTCTTAACAGCTTTTATCAAACAAAGAAACAAGAAACTATGAGTTAATGCGTCTTAATCATATCATATTCAACATTTATAAATACCTAACCATATTATTATAGGTAATACCCACTGTCTTTAGTTAAAAAAGTTTAAATTAGTGACGAATGCTACAGTGACGGGGCTTCAATTCAGTTTACATAGTATTATTAATCTAATTTAATCACTAAAGCAATTGCTGTATCATTCTAAAACTATGTGATTTTGTAAGACTGTATATTTGTAATAATATTACACACTAACAATATACCCACAGTCTTACAAAATCACATAATATTTTGTGCTAATAACGAAGTCTGCCATTAGAATTGATCTCATATTACTTAAAGTTTCAGATACAGAAATGAGTGTCGGCTGTTAATTTTCTTAGGGAATTGATTAATTAATGTTTTTTTATAAATACATACTTTGATATAAATTATTGTTTTATCTCTTGATTTTTTAAGGGAATCCGCAAATTAATAATATAAAAATGTTTGAGAATTGACTGAATAATAGTCACGTACCAAGTTGATCTAGCTATTAATATTAAGTTATGACTTTTACAGTGTTTTATTGTTGTTCATTCACTTACGTTATTACCTTGTGATACGAATTTAACTTTTTAAACATCTTTTTTGCCAAAAAAGTACCAATAAACTATTGGTATGTGTAATTTTGTATATATTTTTTGACATAATTCCTATGATATTGATTCAAATTTTGAATGCAAAAGGGACTTTTGTGCTTTTTTATCATAGTGGGTAACAGCTATCACAAGTCCATATTGTACATAGATAGAGCTAAAAAATACGCTTATAATGATATATTAATATCTTATATTTAATAAATAAAAATATAAAAAATTAACAAAAAACTGTTTCAAAAATTTGTTTTGGCCGTCCTGTAAAATTTATGAATTTCGACTTGTGTCGCTTTTGTATTCAAGGAGCGATTTGATCAGCGAAATATTTTAATATTCTCTATTATAAAAAAAGAGCCCAGAAAAAAAAAATCTCAACAAACAGGAATTAAACAGTTGAACAGCACAAAATTAATTTCCTGCTATTGTAGGCAGCTGACACACTTTGTTTTCTTTTAATTCCGAGATCCGTTAAAACAACTCACCTCCTTTGCCGCCATAATTTGGCCTTCCCATTGAACTTCTTCAGTTTTTGCATCTGTTTTTCCGTTTTCTTAGCCCCTTTAACCATTTGTCCTGTAAACGCCATCAGGGCTATTAGCAGTTTCCTTGGAAAAAAGAAATGACGGGAAAAAGCTTACAGCTGGTTACGAACGAGGCTTAGGTTTAGTGGGGTACAACATAAGTATTTATGAGGAAAATCTGCTGCAGTATCAGATTTAAGTATCCAATTTTGTTTACATTAAACAAAAGCTAAGTCAAGTGAATCTATGATTATATATACCTATTTAGGAAAACTTTTTGTAAGTAACTAAAGAAACCATTAAGGGACTTCAACCTTTATAGCAGAATATTCTTAAGTACATTTTCACAACACTTCTACACCTATGTAGGCCCTTTATAGTGTTAAAAGTTCAAATGGAGCGAAATAGTCTGCGCAATTTTGTAGATAATTGTTGTCAGGCCAAAATAATTATACCTTTTGTGTAGGAAACAGAATTGAGGATAGAAATGAAATGCTCACGAATATATTTAACTAGCTCCCGTCTGCGGCTCCGCCCGCGTTATATGTCATTAAAAAGTAGTCTATGTGCTATTCTGGACTATAATCTATCTCTTTAATTCAGATTCTTTTAGCGTCATTGAGTAACAATTATTCATCCATTTTTACTTAGATAAAATAAACGCCACTAACTGATCATATTCTGCAAACTTGTGACAGAAAAGCACAATAACGCTTTAGGCCCTACCCAGGAATCGAAGGCAGGATCTCTCGCACAATAGTCGTGTAGAACTCCCAATGCATTATTGAGGCAGTTTGTTAAAAACATACTCTAAAAATAAAAGTTTATTTGCAATATCACAATGTGTTTCCATCGGAGTCAGTGTCAATCTGGTAACCAATCAGAATTTTATGTTTCATAGCGCAGTATGGCGTTGCAATTCCATGAATATGAATACATAAATATTATACCTGTCTGTCTGCCGTTAAAAGTAACAAGGCAATTCATAATAACTGTATCATTCTATATCAGGTTCTATCGTAAATAACATGTAGTCATAGATACTTGTGAATCATTTTATATAAATGCTAAACAAACATAACAATAATAAAAACACCGAACACAGAACGGAACTTGAACCCGCGACGTAGGCATTACGTGTTCAGTGCTCTTCCTTCCTACTGAGCTGTGTGATCTAAGATCGAATTTATCCATTACCGGTTAACATGATGACTGAACCACACAATCTTTAAAAGATTTTTTGGTGGTGCAGTAAACGTGTATATAACTGCTGTGACTGTCTCCTTGGTTCGAATTCCGGGAATGGCAAAAACATTGAATATTTCTGTAATTTAATTTTTAGAAACCATCCGTAGTTTGGAAATTCGTCCGGTTGATGACTATAGACTTGCCTCTTATTCATCATCATCATCATCATCTCAACCCATAAAATTAAATATTTCACTGTTGGGCACGGGTCTCCTCCAAAGAATGTGGAGGGAATTTAGCCTACTATACCACGCTGGCCAGACGGGTTGGTATAGGGTTTGTTTGTTTGTTTTGCCTCTTATTGCATGGGACCAATTACTTTTTTTGATATTTTTGATCCTAACTATAAAACTATGAGTTTCATGCTGCACATCTGCCTATCCCATCGGAGAAAAAGAAGTGACGCTATGTATGTTTCTAAAATTATAAAATGTAACACTTTTTTAATTTTACCTAAACATTCAAATGTCAAAACCACACCTTTGTAGTCATATAGCAAAGTTAGAACTTAAATGGTTAACTTGGGGTTTCCAATCCGCTTTATAGAGCGTGGTGTCAGCAGCGTGACATGCTAACATCACAAACACGGTGTCGAAGCTTGTCACGCTACTCCGACATGTTCACACTAGTTGCACGGTGTTGCCATATTAGATACGTTATTCGATATGAATATGAAATTTACTTAACTCTTTTTTTATTTAGAATGCTAAATAACATTTCACCTTAACAAACAAAACCACACCTTTTGTAGTCAGACTATCCCAGTCGATCTACATTATAGAGCGCGATGTCAGCAGCGTGACATGCTAACATCACAAACACGGTGTCGAGGTGTGTCACGCTACTTCGACGTGATGACATTAGTTGCTCGGTGTTACCTTATAATACGTTCTTTGGCATGAATAGGGATGAATTTTTTTAATCATTATTTAAATATCCCTAGTTCAATTTTACGCAAGTACAATCTAATCTAGTACCTAGCGTAGTTTTAAACTGTTAAAGAAACCTTATTCCTGTATCTTTTGGTTTAAATTTACAAAATGTTAACTATTAAGAAAAATATCGTGAGATCAAGAAATTTTAAGGTATGTCTGATTCAAGAACCAGCATTAGGCCAGCATGTCGATTATGGCCTAAACCCTCTCAACTCTCTAGAAAGAGGAAAAGAGACTCGAAACTAACAGTGGGACATTAATGAGTTGCTGATGATGATGATGATTATTATTGTATATTAGCAAGTGTTTATACAATAACAAGTTTTGTAAACAGCCATGTACGATTAAATCCGCTTTTAATTAAAAAAATAACTGCGTGTTATTTTAGAATAATTGTACCTACCTAGCACTAATGAAGTTGCAAAACAACAAAATTGAAAAAAATATGCTATAAAAAATAATAAACATACCAATTTATAAATCCTATACTAGCAACCCAGTATTCCATATTCCTAGTGTTGCCATATGACAGCGGTGTGGACGACACACCGGATATTGGAAGCACAACACACTCTTTGCTTGCCAGTTCCATTGACAACTGCATTCAGCCTCGTGTTTTCTGATATTATCTAACTATCGACTTGGCCAGAAGATGGTGTTACAAAGTATGCGTTGCAGATTCATATTCAGATGTAATTTAAGCAAGCTGCCAATAGTTATTTGAATATAAGTACTTATTACGGAGTTTCCATAGTTTCGTCTAATTTTGTTTTTCGTAGCTTTTTATGGTTCCGTGTTTCAAAAGAAGCGAAATCATTGAAATATCGTGTATTATTTTATATGCGGTATAAAATGATACGCCGAAAAAAAATAGAGAATATATTCCGGACTGACGTTACATAAAGAAAGTGCACCTGCACCTATCTTTACATGAATATTTATTCTAACTTATAGCAATCCATTTCAATCTCAAAAAAAAAATCGGTGCGCGAGTCCAACTCTCACTTGGCCGGTTTTTTTTTTGTAAAATCCACCGAAATATTCTTAAGGTAACGGATTGCTATTGGATGGCACATGGTGACATGTTATATGAAAAACCGGAAATTTGTGTTGACTTATATTAAAAAGTCAACACAAATTTCCGGTTTTTACAACAATCACAGAACACATGACAACAATGCGAAACCGGGAGCGGTCGGTCAGGGGAGAGTTCTCAATAAATATAAATGTATCAACTTCAAATAGAACATGTTTGAACATTGCCCTGGTTCAGTTGAACAAATAGACGGCTAAGCATTATGTACTGTAACAATTAAAGTTCGTTGCTTATCTGTTTTCGTTGCTAAGTTGAGCTAACGTTGCATGCGGACCGCTCATTACGAGCTGCTCCGTGCGAATATTATCTTTTAGAGTCAGATTTGGAATTGATATTAATGTTACATTTTAAATTGTAGTCAATGGTAAAAATAATAATGTTAATATTAAACTAAAAATGTATGTATCTATTTATCTATACTAATATTATAAAGCTGAAGAGTTTGTTTGGTTAAACGCGCTAATCTCAGGAATTATTGAATCAAATTGAAAAAATATTTTAGTGTTGGATTGTTCGGACCGCGAGGATGTGAGGCACTCACTAGTAAATAAAAGATCTTCTTTTTTAAATAAATTCAAAAAACAATATATTAAAACTTCTTCATTAACAACTTAACATACTAACGCACAACGACTAAAACATTTAAATATGTTGCTTTATAAAACGTAAAAACTATTATTCTACCACATTCTACCATTATAATACATAATATACATATACCAATAATTTTGATGTTTTTTATTAGGGTCCAAAACGTGAAGTGATGCTCATCTAATATTTTTCACCTTCCATATAATTTATATTTCAAAACAAATTACAATGACATTCTGGCAGGCTACAAGTTAACGTGCCAGTATTCTTTTAACATTCTACTGAGCCCACATTAAAACCTCTGTGGTAAGGATTACACTTCAACATGGATAGCCCATTTATCGAGGAAGGCTATAGGGTATATAACATTACGCTACGACTAATTGGAGCTGAGTAGGGGCCAAACAAAGTTCCACGGGTGCGAAGCTCTGGCAACAGTAAGTATAATAGTAATAATTTGATACATAATGAGTTTTCTATCGTAGTCAGAGGCCTCAGGCAGATCTAGAAATAAAATCTGCCTAAAATACCATACCAGGTAAGATTGTTCACAAATAGTAAGAGACAGGTTTATTCCAAGTGCTGCAGTTGCCTCTTAATCCGTCGTACTGCCTGTTAAGTCAATTAATGTCTTCACGGCTTGAACTAACGAACAGAATGTGGTTGTAGTGAATTGTCAATGTGTTACAAAGCACTTGAGGTTCTTTTATTGATATCTAAGTTTCCACCCTTATATCGGTTAAAATTTGCCTATGTGTGTACCAAACTTCATACAGATCCTTTCAAACATTTTAGCATCATTGAGCAACAAACAAGCATCCATCCATCCTACATAGGTACATACATATAGATCACGCCTCTTTCCCAACAGAGGAGTAGGTAGAGACTATTTTTTTCCACTTGCTTTCTAACATCCTATCTTTCACATTTATAATTAATAAGATAAGATAAGATATATATATAATATATATTTATATTTGAGCAACAAATTAAGCAATTTGTAATCAAGACAGGCTTTGCCGAGTGTAGGACCAACGGATATCGCAATAAATTTTATAATTTCAAATCCACAAAGAGTCTACAGCGACTGTTGTTCAAATTGTTATCCAAAAGTACGGAGCCGTTTGCTAACGACGCGACGGGCAGCAACCCGACTCGTCTCATGTGCAGGGAGTCCAGCTGCCTGTTACCGCTGCACAAGAGTCTGAAGAGAACCAGCCAGAGCAGCTTCCCCAGCCTGACTCGCCACTACTGGAGACTGCCTACGAAGGTATTCAAATTAAGTATTTTAATTTACATCGATAATATCAGACATAACTCGAGAGAGCTTACCGCGCACCGTTTCAATAAAACATTCTAGGGAGTGTTAATAATTTAATATTCAAAGGTTAATTTATAACATCATAATGTTATAACATCTACAGGAGGCGGCCGCGTATCCCACATTTTTAATGAGTTCGTTCCTTTGTTCGCTTCCTATACAATATTCCAGCACAAACAGCTCAAAGCAAAGCTTTGATCATTGGAAACAGATATTTTTACTTTGTGCCACTATTTTTAAACCAAAAAATTTTGCAAACCATGGCTGTGCATCCCTGCTCTTAAATTAATTGATCTTCACTTGTTACGATTAAAAACCTATTTAATTTTGAAAATAGAATTTTCTTAATCCGTTATAGGTAGACGAAAGATCATCGTCAGAATTCATCTTATTTGCGCACCGAAAACAAAAATTATATCAATGCCAAAATAATTTTAGATAGAAACTTCGATTACATGGAAATTTGACATGCTGACGAGATCTGGTAGCAAATCAAATGAATTACCGAGTGGGTAAATAATACATTAATTGAGACACTTTTGTGTGCTTCCAAAAAGCAAGCCATTAATGTCGTACTGCTGGGCACGGGTCTGCTCTACCCAAGACAGATGATAATGCTGGCCGAATGCGGAGAGGTCGAGCAGACATACACTCAGAATTACTCCTAGGGTATTTGAGTTTTCTCACAATGTTTTTCTTCACCGTTTATTAAATCCATATTGTACGTGCTAAAATTTACCCATCTTTGCCGGTTAGCAGATGGTGAGTCATGACATGACAATTATTATGTAAATAATTATATTAACCCTTTGACCGCCAAGGGCGCTTTAAAGCGTCATTCAATAACTTGATCGAGACGCCAATGACGTCTTAAAGCGTCAATCTCACTTCAACTTTAACTGACGGATAAAAGTTGGGTAATGTTGATTTTCAGAATTAGAAACATTTACTACTGTTCATATATTTTTATTGCTTGGCGTCGAGAACACAGTTTTTATTTATTAGCGTGGTGGTCAAAGGGTCATCATCATCATCATATCAGCCCAACGACGTCCACTGCTGAACATAGGCCTCACCTAATTTACACACTGAACGGTCGAATAAATAATAAATACGAACAATAAATAATAATAACGAATTGATCATGATTTGCATGTATTCGGTGCATTTACTTACACATACACATACTTATTTATTTTATATACGGTTTTTGGTACGTTTCTATTTTTGGTATACGTTGTATTTTTTTAGGCAACATTAATTGGTAGACAAAAACTTACTTTGACGAAATATTTGTGCCCAATAATGTATATGGCACAAAGATGAGATGCTTCCAATGTAACTGTGACTTTTATAAAATACCAACGTTACGTATATAAATGCATAGAACCAAGCTCCGCTTTACAGTTTATTTACACTACACCATTACGAAACAAGTAGCACTAAGAAAAATATACTAAACGCCGAAGAAAAAGCGAAACAATGTAGGATGTATTGGCAAGAGGCATTCGAATCATTTGTTTATCAAGCCACAGTCACGTCGAACTCAAAAACTTCGAGGCCCGAATCCATTTGGCAAATAAACACGGGCCACCAGTTCAACTGAAAAGGCTTTGGCATATAAATCTTCGCAACGAAAGCGACAATACAATGTTTGCTTCATGCCAAGCGGAAAATTTACAACAAAATGTAATTACTGTAATCTTTTCAAAAGTAGGAGTGAGCCCTTTTGTGCCTGGAGCCGAGTTCACGCGTTTACCCACTCCGGATTATGACGTAAGTGCTATAATACCCGGCGTGTTAAGTTTGACAAAACCCGAATTCTGGTCGCCTGTGTACCTGTTGTGAAGGCGCAAATGCTAATTATTGTGGCGCTTTTGACTCACCTTTACAACGGTCGTTCATATGTGATGTAGGGAATTATGAGAACCTTCACTATAATAAAATAGGCAAAAAGATAAATTTATCTTTTATTACAATAGTATTACAGTATATTATATAACTATTATCAAATAAATATGAAAAATTGTGTTTTATTCATATCAGAAATTATTATGAAACATATTCTATTTCAATAACATAAAGAAATCCAATATTGTAGTTTCAATTTTTAACGAGTCTTTTCCTTGTGAATATTCGTCCGTATGACCACTTAAAACATTTCCCATTTAATTCTCACATTAGATGTTTTAATGTGTCATTTGCATTTTTACATAAAATTAGAGTAATGGTGTCGACATTAACAAAAATCCATCAAAGCTCTTCAAAGCATAATATTCCTTAGCGTCCATTACAGATTTGTGTCCAGAGTCGCTAATTTAAAACAAGGAAGCGCCATTAAAAGCATACCTTTCTATATCGTGTAAACCACTTGCAAATTTATTCAGGACACTCGTTCCGTACTCATCAAATAATATGATGGTAACATTTTCATTTCTCTTACAAGTATCATTTTAAACCTTACTACTTCCTTTCTAAAGTTTAATATCGCATATTTGCATCCTCAAAATATTTCAATTTAGGTATTATTCTAGCAATTTGCATTGCAGTGGGCGTTATTGTGAGGATGGACTGAGTAGGTGCTTCGTCCTGCGGATTTAGAATCATGTATTTTCCATTGCTTGTGCCACTGTCCTTATGCATTTTCAAAGGCAAATAAACATTTCTGCGAGGCTTAGCAACGTTATTTATAAAGGCTCCCGTTACATTATTACTGAGCGAGAAGCGAAATAATTTATAGCGGACACTTAAATTGTTTTTGTGAAATTAATTTGGCTGATGGAGTGTCCCGTTTAGAATTAAGCTGGCGTTTTCGCTTGATTCTTGATTAAGGTATTCGGGGTTTACGCTTCACGAGATAAGAATAACGTCGTCTGTTTTTTTAATGGCGTTCATTAACAATGTTTATGAGATTATTAAGACTTATTATGTTCCGCGATTATACCGTTAGTACGTATTAAAGATTATCTCAAGGAAAATTTTACAAGCTTTTATTAATTTTTCTTGACACGTTACGATGAAATTTGCAAATAAAATCGGTATAATGGAATAACGGTTCAGTGGTTAATGGAGAAGTAAATAATTATATAAGCAAATTGTACACTGAATAATAACTATAATCCTTATATGGTCTAGCATTGAATACCACCTATTTTATATAAATAACATTTCAGACTGGATATAAAATGTAAGTATATGAAATGCAATTCATAGTATCTCCTACTTCGAATCAAATTCATGCCTCAGATGTTACGAGTCGGTCCTTTTCCCATTCAGTTTCCAGTGCAGGAATTCTGAGCTGTCGGAAAGTTTATGGCCGCAATTGTCCGTTTATTTAAAATGAAAAAAAAAAAACAAAACAAAAAAACATTAATAATACCTAATAATATTATATCACATTTACACAGCGCCACCTAGTCCCAAATTAAGCAATTATATTTGCTTGTGTTATGAGTACTAAATAACTGATATAGTTACTACTTAAATACATTTTTTTTAAATACATACATATTATAGATAAATTACACCCAGACATAGAACAAACCTTTATGCTCATCACACAAAGATTTGTCCGGGGTGGGGATCGAAACCCACGACCTCCGGTTTAGCAATCAGGGTCACTAATCACTAGACCAACAGACAGATATGTTAATAAATAGATAGTTGTAGATAAAATCTAAGAATGATCAGTTTTTAATTTTCCAGATAAACTATTTTCGACCAATAAATAACTTAAACCGTAAATAAATGTTTGTTCTATGATTAGAAAGTTTACGATGCGGGAGCATTCCGACGGCTCAGAAATAGGGGGCTTGGTTATACTTAATCTATATTCTTTGGGACATTGTTTAGTAAAAATCGAATTTCTTTAGTAACAACAACTGCCTCGGTGGCGCAACGGAAAGTGTATACGACTGCTGAGCAAGAGGTCTCGGGTTCGATTCCCGGGTCGGGTGAAAATGGTATTGGGCTTTTCTATCATGAATCCTAGTATTGAGATTTTCCCGGAGTTTGGTAAACTAATGTTCCCGGTTGATGACAATAGGCTCGCCCCCTATTTCATGGGACCAAACATAGCTGGCGAAATGTGGGTGTGAAACACCTCTGCCTACCCCTTCGGGGCAAAAGGCGTGATGCTATGTTATGTTAGTAACAAGAGTTTAGAGTAGCTTCAAATTTAGCTGCGTACATAGTTCCCAAAGAGCTAACAAGTGTCATTATAGACGCCTGTTGTGCATTTGGAAGCCTTATACGCTGTTAAGTTGGGAGTTATTGTAAGTGAGAATCACAGAGATGCTTGTCTAGCGTAAAATGATAATGATATGCTTTTGGATATCGTTGTCTGGTGATTGAAAATGGTTTAATATTATGCTTGTTAGAAAATTGCCTAATTTCAGGAGTTAAAACTTTTTTGGATAACATCTTGGCGGTATATTAAGTATAGCTTATAATAGTGGATGTAACAGGGAACTTATTGCCATCAAGCAGCCACCAGCTACATTTGTTTTCAAAATCAAAATCAATCAAAATGTTAAAGTTAAAACTAATGAGAATTTTAAAATGACTAAAAACAGTTTTTCTAATTAACTAGACCAAAATAACTATCTTTTACTAGCTTTAAATTAAGGTCTATAATTCTGTTACAAAATGAAGATAGTTTTATTAAAATATTCAGACCATTGGCTGAATGGATAAGGGACCGGCGTGCAAATCACGCGGTCCAAGTTCGATCCCGACCGGCAGTACCAATGTGGATTCCACTTTGTGGAATTTATAAGTACTAGTCAAGTGACTTACCATCTGCTAACGGTGAAGGAAAACATCGTGAGGAAACCCACATACCCTAGAAGAAATTCTATGAGTATATCTGATCCACCAACCCGCACTAGGCCAGCGTGAGTGGATTATGGCCTAAACCCTCTCAGCTCTCTAGTTAGAGGAGAGGAGACCCGAGCCCAGCAGTGGGACTTAATGGGTTGCTGATGATGCTGATGATTCAGACCCAAAACTATGCTGTCTCCTATATTCCTAGCTCAGGCGTAGTACTATTAGTTATTCTGTGGCTCGGGCCTATATTTAATGGAATTAAGAACATGATTGTAAATAATAATTTGAGCTTGTAATAAATTGTTATATAACATAGCTTTTGTAAGGCTAAATATTTTGTTTAATGCTTGTTAGTAATAATTTAAATATTTGTCAGTTAAATAAATTTCCACGCTGCGCTTTCCAATACGTGGCCACAACTGGAGCTTCTCTTTGCCCCTCTTTGTCTTTTTTTAAGCAATTATATTTGCTTGTGTTATGGGTACTAAACAACTGATATACTACTTAAATACATTTTTTTTTGTAAATACATACATATTATAGATAAATTACACCCAGACACAGAAAGAACCTTCATGCTCATCACAAAAAGATTTTACCTGGGTGGGGATCGAACCCACGACCTTCGGCTTAGCAGTCAGGGTCACTAACCACTAGACCAACAGGCCAGTCATTACCAATTAAAACGTTAAATGACAATTAAATGAGAGGAAGTAAAACACACGGGTCGTTGACTCGCCATCCTGTCCCTGGGGCTTTGCTGAAAATCAGCGCTGTTGAGTGTCCAGCAGCTGTTAGTTGCTGGCGCCACAGCATTATGCTGAGCAAAGTCCACATTCCCGCAGGTGTGACTTGCAGTAGGTGGAATTAGTTATTTTTTATATTTTTTATTTCTTTTATTTTTTGCTTTGTTTTATTTTTTTTCTTTGTATTACTGTTATTTTTATTTTTTTATTCTTACACTACTATTGTTCCTACTCATGTCACATAAATGTGGAGAATAAATGTATTTTCTTTCTTTCTTTAAAATTCTTAACAGTGTACAATAAATAACATACCCCTGTTTCTTTGTAAACACACGGAAACCATTTCACTCAAAGTGTCACGTGGCCGCAGAACCATCTGATGCACTGCGGCCCAATTCCCACCGCTGCACTGCATCCCAATTTCTTAGAACAAAACATAAGTTGCACGTACGAAAAGAATCACAACTTGAAATTCCAAAATCTCAAGGGGAGAACTGAAATGAATAAAGGCTAGTTGGACGGCACTCGGCGTCGAAAAAGACGTGGCGTGAGCACCGCCCCCTCTCGGGAACCGGCAGAACCGACCAATTTCACGCTGTACCGCCGCCCCGTTTATAACATGATACGGATATTTTTTTCACTAGACGTCTTGTGTTTTATAGGTAAAAAGGTAGCTCCAATTTGTGTCTTGGACGGCGTAAGATTAAACTTGGACTAAGTTCGAAATTGGCCGTTGCTTGGACGAGCTTGACTCATTTTTTGCGTTTATTATGTGGCTGAATCGTTGTCTTGTGGGAATTAATGGTTTTTTAAAGGAGTATTCAAAATTTACCGCTTTCAATATAGCTTTTAAAGTACTTTGATGTTAGAAGGAATGACTTTTAGTTGAATTTAAATTTAACCCTGTCTCCATTTACGACACATACTACGAAATAAACATCTAAAACTACCAAACATAATTATGTAAACCAGACACATTTTGTCACACAAGGTAGGAATTTCTTTGAACAAGATATGTAAAGATGCACTGCATTACTTTTAGAAAGAATATTTTTGTTCCTCCCAAAAACAACTGTCCTTAAAAACGTTGTTGAACCAAACATTCAATTGAGTAAAGGCCTCGGGTCTTACACTCAAACACTTTAGGTATACACATCACGTTGAAGAATTCTTCAAACATCTTTTGGTCTCCATTTTTGTTCCCCTTCACTTGTTTTTGCGAAATAATCCGTCTTCATTACCCGTTCTATTTTGTCAGGCTGAGGTTCTGAAGGCGCTCAGTGACTTCTCTAGAGCCCAATAGGCGTCTAATTGAATTGTTGCCAAACGAATGATTCCTATTGTCTCCCTTTGTTTTGTTGAGATTTAAAGTTTTGTAAAAAATATTTTTTTCGGAAAGTGTCGGATGAAAATAATTTGAAATGTCTTGATATAAGTATCACTTGAAAGGATTTTGTTGTTGTTTGTGGAAAAGGAAATTGGAGGTCACTACGGAAAGGTGTTTACTGTGTTATAAAAATAACAAATTGTTAAAATAATCAAAGTAAGTACAGTGTTTTATCCTAAAGATATTTTATGCAAAATGTTCATTATATAGGTACTTAGCAATTGATTTGAATCTTTTGAAAGTATCCAGCTGGTCTTCAATCGGCTTACAATTGATTGAAAATTCGATAATTTGTTAAGTCTCGATAAAACGTCCACATGAAATGGATTTCGATATTCCTTTTGTGTGGTCCATTGAGGGTGGCTCCAAGTTGATCATTGACAGGTCTTTTTATTGCCCGTATCTGTTCCCAACTGCCAGCACGAGCCTGTTTGTGAAGTTTAGATAATACCTCCATATTACGAGCTTTTCAATTTTTCATTTGTGACTCTGTTTTCGAATTTGGATAGATATTTTGGTGTGTAGGTACCAAATATAATGTCTCATTCAAATAGTATTATTTTTCTTTGGTGTTTTAAATACTTACCTACTTACTATGAATAATTTAATTGCGGTGTATGAGGAAGCACATACCAGTACATATTTATTGTAAGTTTTGTGCAGGGTAAATAGAATATTCTTTATTACACACCACAAATATTTATAGAATTCTTAGATATTATGTTAATGTGAACACAAATCTTTCTCTTTTCAAAATTCTCTTTTTGAAATATTATATGGACTTGTATAGGCCATAATCCGCGCGCACGCAAGCATAGCAGCGACAGTGCTGCCACCTTTATTTTAAAAAAAGTTCTGCGTCGAATATGGCCGCTCGCCGTACGCGCTTTATTGATCGGTGCTGTGAATAATTCTTTTCTAAACATATTGGA